>CM045767.1:51683341-53175867 GCA_025200525.1 Camellia lanceoleosa
ATTGATGAATACTCTTTTGAGGGAAATCTCCGCTTTCCATTTGGAATTGATCAGCGAACTTTGCAAAGACGATGTAGAGGTCTTGGGTCTCTCTCGGCCTAGTTAGTTATAGAATTTAAAAGACATCACAAATTTTGTTTTGAATATTGTTTGTGTTAATTTGTCGAAAGTATGTATATGTAGACGAAGTTTTACTTGGGTCGAATGAATTAGGACCCATCATGGCCCATGAAGTATGCACCAAATTGGCTCTAATTCTTCTAGTGGTACATATTTCTGTTGTGACATTAAAGAATATAGAATTAGTTAATTAATTATACATGGAAATAAATGAATTAATAATTAAAAGAAAAAGTTAACTAGCTAGTATGCATTGATTTTGGTTAAGGATTCATATTTTGGAAGGAAGTTAAAAAATAAACCTTGAGGGGACTAGAAAGGTAACTCTCTCCCCAACCTCCATTGTCTCATTGGGACGACAACAAAAATTCACCACCTTTACTTAATGGCTACACAATTGTTGTATGTCTTCCCCACTGCTACCAACCCTCCCAGCGCAAAACCATGTCCCGCACATGAAGCAAACCCCCAATTCTATACCTACCACATTCTACATTCACAATTGCATAAGAGAGAAATATAGCAGGTTCAAACAAAACTAAGACATGTATTCTAACAATGTGAGATCAATTCTTTTTCATTATATTATGCTCTGTTAATAGTTATATGCTCAATTAAATTAAATAAATTCATATAATTTTTATACTATTGCATCTCATGCTTGTGTAGGCCTTTTCACCCAAATATTTCCATTTGTAGTGATTATACACACACACACAGAGAAAGTTGGGGAACAACATACCATGACCCATCTGGCAATTGGATATCTTCAAGGAAACGAACAGCTTTTTGATGAAAAACTTCAATCTCCATTTTGCAGTGTCCTGGATATAATTTCATGAATAACACAAAAGCCTGGATTGATGATGTTGTGCATTCTACAGACTCGTGTTCAATTACAATATCAGCAAAGGTCACTGTAGGATTAAGAATCTGCCCAAACAAAAAAAAAATCTAAATTGCAAATTAAATGAAAAAAGGCTGTTTGTGCTTGTAATTGCAAAAACGCATTAAGAAGTATTACCTCTAGCCAAGACCCTGCTTTTATTGGTTCCCAAGTTGCTAAACCTCCAGTTTTACTCTGTAAACATTGAGAAACAAAAAATAAAATAATAAAAAATTAAAAATAAAATTATATATTTTTCATACAATCTCAATGTAATGCATAAAAAATCTATACAAATATTATGTAAAAAGTGCATTAAGAAGATTTTAACTATTTTATCATTATTTATATTTTAGTGACAATTCAGTGAGCGGTTTTCAACATGACCCTTTCTTTTAAACCATTTACTAGACTTGCATTAACAATTAAGAAAAATTGAGTGTGCTAATGCTATTGTACAATTTAAATTACAGAAGTGTTACCTGTAATGAAAGCATGACATCTACAGCATCATACAATCTTTCAGCCTCATGCTTTTCACCAACAATTTCGGGTGGCAATTGAGACAGCAGCAGCAGACAACATTGCAAAAGGAAAAGAACTCATTCATATTTACAGAACTTACTATCACAACATCAAATTGTACTTTGAAAAACAAAAATAGCAAAAACAAAAGACAGAAAAAAAATGTCACCTTAAACCCTTCTACAGTGCAATCTGAGACTTGCCAACCATGATCTTGATCAGAGAAAGTCCAAGATCCTTTAGAAATGTGCCGAACATCTTTTTAAAATCACCAGAAGGGTTGTCTTTCACCTTTGAAAGTGAAGGATAAGAAGAGAAAGAAGCAGGAAGAATGAATAAATTGATTGTTTTATAAATTATAATTTGAAAATAAACTCAAAAAATATTTATAAAAAGGAAAAAAAAAACAAATTTGAGAAAAAAATAAAATAAAAGATAAACCTGTGATTTCTTTATGAAATCATGGCCTTTTTCTAAGAACTTCCCTGATTCTTCAAGCATATTCCAAGCCAATATTGCCTGAACTGAAAAAACCTGTGTCCCATTGTTGACTGCCAAAACTCTGCAATAAAATATCAGAAAAACCTGTGTCCCATAGTTATTTAACTAGTAGTACCTGCATTTTAATTCCATCTTCAGCAACCCAGATGTAATCTGGGATTCTAGCAAGATGCTTCTTAAAATAATCACCATTAGGATCTTCCACCCAACAAGAAAGCATGCATAAAACCTTCTCGACACATCCGATGGTAATGTATCGACTATTTTCATCTTCATAGTGGATGTACTCCATTGTCTTTGCAAGTGCTTTCTCTCAATTTGTTGAAGGGCCAACGCGTAAGCAACGGCTCTGTTGTTATGTACAGACTATCCCACATCAAATCCTGTATTAGAGGACGCTGGTGATACAAATCTTCCTGCAATGTAATGCCATGGCACCACCACCCAGTAATTTGTTACAAATTCATTAATTTTAACAATAAGTTTAAAAACACAGAAACTAAACATAGAATCACGGCATATAGTTATGGAAAGGATGGACATACCTTAGCACACACATGCCGGTATTTCTTCCAATTAACTTCATCATAAGGTTGAGAATGAAGCTCTTTCCTCAATTGTTTAACAAGATCAGTAATTGGTCCAACAAATCTCTTCCCGTATAGGTATGACATTGGCATGTAAGTCATCCCACAGTAGCACCACATTTTTGTTGCACTCAAGTCATCAATATAAAAAGTCATAAGCTTTTTATTTTTATTTTTTTCAAATGTATAGTATAATATAACAAACTTAAAAGTAGATCAACCTAAATACCTGGATGCATAGGAAAACAAGAAGGCATGATCCAGAACTCTGGTGGCATGGGGTTGCACCCTGACCACTCGAATAGACCAAATATCTACACAAAACCAAATTAAAAAAATAAATTACACAAATGAATTATATTAAAGATGATGAATAGGATGAGATTGAGATTGAGGTTGAAATAGTAGTGAGTGAGTACCGAAAGCCAAGTCTTTTCCCAAGAGGGAATAGCAACAACACCGCCATGATCATGGATCCATTTACGACCTCTTTCAACAGCATTGTTACGACCACCAAATGGGCTGTCTCCCAGAATTCGCATGCATATGTAGCTGAGTATTGTACAAAACATTATGCTGTGCCCTTCTATGTGGAATCCCCATCCTCCGTCTTCATTCTATAGTCATCAATTATTTATTAATCACACCAAAAAAAAATCACACATGCATACAAACATACATTCATACATAAAGATTTTATCATATATATTATTTGGTGGTTGTACACCTATCGAAGAATCTCCTTTTTGTGTTCTGGTGAAAATGTTTCGTCTAGATGCCCTGTAATGTACAAACACATCACCTGCACCAGCATGTAGTACAACCATGTATTACTATGCCTTTTTAGATAGTAATTTTACATGTACCAAATTCAATCAAAAAATTGGACGCAAAACACTCATCTCATTGTGCATTCTTTTTTTTTTTTTAAGTATGAAAAAAAAATTAAAATTGGGAAGTGGTATGCATGTATACCAGTGGAAGAAGAAAGAATAAGGGGGCAGCATTCTCAGCAGCCCAATGGCCATCTTTGGTCTGCATAGCAGAAAAGAAGCGTAGCGCCCTCTTGAGGGTGATGTTGGCAGCCTTATACGTTACATCCTCGTCTTCACCAACCTTCACTGGCGGTATTGTTTGTTCAAAATTATTTTCCTTCAACATCTGCATAGAAATGGAAACACAACATGATTTAATTGTTAGATTTAAAATTTAAATCTTATAATATATTTCTAACCAGTTGATAGGAGATGGTGTATTAATCAACCCGAATATGGACTTAGAACCTTTAATCTCAAGAATTTGTGTTTAAGCCTTCCATTAAATGTCTGTCAATAAGTAGTTTGAGATTAATACTGATATAATCAGAAAAAGTTGATTAGTTTATGCAAAAAATGATTAAATCAGCTCAATTTTTTTTCCTTGTTCAAACCAAATGAGCACTAAACAGGAAAATAGGGAAATATATCCAACATTTGAATGTGCGAAATTAAATAATTAGATATATCCTTTTCACGCATTTCAATACTAACAACTCCCTAATAGGTGTGTTTAGCATTTTTCTTTAATTAAAAAAAGAGAAAGCGTAGGAATCAGAGACAATAGAAAATGACTCTTTAAACTATAAAAACCCACTTTTTCATCGTAATTTAAGGTCTTTGACTAAAAAAGTCAATAAAAAAATTACTTATCAATTAATTTAATTAATTAAATTTATTTATTTATAGATCTTAATTGATAAATTTATTTATAAAAAAAAAAGTAATAAATTTATTAATAGGACTTAATGGGTAATAAATTTATTAATAGGACTTAATAGGTAATAAATTTATTAATAGGACTTAATGGGTAATAATTCCTAAAAGTAAGACCTATTAGTAATTTATCAAAAAAAAAGTTTCAAAAAATTAAAAAATTGCTAAAAAATTAAATCATAAACAGAGTCATTCATTTTTTTATTTTTTATTTTTTGGGAAAATACTTGGGATTCCCATTTTGGGGAATCCCATGACCCCCAAATGGTTGTGATTGATTATGCGTGTTTTTGTTTTCTATCTATCTGACACGTGTGTGTGGAGGTTATGGGGTAGAGTGTTTGTGGGAATCTTTAACATTTCTATTTTTATTTTTTATTTTTTTACAAAGAAGCTTAAAATTTTTAAAATTACTAAAATCTAACCCCAAGCGAGATTATAAGTAATCTTAGAAAATGCTTAGGCCTCATTTGAGAATAAATTATTTTAATAATTTTTTAATTTTTTATAAAAAAAAATGTATAAAGAACTAAAAAGAGCGATGCCATAACTTATAATAACAAGACGTTAATTTGATAATATGAGAGAGAGAGAGAGAGAGAACTTGAAGGCAGAGAAGAACATTGCCGCTAGGCCTGACACGAGAGCGGTTGAGAGTGAATGATTCACGAGCCTTTTCAACCTCGGCTCGTTCTTCAAGCGTACCGTAATTTGGATCAAACTCCCATATTTGGCGCCCCACAAAGTTGTTTGTGCTGTATAGGTATGGCTTATATGGACCCCCTCCTTCTGCTACCTTCAACCTCCACATTCTTCTACCAACAACCTAGTATATATATTTTTTCACCATTTTTGTCACTTGCATCATTATTTCTATCAAAACTTTAAATGAAAATTATATTTTTCATATGTGGAATGAATAGAAGAAATATATCATATGGAAAGAATAGATTGAGTGCAAGAAATGAGTTTTGAACTCAATACCTCTTACGTACAATTAAAATTGTTCTAAAAATTTAATTTATTAAGAAATGTGTTGAAAAAAAAAATGACCCGTGTATATTAAGAAAAGTAAAATCTGATAGATTTATAAGTTACCAATACCCAATAACATCCCTCTCACAAAAGCTTCATTCAATAGCTTATCTTTCCTAAAAGTAAGTAGCTATTAAGAGATCTAACAAAACTTCAAATATACAAACATTTATTCCTTCCCTCCACTTGGTTGTTTGAATTGAATGGTAGTGGCTTTGCCATGATTATCACCGCTTCTTTAACAACTAACAAATTTCACAAACATGTTTTATTAGTGGATCTTGCTCAATCAGATTAAATTTATTGCGCAGCAGCAACTGTTGTGCGTCAAAATGGGCCCATTTTAGTCTATTTGATAATCCGAACTGTTCACATTTTAGAATATGCCTGCAAAATCGTTAATCGGATATCGTTTACTCATTCATCTACTCACATTTGTATCTATAAAAATAAATAATAATTGTAAATTAAAGTATTAAAATGAATATAAATGTGACTGGATGAATAGGTAAACGATGTCCGATTAACTTAATTTTTTGCAGGCATGTTCTACTTGATGTATTTTAAAATGTGAATGGTTCGGATTATCAAAATGGGCCCTCAAATGGGCCCATTTTGATGATGACAATAACAGCTTAATCCACACCACAAAGAAGATCACTAAATCCTCGTAACTGGGCAGCCACTAAATCCTAATTTGATACTTTAAAAGTTGACATTTCTACGCCTCCTAAATAAGTGCACTTTTTATCTTTTTAGACTACAAAATTGAGAAAAAAGATGAATATTTGGATTAAATTTTTGACTTTTTACTAAAAAATGTGCATTAAAATTTTTATAAATAAGTGTATAGGAGAAGTTTGAGTGAAGTAGACAAGATGGCCCGTGACATAAAGCGTAATAGTGGGCTAAGTAGGAGATAGGAAACGGTTACTTCCTATTCGAGCTTGAATTGATCGTCGTTCGATCCATAAGGGTTTACCATCGTCCCATTTTGTTAATCAATTGAGTAAAACTCATGAGTATTATGTGCTTGTAAAAATCACGTTGATATCGATAGCTATCGATCGTATTAGTTTTTGTCAACCATTAACTATAACACCATCCATTTTTATACAAACCGATTTGATTATATAGTTAACGATATCCCATCAATGTAATTTTTAACAAGCATATAGTACTTACCAGTTTTACACATCAATGGTTCAAATTATCAAACGGGACCCGTGATGGGCCCCACTAGGGCTGCCACGGGTCGGTTTTATGGGTTGTGGTCAAAACCGACCCGCACTTATGCGGTTGGGAAAATGGACTCAAGAACCGCTGCGATGCGGTTCAAGGTTTGTGGGCTAGTGTTCGGTTATGCTTTAGATTTTTTTTTTTTTTTTTAAACTTACAAATTTGACATTTTTGTTACTTTCTACACACTTTTTTTTTTTTAGAAGAGTTATAAATTAAATTACAAGATATACAATTCATGATCATAATAAATAGTCCACATGTTAGATAAGATGATATGGAATCATACTTGAGGATAGTGGATTAATCTTCCTCCTTAGCTTGCAAAACAAATCCTTAAAAGTCAAACTAGTAACACTAATTTAAATATGCAAAAAACCCTTAAAAGTCAAACTAGTAACACTAATTTTAATAGTGGATTAATCTTCACTATTTAGTTTTTAATATGCAATAATGTGATAATAGAATGACAATTCAAAATATCATATTTAACTGTGTCTACTAGACTAATGGAATACAATGATTTTATATATATATATATATATATATAAATAAAAGTCAAACTAGTAACACTAATTTAAATATCATTAGATTATGATAATGTATATAAGTACCCATATAATAAATTTTACTTTCATCCAAAATGTAAAAATAAAAATAATAACTAGTTATCACCATCTATCCAAAATGCAAAAAATAATAATAATAAGTAGTTATTTTTTCTTTTTAAAAAAATGCGGTTATGGGTGGGGGTTCAATTAACCCAACTTTGTGAATTCTTGACCCGCACTCCGCCTACCTACATCGAAACCGCCCAAAGCATCGGTAGGGTAGGGTCGGGCGGTTTGTGGCGAGTGGGTTGGTTGTTTAGCCTTAGGCCCCACGGGCCAACAATAACATCAGGTTGTTTGTGCACCCACGATGCAATTTTTCCAAAAAGCCAACAAAGTCTATGGGGAGACAGACCTATTGTAATAATTATGTAAAATTAATTTTTTATATTTTTTTGATAAATAGTAATAATTTTTAATTTTTTAAGTAACTTTTGACTTTTTAACTTTTTATGTATCCCAAATCAAGCCTTTTAATTAAGAATCCCACTAGATCTTGACATGTCAAATTTGTTTCTATAGATATTTTTCTTTATTATGCGAGTCTCAAATGTTTTTACTTTAAAAATTAAAGACAAATTTTATTGCGATCCTCCTTTTTCGATTTTTTGTGTGAGTAATACACATATTTTAATTGATATATAATACTAAAATTTATTATTTTGAATAGGATTATTATGTATAATTTGTATATTCATTACAAAAAATTAAAATTTTAGAAACTAAAATTTAAAGACAAAATTATTTTTTAGGGACCAAATATTTTTATTATTAAAAATGTCGTTATTATATTTTTTTGAAACAAAAATTAGACATTAGTGATGAATTATTATCCTTTTAAGACTAAATTTTTTATCTCAAAAAATAAACAATTTTCAGACCAAATTATTGTGTCACTAAAAGTCTATTTATTAGTGACATTTTTAAAATTTTGTCGCTAAAAGCTTTCTTTTCGACTTTTTGGGACGATCTTTTAGCAACTATCTTCATAACGATAGAAATTGGTCCCCAAATGTCTTTTGCAACAAAATTTCATTTTTAGAGACCAAAACATTTGACCTCTAAAACTCTTATATGTTGTACTAATTATTTACACGCTAAAAAATATATGAATAAATTCATTTTTCCTACTTAAGTAATAGAAATCACTACAAAAAATTAAGGTTTTATAGTCTAAAATTTAGGGGCATTTTTTTTGTAGGGACCAAATATTTTTGTTGCAAAAAGTGTTGTTATTATATTTTTAACAACGAAAATTGAACATTAGTGATGAATTATCATTTTGAAACCAAATTTTGTCTCAAAATTAACCATTTTGAGACCAAACTATTTGGTCCCTAAAAACTTATTTATTAGTGACATTTTCAAAATTTTATCGCTAAAAGCCTTATTTTTTACTTTTCAAGACGACCTTTTAGTGACTATCCTCACGACGATAGAAATTGGTCTCTAAATGTCTTTTACAACAAAATTTTTACTTTTAGAGATTAAAAAATTTGATTTCTAAAACTCTTATATGTTGTAGTGTATGTACCACATTTAATGCCTACTGTAAAGTCAATTTCGGATGGTTAGACGTTTTCTTTTCTTTTTTATTTTTTGTCAAAGGGTATTTAGAGATGTTTAATACTTCAATTGTTATTGTCATGAATTTGAAAAATGGGTTAATTGCATCCAATAGGCTTATTACACTACCGTTCTAATTTCATTGTAGTCCTTTCATTTTTAATTGTGACAAATAATTTCTTACATTTTAAATCAAGTTACAATGTCATCCTTTCGTCTATCTACCATTAAAAAGGCTTATAAAACATATCATTTAGCTAAATGTGACATTTTTTTGGTCTCACTAACACTCCCACATTTTTATTAAATTTTACTTTAATCCTTACACTTTCAATAAAATCTTACTTTAATCTCTTTACTTTTTATTTTTGTTAACCTCATTAACAGTAGATGGATGAAAGAGTGACATTACTAGTTGACTTAAAATGTAAGAGATTGTCTGTCATAATTGAGCGTGAAGGAACGAGGATGAGATTGATGACAGTATAGAATGTAATTAACTTAGAAAAACAAATTGTTATTGCACCTGCTTACATAATTGTTTGGGGTAGTTTGAGGCTAAAATAGCCACAAAAAGACAAAATAAGATAAAAAGTCAATAAGACACATCTAAACCATAATCATTTTATTTTTTCTCTCATAAAAGTCTAAAAGCTAAAAGCCTATCTCAAACGAGACTTTTTAGTCCTAAGCTAAAATAATCAAAAATTCAAAAAGCCAACTCATATCCCAAACGAATCCTATCATGTAAAATTTGACAATTCGATTAAAAATGCTTTCAATCTTTGGGAATTTTTTTCCTTTTTTTTTAAAAAGAGATTTTTGTGCAAAAAATTACAAATCAATGAAGAATGAATTTTAATAATAGTAAATGTAAAAAGAAGGGGGGGGGAAAAAACAGGGTGATATGTCAGAAGTTTCAATAGTTCATACCTATTGAAATCATCTAACTCATACGCAACTAAGGGAGTGGGAAGTGGCTGGCCAAGCACTTTCCTACTCCCCTACAACTCATCTTCCATTGTTGAGCATGAGTGTGAGACACTTGTGGGAAACAAAGTGTAATGGTGGAGCCACCATGATTTATTATTCTTCATCCTTGCCTATATAAGAGAAAGAGGGAAGAAGAGAAGATCGACAACACAAACACAAAGATATCGTAGAGTGTTTTGTAATCTAAGAGTGAAAGTTTCAGAGAGGAGTGAGTGTGAGTTCAGAATCTCTCCAAGAATTCTCTAGTGAAATCTCTTCCCGTGGACGAAGCAATTGTCTAACCACATAAATCTCTTTGTGTTATTGTTTGTGATTTCTTGTTGGTGTGCCAAACAGTTCCTAGATCCTAACAAGTGGTATCAGAGCCTGGCTGAAGAAAAATAGTGTGTTTTTTAGAACTTATTAGATTTCGAAGTTGTCGAAATCAAGTTTCAAGCATACTAGGGGGACCGTCTCATCGAGACGAGTTCAAAACTACAAAACAGAGTCCTAGAAGACTACCTATGCGCCCTCACGCTCGCCAAAAGACCAACGCATGAAGCCCAATCGCAGGACTCACCATGACACATCTCGACGATTCAAGAATCGACATGACATCACGCCGCCACGTTATGGACACCCTATTTTGACCGCCCTAAGACTTGGGTGCTTTTTAATTACCCAATGATGAAAATCAACATGTGTTTCTCATATAATTCTCAAGAAGAAATATGAAATTTATGTTTCATTCCCAACCCTAAGCCTATTTTGGCTTGGTGTTTTAGATCCGCTCAAAACTCTCTTTTAAGATATTCCTTTTACGCATTGTTCCAAAAATTTTGTTGAAAACCCTATTTTCCTAAGAAAAAGAAAGGAAAAAAATTCAAGAATAGTGCCTACCAAATAATGTTCAGAATAGTGCCGCTAGCCAATTAATTGACCAACCAAATTAACTTAGTCGTCACCAATTAAATTGGCCGCCAAAGTTTTTGGGTGGCCCAACAAATTACCAACAAATTGGCCGACCGCTAATTTGCCTATGAGCATAGCGCTGGTAGAATTTTGATGAAAACGTGTGGGTCATGCCCATTTCAGATCTTTCTAGGTATATTCATCCACGAGATATGTATCTACCCCCATCCATTATCTTTCTTTGGCCTCCATTGTCAAAAGGGAGTTTGTCCTCTTCCATAAGGTTGCATTCATTTCAACCACCCTTGTTACCCCATCATTCTTGTCTCCCACCTTTTCTTTGACTTAGCAACCTTTCCTGATTGCATATAGAGATAGAGAGGATCAAAATGTAGAGGGGGAAGTGAATTGAAAGATAGAGTATCAATTAAGAGAAGAGAGATAGAAAGAGAAAAGAAAGAAGTCTTATGTTTTGAGCTATAAGCCTACAACTTCTATGTACACTAATATCCTATATTTCTATATATCAAAACTATCCTATAAATTCTAAAATAGCCATATTCTTGAGTCTTGATCAAAAGAGAGTGAGTGTTATTAAAATTGAGAGAAAAATAGAGAGTTGGAACAACTCTCCCCCCCCCCCCCCCAACACACACACACTATTAAACAACCCAAAAACACCATTCTAGCTAGAATTTCAAACTGAGAATTGAGAACACACTTCCTAAGCTTGAGGGTGATCAAAAAGAAGTTTGGAAATTAAGTCCTTCCTTGGAAGGTAAATTTTGTACACTTTCCATTTTCTTTTACTTTCTTATATTGTTTTTCTTGTTTCAAGTTCATATTATAAACATGTTGTAAGCTAACTGAAAGTGGTTAGTTAAGCCACTTGCATATTTTCCGTTTGTGTTTCTGGTGTTTGAAGCAAAACAAAGTTTTGGCCAATTAATTGGCCAACCAGCCAAAGCCAACTTTTTGGCCAGCCAGCTCATCTTTTGGTTAGCCAACCAACATTCTTCTAGATAGAACTCCAAGAAATTTCCTAAGATTGAGCAGAATAGTCTCCTATGGTCTTTAAGGCCCCTAAAGTTCCTATTTTCTTTTATTTTAGTTAGAGAGAGTTGTGAGGATTTAATTTTGTTGTAATATTTTTTTATTCCTCTTCTCCCTTATTCGGATTTGTAATATTCAAAGTGTTGCAATAATTTCTCATCTCGCTTCTTTCAATTTATCCCGCTTCTTTTATTTGCTTTTTCATATTCTCAGAAATATGCATCTTATATTATATCAATGTTTTGCATCCATGTTTCATGCCTTAGGATTCGGCTAAATTTGCATCTATGAGTTTAATTTATTATTATGTGATTTTGTCCCTACCTCATGTCTTGAGATGATTCACATGTCATATATTAGAAACTAGATCTTTAGTTGCATTTTACAAGTGAATTGCATTAGGATCTTGTATATAGGATCATGCATTTGTTTACTAACTTTGTTTTTGTACCTATTTATGGACGCCAAGAAATATGTAAGTTTTTGTCCTTTAGCATCCGTTCTATATGTGATTTTCTTACTATGTTTAGCATCCTACCATATGGCTATATGCTTATTTGATATAACTCTATGCATGCCAATGGGTGAAGGTTATATTATTTAATTTAGAGGAAAATTGATTTTTATGATTTCATTATTCAAAACATTTTCAAGATAATGAAATCAAGCTATTCCAAAATAGACGGCACAATCTATATTTCTTTGCTTCATATAGTAAATTTTAGGATTTAATAAATAATTGGAATATGAACATATAAAGTCAATAAAATTCATATCATGGCTTAATAAAGGCCGATCTTTTGATCGGGTGAGCGGGGGGGCTCAATTAATGACCTTCCCCCTTCATACCTAAGGTTCTGAGCAGTTACAATGAACAGTGGCCTTGGCACGAGTCACGAGTTTCCTAATTTTTTCAAAATATTAGGTGGCGACTCTAAGATCAGGTGATGTTACTCATTTCTGGCAAGGAATTTGTAATAAAATGGATTTTCTATAAAAAGTTGTCAAATCTGGACTCTCATCTATGTTTCATATTACCCTCGTGAGACTAGATCGAAGATAATTGAAGATCCGAACTGTTTAACACGCACGAGTAATCCTCGAGCGGTTTTACACACATGTCGCCCCAACGAGCCGCTACGCCGCCAGCAGCCCGCTTAACACACCACCACATGTGCGCCAACTCAAGACCACGCTTATGCTAACTCAACGCCACCGCTCGCTACATCATCACATCGCCAAGAATCGTCATACACGAGTCGACATCGCCGAATGCACGCTACCGCTTTTCCCAACCCAACCCGACCCAACCAACAGACGAGAGGATTTATCCGTGTCGCACGACTAAGTTGCAACCTCCGATTTGAATCGCCCATAGTGTTTTCGCTAGATCTAAACGATTCGAAGTCCGATTTTGACAATCCAATAATGGTTTCCATCTATTTGGAGTATTTCGACATATCCACAAGGTCGATTGATTCAAAGTTTTATGTAAAAAGAAAGAAAATGATGGAGGAATCTACATCAATTTCAAGATCGATGATAAAGTTGATCGCCAATTATGCAACTGGAAGCCGTGGATGGAAGACATCTTATATTGCAAAGATCTATTTGATCCTATTGAGCTTGAAGGAGTCAAATCAGAGAAGAGAATGATGTAGACCGGAAGAAAAAGAATGAAAAATTGTTGGTCGATCGCATAATGGATTGACTATAGTGTGTTCCACCATGTCGCCCAGAGACAGATGTTTATGCCCTATGGACAATGTTAGAAAACATGTACCACCAAAGACCGTCAAGCAAAGCCTTGGTGATGAGAAGGCTTGTAACTGAGTTGAAGAATGGTGTTTGTCACCAACACACCAAATAATTCAAAATTTGGTGAAAGCTACAACCGCTAAGATGCTCTTGGATAATGAAATGCAATCATACTACTACTCGATCCTACCAACAACTAGGAGACATTTATGATTTCTCTCAAAGAACTCGCACCAAGGAAGTCGACCATAAGCGTGGTCACGAACGCCTTATACAATGAAAAGACAAGGAAGAAAGATATGGGGGGAGAGGGTAATCAAACCCATGCTCTTGTCACAGAAGGTAGAGGCAAAGATAAAGGTGACAGAAAGAGCAGAGGAAGAAGCAAGAGCAAAGGCAAATAGAGCAATAGGAGTAAATCCAGAGACAACAAAGGTCTAGGAAACTCCAGCTTCACTTACTTTCACTGTGGCCAAGAGGGTCACATAAAGAGAAACTACCCAAGCGGGAAAGATAAAGGCCAAAGTAGTAAATCAAAGAGAGATGAGAACACTACAGCCACAACTCTTGATGTGATACTTCTTGCAGTTATTGAAGAGGATGAGTGCCTTCATGTGACTGATGATAGCTACACATAGTGAGTGGTAGACACAGCTGCATCCTATCACGCCACCTCCCATAGAGAACTCTTCAACTCATATAACGCTAGAGATTTTGGCACCGTTCAAATGGGAAATTCAAGCTATTCGAAGATTGTGGGTATTGGACACATTATCATTCAGACTACAAGCTGGTTCTAAAAGATGTAAGGCATGTTCCAAATTTGCACCTCAATCTTATCTCGGAATTACTAGTTGTATTACCAGTTTTAGTTAGGCACTTAAGTCTGCTGAAAAAGTTAGCTATTAGTTACTTTGAGACTCAGGCAAGCACTGAGAGAGAGAGAGAGAGAGAGAGAGGACTAGAAGATGCGAGAGAGAGGAGGTGGTGGTAGAGAAATTGTGGTTGGCCAAAACACAAGTGTGTGCCTATTGAAGAGAAAAGAAGAGAAACACTCATTTATATATAGGGAGCAAAAAATCTAAGTATTAGAGCATTTATAATGGACGTGTTAGTGAGTGTAAGTTAGTGTTAGTGGCCAAAATTTAGGAGAGAATAATTTTAGATTCACAAGGAAGTGTTAAGGAATGTGTTAGTGGAGTGTGTTACTCTCAACTGTTAACTTCTTTGTTAACTATGGCTAGCATTTTAGCCAGCGAAAGAGAGGGAAGAAATATGGTAAAGAGTGAGAGTTGTGTGTCCGAAGTCCTCCTGACGCTGGCCGTCAAGTCCACCCTGCACGCTCGACCTTCAAGAAAAGGGCAAAAAAAAAAAAAAATTGGTTCTAATCGATTGATCGGTCAGTCAACTGATTTTTTTTTTACTTGGGATTTTTTTTTTGGGCTTGGAATTTAATTTTGGATTTGAAATTTTTTATCAAATTAAATTATTTATTTATTTTATTTATATATACACATATATATATATACACACATATATATATATATTCTTAACACACACTTTAACACATTCCTTAACACATTCATTACACTACCACTCACTCTCTAAATTAACAAACTCTTAACATGTCTTAACACACATTTTTTTTATCCTATTTTATCATTTTTTATCATGTAACACACTTTTTTAACCATTCTACGTTATGGGAGGTTTTTGTTGAAGTGACCCATTTGTATAAATAAAAAAAATAAAAAACTTTATATTCCACATGTTGGGGTTTCTTTGACGTAAGCTTCCCACGTGGTTGTTAATTAACACCGCCCAAAGGATAATAATAGAAAGGTTCATTTAGAATTTTTTTTTTTTCAAAAAAAAAAAAGGTTAAAAATTAATTTTTTAATTTCTTTTTAAAAAGTGTGTAAATAAATAAAAAAATAAATGTAACTCGAAAAGGTTAAAAAATTAATTTTTAGTCAAGTTTTCAAGGCAGGCCTAAAGTTAAAATCATGAAGGTCCACTAAGATTAAAATTTATTTTATTTTATGTTTTTTAAATTGATGGTTAGGTCAACTTGCGGTATTTCATTAATTCTAAAATCATGAAGTTAATGATCAGGTAAATATCAAATGGTCCTAATGAGTGACTCAAATCGAAATTTTAAATTTTATTCTTTACAGTTCGATTTAACCTTTTGAAATTTTGCATAATTTGTATGTAATTTTAATTTTGTATATGCATGAAAAAATCGAAACTCTAAAATATTGATTCGTGATTATGTTTCAATTTTAAACAATGAATATCAATCACAATCAACCAATCAACAACAAATTGGTACAACGATTTAACATGAAAAAAAATCGCAACTGGAACACCTCCAATTATGATAAAAAAAATCATCGGCCAAAGTCATAAAAATAATTCAATAAGAAGACAAAAAATGAATTATACATGAATACCCTCAATTACCTAGCAAATTCATGTCCGAATTGAACTAAAGCTGATATGCCTCTTTTACCACCGTCTTCATCTCGAAATTGCTTTGTCCAATGCTGAATTCACAACGCCAATGTCAAATCCACAACGATGAGCCACTTCGGAATCTACCAAAACTTTAGGCCCAAGTTCTATTGAAAAAAAAAAATGGTTTTATGGTGACTTTAATGTGAAATTAAAGTAGGCCGCAATCAATGGTTGAGGTGGTATTAATTATGATTTATTATAATGTTCATTGTGATACTATTTTGATTATTATCCAAGAACTCTTTAATAAGTGTTTAGTTATGATTTTTTTTTTTTTTTTTTTTTTTTTTTTTAAGTTATGACTCTCTTTGATGGGAGTCAAGCATTAGTTTAATTTATCTCTTATCTTGCTTTGTACATTGGAAGAAAATAATGTCGTGATCTCTAAATTTAATAAGGTTACTGTAACTAAATGAGTAATTTTAATAAGCTTGTTCCTAGAGCAGCTTTTCCTAGTTGCCTGCCTTTTTTGAATAATAGTTGTGATGTCTTGGGAGACCAAGTGCAGCATGCTTTGAGTTTCTACTATGAGGGTCTCCTTCTCTAGCCGAGCTAGTTTGTGTCGAGTTAGATTATTTGTCAAATTATTTTTATTACTATTAATATGTTCTATTTCAGAAAATTTATCCAGAACTTCCATTGCAAGTGTCTCCCTTGCACTTGCGTTGTAACGCCCCCAAAAAATATAAAAACATGAACTATCCATGCCACACCTCAAGTATGTACAATATTCATTCAACAAGCGGAAGCTTCATTAAATCCCAAAACATTCTATATATATAACAACATTGTTAATATTACAAAATCATATCACATGCATTAATACATTCACTGATTCGAAAACCTAAATTTTTAGCTTCTGATCGATATGAATTAATATTTAAACTATTATAAATTCATGCCTTATTGGCTACAGGTTTCCAAGATTATACTTTATTACAATAAAAATGGGTTTTAAGCTTAATACATAGAAAGCCCTAGGCTTACACAAAACAAAACTCAAAACGAGCATTCAGCTCCAACATTCTCCCCAAGCTATCCCTTTGACGGATGCATACCATCAGCACCTGAAATGTCTTTCCACATAAACAGAGCTAAAACCCAGTAGAGACAAGTTTAATGTTATGTATGATGTTTAACAAAATCATATAGTGAATGTCTATGAAACGTCATTACATAACATGCATTTCCCCTTTTTGAAACAATGTTATGTTAGACTTCAATTCATAATTAATATCATTACTTCAAAGTAAAAACAGGACAGTAAATACACACACTAGTAATCTCTAGGTACTTGTCTGCAAGTAGACTATAAAAGTACTACCAAAGTCACTTTACCAACAACTAACCGAAAGAAAGGTATCCTAACCGCGTAGATTTTTGGACTTTCACCAAGGACACAAAAGCCAACTTAATTAAACACTACCACACCCCTGACTAAATTCATCATGATATTCACCCATTTTTCTCAAAATAATACTCTTTGAATACATAGGCATGAAACAGTTGAATAAATGAAATGCATGAGTGAATTGGTTTCAGTTAACCTATCTCTCATGCAATTTCTACAACAAGTAATGTTATCCTCCACCAATAACCAAAACAATTATCTCTATTCAATAAATTCCAAAATAGACAATATATAAATCAAAAGCATAACTACCAACTCATAAAGCATTAATTTCTTTTACCGAATAACACATAACAAAGCTAAATAACATGAAGATCATTAAAAAGGTCCCTACCTCAAAGCAAGAGGAATTATGGAGCAACACCCGAAAATCAACGGAGTCGGAAACTTGAAATTGACAAATTAAAATAAAGCCCTTCACGCACACTACTTGTTTAACTCAAGTACTAGGGGTAGAAAATAGACAAAACTAGATGAAAACTAAGGTTTTATAGTTTAGAGACTTGGAAATGGCGAAAAGAGGTGTGTGGAAGAAGATAAGCTCAAAAAATGGATATTTTCAACTTTTGGGTTATAGTCAATCACATCGCAAGCGCAAACTCAAAATCGCGGGTGCAGAACACACAATTGCGAGCACAATCCCAAATCGTGGACTCCACCCTCGCCACGCAACTTCTCCATACAAAGGACCTAAAGGTGTGTTTTGGCTCGTGGCACCATCACAAGCGACCAGCCCATTGCAAGGGCGACACACGATTGGGCCTTCTTTGGCTACCGAGGGCTACGCCATTATGCTAGGCCAACAAACTTGAAGGCCATAATTGGTCACGACCCTTGTCGGCCCAATCACGAGAGAATTCGACACCTTTGCAAAAGCGATAAGAATGGTTGTGGGCACGACCTAGCAAACAGAAGGAAAATTTTGCCAAAGTGCCAAGTACAAACCAAAGTTCCCTGTGACAAGTAAACAGTTCAAAGATACCGAATAACACCAATATATAGATGCAAACCCCAATACCAAAGAACATAAAACGATTGGGTCTTAACCTGGGCCGCTATATGCATATTAGAAAATTTCTTGTTTGTGAACTTATTAAGCCTTTACAATCAGTTTTTTTTTTTTTATTTATTAAAAATGACTTACATGCAAAAAATATTTATAAAAAAAGTTTTATTTATCTAATTATAGTCAATAAATTTTTTTTTCGTTGCAGGATAGTCATAGTTAGCTTGATTAAAACTTCCACTATAATATCTACGTTGCTAATTATTTTCTTTTATTTTTAATATAACACTCTAGTGATTATTACTAGCATATGCTTCCAATATTAGTTCATCATTTTTATTTGGAAGAGTTAATGTAAGTAAAATTTTGCATTTTTTTTTAAATCTTACTAATAGATTGTCGGTTGTATTTCAAGTCCAATTGTCATAATTTTTCTTTTTTTTTTCTTTTTTTTCTTTTTTCTTAATTGATAATATTATAATTCAGTGAAAGTTCAAAAAAATAATTACAAATATATTGAAAAACTTATGCTTTTAATTATTAAAATTGATAAAGTTTATTATTAATTTATAATTATTTTTGTACAATTACACTGATCCATAATTTCCCCTTCTTATTTTAGCTAAATTCTTTATAAAATTTTAACCATAAGATAGCATCCTAATCTAGATGCACTATGTTTGGGCCTGTGAGAGACCTGCTATGGGTCTTATAATTCAAACTATTCGATTTGTCGCTTGTTAAAAAAAAAAAAAAAAAAAAAAAAAAAAAAGAAAAAAAAAAGGACGAAAATTATAATTCATTCATTTCTTGATAACAAACACGAAAAATAAACTATGTTACGATTATTGGAATGACCTAAATTTTATTGTTGATGAAATACACGAAATATTCAATAAAATAAACAGTTAGAATTATCAAAAGATAACATGTGATAACACTCTCCAATTCACATTATAGACCGAAAGAATTCTATCCTATTTTTATTTCGAAAAATGTTTGGTAGCCTAAATTTGTGTGACTCGAATGGCTCAAATGTATCAAAATGACGTTATTTTATTTTCAAAATGACGTTATTTTAATACATTCGAATTATTCGAATCATAAATTTTCAGGCCATCGAGTATAACTCTTTTATTTCCCTTCTTCGCCTTGATAATTAAAAGTCCCGTCAATCAAGCTTCTTTCCTTTCAATTTACGTGATAATTTGATATTTTAAAAGTTGACATTTCTACAAGAACCCCACTTGATCTTGATATGTCAAATTTATTACTATAAATAATTTTCTTTATTATGCGACTCTCAAATGTTTTTCACTTTAAAATTTAAAGACTAAATTTTATTGCGCGATCCTCCTTTTTTGATTTTGTGTGAGTAATACACATATTTTAATTGATATATAATACTAAAATTTATTATTTTGAATAGGATTATTATATATAATTTGTATATTCACTACAAAAAATTAAAATTTTAGAAACTAAAATTTAAGGGCAAAATTATTTTTTAGGGACCAAATATTTTTATTACTAAAAGTGTCGTCATTATATTTTTAGCAACGAAAATTAGACGTTAGTGATGAATTATTATCCTTTTAGGACTAAACTTTTTGTCTCAAAAAATAAACCATTTTGAGACTAAATTATTTTGTCACTAAAAGTCTATTTATTAGTGACATTTTCAAAATTTTGTCGCTAAAAACCTTGTTTTCAACTTTTCAGAATGACCTTTTAGCAACTATCCTCATAACGATAGAAATTGATCCCTGAATGTCTTTTGCAACAAAATTTTCATTTTTAGAGACCAAAACATTTGATTTCTAAAACTCTTATATGTCGTAGTGATTATTTACACACTAAAAAATATATGAGTGAATTCATTTTTCCTACTTAAGTAATAGAAAATTTAATGTTGTTTTCTAATATCTCTATAAAAAATTAAGATTTCACAGATTAAAATTTAGGGACAAAATTTTTTTTTAGGGACTAAATATTTTTGTTGCGAAAAGTGTAATTGTATTTTTAGTAACGAAAATTGAACATTAGTGATGAATTATCATTTCGAGACCAAATTATTTTGTTCCTAAAAGTTAATTTATTAGTGACATTTTCAAAATTTTGTCGCTAAAAGCCTTGTTTTTTACTTTTCAGAACGATTTTTTAGCGACTATCCTCACGATAATAGAAATTGGTCTTTAAATGTCTTTTACAACAAAATTTTCATTTTTAAAGATTAAAAAATTTGATCTCTAAAACTCTTATATGTTGTAATGCATGTACCACATTTAATGCCTATTGTAAAGTCAATTTCGGCTGGTTAGACATTTTCTTCTTCTTTTTTTTTCTTTTTTTTCTTTTTTTTTTTTTTTTTTGTCAAAGGGTTGTTAGAGATGTTTAATACTTCAATTGTTATTGTCATGAATTTGAAAAATGGGTTAATTGCATCCAATAAGCTTATTACACTACCGCTCTAATTTCATTGTAGTCCTTTCATTTTTAATTGTACTAATTTCATTGTAGTCCTTTCATTTCTCGCTTATATTAATTTCTTTTCTCAGGTTAAAATAGTTAATAAATCAAAAAAGTTAACTTAACTTCCCAAATTCATTTGGGAAATTAAGTTGGCTTTTTAGCTTTTTGACTTTTTTCTTTTGGGAAGTTAGCTTTTTAGCTTTTTTGGTTTTTTGGCTATTTTAACTCTAACTACAAAGTTCATTTGGATTGACTTTTTTGGCTTCTGTCAGTTTTGTGAGAGAAAAATGTGAAATGATTATTATTTGAATGTAACATTTTATCATATTGACTTTTTAATCTATTTTATCTTTTTATAACTAATTTAACCAAAAAGCCAAAAAAGCCCACATCCCAAACGATAGATTGCTAAAACTTATGAACAATAAGGGAAGTCAAATGAAAGATGGATTGCTAAAACTTTTAGCAACGACAAAGTTGCTGTCGCCACTTTTTGCGACAAAGAAGTTTTCTTTTAAGTGAAGACAACATAATTGAAACTTTTTTTTAAGTTAAAAGTTGATAATCATAAAGTAGAAGTTAAAAACACCCCTACCCTAGTTTCCAAATAATCAGCTTATTTAAACTATTTCTGTCTAATAAGCTATAAGTAGAAGTTGCACCAAATAGTCTGGCACAGACTCCCAAATCAAAATAAGCTATAATCACTCCCAAAAGTTATAACAAACAGTCTCAATATCCATAATTGTACAAAAAGTTAGACTTTTGCAATGGTGCAAAAAAAAAAAAAAACTGTCGCTATTAAAATTCTTTCGAGACAATAGAGAGTTCCCGTTGCAACAGTATTCAAAATATATGTATGTTTAGTATTATGCAATGAATATGAACAAAGCTTAGACATTATAGGGGTTGCTCGATGGAATCAGGGTTGCCAAGAATGGGAGGTTTAGTTGTTATATCACTTTTCTTTACTGAAGCAATAATCCTTACCACAAAGTTCAAATGAAAGCTTTCTTCAAGTCCCCTAATGAGCAAGTCTTACTTTTTTATAGAGTTCGAATATGAGCCCCCAATGAGATTGATACTAGCACTAATTGTACGGGGGGCAAATGTCCAGGCGAGCCCGTACTCCTTTCTTCCAAGCTCCTGTCTGTCCAATCGACCTGCGAGCACAACGGCGGTGAGCTACCTGGCGGTGTGTGGCCGGAAAACCCCTCCGACGATCAAGTTAGAACACACACACAGGGGATAGATAGAGAGAAGGGAGAGTGTAGAGTGTTTATCTCACCAAATGTTCATCTGTCTCAGTATGGGGGCGCAGACTCGCTTATATACTTTATGCGCCCCAAATCTACTCCCATTAGTCTCTCGACACGTGGTGCTACTATCCCATCTGTCAGCACAAATCTAGCTGAACACCACCTAACCAAACTGCCAGCCCACTCTACCGGGAGCTCGCTGCCAAAGGCTGTGCTGCGTTGCTAGCCAGAACGCTCCGCTCACCAAGCTCAATGACGACCGAGCTCGGTTGCATTCCGGCATAGCTAAGCTCGGGACAACTCAAGCTGGTTAGCCGTCGGCCTTCTTATCGAGCTAACTCACGAACCGTGGAACCCAGTGAGGTAGCGGACATCTCGGCCGAACCCTCACTTGACCGGTTTCTGCACCCTGAAGCCAAGTAGCTCGGTCCAACCATGCCTTGCCTTAACCGAGCAAAACCTTTCCGGACGGGCCCATGCTACCACAGCCCAACTGTGTTCGGCCCAAATCTGCCCAGCCATTACCACGGCCTAATCCAGATCATAAATCTCCCTCTCAATTGCCCCTTAATCCCATCCGCGCAAGCGTGACTGGGATTATTTGTTTTGACCGGGGTAAACTCTTCCTCGGTCCTCGGTTTGCAAGACGAGAACTGGGCTAGTTGATATGACTGGCTTCCGAACTTGCCCGGTCGACGCCTCGACTTGCCATCTTGTCTTTTCAGTACTGACGCCGCCGTCAATAGGGGCACGTGTCATGCATTGATTGGCCTCAAGCAGCTAACCACCGCGTCCGTTGCCATTCAAATTTTTATGGCCTTTTCACTGTAAACATGCCCTATCTCACTTCATTCCAACCTTACAAACTCTTCTTCCAGCCTTGCGCTTCTTGAAGCCGTTCTTGCCCTCCATTGCGTTCGTGATCGAAGAACAAGCTCCTGCCCTCAACTGGTAAGTCCTTCGAATCCTTTTTGATTACTTTTTCGCTTTATACTTCACATTTTAGGGCATAAATTATAGATTTTAGGATATAGGCCCCCAAAACCTTCCCTAACCCTTCGTTCTCCTTACTGTTCTTCATTTTCTCTGATGAACACTGAAGATCTAGACCGGACCGGGCTCCAAGTCTACCTTTGATCCCAAAAAGCATTAAGACCGAGCAAATTCAAGTTTTCCAAAAACTTAGAAGAAACCGGGGTAGGCAGAGAACTTGGTCGCTTGACCGGGCTAACATCTATTCCGCTTGAGTGACCGAGCTCCATGCGACCGGGGTGGTTTGGCATTCTTCATGACTGAGCTAAAGTCAAGCTCGTTTACGCGACCGTGCTTCCACTTACACATGCCATCCTTTTCCTGCAGAGTCCAAGGGGACCACTGACTAATTACCGAGGCTCTCAAAGACCGAGCAGCCATTAAGCACCAGTCTGTGCCAAACCACCTCAGCCGAGCTAAACCAGCCGGCTACACATGGGGTGCTTCCGCTTCCTTGTTGACAGTCCGACCGCCTTGGTCGTATTCCGGGAAGAGTATGGTATCCCGGCCGACGTCAACCTAGAGCTCGGCGAAATTGAGACAACACCTTGGGGTAGATTAGACCAGTGGCCCTTCACCGTGCTATCCATCATTGAAGGAGGCCTCTGCTTCCCGGTTAACCCACTGATGACCGAATTCTTGCGCCTTACCGGGCTAGCACCCACTCAAGTCTCAACCAACACTTATCGAATAGTCAACGGGGTCCATGAGTTGAACAACCGGCTAAGAACTAACTTAGGTTTAGCCGAGATACTCCGTCAATACACCCTTGGGCACACGGGCGATGGCTTCGCCTATTACTTAAAAATTTGACCGGGCAAAAAAAAAATAGTGACCGGCACCCTGCATAAAGACTTACACGATGACAACTTTTTTCGGGTGTTCGGGAACTATGAAACGGCCAACGTAGTAGGCTGGTTCATTAGCAAAAACTTCGGCGAGACGTGTAAGCCGTGATAACTGCTCGGTCAATTTATCTTTCTTCACTATTCTGTACTTACACTTTTCTTCTTTCCTTTGCAGCGATCCAAGCCTTACAAGCCAACTACCACTACCCCAACGAAGCAGCCATCAGGACCGTGCTCCGTTACCGCAACTGGGATTGTAACGAGCTCCTCGGCTACACTCCAACATACCGATACTCAGCTCCATCTCCACCGCCAGATCCCACGTTGCCAGACGTCCCCTTCATTCGTTTAACCGAGGCAGAAGAAATGGCCAAAAGGAGCCGAATCAAGAACCTAATCACCGCCACCTCAACCGAGATCCCAACCATCTCAACCCGCTCTCCTGCTGTCGGACAGTTCAGCGGGACCGTGGTTGCATTGGCTTCTCTGACCGCCGGGCAAGCCAGCAGAGACACAGGCCAGGCTGGCAAAAGGCCTCGTGCAGACCCTTCTGCCAAGCTAGTAACCGAGCTTAACACTGAGCAGCCTACTGTCACCGTCGACCTAACACCGGCATGGAGGCCCTAGCTCAAGCACTGGGGTAAGGAGATCCCAGCAACAGCTTCCGTCAAAGGCGACAAGGAGCATCTACTCGCCTTTGATCTTTCCAAGGCACCACTTCTACCGAGCGACGTGGTCGGCAATGACCACGTGCCAGACACACGTTTGATAAGGTCCTCGGTCAAGTCTATGACTAGGGTAAGAACTTTGCACATTTTGCTAAAAAATTTCCAAGTGTTTGTTCGGTTTCCTTTCTAATCAAACTTTCTTTTTCCAGGCCATCCAGAAACAACACTTGGTCATGGAGCGGATCCACCATCTCCGGCAGAAGGCCAACGATTCTGCCAGCCAGGTTGCCAGCCTCCAAACCGAGCTCGGGCGGGCCAAGTCTTCTCTGCAAATCGCGAATGCAGACGACACCAAATTGCTCGGCCAGCTTGGTGCCGCCGAGCAGGAAAGAGATGTAATAAAGGCTGAGCTGGAGGCCTTGAAACAATCAAGGGAGAAGGAACTAGAGGACGCCAATAATGCCAGCTTCAAGGAGGCCGAGGTGAGCTACACAAAGCAGGTTCATGCCACCCAAGATATCTATTTCAAGGCGGGTTGGAAGACTGCTTGTGAACAGCTCAGCCAAGGACTTGGGACCGACATATTTGCCTCTTCTCCAACTTTCTTCTTGCCGACTTACCTTGTGCCATACGCCAACGATGTCTTCAGTGCATTCCAGGCTGAGGCCGAGGAAGGGGGAGAAGAAGAAGCCGAGGAAAATGTTGAAGAAGAGAACCATCCACAACAGCCCGGCGCCCAAGACCAGACAGCAACAATCAACCTAGAGCCAACCGGGGACGAATTCACCGACCTTTCTCCGTTAGAGTAGTTTTCTGTCTTTCTTCCTTTTTGGTTCACAAATGTAACGGGCTATCTGCCCCTCCTCTTGTAACTACTTTGCTTATTAATGAAAAATTTTGATTTTGCCAAGTGTTTGCACATTCTTAAAGCCACAAAGTTTCATCTGAACAAAATATCCCGGCAAAACTAATCATCTTGTTAGCTTATTCAACTGGAATAAAACGTCACGACTTTGATCACAAAGAACAGGCTTGAGTTAAACATGAAGCCATTCAACTGGAGTAGAACATCTCGGTTGGAACCTCAGAGTTGGACAAATCATCAACTCATTCGACCAGAGTAAATCATCTCGGTTGGAACCTCAGAGTTGGGCAAATCATCAACTCGTTCGACCGGAGTAAATCATCTCGGTTGGAACCTCGGAGTTGAGCAAATCATCAACTCGTTTGACCGGAGTAAATCATCTCGGTTGGAACCTCAAGAGTTGAGCAGAACCTCGGAGTTGAGCAAATCATTAACTCGTTTGACCGGAGTAAATTATCTCAGTTGGAACCTCAGAGTTGAGCAAATCATCAACTCGTTTGACCGGAGTAAATCATCTCGGTTGGAACCTCGGAGTTGAGCAAATCATCAACTCGTTCGACCGGAGTAAATCATCTCGGTTGGAACCTCGGAGTTGAACAAATCATCAACTCGTTCTACCGGAGTAAATCATCTCGGTTGGAACCTCGGAGTTGAACAAATCATCAACTCGTTCGACCGGAGTAAATCATCTCGGTTGGAACCTCGGAGTTGAACAAATCATCAACTCGTTCGACCGGAGTAAATCATCTCGGTTGGAACCTCGGAGTTGAGCAAATCATCAACTCATTCGACCGAAGTAAATCATCTCGGTTGGAACCTCAGAGTTGAGCAAATCATCAACTCGTTCGACCGGAGTAAATCATCTCGGTTGGAACCTTGAAGTTCAAAAGCAACAATCAAAATGCTAAGGCAAAGATGAGACACTTGTATATATTGACAAAAAGAATATTGCATTCTGAAGAGTAAGGTAAAAAATTCATTTGCACAAAAAGAAAAGAAAAGCTAAAAATAGTACAGTTTGAGGTTGGCCGCATTCCATGGCCGGGGTATTCCTCTACCCTCTAGGTCCTCCAAGTGGTATGCCCCATTACCCGCCAAACCGGTTATCTTGTAGGGTCCTTCCCAATTTGCCCCTAGTTTGCCTTCACCTGGCACCAGGGTGTTGCCCATGACCTTCCTCAAAACCCAGTCGCCTACTTTGAACGGTCTAGGGTGCACCTTCTTGTTATATTTTCTAGAAAGCTCTTGTTGGTAGGCAGCCACATGGATGAGAGCCTTTTCCCGGTGTTCTTCCACGAGGTCCAATTCCCGGGCAATGGCATCAGAATTCAGCTCGGGCTCAAAACTTTCACTTCTGAGGGTGGGCATACCAACTTCCAAAGGGATGACCGCCTCCATGCCGTATGCCAAGGCAAAAGGAGTTTCCTTGGTAGATCGTCGCGGGGTTGTTCGGTATGCCCAAAGGACACTGGGAAGTTCCTCGGCCCATTTCCTTTGGCTTTCTCAAGCCTTTTCTTTAACCCATCAAGAATAGTCTTGTTTGATGCTTCGGCTTGATCGTTAGATTGCGGGTAAGCCGGGGTAGAGTTATAGAATTCAATCTTTAAGTCTTCACAAAATCCTCTGAAAATGCAGCCGTCAAATTGGGTGCCGTTATCCGAGATAAGAATTTTGGGGACGCCAAATCGCGTTACCACATTCTACCAGATAAACCGCTTGATGTCTTTCTCCTTGATTGTTGCCAAAGGCTCTGCTTCAACCCATTTGGTGAAGTAGTCTGTGGCTGGGATGAAGAACTTCTGGTTGCCTGGTGTAGTTGGAAGTGGCCCCACTATATCGAGCCCCCACATCGCAAAGGGCCAAGGGCTGGTGAGGGAAAGAAGTTCTCTAGCTGGTTGGTGAATTTGGTAGGCAAACTTCTGGCACTTTTCACACTTGCGAACATACTTTTGCGCATCGGCTTGCATGCACGGCCACCAGTAGCCTTGCGAAATAGCTTGGTAGGCCAAAGATCTGCCCCCTATGTGACTGCCGCAGATGCCTTCATGAATTTCGTAGAGGAAGGCGTCCACACTGCTCGGGTGCACACACTTTAGATACGGACCGGTAAAAGATTTCTTGTACAAAGCGCCTGACGGAGAGAGCCAAAACCGCTCTGACTTCACCCGGACTTTATGTGCTTCCTTCTTCTCGGCTGGAAGGGTCCAGTCTCTGCGAAAGAGGATAATGGGGTCCATCCATGAAGGACCTAGCTCGGCACAGAGAACTTCGCTCTGCCCGGTTTCCTCAATGCTGGGCCGCGGAAGGAATTCAATTAGGAGAGGGTTGGAAGATGTGCTATCGACCATGGAAGCAAGGCCAGCCAATTCATCTGCTCGGCCATTTTCTTCTCGGCCAATCTGTTGGACCCTTATTGCCTGGAATCGCTTGATGTGGTCTCTGACCAGAACCTGGTACTTCATCATTATGTCGTCCTTTGCTTCGTAAACCCCAAAAACTTGGTTAACCACAAGCTAGGAATCACTGTAAACCATTAGCTCAGATGCGTGCATCTGAAGCGCGCTCTTGAGCCAAGCCAAAAGCGCTTCGTACTCAGCCTCGTTGTTTGAGGCAGGGAATCTGAGGGTGATAGAATGTTCGATAGTCAGCCCGTCTAGCGAAATCAAAACTACACCTAGCCCGGTACCGTGACGGTTCGAGGCTCCATCAACAAAAAGTTTCCACATTTCGCCAACAAAGAGCTTCCAACAGTCGGAGGGGTCCTGAGAGGCTTGAAGGTTGATGGGATCACAGTTGTTTGGCTGTTCGGCTTCAAGTTCTGTGCTATGCGATTGCACTTCAGCCCCCCTCGGCGATTCGGCGCCAGACTCAGCAAGTTGATCCGTAATGCCTAAGTCCGTAGGCGAATCGCCGAGTTGCAGTATTATGCTGGCTGCAGGCTCTGTGCTAAGATATATCAAAATCAAGTGGAACATAGTTATAAAGGAAATTTTTTATCTGTGTAAAACTTAAAAAATAATTATAAATAAATGGTAAAGTTTATAAATATTAATAATTAAAATTATAAAAATTTTCACAAATATGTAATAATTTTTTCAAATTACCACTGAGTGTTAATTTCCCCAATTATAAATTTTTCTTTGAGGAAGGGTGGAGAGGGAAGACAATACATAGCAATATCTATGTCATCACAGTAAAATAAATTAAAGAGGTAATAAAAATACCACTTCACTTGTAAAATAAATAGGAAAATGGCCACACCAATTCTCTTCTTTTATTGTTTAATGTAAAATAAATGTTTGTGCAATATAAAACTTTATTTTATTTATTTATTTATTATTATTATTAAGAGCACCAATAATCAAACTTATAATTATAAGGACAAAGGTAGATGTTTTATCACCACCCGTTTAAGAAGAGGGATAATTAACAATATTTAGATATGAGAATGATTAAAATTAAAATTTGGGGACCAATGTTTGTTGAAATTGTAATTTAACTGGAGGGATGAATTGAATGGGGTTTGGTTTGTATTTTTGGAAATTATTTTTAGACAGGTTTTCATTTGTCTTTATTCAACTTTTTTTATATTATAGTCATTTTATTTTTTACTTTTTAGATACATTAAAATTAGATGTTTCTAAACAATAAAAATAAAAATCAACTAAAATATGAAAAAAAAATTATTAAAAATAAATGGGAATCAGCACAAAAATGCACACACATTTTTGTTCAATTTTTTTTTTTTAGTATTTTTTTTTAATATTTTAGTCAACCTGTTTTACTTTTTAAATGCATCTTGGTTAGGTGTATATACAAAGTATAAAAAATGGGTAAAATATTGTGGGTACATATTTTGTGAATAACAACACGTGGCCAAGGTGACGCTAAAGAGTCAGCCCAAGGTGCCACGTAGTCTGGTCTTGATGTCAAGATGATCTCGGCTAGGCCGAGGTTGTTTGAGGAGATACTGAAATTCGAGATGAGGGGATAAGGGACAAAAGTCCTAGAACAGGGGAGTATCTCAGTCTAGATAAAGATAGAGCTCTTAGGGATTTTATCCTTCTCTAGCTGAGAGTTCAAGATAAGCATTGAGTCTGAGTCCATTGAAGTTGGGCCTCTACAGGGATCAAGTCACTGCTGCTTATAAAACCAAGGCACCCTCATGGGTTTGAGGTATGTTCTTTCTTGTGAGATTAAGCACAATTTGCTATCTTTAAGAGATATTTGATTACTAACTTGAGCGTCGAAGTGTTCCTGGGTGGTCGAACAGCGCCGGATTCTTATCTTTCTGTGACAGGTTGTTTGGGCTTAATCTATTCTGTCGGTGCTCTCCAGTTGAGTTCCCCATTTGGTTGTATGGTCAGAAATCAACACCCATAATTTGGCGCCATCTGTGAGAACGTAAGGAGAATAGATGGCCAATGACGGACAGAAAGAAATGATCGGGGATGACATCCCTAGTGGGAGTGGTAAGCATGCTGATTTAAACAGGGAGGAAGAAAATCATAACAAAGAAACATGGGATCAGAATCTCGGGGAGAAAGACATCGGCTAAGAGGGAGACGCACCGAAAAAATCAGGCCAGGACGAGTATTACAACGAAAGCGATCTCCATGTATGGAAAGATAGATGCCTGAGGAGGGACAGTGAGATGAAAGGAATGGCAAACAAGTTGGCAAACCTGCAATCAGTTGTCAACTTCATAATACAAAACAACGTCATGCAACCACCGTTTCCATTGAAGGACACGCCGATTCCAGAGGCAGAAAGCAATCCCAATAGTCCCTCAGCATGACAAGGTGAAAGAACGCTCACATTGGCCTTCACGGGATGCTAGGCAAGCATAGTCAATAAGAGTAGAGTCTTAGGGGACGCCTTGGACCAAGGGAACTTATGTCAAGGAACATCTGCATGTTCAAGGGAAGGAACTTTGTTTCGACACGGTGAATGAAGAGAAGTCCAAGAGGACTCATAACGACGCTGGGAGCAGCGCACCAAAAAGGCTGAAATCCATTGACAGCCGAGCTCCTAGTCGGACTAAGGAGGATTTGATGGACTACCTCAAGAGGAAGTGGCAGAATGCCGAGGTCACATCTCTAGTCGGCAGAGTTGGATAAGTTCGAGGCCCCAAAAAGGTTCCATATGCCAAGGTTTCATATATATGACGGTAAGTCTGATCCGAACTTTCATATCGGCTTATATTTGAATTCAATGGCACTGTATACCGGGAACGAACCATTGCTCTGCAAGGTGTTCCTCTCATCCTTTGGGGAAATCATATCAGATTGGTTTGACAAGCTGCTGAGAGGAACTTTGAAGAATTAGGAAGGCCTGGGTGAGATTTTTGTGGCCAGGTTTGTTACAAACAAATTGCAGCCGTTGAGGGTAGACTCTCTGATGGCTCTGAAAATTGGCGAGGGTGAAAGCCTCAGGGCTTATGCTAACAGGTATTATGAGGTGTTCAACCGAATACCAGGATGCAACCAGGAGTTCACGGTCGTGTCTTTTAAGAATAGCCTGGAGGATGATCGCATGCTTTGAAAGTTGCTAGCAAAGACTCTACCAAAAAGTATGGAAGGGCTCATGGTGAGGCTCGAGAAATATGCCAGAACAGAAGAGGATACGTCGGGAATGAAGGCGTCGAAACAGGAAAAGAGAAACGGCTTGTCGAAGTGAGGCCGAGGTAATACTGGATATAACAAAAAAGAAACAGGACTGAGCGTTGCACATACAGTTACCACTGTGTTCTGAATCCTGGTTTATAAAGTTCTGGAAAGGATCAAGAACCAGCCGTATTATAGAGCACTATAGAAGATTCCTGGCAAATTTATGGAAAAAAGTCTTAGAAAGCACTGTGCTTACCACAATGAAGATGGGCACTTGACTCAAGGGTGCAGAGCCTTGAAAACGCATTTGGAGGACCTAGTCAGACAGGGTCACTTGAGAGACCTGGTAGACGAGGCAAGGACGAGGAAAGAGCAGGGAAGGTTGCCTCAGGCGCCGGTAGCACCACCTCTACCAGCACCACAACAGCAAGCAGATGGACCTTGAGTGATCAATGTGATTCACTCAAGGGTCAATAAGAACGAGGTACATGGGGAGATTCAGAGGGTGAAGCACTTGCAGCATGTGTATCCGGTCCAACAAAAGAGGCTTAGGACAGACAAGTGCCAAGGACCAATGATGTCCTTTACTGAAGCAAACCTAGATATGGTGCAGCATCCACACAACGATGCTCTAGTAGTAACCCTTAAGATTGAAGAATGCCAGGTAAGGCGCATTCTGATTGACTAAGGCAGCTCTTGTGACATCATGTATGTCAGATGTTACAACGAGCTCGGCTTTCACCGAGATGATCTGGAGCAGTCCAACAACCCAATGGTCGGGTTTAATGGAACGCCGACATGGCCTCTGGAAGCAATAAATTTGGAGGTGCAGGCATACACCAAGAAGGTAAGTACAGAGTTCACAATAATTGGCACTCCCTTTCCTTACAATGTTATCTTAGGGAGGCCATGGTTGCATGCAATGAGGGTAGTTCCCTCAACATTACACCAACTGTTGCGGTTCCCAACGGAGCGTGGAATTGAGGAAGTCAGAAGAGATCAGGTGCAAGAAAAAAATTGCTCCATAGCAGTAATGAAATCCACCTGCAACGTGCGAAAGGCAAAAACAGTAGAAATTGAAGATGAGGACATGTAGGTCCTGGATGATGTCGGCAAAGAACCGGCCGACAAAAGCTAGGAAGCCTTGAAGAAAATTTTGGTCCAATAAGGAGATGAAGAGCGCTTCTTCCTTCTTGACTCAGGCTTGGTCGAGAAGGAGGAAAGGGAGTTAGAAGCATTCTTACGAGAAAACATAGAGGTGTTTGCATGGACACCCTACGAGATACCTGGCATTGACCTCGAGGTCACATGTCATATGCTCAATGTAGACAACTCGGCTAATCCTATCATCTAGCGAGCAAGGAGGCCGACATTGATGCATGTTGAGGCGATTGAGGAGGAAGTGGAAAAACTATTGGAAGACAAAGCCATTCGCAAGGTGAACTACCCTACTTGGCTATCTAACACTGTGGTGGTGAAAAAGAAGAATGAGAAGTTGAGGGTTTGCGCGGACTTCACCAGCTTGAATAAGACTTGTCCAAAAGATAGTTTTCCACTGCCCAAGATTGACCAGTTAGTAGATGCCACTTCAAGGCATGGAAGGATGAGCTTCTTAGATGCTTACAAAGGATACCATCAGATAGCAATGTATCCCCTCCAATGAGGAGAATACTGCATTTATCACCCCGAAAGGGCTGTATTGCTATAGAATGATGCTTTTCGGGTTGAAAAATGCAGGAGCAACTTACCAGAGATTGGTAACCAAGATGTTCAAACATCTAATTGGCAAAACAATGGAAGTGTATATTGATGACATGGTCATAAGGACCAAAGAACCAGAGAATCACCTGGCCGACTTGAAGACAATTTTCGATATCCTTAGAACATATCAGCTCTGACTCAATGCTTCGAAATGCGCATTTGGAGTTGGGTCTAGTAAGTTCCTAGGATACTTTGTTACCAGAAGGGGCATTGAGGCAAGCCCAGATCAAACCAAGGCTATCCTAGACTTGAGAAACCCGACATCAGCAAAACAAGTACAGATGTTGACTGGAAGGGCCGCAGCCCTGAATAGATTTATAAGAAGACGTTCAGATAAGTGTAAACCATTTTTCGATTTGTTGAAAAAGGCCACAGGTTTCTTGTGGACAGAGGAATGCGAAGTCGCCTTGGCTGACTTGAAAAAGTACCTGACAATAGCTCCAATCCTGTCAAATCCAGTACCTAGAGAAGAACTATTCTTGTACTTGGCTATTTCAGAGCACGCAATGAGTGCGGTGATAATCAGAGAAGAGAAGAGAAAACAAAGGGCAGTATACTATGTGAGTAAAACCTTAGCAAGTGTAGAGACCAGGTACTTACCCTGGAAAAATTGACATTAGCCCTGGTAATGGCTTCGAAAAAACTGAATCACTACTTCTAAGCCCACAAGATTGTGGTACTGACGGAGCATCCTTTGAAGTTCCTGTTGCAGCAAGGAGATCTGACAGGAAGGGTAGCTAGACGGGTAGTAGTATTAGGCCAATATGACCTGTAATTTAGGCCCAGAACAGCAATTAAGAGCCTGGTACTAGCTGACTTTGGGGCCGAGTTCACACCTGGTGTCGTCCTACGTCGGGCTCCGATGAGCCACAGTTTAGGATGTCCAGGGGAACAAGAAGAAACCCAACTAGGAATGAAGAACCCCACAACAGTTGGGCAGAAAAAGGTAAAGAAACCGAAACCCTGCGACATCTACATCGGCGACTCCTTCTGCCTGTTTGTTGATGGAAGTTCAAACCGTCAAGGAGCGGTGGCAGGAGTCGTGTTAGTATCACCAAATGGGCAAATGTTAGAACAATCTATTTCTTTGGGGTTCAAGGCCTCAAACAATAAAGCAGAATATGAGGCAATGGAGGTCGACAAGGTAGTAGTCTTCTGTGACTCCTAACTTATTGTGAATCAGGCAACGAGCGAGTACACAGCCCGAGACGAAATAATGATAACATATGTCAAAGAATTTGTTAGACTGCTAGCATTGTTCCAAGATTACCGGTTACAGCAAGTTAGCCGAGATGATAACAGTCATGTCGATGCCTTGGCTAACCTGGCTAGTGCAATGAAATCAGGGAAAACAAGGACAATGATGGTTGATTATTTGTCAGGCCCAAGTGTGGAACCGCTGATCACAGAATACGAGGCAATATGTGTAGAGATGGGCCCAAGTTGGATAAATGCAATAGTGGTGTTCCTTAGAGATGGCAAGTTGCCAGACGATCGAAAAGAAGCCCATAAGACCAGGTTTAGCCAAACAGTAGAGGGACATCTCTACAAAAGGTCTTTTACTGGTCTCCTTTTGAGGTGTGTACATCCCTCCCAGGTTGAAGACTTCTTGTATGAAATACACAAAGGGGTATGTGGTAGCCACGCTGGGGGGCAAATCACTTGCTCATAGGGCCATTACTCAAGGATACTGGTGGCCCTATATGCAAAAGAATGCTGAAGCCTGCGTCAGAAAGTGCGAGAAGTGTCAAAGGTTCGCACCTTTAATACATCAACCAGCAGTAGATTTGAACCCAATGTCCAGTCCTTGGCCATTTGCCTAGTGGGGCATAGATCTTGTTGGACAACTACCCCAAGCAATCGGGCCAAGGAAATTCCTGCTGGTAGTAACTAATTATTTTACAAAGTGGGTAGAAGCTGAACCCCTTGCGAAGATTCGAGATATAGACATAAAGAACTTCATATGGAAGAACATCATCACCAGGTTTGGGATCCCAAGAACAATAATAGCAGACGATGGTACATAGTTTGACAATAAGCTAATCAAAAGCTTCTGTGCAAAGTACAAAATCAAGAGCTACTACTCTACTCCAAGTTTCCCTCAAAGTAACGATTAAGCAGAAGCATCCAATAAAACTATCTTAGATGGGATCAAAAAGATACTGGAAACAGCAAAGGGAAAATGGGTGGAAGAGTTGCCCAATATACTCTAGGCATATCGGACTACGCCGAGAAGATCAACTGGGGAGTCTCCATTTGCCGTGGCTTATGGCACTGAAGTAGTTATCGCACTAGAAGTTGGCATTCCAGGGACCAGAACCCAGGGAGTGGAAAATGGGACTAATAAGGCATTCCTAGCCCGAGATCTGGACCTTCTAGAGGAGAGAAGAGAGAGAGAGCAGCAATTCGGATGGGGACATATCAACAGCAACTTGCTAGGGCTTACAACAAGAAGGTCAACCCAAGAAAATTCAAAGTTGGAGACCATGTGCTGAGGAAAGTAGTCGGCAACAAGAAGGACCCTAGGAAGGGCAAGCTAGGCCCAAATTGGAAGGGGCTTTATTGAATCATCTCGGTCGCCAGTAATGGAGCATATCGGCTTAAGGACAGTAATGGCAAAGAGTTGCCAAGACTCTGTAACACTTGCAACTTGAAGGTTTTTTATCATTAGATTTTTGTTTTTCGAAGTTTATGTCATTAGCCGAAGTAATAATAAAATTTTAGTTTGATATTTTTGATATTTGTACAATAGGACTGACTAATCCTATGACAATGTTTCTAAATGAAACATAACGAGTAACTTAGACTTATTATATGACAGAGTTGAATTATACTTGCATATAATAGAGTTGAACTAAGTTGGTAATGTTTCTGAATGAAACATGACGAATAACTTAGACTTATTATATGGCAGAGTTGAATTATACTTGCATATAATAGAGTTGAACTAAGTTGGCGATGTTTCTGAATAAAACATGACGAATAACATAGACTCATTATATGGCAGAGCTGAATTATACTCGCATATAATGGAGTTGAACTAAGTTGAATTAACCTGGACTTGCCATATCGGCAGAGTCAAACTCAAAATGGAACTAAGTTCATTAACAGAGAAACCAAGGTTGAAACACCTCGAGAAGTCTTTGTTTGAATCTGACTTTGGCGAAAGACCATAGACACATGCTTAATGTGAACTTAAGTGGAACTTAGGTTCACATTAGGTGGCAGGGAGCAGGAACTTGGGACTTGTTGCAATTTTCAAAAAAATTTACAAGTTAAGATAGGCATCACTTGTTGACAATTCGGAGAAATTTACTAGTTGGAGTTAGCCGAGGTAATTATGAATAAAGCATCCGAGATACATATTACCCAAGGTGACCAACAAGGTTGTCCAAGCTTGGAAAGAGTGAAGTTTTAATAGAAGATAGCATATGGAGGTAAAAAAGTAATACTGAATAACACTTGTAAAAACATTTTGATATTTTTAAAGTGTTAGCTGAGGGATACCAATTGTTGGCCGAGACAACAGCCAAGGTTTGCATCCGAGGTACTTTATCCCAAAGTTATTATACAGTTAAGGTATAATTTGAAGTCATATAAAAATATTCTAAGTATGAAAGCATACAAATGCATAGAAGGAAAGCAATAAGCAAAGCATTTAACACTTAAGAAAGAAGGAAGAAGGCAAGCATGCATTCAAGAGAAACTTGTTCAGAAACAAAGGGACTTCGGCCTAGCAAAAGATATTACTCGTCCAAGCATTACAAAACTATTCAAAAGTAAAAATTCCTAAGTGATGGAATTATTGGCACTAGTATCAGATTGCTCAACCTCGGCTATTAGTTTTGTGTCGACCTCAGTTGGCAATGTGACTTCTTCTCCGCCGCTATCTCGACATCGATTTCCAGCAAGGTCTAGTCCAAGCTCTTCTTGGCTGCTTGGACCTCGGCCTCAAAAGTGGTTTGTTTTGGAGAGGCTCCCTTGGAAACCAAGTCTTCCTCCTCATCATGAGTCAAGTGTAGGACTTGATCATTCAAAGTTAGGTACTTGGCCGCATTAGCAGTATCCTCCTCTTCTTCGGCGTCGTTAGATCCGAATTCCTCTTTCTCGGCTTCCCCATCTGACTTTTTGGAAGTTGGGAGGAATGACACTTAAAGTTTCCTGATATCTCAGAGGTCGGAGTCCATAAGGACAGATAATTTGTTGAGGGCTGCAGTCCAGCTGAGATAGAAGCCTCGGTTACAGGCTTGGTTAACTTGATCTTTGTATGCGTCATAGACTGTAGCTTGCCCTTCTAAGAAGGCCTTCTCGTCGATCGCCTTGATTTCGGCTTCCTTCACGACCAGCACTTCTTGGAGCTCCGTCTTGACCTTGGCAGTTTTCTCCTCGGCATCTTTGATTTCAGATCTCAACACTTTGGCTATAGCCTCGGCCGCCTCAGCTTTTTCCTCGACCTAGTCCTAGGCCTGTTTGGTTGCCTTGGCATGATCAAGAAGAACCTTGATTTTAGCCTTTGCGTTATTTAGAGAAGAGAGAAAGCCAGCAGCTTCCTTGGTTTTGTGCACCAACTCTTCTTTGAAAGCCTCGGCTTTCATAGCGAAAGAATGAGCATGTTGGATAGCCTATGAGAAAAAAAATGAAAAAGTTAGTATGAAGAAATTAAAAAACAAGATAAAAGAGTACCAAGTGTTAGGTGCTTACCAAAACGGAATACTGCATCATCAGAGAAAAATTTTCGTATTCATTGATCTCGGCCATACGATTGAGATCGGTTAGAAGGAGCACAACTGTAGAGAGAGCGGCACCAAGCTCAATACTATTGATGGCGCTGTCACCAGCCTTCATTGGCCGATCCCCAATCATGATGGCTGGAGCCCAGGGCTCATCGGCTTTAAACGCACCCGAGGTTGCTGTAGCTTCGGACCTCGACTTCTTTGACAGAGCGATATCAGTTGGATCGGCCTCAGCCCTCTTCTACCGAATACGCGGGGACTATTTTCTCGATCTCAGCAAGCTTCAAGATTGGTATTGTATCTTCTTATTCGACTTCAGTGGCAGAGGCTTTTGCCTTAGCCCTCTTTACCCTTTTTTGTTTTGGTTTTTGTTGAGATTGAGATGGTGAAAAAGAGGCAACAGTGACCACTCCTGGCAAGTCGACCAAGAGGTCCTTAACAACTACTTTTTGGACCATGTCTTTAGTAGTAGTAGTAAGGGTGACTTTGGTTCTGAAATGAATAGTTGGCAAGACAGTTCACTGGATCGTAAGTCGACGCCTCTGAATCCTAACGTTTACAGCTATGACTCTTGTTTGCTACTACGTTTGCTAGGGCACAACGTCGGCATTGGCACTGTGATATCAGGATAAGTTGAGGGGCAGAGGTAGATGGCAACTCAACTGGATCTAAGGAGGAGGCCTGGTCTGGCTTGGGTGATGAGGAGTTGTAGCAGAATGAGGAGTCGTAGCAGAATGAGGAGTCTTGCTTCGGTGTGGAACGTCGGGCAGGGCCAATTTATAGGTTGGGATATAATCAAGCAGTAGTGGGGCCTTGTATTTTTCAACTGGCACATCTAGTAGCTTTTTCAGATCCTTGCTGGGGAAGAAAGTTTGTTGGAAATCCTTTGCTGGCCGAGGAAGAGTTGCAAAAAAGAATAAGAAGAAAAAACGTTCAGAAAGGGATATATGAGTTGGCAAATCCTAAATAGAAAAAAGATTAAAAGGATGACTCAGTTCTTACCATCACCCTCTTTAAACACCAATTCGCGTAGAGGGAAGAGATGAAGGTCATCATCAAGAGCAAACTCCTAATTGCCTGAGGCGATGAGGTAATCATCTCCAGTACCCTTGTTGCAGTTTGGGAGGTCGGCTATGATTTTGTATGCTGTAGATCTGGGTTTTAGGTAGTAAATGTAGCCTTTTTCAGACTTTAGGCCACACATGATATAACAATACTGAATGTTGGCTAAAATAATCCTGGCCTTTTCTCGGCGTGTTAGCTCAATTATACCATTTATAACCCTATATGAGTTGATGGCAAGTTGCATAGGGTTAAGCTTGTAATAGTGAAAGACCTCACAGAGAAGAGTGCCTAAAGGGAACCGAAATCCACACTCTATAAAGGCAACTACAGGGAAGGGCATGGAGTCTCCGTCAGGCGTGATGGAATCCTCCTCCCCAGCTAACCTAAGTTGGACGTTGGCAGGGATAGAAAATTCTCTCCTGAAGTACTCAAGTTTTTTTAGGGTATCCACTCTCCACCTGAACATACCCATTATCTCGGCTAAAGTGGTTAGATAACAAAGTGATGGATATAGGTTTGAATACCTCAGCTAAAACCTAAAATTGGAACTGGGGTGAGGGTTTTTTGAAGATCAAAGGGGAATTTGTTTCAATTTTCCTAAAATAATGTGATTTCTATCGAATCCCAAATCTAAGTCTATATGGAAACAAGAATCAAAGGCAAGAATCTAGAAACAAGTCAAAGAAAAATAGAAAAGAACATGATTCAGAATCAAGAAAGCAACATTTTTTCAAGAAACATTGGCCTCGTTTGGGAAGTAGCTATTTTAGTAGGCTATTTGGCTTTTTGGCTATTTTAGTGGCTATTTTAGTTTTTATGTTTGGGAAGATGAGATGATTTTTTAGTTGAGTTATTGTATTGAAAAGTGTGTTGAAATGATGTTTGAATTTAAAATGACAAATTTGTCCCTAAAATTATAATTTTTTAAATTGATTAAAGGGGCAAAATGGTAATTTCGGCGTTGATGTCCTCATTTCCTATTTGTGATAATCGTCTGACCTATTTTCTTTTTTTTCTTTTTTTGAAAAAGTTTCCAACAGTTGAGGCTTTTGGGCTATTTTTTGAAAATAGGCTATAATAGCCTCAGTTGAGGCTTCCCAAACAGTGCCATTGAGTAGGTGTGTGTGGATGTGCAAAAGCCAAGAACAGTAGCAAAATTGTTAAAGCTTCAAGTTTATAAACACTATGTGCGAGAATCACGAACAATGTGAAAAGACACAAGGATATATTGTACAATGAAGATTGAAGAACAAAAATTGATTTGCAATGGCAACGAACATCATATAAACAGGTAACAGATTTGGAATAAATCAAAGGAACAATGAAAGATTGAACTTAAAGAGGGAAGAAATTGTGAACTGACCGAGTGGAGCCGATAGAAAGTACGCGGGAATGAGGATCGCCGGAGTCCAACGATGGTATTTTCTAGAGCCTGATAGTAAAAGGCTCACCGGAAGCAGTAGATAGGTGATCGTAGAAAGCTTGCAAACACGGTAATGGAGGTTTGGAGAAAGATTCGTAGACAGAGAAAACTTTGAGAGAGAGTGCGAGAATGCAAAGTGAAAAGACAGAGAGAGTGAAAAAGTTTTTGTTAAAATGTGAAAAAGCGGCAAAATGTAATTAAAATGCCTTGGACGACATGCTTGTCAGGCGGCGTGTGCAGAAGCGACGCGACCGGATAATGCATGTCAAGTATGAACCAATAAGAAAGGGACGTGTTGAAGGAACGGTTGAGGAAACCGTGCGTAACAGCTCATGCGCAGATTAAACTCTTGGAGCTCTTGAGTTAATGAAGCAACAATCTCAACTAGAGGAATGACCTCGGCTAAGATGTCTAAAGAACTTGATTCTTGATTCTTAATTCTTGACCCTTGGTAAAGTGGACATTTGAGTCCTGGGTACTTGAAGCCGACAAAATGATTTCGGTCGTGAAGAAGAAATGTAATTTAGCCAACATGTTATATGAGCAAACGATGTAGGTTCCATCACCTCAGATTGCCGAGGAAATAGAACCTAGGGACAGTTGTGGGGACATATTTTGTGAATAACAACACGTGGCTAAGGTGACGCCGAAGAGTCAGCCGAGGTGCCACGTGGTTTAGTCTTGTCTTGATGTCGAGATGATCCCGACTAGGCCAAGGTTGTCTGCAGAGATACTGGAATCCGAGATGAGCGGATAAGGGACAAGAGTCCTAGAACAGGGGAGGATCTCAGTCTAGATAAAGATAGAGCTCTTAGGGAGTTTATCCTTATCTAGCTGAGAATCCAAGATGAGTATTGAGCCTGAGTCTATTAAAGTTGGGCCTCTACAGGGATCAGGTCACTGTTGCTTATAAAAACAAGGCACCCTCATAGGTTTGAGGTATGTTCTTTCTTATGAGATTAAGCACAAGTTGTTATCTTTAAGAGATATTTGATTATTGACTTAAGCGTCGAAGTGCCCTTGAGTGGACGAACTACCACTGGATTTTTATCTTTCTGTGACAGGTTGTTTGGGTTTAATCTATTCTGCCAATGATCTCCAGCTGAGTTCCCGGTTGGTTGTATGGTCAGAAATCAACACCCACAAATATATATATATATATATATACCACTAAAAATAACATAAAAACTCATCTAAAAACAATTTAGAAAAAATTAAACCGAACAATTTTTTGAAAACTCATATTTTAGATTTTGTCCTTGCGCGATTCCTACTACTTTTGCTTCAGCAGAATGGATAACTTAAAATCTAATATCACATACATGGTATTAATAATCTCATATTTGTGGGATTATTCAAACCACTCAATGAAATGAATAATTCTTCTTCAAATTGTCTTCCTTTATTTATATATAACAATAAAAATAATTCTTCAAATTTTATTTCATTCTTTATGTAATTCTAATAAAACATACTATAAATAATTTTGTCATATGTATAATTTCATTTATTATTTTCTGGTATAAAAATTGTGAAGCCCACGATATTACTTGTTCCTTAATTTTTTAATTTATTTAAACGGGATGATTTGGAAGAAATAGTAATACTGGAAGAAAATTTCTCACTAAAAGTGCTAAAATTTGGAAAGAGAAACTCAATGGTTATCAAAAAATTTCATAATACCGAGATTGTTGATTAAAAATAAAATAGAAAACAAAAAAAAAGAAATCAACATATATATCATTCTTTCATATGCTTTACTTTCTTACTCGTCCTAATAAGATAGTGAAAAAATATAATTATTATTATTTTTTTCCTTTCGAATGAGAAATCACAATAAATTTTTTTTTTTTTTTTCTTACATGTTATTAGAGGTGCAAAACATACCCAAAAAAATTGAGAACGGAACCAAAAATTTATGGTTGTTGGCTTTTATTAAATTTTAAAACAAAAATTTACTTTTCTTTTTGTTTGTGTTATGTTAATAAATGTTTAAGACTTGTTTGTTTGAATAACGTATAGTTGATTGATTCACATATGTTTAGTAATTTCAATTCCAACGAACTCGCTGAATTGGTTTGATTTGATTCCAGCGCAGGATTTACTCGATCCTGAATCTAAAAATTTAAAAATAATCATAATTAATTTGATTTTAACTCGTTGGGAACATATTATTTTAATAATTTTTTTATTTTTTACAAAAAAAAAAAAATGGGCATAAAAGTAGTGATCTGATAACTTAATGACTTTTTAATTTTTTAACTAAAACTAAAAATTGCCAAACAAGACTTAACCTTTTCAAAAAAGGAAAATTAGGTGTCTCACGGACACCAAGTGTCCCTAAACGGAACCAATCACCAATTGTCGGGAGAGTTTGTCTCCAATCTATTGTTGTTGGGCGTCATTAACTCACTACAAGGCTCAATTTGAAGATCTCAACTATTTATTTTATTCAGTTTTAAGTGAAAATTATCCATACACAAAAAATAAATAAAAAATTAGATCAATCGAATAATCATAAATATATGGTTTTATTAAATTTATTTTTAAAATTATAGATATGATTCATTTTTTTAAAGATAAATATAATAAAATTATATAGCTATAATTATCAGATTAATTTGATTTTTTTTTTAATGTAAATGATTTACACATAAAATTTAATAAAATGAGTGGCTCGAATCATCAAAACGGGCCTTGTGATGGGATCCAGGAAAGATTCAACATGTAATATCTCGAATAATACCTTTTTCAAAAATTGTACGATAATCTATTTTTGAAATACCTTAAGCTAAATTAGTTATCGTATAATACTAAATAGTTAATTTGATAGTTTCGAAATCATATTTAATTTTAGTACATACAACCATCCGGAATAATACCTTTTTAGGAAATTATACGCTAAAAATGTATTATTCAAAGTGTTACACAACAGAAGAATTTAAGATGCACGATACTCGCTATTGTAACTAGAAGTTTGCATCTCACTATTTCGTTCTAAAAATAGAGTAAGGATGCCCTTCTTGTAAGCTAAGTACCTTTCTTTTTTTTGATCAACAAAAGAAAAAAAAACTTTATTGATGCACAAAGCAGAATACAAGCAAAGAATATCAACAAAGCAAGGGAAAGCACAAAGCATCGAATGCAAGCACTATCCAAAATTGACGAGAGATCAACCAAGAACAACCAAGAAACCAAAACAAAGTACCAAAACAAGAAAGCCACAAACACCAAACTCCCTCGAACCAACACCAACACCCAAGGAACACTACAACAAAATTGAATTTTTATAGCTTGCAATGCATGTCATAAAATCTTTCACGACATGCACACAAATACCGTTGTATGACATGCCGTGGAAAGTTGAGCATCATTGACAGCATGCAGGTAAAGTTGTAAAAAATAATAAATTAAATATTGATGATATACTTTGTATGTCGTATATAATTTCTTACGACATTTTTGTCATGCCATAAATCATCATACTTTTCATGACATAATTTTGCATGCCGTAAAAGGTTATTTTTAATATATTTATTGCATACTTTGTATTTCGTATATAATATTTTATGACATTTTCTTGCATGTCATAAATCATTACACTTTTCACGACATAATTTTATATGTCGTAGAATGTCATTTTTAATATATTTGACATACTTTGTATGCCTTACACAATCTTTTACGACATTTTATTGCATATCATAAATCATTACACTTTTCATGACATAATTTTATATGTCGTAGAAGGTTATTTTTAATATTTAATATATATACAGGAATATAACTTTGTCTAATAGTATATAGACAGTAACTTATAAAATACAACCTGTTAACAAACCAAGCAAAAGCAGCAACTATGAAGTAAACAAAAAAACTTAATATCCATATACCAAACAACCTACATACTAACTTTCATCCTCAACTTCTATCATATCAAGCTGATAACAACCTCAAACATACAAATCAAAAAAAAGTATCCAAATCATAAGATTTGCTAATCTCTAAAATGCGACTTTAAACATCCAAAAAGTATAAGTACAAATCGTAAATCAATTAGTCTAATATTTAGTCCAAAAGAATGAATTGACTAGGCCATGCAACTGTACTTCCTATTGCATCTTAAAGATCATACATCTCATGAGTAGAACGAAACAACGGCACGTTGACTGTCATGTGGTTCACCCATACTTTCCACACAAAGGTCCAAGAGTCACATGATGCACCTTTGACTTGGGATCCCTTGATGCAATTTGACCTTCTGCAACCACCAAGTTTGCCTCCCCCCCCCCCCCCAATGCAACAACTTGCATTTGACATTCTCTAAGCTCGACGCACCATTACTTTGATCCTACAAAAATTAAGAGTATATAAGCATACTGCATAACATTCATCCCATTTACCAAGTATTAGTTCAACAAAGGAAATGAAAGTGTCAAAAAGCTTCAAGGAGAACTCACTTATATATGTCATCAATGTCAGAAAAGAAAATTCCAACCTGATGAATACATATTTTGAGGTGGTCACACTTATGAGTCTACTCAACCCGATGAATATATAAAAACTAAATAGACATTCTAATTCAAGTGGATCTCTAATAAGTCCCTCAGTTCTTCACCAAAGAACACAAGAAGATGATTTTGGAGTCCTCATTATGAGAGTTGTATTAAAAAATAAATATGAAAAAAAAAATCTGAAAGTGTAAAAAAGCTATAATTAAAAAAATTGAGAAAACAGGTTCTACCCAGGCAGATGAAACAGATAGCCCACTCTCCCCTACTCTCTCTTTCTTTCTCAAAGCAAAATGCCATTCACGTTTCAGTTGGGTGAAAACCGTGCTAGAAAGCTATGTATGCTGGTGCAGGATAAGAAATATATTACTAACTACCAAGACTATCGTATGTGGCGTACAATTCTATGTCTTCTATCTCGACACATAAGATTATGCATCAAAATTCACGTATTTCAAAATAGTCATCATTTCTTATAGTTAAGAATGCATTGAATACAACCCTAAATGTAAGAAACACAATTGTGTTCCTTCTGAGACCATTGAGCTATTATCCGAAGAGCATCACAATTTTTCCTTGGTTTCCTTACCCGATATACGGACTCTCCTGAAAGTAATAGCTAAAACTCATAATCCAAACTCAAAACAAAGCATTCTTACTATTTATTTTAGTTTTTGCTTTCTGTTGCTTTTGCCTAAAAATTTCTTCCTCCTAGCTATAGCATAGTTCTCAATGCTCAAAAAGTAATAACAATAATAAGATCAGAAGAACAATTGAAACTGTATTTGGCTCTAGATAGGAGCTGAAATTGTATATAGCTCTACATTTTGAAGATTTGTGATTCTTTTCCTCATATTTATTGTCATTTACTATTACTACTACCAGTTATATTTATTTAATTTTCAATGAATAGAGTACTAAAATTGGTTAAAGGATTGTTCTACCAAACCATGCTATTTTAATAATAGATCTTTCAAACTCAAACTCAAGCAATTTGGAATTTGTTTTCCAAACCCATGTTTTGAAAATATGATTTCACTAAAGTTTTGATCTCAAACTATGACTTCAATCATAACAATTGAGACTTCTAAAAAGAGCATAACTTACCGTATCTAAACCAGTTGGAAGGTTTGCAATTGAAGAACCAGCACGTTTAGATAATTTCATAGCTTCAATGCTTTCAGTAACAGAACCAACTTCATTCACCTAAAAAACCATAAAAACACTTCATCAAGCATATAGCTACCACATAATTCCAACAATTAAAGACATGAAGAATAGATAAAAATGTTCTGAAAATACTATTTTCACTCACTGAAGTTGGAAGGTTGTCATGAGAAGTAGATTGGAGTAGATCGGAGCTTCTTTGGAAGGGATTAGTACCCTACAATCAAAGATAAACATGCAAGTGATTTAAATATAAAATAACAAATGATTTGAATCAAAATTTACTTGAATTTAATCATCAAACATTATATTATCATGTTTAGCTTTTCCTCTTACATCATTTTGCCTTCTTTCTTTGATAAGCATGGCTCTTATCTCATCAAGTTGTTGTTCTAAGTCCAGCACATTTCCTTCAAGTTTTCTCACATGCTCATTTTGGTGTACTTGTGCATCAACCTTAGATGGTAATGCCCCAAATCCCAGCCCTCATACACTCCCACGGTGCTCAGGACCAAAAGTATGAAAAATCACATCATCTTTTATAGATTTTGGACCCTCATCAGTAGAAACCTTATGAAGTTCTTGAACCTTTTTCTAAAAATATAAAGCATGTCTTAATAAATTGATGTGAATGCAAATTATAATACAAAAAAAAAATGAAATAAGATTGGTACCACAGTTGCATCAAGCACTTCATTCATGGATTTTCCTTCCTTCCTCGTTCGTATGCCCTTTAATCCAAACATCAACTCTTGAAATGGATGATGGTACTCGACTTTCTCTTCTCTAGAAAATAAAATAGAAAATGAAGATCAACATGATTAAAAACAATCTCATAGTAACCATACTTCATACCCAATTTACAAAACTACTTGAATCACTCTTAAAATTTATTATTCCAATAAAATGACCATATAAAAGCTTAGAAGTTACTGTGTTAGAGAAAAAAAATCTTGAAACATGCAATTAGGATTTATCAATCTAGACCCATGTAATCTCTGGATACGATTGTGCTCAGAGCTACATGTAATCTCTGGATTCAAATCCAAGTAAATGAGTCCACTTCCAATGAAAGAAGAGGGAAGCAAAAATTTAAAATAAGGGCACTACAATTCTATTTCTTGTCAACCAAACAAATAAATTAAATTATATAAACCATACTGTTTCTTGTCAACCAAACATATAAATTAAATTATATAAACCATACATATGTCTACTAGGAATTGATGTTAGCCACTGCTATTGGTTGGGCATACCAATTTAGTTCATAAGAGTTGATGCTTTTATACCATACTGTGTATTTAATTTTGAAATGACTTTTCAATGTTCTTCACAATTGTAAAATGATAGTGAAGGATAAAGAGAATTTGGTAATTTAAAATATTTAGCATTATGTTGGACATTAAGAACCTGGTATGGTGTTAAACAAATAATTTTTCTGTTTAATAGGATTAGTTTTTTTTTTTTTTTTTTGTGGCCTTAAGTATTAGGTATATTTGGGGTCATTTTTAAAGCAATTTAATGAGAGAGAGAGAGAGAGAGAGAGAGAGAGAAGAAAAATCTCTACTATAGTATTCCAGATGTAAAACAATTAACAGTGTTATTATTACTAAACATTTATGATAGAAATCTGTATGTCTGAATGCTAAACATTAAGGCAGAACTTCCCTCTATCATAGAGTTGCATCTTCCCAAAATCCTGCATTATATAAGTTTCCATCTAATAATAGGCTATAGAATACGAGCAAATTGTATGGTACAGAATTTTATTAGTTATTATTATTGCTCCCCTTTGTAGCTTAATGTTAACCTTCCAAATGAATTTCAGTAAACTAAATTAGGTATTGGTGACTATACCATAGTTGTTCTAAATGCCATGCTATAGCAACAAAGTGTCTGAAAGTTACTGCCTCTTATCTTTGAAGCTTGCATTCTGTAATAGAATTATATGTTCAATATGCAATGTAATGGTTTGTTTCGTTGGAGTTATGATGCAGCCAATACTCATTTTTCAGAAAATAATAACCTATGTAGTAGCCTTTATATACAAAAAAAAATCATACATATGTCTCATTTTATATACATTCATTGGAAGTCAAAATGAAGTGTTTTTATTAATCTTGAGGAGTTGGAGAAACAATAGCCCCACTCAAAGACCACAGTCATTAGTGTGAGTGAAATTTCAGTTGGTCAGAAAGATGCCTCAGCATCAAGTTCTCTCATCAAGCTCTAGAATCACAATCCACAAGCCAAAGTTATTTTAAAAACAAGAAACTAAAAAGCCATCTCATAATAGGACATGCATAACTGACAATACTTAAACAGCATAAAACACAGCATATGAACAAGATTTTTGGACAAACCAAGCATTATTATATATTTGCTATTCAACATTTACAAAGAGAAATTTTCAAAAATGTTAACATTTCATCCCAAACATAGCAACCTAGAAACCAAAAGCAAGCAAAATCAGAAAATCAGATTTGGACTTCCCAAATATTGAATAAGGTTCACTTTGAAAATGAATGAAATTTATTTGAGACAAAAATAGAATTTCCCTAACAATGCAAGCTTGCGTATTCAAAGATTAGAAATTACCTTCACAAAGAGCAAGCTTAACCTTCCTTCCCTTGCAATGTTTGAAAGCAAAAAGCTTGTATATATCAATCTCTGCTAGAAGGATATCAATGGTCAGATGATCTTTCTGAAAAATTCAATTCTCCATAAAATCAAAATGGGGAAAAACAGAAACCTTAATGTTCAACAGAAAATAATCACAAAAAATTTAATTTCCCCTTCTTACAGGTAAAATAGAACTGGATTAGTTTCCACCTCACTATATGAACTATATGAACTTCATGAATCTATGATTGTTAAGTAGAGAGGCAAATCAAATAGGAACTAGCCAAGCTGAAGTCACAACCCATACGTGCTTTCATTTAGAATGTACAATCAATCATACTGGTTAAATGCACTTCATTTTCTTCCATTTTACAGCAAACAACATTAAGGTACCAAATGCACTTCATTTTCTTCCATTTTACAGTAACCTTGGCTAAGGAAACACCAACTGTATTAAATGATAAACTCATAACTTTCTTGTTTATAAATGTTTAATTATCGATCCACTGGATCACATTAGCTATCATCCAAAAAAAAAAAACTAGACTGATTGATATACCAGAACATACATCAGATGGAATGACAACTAAGCTGCCTTTGTCATACAAGTAGTTCTGTTTATACTGTTGTTTAGCTCACAAACTGTATAAGTCCCAAAATAATAGAGATACAAAGGCAGTGGCTTTCTCTTCCCTCTCTCTTGTAATACTTTATTGCAGTTTGATAAATATAATACACTAATGGCTCCAATAGAAATATCAATAGTACTTTATTGCTCTGGGAACTAATGATATATATGACTGCCATGATTATAAGAATTAAGGTTAAGAATGGTTGTCATATTTAAGTGATGCACGTACATCTTATTTGGAATAAAATATGTAAGTGTTCTTTAGGCAAGTGAAAGAATGTTTGATTCATGAAACTCATCATTACTGGCTTTAATGGCCATACTTGCTATATTCATGAATTTTTGATTGACTTTAATGATCATATTAAAGTGATTCATGGAACCTATGTGACTGTGTGAATCTTAAATGCATCCCCATTATCACATTAAAATACTTACGAAATCTAAAGAACAAATCATGAATGTTCATGGAATATTTTTTTTCTTTTTTAATTGGTAGAAAAATATGAAAAGAATTACATTCAAAATTATAGTCCAATAGTTATAAAAACTCTAAAAACCAATCTAATAACTAACCAAGTTAAGAAAGAACACCATAATGGGGATATAATAAACAATACAGCAAAGACTATCATAATTATTAAATTTAACATTAGAAATAAAGACAGGAAATGGATTGTCTACTCTTAACAGATAAAGATAAGTATAAAGCTTTTCCCACACTCTATTTATATGCAACATATACAATTTTTTCCAACTAACTTTTCATCTAATCACCAGGAGAAAACAACCATTAAAAAAGTGACTAAGGAGAGAGAATTTGTAATCTGCTCCACATTTGTTGGTGTGAAGGTTAAATTAGCTTTTGGTGTGGAGACTAAAGCAACAATAAAAGGTGGTATTCTATTCAACCATAACTACATGGCTCCAATGGAAAAGCAGTGGCCTAACCACAAGGAAAATTCAAGCATACCAATAGAAACAAAGAACAGAGCAAAAAAGGAAAAAAGAAGAACATTGAAACCCCCTTTATGCAAAGATTAATAATTAACATTTTGTCATAAATCAATTTGAACACAAAACAACCTACAAAAGAGCTGAGAAGATTTTCATCTTCTTATAAGCAAATTCCTTTTTCATACAAATTTGTGCCCATATTTTATCAACAGAAAAATTGAAACTAGATGTACAAGAAAATTAGTCCATAGAAAATTCTATCACAATGAAGTAGATATAAATTCTTCATACATACAAACTCTAAACTTGAAATTGAAATGGAATGCAACTTAATAATAGAGAGAGAAGGTTAATAACATAAAATAATTCTTTATGATTTTAACAGCAAAACCAACCATAGTTTAGTGAAATCATTCTGAAGTTCAAGAAGAAGAGATCAAATTGTTCAGGTGGGAATTTATTACCTAGGTTAGAGGCCAAGAGGTTGAAAGAGAAGCAATTGATCATCTGCATCACGAAATAGACGTCGAACTCGGTGAAAACAAGAGCTTCAATTCCACGCCTGATGTAAAATCTATAAGATTAATCATCTGTAGTTCCTTCTGATCACGCAGCAGAAGGAATGATGCAGTTTAGTGAATCAATTTCCTCCAAAACAATGTTCGATCAAATATGAAATTGCTATCTCATTTGTCTCTCTTGGTGAATAAAATTTGAAGTAAAATATTTTTGACAAAAAGATTTTAGGGTAAATTATACTGACACTCCCGAGTTTATATTTATTACAGTTTTCCTTCTCATATTTAAAAAATTATACTGACCCCTTGTCAGTGTAACTATTTGACACTGTTAACTTTTTAAGTTAAAATGACATATTTATCCTTAATATTTACATATATTTTAAATGGTAAATTACATTGACACCTCTTGAGGTTTCAATTTAATATGAATCTTCTTTAACATTTAAAAAAAAAAACTAATTTAATAAAAATAAATATAAAGAAATATATTTAATTTGTAAAAACTTATTTCTAACCATTCAAAAGATAAAAATTATATAAAAATGATAATTATTTTTTATTTTTTATTTCTTAATCAAATTAATTTTTAATTTTTAAAACAAATCATACATAGCCTAAGAATCATTTGATAAGTCATTTCTTACGTTAGTAACTTATTTAATTATTTGTCAATTTTACGACATTTTTAACATCTGAAGCCTGTTTGGTAACCATTTTGTTTCCAGTTTTCAATTTATATTTACAAAATTTTAAAAATAGCCATAAAAACTTATTTGATAATTTTTTTGGTTTATAAATAATTGTCTCAGTTTGTAAATTTGAGAAAAAAATATAAATTCAAAAAATAAGTTTACGTTGGATTTTAAACAAAAATTTAAAATTTTGACTAACAAAAAAAATTTTCAATTAATTTCTTTTTCAAATAAATTTTTTTCTAATTAATTTTTTTTCAATGAATTTTTTTTTTCAACTAATACTAACCGAGGGGGCAATTGGTAATGCTACTTTAAACCTTGGGGAGGGAATTGTAATTTCTAAAATGTGAGAGGTGTCAATGTAATTTACAATGAGGACAAAATTGGTATTTAAAAAATTAAATTGCTAACATCAGCAAAATCTATTAGTTGACTTAACAGTCAACTAACTGATGAAATAATCTGTAATGAAACTTTAAACCTCATGGAAGGGGGTGTAATTTCTAAAAAGTAATTAAAAAACTGTAATAAATATAAATCTCAGAATGTGTCAATGTAATTTATAAACTTTAACAATATTAATAAGTAAATAAAAATTGAAGTAAAAAATTTTAGACAAAAAGATTTTTAAGCATGAGTTTATAAATTATTTTTGTATTAAAAAATTGTCTTATCTACTAGAAATTTATAAATATTTATGAACATGAATTGTTTTTTTATTATTATTCAAACAGGTAGTACATCTAAAGTTGTCATATCTACTAAAAAAAATTAAAAAACATTTATTGATTTATAAGATTATGACTTTTTGAGAGTGAAAATAAATTTTTTTTTTTAAAAAAAAATTTAGTAAGAATTTTCACTACATACTAATGCATGCTATGTAAAATTATGATATGTTATAATGTAAAATGCATGTCATCTTAAGTATAAATATTTCACGGCATATTTTTGCAAGCCGTGAAAGTATATATATTATTTTTGTATTAAAAAAAATCTAGATTGTAACTAGAATATCTAGTTTATTGGGAAAAAAAATAAAAATTTCTCATATCTACTACAAATTTATAAATATTTAAGAACATCTAGAATTTTTTATTATTATTTATAATTAAAATATAATTTCTCTAGAAAATGAGAGAGTCTGAGACAAAAACAAGTATGGATTTAGAATGAGAGAGTGTGGCATAAGTTTTTAAATAATTTTTTTTTACTTTTTAAATTCAAATAATTTACATATACTTAGAAGGAAAATATTTTTTAATTTTCTAAAAAAATCACTAAATTCAAAAAAATATAAAATTTAATATTTTACGACATGAAGTGTATTTTGTCTTAAGTGCAAATATTTTATAACATATTTTTGTATGTCACGAAAATATACATTTTTTACGGCATACTTTTGCATGTAATAAAAAATCAGATTGAATTTTTTTTTTTTTTTGTAGAAATTTTCACGACATTCATTAGCATGTCGTGTAAAGTTATAATATTTTACAACATGAAATGTATGTCGTCTTAAGTACAAATATTTTACGACATATTTTTGTAAGTCGTAAAAGCATACATTTTTTAAGGCATACTTTTTCATGCTATAAATATATGAATCAACGATTTACACGGTATGTATGTTGTTATTGACAAAACATTAACGGCTTGCAAAAAAAAATGCCGTAGAATGTATTAACTATGACATGCATTTAATGCATGTTGTAAACATGATGCTGTAAATAGTTAGTTTTGTTGTAGTATTAGTTTTTGTCTTCTGAGGTATTATTTATAAGCTCCCGAGTTAGATTACTTGTTAAATTATTTTTATTACTATTAATATGTTCTATTTCAAAAAATTTATCCAGCACTTCAATCGCAAGACTCTCCCTCGCATTTGCACTGTAACGCCCCAAAAAAATATAGAAACCTGAACTATCCATTCCACACCTCAAGTATATACAATATTCATTCAACATGAAGAAGTTTAATTAAATCCCAAAACATTCTATATATATAACAATATTGTTAATATTACAAAATCATATCACATGCATTAATACATTCACTAATTTGAAAACCTAAATTTTTAGCATGTGATCAATAAGTATTAATATTTAAACTATTATAAATTCATGCTTTACTGGCTACAGGTTTCCAAGATTATACTTGATTACAACAAAAATGGATTTTAAGCTTAATACATAGAAAGCCCTAGGCTTACACAAAACAAAACTCAAAACAAGCATTCAGCTCCAACATCCTCCCAAGCTATCCCCTTGGTGGATGCATACCATCAGTATCTGAAATATTTTTCCACATAGGCTGAGCTAAAACTCAGTAGAGACAAGTTTAATGTTATATATGATGTTTAACAAAACCATAGAGTGAATGCCTATGAAACATCATTACATAACATGCATTTCCCCTTTTTGAAACAATGCTATGCCAAAGTTCAATTCACAATTAATATCTTTACTTCAAAATAGAAAACACGACAGTAAATACACACACTAATAATCTTTAGGTACGCGTGCCTGCAAGTAGGCCATAAAAGCACTATCAAAGTCACTTTACCGACAACTAATCGGAAGGAAGGTATCCTAACCGCGTGGATATTTAAACTTTCACCAAGGACACAAAAGCCAACTTGATTAACCACTACCACACCCCTAACCAGATTCATCACTGTATTCACTCATTTTTCTCAAAACAGTACTCTTCGTATGCATAGGCATGAAACAGTTATATAAATGAAATGCATGAGTGAATTGGTTTCAGTTAACCTATCTCTCATGTAATTTCTATAACAAGCAATGTTATCATCCACCAATAGCCAAAATAGTTATCTCTATTCAATATATTCCAAAATAGACAATATATAAATCAAGAGCATAACTAACAATTCCAACTGATAGCCCAAAGTTGTAAGTTCACCATGAAGTTCACAACTTCTCAACATTTCAAATGCTCCCTCAACATGAAGCCTTTTTAGGTTTTGATAAAATTCCAAAGGTTTGCCATGTTGAAAGAATCTCTACAAGTTTTCCAAGGCCACACTTCATTTGCAACAACCGAAAAGAGTTCCAAGACAATAATAGGAAAAAACCCCTCTTTCATACCTTCCAAATAAGCATAAATCAAAGCCCTAATCTCATAAAGCATAAATTTCTTTTACCGAATAACACATAGCGAAGCTAAATAACATGCAAATCATTAAAAGGGTCCCTACCTCAAAGCAAGAGGAAGAATGGAGCAATACCAGAAAATCAACGGAGTCGAAAACTTGAAATTTACAGATTAAAATGAAGCCCTTCACGCACTCTACTTTTTTAACTCAAGCACTAGGGGTAGAAAATAGACGAAACTAGATGAAAACTAAGGTTTTATAGCTTAGAGACTCTGAAATGCCGAAAAGAGGTGTGTGGAAGAAGATAAGCTCAAAAAAAAGGATATTTTCATAATATTACAAATTCTCATATTCCACTAAAATCATATCTGAAAATCAAACACACCCTAAGAACTGATGTAGTCTACTATATACATAAACCTAATGCTTTTATCTCACATGGTGAGAGATTTTGAGTCCAACAAATATATATATTTTTAAGTATGGAAAAACTATTATGAATCAGATTTGATTTTGTACACAAATTGGGACATGCTCCCCTACCATTCAACTAGCAACTCTATCTAATTTGATACATGCATGGGGAGCTTTTAAGACTTTTTCTTCTAATTTTTCACCAATTAAACTAAATTATCTCTCAGAAGCATAAAAAGATATTGATGTAGTTCTATTCTTTAGATCTGGCTATCCAAACATAGCTTTACAATGTTTAAGGACGAAATTGACAAAACTAAAACTTTGAATAGCAAATTGGTACGAAATGCAAATTTTAGGAACATATGAAAAAAAACAAGTATCATTCCCTTAATAATTTAGATGATAGTTCAAAATTCGATCATTTTGACTCAATTTTGAAACTTCATAAATGAAATTGATATATTAAAAATTGAAGGACTAAGAATATTGTTGCATATCACAAAAGGATAAATACAAATATTTTATTTATTTATTTTTCTACTAATGTCTAATGTGAAAGGGCTACAAGGGGGCAGCCCTCCCCCTTCATTTTATTTATTACTTAAAATAAATAAGAAATTGTCATTGAAATTAAACAGTCTTGATGGGTACAATTTATGTTGACACAGAGGCTAATAGGCCATGGAGGCAAAATATCACCATTCAATTGCTCTTATTAACATACAAAAACAGAACAAGCATTTAAACCCCTTGCATATTACATTAGACCCAAAATCACTAGAACAACAACCTCCCAAGATGAGCAACCATTTTATTTGTTTTGTGAAGAGTAGTGACAATAGCTGCATGAGGATGGCAAGATTAACTTGAGCTGAGAGAATTTTAATTTTAATTTTCTTTATTAGATGGCAATTTGACTTTGTTATGGTATTCTGTAAGTGCCCATAATGGAAATATATTCCTGTAGGCTGCATAGTGTAACATGCAATTCTTCATGAAAACTCCGGTAATTTCCTGTGTTTGTCAAAAAAAAAAAAAAAAAAAAAAAAAAAAAGAGGGAAGGATGTAAATTTTTGATAAAGAGTAAAATAATATTGATCGAAGAACTGAAATTAATTTTTGTTTGTCCTCTCTTTTGTGTATTAATCATATTTATGATAGAGGGTAAAATTGGTTGTGTCATAGAGAATTGATGAATACCTCTTGAGGGAAATCTCCGTTTTCCATTTGGGAATTGATCAGCAACTTTGCAGCACGATGTAGAGGTCTTGGGTCTCTCTCGGCCTAGTTAGTTACAAAATTTAAAGAACGTCACAAATTTTGTTTTGAATATTGTTTGTGTTAATTTGTCCAGCTTGTATATGTAGATGAAGTTTTACCTGACCGGAATGAATTAAACCCATCATGGCCCATGAAGTATGCACCAAATTGGCTCGATTCTCTTCTAGTGGTACATATTTCTATTGTGACACAAAGAATATAGAATTAGTTAATTAATTATACATGGTAATAAATGAATTAATGATTAAAAGAAAAAGTTAACTAGCTAGCTAGCTAGTATGCATTGATTTTGGTTAAGGATTCATGTTTTGGAAGGAAGTTAAGAAATAAACCTTGAGGGGACTAGAAAGGTAACTCTCTCCCCAACCTCCATTGTCTCGTTGGGACGACAACAAAAATTCAGCACCTTTACGGATGGTTGCACAATTGTTGTATGTCTTCCCCGCTGCTACCAACCCTCCCAGCGCAAACCATGTCCCGTACGTGAAGCAAACCCCCCAATTCCCATACCTACCACATTCACATTCACAATTGCATGAGAGAGAAATATAGCAGGTTCAAACAAAACTAGGACATGTATTCTAATAATTTGAGATCAATTCTTTTTCATTATATTTTGCTCTGTTAATAGTTATATGCTCAATTAAATTAACTAAATTCATATAATTTTTTTTACTTTTGCATCTCATGCTTGTGTAGGCCTTTCACCCAAGTATTTCCATTTACAGTAATTATACACACACACACACACACAGATGGTTGGGAACAACATACCATGACCCATCTGGCAATTGGATATCTTCAAGGAAATGAACTGCATTTTTGATGAAAACTTCAATCTCCATTTTGCGGTGTCCTGGATATAATTTCATGAATAACACAAAAGCCTGGATTGATGATGCTGTGCATTCTACATACTCGTGTTCAATTACAATATCAGCAAAGGTCTCTGTAGGATTAAGAAGCTGCCCAAAAAACAAAAAAAAATTTCAAAATTGCAAATTAAATGAAAAAAGGGTGTTTGTGTTTGCACTGCAAAAAAACATTAAGTATTACCTCTAGCCAAGACCCTGCTTTTACTGGCTCCCACGCTGCTAAACCTCCAGTTTTACTCTGTAAACATTGAGAAACAAATAAATAAATAAATATATAAAATAAAATTATATATTTTTCATACAATCTCAATGTACGCATAAAAAATCTATACAAATATTATAAAAAAGTGCATTAAGAAGACTTTAACTATTTTATAATGACCCTTTCTTTTAAACCATTTACTAGAGCTGTATTAACAATTAAGAAAAATTGAGTGTGCTAATGCTATTGTACAATTTTAAATTACAGAAGTGTTACCTGTAATGAAAGAATGACATTCACAGCATCATACAATCTTTCAGCCTCATGTTTTTCACCAACAATTTCGGGTGGCAATTGAGACAGCAACAGACAACACTGCAAAAGGAAAAGAACTCATTCATATTCACAGAACTTACTATCACAGCATCAAATTGTACTTCAAAAAACAAAAAGAGCAAAAACAAAAGACACAGAAAAAAATTGTCACCTTAAACCCTTCTGCTGTGCAATCTGAGACTTGCCAACCATGATCTTGGTCAGAGAAAGTCCAAGATCCTTTAGAAATGTGCCTGAACATCTTTTTAAAATCACCAGAAGGGTTGTCCTTCACCTTTGAAATTGAAGGATAAGAAGAGAAAGAAGCAGGGAAGAATGAATAAAATTGATTGTTATTATAAATTATAATTTGAAAATAAACTGAAAAATATTTATAAAAAGAAAAAAATAAAAAAAACAAATTTGAGAAAAAATAAAATAAAAGATAAACCTGTGATTTCTTTATGAAATCATGGCCTTTTCTAAGAACTTCCCCTGTTTCTTCAAGCATATTACAAGCCAATATTGCTTGAACTGAAAAACCGGTGTCCCATTGTTGACTGCCAAAACTCTGCAATAAAATAAAAAAATAAAACAAAACAAAACAAAAAGAAAGGAGACGTATCAGAAATAGCATGGTCCTCCATTAATTTTTATTTTATTTATTTTTGCAAATAACTAGTAGTACCTGCATTTTAATTCCATCTTCAGCAACCCAGATGTAATCTGGGATCCTAGCAAGATGCTTCTTATAATAATCACCATTAGGATCTTCCACCCAACAACAAAGCATGCATAAAACCTTCTCGACACATCCGATGGTAATGTACCGACTAATGTAATCCCATGTCTTTGCAAGTGCTTTCTCTCTCAATTTGTTGAAGGGCCAACGTGTAAGCAACGGCTCTGTTGTTATGTACAGACTATCCCACATCAAATCCTGTATTAGAGGACGCTGATGATACAAATCTTCCTGTAATGTAATCCCATGGCACCACCACCCAGTAATTTGTTAAAAATTCATTAATTTCAACAATAAGTTTAAAAACACAGAAACTAAAAACGGGATATAGTTATGGAAAGGATGGACATACCTTAGCACAAGCATGCCGGTATTTCTTCCAATTAACTTCATCATAAGGTTGAGAATGAAGCTCTTTCCTCAATTGTTTAACAAGATCAGTAATTGGTCCAACAAATCTCTTCCCATATAGGTATGACATTGGCATGTAAGTCATCCTACAGTAGCACCACATTTTTGCTGCATTCAAGTCATCAATATAAAAAGTTATGAGCTTTTCTTTTTCTTTTTCTTTTTCAAATGTAAAGTATAATATAACAAACTTAAAAGTAGATCAACCTAAATACCTGGATGCATAGGAAGATAAGAAGGCAAGATCCAGAACTCTGGTGGCATGGGGATGCACCCTGACCAATCGAATAGACCAAATATCTACACAAAACCAAATTAAAAAAATAAATTACATAAATTAATTATATTGAAGATGATGAATAGGATGAGATTGAGATTGAGATTGAAATGGTAGTGAGTACCGAAAGCCAAGTCTTTCCCCAAGAGGGAATAGCAACAACACCGCCATGATCATGGATCCATTTACGACCTCTTTCAACAGCATTGTTACGACCACCAAATAAGCCATCTCCCAGAATTCGCATGCATATGTAGCTGAGTACAGTACAAAACATTATGCTGTGCCCTTCTATGTGGAATCCCCATCCTCCGTCTTCATTCTATAGTCATCAATTATTTATTAATCACACCAATAAAAAATCACACTTACATACATTCATACATAAAGATTTTATCATATATTTTTTATACTTGGTGATTGTATACATATCGAAGAATCTCCTTTTTGTGTTCTGGTGAAAATGTTTCGTCCAGATGCCCTGTAATGTACAAACACATCACCTGCACCACCATATAGTATAACCATGTATTAGTATGCCTTTCTAGATAGTAATTTTACATGTACCAAGTTCAATCATAAAATCGAACACAAAACACTTGTCTCATTGTGCAATCTTTCTTTCTTTCTTTTTTATGAAGTATGAAAAAAAATTAAAATTGGGAAGTGGCATGCATGTATATATACCAGTGGAGGAACAAAGAATAAGGGGCCGGCATTCTCAGCAGCCCAATGGCCATCTTTGGTCTGCATAGCAGAAAAGAAGCGTAGCGCCCTCTTGAGGGTGATGTTGGCAGCCTCATACGTTACATCCTCCTCTTCACCAACCTTCACTGGCGGTATTGTTTGTTCAAAATTATTTTCCTTCAACATCTGCATAGAAATGGAAACACAACATGATTTAATTGTTAGATTTAAAATTTAAATCTTATAATTTTTTTATAAAAAAAATTATAATATATTTTTAACCAGTTGATAGGAGATGGTGTATTAATCAACCCGACTATGGACTTAGAACCTTTATACAGTGTTTGGTTGAGGGATTTGAGAAGGGATTTGGAAAAGGAAAGAAAAAAGTTAGGTGAAATGTGAATAAAATATACTTATATTTCACCTAATTTCATACTCCTTTTCCCTTTCTTTTTCCAAATCCCTCTCCAAATTTTTCAACCAAGCACAACATTAATCTCAACAATTCTTGTGTTTAAGCCTTCCATTAAATGTCTGTCAATAAGTAATTTGAGATTAATACTGATATAATCAGAAAAAGTTGATTAGTTTAGGCAAAAAAATGATTAAAATCAGCTCAATTTTTTTCTTTTTTCAAACCAAATGAGCACTAAACAGGAAAATAGGAAAATATATCCAATATTTGAATGTGCGAAATTAAATAATTAGATGTGATAAAAAAAAAAAATGATACGTGTAAAGCATCTCCGACAATCACTTAAAACACATTTTTTTATTCCCCTATTTTGAGGAGCCAAAATTTAAAAACACCACTATAACAATGGACTGTACTTCACCCTCCTTATAAAAAAAAAAAAAGGAAGCCCTTTCCCAAGAATAAAATATCATTTTTCTCTCTAAAAAAAATAAAAAATAGTATTCATGACACCTGAGATAGGGCTGTCATAAAGAACAAATAAATATATATATATATATATATATTTATAATTTCAATACCCTTTCTCCCTATCTCAAAATATTTTTTAAAATATTTAGGTATCCTTTTCACACTTTTCAATACTAACAACTCTCTAATAGGTGTGTTAGGAATTTTTCTTTAATTAAAAAAAGAGAAAGCGTAGGAATGAGAGACAGTAGAAAATGACTCTTTAAAATATAAAAATCCACCTTTTCATCATAATTTTAGGTAAATATTGGCCTCATTTGACAATTTAACTCTTTGACTAAAAAAGTCAATAAAAAAAAACTTATCAATTAATTTTATTAATTAAATTTATTTATTTATACATCTTAATTGATAAATTTATTTATAAAAATAAAAAAAAGAATAAATTTATCAATAGGACTTAATAGGTAATAATTTCTAAAAGTAAAACCTATTAGTAATTTATCAAAAAAAAAAAGTTTCAAAAAATTAAAAAATTACTAAAAAAATTAAATCATACACACAGTCATTCATTTTTTTTTTTTTAAATATTTGAGACTCCCATTTTAAGGAATTCTCATGATCTCAAATGATTGTGATTGGTCATGTATGTTTTTGTTTTCTATCTGTTTGACACGTGTGTGTAGGGGGTCATGGGGTTAGAGTGTTTCTAGAAATCTTTATCATTTCTTTTTTTCTTTTTTAACAAAGAAGCTTAAAATTTTAAATATTACTAAAATCTAACCCAAGTGAGATCATAAGTAATCTTAGAGATGCTTAGGCCTTGAGAATAAATTATTTTAATAATTTTTTAATTTTTTATAAAAAAATATATAAAAAAAATTAGAGAGAGCGACGTCATAACTATAATAACAAGACGTTAATTTGATAATATGAGAGAGAGAGAGAGAGAGAGAGAGAGAGAGAGAACTTGAAGGCGGAGAAGAACATCGCCGCTAGGCTTGACACGAGAGCGGTTGAGAGTGAACGATTCACGAGCCTTTTCAACCTCAGCTCGTTCTTCAGGTGTACCGTAATTTGGATCAAACTCCCATATTTGACGCCCCACAAAGTTGTTAGTGCTGGATAGGTATGGCTCATATGGACCCCCTCCTTCTGCTACCTTCAACCTCCACATTCTCCTACCAACAACCTAGTATATAAATTTTTTTTATCATTTTTGTCACTTACATCATTAATTCTATCAAAACTTTAAATGAAAATTATATTTTTCATATGTGAAATGAATAGAAGAAATATATCACATAGAAAGAATAGATTGAGTGCAAGAAATGAGTTTTGAACTCAATACCTCTTACAATTAAAATTGTTCTAAAAATTTAATTTATTAAGAATTGTGTTTAAAAAAAAATGACCCATGTATATTAAAGAAAAGTAAAATCTGATAGATTTATAAGTACCCAATACCCAATAAGATCTCTCTCACAAAAGCTTCATTCAATAGCTTATCTTTCCTCTATGTGTGAGTGATTTTCCGATCATACTGCCCTCCTTAGTGATTCAGCGGAAGAACACAGGCAGAGTAGACGGCTCCCTGTAACCTGCACAGAAGGAAAAGACTCCGGCGGTGGTTCTTCCACCCGGGGGCACTCCGACGATCAAGTCAGTATATCTCTCAAAGATAATCAAGTGCTAAACTCCCAAGCTTGAGTATAAACAACGTACCTTAGACCCATGGGGGTGCCTCTCTTTTATAGCCAATACAATTCTAGTCCCAATAGGGGCCCGGTCCTAATGGACTTAGGACTCCTGTTAATCTAGGACTCTCAGTGGAATTAAGACATACTCCCTGAGAGTTTATCTTTACCCCAAACTGAAGTCTTCCCCCAATCTAGGACTCTTGTCCACATCCAGGTTGAGTTCCCTCTTCATTCTAGGACTCTTGTCCCATATCCACTTATCTCGGATTCCGATATCTTCGGAGATAACCTCGGCTTAACCGTGATTACCTCGGCATAACAATCAGGACACGTGGCACCTAAGCTGACACATCGGCGCCATCTTGGCCACGTGCTGGGGCTCAGAAAATATATCCCCACAACTGCCCCCTAGGTTCTATTACCTCGGCATTCTGAGGTGATGGAACCTATCTCCGAACTTTTTCTCGTACATCGGCCTAAGAACTTACTGGCCGAGATCATTCATTCCAGGATGGCATGTCCTCTTCAGATTCAAATCAATTCCCTTATTGTGTGTATGAGCTGTCATGCACCATTTTTCAACCGTTCTGGGGACGCGTTTCATTCTTACTGGTCCGTGCCACTGACGCGCCAGCAAGGCGTCTTTCCTCCGCTTGCGCCGTCTGACGCGTGCGTTACCCTAGGCACAATTATTGCTTTGTTTTGCCGCCGCTTCACCTCTGACAAAAACGTTTGTCTCTCTCTCCTTCGCTTCACTTCTGTATTTCGAAATTCTTGTTCTCTTTCTCTCTGAAGCTCTTTCTCTTTCGAATTTCTTCCATTGTCCCAAACTCAAGCTCTGATCGATTCGCCTTTGTCATTTCGTGAAGCTCAAGGCTTTGTTGCCTACGTCACCTGACCTCGGCAGAACTCATCTCGGCCTCATCCTTTCTGGTAAGCCCCTGTTCCCTTCTTTTCCAGTTCTTTGATCGTTACTGGTTTTTCTCGCCTCTACTGTTCTTGTTTATCATGTAATTTTTGAATCATTTCTTAATTTTGCATCTGAACACTTGTACCATCTCACTTCTGTTTTTGGCCTTCCATTTTCTTGTGTTCTTGAATCTGAAACTTCTTTTTGCTTTCCTGTTTTCCAGATTTTCTGCCTTCCATTCTCATTTATTCGTAGATTTAGGTTTGGGATTTGTTGTAGAACCATCAATCTCTAGGAAAAACAAACAATCAAGACCTAGGTTTTAGCCGAGGTCTTTAAAACCTTTAGGAATCCTCGGCCAGAGCTAAACGCTTATTTTTATCAGACCATGGGTGTGTGGAGACAGTGAACACCCCAACCAAGCTTCAAAACTTTAGGCAAGAGTTCTCTATCCCAAACGATGTTCACCTCAGGCTAGCTGGGGAGAACGACTCCATTATGCCCGATGGTGACAAGATGCCTTTCCCCATAGTAGCCTTCGTCCAATGTGGACTTAGGTTCCCTTGATCCCTCTTCATGAGGTCCTTCACTACTACACTCTGAACCCCATGCAACTTTCCATTAACGCCTTTAGGACACTCATTGGGATAATAGCTTTAGCTCGGCAGGAGGGTGTTAGAATCACTCTTGCCGATATCCAGTATTGCTACACCATGTGTGGCCTTGACCATAAGGAAAAAGGTTTTGTATACTATCTTAAGCCGAGGTCCACTGCCTACAAAATAGTAGCCGACCTTCCTGACTCCAACAAAGGGGCTGGGGACGATTATCTGATCGCTTCTGGAAACTGGGAATTCGGCCCAGATGAAGAAGTTCATCTCTTTCCCCTTCCACGCACGGTCAGAGAGGGCAAGGGTAAGAGCCCAACGTCAACTGCTTAGCTATTGCTTTCTTCAAAAATTTTGCATGTCTTTCAAAAATTTTATCTGTTTCTCATGTTTTGTTCTATTTTGCAGACGTTCGCCAACCACCCAAGGACTTCCGTCAGTCCTTTTATCTCGGGAAAGATCTGAAGAAGCTCTTGGATCTTCCACTTGAAAAGCGCAAGGCCCCATTGCTCCTAAACTTCATACCCACATACACATCAAAGTTGGCCGACGTTCCAAGAGAGAGGAAGAGGAGCGCCTCCTCATCAACTGCCTCCACAGAACAAGTTGCTTCCACGTCTGAACCAGCCGTCCAGCCGTCAACCTCGGCTCCAAAGAAACGCCGACGAAGGCTTGTTAAAACGGCCGAAATGGAACGTCCAGTCAAAAAGGTGCTAGACCTTCTGGCCGATCTTCCTGATGATATGGATGATGCACCAGCCCAAACTGTGCCCCCACCAAAACCGAAGAGAACCAAGAAGACCCAACCAAAGGCCAAGGCGAATGAAGCCGATGCCGAGGCTGAAGATGCCCTGCCAATCTCCCAGCTAGCGGAGAGCAGGAAGACCACTTCTGCTCCTGTGAAGAGGTCGGCTGAGACGCAGCCCTCTGGATCTGGTCCATCGAAGAAGCAAAAGCCTTCAACCTCGGGATCCAGGGTTTCCAAAGTTCCTCGAGCCCAAAATTACACTTGAGGACAAGGCGGTTTATGCCAATGAAAGCGCCTCGACGTTAACGTCGGCGTGGCACTCAAAGATGGTCGTTCTCATCGAAGGTGATCTTGAAAAAACTCCAAGATCGGTGAATACGAGAACTATGCCCTCATGTTGCAACGTTCATCCAAGTAAGCCTTCAGAACTTTGATAATCTTGCCTTATCTTCATACTTGTAAAATGTCATCTTCACTCTGTAATAACCTCTGTCTTTATGTACTGTCATGCCGGTCGACACGCCCACGCCTTCTCTGTGAAGGCATTTGAAACAAGGGAGGAGCTCTCTGAGTTAAAGAAGGAGTTTGCTGCCCTTCAAAAGACCCAAAAAAGAGATCAACTGAGGATGAAAAAACTGGAAGAGCAGGCCGAGGCGGCCACAAAGGCCCAATCAATTGCTCTTCAAAAGGCTGAGGCTGCTGTAAACGTCAAGAAAGTAGCCGAAGCCGAGAAAAAGGAAGCCGAGGCTAAGAAGGCTGAAGCCGAGAAAGAGCTTAGGGATGCTCTGGCCACGAAAAAGGCTGAAATTGAAGCTGCCTACAACCAAGGCATGGTAGACGTCGCTGAAGACTACAAGCTTCAGGTCAAGCAAGCTTGCAACAAAGGATACGTCCTAGGTTGGAATGCTTTGGCCAAGAAGCTTGATCTTCCAACCGACTCGCCATGGCGCAAGACCGAGGCCCTGCGTCTTCCTTGCCCTCTTCCTCCATCTCCGAGCCAAACTGAAGATGAATCTGAAGCCGACGCTGAAGATGAAGATGAAGCTTTGGTGAGGAAGACCAAATCTCCTCCCCAGATCGACCTGACTGGAGATGAAGAGGTTGAAGCTGCTCCCAAAAAGGCAGACTTTGGCACCTTATCTTCTGACCTTCTTTTGGTGGGGAGAAGTGTTGATGAGACCTTGGCCGAGCTTGATGCTGAAGTCGCCGCAGACAAACAAGCCAAGGTTTCAGAAAACAAAGAAGCTGAGGTTGTGGTGGAAGGGCAGACTGAGGTTGTGGCAGAAATAAGTGCTGAAGTTGTTCCTCAAGGGACCCCCGAGGTCTCAGCCCAACCAACTCCTGAAGCTGAAACAACTTGAATGTCTTTTGTTTTTCTTTTGTACTTTGTTTCTTTTCTTTGTAAGCTGTTCTTTTTTGTGGCCGATGTGCCTCTCTCGCTTCTTGTAAACAACTTATTTATGCAACTGTTTATTCTTGAATGCTTAGTGCTTTTAATTCTTCTTCATCTTCAATGATTCTATACTTAGAATATTTTGCATGCTTTCCAGATTCTTCCTTCTTTGCACAATCTCCTCGGGTAACATACCTCGGGCATTACACCTGCAAATTTCACTTGAAGAAGAGATCTGCTCAAGATTCTTTCATAAATTTCAACAAGTATAGACAGATACTATTCAATGTTAACTTTTCTCAAGTTCCAAAGGCCATAAATAACAATTTCAGTTTGCCTTTCTTGTAAATTAATACAAATTTCAAAAATAATCAGTAAACTTTACTCAAGTCTTAACAAGTGTTTAGGCAATAATCTTTACTCAACTTGTAAATTGCTACAAATTTCAACAAGCGAGGTCAAGGAATCTTCTTGGCTTGACCTCAACTTGTAAATTGCTACAAATTTCAACAAGCGAGGTCAAGGAATCTTTTCGGCTTAACTTTAACTTGTAAATTGCTACAAATTTCAACAAGTAAAGATAAGGAATTTATCTCAGCTTAACTTTGACTTGTAAATTGCTACAAATTTCAACAAGTAAAGATAAGGAATTTATCTCAGCTTAACTTTAACTTGTAAATTGCTACAAATTTCAACAAGTAAAGATAAGGAATTTATCTCAGCTTAACTTTGACTTGTAAATTGCTACAAATTTCAACAAGTAAAGATAAGGAATTTATCTCAGCTTAACTTTAACTTATAAATTGCTACAAATTTCAACAAGTAAAGATAAGGAATTTATCTCAGCTTAACTTTAACTTGTAAATTGCTACAAATTTCAACAAGTAAAGATAAGGAATTTATCACGGCTTAACTTCGGCTAAGCATTACTAATGTCTTCTCTCTGCCCCCAATGTGAACCTAAGTTCCTCTTGGGTTCTCATTATTCAAAAAACAACATCGTGCCAAGTTGTATAAGTTCAGAGAAATTCTGCTAAGATTTTATTGATCATATCGACAAGAAAAATCAAAGAACATCTAATGATAGAAAAACTTTAAATTACAAGTGTTCCATGGTCTAGGCAATGCTTTGCCCTCGTTATCTTCGAGCCGATATGCCCCATTCCCTAACACCGAGGTGATTCTGTAGGGGCCTTCCCAGTTTGGGCCAAGCTTGCCCTCTCTGGGATCCTTCTTATTGCCGACGACTTTTCTCAAGACTAGGTCGTTGACTTGAAAATCCCTTGGATTGACCTTCTTGTTGTAAGTTTTGGCAAGCTGTTGCTGGTATGCTGCAAGCTGGATTGCAGCTTTCTCTCTTCTTTCTTCTAGTAGGTCCAGATCTCGGGCTAAGAGCACATCATTAGACCCGTTCTCAACTCCCTGCGTTCTGATCCCTGGGATGCCGATCTCCAGTGGAATGACTGCTTCTGTGCCATAAGCCATGGCAAAAGGGGATTCCCCTGTTGATCTTCTCGGCGTAGTGCGATATGCCCAGAGCACGTTGGGCAATTCGTCTACCCACTTCCCTTTTGCTGCCTGCAGCCTCTTCTTTATCCCATCTAAAATGACTTTGTTTGATGCTTCGGCTTGCCCATTACTTTGGGGAAAGCTTGGTGTTGAAAAATAGTTCTTTATTTTGAACTTTGCACAAAAATTCTTGATGAGCTTGCTGTCAAACTGTGTTCCGTTGTCGGCAACGATTGCTCTTGGAATCCCAAATCTGGTGATGATGTTTTTCCAGATGAAACTCTTCACATCCACATCTCGGATTTTGGCAAGAGGCTCTGCTTCTATCCATTTTGTGAAGTAGTCCGTAGCTACCAGTAGGTATTTCCGTTGCCCAGTTGCTTGGGGCAATTTTCCAACAAGATCCATGCCCCATTGGGCAAATGGCCAAGGGCTGGAAACAGGGTTCAGGTCAGCAGCTGGCTGATGTATCAATGGTGCAAACCTCTGGCATTGTTCACACTTCTTCACATAGGCTTCTGCATCTTTTTGCATATAGGGCCACCAATACCCCTGGGTAATGGCCCTGTGAGCTAACGATCTGCCCCCTGCGTGGCTTCCACAAACTCCTTCATGAATTTCATACAGAAAGTCTTCGACCTGAAGAGGGTGTACACACCTTAAAAGAGGTCCAGTGAAGGATCTTCTGTACAGATGTCCTTCTGCTGTCAGACTGAATCTTGCCGACTTCAGTCTGACCTTGTGTGCTTCCTTTCGATCTTCTGGCAGTTTACCCTCTTTCAGGAATGCAACAATTGCATCCATCCAGCTTGGTCCCAAGTCCACACATAATGCTTCTTGCATTGTGTGTGGTGACTCTATGCTCGGGCTTGATAGGTAATCCACCATGATTGTCCTCGTCTTTCCGGTTTGCATTGAGCTTGCTAAATTGGCCAACGCGTCGGCGTGGTTGTTATCATCTCGGCTAACTTGAAGAAGTCGGCAGTTTTGAAACATGTTCGCGGCAAATGATGACTTCCTTTGCATATGCCGACATCCTTTCATCTCGGGCAACGAACTCTCCTGTAGTTTGATTTACTATGAGTTGTGAGTCACAAAAAACTATTACCTCATCTGCCTCTGCTGCTACTGCCAGCTTCAGTCCAGCAATTAATGCTTCATACTCCGCCTCATTATTTGAGGCTTTGAACCCCAGTCGGATAGATCGTTCGATATCTCCCCATCGGAAATTAACACTACTCTGCTCCGCACCTGCGGTTTGAGCTCCCATCAACAAAAAGTTGAAAGGAGTCGCGATGTAGATCTTTGCAGGTCCGAAGTTTTCCTTCCTCGGTTCCTTACCCTTTGGCTGGGCTTCTCCTTCCTTGCTCGGACGCCATTCATCTCGTCTCAGCGGAGCCCGATGTTCGATGTACTCTGGTGAGAACTCGGCCACGAAGTCGGCCAAGACTTGGCCTTTAATTGCGGTTCTTGGCCTGAACTCCAGGTCATACTGGCCCAAAGTTACTGCCCATCTAGCAATTCGTCCAGTCAAGTCTCCTTGTTGCAACAAGGATTTTAATGGGTGCTCTGTCAGAACCACTATCTTATGAGCCTGAAAATAATGGTTTAGCTTCTTTGAGGCCATTACCAAGGCCAGCATTAATTTCTCTAGTGGTAAATACCTTGTTTCTGCATCGGCCAAGGTTTTACTTACGTAGTATACTGCCTTCTGCTCTCCATTCTCTTCTCGGATAATCACAGCACTCACAGCGTGCTCTGAAACTGCTAGGTATAAAAACAGTTCCTCCCCAGGTTGAGGTGTTGAGAGGACTGGAGCCGAGGTGAGGTATTTCTTCAAGTCGGCCAAAGCGGCCTCGCATTCCTCTGTCCATAAAAAATCTGTGGCCTTTTTCACCAGATTGAAAAAAGTTTACATTTGTCCGAACTTCGGCTTATGAACCTGTTTAGGGCTGCGGCCCTTCCAGTAAGCATCGAACTGTTTAGCGATGTCGGACTCAGAATTCCGAATGGCCTTGATCGATCTGGTGGCTTCAATGCCCTTCTTGTCACCAGTACCCCAAGAACTTACGGATCCGACTCCAAACGCAGATTTCGATGCGTTTAGTCCGAGCCGATATGTTTTGAGTATGTTGAAGACCTCTTTTAAGTCAGCGAGATGATCCTTCGGTTCCTTGGTCTTCACGACCATATCATCGATGTAGACTTCCACAGTTCGGCCAATCAAGTGTCTGAACATCTTGGTCACCAGCCTTTGGTAAGTTGCTCCTGCGTTCTTCAACCCAAAAGGCATGACTCTGTAACAGTACAGACCTTTGGGAGTGATAAACGCTGTCTTCTCCTCATCCGGGAGGTACATGGCTATCTGGTGATACCCCCTATATGCGTCCAAGAAGCTCATCCTTCCATGTCCAGATGTGGCGTCCACCAACTGATCGATCTTTGGCAGAGGGAAGCTGTCTTTGGGACAGGCTTTGTTCAAATTTGTGAAGTCTACGCAGACCCTCCACTTGCCATTCTTCTTTTTTACTACCACGGTATTTGATAACCACGTCGGGTAATTGGCTTCTCGGATGGCCCTGGCCTCTAGAAGTCTAGCTACTTCTTCTTCCACTGCTTCGACGTGCATCAACGTCGGTCTCCTGGCTCGTTGTATTACAGGCTTGGCCGACCTGTCAACGTTGAGTCTGTGGCATGTGACCTCGGGGTCAATGCCAGGCATTTCATAAGGTGTCCAGGCGAACACCTCAATATTTTTTCTCAGGAAGGCTTCCAACTCCCTTTCTTCTTCTTCGGCTAATCCTGTGCCGAGAAGAAAGAAGCGTTCCTCATCGCCCTCTTGGACGAAGACTTTCTTCAGTGCTTCTTCACTCTTCTCGGCTCCTTGCCGACATCATCTAGGACTTTCATGTCCTCTTCTTCAACCTCTGCTTCTTCTGGTTCTCGAATGCTGCAGGTTAGCTTCATTGCTGCCATGGAGCAATTTTTCGCCTGCAACTGATCTCCTCTGATTTCCTCAATCCCATGTTCAGTCGGGAATCGTAGCAGTTGATGCAAGGTTGAGGGAACTGCCCCCATTGCATGCAACCACGGCCTCCCCAGGATGATGTTGTAAGGCGAAGGTGTATCAATCACAATAAATTCTGTCCTCATCTTCTTCGTGCCAGCTTGTACCTCCAAGCTTGTTGCGCCTAAAGGCCATGTCGGCGTTCCATTGAAGCCGACCATCGGGCCGTTTGACTGCTCCATGTCATCAGGGTGAAGGCCTAACTCCTTATAGCATCTGACATACATGATGTCACAGGAGCTGCCTTGATCAATCAAGATGCGTTTCACCTGGCATTCCCCAACCTGGAGGGATACTACCAGGGCATCATTGTGCGGATGCTGAACCATGTCAAGGTCGGCCTCTGTGAAAGTTATCATTGATCCTTGGCAATCTTCGGGCCGAGGTCTTTTCAGTCCGACCTGGTTGACATGCTGCAGATGTTTCACCCTCTGCGTCTCCCCCCGTATGTCGTTTTCATTCACCTTTGAGTGGATTACGTTAACCACCCGAGGTCCTGCTGGTTGCACGTGGTTCTTTGCTGGTGCTTGAGGCAATCGTGCCTGTTCTTCCCTGGTTCTGGCCTCATCCACAAGGTCTCTTAAATGGCCTTGCCTCACCAGATCTTCTAAGTGTGCTTTAAGGGCTCTGCAACCCTGAGTCGGGTGACCCTGCTCATTGTGGTAGGCACAACGCCTACCAAGGTTTCTCCTCAGAATTCCTTGTGCTCTTCTTGGGTGCCCTGAAGTAGGGCTGATTTCGAATTTGGTCAAGGACTTTTTGGACCGGAATTCGGAACACCGTCGTCACTGCTTGTTTAGCCCTCAACTCTGTCTCCTGTTTGTTTTGTCCGTTGTTACCTCGGCCTCGCTTCGGCGAGCCGTTGCCTTTTTCTGTCTTCGTATCCTTGTTCCCCGAGGTGTCTTCCTCGGCTCGTGCGTATTTCTCAATTCTCGCCATGAGCTCTTCCATGCTCTTTGGCAGGGTTTTCGCCAAAGACTTCCGCAATGGACAGTCATCCTTCAGGCCGTTCTTGAAAGATACGACCGCCACCTCCTGGTTGCATTCAGGTATTCGATTGAACACCTCATAGTACCTCTTTGCATAAGCCCTAAGGCTTTCGTCTTTGCTGATTTTTAGGGCCATCAACGCATCCACCCTCAGTGGCTGCAGTTTGTTTGTTATGAACCTGGCAACAAACATCTCGGCCAGGCCTTCCCAGCTCTTCACGCTCCCCTTTGGTAGTTTGTGGAACCAGTCTGATGCAATCTCCCCAAAGGATGAAGGGAACACTTTGCAGAGCAACGGCTCGTTCCCACTGTACAAAGCCATGGAATTCAAAAATAATCCAACATGGAAGTTAGGGTCCGACTTACCATCATATATCTGGAGCCTCGGCATACTGAATCTTTTCGGCGCGACGAATCTATCCAATTCTGCCGAGAATGGAGTCCTCGGCTTAACCGGGGAAGTTACTTGGCTCGACATTCTCCTGCTTCCTCTTGAGGTAATCTCTTAAGTCCTCTTTACTTCTTCCTGCGACCTTCGTCATTGGGCTTCAGCCTTTTTCAAGACTACTCTCGGCCTCATGGTGGCCCTTTTGATCCTTCTCGCGGGGCGCATGAAACATAATATCCGCCCGGAACATGCCGATGTTCTTTGGGGTGCTTCTTCCTTCGGTATGTCGCCGGGACTCTTCTCGTCTCGGCTCTTCTCGGCCGACTTCGAAGGTCGGTGAGAGTACCTTCCGCTCTGGTATGTTGTGGGGCTTGAGGATTTCTTTCCGTCCCTTCTTCCGCCGTTTCTTCTTGGCATTGGTGTGTCTGCGGCGGATATGGCGGCATGACATTATTACGCATCATGAAGTTGACGACCGACTGAAGGTCTGCCAACTTATTTGCCATCTCCTTTACTTCTTCATCCCTCCTCAGACATCTGTCTTTCCATGTCGGGAGGTCGTCCTCGTTATAGTATTTGCCCCTATATACTTTCTTTGATGTATCACCGTTTTGGCCGACGGCGTTCTCTGCGTGATTCTGATCACGAACTTCCTCATTGTGGTCTCCTTCTTCCGCGTTAAGGTCGGCGGGTCTTCCACTCCCAACTGGAGCGTCATCCCCAACCTTTTCCCTCTGCGAGTTACTGGCCATCTACTCTTCTATCGTTCCCACAGACGGCGCCAAATTGTGTGAGTGATTTTTCGATCACACTGCCCTCCTTAGTGATTCAGCGGAAGAACACAGGCAGAGTAGACGGCTCCCTGTAACCTGCACAGAAGGAAAAGACTCCGGCGGTGGTTCTTCCACCCGGGGGCACTCCGACGATTAAGTCAGTATATCTCTCAAAGATAATCAAGTGCTAAACTCCCAAGCTTGAGTATAAACAACGTACCTTAGACCCATGGGGGTGCCTCTCTTTTATAGCCAATACAATCCTAGTCCCAATAGGGGCCCGGTCCTAATGGACTTAGGACTCCTGTTAATCTAGGACTCTCAGTGGAATTAAGACATACTCCCTGAGAGTTTATCTTTACCCCAAACTGAAGTCTTCCCCCAATCTAGGACTCTTGTCCACATCCAGGTTGAGTTCCCTCTTCATTCTAGGACTCTTGTCCCATATCCACTTATCTCGGATTCCGATATCTTCGGAGATAACCTCGGCTTAACCGTGATTACCTCGGCATAACAATCAGGACACGTGGCACCTAAGCTGACACATCGGCGCCATCTTGTCCACGTGTTGGGGCTCAGAAAATATATCCCCACACTCTACATATGGTGAAAGTAGCTATCAAGAGATCTAACAAAACTTTAAATATACAAACATTTATTCCTTCTCTTTCCTCTACATATGGTAAAAGTAAGTAGCTATCAAGAGATCTTCTAACAAAACTTCGAATATACAAACATTTATTCCTTCCCTCCACTTGGTTGTTTGAATTGAATGGTAGTGGCTTTGTCATGATTATCACCACTTCTTTAACAACTAATAAATTTCACAAATATGTTTTATTATCATTCAAGTGGATCTTGTTTCAATTTTTTTTTTTAAATTTTATTATTACATAATAAATCAGTTAATAAAAAATTTATTAAATTTATATAACTTTTTCATTTTTGTAGTAAAAAAATAGCTTCAATAACTGAAGTATTTGCCTCTAAAATGCCAAACCAAAAGAAAAAGAAAAAGAAAAAAAAGAAAAGCCCAACAAATCTTTGGGAGAGAGGGAGAGTTGGATTACCAGTTGTAGTTAGGCACTTGAGTCGGCTGAAAATGTTAGCTTACTTTGAGATTCAGTCTAGCACTAAGAGAGAGAGAGAGAGAGAGAGGGAGGACTAGAAGATGAGAGAGAGGAGGTGGTGGTAGAGAAATTGTGGTTGGCCAAAACACATGTGCGTGCCTATTGAAGAGAAAAGAAGAGAAACACTCATTTTATATATAGGGAGGGAAAAATCTAGTATTAAAGTATTTACAATGGACTTGAAGATGAGAGACAGGAGGTGGTGGTAGAGAAATTGTGGTTGGCCAAAACCCAAGTGCGTGCCTATTGAAGGGAAAAGAAGAGAAACACTCATTTGTATACACGGAGAAAAAAATCTAGTATTAAAGTATTTACAATAGACATGTTAGCTAGTGTTAGTGTCGGTGGTTAAAATTTATAAGACACACAATAATTTTTGAATTCATAGTGAGTGTGTTAGTGGAATAGATTAGTGTCAGCTATTAACTTCTTTGGTAACTGTGGTTAACCTTTTAGCCAGCAAAAGAGAGAGAAGGGATGTGGGAAAGAGAGAGAGAGTTGTGTGTGTGGGGAAGTCCTCCCGGAAGTCTGGCTGGATGTCCACTCGAGACGTTCGGACCCTTCAAGAAAGAAAAATAAAATAAAATAAAATTAGGTCTGACCGGTTGATCGGCGAGACGTTCGGCCGGTCAACTGCCGGTCAACTAATTTTTTTTTTTTTTTTACTTGTTGGGATTTTTTTTGGGTTTGAAATTTTTAATTAAATTAAATTATTTATTTATTTTATTTATTATATATACACATATATATATTCTTAACACACACCTGAATACACTCCTTAACATATCTATTGTACCACCACTTACTCTTTAAAATTAATAAACTCTTAACACATTTTAACATATATTTTTAGATCCTATTTTTATCACTTTTTGTCATATACCACACCTTAATATACTTTTTTAACCATTCACTGTGAATGCTCTCATATTCTATATTTTGGTAGGCTTTTGCTAAATAATGATTCATACTATTAAGGAAAAAAAAAAAATCACTAATTACACTGATGCATTAAGAATGTCACCAAAAAAAAACAAAAAAACAAAAAAACAAAACAAAACAAGGCATTAGTGGTGCTATTAGAACACCACGCTTCTCTCAACCATTTTCCTTTGGTATAAATAAAAAAATAAATAAATAAATAAAACTCTGCCGTTTGGTAACACTTACGTTTTCAGTTTTCTGTTTATATTTACAAAAATTTTAAAAATTAAAAAAAAAAACTTGTTTGGTAAAATTTTTGATTTATAAATCAGTGGTCTCAGTTTATAAATTTAGCCAAAAAATGAAAACACAAAAAATGTGTTTCCGCTTTTGAGTTTTGAGTTTTTTTACCGCCCAACACTAGCCACCACCCCACCATTTTTCACCACCATCTTCCGCCACCACCACCACCACTCACCACCCACCCCACCACCACCCACCCTTCACCACGACCACCACCACTACCACCCACCACAACCACCTACCACCACCCACCACCACCACCCGCCACCTCCTTGCCGCCACCTACTTGTCACCACCACTCATCACCAACCTACCACCACCATCCACCACCTGCCACCATCAGCCACCCACCACTACCAGTAACCCGCCGCCCACCTGCCACCACCACCCACCACCCACCACCACCACCACCCACCCGCCACTTACATGCCACCACCACCCACGCGGTACCACCTACGACCCGCGACCTTCACCCACCCATCTACCCAGCACTACCACCACCCGGCACCTACCGCCACCACCCATCACCACCACCGCCACCACCCGCCACCGCTCGCTACCACCACCACCATCACCCACCACCCGCCACCACCACCACCACCACCCGCCACCACCCACTCACACCACCACCATCACCCACCCACCCGCCACCACCACCACCACCCACCACCCACCACCACCTACCGTCACCACTTTCCACCACCGTCTTCCGCCGCCACTTGCCATTTTTCACTCTTTTTTATATTTTAAATTTTTTTTAAACATTTTGTCAATTACCAAACGCGTTTGTAGTTTATGTTTTCTAAAAATAAATAAAAAATAAACAAAAACCAGTTTATAAATTTTTTGTAAATATAAACTGAAAACGTAAACGTTACCAAACACACCATTCCACATGTTGGGCTTTCTTTGATGTAAGCTTCCCACGTGGTTCTTAATTTTTTTTTGACTATCACGTGGTTTTTAATTAACACCGCCCAAATGATACATTTAGATTTTATTTTTTTTTTTTTTTAAAAGGTTAAAAGTTAATTTTTGGGAGGTTTTTTTTTCATAATTCTCTTTTTTAGAGTTTTATTCTATCTAATTCATATATTTTTTTGAGTATTCTATTAAATCTTATTTGAGATAAGAATACTAAAATACCTTCAATTTCTCCTACCCCTATTAATGTTGATATTTAATGTTTATTGTTATTATGTTTTGGTAATTATCATATATTAGGATGTTTTGAAATGAATTTTTGTTATTATGTTGTCAATTACATGATGTGAATATTCACATCATGTATTGAAATGAATATTCACATTATTATATTTATATTAATTTGAAATGAATTTTTGTCATTGTGTTGTCAATTACATAACGTAAATATTCATACTAAAACATACGAATATGAACATTTACATCATTACGTTAGATGAGAGAGAATGTTCACATATTGTGAATAAGAATGTGTTGTCAATTAAAAATAAGAAAGTTCACATGTTGTGAACGTTCACATCACTATATTAGATAAGAAAGAATTTTCGAAAAGGTGTGGTGAACGTTTACATCAGATGAGAGAGAATGCTCACATTATTTTTAATGTATTGTTAATTAAAAATATATTCACATCAAATGAGAGAGAATATTCACATTATTTTTAATATGTTATCAATTAAAAATATATTCACATTCTATATTAATATAAAATAATAATATCAATGTTATTTAATTTGTGTATGAAATTTCCTATGCCTTGATCCTTTCCCTTCTCTCTCATCCCCAACATTAAATATCAATATTAAATATAAGGGCATAACAGTCTAAGAAAATAGTGTAAATTAAGAAAAATGACTTTATGGAATAAAAGTATAAATACATGGAACTAAGTGGGTTAAAAAATTTCTTCACGAACTTCTTAGGTTAGAATACTTCTAAATGGGATTTATTAATAAAAATCATTTAATTTTTTAATTTTTTTTAAAAAAAAATATGTAAATAAAAAAAATAAATGTAACTAAAAAAAGTTAAAAATTAATTTTTGGTCAAGTTTTCAAGACATGCCTAAAGTTAAAATCGTGCTGGTCTACTAAGATTAAAATTTATTTTATTTATATTCTTTTAATCAAATGGTTATGTCAACTTGCGTGTATTTCGATTAATTCTAAAATCATGAAGTTAACGATAAGGTAAATACCAAATGGTCCTAACAAGTGACTTGAAATTGAAATTTTAAATTTTATTATCAAATTTTTACAGCTCGACGAGCCCTTTGAAATTTTGCATAATTTGTATGTAATTTTAATTTTGTATATGCATGAAAAAAATCTAAAATTCTCGAAATATTGATTCGTGATTATGTTTCAATTTTAAACAGTGAATGTGACGCCCCAAATTTTGATAATATAATACAACGATGCACCGGGGTTTAACTAGAGGATACACATCATTTTTAAGCACAAAGTATAAATAATTACACTAAAGTAAAATATTAATAATAGTTACAGATAAAATTCTTTAAGTCAGATCAGTTCTTTGATACAAAAAGATTATCTCAAATACAGGAAATATAAAATCTAATCTCTAAGGCAACAATAGTTCCGCAAAGCTTTTAGGGATTCTGTTATTGGTGTAAAACTGGCCTTTACCTGGCATAAAACGCCATGAGCTTGGAGTGCCCAATAAACACACACACCCCGACCCTTTTCCCATTCTAAATACACAAGTAATATAACGGCACAATCGTAACATACAACGAAAGCAATAATTAAGTAGAGCTTATAATTAAATTTCAGTTCTCATGAATAATAGTCAATTTTAGTTAGTTCCCGCAGAATGCCGTTCCTACCCAACCACTAACTCTAGCCACGGGCAATTCTGACTCCTCCTTAGTTAAAACAATACCAATGCGTCGCTTACCGTATAACCACCAGTGCATCGCTTACCGCACAATTACCAATGATGCCCACACACCTAAGTTACATACCCGAGTGGTGACATCACGGTCTGCCCCAAGGGAACAGGCTTCCATGGATACTCTCCCTGTGTGAGACCCTCACTGCCACCCTTATGCCTCACATTTCCGTTAAGCAGCCAGAATACTTCCTGTGCTATGTTAGGGTTCGAAAACACGCTTGCGCAAGATTTCACAAAAATGGAATACATTCCACTATATCATACTCTTGAATCCATCGTTCATTATCTCATAAAACTTAATACAATGATCGCAACCCATTACCATCCCATTTGATTTTCCCTTTATTAAGTGCATTATGTTCTCAGTTATAGCAAAGCATGGTCAGTATAATTACGAATCCAAACTAAACAACAAGTAATTTATTCATAGTAAAGAAAATTTACAATTTATCATAGATTACATATCAAGACTAAGACATTCAAGAAACATAGAATATAAGAGTTGCAAACCAAATAAGAGCATATTAACACAAATTTTCAGATTTCTAGATTTTGAACCAGTTTGAAAATAATTATGAAAAAATACTTTTATTGGCCCTAAGTACCTGGCCTCATGTGAGTTTATAGATAAATAAGTCTAGTTTCAAACTCAATTTACGAAAGTAGAATAAGTATTTTATATTTTAAGACAATTCAAAATTACCAAGATTTGCCCAGATTCGTTGATCGTTACGCAAATCGGTTTTTCTCTCAAAACCCTCACTCTGTTGAGTTCAAACAAATTTTAGTTAAAATATAACACCAAGATTAAGATTTTGACATAAAATTGGGCTCAAGATTATTTTTCTAGAATTTTATAAAAATAGAAAGTTGACTGTTTTATGGTTCTGTGAGTAACAAACTTAGAAAAATTGTTTAGGTTATAAAAATATATCCTTAGGACCTACCAAAATTACCACATACTCTAGACATACCAAATATTAGACCATAAAAACAGATTTTGAGTTTATGGAGTTTTGATAGGAAAATAAATTCAAGAGAGGGAAAAGATTTGCTGCTGGAAATTTAAGAAAGAAAGAGAAGCACACCATTTCTTGATTAATACACATTTATATAAGAGTGTAGGCCTAGACTACAACAAATATATACAAATAGCATGTATTAGGAGGGGAAAAACAAGTGGTAAGAGAACTTGAGAGAAGAGGTGTTGTATGTTTACCTTTGTTGTACAAGACTCAACACAATTCTTCCTTTTCTTCTTCTCTTCTCTCTCACTCTCTCTCTCTCTCTTTTTTTCCAAGATCACTCTCTCTCACTCCTCTAGTGAATGGCTGAAAATGTATATAATGAGGGGGAGAAGTGTGCATATATATATAGAGAGAAAAGATTGGGAAGGTTTCTAAGGGTCTAAGTTCCCTAAGTGCAAATTGTCAAAGTTGCCATTATGGCCCTTTCATCCATCACATGGTCAACAACTTGGGCTCCAAGACATATATATATATATATATATGAGATATTTGTATGAGATATTTGTATTTATAAACATAATATAATAGGCACAAGTACATTAATTAATAAAATATTACAATTAAGGGTTCGAATGAAATAAAATAGAAGTATATAGGCACCAAGTCTAAATTTATGAAACATTGATATTTATAATTAATATACTAACATTAGAAAATAGTTAAAATAATAAATTTGGGTCCCATTAAATTAAAGCGCAAACAAATGCGAGAAACCGAGCAAAAACGGCATTACCGGGAATTAAGATTTTAAAGTGATTAATCTATAATTATAGGTCTAATAATTAATGATAGGGTTTTAAACATGATTATTAATCTACAGGATTGATTAGGGTTTACTCGAATTAATTCGCGATGCTTCCCGATTCTAGGGTTTAAAACGCAATTAAGTGAAAATTCAAGGGCTTTATTGAAATAAACTCAAGGTTAGGGATTTAATGGACTTTCAAAAATTAAGGTCTCTACAATGAATATCAATCACAATCAACCAATCAACAACAAATCAGTACAACGATTTAATATGAAAAATATCACAATTGGAACACCTCCAATTATGATAAAAAAAATCATGGGCCAAAGTCATAAAAATAATTCAATAAGAAGACAAAAAATGAATTACACATGAATACCCACAATTATCTAGCAAATTCATGCCTGAATTGAACTAAACCTAATGTGCCTCTTTTACCACCGTCTTCACCTCGGAATTGCTTTTCCCAACGTTGAATTCAAAACGCCAATATCGAATCTAATCTATGAGCATGAGCCAGAATCCACCAAAACTTTCGCCCAAGTTTTGTTGGAAAAAAATGGTTTTATGGTGATTTTAATGTGAAATTAAAATAGGTCCCAATTATCAGTTGAGGTGGGATCAAATGGGTTTAGATTCTTTGTAACAAGATCTTTACACTACAAAAAGAATGACAAAAAATATTAAGAATTGAATGAGAGAAATTTTCTCATAAAGTTGGCTTCATGAATGAGATGTTGGGAATAGTGTATAATTACCTATCCCACATTGATTGTAGAAGAAAGCATTGATGGATATTTAAACCTTAAGATTTTGATAAGGGTATGAGCCCTTTGAGGCATTCAAATTTTTCGAAGGAATAGAGTTATGAATGCTTCAAGGATTTGCTTAGGCCAAAACTATGGTCCAAGTTGGTTATGCAAAAATGAACAAGCGTACACGCACCGCCTACCTGGACAGGACTGGACCGAGTCTGGGTCCGGGTTTGTGGATCGTAGGACTTGGGCTTAAGGCTTGCTGGAGTGAGTTAGATTTGGGCTGAACTGGATTGGTGGTCTACCAACCTAATAGCTTAGGTGGCTGCAAATATACACACGTGTATATAAAGTGTGTGATTTGTCGCCAACTTTCATGGTTAGGAGGCTCCTCTTTTTTTCTCCATTATGTATAAAAGGGGGCCATCTTCCTTGGTTTTTAGACAGAAAATTCTTTGCTCTCATATTATAGTTAGTCTACTATAATATTATTCTTCTTGTGTGAGAGAGTGTTACTGTTGTCAGTTCATCGGAACTAAACAGAAGGTCCTTGTGCGTTAGCGAGTCCTAACCGTCGTATCTTGGAAAATAGACATTGAGATACCTCACACAGGCTTCCATTTACATTTTCTTCTTGTTATGTATTTTTGTTCATCTATTTGTAATTTCCAACATGATTGCTTGTTCTATATTTTTCAATTTAATTAAATACGAATTTATTTATTTTATTTAAATACACAATTTGTACAACAATCTTAAAATATATTTTATATTTTCCATGAAATTGGACAAATAAATTCATAATGATTTGTATTAGATTAATTTTCCCACCGTATGAGTTCTCTACTTTACCTTTGTTAATTAGAAAAAATTACAGAACATGTTCCCTGGAAATTGTAAATTATGAATAGCCCATTGTTTCATTTGTTTGTGATTCAATTGATATGTATTTAATTAAATAGATATTTATATGTTATACAAATTCAGCATATTTCTGCATGCTATTGTTTTGCCCAAGCACCATACCACCTGTACTGTTTCTAACTTCTTGGTGAGAATTCAATTTATTTAATTAATTAAATAATTGTTTTATAGTGTTTGGTTATAGTATCACTTTTTAATATAATTTTAATTTATGAGTATGATTCCTAATTTCTTATCATGATTTGCATATCTTTTAATTTTATAATTTTATAATATAATTTGCATATTCATGAGTGTTGCAAATTTTTAGTTAAAATTGACATGTTAATTATTTTCTAATTTTCTAGTATAATCAACATGTTCAATATTTTCTACGTTCTAGTTTAATTTACATGTTTATTATTTCCTAAATCTTTAAGATAATTTGTATGTTCTTTGTTTTCTAGATTTTGGTTTATGTTACATACTTATTAGTTTCTAAACTTGTTTGCATTATTTACATGTTTATTGTGTAGTAATTTCATATAACTCATGGCAATTAATTTTTAATTTAATTTTTAGAGTTATAGTTTATTTTTGTAACTTGTCCAGCATTTTAATTTTTTTTTCTTAATTTTGCTATTAAATAGATGCTATAAAGTTTAAAATAATTTATTAGTTTTACAGTTTCTTTCAATTATTAGTTTTGTATTTTGTTGTGTTTTTCTACTAACTTTCTTTACAAGAATATCTATACGAAAGGGAATGGGAAAAAAATCAAAAAATCAAACGAATAGAATTGGAGATTGTAAAACCAAAAATTTGGACTACTAGCTTTTTGTTAAAGAGAAACACCTAAGTGTGAAAAGGAATTTGTTAGACCAAAAAGAATCCTAATTTGGATTGATTTTATCCTTTATATTTGAAGCATTTTTGCTAGAGTTCGAGTAGTGGTTTATTACCTAATGTTTTGAAGCAAGTTTAATTGCTTGTAATTTTTTGGAAGCATTTTTATTTGCTTGTAAATTGTTATAGCAGTTTTTAATTGTTGTATTTTGGTTAGCAACTTTTTAGTTACTTGTAAAGTTTTGAAACTTGGTTTGTTTTAACCTAGTTTATCCTCTGAAAATTTTAATTCTAAATTTGTATCCCATGGATTAGGAGTCAACATGCTCTTGAAAGTTTTGTCTAAGGTTAACTGGATTTTAAGTGGGACCGATGTGACCCTTCCAATTTTCTTGGAAACTTTCCTGACCATGTTCGATTCTAGAGTAAGCGGTAAGACTAGTTTTTAAATTTTCAACTTTGAGATTTTTTAGTGTTAAGTTTAGTTTTTGGAAACACATAATAGTGAAATTCTGTTGTATCTTTCAGAAATGGCAACTGTAACTGATGTTGCTGCTGCTGCTAATGTTGGTGGGGATTAGAACCCTGGGTCAACTGGCTTACCAACCCCTTCTGTGACCCTTATGGTCAATGTTGTTACTATGACCTCTGTGGTCAATCCTATTATTACTTCTGCTATTTTGGGAGGCCTGCTTAACCATCATGAGTGCCCGAAGAAGTTCACGGGAGTGAATTTCAAGAGGTAGCAGCAAAAGATGCTGTTCTACCTAACTACTCTTAGACTTACAAAGTTTTTGAGTAAGAATCCACCAGCCGTAGAAAAGAATGTGCAAGACAAGCAGAAGCTCATGGCTTTAGATGCTTAGAAATAGTCGGACTTCTTTTGCTGGAACTATGTTCTGAATGGCTTGGCAGATACATTATTCAACATGTTTTATGCCAAGAAGTCAACAAAAGAGCTACGAGATGCTTTGGACAAGAAGTACAAAACCAAGGATGTTGGGGCAAAGAAATTTGTCGTTGGTTCGTTTTTGGACATCAAAATGGTGGACTCAAAAATCGTCATTAACCAAGTCCAAGATTTCCAAGTTATTCTGCATGAGATTCATGTAGAAGGAATGTTACTGAGTGAATCATTCCAAGCAGCTACTTTGATTGAGAAACTGTCTAACAGCTGTAAAGACTTCAAGAACTACTTGAAGCACAAATGAAAGGAGATGATAGTCAAAAAGCTTGTTGTTAGGCTTTGCATTGAGGAAAACAACAGAAACAAAGGGGAGACTACCTCTACTATGAAAGCAAACATGGTTGAGCAAGGCCAATTCTTCGGGGTGAAGAAAAAGCCACCGACAAACAAAAGCTCGAAGCTAAGGGCTAGAAGCGGTGTTGCCAAAAGGCCGATCTACAAGCCACAAGAACCTACTTTTAGGTTCAATGGAAAGTGCTTCAACTATGGAAGCGATGGGCATCAGGTGGTTGATTGCCACAAGAAAAGGCCTTATAAGAAGAACCTTCCACAGAACAAAAGCCGGGCTCACATGGCTGAAATGGAGGATCTGTGACAAGATGTGGACAACATGCATCTGTCAGATGTTGTCTCTAAGGTGAACATGGTGAGGTCCAACCCGAAGGAATAGTGGGTGGACACTTGGGCCACTCGCCATATCTGTGCTGAGAAGAAGATGTTCACAACTTTCACACCGGTTTCAAACAGCGAGAAGTTATTTATGGGGAATTTTGTGACCTCAACTGTCAAAGGCAAGGCGGTCCTGAAGATGACTTTAGGAAAAGAGCTGACTCTAAATGATGTCCTATTTGTACTGGACATTCGTAGGAACCTTGTCTCATGGTCTCTTTTAAGAAAGCATGGGTTCCGCATGGTGTTTGAGTCTGATAAGGTCGTGCATGACCAAGAGTGGAGTCTATGTAGGGAATGGGTATATGTTGGGCAGTATGTTTAAGCTCAATGTAATGACTATTATCTCGAAAATGAATGAGAAAGCATCTTCTTCTGCTTATATGCTTGAGTCTCCTGAATTGTGGCATAGAAGACTAGGTCGTGTGAATTTTGACTATTTGCGTAAATTAATCAAGTTAGGTCACAAGTATGAAACTTGTGTAGAAGCAAAATTGAATTTTCCAGATTAATCCAAATCACAAGTGTGACACTTGTGTAGAAGCAAAATTGACAAGGACTTCATTTTATTCAATTGAAAGAAGTACTGAGCCTTTTGATTTAGTGCGCAGTGATATGTGTGACTTGAAAGTCATACAATCACATGGTGGCAACAAGTACTTCATCACTTTTGTTGATGATTACACCAAATATTGTTATGTATATTTGCTTAAAAGCAAAAATGAGACGATTGATAAATTTCTTCTTTTTAAGAATGAAGTTAAAAATTAACTAAGCCGAAAAATCAAAGCTTTAAGAAGTGATCGTGGTAAAGAATATGAATCGCCGTTTATTGAGATTTGTGCTCAATTAGGAATTATCCACTAGACTATAGCGCCTTATTCCCCTCAGTCAAATGGTGTTGCTAAGCGAAAAAATAGGACATTGAAGGAAATGATTAATGCAATGTTGATAAGTTATGGGTTGCCACAGAACTTGTAAGGGGAAACAATTCTTTCCATGAATTACATTCTAAATAGAATACCTCAGAAGAAAGTGGACAAGACTCCGTATGAATTATGGAAAGGCCGTAAGTTTTTTTTAATAATGTCCTACAAATATGAGGGTGTCTTGCAAAAGTGGTGGTAGCTACACTCAAGCGGGTTAGGATAGGTTCAAAAACCGTGGATTGTATATTCATTGGTTATGTACAGAATAGTAGTGCATATAGGTTTCTTGTGCACAAGTCTGATATTTCAGATATACATAAGAATACCATTATGGAGTCAAGGAATGCGTCTTTCTTTGAGGATGTGTTTCCTTACTAAATCTGAGGAGAAGATAAAAGTTCTGAGAAGGAACTTGCAGATGATCCTAGTGAAAGTGATCAAAGTGAGAAGGTAGATGAGCCAAGGAGTAAAAGGGCTAGGACTTCCAAGTCCTTTAGTCCGGACTTCTTGACTTATATGTTTGACGGAGAACCTCAAACTTTCCATGAAGCTATGACTTCACCTGAAAAGCAATCAAAAATGAAATTGACTCCATCTTACAAAACCATACCTAGGAGTTGTTTGATTTACATGAAGTTATGACTTCACCTTGAAATTCTCTCTCTATCTTTATCTTGCAACCTATACACCCTCTCTCTACACTTCCTAAACCAATATTGGAGCTCTCCTTGTTGAGATTATTGAGTCTAAATTTTAGCCCTTAAGAGTGAGAACTTGTTGGTTTGTAAATAAAAGTGTTATTCTTCTTGAAGAGGTATAATTTTGAGCACCTTTGCATTATTTCTTTTCTATCTTTTATTGTTGATTTTGAACTGTTTTTCAATTGTTTTTATCGGCTTAAACTCGTGGTTTAAAGCTACCAAAGGTAGAGGGGTTAACCACCCTTCCTTGAACCTTATTCTCTAAGCTTTTGCCCTTGTGTTTCCCATTCTTTTCTCAACCTTTTTTGAGCTTTTTACCACTGAATTTCAGAGTTTTTCAAAGGCTAAAATAATGGTTTTGAAGTCCCAAAAATGGAGGGGTTAGCCACCCCTCCTTTGTCTTGTTTACTAGCTTAAATTGTTCAATGTTTTAGCTTATTGTTTTAGCTACTTTCGTCTTCATTCCAGTACATTTTTGTAATGTTTTTGTACTATTTTTGGACTGTCTAAATTCTGAAATTTTGGGCTGAAACTTGTGGTTTAAGGCCAATAAGGGTGAAGGGGTGGCTCACCATTCTTTCTACCTAGCTTCCTAGGCGTTTACCCTTGTATTTCCCACCTTGTCGTCACCTTTTCTTGAGTTTTCAAATACTAAATTTCAGAGTTATTTCAGTGACTAAAATCATGGTTTGAAGTCCAAAATTAGAGGGGTTAGCTTCTCCTCCTTGTATTTTGTTCACTAGCTTACATAGCTCTATGTTTTAGCTTATTATTCTAGCTATTTTTGTGTTAATTCGGCATGTTTTAGGACTTATTTAGCCTTTGTTTTAGATTTTTTTTTTTAAGTGTTCATTGAATTTGAGCCTTATATTGCATACTTGTAGTGTAATTATCCTCATAAATTTGGTGTTTTAGGCCTTAGACACCACTTTATTTGAGTTGATTGCATTTATTTAGTGCTTTTCTTACTTGTTTTCACCTTTAATCACCTCTGCAACCTCCCTCCTTTCTTGGCTTTTTCTTTTCTTTGAAAGTAGTTTCAAATTATTTGTTTGTTTAAGCATGAGATTGAAGTGTCATGCTTAATGGTTTAATCCCTTTGGGGGTTCATTACTAATGGTATGATGTCTCTTTCATGCCCAAAGCAACACTTGGTTTGAGCCTTCTTTCCATTAGAGGACTTAAATTCACTTGTGAACTTAATTGGTTAAAGAATGGTTGGTAATTTAAAATGGAGTAATAAAATGAGGACTAAAAAAGGTGCAAGATAATAATTTAATTTGGGTTCAATCGAACGTTAATTGAACCCTTGAGTCTTGAGTCGTTTCATACTCATTAGTGATGAAAACGATTCAAGATTCATTGTCAACTACTTCCCTTGATCTTTTATGATAGAGAGGTGGTTTTAAGAGTCTTGTTTTATTGCATTTATTGAACTTGCACATTTGGTTCATAAGCCATCATGCAAAGAAATTACATCCATTGATGGTTTGTGAATCAAGCTTACTACTCCTTTGAGCTATTCAAATGATAATGAGAGGTAAATTGCAAACAAACCCTTAAGAATACACTGTCTCTACTCTACTTGCTCTCTGTTGTAGCAAGGAAGTTCTGTCATCAGTGGTCAGCAGGCCCCTATTGGTGGCCGGCAGGCCACCATCAGTGCATCATCAATGGATGGCAGGCTCTCTGCCGACCACCAGTGCAAATTCAAACAGTGTACTCCCCCAGCAGAACAGAGTTGGTCTGGAGGTGGAAACCAGTGCATGTGATCTACAGTGCAACAGAGGCATTCAGCAGTAGAAACATTGAATTTTTTGGGTCAAAACCGCTTTCATGCATGAGCCTTCTATCGAGCGTCAGGATCTGTATTGTTAATACATTAGTATTGTGCTTAACATGGTAGTTTTGTAAATTAATTAGTTAGAATAGATAATTCGTCTCATGTTGTAATTATTTTAATTAGCTAGATTAGTTAATTAATTCGGTTTGTAATAATTAGTTAAGTAGTTTAGCTATTTATTCATTTGTTTTGTTAATTAATTAGCTTAGCTTTAATTAGTTAGCTAGCTAGTTAGTTTATTCGGACTCTCCTTCGTGAGAGCGCAATGTTGTAATAATGTGTATGTCTTCCAACCCCATGTCTTTCTCCCTTTTATTTAACTGCTTATGATGGTTAGTTTAGGGATATCATGTTTTGTTTAGCATACTCCATGTTTGCATCCACTTGTATTGCATGCACCGAGACTCAATTCATCATTCTAACTTGCATTATTAGTTTAATACTTCTTTGAATACGTGCTTAGACCGCATACTATTTAATTGATTCATATTCCATATTAGTAGCCGAGCCTATTAGTTGCATATCGCATGTGTTGCATTAGTCATATGTTGCATTAGTCATATTGCATAGTTAGGGATCATGCATTTTTCTAACTCTTTTATCTTTTGGCTTGAAGTACTAGGTGAGCCTTTACTCGCTTTAGCATATCGCATGTGTGTGATTGTTGCCATATTTAGCATGCTTGCCATGAGGCTAAGTGCTTAAGTACTATAATTGCTTGAATGCTTGTGAATGAAGGCTAATTGTTTGAATTGGAATAATTTGAGTAATGTTCATATGCGATCATTTTTTCAAGTAGTACATATTCAAAGCAGTTTTCAAAACAAACATGAATCGAAATGTTCCAATTCTTGCAAAGTTAGTCTATACTTATGTGTGCTCATCACATAATAATGCTAGCCTAATAAACCGGAACAAGAGCATATAATGTAAATAGGATTCACATCATGGTTAGTAGAGGCCGATCTTTGATCAGGCAAGTGGGGGTGCTCAATTCATGACCTTCCCCTCTCGTACCTAAGTTCCCAAGCCGAGACAATCTTAGGGATGACGGACACGTGGCCTTTGGCACGAGTCATGGATTTCCTAAATTTTCCAAAAATATTTAGGTGGCGACTCTGTATCTGGCAAAGTAGTCCGTTTTTAGCAAATTGATTCAAAATTGATTTTCTAAAAGATTTGCTGGATTAGGACTCTTTGGTGTTTATCTATTTCATATTGCACTTGTGAGATCAGATTCGGAACCGCGGGAGTTCGATACTGTAGGGCTTATTCGTCTTCTGAGAGGGGGCATGAAAAAGTCGAGCTATAGAGACATGGACAATGCTAATTAAAACATGATGCTCTGCGCTACCATCATAAGCGAAGAAATAAAAGGAAGAAATAAATGGAGGTTGGAAGACATATACACTTATTACAATTTTGCCCTCATGCAAGAGGGTCCGAATGAATGTCCAAATGTCCGAATTAAACTAACTATTACAAAATCAAATGAATGAATAAATAACTAACTAGCTAAGTTACAATTAACTAACTAAATAAGTTATTACAACAAAGGCTAATAATGAGTAATAAACTAACTTCCTAATGAACCATCACTACAACAACACTAATTACAATGATAATTAAGTAATTACAACAATGATAATTACAATAATGAATTAAAGCCATGTATGCACATCAAAGAAGATAGGTTTCAGAAGCCACTCTGTCTGCCTCCTTGGGAATCATCTATTTCACCTTGATCCGCCTCTATTTCTGCAAAAACACACTGTTTACCAAACATTGGGGCCCGACCGGCCCCTAATGAGGCCTAGCGGGGTCCAAGAACAACCGGTCGTGCCCTAATTTCATGCAAAATCGATTTTTGTGCTCTGAAGTGAAAACAGTGCAGACAGAGGGTTTCTGACCTCTGTTTGTCCCTTCTACTCTTCTCTATCATGGAGAGGTTCAAGAGAAGAATGAAGTTGGTTCCAAAACCATCAATAAGCAACTTAATCGCTCAATGATTTCGGAGACAATCGGACAAAAATCAATAAATGCTATGAATAACCACTCATCCCTCCTATTATGAAATGAGCTCAAAGAGAGAGGTAGAGACACTTCAAGATTCATCAAAACATCATGAATTGATGTGTGACGACTCTTGACACGATGGATTCGACATAACGTCTTGCCAAACCCAAACAATCTAACTCTTTTTTTTTTATGTCGGTTTCATTGATTTTAAGCCCATTTTATTAGTCCTTTCCATTCTTTAATCAACTTGTCCAAGGTGATGGTTAAGTCCACTAAATGAGAAGGAACATCAAACGAGAAGCGATTCTCGGCATGAAAGAGAGCCTATGCCTTGACGATGAACCTCCATAGAGATTAAACCATTAAGCATAGGTCTTTTTCCCATGCCTTGAACAACCGTCAATCTTTTGAAATAACTCTCAAACAAAAGAAAAGAAGAAAAGAGAAAGGTGGCAGAAGTGATTACGCGAAATTGATGATTAGAATAGGACTCTTGACACAAAAAACTAAACAAAGAAAAACTATCAAAGCACGGGTAACACAACACAACAAGCTAGATTTGCGAACTTCCAACATAACAAGCTATATGTTTAAAGCATACACTAATTAAATAAACTAGGACAACCCTAAAATAGCCCCTACTATGTAAAAAACAGTGGCCAAAACTTATGCTAAAGAGCACAAAAAGGTAGATAATAGCAAAAAGATACTAAACTAGAAAACTAGAACAAGGAGAGGTGGCCAACCCCTCTCCGCCCCCCCTCCCTCCCCCCTCCCCTCCCTTCAACTTTTGGGACTTCAAACCATGTTTTTAGTCCTTTTTTAAAATCTAAAAGATCAGTTTAAAAGTCAAAGAAAAGAAGTGTAAAAAAACAAAGGGTTGAGCTATGAAAGTAAGTACAAGTAAAGGTGTTAATCCTCACCACCTTTGGTAGCTTATTCAAACCCAAGTTTCAACACTTGACGTGGATTCAAAACAGCTCAAGAACACAAGAAATAGCTAAAGATGAAGTGAAATGAAAGCAAGAAACAAAAGTTACAAAATTATACCTCTTAAATGGAGTAAGCTTTGATTGTTAAGCAAACTCAATCCTAACACACACTCAAGGTTGAATTATGATTCTCAAGGTTCAACCAAGACCCCAAGGTTAAGGTTTAAGGGTGTGTATGGTGTATAACTAGGACTCAAAGATGGAAAGCTTGCTCAAAGATGGCTTGCACAAGAAAAAAGAGCTCTCAAATGAGTGTATAGGCTCTTTGGAAATTGTCTAACCCTCAAAACAGAGATATGACCTCGTATTTATAGAATTTGAGCAAAATAAGTCAAAAATATCTTCAACAATAGACAACTGGCGAGCTTCCGCCCAGAACAGTGTCTATCGCTACCAAGGCATGACCAGGCCCCAATGTGCTACCCTATTTCTCTGTTTCAGGCTCAGTGTTGGGTGGCACTATGTTCAAAAAGGAACCTCTGAAGGATAAACAAGGTAAATAGGAAGGTGTTGTGACTATTTCAAAGCTTGACCTCGGAGTCCTTCATTGATCATTCGAATCACACACAATGTAACTTTCATCATCGAGTGCATAGGACAAAGGGCCCAAGTCTTGCGGGCGGTCAAAAATGCGGTGTCTACAGTTGCCCTTCTTTGACAGAGCTTAGAGTTATGAAATGACGTGAGTGAATGTCAAAACCCAAAGACGACCCATTTGATGCGACCGTAAGACTTGGGCAAGAAAATATATCAAGATACAATTGGTTGAACCCGAGGGTTGCCTACGTATCTCTTTGTGAGGAATCAAACTTGCGTAGTACAGGGGCAAAATGCAAGATGGTCTACAGAACATAACTTATTATCATGCAATGAATGCAAATAACAAGCAATGAAACAATGCTACAAGCAAAACAAGAATATGATGTAAACGAAAGCATAAATCGAAGCATAATAAATCCAACTGCGCCTCACACGGAAAAAAGTGAGTAATAAACACGTCTTACGTGAAAGGGACAAAGAAAGTATAACCCAAACTACGTCTCATGTAGAAAGGATGTAAGAAAATGCGGGCCTAACTACGTCTCACATAGGAATAATGAAAAGCTCCATGGGTGGTGTGAACACCAGGCGCACCTGATGTTTTTAATCGAGAAAACAACAACCTAACGTGTTTCACACGAAAGGAGAAGAGGTGGTGTGAACAAACAGGCACACCTGCTGTTTTTAACTAAGGAAACAACAACCTAACGTGTCTCACATGAAAGGAGGAAATGTGGTGTGAACAAATAGGCGCACTTGCTGTTTTTAATCGAGAAAACAACAACCTAACGTGTCTCACACAAAAGGATAAAAGATGGTGTGAACAAACAGGCGCACCTGCTATTTTTAACCGAGAAAACAACAACCTAACGTGTCTCACACGAAAGAAGGAAAGGTGGTGTGAACAAACAGGCGCACCTGCTATTTTTAACCAAGAAAACAACCTAACATGTCTCACACGAAAGGAGGAAAGGTGGTGTGAACAAATAGGCACACCTGCTGTTTTTAACCGAGAACAACAACCTAACGTGTCTCACACGAAAAGAGGAAAGGTGGTGTAAACAAATAGGCACACTTGCTGTTTTTAACCGAGAACAATAACCTAACGTGTCTCACACGAAAGGAGGAAAGGTGGTGTGAACAAACAGGCGCACCTACTGTTTTTAACCGAGAAAACAACAACCTAACGTGTCTCACACAAAATGAGGAAAGGTGGTGTGAACAAATAGGCGCACCTGCTGTTTTTAACCAAGAAAACAATAACCCACCATCTCTCACACGAAATGAGAAGACCAGATCTACAAAAAGGACGAACACACTCAAACAAGACTCAACACAGTAGAAGTGGAAGGCCTTAGAAACTAAAGCTCACCATGATAACCAAAAGCAAAGTGCAAAAATGTAAATACGAATTTTGACAAACATTTGAATATGAATGAATTTTAACAAATCAAATAGATGTACAAAAACCAATTTAATCGAAACGAAATAAAATTAATCCAAAAACCAAATTAATCAGAACCTAATTCTTCTTTTTTGGAAATAGAAATCCTTTTGAATGAAATGACGTAAGTACGAAACAAAACAAAACAAGAACCCCAAAACAAACCCTTTTTCTTATTTTCTCTATTTTCTACTTCTTTTCATTTTTTTCTACTCTATTTTTCCTTTTTCCAGTTTCCATTCTTTTCCTTCACTTTTTGTTTTCTTTCTTTGCTCTCTTTTCCTTCTTTTCCATTTTCCATGCTCTCAGTAAGACTACCCAACACTGAAATAATCAAAATAAAGAAATTGTATTACATTTAGAGCCGACCAGGCCCAAATGAAGCATGGTCGGGCTCCGATAAAGCTGGCCGGGTCGTGACAACGGCAGCGGGGCAGATCGGTAAATGCACAACCCGTAGTTGGTTTAAAATAAGCCCAACCCTCATTTCACACCTACCCTCACTCAAAATCACTCCCTCTCTCTCTCTCTACACCTCTCTTCTCTCTAGATTTTTCCCATTTTTGCCAAAACCCAAGCGAATCTTTTCGTAAAACCCACTCACTCCTCTACGTTTTGAACCGAACAAAATTTGATTTGGTTGAATTTTGGGATTTCTCTTGTTTTTTCCCTAGGTTTTCACACATCTACCCACATTTTTCCCTCTCCCCCTTAGAGTTTTCACTCCCTCTTTATTGTCTCTCTCCTAGGGTTTAACCCTTAGGTTTTTTTTTTTTTTTTTGCCACTCAAACTCACTCACTTGATCACTTTTTCTTCATTTTCCATTTTCTCGCTATGGCTAGTGATGAGGTTCCTATTCCTGACCCAGCTATACGTATTGACGCTGTCCTAAGTGCGGATGTCAAGGCCGAGGATGTTCCTGAGTTGCCTCCCCTTGCTAGTAGACCATTTGATGCAGCCACCTACTAGCTCCGCACTTATACTCTAACCTCTGCTGGTATCTTGAGATTCAAGGGTCTTATTCCCAAGATTGACGAGGACATTCCACTATGAGAGCCCGCGGAGCACCTGTCCACTGATGCCTCTACAATAAGCAATCTTTCTTTTGCTTGTTGTTTTTGTGCACAGTTTGAATTTTGTAAAGAGATTCCTTTAACACAAGGCACATATTGATAACATGCCCAACCCGTAAGTGATAGCCAGAAGGATCAGCAGCGATGGAACCATATCCAGTCCCTGACATTAGTATGAGAGGCTTCCGTTGGAGGTCCCTACACTGGTTGATGTTGCCGGCTTCGGGCCTTTTTGTTTAGGGCTCATACAGATGAGAGCTGAGCCACTGTTCTATGAGGCCCTGGTGGAGAGATGGTGGGACACCACTGACTCATTCCACTTCTTATCGATTAGGGATCTGACTGTGACCCCGTACAATTTCTCGATGCTCATTGGCTTACGGGTGGGGGTTGGCAGTCCAATCCCTTTTAACTTTGATATGACGCAGTGGAGAGTTACACAGCATCAGCTTCTCGGCGCGATCCCAGACACGATCGGCCATAGGATGGTGTGATACAGCTGGCTCTTGGATCACTTCACTGACCTTTAGCCAGTCACCCCAAAGGAGGTTGCTCAGTATGCCCGCGACTTCCTCATATATCTCCTCGGTACTACCCTGTTTGAGAATAGGAAAAAAATCGTGGGGCTATATCTCTTGGGAGCACTTGTGCACTTACTGCAGGTGGCAGAGTATGACTGGGGTGGCGCCGGCCTGGCCACCCTGTACTGCTACATGAGCTCCGTATCTCACCGCAAGGCGAATTCACTTGGCAGCTACTGGAGAGCTTGGGAGGTACACCTTACACTTACTTTTCTGTTCAGCTTTGCATTCTGTTTGACTTTGCTTTGCATTTCTGTTTATCTCTACTCAGTTACCTCATTCATCTTTCTCTTCCTGCAGCTATGGGTTTACACGTATTTCACCTCTCTAGCTCCGGTCATAGTGAGGCCGCTTGAGTTTTTAGTACCCCGCTCTCGGTACTACAACTCACGATTTGAGTGGCATCACCATGTAGACCGAGATTTCCCATACTTTTGCCACTTCTTTGATACCATCACCACAGATTAGGTAACAAAATACTAGTCTTTACATTTCACTGCTTCCACAATTTTCACACTGTTTTTTCCATACTACTTAACCCCTAATATCTAACACTTTGCTTGCACATTCTATTCACAGGTTGACTGCACCCCTGGGCGGGCATCCCTCAGGCAGCAAGGACAACCTACGTTGCTGCATGGCACGCCTCCACCATGCAGCTTTTGTTTGAGGGCTCCTTCAACAGGGCATATTACTTGGGAGAGACATTTATCCATCAAACACGAGGCGTAACTGATCCCAACATCCCACGTCCTCTTTCTCCAGGCATAAGGGTAGTTGATGACCTCCACGACAGACCCCAGATCAACTTCTTCATCCTGGAGGAGGACAGTGATCGGTACCATGAGCTCGGCGATTTCACAACTTTCTTGCAAACTCGGGTGATGGTGCCTCTTACCCAAGGCGTGGCCCGTGCCATTCTGGAGGTTGCTGCTACCGCTACTAAAGGCGCTCCTGCCGCAGCTCTCACTCCCGAGCTTCTTGCGATTCCGACTTAGGTTGTATACATACAACCAGATGGGGTGATTGAGCAGGTCCCCCTTAAGTATATTAAGAAGAGGGATCGCAGATTGGTGATTGATCCCGGCGTCAAGCAGGTACATATCTCTATATGTCTGCCCATTATACTTTCTGTTGTGCTTCATTATTTTCTGTCCATTATGCTTTATTACTTGCTGTCCACTGTGCTTTATTACTCACTATCCACTATGCTTTATTACTCGTTGTATACCATTATCTTGTTTCAGATTCTCAAATCTTTTGCAGGTACCTGCGAGATATGTGGATGACCTCCTCCAGATAGTTGACAGACTGCTCCTAATGTTGCAGAGGAGCAGACTGCTCTAGCAACCCATGGGATTGAGGTACACGTTGTTCCTAGTTTATGGTCATTACAATCTTGCCTACAATTTGGTTGATCTTTTCTGATATCTGTACTCTTTTTCAGCTTGAGCCAGTACTAGCTGCACCGACAAGACCTCCTCTAGCTAGGAGACGGAGATGGGGCCCAATGAGAGGCAAAGGAGGGGCTGACCGAGGGAGAGGCCGAGTGATGCAGCGCTTACCCTCCGAGGAGTTCTTTGATGAGTACATGACCTCTAATAAGGAGGGAGAGGAGGTTGATGTGCAGTCTAGTAGCCCCAGTGATGACAGTGATGCACCTCTTCCACAGCCGAGGAAGAAAAGAGCGAGGATGGGTTGCTGATTTTCTTTGCTTTTCTTTTACTTTGTAGTGTAGGAACTATGTAGCTTTAGATAGATCTATGTATTTTGTTTTTGGAAGAATTTTCTTTTGTTCTTGGTCTATGTAAAAACAATGATCATAGTTGGACCTGCTAGTGTATGAAAAAAAGAGTTTTGGATGATTCTTTTTTGCATAAAATGTGATGGATAGCTTGTCGTCGCATAACAGTCTTGTACCGGATTTTAAAACTGCGAATGTTTACTCTTGAATTCATTCTTGAGTCGGATAACAACCCACGATCGGATAAAATGTAAAATACAACTCGATAACAAGAAAACAAAATGAAAACAACTTGAAAATACTAAAAAACACTTGGTACAAACAAAACAAGACTCAAAATATAGTCATAGTACACCAAGACAAAAGCCAATCCTTTCTACAATTGCTCTGATCTAGACCATCATTTAGATTCAGTCGGGTCCAAATAGGCATGGTCGAGCTTCAATGAGGCACGGCCGGGCCCAAAAATGAGGTCGGTCAGTGCTGTTCAACTGTCATGCTATTTTTCTGGCAGAATAGCAAGTCTTTGGTATTTTGCTCGCAAGATGGAGATGTTGCTCAATAATAGGCTCCGAGACTGGACAGCCACTTTGGACGGCTCAGAAAAGGTGAAATTTCCTGATTTCGGCCTAAACACTCTTTTTCCTTTCAGCCGTACTTCGCTTTATTTTCCATTCCTCCACGCCGCTGCTCAATGCTGGAACCCGATCACACATTTATTTTGTTTCAGATCACAAGAAATGTGTCTGACATTCGAAGAATTTCAAGCATTGATGGAATCCTGGCGTAACGAAGAGATCATGCCTCAGCCCCGTTTTGGCCATGCCCAGGCTTTGGGATGGATGTGTGGGCTCCCCTTGCACGAGGCTCGAACCTTGGCTCACGATGGGGAGTTGGATATCCCATGTTTGATTCATCGGTTTTCCACTACCGAAGACAGAGGCGACCTCCTTTGGTGGGGTTATCGACAACATGTCCTTTACTTATGCTTACTCGCACACTTCCTTCTCGCCCCTAGTTATGGTGGAGCCAGCATTAGGTTGATTAAGGTGGCCCAATGCTTGAAAGAAGGTAAGAGATGTATTGGTTTGGCACTGGCCGAGACCCTGATGGGTTTGGATGCCTTTTATCAGCGAGAGACTACCCGCTTTGCAGGGAGTTTGTTGCTTCTTCAGGTATTATTTCCCACCCTTTCTTATTTATGGTCCCTCGCGTCACTCGGCACTCACGCTCTATTTTTCCTCTCAAAACCCTTTTCTTACTTTTCTCTCAATGTACATCTCTCTATTCTTTAATCTCTCTTATTTTTCATCCCTTCCCAGGTGTGGCTAATGAACAAACTGAAAGTGGTGGCCTCCTGTCCCGAGTATTCAGCCCAAGCGTACTTTTTTCGCCAAATGCTAATGGACTTCCTTTTAGAGGGATGGTGGTGCGACTGGATGTACAGCAGATCTGCAATTGACATAGCTTGGCGTTGCCCCTAGCTTAATTTGACTGAGATGAGCTACAACATGTCCCGTCAGCCAGGTATATAGTTGATTGGCCTCACACACTGCGTGTTCTATTTCCCCTTCCGGTTCAGACGCCAGTCTGGGCATGATTAGACATGTCCAAATAAGGAAGTGGAATACCCAGCTTCATTTCCCATTTGTGGTTTACACTTGCCTCAGTACCTCACTTCTTGGAGGACGAACGAGCTTTTGGCCCATGTCCTTAGCTTTAGTTACACCTTTTCTGGCGAGTGCTTAGCTTGGCTTGAGGATCTAAACACAAAGTTGGTGACTTTGGTGCAGAGACTTCATAAGCACGAAAGAGGACGTAGAACCACCTGACTTATCTATGCCCCTAGTTTATTGCTTTGACCTTCCTTCTCAAGTTTTATGATGTAAAAGAAACTTTGATTTAAATTAGAGAGTTAGAGAATGTACTTATGTTGAAATCATTGGAATTAAAGTTGCGAGTACTAAAAATTTTCCTTTTGGTCCCAAAATGGTCCAAGTTGTAAAAAGGCAAAATTTTAAACAAAATCAACTTTTATTAAAACTTTTCAAAATCGTTTTTGGGAATGATCATCACCTGATACACATGGAATCAACTCTCAAGATGTACAGCCTCAAATCAACAGACTGCAACTGCCCGTAACTGTATCCGCCATACCGGCCTTTTGTCAACATAAAGATCACATAACCGAGCTAACTGATAATGAAGAAAGCTGACCTGATCAAATATGAACGAATAGGATAGTTGAGTTGAAGATGGTAATGGCCGCTCAGGATAAAGTTGTCTATGTATCCCAAAGATGAAAATCAGGCCTTACGTAGTTCGGTTCAGGTTCACTCGAGTATTAACTCTCTCCTTTTGCACTTTAACTTTTGCCAAGGTCACCTTTTAAGGTTTTTAACCTTGCGAGCTCAGTTTTTCTTTATTTCTAATTTTTCATGCTCTAACTTTTGCGTAGGTCCCCCTTTCAGGTTTTTGGCCTAGCAAGCCCTTCAAGGATAATATTTCTTCAACTTTTCCATATTGATCGGTTATGAAAATTCTAGGCCATCTAAGTCCATGAGAATAATCGCCCCTCCTGACCAGATTGACTTGATGATATAAGGACTAGTCCAATTGGGTTTGAACTTGCCCCTAGGGTCGTGGATGGGAGCTCAGTTGTCTTTCAGTACCATATCCTCTTCTTTGAGATTTCTGGACTTAACTTTCTTGTTAAAAGCCCTAGCAATTTGGCGTTGGTAGCTTTGAATGTGATACAATGCCCTTAGTCTTCTCTCATCAAACAACATTAACTCTTCAAATCTACTCTACTACCAGTCTGCCTCTGCTATCTGACATTCGGCCCTAACTTGCAGCGACGGCACTTCGATTTCAATTGGCAGAACAACATTTATCCCATAGACAAGAGAATAGGGGGTTGCCCCTGTAGATGTTCAAATTGAGGTTCTGTAGCCCCAGAGTGCAAATGGTAGTTCATCCGACCAGTCCTTGTATGTTTCCACCATCTTCTACAAGATGTTCTTAATATTCTTGTTAGGGGCCTCAATAGCTTCATTATTTTGTGGTCTGTATGTCAATGACTTATGAAAAGCCACGTTGTATTTCTTAAACAGATCCACCACTTCTTTCTTGAAGTGTGAGCCGTTATCTGATATGATCTTGTTTAGAACTCCAGACTGGTAGATGATGTTATTTCTGATGAATTTGGCCACATGCGACGGTTTTAACACCGCATAAGACTGAGCCTTCACCCACTTTGTGAAGTAGTCAATCACCACCAGAATGAACTCGTGCCCATTTGACCCCTTTGGCAAGACATCACTGATAATGTCGATTTCCCAAACTAAGAAAGGCCATGGTGAAGTCATATTGTACAGCTTAGACGACGGTATGTTCATGCAATTGGCATGAATTTGACATTTGTGTCATTGCCGCACAAAACCAATGCAATCATCCTCCATGGTTGACTAGTAATAACCTTGTCTGAGGATCTTCCGGGCTAGCATCACACCATTCATGTGCGCTCAGATTCCTTCCGTGGATAGCCTTCATAAGACATCGCGATTCTCTTCCTCACACACAGTTTGTGTATTCCCAGATGACACCTTTTGTACAATTTACCACCATAGATGATGAACTAGACAGCCAGACAGCGTATTCCCCGTTTGTCTTTAGCACTTACCCCTGATAGATACGTCTCCTTTTCCAAAAAATTCAAAATATCGTAATACTAGGGGTTTTTGTCTTGAACTTCATCTATTACGGCAATAGTCCTATAGGCCGGCGTGTATTTTGTTTAATAATGATTGGACGCATCTTTACTCCCAACGGGATGTCTATGATAGAAGATAAAGTTGCCAAAGCATTAGCGAACTTGTTGTTCTCTCTAAACAGATGCGTAAATGTTAGTTTTTTAAACCTCGAAATCAGAATATCTAGGGCCTGATAGTAAACCTTCATCTTCTCTTTTTTGACTTTCTAGTCTCCGTTTGCTTAAGAAATAACCAAGTTTGAGTCCCCAATGACATTCAACCTTATTACCCCTAGTCCTAGGATAGCTTCCAAACCAGTACTGCACGCTTCATATTATGCTTCGTTGTTGGATACCTTGAACTGGAGTTTGAAGGCTAAATATATATGGGAATCATCGGGTGTTATCAGCAACACACCTATCCCATAGCCATTCTGATTGGACGCTCTGTCAAAGTACATCGTCCAAGTTTCCTCTTCGACTTGCAGAATATCTTCATCTGGGAATAAGTATTCCACTGCCTCATCTCCTTTTACCGAGTGGTTCACAGAATTCCGCCATGCCTCTTTTCTTCAATCTGACTTATGCCAAATATATTTGAGATCAAATTCGGAGAGAAGAAGCAACCAACGAGCTAGCCTACCCGTAAGTGTTGGTTTCTCAAAGAGATATTTGATGGGATCTAATCTTGAAACCAGGATTATGAAGTGAGCTAACAAGTAGTGCCTTAACTTCCTGGTAGCCTATACCAAGGCTAAGCAAGTTTTTTCCAAGGGAGTGTAGCGGGTCTCATAGTCTAGCATCTTCTTACTCAAGTAATAGATGGCCTTCTCCACTCTATCTTCAAATTCTTGAGCTAACATGCATCCTATGGTTGAGTCCATCACCGACAAATACAGAATCAAAGGCTTCCCCGGCTCTCGTCGTAACAACACAAGCAGATTCTTGAGGTATTACTTAACCTGCTCAAAGGCAAACTGACATCGATCATCCCATCAGAACTTCTTTCCTTTCTTCAGGAGACCAAAAAGTGGTTCACAAGTCAAGGTTAATTTTGAAATAAATCGTCTTATGAATTGCACTTTACCCAAAAAGCCGCGCACCTCCTTTTTAGTCCTTGGTGGTGTCATTTCTAAGATGGCCTTGATTTTAGAAGAATCTACTTTAATTCCCCTCTACGTGATTAGAAACCCCATCATTTTCCCTGTCGTTACGCCGAAGGTGCATTTTTGCGGGTTTAACCTCAACTTGTATTCCCTGGTCCGTTGAAAGAATTTTTCTAGTGCGTTGTAGTGGCCTTCTCGTTCTTTGGACTTGACGATCATGTCGTCCACGTACACCTCAATCTCTTTATAAATCATGTCATGCAGAATGGTGGTCACAGCTCTCTGGTAAGTAGCCCTAGTATTTTTTAACCTAAACGGCATAACCCGGTAGCAGTAGGTACCCCATGGTGTGGTGAAAGGTCTTTTCTCTATCCTCAGGTGCCATTAGAATTTGATTGTACCCAGAAAACCCATCCCTAAAGGAAAGCAAGGCATGACCAGTAGCAAAGTCCACTAACTCATCTATATGCGGCAATGGAAAGTCATCATTCGGACTCGCTTTGTTCAGGTCTCTGAAGTCGACGCAAACCCGAATTCTACCATCCTTCTTTGGCACTGGGATAATATTGGCTAACTAGGTCAGATACTCAGATACTAACAAAAATCCTGCATCAATTTTGCTTGGTGACCTCTTCCTTGATTTTTAGTGCCCAATCCAGATGGATTCAACGCAGCTTCTGCTTGACTGGTCGGGCCTTAGGGCAAGAGGGATCCGGTGCTGTACAATCTTAGGATCGATTCCAGTCATGTCTTCGTAGGACCATGTAAAACATTTTTGAAATTTTTTAATAAAGCGATTAAATGCTCACGTTCCTCCGAAAACAACGTGGACCCGATATGGACCAAGTGTGGATCCTTATCAGTACCCACATTAATGGCAATGATTTCATCAAAACAGGGCTTTGCACGTCTCTCCTCCTCTCGATTAATCAAGTTTTTCAAAGCCAGAGGAATTTCTTCCTCTTCGTTTTCATTAAAATTCTGAAAATCTTGGTCAATACAATAAACCAGCGGCACAGAGTAGTACACAAAATCTGCAGAGTTCTCATTTCAAAGGTCCAGATCTTCGGTTACAGACTTAAAAGAAAAGCTGAATGAAGACCTAGACAGGACTTTGGCATCCGGGTTACTATCCCTGGAAATACCAGACTCAGATCTACAAGAATCTGAATTTAATCCCGACTCCACAAACTCAGTGGAATCAGATTCTAGCTCATTACCCGATTCAGAACTAGAAAGAAAGCCTTCTTCCAGCTGCCAAGTAAGACGTGGGGACCTCGATACATCCAGAATGTCACTGGTTAGGTCCACACCCAGTTCTTCCCCAATCATAGAGATAGTAAAGTTATCCCCCAAGTTCTCTACGTCAACCACAAGATCTGTTAGGAGATTGGCCAGTGCTACCCCTACTTCAAGCCATTTTCATCTGAGTCATCTTCCGTGCTCTGGCTAACTTTGATGCTTGGTTCAACCTCTTCCTCATCACTGTCCTACAGCTACAGATCAAAGAAAATCTTGAATCCAGAGACGCGTTTCTTTGAAGAATTTACCCAAGGCTTAGGAAAGCCAAAAAAAGGGAAATCCTCTCCTTCTCAAACAAAGTGGCCATTCAGCGTCCCTGGGATTGGCCTGTGAACGAGCTCATAATGCTTCCTAGCTCTCTTGGCCTTGGCTCTGCCCTTAATCTCTTCTCTCTTCCTTATCCAGTCCTCTTTGGTGGGCACATAGTCCAGTCCAAAGGTATGTGGGTTATGTGGCACCTCCGTCGATACTGCAACACCTTTCCGTTTTCTCTTTTTAAGTCCTATTCCCAGAACATGTCGCCGCTTGTTCATAAAGTATATGGATTGGGCACCAACGTACATGCCTTCATCCATGGCCAAAATGGTCTGCACTACCCAGGCTTCAGCCAGAGTGAATCCTGAGAGGAATACATGTTCATCACCATGGTTGATTTCTAGGACTGGCATAGTCACCTCCGGAGGTAGATGGATGGATGAGTTCCCAAAACAATTGCCACTCATTCCCCATGAAGGTACTTTAACATTTGATAGAGGGTGGAGGACACAGCCTTCACGGGATGTAACCAAGGCCTCCCTAGCAGCAAGTTAAAGGTAGCCGGTACATCCAGGACGTGAAACTCGATCTCTTGCTCAGCTGGGCCCACCTGGACTTGCACTTTAACTGTACCCATGACTTCTCTGTTTGTATTGTCATACGCCCGTATCACTTTGGGCTGTAAGGGCAAAGTCCACTGGTTTAAGGCCAATTACGTAGGCGATACGGGACGGACATACATTAATGACAGAACCGGTATCTACCAACACCACTGGCACCCACTTCTCCCTACATTCCATAGAAATGTATAATAGCTTGTTATGGGCTGAGCCTTCTAGCGGAAGCTCTTTATCCGAGAAAGTGAGTGTTGGCTTAGCACCACTTGGAAAGACCAGGCCCACAAGTTGCTCGGGCGTAGTATCAATGGACAATTTGGCCTTGTCCATTGCCGATAATACTGCCTGCTGGTGCACCCGTGAAGCCATAAGGAGTCCGCAGATAGAGATATCAGCTTGGATTTCCTTGAGTTGCTTCAACACCAACTCCTCTTCTAGTTGATTCTCCTTCTGTTTCTTGGCCTCTTTGTCCTTTCTAGACCCCTCTCCTTGATCTAGGTGCGGTGGTTTAGAATACCATCCACTACGAGTAAGATGGTCCTCGGCATACCACATATTATCCAAGAGACAGCCTCCCTAATCTTCGTCGGTATGGGCCAGACACAAATCGTTGTCATCCCACCATTCGCCGTCAGTTGCTAACAAGCAGTTGTCAGGCTTCACTTGAATCATCTTCACATCATAAGTGTCCTCCACAGGGTGCCACGCAATTACGATTTTTCAACTATCTTCATTTCTTTCTCTTTCAAACTGCCTCAGTGCAGCTTCCTGTTCAGTATCTACAGTGTTCACAACTCCCACTTCTTGACTTGGGTTTATAACACATATGTCCTCTGGCAGTTTTCCTTTATCAACTTTCCCGGCCACTGCAGCTAGCTTTGCTTCCTTTCCTTCTAATTTTATCCCAGTTTCTTCTTCCTTGTCACACATCACTTAGGCATCTGGTGTTATCAGTCGATCCATTTAGGTCAAACCACCCTATCTATACATCCCCCTAATCATGCTTATCAAAGAACTGCAGATTGTCCAAATCTTCTTCGAGATCTGCCAAATCATCCAACCCTTGGCTCGGGCCACCCTCTCTGACCACATTAATGTCTACCGAGATTGGTAACACCACTCCAGGTCTGGTTTGACTGGTTAGCATAATATAGCAACTCGGATCATATGCCTTTTCAAACAAGTCCCCAGGACAATTCGATGACAGGCCAATACCTCCCTTCAAGGCCACCCCCCCTTTACTACGGGTATTGCCACCACATTGTGAGGCTCAGGTTGTGGCTTAAATGCGCCCATCATGTATAGATCTGTGCCCTCATGAATGAACAGTATTGGTTTCGGTAGGTAGGGATAATATATGCGCTAGGGTCATAAGAGATGGCCAGTGTATGGATAAGGTTAAGGTTTCGGGGTGGAGAGGACTTAATTATGGGTTGGGAGTGGATTTGTGGTTACATTTGGTTTCTGGGAAGGAGTGATAACCTTATTGTCAATGAGGTCCTGAATCTCATGATGCAAACGATAGTACTGGTCGATGTCGTGACCATGTTGCTAGTAAAAAGCATAGTACTTTGCAGGGTTATGCTTGAGTGGAAGAGGGTCAGGAAGTGGATGAGGTTCTAAGGGTTTGAGGTGCCCTTTTTTTATCAACACTTGCATGGCTTTGGAAAGGGTCATGTATAGCTGGTTAAAAGTCCTCTGGGATCGGGTAAGGTTGGATGAAGTTTGTGATCCTGTATTGGCAAAGGGGTCAACAGTTTTTGTCATGGTGACAACACTTACGTCCGATGGCCTCGCAGCTGTGCTACCACTGGCAACATTCGAACTGCAAACAAACGACCTTCTTGCTGGCTCCTTCTCATCTGTAATAAGCCCCTTTTTCATGGCATCTTTGATTTGCACTCCCATTTCATGAAGTTCTGTAAACGTAAACAACGGAAGCACAATCATTTTCTGCAACAACTTGCAATGCAGATTCCGGACGACCATTTTGATTTGGTCCTTCTCAGAAGGCCTCATGGTCATCATCGAGGTTTTTGCTCTCCATCTTGTCACAAACTCAGAGAAACCCTCCTTCGACTCTTGGAGTGTTGCCTCAAGATCATGAGTTGTGACCTCAATCTGCGTATTGTAAGAGTACTGAGCACTGAAGGCTTCGGCCATCTCCTCCCAATTCTGTTTGACAGAATCTTCCAACTTAGCATACCAAATGGTCACTATACCCCATGGTGCACTCAAAGAGAGACAAATCAGAGTCTAGTTAGGCCCATCGGCCGCAAGATATCTAAAAACAGTCACAAGTGAACCATCAGATCCCCGGAACTGTCAAAACGATCAATATGCGGCATTTTAAACCGATCCGGCAATGTAATTGCAGAGTCAGTGTATCTATCCTCTATGTATGGAATAGAATTGACCCCTTGCACTCTTTTGAACAATTTCTCCAGTTTGTTAACCTTGAGTGCAGTTGGGTCAAGCTCGAACTCGAATGGAGCCTCAGCCTGATAAACTGGGGCTTTGGAAGCTTGGGCTGGGATTGGTTCTGTTTGAACTAGAAAAATCGAATTACCCTGGTTTTGTGGATCTTGAGCATTGACAATATTGGCAATAGCATTGGGCACAGGAATAGCCGTAGTGAGTATATGGGATGCAGAGGCCGCAGCCAACTGTGGTTGCTGTTGTTATAACCTAGTTATGACCTACCACGCGCCGCCAAGATCATGCTATAGTGCTTACATCGCTTGTCGCGAATCGACTATTAATTTCTCTATATTGGTTAGAGGAAACTGTGCCATTAGAATAGGTGACTAGTTTTGAATCAGGCTAGAAGTGGATGACTGCTCTCGAGCCGGATTGAACACAGGTGAACTAAAAGGTGCTTGCTGTACGAATTGGATTGGTGAACTCTGTTTGGTTCTCCTCTGTCTTGTAACCGATGAGAGTGAGGTAAACACGGGTTGTCCTTAAACAAGATCCCCGGCCTTGCAAAGTCTTCCGACTCGGGTCCAGAGTGCTTGGGGGATATCCGAACTTTTTGAAGCTATGGTTTTTAACTACCTAGCAAAAGAAAATAAAGAAAAGAACAGTAATCAGAAACCGCACAGCACCTCAGCTAAGATGTTATCAACACAGACATGCTCAAAGCTGTAGAACTGTACTCCACACTGAATCCTGTCCCAAAACATATACAACCTAGCAACTGATATGCACATTCCTGTACAGTTTCACTGTAAAGCACATACCAGTTAAGAGAGACCCAAAACATCCCTATAAGGGGGTAGGGTTACCATGTCCTAGTATTGTCATAAACTAGGGTTCACTATTTTAAACAAGCAATTTCACGCAATCCTGCATCCAGGTGAGCATCATGTCCTAGTTTGGAACAGTCACTATGGCTTAGTATATGCATCTAGGCCAAATGATCAAAGAGGGTACCTCAACAAGACTACCTAATATACCTCTCACACCTATCATAGAGAAGTGAAAGGAGGATCAAGCGATACAGCGGTAGTCCAGATCCAAGGGTTGTGTTTCCAATATTGCAAAGCCCACGACCGGTTAGCCTTTTGGTAAGCTTTTGGACAAGCCTTTGGCAAACTATCCAGGAATAACAGATGACAAACACAGTGACTTAAGAACACCAATGCAAATGTAATGCAAAAAACATATAAGTGTAGATAAAATTTCATATCATGAAGTTTGAGTCAAGTTCTCTACTTTTCCCAGCAGAGTTGCCAGAAACTGTAGCTTGCTTTTCGTGCTCCTTTCTGATACGATTAGCCCTACAGTTCGGACTTCCGTGGTTCTGAATTTGATTCCACAAGTGCAATGTGAAATAGATAAACACAAATGAGTCCAAATCCAGTAATTCTTTTGAAAAGTCAATTTTGAATCAAAATGTCAAAAATGGACTGCTTTGCTAGATATACAGTCATCACCTAAATAATTTTGAAAAATTTAGAAAACTCGTGACTCGTGCTAAAGGCCACGTGTCTGTCATCACCAAGATTGTCTTGGCTCGGGAACTTGAGCACGAGAAGGGAAAGTGTAACAACCCCGACCCATGATTAACGTTAATTCATGCTTAATTACGCCTAATAAGGAATTAAAGTGAAATTTTGCATCATACATTGTCTTATTTATGTTTATAACTGTTTAACGTAGAAAGATCTATTCTTGTTTCCGTTTTAGTTTGTAATTGAAGGTTTTATCAAGATCCAATTCAAGAATTGGCTTGATTTATGTGTTAATTAATATTTTTAGAATTTTATTGTAGGTTTAATTAAAATTTGATTCAGAACGAAATAATTTGAATAATTATTGCTCAATTAGGCCCAAATTAATGAATTTATTAATCAAGCCTATATAAGGCCATCTCATTACCTCCTACACACTTTTACAGTTCCACTTCCTCTTGCTTGACCATCAAAAACGTGTAAGAGTGGGAGAGAAGGAAATTGAGCTCAAATTGTAGAGTGATTGTTAGATTTTGGAGGAGATTGAAGTGAATTCAAAGGAATTAAACTCCAACTTGAAGAATTTGAGCCTTAGGTAAGACTTCAACCCACATTTTGTAACCTTAGGCTCAATTACATGTGAAATCAACAAGAAATGAGGTTATTATGCATTATTCAAAGAGAATTGAGATTAGAAGATAGAATTGAACATGACTTATGCATGCATGTGCATATCATGAGATTTTGAAGTTGTTTTTACAAGAATTCCCACATGCATGTTCATAGATTGGTTTTGTTAAAAGAATTCAACTTGTTTTTGAGCTTAATGGCTCACTTGATCATGTTTTGGGGTGTTAAAATTCATAACATTACATGCAAGTTATGTTATTTAAGTTTCAAGCTTTGTTTAGTACAATTGGGATAGCTTTTGGGCTTACTTTTGCAAAATAGTTTGTAATTCATCATGTATTATGAGTTTCTTAATGTTTTACTAAGTTTTGGCCCAAAAGAATGTGTTTTGAGGGTTTGAAAATTGAATTTTGAGCTTGGGAGCGAATCTGGAAATTCTAGAATTCAACTCCTATGCTCAAGCGAAGGAGTCTACGCTCGAGCGACCACTCTGTGTCTTGCACCTTCGCTTGAGCGACCAAAGGTTGGCTCAAGCATGAAATGCGTGCTCCTAGAAGTCTGAGTGTTTTGCTGACCGCTCGAGCAACAAGAGTTGCGCTTGAGCAAAGACTTGAGTCTCACGCTCGAGCGAGCGTCGAGCAAGCATCGAGCAGAAAAACTAAGCAACTAGTACTTTTACAGACCACTCGAGCGAAGGAATGTGCGCTCGAGCAACCACTATATTTTTTCATGTCCGCTCGAGCAAAGAAAGCTACGCTCGAGCGAGACCCATGTTTTTAGTCATTTTTGTTAAGTGTTTTCAAGTACATTTTAGCATCCTCATTACATCCTAGGCACTCCTAGGCCATGATTAAGACTTAATAAGAGGTAAAGACTTAGAAACACACTAAGAATGAAACGAAAGAAGTTAAATATCAACCGAGTGTGTGTTTCATTATACGTATCTATTATATTTGGTGTAGGTCACGTACTGTGAGCGGTTGATTCATTTGTTTACTGCCAAGGCTATCTGTGAGTAATAACTTTGTAAAGTTATGTTGACTTTAATTATTTTCTGATGATACAAAATGATCAATTTTCTAAAATGCTATGTTTTGTGTGAATAAATGAACGTCCGATTTTCTTTGAAAAATAATTATGGTATCCTTAGCAGAGGCCCTCGCCCAAGGGACATAATACTGTGTCTTATGGTCATGAAGCCCTCACCCGGGGGAGATAATACCGTGGTACAGACCCTTGCTCGAGGGAAACAATACCGTGGCCCATGTATGAGATATGTTACCCGGTACCGGAGGTTCCTTTTTGGAACTTGATATGCTTGACCAAAGAGACATGTTTATGCTAATGGATGTACTACACATGATTTGAATATGAATAAGACTATGACTCTGTTTCTGCTATAAACCTGATTAAGATTCTGATTTGCTTTGGGATTTGAAATCTATTACGGGCATCATTCATTAAAATCTTTACTCTATTATTATTCACTTGGCTTCTGCTCACTATTTATATTATATATGTAGGTGACCAGGAGCGTGACTAGACCCAAAGTTGATGATCTAGTGTCTCTATTTTGTCAGCCAGCCGTTGTGCCTCTAAGGAGGTTCCCTTTTGTGCAAAAGTCAAGTCTAAACGGCATAAGTCACGACTTAGTGTTAATAAGTAATACGACAAAGTCTTTTAATTTATGTGTTTTGGAGTAATTCCCTTTTGGGCTACAACTATATTAAATGTGACGAAGATTACTGCATTATGATGTTGCATATATGCATATATATTATATAAGGTTTTAAATTTCTGTTCCATGTATGTCTACATGGCTTTATGGACTACGTATTATTGGTATATTTGCTTCCGCAGCCCCTAATTATATGTTATTCCGTTAAGAGGCCTTTTGTAATCCAAGGATTACTGGTCGGTTACGACGCTAAACTTATAGGGACGGGTTTGGGTCGTGACAGAAGGTCATCAAGTGAGCACCCCACTCACCCTATCAAAGATTGGCCTCTACAAATCATGATGTGATTCTTATCTACATTATATGCTCTTGTTCCGATTATTAGCCTAGCTTACTATGTGATGCACACAAGTATAGACTAATTTACAAAAATTGGAACACTTCGATTTCATACTTGTTTGAAAATTGTGTTGAATATGCACCACTTGAAAAAGTGATCACATACATACATTTATCAAATTATCCCAATTCAAGCAATTAGCCTTTATGTAACAACCCTCGTTACTGTTTACCGAATAACCACTGATTACCGTTAAACTGAAACTAATTATGACAAGTGATGGAACTGCTTGAAATACTGAACTAACTGACTGAAATCTGGAACTAAATTGAGTGAATATATCCGCTTAGTTGTATATCTATCTCTGTTTGTTTGATTATCTGCTCATGTTTTTATGTTTAAACTGTTAATTGAAGGCCTTATCGGGCGTCAATCCAAAATTGATTGATGTTCCATGATCAAGAGAAATAATGTGATTTTATGGTGTATTTATCTGAAAATTTATTTGGTATGATTAAACTAGATTAAACTAGAGTAAAATATGTTAAATTGCATACGTTGGCTTTACTTACAATCATGCCATCTAGTGGCCACTATCTAAGACCACTTTTGAGTCTCATTACACCTAGATCAAACATTTGTTCAGCCCATTCCTTGTTCTTGCCGACCAAGAGGATTAGAGTGAGAGAAAGTGAGTTCCTCCTTGATAATTGCTTGTGAACTTGGAGAATTTAGAAGACAATTGTGAATTTGAGCTCCTACACCTTATAATTCAAGACTAAGGTAAGGATGTCACCTTTTCATTGATGTATTTAAGATTGTTCATGCATGGTTCTTGAGCCTCTAGAGAGCTAAGTCATGTCTTAGTTTAATAATGTTGAATTGAAGCTCATATCATGCATGCATGTCTACATTGTTGCATTTTGAGGGTGATTACATGGGATTTGGTACATGCATGTTCATATTATTGTTAGAGTCCATGATTTCATCTTGTCTTTGGAAGATTTGAGCTCATTAGAGCATGTTTTGAAGTTTTGAAATGGTTTAAATCCATGCATGTCATGTTTGTAGCATGTTCATGAAAATTAGGTTTGAAAATGAGTTTAATTGACTCACCCTTGGGCTTTAAATTCACAAATTGAGCTTTGAAACTTGTTGTATATTGAGTTTAGTTGTGTTTTCCAAAATTTGGGCCCAAGAGGTCGAGTTTTGAGCTTAGGAATGCTTGGTTTGAGCTTGGGAGGCAAATCTAGAAATTCCAGAATTTGGCTTCTACGCTCGAGCGAAGGATTCTCAAGGCCGAGCGACCACTGCTATTCTATGCTACGCCGAGCGACGGAATGGTGGCTCGAGCGAAATTGCAAGCTCGTAATCTTGGCAAGACAGCGTACGCTTGAGCGAAGGGACCTACGCCCAAGCGAAGAGCTGTGTCTCACGCTCGAGCGAGCATCGAGCGTAAATTTTGAGCATCCAGCATTTTTACTGTAGCACACAGTCCGCTCGAGCGACGGAATTCACGCTCGAGCGGAGATCCTTTGTCTGCATGTCCGCTCGAGCGAAGGAACCCTCGCTCGAGCGAGACCCCTGTTTTCAGCAAATTTTGTAAAGTGTTCAAAAGTGCATCTTTGCATCCTCTTTCCATCCTAGGCATTCCTAGGGCATATTTAAGGCATCTTAAAGAGGTTATGGATGTAGAACACACCAAGGCAAATTTAGGGATTAAGTTATTATCTTTCCCAACTGTGAAACTTAGTGTGTGTTCAATCTGTTAACTGTATAGGGTTGGCATTCCGAGGAGACGCTCTAGTTCATCAGCCCGTAACTCGTGAGTAACGATTGTGTAAAGATATGTTCAAATAATTATCTTCCGAATACCGAATCGAATCAAGCATCGAATCGATATTGTTTTATCAATGAATGTATGTCCTATATTCAACTGCATCGTGGCATCCTTAGCACCCATCAAGCTTATCATATCAAGTATCACATAGAGATCTCTGTCGGTTCCCTTGTGGAACCACTACTGTTTACTGATTGATGGCCATCATTACTGTTCGGTCTTTAAGACCTATTGCTTACTGTACTATTATGCTAATGGTTGTACCAAGAATGACTGATTGACTGAAAGACTGAAATACTGATTTAATGAACTATTTTCATTACTGTAAGGACATTCATTCTAAACCCCTTTACGCATTATGTTATTCACTGGGCTTTAGCTCACTGCTCATATATATATATATAGGTGTACAGGCTCCAGATCAAAGTTAGAGGCGTTGGGGTAAACTCCAGTTTTGTCAAGCCAACCAATGTGCCTCATCATGAGGTTCAACTCGCCAAGCTTTGGCCTAGGGGTGTTTTTATTTCGTCTGCCTCTACACCGCTTTTGTAACATCAGATAGATCAATGTTTTGCAATCGCATCATTTATCGAGGATTAAGTCCCTGTTCTGATTGGTTGTATATGAGGTGCATACTGTTTTGTATTGTTCTGTATAAATGTATGAAAAATCTTTTGGCATACAGACTGTCATACCTCATTGGACATTGTTTATTTACTGTATTGGCTTCCGCCAAGCCCTTGTACTCTGTATTATTGTATTACTATTAAGCAAGCCTTCGGTAACCTAGGGTTACTGGCCGGTTATGGTGCTAAACCCATAGGGGCGGGTTTGGGTCGTAACAGAGTGGTATCAGAGCGATACTTAACCACGAGTTATACCGCACACACGTGTCCAAATGAGCTATAGAGTGTCCTAGAAAAGTGATTAGGGCATTACATAAGCATGATAAGTGCGTGGTTATGACATGACTGAATATGTGCTAATGTGATAAACTATTTAAGCATGTTACTGTTTACGTTTATAATTGTTATAACTGCTTATAGTGAAATGGATAATGCAAATGAATCTGAGTCCTCCTCCACTGAGGCAAGAATGGCAAGAATGGAAAGAATGATGGAACTGATAACTACAAGATTAGAGCAACCACAGAATCAACAGCCCCCACCTCCTCCTCCGGCTATACCGGAACAAAATGTGAATGTTAATGACGGGGACATAATTGCTCTCACCCAGAAGTTCAGCAAACTGAAACCGCCATCTTTTCAGGGAGGCCTTGAACCGTTAAAGGCTGAAGCTTGGGTTCTGGAGACCGAAAAATTGTTTGAGGTTTTTCCATGTTCTGAGGCACATAAAGTGCTGTTGGCTACCTTTACTCTACAAGAGGAAGCAAGAAGGTGGTGGATGCTTATCTGTGATGACAACATTGTTATGACTTGGGCTCAATTCAAAGTAGCCTTCTTCGAAAAGTACTTTCTCAAAGGTGTCGTGATAGAAATGTGACTGAATTTAAGCAACTGAAACAAGGCATTATGTCAGTGGCAGAATACGAGACAAAATTTACTGAACTTGCTAGATATGCACCACACATGGTGGACACTGACTATAAGAAGGTCAGGAGGTTTGAAGGCGGCCTTAATGTTGCTATACTTAATCGAATAAGTGTTTTAAAGCTACCGAGCTATGTGAATGTTCTTGACCGAGCTTTGATGGTCGAGTCAAACATCAAATCGGTGAAACAATCAATCACCGACATCCGAATGGCGTGGTAAAAGATGTAATTTTAAATTCAAGAAAGGCAAGCATAACCAATTGAATAAGAAACAAAATACGGACAACAACTAGCCCAAAAGGGAGTGGTTTCATTCCATCTTGTTCAATGTGGCAGGAAGCACAAAAGGGTTTGTTACAAAATATCCGGAGCCTATTACAGGTGTGGCAAAGTGGGCTACATGGTTAAAGATCGCCTTCGCCTCCGCAGTTGGGGAAAATCGCACTAAGCGCAAAGAAGATCAATCAGTAGCACCAAAGCCTAACCCCAAAGCTAACGAGAAAGTGCCTATGAGGTAGGGCCGAGTGTTCGCCCTAGTACCGGGAGATATGCAAAATACTGAAATCGTTGTGTCAGGTATCCTCTCTATCTGTGCTCAAAATGCATATGTACTGATTGATTCGGGGTCTACACATTCTTATGTGTCGCATGCTTTTTCACGGAAATTGAATAGACCCTTAGAACCCATGAATTATCTGTTAGATGTATCATCACCTGTTGGGGGATCCATGACATGTGCATATATGTATCCTGCTTGTGAAATCATTGTTGGGGACATGCATCTGTTTATTGATTTACTGCCATTGAACATTGATCACTTTGATGTAATATTGGGGATGGACTGGTTACAAAAATATCACGCTACTATTGATGGTGACAAAGCAAGTTGTTTTCCATCCACCGGTTCGCTCAATTTGTATTTAATGGGGTTGGAGTAGTACCTCCTCCGTATTTGATTTCTTCTGTAAAAGCCATTAAATTGATTAGAAAGGGGTGTAAAGGATATCTGTGTTCTGTACTGATTGTATCTACTAATGATAATGTTAAAACTGATGTGAACTGTATACCTATAGTAAGAGAATTCCCAGATGTATTTCCAGATAATCTGCCTGGGGATTTGATTGACAGGGAGATCGAGTTCACCGTTGATGTGATTCCGGGAACGCAGCCAATATCAAAGGCTCTTTATCGAATGGCTCAAACTGAATTGAAAGAATTGAAAGTGCAACTGCAAGAACTGTTAGACAAGAAGTTTATCAAGCCTAGTACTTCACCGTGGGGCGCACCGGTCTTATTTGTGAAGAAGAAAGACGGCTCACTAAGACTGTGTATTGATTACCGTGAATTGAACAAGGTAACTGTGAAAAATAAATATCCATTACCACGTATTGATGACTTATTTGATCAGTTACAGGGTGCGCAAGTATTTTCTAAGATCGATCTTAGATCTGGATACCATCAGTTGAAGGTTAAACCAGAAGATATTGATAAAACTGCTTTTCGAACGAGGTATGGACATTACGAATTTTTAGTTATGCCTTTTGGAGTTACCAATGCACCTGCAGCATTTATGGACCTCATGAATAGAATTTTTAAACCGCATCTTGATGATTTTATTGTGGTATTCATTGACTTACATATTGATTTACTCCAAAAGTATAGAAGAACATAAACATCATCTAAGACTTGCCTCAGAGACCCTAAGAGAATAGAAATTGTATGCTAAACCTGCCTAAATGTGAGTTTTGGCTTGATCATGTTATGTTTTTGGGGGCATGTTGTTAGCAAAGTCAAATTTCGCTGATCTCAGAAAATTGAAGTCAGAGTGAACTAGCCTAGACCAACAAATGTGACAAGTTCAAGTTTTTGGGATTGGTCGATATTACAAAAGATTTGTCAAAGATTTCTCCAAAATTGCCTTACCATTGACTCAACGATACGTAAGGGATATCAATTGATCGATCGACCAAAGGGAATCAAGATTCCAAGAGTTGAAAACTCGACAGGTGATCGTATTAGCCTACCTTACCTTCGTGTACGGATGGTTATACTGGTTTAGTGATGCTTCTCATAAGGGTTTGGGGTGTGTTTTTAATGCAATGGGAGAGTTATTGCTTATGCTTCCCTAACAACCGAGACCACATGAAAAGAACTACCCAACCTATGATCCGAACTTGTCGCAGAGTGTTTGCACCGAAAATCAAGGCCACTATTTGTATGGGGCAACATGTGAAGTATATACCGACTACAAAAGTCTGAAGTATTTCTTCACCCAGAAAGAACTGAACATGAGACAACGGAGATGGCTAGAATTGATCAAAGACTATGACCTACAGATTCTGTACCACCCGGGAAAAGCCAACACCGTTGCCGATGCATTGAGTCGGAAATCGATTGGGAACTTAGCTTGCTTGCTCACCGGACAGAAAGAGTTGCTTTGTGACCTTGAAAAATCTGAAATTGAGGTTGTTTTGAAAGAACAAGGCGGGACAATAGCTGCTATTTCTGCACAACCGGCACTGATTGAAGAAATTAAAGAGAAACAACAACAGGATGATTTCTTGAAGAAGATCATCGAAGAAAGGGAATCTAAACCGAGATCGGAATTCAAATTTGAAAGCAATGTACTGAAATTTCAAGAAAGACTGTGTGTACCGAATGATACTGAACTGAAAAGAAGAGTTCTGCAAGAGGGCCACAACTCAAAATTTTCTATTCATCCGAGAAATACGAAAATGTACCAAGACTTGAAACAGAATTTCTGGTGGCCGGGAATGAAGAAAGAAATTGCTAAGTTTGTATCAAAATGTCTTCATTGCCAACAAGTCAAAGCGGAACAACGGCGACTCGCAGGCTTACTGCAACCCTTACCCATACCGGAGTGGAAATGGGAGCATATCACGATGGATTTTATCGTTGGACTACCTCGCTCTAGAAAAGGTATGGATTCAATTTGGGTTATTGTTGATAGACTGACCAAATATGCTCACTTCTTACCTGTCAAGACAATTTATAATGCGCATGTTGGTCAGAATTTATATTGATGAAATTGTTAGACTTCATGGAGTACCTGTATCCATTGTTTCTGACAGGGATTCGAAGTTTACATCGAGGTTTTGGCAAAGCCTACAGACTGCAGTGGGTACTGAATTGAGACTGAGTAGTGCCTATCATCCTCGCATGATGGACAATGAAAAGAACCATCCGACTGGAGGATTTATTGAGAATGTGTGTCATTGATTTTCAGAAAACTGGAAAGCCATTTGCCATTGGTCAATTTGCCTACAATAATAGCTTTCATTCAAGTATTGGTATGGCGCTTTCGAGGCATTGTATGGCAGAAATGTAGATCTCCAATTTGTGGGCGGTTGGAGATGGGCCTTTGCTTGGGCCCGAGATTGTTTATGAAACGATCGAGAAAGTAAAATCGATACATGAAATGATCGAAAACAGCAAGAGCGCATGTAAAAGTTATGCAGATGTCAGAAGACGAGACCAAGAATATGAAGTGGGTGATCACGTGTTTGTGAAAGTGACACCGATGAAAGGCCAGACTCATTTTGGAGTCAAAGGCAAGTTAGCGCCGAGATATGTCGGTCAGATGAGATTATTGAGAAAATCAATCCAAAGGCGATCAAGTTGCACTCCCTCGTGAAATGGAGCATATGCATAACGTCTTCCACATTTCGATGTTAAGAGATTATCTCCGGGATCCATTCCATGTGATTGAGCCTACTCGGGTAGTGTTGAGTGACGACTACACTTACGAGGAACGGCCTATAAAGATTGTAAACAGATTTAATCAAGAAACCGAGAAACAAGGAGATCCTGCACGAAAGTAGATCGGCAAAACCATGGTGGTGTGCCACTTGGAAAAGGGAAGATGACATGGTCAAGAGATATCCCGAATCGCTTTCCATCAACCTCGCTTTTCCGCACGAAGGCAACTTGAGTTTAGAGGACTAAACTTTTTAAGGAGGGAGATCAGAATAACGTATCAAGCATCAATAACCATTAATTACCGTTAAACTGAAACTGATTATGACAAGTGATGGAACTGATTGAAATACTGAACTAACTGACTGAAATCGGGAACTAAATTGATTGAATATATCTGTTTAGTTGTATATCTATATGTTGCTTGTTTGATTATCTGTTCATGTTTTTATGTTTAAACTGTTAATTGAAGGCCTTATCGGCAGATTGATGTTCCATGATCAGTAGAAATAATGTGATTTTATGGTGTATTTATCTGAAAATTTATTTGGTATGATTAAACTAGATTAAACTAGAGTAAAATATGTTAAATTGCATGTGTTGGCTTTAATTACAATCATGCCATCTAGTGGCCACTATCTAAGACCACTTTTGAGTCTCATTACACCTAGATCAAACATTTGTTCAAATTTCATTCCCCTTGTTCTTGCCGACCAAGAGGATTAGAGTGAGAGAAAGTGAGTTCCTCCTTGATAATTGCTTGTGAACTTGGAGAATTTAGAAGACAATTGTGAATTTGAGCTCCTACACCTTATAATTCAAGACTTAGGTAAGGATGTCACCTTTTCATTGATGTATTTAAGATTGTTCATGCATGGTTCTTGAGCCTCTAGAAAGCTAAGTCATGTCTTAGTTTAATAATGTTGAATTGAAGCTCATATCATGCATGCATGTCTACATTGTTGCATTTTGAGGGTGATTACATGGGATTTGGTACATGCATGTTCATATTATTGTTTGAGTCCATGTTTTCATCTTGTGTTTGGACGATATGAGCTCATTAGAGCATGTTTTGAAGTTTTGAAGTTTTGAAATGGTTTAAATCCATGCATGTCATGTTTGTAGCATGTTCATGAAAATTGGGTCTGAAAATGAGTTTAATTGACTCACCCTTGGGCTTTAAATTCACAAATTGAGCTTTGAAACTTGTTGTATATTGAGTTTAGTTGTGTTTTCTAGAATTTGGGCCCAAGAGGTCGAGTTTTGAGCTTAGGAATGCTTGGTTTGAGCTTGGGAGGCAAATCTAGAAATTCCAGAATTTGGCTTCTACGCTCGAGCGAAGGATTCTGCACTCGAGCGACCACCGTTTACTCTAAGCTACGCTCGAGCGACGGAATGGTGGCTCGAGCGTAAATTGCAAGCTCTCAGAATCTTGGTGCGGCAGCGACGCTTGAGTGAAGGACCCACGCCGAGCGAAGAGTCAGGTCTCACGCTCGAGCGAGCATCGAGCGTAAATTTTGAGCATCCAGCATTTTTACTGTAGCACACAGTCCACTCGAGCGACGGAATTCACGCTTAAGCGGAGATCCTTTGTCTGCATGTCCGCTCGAGCGAAAGAACCCTTGCTCGAGCGAGACCCCTGTTTTCAACAAATTTTGTAAAGTGTTCAAAAGTGCATCTTTGCATCCTCTTTCCATCCTAGGCATTCCTAGGGCATATTTAAGGCATCTTAAAGAGGTTATGGATGTAGAACACACCAAGGCAAATTTAGGGATTAAGTTATTATCTTTTCCAACTGTGAAACTTAGTGTGTGTTCTATCTGTTAACTGTATAGGGTTGGCATTCCGAGGAGACGCTCTAGTTCACTGTAGCCCAGAACTCTATGAGTAACGATTGTGTAAAGATATGTTCAAATAATTATCTTCCGTATACTGAACTGATATTGTTTTACTGAATGAATGTATGTCCTATATTCTGAACTGTATTATGGCATCCTTAGCACCTACTATTTACTGTTATCAAGTATCAGCATAGAGATCTCTATCTTCCTCGTGGAACCACTCATCGCATCGATTGATGGCCATCATTACTGTTCGGTCTTTAAGACCTACTACTTACTGTACTGTTATGCTAATGGATGTACCACATATGACTGATTGATTGAAAGACTGAAATACTGATTTAATGAACTATTTTCATTACTGTAAGGACATTCATTCTAAACCCCTTTACGCATTATGTTATTCATCGGGCTTTAGCTCACGCCATATATATATATATATAGGTGTACAGTGCTCCGATCAAAGTTAGAGGCGCTGGTAAACTCCAGCTTTTGTCAAGCCAACCAATGTGCCTCATCGCGAGGTTCAACTCCAAGCTTTGGCCTAGGGTGTTTTTATTTCCGTCTGCCTCGCACCATTTTGTAACATCAGATAGATCAACGTTTTGCACTGTACTGTTTATCGAGGATTAAGTCCCTGTTCTAATTGGTTGTATATGAGGTGCATACTGTTTTGTATTGTTCTGTATAAATGTATGAAAAATCTTTTGGCATACAGATTGTCACAGCTCATTGGACATTGTTTATTTACTGTATTGGCTTCCGCCTAGCCCTCAGATCAGATATTGTATTATCATAGAAGGCCTTCGGTAACCTAGGGTTATTGGCCGGTTACAGTGCTAAACCCATAGGGGCGGGTTTGGGTCATGACACTTTATCTACAGGCATTCAAACAGATATGTCCCTTAAGCACTTAGCCTCATGGAAGATATGTTTGACATGGCAACAATCATATGCATATGGGATGCTAAAGTAATAAGTGCTCACCTCGTACTCCAAGGCAAGCCAAAAAAACAAAAGAGTTAGAAAAAATGCATGATCCTAACTAATGCAATATGACTAATGCAACACAAACAATTATGACTAATGGGCTTGACTACTAACATGGTATTTGAAGCAACATGATAGCATGTAGTCCAAACACGTATTCAAAGAGTTTAAGCAATAACAATGCTTTGTTAGAATGATGAAGCGAACTCTTATGTATGCAAGACAAATGAATGCGAGACATAGACAATGCTAATTAAAACATGATGCTCTATGCTACCATCATAAGCGGAGAAATAAAAGGGAGAAATAAATACGGGTTGGAAGACATACACACTTATTATAATTTTGCCCTCATGCACGAGGGTCCGAACGAATGCCCGAATATCCGAATTAAACTAACTGTTACAAAACCAAATGAATGAATAAATAACTAACTAGCTAAGTTACAATTAACTAACTAACTAAGTTATTACAACAAAGGCTAATAATGAGTAATAAACTAACTACCTAATGAACCATCCCTATAACAACACTAATTACAATGATAATTAAGTAATTACAGCAATGATAATTACAATAATGAATTAAAGCAATGTATGCACATCAAAGAAGACAGGTTTGTGGCCACTGCTCGCCTCCTTGGGAATTTGCCTCTGCTTCACCTTCTGCCATCGCCTGCTTTCAGAAAAACACACTGTTTACCCAACATTGGGCCCCGGCCGGCCCCTAATGAGGCCCAGCTAGGTCCAAGAACAACCTGGCCGTGTCTAATTTCATGCAAAACCTTATTTTTGTGCTCAAGTGAAAATAGTGCGCAGAGTGTTTCTCGACTGCTTGTCCATTCTACTCTTCTCTATCATGGAGAGGTTCAAGAGAAGAACGGTTGGTTCCAAAACCATCAATAAGAAACTTGATCACTTGATGATTTTGGAGACAATCGAACAAAAATCAATAAATGCTATGAATAACCACTCATCCCTCCTATCATGAAGTGAGCTCAAAGAGGGAGGTAGAGACGCGTCAAGGTTCATCAAAACATCATGAATTCATGTGTGACGACTCTTGACACAATGGATTCGGGATAAAATCTGGCCGAACTCAAGCAATCTAACTCATTTTCTTTATGTCGGTTTCATTGATTTTAAGTACATTTTATTAGTCATTTCCATTCTTTAATCAATTTGTCCAAGGTGATGGTTAAGTCCACTAAACGAAAAGGAACGTCAAACGAGAAACGATTCTCGGCATGAAAGAGAGCCTATACCTTGACGATGAATCTCCATAGAGATTAAGCCATTGAACATAGGTATTTTTCCCATGCATTGAACAACCGTCAATCATTTAAAATAACTCTCAAACAAAAGAAAAGAATAAAAGAGGAAGGTGGCACAAGTGATTACGCAAAATTGATTATTAGAACGGGACTCTTGACACAAAAAAACTAAACAAAGAAAAACTATCAAAACATGGGTAACACAACACAACAAGCTAGATATGCGAACTTCCAACATAACAAGCTATATGTTCAAAGCATACACTAATTAAATAAACTAGGTCAGCCCTAAAATTGCCCCTACTTTGTGAAAACAAGTACAAAACTTATGCTAAAGAGCACAAAAGGAAAATAATAGCAAAAAGATACTAAACTAGAAAACTAGAACAAGGAGAGGTGGCCAACCCCCTCCCCTACCTCCCCCCCCAACTTTTGAGACTTCAAACCATGTTTTTAGCCCTTTTTTAAACTCTAAAAGATCAGTTTAAAAGTCAAAGAAAAGAAGTGTAAAAAAAACAAGGGGTTGAGCTATGAAAGTAGGTACAAGTAAAGGTGTTAATCCTTACCACCTTTGGTAGCTTATTCAAACCCAAGTTTCAACACTTGGCATGGATTCAAAATAGATCAAGAACACAAGAAATAGCTAAAGATTAAGTGAAATGAAAGCAAGAAACAAAAGTTACAAGCTTATACCTCTTAAATGGAGTCAGCTTTGATTGTTGAGCAAACTCAATTCTAACACACTCTCAATGTTGAATTATGATTCTCAAGGTTCAACCAAGACCCTAAGGTTAAGGTTTAAGGGTGTGTATGGTGTATAACTAGGACTCAAAGATGGCAAGCTTGCTCAAATATGGCTTGCACAAGAAGAATAAGCTCTTAAGTGAGTGTATAGGCTCTTTGGGAATTGTTTAATCCTTAAAACAGATATATAACCTCGTATTTATAGAATTTGAGCAAAATAGGTCAAAAATATCTTCAAAAATAGACAACTGGCGAGCCCTCACCCAAAACAGTGTTTATCACTACCAAAGCAAGGCACGGCTAGCCCCAAATGGCCACCATCGCTCCTAATGTGGCACCTGGCCCCCAATGTATCGCCATGTTCCTCTGTTTCAAGCTCAATGTAGGGAGGCACAATGTTTAAAAAGGAAACTCTAAAGGATGAACAAGGTAAATACAAAGGTGTTGGGATTGTTTCAAAGCCCCGACCTTGGAGTCCTTCATTGATCATTTGAATCACACACAATGTAACTTTCATCATCGAGTGCACAAGACAAAGGGCCTGAGTCTTACGAATGGTCAAAAATAGGGTGTCTACACTTGTAGATGTGATTCTAGGTATTAAGATTACTAGAACATCTGGTGGTATTGTACTTTCTCAATCTAATTATGTTGATAAGATACTTGAGAAATTTGATAAATCTGATACAGGTGTGTCAAGGACACTGGTAGACTTCGGTCTACATTTAACCAAGAATAATGGTGAGAGTGTCTCTCAACTAGAATATTTTTGGATCATCGGGAGTTTGGTGTATCTGATGAGTTGTACAAGGCTGGATATAGCCTACTCTGTTAGCAGGCTTATTAGATACATGAGTAATCCTTATGTTACTCACTGGAAGGATATTATGCGGATGTTGGGTTATCTACGCTATATTCGAGATTATAGGCTGTATTATACCAGATTCCTAGTGGTATTAGAAGGGTATAGGGATATGCTAATTAGATATCTGATATGAAATACTCTAAATCCACTAGTGGTTATATGTTTTCCTCGTAGGGCGCTATGTCTTGGAAATCTTCTAAGCAAACGTATATATCAAGATCAACGATGGAATTTGAGTTTATTTCTTTAGATAAAGCAATTGAAGAAGCTAAATGGCTTCGTCAATTTGTTGAAGATATTTAACGTTGGTCGAAACCTGTGCTTGTTATATGTATTCATTGTGATAGCCAATCGACAATTGGTTGGGCTCAGAGTAATATGTATAATGGAAAGTCTAGACATATATGCCGTAGACATAATTCCGTACAACAACTACTCTCTAATGGAGTTATCTCTCTAAACTATGTAAAGTCTAAGGACAATATTGTGGATCCACTAACCAAAGGGTTAACTCGAGAGTTAGTAGAAACGTCATCAAGAGGAATGGGGTTAAGGCCTTTATTAAATGTTATCAGAACGGAAACCCCAACCTAATTAATTGGAGATCCCAAGATCTAGGTTCAAAGAGACAACCTAACTACATATAATGGGTGAGTCATGAAAGAGGTAAATCCTCTTGGCTATTCCTTTACATAGTGATACTCTGTGGGGGTTGTCACGACCCAAACCTGCCCTAAAAGTTTAGGACATGATCGGCCTATACTTAGGCCTCAAAACGAAATTTCCAAAAAAAAATGTTTTATTCACTAACAGGGCCCAAAACGGAAGGAATTAAAATATAGTATGTCCATTGAGTAGTGCATATATACCAAGATCATTACGCAACTAATTGTAGATGGAGAAGTCCACATGCACAGTTCATATAAATACAAGGCCGAGTCATGTTTATATACAAAAAGAGTTAATAACCCAAAAATTACATAACCATAAAATGTTTAACAAAAGCCACTAAGAACTTACCAAAAATGTGGCATTAAAGGGACTCCTTAAGAGGTAAAAGACTCCAACTTTGGGGCTTAACAAAATAAGTCCTCAAAAGACGCTCGAAGCTGACCTAGGGCTGGCCTCCAAGCTAACCATCTACAAAACATACATGAATACGGAATGAGCCAAGCTCAATGAATAATAATAATGTATGAAGGCATATAAATGAGCATGGGTCTCGAAGAATATGTACATAATACATGTATGTCCTTTTCATCAACACATTCAAGAACGGCCTTAGGCCCACATAAGACAGAACGGCCTTAGTTCCAATAATGTAATGTACCTCAAGCCCAATATTAATGTAATCCACCTCAGCCCAATATTAACAAAATGGCCTTAGGCCCAATAATAACAGAATGGCCTCAAGCCCATTTCATATGTCATTGCAGTCAAATGCTCAACCATTTTAACCAAAGCACAAGTTATATAAAACATCTCATTCGTGAACGAAAATATATAAAGCATATCATTCAACATATTGTTACACTACTGTTACTCACAGTGATTCGGTCGTGCAATGATTTCTTCTAGTGAGTGACCTACACATCACACACAAAAATTGATAAGTAATGCATTCTTTTCTTCGTTTCTTGTCTTTCCTCATTCTTTCATTTCATTCACTTTCTATTCATTTTTAAGTATATCGGAGGGATAAAAGATACATATTAACATATTCAAAAGGTCGAAAAGGGTATCAGAAAGCAACATAATTTTTTTCCTATTTCCCACACGTGTGGAGGTCTCTCACCGCATGTGCGGAGAGGTCTGCCGCATGTGCGGCCCCGCATGTGCTTTTATTTCAAAATGCCAACCTCTGCCTCCCTTGTTTTCTGCATGTGTGGCTATAAGCCCCATACATGCGGCTGTGCATCCCACACATGTGGTCCTAGGCCCTATTTGTGTAGTCCGAAAATGCAACAAAATTAAGCCCGCCAAAGGCATTTCTAAGGCACAAATTAAGCAACACCACTTCAAAATCATAACTTATGAACACAATAAATAGGAAACTCAAGCTTACATAGATCCCAACTTCTTTTTACTTGACTTATAAAACCCTAATCTCCATTTTTCTTTCATTTCTTCATCTTTTCATACATATACACATATACATGAGCTCAAAGTATGCAAGAGATAAGATTAGATAGCAATTTCTTATAATCTATCTCAAATCAAACCTAAAATGAAAGAATCAACTCATAAGCCAAACAAAATGTAAAGATTACATGTTCACTTTCATGAGATTTGCTCCATCAAGTTCATAACTCATAACCCTAATTTCCACGAGTGCCAAAGTTTCATTTTAGGTCTTGTTTCAAGCCATTTAAGGAAGATTGAGAGGTATTCTAGGTGATTTCCACTTACCTTGAGAATTTATAACAAGATCTTTACACCACAAAAAGAATAACCAAAACCATTTAGAATTAAATAAGAAATTGTCTCATAAAGTTGGCCTCAGAAATAAGGTATTGGGATAATGTATAACTACATATCCCACATGATTGTAAAGGAAAGCATTGATGGGTATTTAAATCTCAAGATTTTGATAAGGGCATGAGCCTTTTCGGGCATCCAAATTTTCGAAGGAAGGGAGTTATCGATGCTTTAAAGATGGGCTTGGGCCAAAAGTATGGTCTAAGCTGGTTATGCAAAAATGGCTATACACGCGCGCTGTAGCCACCTCATTTTTTACCGCCCCTAAGACTTGGGTGCTTTATTCCGAACACTTGATGATGAAATGCTATACTGCGTAATCTTTCGAATCTTCACAAAAGAATTCAGTTTTGAGCTTCGGACCCAAACCTTACACCCCATTTGGACCAAAACTTGTTTTTCTAGTCTAACCAATCAAAGAGCAGCAAAACCAAAAGTTAACTAGCAAGCCACCTTATTTGGGCCGGCCTTACATCCTCTTGGCCAGCCAACCAACCATGTTCAGTGAAGAAGATATTTCTGCAACAGCAGGCTGCTCCCATGCGCGGGATTTAGCCAGTTGTTCTCTTTTGAAGATATTTCCGACTTAAGGCGGTTGAAAATCTATAAAAAGACCATCTCCTTTCGGAATTTAGGGTTAGAGAATTGTTTTACAAACTTAGAAGATTGATTCAAAGCAACTCTTCACCCTCTTGAATATAGATACACTATAGATACACCATTGAAGCTCAAACTTGAGGCTTTTTGCTAAAGTTTTGAATCCTATTTCAGATACTTGAGAGTGTTTGGGTTGAAGTTTATGAATCAAGAAGTTCTTCCTCTTTTCAAGAGGTTAATCTTTGAACACTTTTCATTACTTTTTCTTTTACTCTTTGCTCTTCATTCTCTGTTATAAATACTGATTTTCATTAGGCTTAAAAATGTGATCTAAACCTTATTGAAGGTGAATGGGGTAGACACCGCATTTTTGACCGTCCTCAAGACTTAGACGTCATCATTTGTGCACTCGATGATTGTGCTTGTTTGTGTTTATTTTGAGCGCCCGAAGTCCTCAGCGGAACGCCTGGTCTTTGAGCCTCTAAACCTTGTCTGTTTTGTGCATGTTTTTGGACCAAGAGCTTGTTGCCTCTTGTCTGGAGGAGTGCATGACCTGTTGGCCAGCCCCCTGGATTGTTGGCCATGGTTTGTGCCTATCGGCTACCAGTGGTGACCGACGGCCATTGGTCCTCTTTTTCAGTTATTTGTTTGTCAGCTGTGCCAGCTGTTGCTCACTAAGTTGCATCTTCATACACGTGTATGGTAGGATGTATACAAGCTCAAGCTTTGATTTTCTCTATATAGGGGGTGTCCTCCCCCATTTTGGAGGGGTAGACATTTTGGACCAAAAATTTCTCTCTCTCTAGCTTTCTCTCTCTTACTTGATATTTTGTGCTTTGTAGTTAGTTTTCTCTACACTTTTGCACAGCAAACCTTAACCAAACTTGACCACCATTGAGCTGAGGTCCCTTGGAGTTGTGTTTGAGCTTTGGAAGGTGGTTTGAGCTTGAATTTGTGGCTAAATTGTGCTTTACTTCAAAGGTATAGAACTTACCTCATTTAAGCTTATTGTGCATACTTGCTTTGCCATCTTTTTCTACTGTTTTAAGGCTATTTTTGAAGTGTAAAAAACTCTATTTTTGAGGCATAAAAGTGGTGGTTTGAGCCTTTGTGAGTTGGGGGGTTGTCCCCTCCTCCTTCTCCGCCTTAGCTTGTGAAGCTTTTTGTGCTAGTTTTTATCACATTCAAGTCAAACTTTTAGGCCTTTTAACCGCTAAAATTTAGATGTTTTTCAAAGGACAAAACCTTCTTTGAAGTTCAAAATTGGAGGGGTTAGCCTCCTCCTTGTGTCTTGCTTGCATGCCTAGTTAGCCTCACATGTTAGCATGTTTTTCTAACCTAACGTAGCTTAATTCCAGCATATTTTCGCCTCTGATTTGGACTAATTTAGCTCTGTTTTGGGCTGGTTGGGTCATATGAGTCTTGTTTTGCATGGTTGTAGTGTAAAGGGTTTCACTAGTTTGGTGTTTTAGGCCTTTAAACATCATTTCCTTGAGTTAATTGCATGTTTTAGCATTATTTTGCATCTAATTCTAGCACTTAACATCTCTCGCAACCTCCTCTTTGCTTCACTTTTTCATTTGTTTGAGAGTTGTTTCAACCTTAGGGTTGTTTAAGCTTGAGGTTGAGGCTCATGCTTAATGGTTTAATCCTCTTTTGAGGGTTCATTACCAATGGCATGAAGCTTTCCTCATGCCTTGATCTACCCCTTGGTTGATACTTCTTTTGCTTTAGAAGGCACTCACCAATGGACTTAATCGATTAAAGAATGAATCGGTAATGTAAAATGAGTAAACAAAATTGGATAAGTAAAAGAGGCAAGATAAGCATCTTTGTGTTGCATTGCATGTGTTCGAATCGAACGTTAATTCGAACACAAGGAAAATGAGACATTTCATACTCAAAAGTAATGAAATGTGCCATTGTCCTTGGTCACCATCATCCTTGATCATGCATCATAGGTGGTGGTCATTTTGAGTCTTGTTTTGCACTCATTAAACTTGTACAAACTTGGTTCCTTAGCCATCATGCATGGAAACTGCTTGGTTGATGGCTTGAGGGCCAAGAGTTATACTCCTTTGAGCTTGTGTGATGATAAGGAGAGTAACTGTACAAACAACCTTTGAAAATACACTGATTTGCCTCTGTTTGCTCTCTATTGCAGCAAAAAAAGGAAGTTCAGGACAGGGGTAACTGACCAGCCACCAGTAGTAGCCGACCGGCCACCAATGGTAGCCGACCGGCCATCAATGAAAATTTTGCACAAGTGTGTTCCTGAGTTAAAGCAGAGGCATTCTGGGAGATGGCAACACTGTTGGTGTTCAAATAAGTGCAAACAGAGGCGTTCAATAGCAAGGCGGTGGCTTTTCGGGTGGAGAAATCGAGCATGCATGCATCCCTCGCTTCCTGAGGCCTTTTAAGTGCTTTGTTTAGTTAATTAGTGATAGCTAATTTACTCGCTTTGTAATTAGTTAGTTAAAGTGTTTAGCTAATTAATTCATTTTGTAATATTTAATTAGCTTAGAATAAGTTAGTTAAGTAGTTTCGTTTTGTAATAGTTAGCTTAATTAGCGTAGCTAATTAGTTAGCTTATTCATTCAGACCCTCCTTTGCGAGGGCGTGATATTGTAATAAGTGTGCGTGCGTGCGTGTGTGTATGTCTCCCAACCCCACATCTTTCTCCCTTTTATTTAATCGCTTTCGATGGTTAAATTAGGGACATTTTCAATTAGCATACCTTATGCTTACATGTTTGCATCCATTCATTTGTCTTGCATGTACCGAGGCTTGGCGCATCATTCAAACTGCATTGTCAATTTAATACTTCTTTGAATACGTGTTTCAAAGCATGCTATCAAAGTGTTGCAAATACCATGATTAATTAGTCGAGCCTATTTAGTTACATCATTGCATGCGTTACATTAGACATCTTGCATAGTTTGGATCATGTATTTTTCTAACTAGTTTTTGTTTTGGCTTGGAGTACTCAGTGAGTTTTACGCTTTAGCATACTTGCATGAGTGTGATTGACATATTGCCATATCTAGCATGGTTGCCATGAGGCTATGTGCTTACTTGTTAAACTGCATGAATGCTTGTGGATAAAAGCTTATTGTTTGAATTGGAACAATTCAACGAATGTAAGTTTTAAGCCCACTTTGTCGTGGCAAAATCATGTTTTAAGCCCACTATGTTTGGTGGCAACCAAGACTTTTAAGCCCACTTGAGGGTGGCAAATTCAAACCATTTTCACAAACAAACATGAGTTGAATTGTTCCAATTCTTGCAATTTTAGTCTATACTTACTTGTAAAGTGCCACATAGTAAAGTTAGCTAATAATCGTAATAAGAACACATAATGTTTATAAAAAATCATATCATGATTAGTAGAGACCGATCTTTGATCGGCGAAGGGGTGCCGATTTCAGACCTTCCTCTCGTACCTAAGTTCCGAGCCGAGGCAACTTTGGTGATGATAACACGTGGCCTTTTGGCACGAGTCGTGGTTTCTAAATTTTCTCAAAATAAAATATTTAAGTGGCGACTCAGATTCCGCAAAGCAAATCCAATTTTGGCATTATTTGATTTAAAATCGATTTTCCAAAAAGATTTACCGGATTGGACTCTTTGGTATTTATCAATTTCACATTGCACTTGTGAGACTAGATTCAGAACCGTGGGAGTTCGAACTATGAGGCCTTCTTTTCAAACCCTTTCTAAAAAGGCGGGCGGAAAAAAGGCGTAGTCCATAGAAGGTTTAGCCACCCTTTCATAGGCTTATTCATAGTTGTGCTTTTGTTTTCTCCATGCTTTTGCTAATTTTTCTTCACTTTTAGATTGATTTCAGACCTTTTAGTTAGTTTTTGTATGAATATGGACTGAATATTTGTGTTTAAAGCTTTAAATAGATAGCTTAATTCTTGAATCTATCTCTCTTCTTCAAAGTTGTTGTGAGCTCTCTTCTAGTTCCTCTTTGAAGTATGGAAATGAATATTTCATCCTTATTTCATGAGTAGGAAGATGAGCTTACAATAAATATTTTATAGCTTTCATTCATTTGCTTAGTCTTCTTTTGATTTTGCTTTGAAGCCATATGAGAGCTCTTTCATCAAGTATTAGAAGCTCTCTTCTAGTTCCTTTTGAAGTATGGAAATGGATTTCAATCCATATTCCATGAGTAGGAAGAAGAATCTCTTTATTTTCCTTAATGATGTAATCTCTTGTTTGTAAACTTTATTTTCAAGAATGACTTTCTCTAAATCTATACTCTCTAAATTTGAGTATTCACTTACTCTTATTTTTTGTGAGATAGAGTAAGTTTTATACCATCTCTTTGAATGCTTTGTCTTTTTCATTTGCCTTAGCTTTGTATTCATTGATTTCCATCTCATTGCTTCATTAATCATCATCTAAATACCCTTGCGATGTTTGATGATTTGTGAAGCAAACCTATTCTCTTCTTGAAAATCTTCATGACATGAGGGAACAAGAAGGATGAACATCCTTTGGAAACTCTCTATTTTTGCTCTGTTCCAGTTTTGTTACAACATGTCTTTCTCCAAAAGCAGTGGCCGGCCGGCAACCATCTTGTACGACCGACCAACTCTTTTGTATGGAAATGGTGGTTTTTCAACAAAATAGAGCAAATCTTGAGGTCCAAAACAAACTGCTTTTTTCGCGTGAATAGGGCGCTTCGAGAGTAAATAGATGGGGTTTCTAGAGGATGTTCTTACTTGCATGTGTGATTTTAGATTAGTCGCTTTGAAATTTGTATTTGTAATAATTAGTTAATTCATTTGTGTTTGTAATAATTAGTTAATTAGGACATTTGGATCCTCTTGTGAAGAGGGCAAATGTGTAACACTTAATGTATGTCTTCCAAACCTCCATTTCTTTCTCCATTTTATTTACATGCTTACCATAGTTGTACAAAGCATCACGTTTTCCTTTATCATTCCCATGTTTTGAATCCATTTTTGCATGCATTTAGATTCGGCTCATCATACTTGATGACTTTATCATTTCCTACTTGATTATGTGCTACCTCATGCTTTGAGTTGATTCACATGTCATGTTAATAGCCAAATCTAGTAATTACATTTTTGTGTGTGTTGCATTAGCCATTTTGCATATTAGGATCATGCATTGTTTCTAACTATCTTTTTTTCTTTGGCTTGCCTCAGCATTTTTGCCTTTAGCATATCATATGTGTGTTTGTATTACCATGTCGAGCATACTAACATGAGGCCACTTGTTTACTTGAAATACCTCTTTGAATGCTTGTGGATGGAGGCTATTTTGCTTAAATTGGAATGACTTTGATTGTTGTACATATGAGCTCACTTTTCCTTTGAGTTGCACATATTCAAAAACTCTTTCAAAATCACATAAAATCAAAGCATTCCAAAGTAAGTGATGTGGTCTATACTTGTTTGCTTCACGTAGTAATGTTAGCATATTAATAAATCAGAACATGAGCATATAATGTCTATAAGATTCCAATCATGATTTACTAGAGGCTAATCTTTGATCGGGTGAGTGGGGTTCTCAATTCATGACCTTCCCATCTTATACCTAAGTTCCCGAATCGAGACATTTTGGTTATGACAGACAAATGACTTTTGGCGCAAGTCATGGGTTTCCTAATTTCCTAAAAGTATTAGGTAGCAACTCTGAAATCTAGCAATGCAGTCCATTTTTTGCATTTCTGTGATTAATGGATTTTTCTAAGATTTGTCGAATCTGGACTCTCATTCGTTTTTTCTATTTTTCATTGCACTTGTGCAACCAAATTTAGAACCATGGGAGTCCAAACTGTAGGGAATCGCATCCAAAGAGACTAAACCCCTCCGAGAAGCACAAAAAAACCAGCTACATATGTCCGCCCCGTCCGCCTGGACCAGACTTGACGGAGTCTGGGTCTGTGATATGTGGGTCGTGGGTCGTAGATCATGGATCGTAGATCTTTGGACTTGGGACTTGGGACTTGGGACTTGGGCTTGGGCTTGGGCTTGGGCCTGGGCCTGAGGCTTGAGGCTTGCTGGAGTGGTAGGTTTGGGCTGGGCCGGATTGGTAGTCCACCAACCTAATCTTTTTGGGCTAAGTCTATTACATGGCTGCAGATATACATACATGTATATAGAGTGTGTAACTCACACACCTATTTCCCATCAGTTTTGTGCATTACTCCATCAGTTTTGCAGGAGTAATTGGCTACATTTGTTACTAGCTTTCATGGCTGGAAAGCTCATTCTCTCTTTCCCATTATGTATAAAATGAGGCCATCTTCCTTGGTTTCTACACAGAAAATTCTTTGCTCTCATATTATAGTCAGTCTGCTCCTATAATATTATTTTTCTCGTGTAAGAGAGTGTTGCCGCTATTAGTTCGCCGGAGCTAAACAAAAGGTGTTTCTACATTAGCGGGTTCTAACTGTCATATCGTAGAAGATAAACGTCGACATATCACCAGCACTCACGGTGAGGCCACGAATCTATTTTAAGGAGATTGTGGTATCATATAGGTTTCAATTTGCATTTTCTTATTGTTTTATCTTGTTATGTATTTCTGTTCATCTACTTGTAATTTCCAGCATGATTGTTTGTTCTATATTTTTCAATTTAATTAAATATGAATCTGTTTAATTTATCTAAATACACAATTTGTACAACAAGTTCTCCCGAATCCACTGATGAACAACTATCTCTTTTTGTGAATAAACGAACAAAATCAATCCTTGATGTTTATCAATATGTAGTTCGTTGATCAATCGATCACTTTCTATACATCAAGAAAACTCATATGAACCACCCTCCAATATAGAACACTTTGTATTTTACTCCTCTTGAGAATTTGGATGGGTTAAACCTTAATATTTGCAAAAGGCGCACTTTATACTAAATAGAATCGCGAAGACCGCTCAAATACACACTTTACCGCTCGAGTGATGTGAGTAAAAGGCGGTGCAAACATATAGACCAACCATTCAAGTGCAACATCCACTGCTTGAGCGGTGAAACATATTTCCCAAAAATTCAGTTTGCAAGCAGAGATACTGGATGATGCACTTCACTACTTGAGTGCATAAAAGACCGCTTGAGTGTGCAAACCATGAATGCTCGATTCCCATACATAATTAGCGAATTGACAAATAAGGAATGCTCAAAATATGGAATGTCAATACAAACTCCTTTACATAGGTACAATTCGAGTTGGAATCGCATTTAAAAACTCATGGCCTCACTAAAACAAAATAGCAAATAAAATTATAACTAAAAAGAGTTTTGTAAAACGTGATTGCTAATTACAAAAACCTAACAATGCATAATTTATAAGTGATTTTGTATATTAAGAATTTATTTATAAGACATTATATTGAATGGCAAGATGAATCTATTGAAATTCTTTGTTATTGAAAAAAAAAAAAGTGATTGTTAATTTATGCAAGTCACTCTCTTCATCAATAATAATTTTTGTATGTTTAATTTTAGGAAAAAAATGATATATATATATATATATTTTACTTTTTTAAAAGATTCAAAAGTCTTATAAACTTTTCTTGATACATATAAGTATTACAACCTTTTAAAATTTTGTCTAATTATATCTTAAATTGAATTAATGTTCTCATTTAGCCTCCTAGTTGTTTGATTGAACAATAAATTTCAATCATTGTATTTCTTGTGTCTTATAAATATAAATAATTGAACTCTCTTATCTATCTCAAAATAAAATGCTTTTATTGCAAATAATATTTGAAAGGTAAAATTTTAGAAGACGGCTTTATATATGTATGATGCTAATTGTCCCATCATTATAAAAAAATAAAAATAAAAATAAAAATAAAAATTTAAAAATGCGATGCTAATTTTATGTGTTTCAAAAAAAAAATTAAAAGTTATTTGTTATTTAATTTAATGATTTATATCATTGTGTAATTAAAGTAAAGAGGTACTTTTGAAAATTCAATCACTTTAGGATTTAATTTTTTTTTTAAAATATTGTAATTATTGATTATAACACAGTCAATAGGACTTTGTAGTGCTTTTGAGAGAACAGTAAGATTTATTTGTTAAGTGCTACTAATTGACTTAACAGTTTGGGTTTTTTTTTTGTTTTATTTTTATATTTAATCTCTATCTACTTTGGACCCCATATAATTTTGAAATTTATCTTTTTATTTATTTATTGAGAAAATTGTTGAAAAGTCAAAGGTAAAGAATGTATAAAGCATTAGGTTTAGTAGATATTTTTTGTTGGTAAAAGATTTAGCCTTTGTGAAATAATTTAGGGGTTGTTTAGGGTGTCCTAAATAAGTGCACTTTTTGTCTTTTTGGACTAAAAATTTGAGAAAAAAAATATGGATGTTTGGGTTAACTTTTTGACTTTTTATAAAAAAAAATGTGTATTAAAAAATTATATAAAGAAGTGTGTATGAGAATATTAGAGATGTGTGTTGTACAGCTCTATTCAAATTTATATCTTTTTGTTCAAAATTCTTTTATATCTGTCTGTTCAAATTTTTTGACTATCTGTTTAAAATTTTCCTCTTATCTATTCAATTTTTTCCTTTATCTATTCAAATATCTATCTAAATTTTATTACCTGTTCAATTTTTTTACTTATCTATTTAAATCTATTTGTGTCCAAATCTATCTGTTTAATTTTTACACCGCTTCTTCTCTCTAGATGTCCCAAATCTCACGGCAGCTCTTCATATTTGGGGGTGGGAATGGGTTGCCAGAGGTAGTGGCAATAGTGACAACCAGGGCTGAAAATGGATGAGGATTTCAGATATTACAATTAGAATTTAAAACTATAAAAATGAAAATAAAATTAATATTTTACCTTGAGGTAAATTTGTAATAAAAAAAAATTATTTAAAGATAGGAACCATCGGAGTTTGGTGGGCCAAATGGGAGCACTCTATTATTTGTTTGAAATGACTTGTCGTGTAGCAAAGAAGTCCTATGCATGGACAACATTAATTTTGCTTCCTTACCTCTAGCTGCTTTAAGTTGGTGGGGTTAACGTTAGGTGGAGAAATTAATGACATATTTGTATTTTTAATATAGTTTTGTTATATATATATAAAAATGATGCATCTAATGGATTATAGATTAGACACAAAAAAATGACACTTTTTATATCTTATCTGCAACCCTGTGCTCTTGCTTTTTCTCTTTTTAATAAGAGACAAACCATTTCATGCATACAAGCCGGACATTTATCTGTGGCCAATAAAATTTTGGCCAAACCTCACTTTTGCATACTATTTTCAACTATATTCGATTTTATCCTTTTAATTTTGAGATATCTCAAAATTGTCCCTCATATTTACTATGACTCCTATAACTCTCACCAATGTTATAACCACACTTTCAAAAGTATCCTCTTCTCAAGTCTCTATTATGGTTTTCATTTTCATTCTTTATTAGAAAGGACAACTAATGGATTAATAATGTTTCCCTTAATTTCTTTTTTAAGTCACTTGTGTTGTTTTTTGGCTATTAATAAATAAACTACGACAAGTGATCGGCGAGACATGTCGTCATTGGTTACAACGATGGTCACTCGTTAGTATGCAACATATAGGGTGATTGGAGGATTATCCAGGTCGTAGACTGGGAACTTAGGACCTCGGTGTTTCCTGCTGTTGGTTCTGACTGCAAGATTGTCGCTATGTCGGCGTTTGCACTGCCATTGAGATGGTGGGTTGATGTATGGAGCAGCTGATGAAGTGTTTGGATGCTAGTCTGGTTCAACTGGTAGAGTTTGAACCTTGGGCATGAATGGAGTATTCATAGCAATGAATGCTTCAAGAACAACAATGATGGTTTGCAGAGACGAGGAGAGAGAAGAGGGAGTTTTGTCAAAATTTGAAAGGGCGGCAAACCGTAATAAATTAGCCTTGGGCGACGTACCTGTCAGGCAGCGTGGTTAGAATCAACATGACTTGATGGTGCATGCCAGGTATGGATCGATGATAGGGCAACATGTGGAAGAAACGGTTGAATTGACCGTGCGTGATAGCTCATGCGCAGTTGAAACTCTTGCAATTCTTGAAATAATGTGGCAATAACCTCAGCTAGAGAAACGATCTCGGATAGGATGCTTAGAGAATTTGGTTATTGGTTCTTGATTCTTGATAAAGTAGGCAACTAAGTCCTGGTTACTTGAAGCCGATAAGTCAAGATCTCGGTTGGAGTAGTATCTGAATTTTAGTTGACATGTTAGTTGGACAAAACGATGTAGGTTCCATCACCTCAGATTGCCGAGATAATAGAACCTAAGGGGCAATTGTGGAGAAGTATTTTGTGAGTGACAGTACATGGCTAAGGTGAGACCGAAGTGTTAGCCGAGGTGCTACGTGGCCTGGTCATGCTTGCCGAGATTATCTTGGTTAGGCCGAGGTTATTTGCGGAGATACAAGAATCCAAGATAAGTGGATTAGGGATAAGAATCCTACACAGAAGAGGATCTTAATCTGGATAAGTACAAGGCTCATGAAGAGTTTATCCATATTTAACTGAGAGTCCAAGATGAGCATTGAGCCTAAGTCCACTGAAGTGAGGCTTCTAAAGAGATCAAGTCACTATTAGTTATAAAAGTAAGGCACCCTCGTGGGTCTAAGGTAAGTTCTTTCTTGTGAGTTTAAGTACTATTTGCTATCAGTGAGAGAAAGTTTTACTGACTTGATTATCGGAGTGCCCCCAGGTGGATAAACCACCGCAAAATTCTCATCTTCTTGTTATAGGTTGTTGAACTTAATTTATTCTGCTGGTGCTCTCCAGTTGAGTTCCCCATTTGGTTGTGTGGTCAAAAATCAACACCCACAAGTTCAATTCACAATTAATATCTTTACTTCAAAATAGAAAACAGGACAGTAAATACACATACTAGTAATCTCTAGGTACGTGTCTGCAAGTGGGCTATAAAAGCACTACCAAAGCCACTTTACCGGCAACTAAACGGAAGGAAAGTATCCTAATCGCGTGGATTTTTAGACTTTCACCAATGACACAAAAGCCAACTTAATTAACCACTACCACACCCCTAACCAGATTCATCACAGTATTTACTCATTTTTCTCAAAACAATACTCTTCTAATGCATTGGCATGAAACAGTTGAATAAATGAAATGCATGAGTGAATTGGTTTCAGTTAACCTATCTCTCATGCAATTTCTACAAGTAATGTTATCCTCCATCAATAGCCAAAACAGTTATCTCTATTCAATATATTCCAAAATAGACAATATATAAAACAAGAGCATAACTAGCAATTCCAACTGATAGCTCGAAGTTATAAGTTCACCATGAAGTTCACAACTTCTCAACATTTCAAATGCTCCATCAACATGAAGCCTTTTTAGGTTTTGATAAAATTCTAAAGGTTTTCCATTTCGAAAGAATCTCTACAAGTTTCCAAGGCCACACTTCATTTCCAACAACCAAAAAGAGTTCCAAGACAATAATATGAAAAAACCCCTCTTTCATACCTTCCAAATAAGCATAAATCAAAGCCCTAATCTCATAAAGCATTAATTTCTTTTACTGAATAACACATAGCAAAGCTAAATAACATGCAAATCATTAAAAGGGTCCCTACCTCAAAGCAAGAGGAAGAATGGAGCAACACCCAAAAATCAACGGAGTCGAAAACTTGAAATTTACATATTAAAATGAAGCCCTTCATGCACTCTACTTTTTTAACTCAAGCACTAGGGGTAGAAAATGGACGAAACTAGATGAAAACTAAGGTTTTATAGCTTAACAACTCGGAAATGGCGAAAAGAGGTGTGTGGAAAAAGATAAGCTCAAAAAAAAAAAGATATTTTCAGCTTTTGGGTTCTATTTATAGTTAGTCACATCGTAGGCGCAAACTCAAAATTGCGGGCGCAAAAGACACAACTGTGAGTGCAATCCTAAATCGTGACCTACCCTTGCGAGCCACGCAACTTCTCCATACAAAGGACCTAAAGGTGTGTTTTGGTCGCGGGCATCATCACAAGTACGACTTTCCCATCGCAGGCGCGATCACACGGATCGCAGCCTTCTTCGTGGGCCACCGAGGGCTACGCAATTCTGCTAGGCCAACAAACCTGAAGGCCGTAATTGGTCACGACCCTAGTCGCGTCCACTCGCGAGAGCGATCTAACACCCTTGTAGGTGCGATAAGAATGGTTATGGGCTCGACCTAGCAAATAGGAGGAAAATTCTACCAAAGTGCCAAGTATAAACCAAAGTTCCTTGTGACAATTAAACAACTCAAAGATACCGAATAACACCAACAGATGCAAACCCCAATACCAAAGAATATAAAACAATCGAGTCTTAACCTGAGCCGCTATATGCATATTAGATAAGTTATTATTTGTGAAACTCATTAAGCATTTACAATCAGTTCTTTTAATTAAAAATGACTTAGGTGCTAAAAATATTTATAAAGAAAAGTTCTACTTATCTAATTATAGTTAATAAATCTTTTTTCATTGTGGGATAGTTATATTTAGCTTAATTAAAACTTCCACTACAATATCTACATAGTTAATTATTTTCTTTTATTTTTAATATAGCACTCTAGTGATTATTACTAGCATATGCTTACAATATTAATTCATCATTTTTATTTGGAAGAGTTAATGTAAGTAAAATTGTGCATTTTTTTTTTTTTTTTTTATATCTTACTAACAAAGTATCAGTTGTGTTTCAAGTCCAATTGTCATAATTTTTCTTTTCTTTTTTTTTCTTTTCTTTTTTTCTTTTTTTTTTTAATGATTTTTCTTAATTGAGAATATTATAATTCAGTGGAAGTTTAAAAAAATAATTACAAATATATTGAAAACTTATGCTTTTAATTATTAAAATTGATAAAGTTTATTATTAATTTATAATTATTTTTGTTCAATTGCACTGATCCATAATTTCTCCTTCTTATTTTAGCTAAATTCTTTATAAAATTTTAACCATAAGATAGCATCTTAAAAACCTTTCTAAACTAGACTGGATGCACTATGTTTGGGCCACTAAGGCCTACTACAAGTTCTAATTTAATAATTTAAACTATTTAATTTGTCGTATGTCAAAAAAAAAGGACTAAAATTACGTTTTTGATTATCAAAATAACTTAAATTTTATTATAGATTAAATATATAAAATATTTAATAAAATAAACTATTTAAATTATTAAAATATAACCTACGATCAACCTCACAAATCTAAGTAACGCTTTCCAATTCCCATTATAGACAGAAAGAATCCCATCCTATTTTTATTCCCCACCTTCTTCACTTTGACGATTAAAAGTCGCGTCAATCAAGCTTCTTTCCTTTCAATACACGTGATAATTTGATATTTTAAAAGTTGACATTCCTACTTTTAATTAAGAACCCCACTTGATTCAAATTTATTACCATAAATAATTTTCTTTATTATGCGACTCTCAAATGTTTTTCACTTTAAAAATTAAAGGCTAAATTTTATTGTGCAATCCTTCTTTTTCGATTTTATGTGTGAATGATACACATATTTTAATTGATATATAATATTAAAATTTATTATTTTGAATAGAATTATTATATATAATTTGTATATTATTTACATGCTAAAAAATATATGAATAAATTTATTTTTCCTACTTAAGTAATAGAAAAATTCATGTTGTTTTCTAACATGTATCACATTTAATGCCTATTGTAAAGTCAATTTCGACTTGTTAGACTTTTTCCTTTTTTTTTTGTTCTTTTTTTTTTTTAAGGGTTGTTAGAGATGTTTAATACTTCAATTGTTATTGTCTTGAATTTGAAAAATGGGTTAATTGTATCCAATAGGCTTATTATACTATCGTTCTAATTATATTGTCGTCCCTTTTATTTTTAATTGTGACAAATAATTTCTTACATTTTAAATTCAGTTACAATGTCATCCTTTCATCTATCTACCATTGAAAAGGCTTATAAAACGTATCGTTTAGCTAAATGTGACATTTTTTTCGTCTCATTAACACCCTCACATTTTTATTAAATTTTACTTTAATCCTTACACTTTCACTAAAATCTTACTTCAATCTCTTTGCTTTTATTTTTTGTTAACCTCATTAATAGTAAATGGATGAAAGGGTGACATTACTAGTTGACTTAAAATGTAAGAGATTGTTTGTCATAATTAAGGGTGAAGGAACCAGGACGAGATTATGGCCCTGTTTGGTAGAGCTATGGGAAAGTGCTTATAGCTTATGCCTAAACAGCTTATACCTTATAACTATGAACATAAGCTGATTTATGACTTATAAATTAAGCATCTCCTGTCCCACTCAAAGAATAAGCTGATTTCTGACTTCCAAAAAGCTATAAGTTATAAGCTATAAGCTAAACTAAACACATCAAAATAGTTTAAATTAAACTGAAAGTTGAAATAAGTAGCTTTTAAGCTACACCAAACAGGGCTTATGATAAAAGTGTATAATGTAATTAACTCAGAAAAACAAATTGTTATTGCACTCGTTTGGCATAATGGTTTGAGGTAGTTTGAGGCTAAAATAGCCACAAAAAGACAAAATAAGGTAAAAAGTCAATAAGACAAAATGTCACATCTAAATCAAAATTATTTTATTTTTTCTTTCACAAAAGTCAAAAAGCTAGCAAGCCCATCTCCAACGAGACTTTTTAGTCCCAATCTAAAATAGCCAAAAATTCAAAAAGCCAATCCATATCCCAAACAAATCCTGTCATGTAAAATTTGACAATTTAATTAAAAATGCTTTCAATCTTTGGGAATTTTTTTCCTTTTTTTTTTAAAGAGATTTTTGTGCAAAAAATTACAAATCAATGAAGAATGAATTTTAATAATAGTAAATGTGGAAAAAAAAAAGGCTGATATGTCATGCAACTAAGGGAGTGGGAAGTGGCTGGCCAAGCACTTTCCTACTCACCTACAACTCATCTTCCATTGTTGAGGATGAGTGTGAAACATTTGTGGGAAACAAAGTGTAATGGTGGGAGCCACCACCATGATGTATTATTCTTCATCTTTGCCTATATAAGACAGAGAGGGAAAGAAGAGAAGATCAGACAACACAAACACAGCATAGCAGAGAGTGTTTTGTAATCTAAGAGTGAGAGTACCATAGAGAGGAAGTGAGTGTGAGTTCTGTAATTTCCCTCCGGGAATTCTATAGTAAAATCTCTTCCCGTGAACGTAAGCAATTATCGAATCACGTAAATCTATTGTATTATTGTTTGTGATTGCTTGTTAGTGTGCCAAATACGTTCTCGGATCCTAACAATTGATATCAGAGCCTAGTTGAAGAAAAACAGTGCGTTTTTCAGAACTTGTTAGATTGCAAAGTTGTCGAAATCAAGTTTCAAGCATACCAGGGGGACTGTCTCGTCGAGACGAGTCCGAAACTATAGAGTAGAGTCCCAGAAGACTGCCCAACCGCCCTCACGTATCGCCGGAAGACCGGCTCGTGAAGCCCATCATAGGACTTGCCCGTGACGCATCTGATCGCGTCCGCAACCAACATGACGTTAGCCGCCACGTTATGGACACCCTATTTTGACCAGCCCTAAGACTTGGGCGCTTTTTTTAATTACCCAATAATGAAAATCAGCATGTGTTTCTCACATAATTCTCAGTAAGAAAGATAGAATTTATGCTTAATTTCCAACCTTAAGCCTATTTTGGCTTAGTGTTTTAGATCCGTTCAAAACTCTCTTTTCATATATTCTTTTTATGCACAGTTCCAAAAACTTTGCTGAAAACCCTTATTTTCCCTAAGAAAAAGAAAGGAAAAAAATTCAGTGAATAGTGTAATATTTTAGAAAGAGTTGTAAGGATTTAATTTTGTTGTAATATTTTTTTATTCATCTTCCCCCCTTATTCAGATTTGTAATATTCAAAGTGTTATAATAATTTTCCGTCCCGCTTCTTTTTACCCCATTCTGTTATTTGCTTCTTCATATTCTACAAATATGCATCTTATATTGTCTTGTCACCATATCAATGCTTTTCATCCATGTTTCATGCCTTAAGATTCGGCTAAATTTGCATCTGTGAGTTTAATTGATTATTATGTGATTTTGTGCGCTACATCATGTCTTGAAATGATTCACATGTCATCTATTAGAAACCAGATCTTTAGTTACATTTTATAAGTGAATTAGGATCTTGTATATAGGATCATGCATTTGTTTGCTAACTTTGTTTTTGTACCTATTTGCGGAACGTCAGTAAATATGTAAGTTTTTTCCTTTAGCATCCCGTCTATATGTTATTTTCTTACTATGTTTAGTATCCTACCATATGGTTGTGTTTATTTGATATAACTCTATGCATGCCATTGGGTGAAGGTTATATTATTTAATTTAGAATAAAATTGATTTTCATGATTGCATTGTTCAAAACATTTTCAAGATAATGAAATCATGTTGTTCCAAAATAGACGACACAGTCTATATTTGTTTGCTTCATAGAGTAAATTTTAGGATTTAATAAATAATTGGAATATGAATATATAAAGTCAATAAAATTTATATCATGGCTTAGTAAAGGCCGATCTTTGATCGAGTGAGTGGGGATGCTCAATTAACGACCTTCCCCCTTCATACCTAAGGTTCTGAGCCAATCATCCTTGGTTCTGATGAACATCGGCTTTGACACGAGTCACGGGTTTCCTAATTTTTTCAAAATATTATGTAGTGACTCTAAGAGCATGTGATGTTTCTCATTTCTAGCAAGGAATTTGTAATAAAATAGATTCTCTATAAAAGTTGTCAAATCTGGACTCTCATCTATGTTTCATATTACCCTCATGAGACTAGATCGAAGATAATTGAGGGTTCGAACCGTTTAACCCGCGCGAGTAATCCTCGAGCGGTGTTACACACATGTCACTCCTCAAAGCCGCTACGCATCAACAACAATCCAGTCAATGCACCGCTACACGTGCGCCAACTCAGCACCACGTTTACGCCAACTCAGTGCCACATGTCTGCTACGTCATCGCACGTCAACACCTATCAATGCCACATAGCTGACACGTCAGCAGTGCAGACTAGTCGGGTTTACCCAACCAGCAGACGTAGAGGATCTATTTAGTGCTGCACGGCTAAGTTACAACCTCTGATTTGAACTGTTCATAGTGTTTTCGCTAGATCTAAGCAATTCTGAGTCTGATTTTGATGATCCAATAATGGTTTCCATCTATTTGGAGTATTCCAGACATATCCGTAAGGTCAGATTGCTGATTCAAACTTTTATGTAAAAAGAAAGAAAATGATAGAGGAATCTACATCAACTTCAAGATCGAAGATAAAGTTGACTGCTTCCAATTATGCAATCTAGAAGGCACGGATGGAAGACATCTTATATTGTAGAGAACTGTTTGACCCTATTAAGCTTGAAGGAGTCAAATCAGCAGAAAGAATGATGTATACTTGAAGAAAAAAAACTAAAAAATTATTGGTCAGATCAAACAATGGATTGACCATAGTGTGCTCCACCATGTTGCCCAAGAGACAAATGTTTATGCCCTCTGGAGAATATTAGAAGACATATACCAGTCAAAGACCGCTCGGAGTAAAGCCTTGGTGATGAGAAGGCTTGTAAATCTAAAGTTGAAAAATAGTGTATTTGTCGCCGAACACACCAGTGAATTCAAAAATTTAGTAAATCAGCTTACAACCTTTAAGATACCCCTGGATAATGAAATGCAAGCCGTACTACTGCTCAGTTCCTTACCGGACAGCTAGGAGACATTCGTGGTTTCTCTCAATAACTTTGCACCAGAAAGGAAGCTGACCATGAGCATGGTCACAGACGCCTTATACAGTAAAGCGACAAGGAAGAAAGATATGGGGGGTAATCAAACCTATGCTCTTGTCACAGAAGGTAGACAGAGATAAAGGTTGCGAAAAAGCAAAGGAAAAAGCAAGAGCAGAGGCAAATAGAGCAACATGAGTAAATAGAGACAACAAAGATCTAGGAAACTCCAACTTCACTTACTTTCACTGTGGCCAAGAGGGTCACATAAAGAGAAACTGCCCAAGCCGAAAAGATAAATGCCAAAGTAGTAAATCAAAGGAAGATGAGAACATTATAGCCACAACAACTGATGAGATACTTCTTGCAGTTGGTGAAGATGAGTGCCTTCATGTGACTGATGACAGCTACACAGAGTGGGTGGTAGACACAGCTGTATCCTATTATGCCACCTCCCACAGAAAACTCTTCAACTCATACAACACTAGAGATTTTAGCACCATTGGAATGGGAAATTCAAGCTATTCAAAGATTATGGGTATTAGAGACATTATTATTCAGACTACAACTCAAAGATGTGAGGCATGTTCCAAATTTGCACCTCAATTTTATCTCCGGAAGTGCCCTGGACCAATAGGGCTATACAAGTACATTCGATAATGGCTGTTGGAAACTAACAGGAAGAGCTTTGACAATCGCCAGAGGAGAAACGTCTTCCACATTGTACAAGACTCAAACTATCATGCCTCAAAATTTGGACAATTAAATATTAAATTAGGACTAAATCCCAATCAACATTCCATCATCCAAATCTTAGGAGTGAAACAAAGAAAACTAAACGTTCTCATCTCCATAAGGTTTAAATAAATTCCATGCTCAAAAGATTACAAGGGATTAAAAAAAAACTAACAAAACGCCAACCAAACTATCTATCATAAATTCATAACTATCCAATACCTCAACATTAAGGTAGCAACAACTAGTCAAAACAACTTAAATAATGTAAAGTTACAAACCATGCCAAATTATCAAAATACCAAGGTCATAAAAAAAATAATAAATACATAAACTAATATCAACTCTAAACTCAAGAAAACAAAAGAAGTCCCAACGACATGTCCTACGATCATAGTTATTTCTTGTCACCACCATAGCCTCAACTAATCCTACAAAAGAAACTCGGTTGCGCTCAAACGGAAAGCACCCGAGTTCCCAAGAGACAAAACGGGTCAGTATACAGGTATACTGGTATGAGTACAAGATTTAACACCCACGTGCCCACCCGACACAGACAAAAATACATTTAATTCTTGTTATAGACAAGACAAGTAGTTCTATCCGCACCGAGACGAATGGGTAGTTTCTCGAGATACGGTGGCATTTAGTTTCTTGCCCGTACACAACGAAATATAAATTGAGTATGAAATAAACAAAACAGAAATAAAAATATGGTGGGTCAGCCTTGCATAAAAAGTTAGTAAGACCCACCATCCTGCACAAAAATATAGTTAGTATAATTTAATCATAAGTAACTTGCTAAAGAAGTATAAAAATGCACTGTTTCATACTAAATAATTCGAATTGACCAAAACTCAAAGAAGAAAAGTTGTACAGAATCAAATTTCCTAAAACCTAGCTTGGACGAATTTAGTAGAAACTGAACAGGTTGAGAGAAAAACTTAATAGAAAATCCTAACCGAAATTTGATCGAAAAATCTGGAACTGAAAACGAAAAGAAATTGCTATAAGATGAATTTTTTCGGAAAAGTTCAAAACATGAAAAGTGTTCAGAATAATGTTTTACTTCAGTTTACGCGAAACCAATAAAAATGAGCTCGTTTCGTGGGTTAAAACAGTCTCTAAAATCTGAATTGCTAAAATGAATCAAAATTACAATAACCAAGATCATCCGATTATAAGTTCTAATCAATCTTTTTAATAAAAAGTTGAAACACAAAAGTTGTCTAGAATTGTGTTATATGCCTATGCTCAAATTTCATAATTAAACGAGGTGGTTTACTATTTTTCAAAATGTACAAATCAATACAATTCACACTATAACAATAAACTCATAATTAATTCTTTGTAACTTAACTCCACCACTTCGGCCCTTTACTTCCGGCCTACACATATATCCCATATGCTTCCCGTATACCTAATACCACTCTGAAGCCAAACTTGCACGGGGATATCGTCCCAAGTTTGACCCACACTCCCCGAACAGTTAGCATATACGTATGCGCGTAAATCAAAGCACTCGTCTACTCATGAGAACGAGGCAACAATATATATATACAATCTCTCATCTACTCATGAGAACAAATATAATAATGCCAAGCCTAAGGCATTTAAATAAATCTCGTAATCCTCACTTTTTTTTTTATACACTCTTTCTCACCAATACTCAAATAAACAACAATCCATGGAGTCAGGGTGAAGTGTAAGGAATTTATCTATGGTTTCTTAATTTATTTTAATTTCATATAATCATGGATGTGATTATAATCATAAAATAAATCCATATAAAAACTCTAAACCTTGTATACACAACTAATCAAAATAATTAAAATCATCAAAAAATAAATCAATATAAAAACCCTAAACCTTGCATACACAACTAATCAAAATAATTAAAATCAATCAATCATCTAAAACCTTAAACCTTACATACACAACTAATCAAAATAATTAAAATCAATCAATCATATAAAAATTCTAAACCTTACATACACAACTAATCAAAATAATTAAAATCAATCAATCATCTAAAAACCCTAAACCTTACATACACAACTAATCAAAATAATTAAAATCAATCAATTATCTAAAAACCCTAAACCTTACACAACTAATCAAAATAATTAAAATCAATCAATCATTTACATGCAAATACGAAATCAATTCAACATCAAATAAATAAAAATAAATAAATAAAAACAACGAATTAAACATAAATCAATGGAAGTGGATTTTGCACTCACAATATTTTTTTGAAAATCAAAGAATCACTTGAACAATTAATGAAGCCACCAAAATAAAACCCTAATCCTTTTTTGTTTTTCTTTTTTCTTCCCTCTCTTCTCTCTCTGGCTGTCTCTTGCTCTCTCTCTCGACTTTCCCAAATTGATCACAAAGTTTCTCTCTCTCTCTCTCTCTCTCTCTCTCTCTCTCTCGGCTTTCTTTCTTTTTTTTTTCTTTTTCTTTTTTTTTTCTTCTTTTCTTTCAAACTCTCTGTGGCTGCTGCTGACTTGAATATTCTTCCACACACCTTTTTGTGATAAAACCTAGATCCAAGTATATTATATCTAATGTACTATTATATTATATTTTACAATTATCACATAAATATACATAAATATAATATATATTTTATCAATATATAAAACACTTTATATATATATATATATATATATTTAAATTAATTATATATAATTAAATATTACATTAAATTAATTAAATACCACATTAAATTCTTATGTAATTACACAATTAATAAAGTCAAAAATAAAATAAAGTAACAATAATAAATAATGATTTACGAAAAATTAGGGTCGCTACACAAACGAAGATCTATCCAGGGAGTCTCAATGCAGTAGAAGACAATGAGTCACTAGACTTACGGCACAGAAGACTAGCTCACATGAATGAGAAGAGATTGCATCTGTTGGCTAAGCAATCCAAGATACTCTTGTCCAAGGGTAGTGTCCTTAAGCAGTGTGATCATTGCATTTATAGCAAGCAACATCGAGTAGCCTTCAGTTCAACGAGCAAGAGGAAATCATAAGTGCTCAGTATGGTCTACTCAGATGTTTGTGGCCCCATAAAAGTGGAGTCACTTGGCGGCCATAAGTATTTTCTAACTTTCATTGATGATGCATCAAGGAAGTTATGGGTGTATTTCTTGAAAACAAAGGATGAGGTATTCTAATATCTTCAGGAGTTCCATGCAATGGTGGAAAGAGAGACCAGAAAAAAGCTGAAGTGTCTTTACACAGACAATGGTGACGAGTACACTTCTAATGTTTTTGAAGCATACTGTGCCAGCAAAGGTATCTGACATGGGATAATAGTTCCCATCACCCCACAACACAATGGTGTAATAGAGAGGATGAACCGCACTATTGTAGAGAGAGTCAGATGCTTGCTCAGAATGGAAAAGTTGCCAAAGTCATTATAGGTTGAAGCCGTACATATAACCTGTTATCTCATCAACAGGTCGCCTTCAGTTCCACTGAATTTTGTGGTACCTGGGGAAGTCTGGTCCGGAAGAAATGTATCATATTCTCACTTGAAAGTCTTCAGGTGTAAAGCATTTGCACACATCTCCAAAGAAAACACACAAAAGCTTGATGACAAGTCCACTCTATGCATAATTGTGGATTATTCAGATGTAGCATTTGGGTACAAGTTATGGGACCCAGTGAACAAGAAGATGTTCAGGAACAGAGATGTTGTGTTCCAAGAAGACCAGACAGTAGTAGATTTTGAGAAGTCTACAAAGTCTAGAGTTGTCATCACTCTAGACTTGTTTTTATCTCCAAAACCCTCACAAAATGCTAGATGTGAAGAGGTGCAACCAAAAGTTCCAAAGTTGTAGCATCCTATGCCAGAAATTATAGAACAGAGATGTTTTGTTCCAAGAAGACCAGATAATAACAGATTTTGAGAAGTCTACAAAGTCTAGAGTTGTCATCACTCCAGACTTGTTTCCATCTCCATAACCCTCACAAAATGCTAGATGTGAAGAGATGCAACCAAAAGTGCCAAAGTTGTAACATCCTATGCCAGAAATTGAGGATTAGGAAGAAAGAGATGAAGACCCGGATGAAGAGGGTGTTGAACAAGGAGAGCAACCCCTTCCACTGGAAGCAACATGAGCTTAGTTGCGGAGATCAGGAAAAGCTGTTGTGCCATCAACCAAATATCTCGCTTCTCATTATATTCTGCACACTGATAAGGATGAGCTCGAGAGTTTTTCAAAAGTGAAGAGCCATACAAAGAAAGACTGTTGGATACAAGCCATGAATGAGGAGATGAGTTCTTTGCAAAAAAAATGACACTTATGAGCTTGTTCCACTTCCAAGTGGCAAGAAGGCTTTGAAGAACAAATGAGTATACAAGCTAAAGAATGATGGCAGTGGAAAACTACTTCAGCATAAAGCTCGCTTGGTTGTCAAAGGTTTTGAGCAAAAGAAGGGAATTGACTTTGATGAGATCTTCTCCTCAGTTGTGAAGATGACTTCCATTTGAGTAGCTTTAGGATTAGCAGCTCGCTTGCATCTGGAGCTAGAACAGATGGATGTCAAGACTGCCTTTCTCTATGGTGAGTGGAGAAAGAGATCTATATGGAGCAGCCAAAAGGATTTGAAGTGAAAGGAAAAGAAAATCTAGTCTGCAAACTGAAGAAGCTTCTCTATGGCTTAAAGCAGACGCCAAGACAATGGTACAAGAAGTTTGATTCATTCATGGTGGATCACGAGTACAAGAGAGCAGTAACAGACCAGTGTATATACTTTCGAAGGTTTTCGAATGGAAACTTCATTATCTTACTGTTGTATGTCAATGATATGCTTATCATCGGACATGATATTGCTATGATCAACAAGTTGAAAAAGGACTTGTCGAAATATTTTGACATGAAGAATTTAGGCCCAGCACAACAAATTTTGAGCATGAATATTGTTTGTAACAGGAAAGGCAAGAAAATATGGCTGTCACGGGAGAAATATTTTGAACGGGTGATTGAAAAGTTCAACATGAAGGATGCCAAGCCAGTCAACACACCACTAGCCAACTATTTCAAGATGACAGAATGCTCGTGTCCCACAACCAGTCCTAAAAAGAAAGAAATTGAGGCAATCCCTTATTTTTCTATAGTAGGAAGTTTAATGTATGCAACAGTGTGTACCCGGCTAGATATAGCTCACGCAGTTGGCGTTGTGAGCCGATTCCTCGCCAATCTAGGAAAGAAGCATTAGGAAGCGATCAAATGGATTCTTCGATACTTCAAGGAAACTTCAAAGGTGTGTTTATGTTTTAGGAGAGCTGAATCAATTTTGGAAGGTTTTACAAATACCGATATGGCAAGTGATCTTGATGGTAAAAAATGCACATCAGGATTTCTGTTCACTTTCGCAGGGGGAGTTGTTCCTTTGCAGTCCAAGTTGCAAAATTGTGTTGCTTTATCTACAACAGAGGCAGAGTACATTGCTACTGCAAATGTCAGAAAGGAAATATTATGGTTGAAGCAGTTTCTCCAAGAATTGGGTCTACAGCAGGAAAAGTACAAGGTACATTGTGATAATCAAAGTGCAATTGATATGAGCAAGAATTCCATGTATCATTCCCCGTACAAAGCACATTGATGTCTGATATCATTGGATACGAGAAATGATGGAAAAGCAGCTAATGAAGCTGATGAAGATTCACACGGACAAGAATCCATCTGCCATGATGACTAAGGTTTTCACCAAAGACAAACTGAAAGTTTGCAAGAATCTAACAGCGATGGATTTCAAGTGAGAAATTGGTCGTGCATCTGAATTGGAGGTGGAGAATTATTGGAATCATCCAACTCATATGCAACTAAGGGAATGGGAAGTGGCTGGCCAAGCACTTTCCTACTCACTTACAACTTATCTTCCATTGTTGAGGATGAGTGGGAGACACTTGTGGAAAACAAAGTGTAATGGTGGAGCCACCACCATGATGTATTATTCTTCATTCCTGAATATATAAGAGAGGGAGGAGAAGATCAAACACCTCTATCAAAAAACTTGCAATGTTATCACAATCGTCATTGTCACCACCACTATTAGGCCTTTACTGCCACCACGACTCCCAGCCTGTCCCCTCTCCAACCTAAACCTCCATAATCTACTTTCATTGCCCACTATTCCTGCAAAACCCTAACATCTGTAACTTTCTCTATCGGGATTTCGACCTTTACAGACCTTCCTATCGTTGAGAATTCAATGTTGGCAAACCCTAGATCCATTCAAAGATTGATATATATTCGACCAAACCCTATGTTTGTTTGAACGGACTAGGTAAAGGGGGGATTGTAATTCATCGGACTGTTAGTCATGAGATACATTGTCCCCGGACTATTTAGTTGGACTAGATTTGTATCCTATATTTGTTTAATCATGGGATTAGATGTCTGAATTGAACTATTTTTAGTGAATCCAATGTTTGGTTGGACGAACTAGATAAGGATAAATGTTCAAAGACTATTTTACCCTTATAATTTATATTTTTTATTTAATAAGTAATTTTAAATTAACAGCACTAAAAAAATAATTTTATTTAATATATAAACACTAAAAAAATTTAATTTATAAGGCCATAATTTTTAATTTATTATTTTTAATTAAATTTAATTTATAATGTTTATTTTTTATTTAATATATAATTTTAAATTAATAGCACTAAAAAAATAATTTTATTTAATATATAAATTTAAGTTTTTAACAACACTAAAAAAATTATAAGGCCCTAATTTTTAATTTATTATTTTTAATTAAATTTAATTTATAATTTATATTTTTATTTAATATATAATTTTAAATTAAAAACACTGAAAAAATAATTTATAAATGTTCAAAAAACTATTTTACCATTTTCCAATTGTTTATTAAGTAATAGCATTACGGTAAAATGGACATTTCACACATTAGTCCCATGGGATATCAATCCCATGGAAATAATCTCACCCCTCCCCCTAGGATACAATAATCCCTCATATGAGGCACTAATAGTCCGGATGGATTATTAATTTGGAGCAAAAAAATAGAACTAAACAATGGACTATTAGTCTGGATGGAGTAATAGTCCAATCTCATGAAATAATCCCTCAAAACAAACACACTCTATAAATTTGGATGTGTATTGAGAAATTAACAAGGATAAAGATTTGTCATAAATGATAATTTAATAAAAAGATAAAAATATTAAATGTGTGCTCTAAAAATATTTAATGTGTGAAAATAGAATTACCCCTTCACAATACACAAAATCTTCTTATAATATATAGATATATATATACACACACAGAAAAAGCCTATTTCTTTAGGTCACGTTTGTTTCAGTGACTGGAGTGGCTTAGGTTTGTTGTGAGTCCTACCCACAACATGTTTGGTTGTGAAATGAGGAACTAGAGTGATACTCCAATCGGATTACTAAGCCTACTGAATGGGCGAATTAGCTTTGCAGAAGAGAAGGTGTGACTGAGAAAATAGTGGGGGGATTAGAGTGTGGTTAGTTATCTGCCCAAATGACTGGAACAGTACTTTTTCTTTTTCTTTTTTCAACTGCTGTTATATCTAAATTTTTTTAATTGTTTTAATTTTTTTTAATATGGAAATATGTTTTTTTTATTTTATATAAAAATATTTATCAATCTTATCGCTAATCACTTCCTACACTATCATCAAAATAAATACATTTTTACTTAATTTTTTCATTAACAATTCTCATATTAACAATCTCTTCGGTACTCCGTTTATGAATAATCTTATCCAAATCCACCGAACAAACATTACCTTACTGTTTTCTAATGTTTATCGAGAACTCAAGTATGGCTCACCTTACTGTTTTCTAATGTCTAGCCAGAACTCAAATATGGTTCCCTCTCGCCTGCAAATATGGAAAGTACAAAATAACAGAACATGTCCCAATTATATCAGCTCCCAAGACAAATACTACTTATTCTGGCCATTGCGTACACTCTATGACACTACCATGTGAACTCCACAGGCTTTTTCTTTTCTTTTCTTTTCTTTCTTTTTTTTTTTTTTTGGGAACAACTGTGAACTCTACAGTCTACAGTATAGCTTGATTTGTTATCCCAGATTCACAGTTAAAAAAATTAAAAATTTATTAAAAGTGAATTTGGAGGGGTGCTATATGGGATGCACAACAGCCATTATTGTAATGAGCTAATTTGAGGGTCTATTTTAATAATTTAAATTATTTACATTTTAAAATATATTAAGTAAAATATATTTGTAAAAAATTAAATTAATCGGATATCGTTTACTTTTTTATCCACTTATATTTGTATTTATTTTAACAGCAGTGATTTAGACCCCCTCAAACTTCAATCCCCATCACCCCCACACACACGTGGCGGGTGGTGATTGAAGGAGAAGAAAAAAAAGAAAAACAAAAAGAAAAAGTGATCAATCAAAAAAGAAAGGGGGTCAAAGGGGGTGGGGGGAAAGGGGGTCCTAATTTTTATTCTTATTTTAATACTTTAAATCACAATTATTATTTATTTTTGTAGATTCAAATATGAGTAGATGAAAAAATAAATGATATCCGATTAACTTAATTTTTTACAGGTATGTTTTACTTTATGTATTCTAAAATGTAAAAGGTTTGAATTATCGAAATGGATTCTGAAATGAGCTCATTTGACTGCACAACAGTGGCTGTTGTGCACCTCCGCACAACAGCCACCCCAAATCCGTCTACAATCTATAGTATAGCTTGATTTGGGATAACTTACCAAAGTTAAAAAGTCAAATTTATTTAAAAAGTCCAAAAATTCATACTATTTGAGAGAAGCTTGTGGAGAAAGCTTAGAGGGCAAAACTATTATTTTGCCCTTTGAATTCAAGTACCCAAAAGTCAAAAAGTCAATAAGGATAAATGATTATTTTGCTTTAACTACAATATTTTATTACACATCTTTTCGTAAACAGTCAAAAAATTATTTCAAAAATACATCTTTTTTTCATCTACTTTTTTAGCTAAAAAGTTAAAAAGTACATTTATATAACACATCCCAAACCGAAAAAAAAAAATAAAAATAAAATTGATAAGAAAATGAACAAAAAAGGGCGAATTATACTTATCAATTTTTACCTTGATTTTACTTTAATATCTCACTTTTTAATTATAACAATTAAGAAAAATGCTTTAGAATTCTAATTCTTGAGTTCTAAAGCCAGCTCTAATGAGTTGGCAGTAGACCTCACCGACTGTGATGTGATGTTTTGATCTTGACTTTTTTTTTTTTTTTGTCATGTCATTAGTGCTCCATTACATAATCAAAATTAATACTCTGAATCATTGCTGAAAATTAATTCTTTAGACTTCAACTTTCTGTCATCACACCATTTAAGCTAAGTTTGGCATCTTCAAAAAAAGTCAAAAAGTAAAAAGTCATTATTCTTGTAACGCTTGGTATTTTGGGTTTAGAATTGAAGCGAGGTGTAACTGAAAGTTGTTAAGGTTTGGTGAATATGTATGGGCGCTCACATGCTTTGCTGCGAACTAGGGGTTGTTAAAAATTGGTGAGCATAAGGTTGTTATTCTCATTAGAACGGATGCAATTTCGAGGACGAAATTTCTTAAGGTGGGAAGGTTGTAATGACTCGGATCTTGATTCACTTTGGATTGATGAAAAGTGGTGCCCGTCACCTTAAAACTTGTACGGTTGTTAGACTCTTGATATTGATGGGTTGACGAGTGGACTTTAAATATTATAATTGAGGACCCTTGGGTGATGTTTGGAACCTTAATTGAAGTCTTAACAAGGCATTTGGATAAGATTAGATAAAAAGCCCCAAGTTTGGAGTTTGAGTTTTTGACCAGCCGTCACTCTTTTGCCCTTTTCTCCTTCCATACTTTGAATTTGAATGTGAGGTCAGAACCATTGGAAAGCTTGTTTCCGGGGCTTCAATTTGGACACAAGAACGACCTAGAACGGAGTCCGGATGGGAGAGTTATACCTGTTTGAATTTTGTGTGTCTGCTGGAAGCATGCTCGCTCGAGCGAGCTTCTCTTCGCCGAGCGAGATGCGCGAATACTGCAGCTCAAAAACGGGATTTTGAGATCATTTCTTACATTTTCTTTTCCCTCTTCTTTCCTCTTGCCCTAGGTCCGAAAACCCTAGGGTTTTGATCCCAAATACTTCCATTTCCTTAGTTTTGACCAAGACCTTCCACCAAAAAGTGAAGAAGGCATGAAGATTTACATTTTCAACCGATTAAAGCTCGGATTTGTGGAGGATTCTTCCGATAGCTCGGTCATTTGCATGTTTCTTGAGGTAGGGGTCCTAGTTCTCCTTCAATGCTTACATTAATAGATAGATTTGTGGTATTTTGGTGTATATAAATGCAAAATCTACATTATGAGCATATAGAATCATATTATGGAAATTTGGGAGATTTGGATTTGAAGAGTTTGGGGTGTTATTGTTGGGTTTAGATTATGGATCAGGAACCTAGGATGTATAATCAAGGGAAAATTGGAAGAAGAAAATAATGGGTTAAGAAGTTGGAATTTTTCTTGAAATTTCTAGATTTTTCTTGAAACCCTAGGTTGATTTATGATGATAAACAATGAGTTTGCCCAAATTGAAAGTAGAATTATGAAATTGAGGTATGGAATTGTATATATACAAGTTTAATTGAATTTTGGAAATGTTTGCCCATTTATACGTTTTAATCCTAAGTTGTGGTATTTTGGTATGTGGGGGTAGTTTGGTAATTTTGGGAGAAACCTTAGAGTTTTGGCTTAGATTAATTTGTATAATTAATTTAAGGGAAAAATGTGGAATTGGGTTTAATTCATGAAATTGGGAAATTATGAGATTAATGATATAATTGGGTAGTTTAAATACTTACCTTTGAGAATGTCGAATTTACATTCATTGATGTATTTATTTCTTGTTTAGAAATAACTGTTTTGGGCTATCGGTGGAGGATAGTCGTGGTTGTTGTAGACCTTGCATGTGGCTTAGGTATAACTAAAATTAAGTCAATTATTTTATTTGTTGAATTAATCTGAACATTACTTGTATTGATTATGTGTTGTATATGGCAAGTGTGTATTACATTGCATATGCATTTGGTTTTGGAGGAGATAGGGGATGAACTCCACGGTTTAGGGGAAGATAGGGGATGGACCTCTAAACCGGATTTGTTGGGAGGAGATAGGGGATGAACTCCACGGTTTAGGGGAAGATAGGGGATGGACCTCTAAACCGGATTTGTTGGGAGAAGATAGGGGATGAACTCCAGTAGCATCACATATGTGTGTGCTTATTGATAATAGAAATATTTCTATTTGTTGTTGATATGATACATCACCACCATGTGTATCAGTTGGGAAGTATGGAAGTGGATTTGATTGAGATTGTTATAACATCAGCATGTGTGTTTAATTTGGTATAAGGAAGGTTTAACTTGATGTGTTATCCTTGTTGAGTTGTTTGGCCAGGTTCTGAGCCATGTCTGTATAAATGGAAAGTGTATTGTGTCATAGACCGTGTGTCATAGACAATGTAGACATTTGTGTCCTAAGACTGTAAATTGATTATAGATTATGATGGTAAACTTAATGAAGTAGTTGTGTTAATAAAAGTAAATTGTGAGAGTTGTTCTATAATTAAATACAGGATTGTCTTGAAAGAGTTGACTAACATTGTGTTATCTTGAAATGAAACTTTGCGGTGAAATTAACGGGTGAAATGAGTATAGGAGAATTGTTGGCGAGTCAAAAGGAAATTGCCTTGAAATTATGGGGTTTTAAGTTAAAAGTGAAAAGTAGAAAAGAAGAATGGAAGGAAAAGAAGAGTAATAACAATGGAAAATTAATTGAGAAATGTTTGGGAAATTGGTTAATAACATTTAAATGATGTTGTTTCTTAAATATGGTTGTTTCACAAGGATCTATGATTTACTAAAGTTCAGGGATGATTTTTATGGTCAAGGTTTTTCCTACAAGTGCTTAAATTGTTTTTGAGAAAAAGATACCTTACTTATGATATTTTGAGATTATGAAATGTCACCCTACTATATTGTATCACCCCGCATGCATGATCATTTCTATCTGTGTGTTCGTTATTGAATTAGAACTATGAGATTCCTACTGGGCATTAGTGCTCACCCCGTTGTTGTAAAAAAATTTTACAGGAAGGAAAGTTTGGGTTATTTGATTGAAGATTTATGGAGTTCTTCAGTTCATTCGTATAGCTTTCTTAGTAAATGTAAAGGTAGTGGAGTTGTATTTGTAATTATTTATTTGTAGCTTCGCGGCAGAAGCTTGGCATGTATTATTGTTGTTGTAATTGTTGAGAGAGGGAGAACATGTATCTTTGAGATTCTATTACTCAAGTGTAATAGATATTTGTAAAGGTATTTATAAAAAAAAAATATGGACCTAAATTTACAGGCTTTGGTAATGTTTTCGAGTAATAAAAAGTGGGGTGTGACAATTCTATTTAAGTCACATCATCTTATTTAAGTCACATCACCTCTTTACCACTTCACTTCAAATTCAATCCATATTTCATAAAAAGTCAAAAAATATGCTTATTTAGAATATTCCAAACAACCCCTTAAAATTATAGTAAATTTAAAATAATACAACTTTACAAAGTAAATTTGTGTAAAAATTACAAAGTAAAATATATAAGTTGACCTTCTGCTAATACCCCTATGACGTGTTCGCATGACCTTCACATGAACATGACTGAACACTTTCTATACAAATTTCACATTAAAACTCATTGAATTCTAACAATAATACTTTGTTGCTCGAAATTGGTCCAAATATTCAAAACAACGTCGTTTTGGGTTTTTTTTTATTTTTTTTTTCTTTTCTTTCTCTTGCTTTCAAATACAAACAGAGGGAAGAGACGAGGGGAGAGAGAGAGAGAACAGAGAAGAGAAGAGGCGATGGCAGTGATGGCCAGGAAGAGAAGGAAGATCGACGGTGATGGTGGCCTCTCTCTGCCGGTGGGTATCGCCCCTCTGTTTTCTCTACTCTTTTTTTTTTTCCCCTTTCCAGTAGATTTGGATCTGAGGATGAAGGGAAATTTTTTTTTTTTTTTTTGTTGATGATGATGAAGATGATGAATGTGTTGTTGATGATGATGATAATGTTGTTGATGATGATGATGATGTTGATGAAAATGTTGTTGATGGTGATGATGTGTTGATAAAGATGTTGATTTTCGCTCTCTCTATTGATGTCTCTCTCTCTCTCTTTGTTGATGTTGTTGAAGATGATGATGTGTTGATTCTCTCTCTTTCTTCTTCTTGTTCTTGTTCTTTTTCTTGTTTCTTCACTTTCATCTGCTTCATCTTCAGAAAATCAGAAAAACGAGAGAGAAAAGGAAAAAAAAAAATCCAAACGACGTAGTTTGGACTCGGGCCATTCGAGCCTTCATCTTTTTCGAGCTACCAACCGAGATTGGAATTCTAAAGACTATAATTGACGCAATTAAAAAAATGAAGAATCAAAATAATATTAGAATAAAAGTAGGGTGAAACAGTGTTTTTTGTATGCAATTACGATGCCTTTGTTTGGAAAGTGAATTGATTTTTTGGCTTTTTGGACTATTTTAACCTGAGGCTAAAAAGTCTAGTTTGAGAAGGACTTTTAATTTTTTTGGCTTTTTAAATTTTTTTGTAAGAGATAATGTAATAATTATCGATTGAATATGATGTTTTGTCTTATTGAGTTAAAAAGTCTATTTTATTTTTTGTGACTATTTTAACCAAAAAAATCCAAAATTTAACTTCCCAAACGAAGCCAATGTATCATTATAATACTATCCTTCATCACCCAACAAAAATATAAAAACTAATGAGTGGTTTGTTATCCTTTTTTTTCTTATTTTTTGTTTTCATTTTTATTTTTTTGAAAACTGAAAATAAAAACTTATTCGGTATATTGTTTATGTTTTTAAAAAAATAAAATTAATTTTAAATTTTTCAAAATTTCTAAAAACACAACCAAACGTTATTTTGACTTATTTTTAAAATAAGTTTTTACTTTCTTCTCTCACCCACTTGCCGTTGACTTCCACTGCCCACTGCTAGTAGCAACTCTAGAAATTTTTTTCAAGGTAGATATTAAAAAGGTTTTTTTTTGGTGAAAACCCTCTTATTGGACTCTTTTTTAGTGTAAAAGATAGCCAAAATATTTTACTTCTTAAACCCCCTGAGTAACAAACGCGTCCTCAATGAAAGACAGAGTAATACTCTTTTTTTTTTTTTTTTTCTAAACAATCTTACCCTGATATATATCTTAGAGATTTTGAATTAAATCTATATGCATGATTGAAGCGAAGTAGTCGTTGCTTCCCAAACAGAGATCACTATTCACGTGAAAGGGTGTGATTCATGATGCAACTTTATTCATGCGTAGAGGTTGTCTATACACTTCGTTTTTGCGAGTGTTGATCAAGTTTGAGAGTATTGATCGAGTTTTAGATATTCATTTCCCCACTATCTAAATTTGTGGAGCTTTCTTCAAATATGTTGAATTTGTTGCGAGTAAATTTTTGATTAATTTGTTGAGTTTGGTGATTGTTGTTAATTTGTTTGTGAACTCGTTGTGAAGGAAATCGTAAAGTTTCTTTCAGTTTATACTCTATTTTTTTTTATTTATTACTGATATCCTGTTCAAGAAGACAGTAAAGTTTTTACTTTGATAGTCAGTAACATGTTATTATAAATCAAAGTAAAATGTTATTATAAAACATAGTAAAATATTACTGTCAAACAGAGTAAAATATTACTGTTTGTGTTAATTTTAACAGTAATTTTTTTTTATAAAGAAAATCATAGTCAACTTGGATCTTGTTTTATAGTTCTTGATAAGAAAATTCTAAAAATACTAATTTTATTAAAAATCGATATCTAAATCAAAAGTTATATCATTTTAAAATTTAAATTATTAAATTAGTTACTAAGAATATTTTGATAATAGTGATATATGCTGAACTTTTCAAATAAAACATTTTGTATTTGTCTTTAATGTATTAAAATTTTATTATAAGGGTAGTTTTGATTAAATTCTCCTATTAAAAAAATTAAACTTTATAAATATACCTAATTTAGACTTTTCAAATCACACATACAAAAATAAAATAAAATGATAAAATGAGACTTTTTTCTAGTGAAGTTTGGTTTTTCTATGATTAATTTAACAAGTAAGTTATAAAATAAGTTTTTAAGGCATAAGATTTGAGACAAGAAATAAAATACATAGAAATATATTTTATATTGGATTATTGTTTAAAAAATTATATATAATAGAGAGATAAATGGTTACATTTCTTATCATATTTTATTCATCATATCATGTATTAGCACTATATAGTAACAAGCATGAATGGTGACATTTATTAAACTAACACGATATTGATATATAAAATAATAAACAAATTATGATAATAAAAGTTGATAATCTTAAAATAATTGTTTTAAGAACTCGTGGGTTATGAATTGGGTATTCAATAGAATGGAATGAGTGTTCAACCAAGTCAGTGGGTTATGAATTGGGTATCAATAGAATGGAGTGAATGTTCAACCAAGTCAGTTGGATTGATTAGGTGTTCAATGAAATGCAATAGGTATTCAAACTTAGGGACAAACATTTTAACATACATATATTGCTAATTTATTAGAGCATCCACCAATGGATGTGTTAGTGTATTTATTAGTATTAGTTGTCAAATTTTGACTAGTACAAAACATTGTTTTGTGTTGTAATGGAACTGCTAACTTGTGTGTTAGTGTCAGACATTAGTTTTGTATGTTAACTGTAACTAGCGTTTTAGCCAGCGAGAGAGAGAGAGAGAGAGAGAGGCGGACACTTGGAAATGAAAGTGGAGTTGTCCGGCCGGACGTCCGGATCTGCTAAGCCACTGAATGCATTTGTGAAGAGAGAAGAGAAAAAGAAGAAAGGGAGAGAGAGAAAAGAGAAAGAAGGAATATAAGAGAGACTTTTATATTTTATTTATTATTTATATATATATATATATATATTTTTAACACACATTTTAACAGATTTATTACACCACTACTTACTTTCTAAAATTAACAAACTCTTAAAACACCTCAACACGTATTTTTGAGTCCCACTTTTATCACTTTTTGTCATATAACACATTTTAACACACTTTTTTAACTATCCCATTATGAATGCTCTTAAAAAAATAAATAAATAGGGTGTTCAATTGCATACCCTACCTATAGGGTAGAGTTGGCAAACTTTGATCAATCTTCGGCGACTCTTCAGAGAGTGGGTGGTCACAAGGTGGTTCCGTTGTGATCTTCAACCACCTTGTGACATCCTTTTGATCACATCATAACCTCCAATGACATCTTATCACTAATTCTAGTGGACACCTCGGATCACTCACCACTAACTTTCATAGTTCCAAAAATAAAAACTCATCAAACACAGTTCTATTTTTATTTGTATTTTTTTTTTTTTAAACATTTGTACACCAAACAAGTTTTCTAATTTTGTTATTTACGAAAATAAATGAAAACATGTTTCTTATTTTTTGTACACCATACTTAATTTTTATTATTATTATTTTGAATGGTTGCAAAGGAACTCAGCTCATCACCGAAATTTTGTTATATAGCAAGTTAAAGCTATTGGTTAATTATACTTCTTCTCTCCCCTAAAAACAAATGCTACCATTTGTTCTTTTATCGCTCAAAAAAACAAAAAACCAAAAAACATAGACATCTTTGAAATTTTTGTCCTCTCCAGCCAAGGAACGGAACATAGCTCATCACCAAAATTTTGTAATCTATAGCAAATTTAATGTCATTCGTTAATTTATTTATTTATTTGTTTTAAAGTAAGCTCAATTTATTATTTTATTGGATATTGGATGGGTGGTTGAAAGAGTAGAGTATAAATTACTCGAGTCATTCATTAGTGATGGAAAAATTAAATAAGTTCAAAACGAATCAAAGATAAAATTCAAATTTGTCATATTCTTTAATGCATGGCAAATATGATATAAACAGACAAAACCAACCAAAGGTAATTTCAACTTACATCTTACAAAATCCTGACTGATTCCAAAATTTCTCACAAGAAATATCATAGTTTCATGATTTTAAAGTTACGTTTAGATCATGAATTTGTATAAAAATTTAGAGAACAAAAGAAAAAAAGAAAAAAATAAATAAAATATAAATGAAATATAAGTCCAATTTTTTCTCTATTTTTCTTTTTCTTTTCAAATCCATGATGAAAATACAGCACAAATAATAGTCCACTTGGGTACTAACCTAAAACCATCCCACTACTAATGGCCTAGCACAGTACTCTCTCTCCCTCTCTCTCTCATGTAATTTTTGCAATGAAAATATGTCAAGAAGAAAATCACTGATTACATGTTGGAGGCATACTTTCTCCAACATTATTTTTTCTTTTTCTTGGAAACATTCCTAGATTTCTTGAGCTTTCCTGTCTCAGAAAATAGACTCTTGTACTTCTCCAATACCCGATCCCTGTCTTCAATTAACCCTAACATCTCATACGCGTTTGCAACTTTCTTCACCACCTTCTTCTCTGGGGGTTTACGATCAAAAGCTTCCAGACCCTTGAAAAGCTTTACAAGATTCTCCAACCTGTTGTTTCGATAATATACAGATATCATAAGATCACATAACTGCCAAGGTACTGAATGCAAATCGCTACCAATTTTCTTCACCCAAAACTCGTGTGCTTCTTCAACCCGGTGGTCCATATCTAATGCTCGTATTAACTGTCCATACGTCCTCATTGTGGTTCCCTGTCCTTTGCTTAGCATCCATTTTATAACCTGAACAACTCTATGCCATTGTTGCTCTTTCTCAAGAGCAAGCAACACATTCTTGAGGGAACCAATTGGGAAATTCTGCTCCCATGCAACCCACGCATCGAGCACACCGTAAACAGCTTCTTTACTATCCTCAACATCAAGAAGGGTTCCAACTAGAAAACTAATCTTATCCTTTCTCGACACATTCTCTCCAATTTGGAGCTTCCGAACTCCTCCCCGACACGTGACTTTCGTTTGATCCTCCAGTGATGACACTGTGCTCGCATCATTTTGGTTGCGAGTATGAGCATGCACCGCCATACTGTAGCTTTGGGTCTGAACTCTGAACATTCCAAGTTGAGTAATTCTGCTAACTAGTTTAGCCATTCCAGTTGATCTCAGTATTAGGGCTTGAATTTCACTTTCATTGTATTGGTTAGGGACTTGAGTTTGTGCCAAGGAATGAAAACTAGGACTCCAGCTCTGCAATCTGACTATTCCGAGTTGACTGACTCGGTTAACCAGTTTAGCCATTCCAGTTAATCTTGATAATGTCACCAATCTAAGCCTCAATACTAATATAGAAAGGTGGATATCAGGATACACAAGGCAACAAGGAAGGCCCTGAAACAAGACTCAAGATTAGTAGGCAGTCGTTGAAAGTTTGTGTATGAACTTCAAAGTCACAAACATCATCAAAACATACCACCAGAACGAATTCTTGTGAAACAATATATATTTATTTTGAAAATTACTCAGGATAATTTGCAACTTAATTTAAATGTCATTTACAATATCCAATCTCAATAATCTACTACCTCAACAAGGTTTTAAAAAGATAATAAAAAATAAACTAAAAAAAGAAGAAGAAGAAGCTGGAAACAGTAGAAATTCTGATTTTTTTTTTTTTTACAGCCTCGATAAATAGCATAAGATTGATTTATCTACAGAAGCATTTAAATATTTTCTCAAACTTGACAGATTACATAGCCAGAAATTGAAATTACGCAATTATCTCCTCATAGTCATCATTGAACTATGAGGAAACCCACAAACATCAACAAGATTAAGAAAATATCCAGCCCCCACCCGAAAATTAAAAATTAAAAATTAAAAATTGTTGAGATATCAAAACTAGGGTTAATTACCAGGCCTCCCTTGATATTTCTGAAATTACACTATTCTCCCTCACTTTACCTAACAATATACACAAACCTCCCTCCATTAACTTAGCCCCAAACAATGTTAAATTTTGCACTAAATGGAAAAAATACTCTTAAATTAAAAAACACATAACCAATAAAAATCTATTTTTTAATCCCCTCACCAATGTAGGAACCTTCTATTCAAATGGTGTTTCTTATTAAGAAACATGATTCTGTGTTCCCAAGTAAGAAACTTGTAAGAATTCGCTCCCAACTAAGATAGAAACCTCTCAAACATATAAATCTCATAGAAATAAAAGAAAAGCAACTCAAGCTTATTCTAGTAGTTTCCATTTATATAATATTTATTTATAGACAATTTGTAGTTGACATTAATCTCTAATATTTATTCATATTTCAATACATATATTACAACTAAGCAGCAAAAAATAATTGTAAGAATATCTTTATATATTTAATAAATAAATATATACACGCTCCCATAGGCGCTCAACCTAAGAAACTTCTATATGCCCTTGCTCCTCCACCACCACTCCTGCTTTTGCTCCATCCCCGCACCCACTTCGTGCAATTATGCCCTTGCCCCTCCACCGCCACTCCCGCTTTCGCTCCATTTCCCTCTCTCCTCTTCAGCCTACCAAAATCCACACTGTGAACCACCAACAACCCAGCAGAACTTCCCTCCCCCCTTCGTATCCTTTTTCTTCATCACATCTACTATGGATCCACCATAAAAGATCTGTAAGAGACTTCCCATCATCAAACCCATTCAAGTTCCTAATCTTACTCCAAGCACCGTCTTTGCACAAATCCACCGAAGGCATAAACAAATCCCTTCCATTCTTCTTCAACTCCCTCCCTTGGCAAGGCCTACAAGATCTAATCAAGTGAAGCAAACCTAAGACCAATGTCCCTCTTATTAGCACACAAAACTCCTATCACTCTGTTCTCCCTTGTCAAACTTCTGCAAACAAGTATATTCCCCTCACATGCCACCATGTTTGAGCTAAATGAATCTCTAAATGAATCTCCATTGCCAAGAGTGTTGATCCAATGGCAACAAGGTGGGTGTCACCATAAGCCAACCCCATCAGTGTTGTTGAATAACATGTTGCAAACATACTCCTACTAGGCATTTACAAATCAAGTAATTAAAAAGTCAAGACCAAGGCAACAATAAAAAACCAAATGTAGACAAACACAGGCATTTCATTGGTAGACTTTACAAACCCGATAATTAAAATCAATAACAAACCATACTCCTACCAGGCATTTCATTGAACACCATTGGCCCCAACACCACATATTTTACGCCCCTTGTCATCAACAAGAAGTTGACAATTGCAAACAAACAAACAAACAAAAAATAACGTATAAAACTAGCTTTAAATTTCTCCCTCTATCAAATATAATGCCTTCTCAGGGGAGACAATAATCTACAAAGAACAGAGAACAAATGAAAACCCAAGAGCTTTGACGAGGTCATAATATAACAAAAATTGTAGTGAATGAAAAACACAGTCGATCAGTGAGAAACATTGAGCCTCATTCCTTGATCAGCATCTTATATCGTCATTGAGTTGTCATGAGGCTATGGTGGTGGTGGTGGTGGTGGTGTTTATGTGGCTATGGTAGTGGAGAGAATAAAGAGGGCAAAGAGATACATGTGTTCAACCCATTGAATAACCCAATTTATTTCAATTAATTCCAATTCAGATTCAGAGAGAATCAAATTCCAAACTTTTCCCAACTCACATTTAAGAAAAAACCCAATTCCACAACCTAAAACTAATATTTGGTCAATTTTTTAGGTTCTCAATCAAAACAGTAATTTTTCAATTGAAATCAAAATAAAAACCCATTTTTTTGTTTTTGTTTTGAAATCTCCAAATCAAAAACCGAGTTTGAATATCCAATCCTAATTCAAGGAGGGGAAGCGCTATTCTTCACCGAGTCTATCTGTCGTGAGTTTCGTCTCTTCCATCATTCTCTCTGTGGTGGTGGTGGGTCCTGTCATGAGGCTATGGTGGTGGTGGTTATGTGGCTATGGTAGTGGAAAGAACAAAGAGGGCAAAGAGATAGAGGTGTTTCATTGTGTGTTGGTAGAGAGGTATTTAGTTATGCTTGCAAAGGTGGTTTTGGTATTTAAACACTAAAAATGCCAACATCATAATTTTCTGTTAGTTGTCCAATGACAACATAATAGAGGGAAGGGGTGTTATATTATCTAGTAAAGTAAGGCACGGAAGTGTAATTTCAAAAACCTCAAGTTAGGTCTTCTAATTGTTAGCTATGAAGCACGGATACGGATATGGATATGGATACGGACACGACATCACAACATGACACTGAGATGTTGACACGACATTTTTTAAAAAATTAGGACAAGGACACGTATAAATATATATATATATTATAAATCCATAGAAGAAAAAGAAAACATTATTTCAATCAAATTAGGGGTAAAACACAAATAAAAATTTAATAACAATCACATTACCCACAAGCATTCACAACAATTTGCATATCAATCACATTGCTATAAATTATTATTATTATTATTATTATTATTATTATTATTATTATTATAACATGCAGGCTAGTAAACAAGAGAATAAGAACTGTCAATGCCCAATACAAGTAACAATGCCAAAAAAACTAACAATATCCACAATAGATATGGAGAAAAGACAGATGACCTATGAGAAAGCAGTGGACTTAACAAAAACATAGGAGCCTTTAGAGCCTCTTCCATGTTTGGAAAAAAATAAATAAACAAATAAATTTACAGTGTGCTTCACGAAAAAGAGAAAGAACACAGGAGAAATTGGACTAAGTCAATCCAAAAAAAATATACGAGAGGCAGAGAGTCTAGGGTTGTGACCCAGCATGTCCTAGTCTTTCAGTGTGTCCATCAACGTGTCCTAGCATATGTCCCACAACATGTGTAAATAGAAAAATAAAATAAAAAATTCAAACACTCTTAGGTGTGTGTTAAGAGTGTGTCCGAATGTGTCTATGTACCAGACATATCCAACACGGATTCGTGAGGCTAGGAGTGGTGTCTATGCTTCATAGATTGTCAAGTACCATAAGGGAGGCATGCGTAATTAGCCTGAATAAATATCACTCCAATGCAACAGCAACAACAACAGCAGCAAATAAGGAGGACGATATAGGAAATATAATTCAACATATCCCAAATAAAAAGTACAAAGAAAAAATTACAACTCCATAAGGCTATTAAAAAAATCCTTAAAAGTCACCCTATCCCTTCCATCTCACTTTATATGACACAAAACCCAACAATCAATATCCAGAAATTAATATCCTTCATTATACGCTCAGTCCTGCTTGTTTGTCCTCCCCTTCCCCCCAACTGCACCACCACAATACTAGAAGGATATGAAAATATACTTGAACCCACATATGCTTTCCAGAATTTCTTCCCAAGAAGTATTCCCATATCTAGGTAAAACAAGGATAAAGTAATACACTTTGTAGTTTCCTACTAAAACCAAACTCACATAGTTCGAACAACTGTTGAAACATAAGTCTATCATTCAAAAAGGTTGGTTAATTAATTACTCATATTTTCCACCATTGCAAGATGATACACTAACTTTGGCATTACTCTTGAATTATTGGCCGTGGCTTTCCAGGATATCTCTATGGATGGTTGGATGACAATGTGGCTGAGGGAAGCCCTATGGAAATACAATAGGCTAGAGTCCACCAAAGGTGGAGGAAGAGAGAGGCAAGGCAACCATAGAGGATGGAGAGAGGGTAGAAGTGAAGAGCTTGACGCTATTGTCTAAAGGGTAGGAGACGGCTAAAATGTTCGTTGCATGGAGGCCTCCTAATACAAATAGCCAAACCATGGGAGGTCAATTGAACCAAAAATAGGTGGCTTTATTCCAATGGCGGAGGGAAAGGACGAGGGGGGTCATGTGCCCCCCCCTCAGTTTTGAGAATTTATTTATTTTTATTTTTATTTATTTTTTATTTTTTTATTTTTTTTTTTCGTGTGTTGTGTGTCTTGTTGTCATATACAAAATTTTTTTTTTTTTTTTTCCTTAACATGTTTTTTGGTTAAAGATTTATTATATTGTTCACAACAAGTAGTTATTTGATACTTTGAGAGCACTATATGGTATTATTTATGTAATAATTTAAACCAATAGTATAGCGAAAAATCTTATAGATTGGGTATATTAAACTCATTATTTTCAAGTAGTTGACAGACTGCTTAGTGTGATTTGTGATTTCTCATACTTTGAGCATCACGTAAACAATGCTATATGGTATTCTAAGACTGTTTAACAATTTTCATTCAAAACACATCATTCATAAGCAATGTCATCTCTTTAATATTTTTCTATCAAATAAAAATTAAATAATTTTTATAATAATTTGTGCTATAAACGATGTGTTTTTATTTTTTTAAAATTAAGAATTTTGATATATAATTTTGTACTAAAATTACAAATTTACATCATCATCCCACACCAAACTATTCTACACTATTAAAGAAATTTTAATTTGTTCCTATTAATAATGAATATGTAATTTTTTATGCTTAAATTTAGCTCATAAAATTATTATTATCTTAATGTTCATCATTATTTTTTTTTTTAAATAAAAAATTATAATTAATAGTGCCCCCTCTAACTCAATTTCCTGACTCCGCCACTGTTTTATTCCCTTTGTTCGGTAGAATAGAGGTATCTCAACTACCTCTAAATCCTAAAATCACCCCTTGGGGTTCGTATCATAGGATGGATAGTGGATAGGTATAATACATCCCTTTGAAGGTGTCACAGAAGTTCAGTGTTAGGTATGATTCAGGCTTCGAAACATCACGTGTTCTTGAAGTGTGAGCCAACTTAAGAGAGAGAGAGTTGCCAAAGGCACCTAGACGGGCCCTTGGACTCTAGGCTCCTTCAAACCACGAATTCTCTGGGAGATCCCGAGCAAGGAACATAGGCCCTACTCCAAACTTAGGTATCGATGGTGAAGTGCTTCGGACTAGAGATTGAAGCACCACTTGATGGGGTTGTAGGCAACCCAGGCAAATTGAGTGAGTATTACATAGAAGTGCCAGCCTAGTGTGGACATGAAGGTGATGGCACACTCGAGTAGAGTGGTTGACCAAACCAAGTGTTACCCGATTAACATTGATATTATTGTTGCTTCTATTATATCCAATAATATAGTGTTGACACGTGAAAACTATCTAAATGTTCTAGTAAAGCCACTAACAAGTATGCAACTTTATAGAAGAATAAGTTTCTTATACTATGAAATGCATTGCACTATCTTCGGGGAAGATCGTGCTACAAGAAAAAAATCTTTTTGTTGAAGATGTCTTGGAGGAGGTGAATAGGAATAAGTCAAAATTTGGGTGTTGATTTTGAAGAAATGAAACATTTCTTACCAAATGCTTCCACTAATGACGAAGGAAATAATAATAGAGCAAGGAAGAGGAAGAATAGTAGTGATAGTTTGAATGTTTTCCACAAAGTAGCCACGATATTATTGATCCCAAGATTGAAAAAGCAATTGATAAGTTCAATTGAGCTCTTGGCATAGATTTGGATAAAGCATTGAAGGGCAAAACAATGAGCAGCTTCACAAGCTTTCAAATTAGGTGTGTTCATAAACCTAATTGACCCACTTAACCCAACCCGAAATTAACCATCAACGAACAACATCGTTAAGTGACACGGTGAGCTGCAGATTCAAATAAAATTAAAAATCAGATTGTCAATCGGGTGTTAGGTTTGATAAAATATCACCCGTATAATCGGATCTGACCGAAGAATTAAGAAATATATTTTAGAACTAGCATATGCATAATATATTAATATCAAAGGTTCAAGTGACAACACCTTGGCTACTCTTATCATTTAAGGGATCATTTCATAATCCCATTGGTTCGTTGAGATTACCCTTATCTCTCAAGCATTATCACTTATCAAATTCACAGCTCTCTCTTATGAATGACGAGAAACTTCTCTCACCTCCCTAGTTTCCTCTCCATCAGCTCCGGTGGTGTTATTCTTCAAAGATGAGGTGCAAAAATAGTGATCCATTATCAATGTTGTTGGCCATGTTTGGTTTGTATTTGTGAAAGAATTTTTGGAAAATAATTTTCTGGAAAGAGTTTACAAAATTTGAAATTTTGTTTGGTTGTATGTTTTGAAAATAGTTTTGAATTTTTGGAGTTTGGGATGATTTAAATTATTTTTATTTTTATTTTTATTTTTTTTGTAATTGAATAGATTAGTGTGAGAGAAAAAGTGTTTGATTAATGTGTAAGATGTGAGAAAAGACAGGAGAGGAGAGAAAAAGTAATTGATGTGTAGTAGAGAAAGAATTGATTTTAAAAAAAAAATTCAAAAATTTTCAACTAAAGAAATTTTTGAAATTTTTTCTCAAAAATTCTCTCTCAAGAGACAAACCAAACAAGGCTGTTATTTTTCAAAGATGAGGCAACGGTCCCTTGATTTCACTTATCGATCATTGATTTTGCCCCATGTTGATCAACCATAAAGCCCATTGTAGACAGCGATGTGCAGAGTAGGGGAAGGTTGTTGTGATGTTAAAAAGTGGAAGTGGGGTTATTGTTGTTGAGTATGTTCTATTGTCTACTGGGATTTGGATAGGTGATTAAGAGACTAGAGTTAGGGTTTAGGAAAGATGGGATTGTTGACAAGGGTTGTGGTGGGAATGAGAGAAAAACATGGCAAATTGTTTCAAATTCCAACTGACAATCTCCAGACTGACGATGATCGGTCTCAAACATTTATTAAGTCAAAATCGAGTGGACTATCTTCCAACCAGACATTACCGGTTTGGGTGACAGGTATGTGATAAACCCGACCCAATCTGACCCATGAGCACTCCTATTTCAAATCTATTAAGGTTGAGTGCCATAGAGCCATGCTTGCTATAGCTTGTGGTCACTTCTTCACTTTTGAAGATCATGAGAAAAAAGGATTTGTGAAGAACTCGCTTAATGGAAATTTGTGATGCCCATTACTTTGGTGTATTGATTCATTAAATATATTTCCTAGTGGCTACTTCTAATTAGCTTTTTTGATGTTATCATTAAAGTGTTGGATCATTGCAACTTTAATAATGTTAGCAAGTGATGTTAAACTTTGGTATCTGTAGTATGTGCATGCTACACTTTCTTATTGATATGATCTTACTTTAAATGGCAACATGAAAGTTTTGATGCAATAATTGCTCGAATTATGCTTCTATTTCTCTAAAAATGTGTAAATGCTTTTGAACTTACTCCAATATCTAGTTATTAACTAGGCATGGCATTAGTTCACCCCATTGTTTATACTTTCAATTGACAGGGAGGATTAGATTGTGATTGGCGTGACATTTAGAGCTTCACACTTGAAGAACTCCCACCTTTTTGTTAGACCTTTATATGGCCTCTTGTACATATCTTTTGGTTTGTTCTTAGAGATGTATATTTTTGTACTCATGTTTCTGAATGGCCTTGTGCAGACCTTAATACTGTGTGATGCAGCTCATGGTTGTCCTCTTTGTTAGCCAAAGCTGACGTAAGGATGATCTCCTGCAAATTCACAAAATTTGGGGACTTCAGGGGTTTGCAACTATAGATGCAAACCAATCCAGATGTTGCCATGTGTCAAGCTTGCTGACACAAAGAAGATTTGCTGGTATTTGAGAAGTTCGTGGCTATAGAGACCTAGAAATTTTTTCTTTTAGTTATATTATTATAGATATATGTATGTTTATATATGAGTTGGGTACATATAAATGGATAGCTATGGGTCATGCGGTTGAGTTCATATATTAATTTTAATATAATATGCATGATTTGCTGGCCAAGTTATGTGGGACCCATGGGCATGGTGGGACCCAAGACTTATTATTGAGAAGTAAATGATGTTGAAGTGATAAAATATTTTTCAGGAATTCATTTCATGAATTCAACGCTTAAAATGGCATTTGTGGTAGCCAAGTTGTGTTGAAACCAGTTGGATTAATTCAATTCATATATCCTACAATGAACAATCTAGGCTCATTTTCCCCCCCTCCTTCCAATAAATGAATAATAATAATAATAACATGAACTCCACTGCACTAAACCCCCTTCCCAAATAGAGAGAGAGATAGGGGGGGGGGGGCGGGGAAGTTGTTGACATGTTAACAGTTAAAAACCTTTGATTCAGTGCAGCTGACAAATGTGGAAACTAGTGAACCAATATTAAAGTTTCAAGACAGCTCTAATCTATACATGGAATTAAATTTTGTTTACATGGAACTAAAATTTTTTTATTTGTTTACAATGAGAATTAAACTAATATTATGATGACACATCATATGGCACCCAAATTTTGGTCACTATAGCATTACTGATAAAATTTTGAGTGTTTTTCAGTCAACAATTTTCTCCATACTATTGCAAAAATGGTTGCTGCATTGTAGAGAAACAATGAGCAATACTAGGCAACTTAATGTTGTCCTTGTGCAGATATCTTTAAAGGATGGGAGCTGCTTATGAACTTGATTGAACTATATAGCTGTTGTTATTCAAACTAGGGCAGCCCATCTGTTGCTACATTGGTTCAACCACCAACATATGGCACTTCTTAACTCCCATCATTTAACTACATGCATGCTTAATTATATTCAATTTTTTTTCTAGGTAGGGTAAATTACAAATACACCTCCTAAGGTTTGCTTAAAGTATAGATTGCTCCTGTAGTTTGGAAAATTACAAATACCCCCTTGTTAGAAATTTTTATGTAACAAAATTAACTAAAAAAAATAAAATTCATAATTGCTCTCCTATACAATAATAAAATTATCTAATTATTAATTGAAATATATTTCTAACATCATTAAAAACTGTCAATTGACTTGATGATTTATTAATAAAATGGGTGATTTGTTATGAAATTAGAAACTTCAAGGGATGGAATGTAATTTCCAGAACCACAAGGAGCGAATCGTATTTTAATCAAATCTTGGGGGGTGTATTTGTAATTTATCCTTTTTTCTAATATCTAAATCCTATTGATCAAATTGTTTCTAGCAATTTATGTTTTTGTGATCAAGGGATGTCTAGACTATGTTACATTGACTCAGGTAGCAGTACTGGATGTGGGTGTGTCCAAGTGTCAAACCTTCTTAAATCCAAAATATTAGGATATTGGCCTATTGGCCTATTGGTATATGCATCCCAAAGTTGACAAGAAGTTCTCTTAACTGTCAAATGTGAGTTTCTTTTTCTTCAAATATCGTAAAAACTAGAGGAACCACCCATCTAATTTGGGTACATGTGTCGGTCACATCCCATACCATTACCCTTGTTATATTTGGTGACACAATTACGCTAAGAGGAATTGAAGAATCCATGTAATACTAGGTCTAGGTCGTAGGTAAATCTAAACATAGGAAAACATATGATCATGTCTAGTTTCATAGGTAAATTTAAACATAGGGTTTCAAATATACAAATTGCTCTAGGGTGTTCTCTCCGTAGCATCCTACTGTCTATGAGAGAATTTTGCTACGTGCAAAACCTTGTTCCCTTGTATGTTTGGCTTGCATCAGACATAGGGATTCTTAGTAGATAGTTATGGCTAGACATTTCATGGTGGAAGAGACATCAGGTCGGTTTCAATGTTTGTCCTTACAAAGGATGAAGGGCAAAACCACTAAGGCCTTGGGAGGGGCATGCGCCTCTCAATTTGTCAAAAATAACCTTGTAGTCTTCGGTATTGAAAATATTTTTCAATTTTTTTCCACTCAAATTATATATATGTTCCTTCAATTTTTTCATTCTTCTTGCAATAAATATGAAACATCATCGATTAGAAGTGAGACATAGATAATTCTAAGCATTTCCTTCATTATGAGTATTTTATTGGAATTTCCCATTTTTATTTTCATTTCTTATTATTTGAGAGTTATATAGATTTATGAAGCATAGGTGTGGGTACGGATACTTGTACGAAAAAACCTTTAAAAAGTAGGATACGGGTACGCCAAGATATGCCGGTAAATTTTTGTATATATATATTTTTTAATGATTTGTGAAAATCTTTCAATTCAAGCACTTGCAAATCTTTCACTTCAAGTATATAACATATAGAAAAATAACTATACCTGTGTATGTGTGGAAATCAACTAATCAAATAACAATTACAAAAACGTCAAGATTACGAAAGTAACACTTATGAACCCTACTATCTAATTGTTTCTTTCATTTTAGTCTTCTTATTAAATTTATTAGTTTTATTTTATTTTATGTAATTTTGATTGTATACAACAGGACGCAAAAGAGGGCAAATTCATGAATAAAGGATAGTGGTTAGTTACGAATTACCTGAAAGTTTTCAAAGATGACTACAGAAGAATAAAGGGCTTCAATGCATCAAATTCCAGCTGCAGCTGAAAAAAAAAAAAAAAAAAAAAAAAAAAAAAAACCGAATATATATATAGATAGATAAAAAAATATAAAAACAGATCAAAAAACATGGAGAATGGAAGAAGAGGGAGAGAGAGTCAAATAGAAGAGGAAGCTTACCTGAATCTCAAGGTGTTGGAGCCGTCAGATGGTTGTTGCCGCTGAGAAGATAAACGAAAACATGAAGGAATATCGATCCAAAAGTGTCATGAAGACCCTCCTACATGCCAAAGACATTATGCATCAGCCACTACAATGAATTTAACATTGCAGTCCAGTTTCCACGTGTACTTAACGTTGCAGTCCAACTAAGTGATTGGAACCTGGGGGTTTGCAGGTCAGTGCAGAGGTTGACCACAGTATAGCAAATTGAACCCATAAAAGAGCAAATATGACCACCCTATGGAGCTTCTCTAATGAACATTGGTCAGGGAAAGCAGACTGTAAGATTTATTGCAAGTTCCCAAGTACAATTATTTCATATTTTCATTTTGTTATCAATCTCACTCCAAGATGTCCTGGTTTTCTCCATTTTTGTTTTATTTATTTGTGTTTTATAAGGTCAATGCCAACAACCTCACCATGACCTTTCCAAACTGCATGGAGACAGTTGCATAAAACCTCACTCAAACTAAGTTCAGAACAATGCTTTTCTAAATCTATCCTCACAAGTCATGACAGGTATTGACAACAAAACTTTATTTAAAACAAACCCTCATGTGTTAAACTCGTGACTAGCCAATTCAAGGCCATTTCTACCTATGAGAATGTCACTTGCAATTCTTTCCCCAAGTCTAGTCAAACAAGAGAACTTGCATAAATAGGTCACTGATTACTGAAAATTGCATATACATCATAACAATATCCAGAAACCATCCATAATTTTCTTGCAAACTAACTTGTCAATTAAGTCATATGCTTCGTAGCTCATTTCATCCGGTATTTTGGGCCAGGGTATGTCTCTGTTAATGATGTTATCAAAAATTTACTGCAACAAAACATGACCCATCAGTAAAGATATTTAACCTGTATGCCATAGTCAACAAAATTAGACAACCAAAAACTTACACCCATATCAGGCTCAACAATTTTGATTTAAGTAGCCGGGCATCAAAATAAATATATATGCAAACGTTTATGTATGCATATTATTCATTTAAATACATCAACAATCACTTAGCTATTGGACTATGATCTAGGACAGCTCGATATTACATCATTTTGTCAAGTGAAAGAAAAATACATTGGTTCATAAAATAAAATAAATAACTGCTGAAATTTTAAGAAACCAAGAGGTAGTATTTGAAACATCAACAATCACCTGCGAAAGATGTCTCATATGGTATGCCAATCCATGCTCCTTCCAGACAATAAATCACCTGCTCCAAACAATTACAAAGGTAAATATTAAAGAGAGAAACAATAATAAAAATAGCATAGACAATTAAGCAAGCGACCAAAATAATCAGATTTACTCATTTGATCGACCATTCCATTGTCAATACTATTTATAAATTAGTTAAGCAGTTGGGATCTTATTATTTCTTCTTTTGGTTACTTGCCATGAAGCAAATTGAATTACTTTCCTGCTTAAATCAATAAGAAAAGGCCTTCCATCTAGGTTTCAAACCTCGAACATGAGCTCTTAAGCACCACATTCAATTCAGAAGTGTTAGATCAATTACCACAGTGCATTATGCCATCAATTCACAGGTCAAAAATGCCATCAATTCGTGATAGTGCACAATGTACTCAACTACATTGATGAACATAGCACCAATTAAGCACATAAGAGAATATCAAACTTCAACAAGGACGTACATATTTTTTCACATGGTAGCTATGGCTAATTATCCAATGCACTAGCATCCTTTGGGCCTCCTAAAAGGAACCTAGGTTCTTAAATTACATGTCTGATATATCATATGCCTTTTCCAAATTATGTCTATAAAATGCTAACTGGACTTACATGTGGAAGAGCATTTGCAATCATAGGCTTCAATACATTAAGCTCAAAATGGAAATGTCATCCACCCACTGTAGTTACAACATGGTTGCTCACTACCGAGGTCTCCAATTGATGTTTATCACCTAAGTAAACCAGAATAAGATAGTAAACCTTACTTGAGCGCAAACCATAGCAACGGCCTCACACTGAGTAGGATTCACTTTTCCCTGAAATAGAGCACTCAAACAAAATAAGATACATCAGGTGGAGGAATAGGACTTCAATCCTAAAGCAATGTACAAACTATTGTCTTAATCCAACTCAACTTAATTCTTTAGATTCTAAATTTTCTCTCCACAGTTCTAGATTAAAGTTTACTCTTATGTCATCAACTAAAACTATACAGTCTACAAATAATACAATATCCTCTCGAGTGTTCCTAATAGATTCATTTATAACTAACGCAAAAAAATAAGTACTTAGTATTGAATTTTTATGTAAACCTATTACTATTAGAAATTCACATGTGTCTCCTCTGTTTAACCAATAGTTACAACTGAGTTATACATATAATTACATCAACATATCTAACTAATACTCCTTTATTTTCCAAAACTATCCACATTATATCTATCTAGCAGCTCATAATGCTATCTAAGAAACCTATCATATACCTTATCTAAACCAATAATCACCATATAAGGTCCTGCAAATTCAAAAAATTTCGTATCTCATGAGAATTTGTCAACTTTACTACATATTTTTACTGTAGGGCTACACCAATAATCTACCTTAAGCCTTTATCTTTTTGCTTTAGTTATGAATGAGTTGACGAGAAATATTCAGGATGATGTGCCATGGTGTATGCTTTTTGCAGATGATATCGTGTTAGTGGATGAAACTAGAGAATGAGTTAACACAAAGTTGGAGATTTGGAGAGAAGCACTTGAATCTAAAGGATTTCTAATAAGCAGAACTAAGATAGAATACATAGAGTGTAAATTTAGTAACAGTAACAATGAAAGCAGAGGAGAAGTGAAGATTGAGAACCGAGACGTGAAGATTGAGAACCAAGAAGTACCTACGAGTGAACATTTTCGTTATTTAGGGTCGATTATTACAACGCGCGAGAGAGATTGATGCGGATGTGGTCCATAGAATTAAAGCAAGACGGCTTAAGTGGAGAAGTACATCTAGGTACCGTGCGATAAACGAGTACCCACTAAACTAAAAAGAAAGTTCTATAGAACGACTATTAAACCAGCGATGTTGTATGGGACGGAGGGTCGGGCACCAAGAAATAACATGTAGATGAGATGAGTATTGCTGAGATGAGGATGCTAAAGTGAATGTGTGACAGGACTAGAAAAGACAAAATTAGAAATGAGTATATCCGGAAATGGGTAGGAATAACACCAATAGAAGATAAGTTGAGAGAGAATAGATTGAAATGGTTTTGGTTATATTTAACGGAGACCAACAGATGCAGGGTAGACCTAGATTGACGTTAGTTAGTGTAATAAATAGAAATATGAATCTACTTAATTTGACTAACGAAAGAATTGATGTAATTGATCCCATTTGATGAGGCTTAAGGCTTGATTTGATTTGGTTAGGTGGCATTTTCTCAGGAACAAAACAGAGGCAAAAACCATAAATATCATCAGAAAAATGTACAGCATAAGACTCTCATCTTAATTTTCATTCTAAGGGACTAAAAACAGAGATAAAAATAGAACTCAATTTCTTCAATTCTAGTTTCCGACAATTTCTAAGCAGATAAACAGAGGCAAAATGGAGAAATATGATCAGACAAAACAAAAACATGCTGAATTTTCAGGCTTAGAAAGCAAAAAATAATAATAATAATAATATCGAAATGAAGAAATAAAATTGAATTGCATTCATCGAATAATAGAAATCATCAAATTTGAATATTGCAACGGTCATCCGTCGATCCAAACCCTAGGAGCAGATTCAAATCGCAAAATAAGAAGAAACGAAGCAAGATAGAAACAGAGAGAACTTCCGAGAGCGAGTACCTTGAACTCGATCGAAACCCTAGGTGCAGATTCAAACCCGAAACCAAGAACAAACGGAGAAATATACTTGAGAGAGAGAGAGAGAGAGAGAGAGAGAGAGCGTACCTTCAATGATCGAGTTCGAAAGAATCGGGAAGAGCTGATTTTGTTTTTAGAATATAAGAAACAGAGAGAGCACAAGATTGAGAAGAACATCAAGGACAGAGAGAACGAGATTGAGGGACAGAGAGTGAGATCGAGAGAGAGAGAGAGAGAGAGAGAGAGATTCATACCAGTGTGAGACCGAGAGAGACAGAGCGAGAACGCATGAGAGAGAACGATCACTGTGAAGGGCTAGGGCAAATATAAGGAAAAGGGGAAAATAAATAGAAGAAAATAAGAAATAAATCAGTTATTTGCGACTGATACTGAGGTGGTTGCAAATTATATGGTAGCATAAGGCCATTTTTCTAATGTTTCCCAGCTATTACGAAATTGCACCCTTTTAGGGATGAGTATTATATACATCCTACTACGAAATATAATTACAAAATGTATAATTTTATTATAAATTTGTGTAATAAAATATCTAAAATTTTGTAACTTTTACATTTTTTGTTACGTTAGCTTGTGACAAAATTACATATTTTGTGATTAATATTACAAAATTTAATGTCTTCATTACACATTTAATAATAGGGTGCATATAACATTTTCGTACTTATATTCCAATTAATCCATAGCATATTCTTATATTTTAATAAATCTTATTATTTAAACATTTAATCTATTAAATCTTAATTTTCATATTTGAGGTATTTTAAAAATAATTTTACCCTTACAAATATTTTTTGCACACTTAGCAATTTGGTGACATAAACATTCATATTTTATAGTATAAATGTTCACATCACGGAACATACTGTTAATGTGAATATTATTATTAAGGGTATTTGGATAATTATATTACCTATAGATTTATTGGAACATAAGAAAATAATTTAAAATAAGTTGAAAAAGAATTTATGAATAAATGCCCCTTTCCATTATTAGAAACAAAAATGCTTTAGACCACTAATTAGTGGTGGCTCTAATGATGTGACAGTGGGTCTCACCTACCGCCACATGTGTTTTGTGCCTTGGTTTTTGTTTTTGTTTTTGTTTTTTTCAATTGCCACCTCACTAATGGTGGAGTTAATGATGATAAATTAGTGGTATGTAGCATTGTTCTATTAGAAAAAGGTTAGGCTTCTCTTATGTTGGTTTGAGAAACCATTTGAGTTTTGTAAATTCATTTTTTAATCGATTTCGGTGATTTAAAATATTCATGAAAAAATGATTGGATATCGATAATTATGAGTTTGAATTAAAGTTATATTATAAAAAATAGTTGGCTATTCTTAAAATTATATTTGTCGTTCATTTTTTTAAAACAAATATTATTTAAACATATAGTTACCAATATCTAATCATCTTATTTTTTATATGAATATTTTACTCAACGAGTCTTACAAAGTGAACGGTTCGGATCACCAAAATCGGGATGCTTATATTTACACCAAAAAAATCATTCACTATGCCTAATTTCTTAGTACTCCCTATTAAATTATTTAGGATTATAATTTACTCTCAATACAAGTCTTTTTCACAAATTACCCTTCCACATAATTATTTTGGTCCAATGATAATGGTGAATTTTGTTGGGGTGAATTGAAGTTTTGGTGAGAGGAAGAAGATGAAGTGAAAATAATTAAAACTTGGGAAAAAAGATGAAGAGACTTAAATATAGAGGGTACAAGGAGACAAAAAAATATATATTTTATTTTAGGGTTTAATGTGTATTGTCCTTATTAATAAATTTACATTAGAGTATAATAGGAACTAAAATTTCAAAATTTTAATTGGGCGTCAATGAATTACTATTTGGGTGCAAATAGAATGCCCCTCAAAATCGATTCCAAAATAGGTCTACGAAACCCAAACATTTTCTCAAGTTGAGATGATAACTTGAAAGAAGTCAAACCTATTGCAAAACATCCTAAATTTTTAAAAGGTAAATTATAAATACACTCCCTGCGATTTTCTTAAAATATAAATTGCTTCTTGTGGTTTTAAAAATTACATCTCACTCCTTGAAATTTCTAATTTCATGATAAATGACTACTTTTATTAATAAATTATCGAGTCAATTAACAATTTTTAATAATATTTAAAATATATTTCAGTTAATAATTTAGGTAATTTTATTATATAGGTTAGCAATTAGAATTTCACTTTTTCAGTTAATTTTGTTAAATAAAAAATTCAGATAATGGGATATTTGTAATTTTTCAAATCATAAGGGCAATTCATATTTTAAATAAATCTCAGGGAGTATAATTGTAATTTATCTCTTTTTTTTAGAACAATAAAAAAAAGGGGGGCATATATATAAAGATAAAAGAACATAGTCCCGTACGGAGAATTTAACAGAAATAAAAACATCGAAAACTAATCCTAAAGGTGCAAAGGCCAGCATCATTAGCATATCCAAACGAAGATCAAGACCTCTCTACCAGCAACCTCACACTGCAAGCCTCAACAACAAATTCCTACAAAGATACAATAACACATCCAGACACATAAATATAAGAATGAGAACAAATTACTAGATCAAATAGTTCTACACCAAGGAGGTCAAAAAAGACTTGGGTTGCCAACACTATCTTCAATGTAGATAGTTTTGCGCCAAGGAGGTTGAACAAATTTATCTTTTTTTTAATTTTTCCAAAATGTAAATAAACTAATTGCTCCAGTACCCTTAAAATTTTTTTATAATATATTTTTTCTTTCGATGTACATCGTACCCTGCATATTAGGGATTTTCAAATTACTTTCGGGCTTATTTTTGAGTGTATTGGTTTAGTTTTGAATCTTCAAATTATCAAACCAGGCCTTACCTAAACTAAACCAACCCAAGAACTGAACATATAAATATTTTAAAATTTTATTTATATTAACATGTCTTCACTTAATTGGTCTATTACAATGAAACTTAATTTCAACTAATAATTTCTCACATACAATAATTATTAGGTGAATGAAAAAAGTACTAGAAGCTTGAGTCGGATTTTGCAACTGATTTAATTTGCATTGGTTATATTAATGAATTTAATTTGTATTAGTTATGCGTAAGCTTGAGTTTAATTTAATTTGTATTGACTTGCATTAAATAATATTTTACTCTTTGTTTGTGTTAAGTTTAAATATTAAAAACTTGTTTACTTTAATTATTTATTATTAATTTATTTACTTATTTTTAATATAGTGGAACCGTTATTCCAACCCAAACCAATCCGAGCTACATTAGGTTGAGTTCAGTGGCGTATCCAGAAAATTAATTTAGTGGTGTCATTTAGTTAGTTGTTATTGATATCATTATTTCATATCGATTGAGTAAAGATTGTGATTTTTAAATGATTGAGCAAAGAGAGTGAGAAATAAAACTATAAACATTTAAGAATTCCATGCTCAAATGAAGAGTAATTTTTAATTTATTTTTGTCTTTTGTCAATTAGTAGGAGATTAATTCCAAATATGATAACTATTACATGAAACTAGAAAATTAAATTCCAACAATATAAGAAGCTTAATAGCCATAACCTGACTAACAATACACCAAGCTGAAGTCTGAGAAAAAATAATCTACTACCTACAATTCCAAAGGGTATAAATAAACACCACAAATGATGTAGCACTCCGTACTTCTTGGCATAATGGAATTATATTTGACTCCTTGATTATCATAATTGAGAACCTTCTTAGTCGATATTTGAGTCTTGGTTAAGGCGTTACAATAATGGTTGGCCGAGATTGGATCAAAAACTTCAAATTCGAATAGTTTTTCTTGAGTAATTTTCACTCTTTTATCATTTTCTCTCTCCACACTTTGAATTTTGATGTAAGGCTAGAACCATTGGAAAGCTTACTTTCAGGGCTCCAATTTGAACTAAGAACGACCCTAAACGGAGTTTGGACAAGAGAGTTATGCCCGTTTGAAATTTGTGAATTTGTGTTGTGTGCAAAGTTCGCTCGAGCATAAGTTTCACTATTTGAGTGGTCCATAGACCCTTCCATCTCTATTTTTTAACGTGACAGTTTGTTTCAGGTGACCGCTTGAGTGGAGATCAGCTTCTCCCAGTAGTTTGTTTTGCAAGCCTAGGGACCGTTCGAGCGAACAAGTGGTCACTCGAGCGAAGACCGCAAGCTCCTACTATCTTGTTTTGTAGATAGAGATACTGAGAGGTATCATTCACCAAGCGAGTGATGAAAAGACCGCTCGAGCAGTCTATGCGAATACAGCATTTTAAAAAGACACTTTTTAGATCGTTTCCTTTACTTTTCTTTTCTCTCTTCCTTCCTCTCTCTCTAAGTCCGAAAACCCCAGTTTTCCCTCTCCTCATATCTCTCATTTTACTAGGTTTCAAGCCAAAATCATTTGCTAGAAGTGGAGACTACCTAAGGATCTTTCTTTCTACCGATTGGAATTGGATTCTAAGAAGGATTTTTTTCATAATAGTATAGTCTTCTTGCTCTTCCTTGAGGTAGGGTTACTTTTAACTTAGTATCTCTTCAGTTTGAGGATAATTATGTGGTATTGTTGTGACCATGATACTTTATTTTGATGATTGAGCTAAAGTGAAGTTTTATGTTTCACACAAAGGGGATTTTACCCAACATTTAATAAATTTTCAAATAAATTCTTATGGATTATGGGTACTAGTGTTGAGAACTACTATCTATATAAAGAGGGGGTAAAAGCCCCAAATTTATTAAAACCCTAGTTTTGATTTTGGTGAAAATGATGCTTGGATGAAATTGACCTTCAAATCTTGAAATTATGGGAATAATTAGAGTTTGGAATACATTATTAATGTGTGTTGAGTTGAGATTGTGGACTTGGAAATTGATAATCAATGTATTCTATTTTTCACTAATCATCTCATGTTTTATTGAACACTTGATTACTTAGAATGCGATGAAAATGGGTAGGTAAATAAAGTATGAATCCGAGCAAAGAGTCAGTTTTTGGGAACAATGTGTCGTGTTGGTACCCGTGCGGGGAGTTAAGGTGCTCAATTGCCCTGTCTTGAGCTTATCGCCGGAAGAATGTGGAAAAATATTTTTGGGTGTCCACTGGTCCTGCCGTATAACAGTCGGCAAAAGTGGAAAAATGGATAATTTTGGGTGCCCACCACCTGCCGTATTAATAGCTAGCAAATGTGGAAAATAGTTTGGTTATAAGCCTATACGTATATGTAGTATGGGGCTCCTACAAAGGATTCATGGCATATTTACCCTCTATGTTGAGAAAGGTTTTCATTGGAACATAAATGTATTTGTTGTCTTACCCATTTTATTTTTGAACATAAATTTTAAATTATGATTGGGTTATGGTGATGCCATGTAGATGTTCAAATAATTAGATACTCTGTTAAATATATCTCCACTGGGCATATAGCTCATCCCTATCTAACATTTTCAAGAATTAGTGATGTGCCACCACCTCAGTGAGATGAATATATACTCTTTTGTTTTAGATTGGAGCGCCAAGGCTTAGGGATGTGCAAATGTGGAAGCTCCAAGCTTATTTATTGGGACCATGACTCCATTTTTCTTGTAACAAAGCATTGCCTTGAATTGTTGTAAGCTTTTAAGGCTATTTATTTTGTCCTCTAGCTTATTAAACTATGTTATATATGGAAGTGTAATTATTATGTTGAACATGGAACTATAAAGGAAAAATCTTAGTTCAATGAGGAAGCTGATCTTTTGGAGTTAATTGTGTTGTGATTTATGTATTTATATTATGTCTTTTGGGGGGCGTTTCATTCAATATTGTCTAAGATACTGCAAGTCTTGATTCACCGCTCGAGTGCACTTTTGACTGCTTGGCCTCGTTTGAGAACAGCCTATTTTAGTAACTTTTTGATTTTTACAAAAAGATGCACAAAAAAGTAGAGAGAGTGATGTGACAACTTATAGTGACTTTTTGGCTTTTTGTCTAAAACTGAAAGTTGCCAAACGAGGCCTAAGAGATTTCATTCACTGCTTGAGTGGTCTGTTCAGGATTCGATCTTTAAAAAGTCACTTTTGGGTCAAATCTATCTCATTTTTCACTCTCTCTTCTCTCTCTTTCCTCTATTTTTAAAAATCCTAAGCTTTCAAGCTTGGATTTCATCTATATCCACTAAAAATCTCACCCTAGTTCCTTATACCAAAACGTAGAGCACAGCGCATGCTTTCCTTTAATTTGAGTGGATTGTGTTTTCATCTAAGTTGGATTTCTGGGCTTTCTTCTCTTCTTACTTGAGGTAGGGATTTCTTTTCTCATTTTCAATACCTCATTATAGATAGACATGTGGTAGTTTTTATTACACTAAAGGCATGTTTGTTATGGGATTTTCTAAAGCATGAAAGGGGGTTTAGGGTTTGAGTTTTGGGAGTTTTAATAGCATTTTTTTGTTGTTTTGGTAAATTGTGAGATAGTTAATTACGTTTATGTTGATAGTAGTGAAAAGCCCTAATTTGTAATCAAGAATTTAATAAAACAAAAGGAATTAAAGTTGAGTAATTGTTGGGGCTATGTGTTTACATTAATGAATTAAAGCTTTGGTTGTTAAAAGAAGTTAATCGGGTCTTGTGATTGTTTGGTTAATGTTATGTTGTGTTGGGTTGTGGTTGTGTGTCTACTAATTGGAATTTTGACAATTAAAAAGAGGTTTTGGCTAATGGTTGTGAGTGTTGGAGATTTGGAAGAATGGGTTTGATTTTGAAAACAAAATTACGTTTGTAACTCTTTTGTGAAATGAAATGGAAAGTAGAAAATGGAAAGTGAGTAGGGAAAATGATTGTTTTGAAATGATTTCATTAAAACGTTAATGATTTGAAATTGTGGAATCAGTTGTGGTTTAAGTTACAAGAGTCGTGTATTTAATTGTTAGAGGTTTTATTTTTGGTCATCGATGGAGGATGACATTGTTGCAGTTGAATAGAATACATGTATGTGTTATATTTACAGATTTTCTATGTAATATAGAGTGTTGTGTTATGAGATTGGGGGTCTGTTTCTTGCTAGGTGAGGCCGATATAGCATAGCACCTCGATAGATGGTTTTTTCTACTTCCAATTTGAGCTCGGTAAAGTATGAATTGGGGTCCATTACCCTCCAATGGGATCAATAAAGCGTAGCGCCTTGACAAAGGTTCCTTTCATTTCCGGTTTGCGCCTAGTAAAATGTGACATGTGGGTCGTACATGTCCGAGTGAAGCCAGTAAAGCATGTTATGTTATGTGAGTTGTCTCATTGGCCATCCGTGCTTTAGGCCAGTAAAAATGGAAATATGTGTTGTTTTCCGTTATTCACATTTAGATATATATGTAGATGTATATTGTTGTGGATGTTCCTTAACCCTTGTGCTTTAGGCCAGGGAAGGTAATGGATGTGTTGGTGGATATGTGTGTGCAGTGAGTTGTGATATAAGACTGGATTATGACTAAAATGTGTGAACGTGTTTTCAAAAAAGATGTTGATATGAAATTATTTTAAATTAAAGTAGAAGGTTAAAGAGAGAAAGAAGTAGTGTTAAACCTTATTGTGTTAAAGAGGATGATTTTGGGAATATATAGATATAAAACTGTCATATTACTTATATAGTATGATGTGGTGTATTCATTATCATAACTATCTATATGTTGCTATTGTTTTGGATCATTTTGGGATCTTTATTTGACTTTATATTCATCCCATGTTACTAATTATTTTTCAGATGCACGTTGAGAAGTGGTTCAAGGTTGAGGGATCTTCTTAAATTGTTGGCCAAGGGGCCTTTTATTTGTTGGTGGGAGGCCATTGTTGTAAAAGGATTAAACCCTTCTTTTTGTGTAATAATGTAAGCCCACAAGCATTTCTTTAATTCCAAATCAGTTTGCATCCAATGTATATCCGAATGAGAGAATTTCTATTTTTTTATGAACATAAATGTATATAGTTTCCGCATGTTATTAATGAAATTGGATTATAATAATGGATGTGGTAATATTATTCGAGTAATAAAAAGTGCGGTGTGACAAACGATATCAAATTTCTCTTTGTGATTTCATACCATAAAGAGGTGCTACATAATCATTAAATTGCTAGCAATATATATATACATATTAAGCCAAATGCTCTTATTCTTAGCAAAGCTTTACTATCCAAACAAAGATAATGATGTATAAACAAAATATTTATATAGAATGATGTAACTATCACATAATTTAAAAAATATTCTTGATACATCATTTTGAATGTATTTTTTGTATAAACTTTTTATTTGTAAATTATTTTATCACCATCATATTTAACTTTTAACAATTTTAGTAGTGTCAAATTATAAAAACCTCTCAATTTTTTTTTTTTAAATACTCTTTAAAAAAAATCCAAAATTAAGTGTAGCTTCACCTTGGTTGAGTTGATTCTAGTACATGATTAGTTTACTTCTAGGTCCAAATACAATTGCACTTTCAATGAATAAAAATGAAGGGTGTTGTATGCTGCTTTTCTAGTACATGATTGGTTTGCTTCTAGGTCCAAAAACAATTGTGCTTTCAATGAATAAAAATGAAAAGGTGTTGTATGCCGTTTCCACCAAGCTAATAAGGGTTGGGCATCTCTCAAGTTGGTCATATCAACTTGAGAGAGCATTTAGGCTTAGTAGGCTGGTTTTGGGGCCAACTTCGATGATCCAAACCACTCACTTTTTAGGATTCGTTAAGTAGAGCATTCATGCAAAAAATCAATATGATTGGATATCGGTAGCTATATTTTTGAATCACATTTGTATTACAAATAATGGATAATTATTCTTAAAATTATATTTATCGTCCATTTTTTTAAACAAATATGATTCAAATATATAGCTACCAATATCCAATAGTTTTAATTTTTTTGCATGAATATTCTACTCAACGAGTCTCAAAAAATGAACGGTTCGAATTACCAAAAACGGTCCCAAAATGAGCCTACCAAGCCCAAACGTTCTCTCAAGTTAAAATGGTAACCTGAGATAAGGCAAACCCAGTTGGTAATTGGCAGTCAAACTGGGACGTCCAAATTGTTTTGTTGAATGAAATGGATACAAATCAATTACAACTGTCTACCTTGGTTCATGGAAAACACTACTCTACAATGTGAAGTGACAAATGTCCTTAAAGAGAATTGATAACTACTTTGGCAGCCAAACCTTTTAAAGCACTTATGCAAAATTAGACACTAACCACTAGGCAATGAGCCTTTAGATTAAAAGACAATTTCTTTAAATGGGCATGCAAATGGGCCAACATCTACAAGTGGTCCTATTAATGCAAATGCTTCATTCAGCAGTGGGCCTTTAGAAATAGGTAACTCCAATCTTGACTAAGCCTTTTTATTTTGGGCACTTGATTCATAAAGAGTGCTTCTACTTGCACAATTATTTTACCTCTTTACACCCTCCAATGTAATTCTCATTACACCCCTAATATATTACCAAAACTAGCCCCAAATTAACTATTTCATCTCTTTACACCACTAATTTTTGGAAGAAAAAGAGAGAAGCAGCAGAGGAAAAGAGAAAATAAGGAAGACGAGGGGTTCGGTGGAGCCCATAGTGAAGTGTCTGTTCGGTTACACAGTACTAGACAATTTACATTATTTCGGTGTTATGTTACCGGAAAAAATAGGTTTGTCTAGCGTTTTGTTGCTATACATTTACAAAGCCACTTTCTTTCAAACAATAATTTGGACCTGTTCAGTAATACAATGCTAACGAATTTGAATTTATCCAGTGCCATGTTACTAGACAAACCTTTTTTTTTTTTTTTAGCAATATGTTGCCGTTCGATTGGATAATAACAAGAAATTAATTCCGATTAGTTGTGAAGTGCCTATTCAGTGATACACTGCTATACAAATTGGATTACTTTAGTGTCATGTTGCTAAACTATAATAGATTTGTCAAGGCACTTGTCGATGTACATTGAAAGATTTACTTTTTCTTTCAAACATCCATAAATCAAACACGTGTCCATAAAATCAAAGATAAAAAGTATCCATAAAATTATTCATTAAAAAATCAGTGTACGAATTACTATAAAAGCATTCATAAAATCTATCATTGTTTGCATTTTTTAATTAAACATGTTATCACAATTCGTCTATATCGATAGTTTTGGTAGTTACTACATTAGGGCTGGCAAGAGTACGGAATTGATGAATACAGATAGCATATGCTTTCTCTCATCCACTAGCACATGGGTGATGAAAACGAATCCAATTATTTGCTATTGGAGGTACTAGATGACCAGGTCGCAAATAAACCTATAACAAAGAAATCAGTAAGTAGAATTACAAAATAAGACATGGTAATGATCAAAGTAGGCTCGATAATTACCTACACGAAAAAAGTTCCATTTGCAAATCCTATGCAAATATCTCTTTCATAAGGTGTTGCAATCGATAGTGCTCTAAGTGGTAGAAATGTTAAGCATTGTTGCATGGAAAAATGATAAAGAACGACTTGGTAGTATGATGCTATCAAATGGCTCATGTCGGGCATAGTCATCCAATGATTAAATCCAGGGCTAGGTTCAAAGTAGGATAAGATAGAGGTAAGGTCATCAACCCTTTCTTGTGAACAAAATAGTTGCACGTAGTGCACTACATTCGAATGCAGCTCAGTCAACAAGTTTCGCCTAACTTGTTGGCAATCATCTTCACCTAAACCAATTAATCCAGCTATTGCCCTGAAACCACAATTGCCATCTGCTTGTACATCTTTTATATGACGGATATATGGTCTCAACTTCTTCGGAAGTTGTTCGAAGTAAGAGATACGATTTGATTTAACCAATATCTCTTCGTTTTAATGTAATCAATATCTCTTTTGGTCACACTATACTCTTTGACATGTCAACTAATAAGGATGTTTCATCCTTTGATAATCTGCCAGTAAATGAGTGCCCTTCAAGATGTTCAACAGGCAGATGATTATACACTCCGCATCAGACATGCAACATCTACTCATCATTTGTAGGTAATTTTTTCCCCCTTAATAGAAATGGACATTCACACTTTTTAGAACCTGTCAACCTCAATCGTTCCTCCTTGATCTTTCTGTTGTCTCTATAGTAACCACTTCTTTCACAAGCAAGTGTAAGTCTTGGTTTTCTGCTATTGCCTCCCACATCTGATGTCTTTATAACAATGCTAAATCCAGTCTTCTTCCCAACGTTAGAAGCCCATTTAATTAATGCTTGACGACTACTAACAATCTAAATATAATAAATACATTTATACGTCAAATTATTAATAAAACTCAATACAAATTAAAAATAAGAAAAAAATTGTATTCATAAAAATACCTAACAAATCTTGTTTGTAATGAATTCATGGCTGGAGTCTACTAATAATGCAATAATTGCATTGTTGCAATGCGTATAAGTATAATCCTTCCAAGCAAAAAAATAAAAAATATAAAACAAATAAAACTGAAAATACATGGTAATGAGTAGCCGAACAAATTTAAAAAATTCGGCCTTAAGTTACCGGAAATGTATCTTTTATTCGGCATTTGGTTACTAGACTTATATTTTTTGTTTGGTACTGTGATGCCAGACTATTTTATTTTGTTCAATTTCGAAACACCGAACAAAAGTCGAAGAATAGTCTAGAAAAAAGAAACAAAAACTTATCAAACAAATAAAAAAGAACTCACAATTTCACTTTTTTCATGGTTCTTCACCACCGTTTCTTTATCCATTGCTTTTTTTGATGATCAAAACACTATGATTCTCACTTTTTGAAAAGAGATGTGTAAGAGAAAAGAAAAATTGAGAAAGGAAAAAGAAGAGTAGGGATTGAAGACCAAGAGGAGTAAGTAGATAATAAAATATATTTAATTTTCATGTTTTGTCTTTAGAAGTAATTTCACACATGGATAAAATTGAAAAGAAAAAAAAAAAAAAACCTCATATAAAGGGTATAAAAAGGTCAAATAGTAATGTAAGTAAAATCATCGATTCATAAATTCAAATTTAAATTCTTTTTATCTAAAGATCCAAGCGCTCAAACATTATGTTCATAAAGACAAACTCTCAACCAAAATACACACATACCCAACGTACATCTCTTTTCTCACCTCAACTTTTCATTTTCCCTAACCCCTCATCTCTCTCTCTCTCTCCCCCCTTTATGTTGCTATTAAAGAGAGGCCAAACCCTAAATATCTTACTCATATCACAAATTTTTGTTAAGGATTTGTCGAGGTTGCCGTTGTACAGACGAAGGTATTTGTTGTCGTCGTCGCCAGTGCGAAACAAGTATAGCAAGAACAGTTGAAGAGATAAAAGCTGATCTCCACGATCTCTATCGCCGCCGATTTGAAGATGGCCTTCACGCCTATATCCAAATCTGCCTCTACCGCCAAAGAATGACGACCACGACATCAGATGTCCAGATCTACACTAGAGAGCTCTGCCTTCGACGACGTTCCCCCTCAACTTGTTTCTCCTTTACTCTTGCAGGTCGTGCTGCATACTTATCCGCAACACTAACCTTAAATCCTTCCTCTCTCTCTCTCTCTCTCATCATCTCAAAACCCTAGTTGACTCTTTCTCTTCTTTCTCTCTTTCTCTCTCCCCTCCATCTGATATAGATATCCTTTTCCTCCACTGCCCATCCTGGCCAAACCTCACTATTGCTCACCCCCAATTGAACTTCTTATGATCAACTTGAGCCTTAGGGTTTTGAAGCTTGACCCCATGGACCACCTATTGGAATCATTTCTACGTCTCTTCGATTTGTCTACTATCTCTCTCGACCTCTCATTCAATTGTCTTCTCGATTCTAGGGCTTGCAATTCGGACTAGAATGATATAAAAGTATGTTCCTGAGATTTTACTATTAATGTATGAATTGTTTGGCAAGTTTGTAGTGTTTTGTTATTGTTTATTGTCAATGGCAAGTTTTTATCTACATTCTAATTAACATTTGATTGTTCTTGATCTTATTTATTTGTGCTCTTCAATTTCGAATCTAAGGGGTTAATTGATTTGGTTTTGTGCGTAGCTTTTCAATTTTTTCATTGAGATCATAAGGGTTACTCTTCTAAACTACGGCAAGGACTATGGAAAGCTCATTGTCATCGTCGAAACCTGTCATCATCTCCATTATCTGTTGATTTTTTTGATTGATAAGTGAATAGCCACTTAAAGATTTGTGATTTTGGTCATTTCTATGCATTTCTGGTCTCATTTTTGTGATTGTTGAGAATTTGTGATGTTGAAGGACTCCAAATCTGAGCTATGTGTGTGTGTGTGTTTTTTTTTTTTTTTTTTTTTTGTTGATTGCAACAAATAAAAAATAAGTCTGGACAAATAAAGATAAAAAATTTGAGAGTGAAATAGATAAAAGAATTTGTTGTTGAAAAAATTTGAACAGATAGTGGCTTCGGAAATTTCAATAACAAAGATTTGAACAGATAAAAAATCAACAAAATAGAATTTAGGAAAAAAATTGAACAGATAAGAAAATTTAGACAGATAGATTTAAATAGATAAGTGAAAATTTTGAATAGATAATAAAATCTAGACAAATGTTTGAATAGATAAGAGGGAAAAATTGAACAGATAGTCAAAAAATTTAAACAGATAGATATAAAATTGAACAAATAGTCAATGAAAAGTCAATAGATAAAAAAAAAGTCAGCAAATAAAATTAAGGAATAAAATTTGGAACAAAATGTCCTCTCAAATCAACAAAAAGATTTCTTACCAAACTGTTTCACAAATGGTAGGCCTTTTACTAATAAAAAATATCTACTAGATCTAATGTCTTATACCTTCATTACTTTGGAGTTTTCAACAATTGTCTCTTTTATTTTTTAAACTCAATACAAATTAATTGGAATTGAACCCTAAACCTCATACTATTCAATAGATTAAGCAAGGGATTAATATCCAAATAAAATTTTTACAAAAGGGTTTAGGTCAATGGGGTGATATGCTCTAATGGGACATTTTTTGAGCAACAAGCCACAACTTCATTTTGTTAAAAAAATGTGCAGAAAATTTATAGAAGAATCAAGATGTTCAAGTATATACACTTGACAATGATTTTTTCATTTTTAACTTATGACAAGTAAATTTTAGACAATTCTAAATAATGGCCCATACAACTTCGGTGGGAAGCTTTTAATCATTCGTATTCAACGTTCAATTATACAGGCAAGAGCTCTTTAGTAGAGTGGTATAAAATGCCGTCTAATTTATTAAAATCGCATCGATCTGCATTAATTCGTATCATTTTATCCACTAACTGTGAATTGAATTTTAAAATTTATAACCCGTCTTCAAAACCGCTCCACTCCGCTATAATTAATACATAAATATTTTTTATCCTCTAATGAAATATCAAAGTAAAAATGAGTGTGAGAAAAATTTAAGAAGTGAAATTTGTTACAAATTAGTAGTTATATATATGAAATATATTAAATAAAATTAGTTTGTATTATATGTATGAAAAATATTATGTAAATTAGTGTTATATATTACACAAATGTTTGATAATTAGTTAGAATATTCTTTAATCTGTCAATCTACCCAAAACCACCCAAAACATGATTTGCCAATCTGTTAATCCGCCAATCCGCCATTTGATTTGTAATTTTACCCTTAAACCGTCCGAATTGCATCACGCACACCACCACTCTCTATTGTCCCAATTTGGGTTAAATTCTATAATGTGCCATTGGAACTTTGGACGACAAAGGATCAAAACTTTGTGTCAAGCACCATTGCGAAGTTTCTTTATATGCATTTGGCCACTCAATAAAAAAAATAAGGCACCCTTGCACACAAATCTGTTGTGATTCAAGCTTCCTATTGTTATGGTATATATGATTCATACCAAACTCCAAGACTTGAGCAAATAATCATGCACACAACGAATCTACAACAGAGAAGTAAAAGAACTAAAAAAAGAAAAAACTCACAAAGTAACACGAGATTTACGTGGTTCACTCAAATCACGGGTTACGTCTACGGAGTCACTACGAATTTTACCAACAATATGAAAAGAGTTACAAGACTCTCTCACACTCAATCTCACAAATTCTCTCTACAATGATCTATCTCTCACTCTCACTATTGTGTATCTCTCTCTAAGATCACAAACTAATGAATAAATTAAAAACATAGAGCTATAGGGTTGTATTTATAGAGATAGCCTTAAACTCAATCCTAAATTAATAAGGAAACCAAAACCTAAACTACGAAGGAAAAATCTCAACTAACAAGGAAATAGTTTAGAGTTCAAATCTAACCAAACACTAATTTTCTTATTTCCTTTTCCTAATCTGATTAGGTTTAGTCCTGTTTCAGGCTTCGCCAAGAACAATCTCCCACTTGGAGACTAATCAAGACACAAACAGTCTTCACCCATGACTCTATAGAATACCGCAATGACTCGAACCATCAACCTCATGTGCCGATGCCAACTGAAGCTGCACATAGCTTCAGTTTCTCAATTGTAACTGCCTTGGTTAACATATCTGCAGGATTTTCACTTGTGTGGATCTTCTCCAAGCTGAACTTGCCATCTTCCAAGAGCGAATGAACAAAATGGTACTCGATATCAATATGCTTTGTTCTTAAATGAAACACAGAATTCTTCGCAAGATGTATTGCACTTTGACTGTCACTATACAATTTGCAATCATTGAACTTTTTCCCTAATTCACCTAAGAAACTCTGTAACCATAGCATCTCTTTACAAGCTTCTGTAGTTGCAACATACTCTGCTTCTGTGGCTGAGATAGTCACAATCTTCTATAACTAAGAGACCCACCTTGTTGCAGCATTGCCAAAAGTAAATACATATCCTGTCATGCTCTTTCTACTAACAATGTCACCCGCTAGATTAGAATCAACATAGCCAAACAAACTTACTTTTGTACCATCATACTAGAGAGCCAAATCACTCGTACCCCTGAGATACTTGCATACCCACTCGACAGTTTCCCAATGCTCTTTCTTGGGATTGTTCATGAATCTGCTAACAACTCCCACTGCATGGGCAATGTCTGGTCTTGTACAAACCATGACATACATCAAGCTGCCAATGGCTAAAGCATATGGTACCTTCGCCATGTATTCTTGCTCTTCATGTGTAATTACACCTTGTTTCTTCGTCAATTTGAAGTGGCTTACTAATGGAGTGCCTACAGGCTTTGCATACTCCATGTTGAATCTCTAGAGTACTTTCTCAACGTACTCGACCTGCGATTGCTTTAGTTTCCTATTCCTCGTCCTTGCTAATTTGCATCCCTAAGATTTGTTTTGCCGCACCCAATTTTTTCATTGTGAACTCTTTGGACAACTCTTTGAGATTTAAAATCTCATCCATGCTTGAACCTGTAACAAGCATATCATCTACGTACAAGAGAAGTATTAAATATGAAGTGCCAAGCTTTTTATAATAACAATAATGATCACCATGACACCGATGGAAGCCTGAACTTGCCATGAAGTTATGAAATTTTATGTACCATTGTCTAGGTGCTTGTTTCAGCTCATACAAACTCTTTTTCAATTACATACCAGATTTTCTTTCCCAACCTCCTCATAGCCCTAGAGTTGATGCATGTAGATATCTTCTTCCAAATTACCATGAAGGAATGCAATTTTAACATTTAACTGCTCTGGATGCAGATCTTCAACCGCAACAATGTTAAGTACGGTACAAATTGTAGAAAACTTTACCATAAGAAAGAAAATCTTGGCATAGTCTATACTTGTCTTATGTTGGAAACCTTCCACCACCATTCTGGCCTTGTATCGCTTGGTGCCATTGGGTTCTTCTTTCAATCGGTAAACCCCTTTATTGTGCAATGCAGATTTACCTTTGGGCAATCGTACTAGTTCCTAAGTTTGATTCACCGTGAAAGACTCCATCTCATCGTCCATTGCGAGCTGCCACTTTTCCCTCGCCTCAACTTCTAAAGCTTCCTCATAATATTCTGGTTCACCATTATCAGTTAACAATAGATAATGTAAGGAAGGAGAATAACGATCAACATGTTTTTTTTCTCTTGTCGACATCCTAAGAGGAGGAGGAGGAGTTTGCATCTTAATGGGTGGTGTCAACTGCATATTAGTGTCTTGAGGTTTTAACACATCACTATCAGAAATCTCGTCAAGTTCAGTCATTTCAGGTTCTTTAGTCTTATCATCAAGTCTATCATTGTACATGATAGACTCATTAAACACCATATCCATGCTTCTAATTATTTTTTGATTTTTTATGTCCCAAAACTGATACACATAATTGTTAGAGCCATACCCAATAATGATGCATTTACCAGACTTGTGATCTAACTTACTTCTTTTATCAGAATCAATGTGATTGTATCTAACTTACTTCTTTTATCAGAATCAATGTGAACAAAAGAGATACAACCAAATATTTTTAAATGCGACATATTTACCTCTTTACTAGTCTATACTTCTTCAGGGATTTTGCAATTCAAGGGAACTGAAGGACCTCTGTTAATCAGCTCTGTTGATGTACTTACAACATCTGCTGAAAACTGTTTTGGCAATCCGACATTAATCCTAATGCTCTTAGCAAGTTCCAAGATTGTTCAGTTTCATGCCACACCATTTTGCTGTAGTTTGTTTGGAATTCTCATTACATATCGAATTTTGTTCTGTGCACAATATTTTTCTAGAGTGCCATCTATGTACTCCACACCATTGTCGGATTTGAGACACTTCAATTTTGAACATGTCCCATTCTCAACTAAAGCTTTCCACTTTTTGAAGACATCAAATACATCAGATTTATTCTTCAAAAAATATATCCACAATTTACGTGTAGCATCATCAATAAAAGTGACAAAATAACTAGAGCCTCCAAGAGATATTATCGGAGATGGTCCCCACACGTCTGTAATAACTAACTCCAACTGTTTTGACTTCTGAGCTCTCAGAATCTTAGTAAAACTAACCATTTTTTGTTTTCCCATGAAGCAATCTTCATAGAAATTTCAATTCAAAAACTTCAAACTAGTAGTTTCCCCTTTAACATCAGAACATTCATCCATTTCTCACTTAGATGTCCAAGTCTGCGGTGCCATATACCTATTTCAACTTCTGATGATGTTATCGTAATCGCACTATAGGTAACCCGATGTCACACGTAGAGAGTACCTTCCCTTTTTCCATGAGCCACTACCATGGCTCCCTTGGTCATTTTTCACATTTCACTAATGAAGATTGTTACAATACCAGAATCTGTGAGTTGACCAATAGAAATTAGATTCTTCTTCAAACTTGACACATGTCTGACATCATTGATTTTCAAAGTTGTTCCATTGGGTTGGTTCATTTATACTTCACTCTTGCCAATTATGTTACAGGTTTCATCGTTTCCAAGTTATGCCTTTCCGAAATTACTTGACATAATTGTGAAGCAATTCCTTGTGCGAGGGAGCGGGAAACAACACACCAGAATCAATCACCCACGATTCTGCACGAATTCCTAAATACAACACTTGTCACGACCCAAACCTGCCCTTAGAAGTTTAGGCCATAACCGACCAGCAATCCCAGATTACCTGGACTCAAAAGACAGAATTTCAAAATATATAATTAGAGGTATAGGGCCTAAAGCAGAAGCAGAATATAAAATTTGTCTATTGAGCTGTGCATACATGACATGAATAGAAACATATATCTCACATCATATCATAACATTTACAAATATTCATTATATATACATAATCCAAGATCAAAAACTATAGCAAACAAACTATACAAAACCAAAGCTTCTCAAGCTTGGCCAAAACAAAAACTAAAGTCTCAATGCGAAGGCACATCTCGGGTGGCTTCACAAAAACAAATGCTGACTCCAAAGTAGGCTCTAATGCTGGACTTTTTTATGCTCACTTACATACATATATATATATATATATATAAATGGAGTGAGCTGGAAGCCCAATGAGTAATGTCTATGTAAACGGGTTAACTAAATGAGTTTTATAACTTATCAAAATAATACAAGTTCTTGACATGATTAAATCATGTTGCAGAAACTTGATAACAAATACAGTCCATCAAACTTGTCAAAGCTTAACACATTGTGAAGTGCCTGAAGGCCTTGTTTTACTTATCGAAATGCCATACAGAACATTCATATAGAATGACTTCATTCGAAACACCCTTATTGGTGTCTCATGCGGAACATCACTTTGATGCCTTATACAGAACATCACATTGATGGCTTATACAGAAAGTGAAACATCACTTTGATGACTTAGATAGAATGCGGAACATCACAATGATGACTTATACATTTGATAAGCTCCTTCGGAACGTTTTTTACGTGTAGATTCCATACAAAACGATTACTATCGAAGTCATGCAAAACAATCATCAAAGATTGATATCATACAGAACGTTTACAACGGTTCAATAACTTATACATAACGTCACTTACAGATCATAGACAAAATACTAGTTATCGAATGATCAAAGCACATTTTCATAATTGTTGTTCAAAAGGAAACTAATTTATTCTTTAGCAAATCTCATTTTCAGAAAACTGATCACATTGTACACAATTCAGTGTTTCAAAGCATAACTTAGCATTTCAAAGGACTTATTCAAAAATCTTGTCATATCTCATAACTTGTACAAAGTATAGGTTTCATAATTCATTGTATAGCAACACTAATTCCAAAGTAGTTCATAAAAAAATACCGTTACAGAGACATTACTCACCTCGACTAGTTCGATGTTCTTTCCCAACGTTTGAACCTATACATTACACATAACCACACATTGTAATTCGTTTTTGAATCGAATAACTCTTCTTATCTTTTCTAATTCAATCACTTACGTTGGTTTCTTACTTCTTAATCCTTAATGATTCATACATCATGCCTAAGAATGCTCAAAAAGACATGTGGACAGAAATACAAACACAAACATCTTGTCAAAATATGCTGAAACAGGGTCCTTCGCTCGAGCCAACTATTGGTCGCTCGAGCGGTCACAGAAGCTTGCAAAAGTACTGGATGGTGTCAAAGTAGGCTCGAACCATCAATTGGTCGCTTGAGCCAAGTTCAAATGTCTATAAAAATACTAGGAGCATGCAAAATGCGCTTGAGCCACGAATCTGTCACTCGAGCGAACTGGGCGAATTCTGGATTTTTCAAATTGTTCTTTGGAGTTCAAAAACGTGTTCAAAGCTTGCATGGCTTGGTAGAAATGTGTAAAAACTCTTTATGAAGCATGAATTCATGAAAATTATGAAACCATATTCTCAAATCTCTTTCAATTCTCCAAAACAAGACTTGAAACCCAATGTTTTTTCTATGCATGTAGTGATTTAATTTTCTTTCTTTTCAAAACATGATAAAATGACATGAGAAGTGTGAAATCATGGAAAATCTTGCAAGTTCATATGTATAAGCTTCATGCATGTAGGAATTTGTAGAAAATCAAACTCAATGATGAAGAATTATGCACGCATGTAAAGCTTCATCATCTTCTTGACTTTATTTAACAAAATACATGCAAAGGATCATATATACACCATGAACTGAACTCATCTTCAAGAATTGAGGGTTAAATTCTCACCTAGAGCCTTCAAATACACTTATTCTAGCATAATCTTGACCAACTCTAGCTAAATCTTCAAGTTCTCCTTCAATCTTTCACTTTCTCTCTCTAGATGAGAGCTCACTCTCTCTCTAAAAGTGTAATCTCAAATTTTTGCTCTCAAAATGAACAAGGATGAGCTCAAGAATGAGCATATAGCACTTATATATAGCTAAGATGGCTTAATACATTAATTAGAATATTAGGCTAATCAAACGCAACTTAATTAATTAAACTGAATCAATTTTTAATCAAACTTCCCAAATGGTTCTAAAAATTTCAATTAATCTATTCATGTAGCCAATTTCGGTTTTTGAAATCATTTAAGCCATAACTTTCAAATTCTGAACAGAAATTATAACAGATAGTTTTCAAATCAGACAGATATACACATTAATCACATGGCACATATTACAATTAAAACTTAACACATAATTAAATAAATGTAATAATGATATGTATGGTGGGGTCGTCGCAAGACCAATGCTTCAGAACCCTCTTCATTAGAAACATTTACAAACTCTTTCTTACCTTGGTTATTGTCGTTTTGTTTCTTAACTTTGCAATCCCGCTTTGCGTGACCAGTCTTACCGCAACCCCAGCCCTTGCCTATAAACTTTGCTCGAGACGGAGATGGACCATTCTTGGATTTACTTGTGCTTCTCTTCTTGTTGTTACCCTTGTTGGGCTTTCTGTCTCTATCATCTGTTAGAATAATATATTATTATTTGGGTTATTATTCTATAATTATTTTATACCTTAGGGCTCCCTTGTAATTATTAATCTTCATTAATATATATAGGGGATGATATTCTAATCATTCCCTAATCTGATATTCTCTCAAAAAATAACATGGTATCAGAGCCAAACCCTAAACCTAAATTATTCTACCCATATAGTACCCACCGGAGCCACCAACCATTGCCACCGAAGCCAACCCAACCGAATCACATTCAAATCATCGTCATTGGCTTCGTTGTCCACATTTGTGTCAAGCCTGAAGGGTTTCGGCTCACCTAGGGTTCGGAACTCACCTGGTGTGATGAACGTGGATCACTGAATCACGTTCGACTTATCGTCGTTGGCGTCGTTGGGTCATCATCGACACCTGAATGACCCAGTCGACAGCTCCTAAGCCTTCATTGGCTTCAATCGACTGCCTCACCTCTTCCGCCACCCTGCCTCGCTTCTTTCGACTGCTTCGCCTCTCCCTCTGCTCTACTTTTGTGCGTCTGCCTTTGGTATCTGTCTCGTTTGTCTGTCTCTCTTTATCTTGAGTTGTTCGTGTGTCTCCTTTGTTCATGTATCCACTCTATTTGTTTATATAACCCTAAGTCTGTTTATATCAAAAAAAGAAAAAGAAAAAAGAGTAATATGAATTGTTAATTTTTTTACTGTCATAGTGGTTGTTTGTTTTTTCCTTCCACCACTATCTTCTGGGTTTGTGATTGGCACTAGTTTTTGTTGCGGGTTCAGTAGTACAGTATCTATGGCAGATTCCACCAGTGTGTCCACTACTTCTCAGACACCTAGGAGTGAGAGTTCCCATATACCTACTACTATGATTGATAACCTCAACCTTAGTCTTAAAATCACCACCTCTCTATTTAATGGTTAGAACTATCTCGCGTGGTCGTAGAGTTTGATTATGTTTTTAAAGAGCAGAGGGAAGATGGGGTATGTGGATGGTAGGATACAAACACCTAGCACAACTGACCCAGGTTATGACCAATGGGAGATTACCAACTCTTCGATTATGGGTTGGCTTATTCATTCGATGGTACCAGACATTGGATACGGCTACTTGTCTATGGAGACTGCCCAAGATGTTTAGGATGCTGTGGCTACCACCTATTCCCGCAAAGGGAATTTCTCACAAGCATTTGAGTTACCTCGCTCTATTGAGAGCTCTGTTCAGGGGGAGCAGATAGTTCTTCAGTACTTCACTTCCTCACCGACGACTTGAAATGCCTTGATCACTTACAGGACTATAAGCCTGTTTGCACTGCTGATTCAGTCGGGTACAGGAAGTTCGTTGCGCAGAAAAAGGTCTTCAAGTTTTTGGCTGGTCTTAATGTGGAGTATGATCCGGTTCGGAGTCGGGTTTTGAGTATGGACACTCTTCATTCCTTTCAAGAGGCCTTTGCCTATGTACAGAATGATGAGAGTCGCCGGTCTGCTATGATATCCCCTGTCTCTACTGACCGCTCAGCATTACTGTCTACCTCTAGAGATGGCCTTAACCTGACTCACATCCCGCAGTCTGCCGCCAAAGAGTTTGTATTTTGTGATTACTGTAAGAAACAGCAGCATACTCGTGAGACGTGTTGGAAGCTTCATGGGACTCCATCCGAGGGTCGAGGTGATCGGTCTGGTTCTAGAGGAGGTTGGTCAGGCCAGTCTAGAGGACGTGGCTTCTATCTACGGGCTCATTAGTATAGTGACGTTGATACACTTGATTCTACTTCTGCTTCCATTGGTCAGGCTTCTGATGGTCTCTCTGGCATGATTACTCATGAACTTGAGGATGTTCTGCGTCACTTGCTAGACCGCCGGTCTTCTACTGCTCTCAGTACATCTTCCTCATCGTTTATCCGCTCAGGTAATTTAGCTTCTTCTCCTTGTGTTTTCCTGTCTCATAAGTGTTTACCTTGGATTATTGATTCCGGTGCCTCAGATCATATGTCTGGCTCCTTTGACCTTTTCTTTGCTAATAAGCCCTCTTCAGGTCAGGATAAAGTGAGGATTGTAGATGGTACTGTTTTTTCTATTTCTGGGAAAGGTTTAGTCCATGTCACTCCTACTTTACCTCTTTCTTCTGTTCTCTATGTTCCCAATTTTTCTATTAACCTACTATCTTTGAGTCGTATTACAAAGGATTTGAATTGTAGTGTGACGTTTTTTCCTAATCATTGTCTTTTTCAGGATCTTGTCACGAGAAGGACGATTGGTAGTGGTAGTACAAAAATGGTCTCTACTTCCTGGATCAACGGGACAAGTTTGCTCATTCTTCCACCACGAGTTCTGCAACCACTGATGATATATGGCTGTGGCATCGGCGTCTTGGGCATTCTTCTTTTTATTTACTTAAGAATTTATTTCCATTTGTTTTCTCAAACAATAATGTGTCTGAATTTCTTTGTGAGTCTTGTCAACTTGGAAAATAACACAGAGCTTCTTTTGCTCATAGTTTTAATAAAAGTTTAGTTCCTTTCTCATTAATACATTCTGATGTTTGGGATCCATCTTGTGTTGTGTCTGTGAAAGGTCATCGCTGATTTGTTACATTTATTCATGATTTTTCTCGTACTACTTGGGTGTATCTCATGAAAGACAAGAGTGAGGTTTTCTCTGTGTTCCGCAATTTTCATCAGATGATTTGTACTTAGTTTGGGGCCACTGTCAAAATATTCCGTTATGATAATGGGGGTGAATACATAGATTCTAGGTTAGGGCAATATTTTTCTACTCATGGCATTATCCATCAGACCTCTTGTACCAATACCCCTCAACAAAATGGGGTGGCGGAACGTAAGAATCGCCATCTTCTTGACATGGCTCGGTGCATTGTTTTTCTATGAGTGTGCCTCGGACCTACTGGGGCAACACTGTTCTCACCGTTGCCCATCTTATTAATCATCTTCTTACCTAAGTCTTGAATAAACAAACTCCTCTTCAAGTCCTTCTAGGTTCCCAGTCCTTATTTTCTATTCCTCCCAAAATATTTGGCTGTGTTTGTTTTGTCCATAATCACTCTCCTACTTGTAGTAAGTTGGACCCTCGCTCTCTCAAATGTGTTTTCCTTGGGTACTCTCCTACTTAAAAAGGGTATAAGTGTTACCACCCTCATTTTCGTAAGTGGTTTGTGTCCATAGATGTTATATTCTTTGAGTCCCAGTCCTATTTCTTGTCCTTTTTGATGTCACAGTCCTCCCTTCAGGGGGAGCCTTGGTGTGAAGTGATTCCTGTGATTCCTATGGTGGAACCAGTAATTCCTGTGATTCCTATAGTCGAACCAGTTGTTCTTGCACCACCATTGTGATACCCCTGCTCTGTATTACGTTAATTGGTCCCTAATACGTATGTGATTATATGTTTTGATATGATTTTGTGTGTCGTTATGTGGATATCTGTGAATGTGGCGTTTTATCTGTTCACCGTAGGAATACCTGTTTGAATAAACTGCTTCCAAAATTAAATTGAGGGCCTTATCGGCCACGGAACCCGAAATTGATTAAGCCATTGTGATCGGCATAATTTTTAGAGCCTATGGTGAAATTTAATTGAAAATTGATTCTGGTCAATTTAAACTGATTAAATTGATGAATTAAAAGTGCCATATTATTTTATATTAAAATATCATTAGTGGGGCTTGTTGGAGGATTGCATGTACTACCCCTTTAGCTCTATTCAACTCAAAACATCTGAGTTATACACTTGAGGGAGAGAAAACCAACTCTAGAGAGAGAAAAGGGAGAAGAATTGTGCAATTTGGCTTGAAGCTTTGGAATTTGAAGATTAAGCTCAAGATTTAGCTAGAACTTGGGTGTTTAAGGCTTCTAGGTGAGTAATTGTCCCTTGAATCATGCATTTTTGTTTGCTAATGGTGAATTCAGAGTTGAACAAGGAGAAAGGACATGAGTTGAGTTAATTTTGTTGAATTGGAGCTTAATATGTGCATGCATGTAAAAAATTATCTTGAAATTGCATGTTGAGCATGTAAATGTATAATCCATGTACAATTTCAATTGAAGCTCATGTTATGCTCATCATTTGTGCCATCTAAGTTGGGAATATGACTAATATATCACATGCATGTGCAATTTGAAAAGATATGAGCTTGAATGCATGAGTTGTTATGTTGATGTTGAGCTTAACATGTTTTAAGACATGCATGTAGATAAATCAAGGAATTAAGCTTCCTAATGTTGTAATCTTGCATTGGTGCCATGTTAGCATGACTAAAATTGAGATTTGGGCTATTGCATGCAAGTAGTGTGGCTGGGAATTCGAATTGGAGCTCAAGAACACAATCTGGGTTTTCCAGAATTTTCATGTCCGCCGGCGGAAAATCGAGCTCCCAAAGATTTTTCGAGACATGGTTCCTTCGGCCGAAGTTAACCTTCGAGCGAGGAGCTATGTAGGCAGGCAGTCCGCTCGAGCGGCCGAGTCCACGCTCGAGCGTGAATTCGAGGTAACCAAGATTTTGCGAGCTTAAGGGTCTGCTCGGCGAAATCCACGCTCGGCGGGACCTGTTTTCAAATCTGTTTTTGCATTTTATGTTCTGTTTTCCGTTCTCTTTCACTTACAAACACTCTTAGGCATATATTAAATATTGTAAATGAGTTGAAGGGATAAGAATGAAGCCTAAAGAGGAAAATGTGAATTTTGAACGGATTGAATTGTTAATGACCCTTTTTATGTTCATGGCATGTGTAGGGTTGAGTTCCAGGGCGAACCAATCAACCGATCACTGTGAGTAATATCTTAACAAGATATTTGTATGTCATTGTCCAATTGGTACGTCTGCGTAGGTTTTGCAAGTTCATTAAATTAAATGGTGGACAAAGATTGATATGAATGATTGGGCCAAAGGTCGATTGATATGAATGATTGGGCCAAACGCCGATTGATATGAATGATTGGGCCAAAGGCCGATTGAAATGAATGATTGGTCCAAAGGCCGATTGATATGAATGATTGGGCCAAAGGCCGATTGAAATGAATGATTGGGTCAAAGGCCGATTGATATGAATAATTGGGCGAAAGGCCGATTGAAATGAATGATTGGGCCAAAGGCCGATTGATATGAATGATTGGGCCAAAGGCCGATTGAAATGAATGATTGGGCCGAAGGCCGATTGATGTAAATGACTAGGCCGAAGGCCGATTGAAGTAAATGATTAGGCCGAAGGCGTTTACTCTTGTTCGATAATTGCTGATGTAGCTTGTTTAATGTATATTATTCACTGGGCATTCGCTCACGCTCATTCATGTATTTGTAGGTGAGCCAAGTGAGGTCCAACCCCAGCCATAGTGAAGTCTGCCAGGAGTAGCACGAGTTTTGGGAGAGTCAGCCTTGCGTCTCACGTACGAGACCCGGTCTTGCCATTTTGTTATGCATTATGTTTTGTCTAGTTGGCAAGGACCTTGTGTATATTTGTATATAGTCCGTTATGGGTTGGCTCGGTTTAGATGATCCTGTTTGTAAAGGAATTTTGCTAATGTACTTTTGATGTGGGTTATTAGCGTATCTGTGCATGGTTTGTTTAAAAGTGCATATAAGCACAGCTCTATGGACAAAGTTTTTAATTATTGCTTCCGTTTGGCCCCCTGTACTCTGTTGAGTCATGCCTATTTTGGTTTGAGGCCGTAGGTAATCTCAGGATTACTGGCCGGTAATGTCCTTAACCCATGGGGGCGGGTTCAGGTCATGACAACCATCTCCTACTGGGATGGGACTGTAGAACCTAATGGCACCAAGTATAGGAAATGGCAAGTTTATGTAAAGGACAAAGATAGACAGAAAGTTAACTAGATACAAGAAACCACTTCTGCTCCTCCACTACCATCTCCTGCTTCTGATAAGAGTCCAGGTAACTTTGAATCTCTTGAGTCCATTGATCTTGATGTTCCTACTGCCAAGAGAAAGGGTGTGAGATCTTATACTCAACATCCTATCTCAAATTTTGTGTTCTACTTTCATTTGTCGTCCTGATAGAGAGCGTGTATGTCAAATATTTCCTCTGTTAGCATTCCTAACCATTTTCAGGATGCTCTTGCTACCTCTGAGTGGAAACTTGCCATGATGGAGGAAATGAAAGCACTTAGGAAGAATGACACTTGAGCATTGACTAAGTTACTTAAAGGCAAACGACCTGTGGGATGCAAATGGGTGTATACTGTGAAACACAAAGCAGATGGTTCTATTGAGTGTTACAAGGCTAGACTTGTGGCAAAAGGGTTCACTCAGATATATGGCGTTGACTATCAGGAGACCATTGCACCTGTGGCTAAGAAGAATTCAGTCAGAGTACTTCTCTCTCTAGCAGCTACTCTAGATTGGCCACTTCATAAGTTTGATGTAAAGAATGCCTTTCTCCATGGTGACCTCAAAGAAGAGGTATATATAGATATTCCTTCTATGTTTGAGGATCATCAGACAAAAGGCAAAGTATGCAGGCTTCAAAAGTCATTATATGGTCTCAAACAGTCTCCAAGGGCTTGGTTTGAGAGATTCACTCAGGCTATGCTTAAATATGGCTTCAAACAGAGTCAGGCAGATCACACCTTGTTTGTGAAATATTCCTTATGTGGTAAGACTACAACACTCATTGTTTATGTAGATGGCATAATTCTTACGGGCGATGATAGTGAGGAAATTTCTTTGTTGAAGAAATATTTAGTCAGTGAGTTTGAAATCAAAGACGTGGGGAGCTTGAAGTATTTTCTAGGAATTGAAGTTGCTCGATCCAAGGATGGGATATTTATTTCATGAAGGAAGTATGTGCTTAATTTGTTGAAGGAAACTGGAATGCTTGGCTGCAAGGCCTGTGAGACTCCACTGGAACCCAATCAGAAACTGGGGGATGATAAAGGAGGAGTAGCTGTTGATAGAGGGAGCTATCAGTGATTAATGGGTAAGCTTATTTATCTATCTCACTCCTGTCCTGATATTGCTGTTGCTGTCAGTGTGATTAGCTAGTTTATGCATGCTCCACATCAAATTCACTTCGAGGCTGTCATGAGAATTTTGAGGTACTTGAAGTCTACTTTTGGTAAGGGTCTTTATTTTTCGAAGTATGATCATCTTCGTGTGGAAGCCTATACAAATGCTGACTGGGTTGGATTAGTGACTGATAAGAGATTGACTTCAGGGTATTGCACCCTTGTTGGAGGCAACTTGGTTATTTGGAGGACTAAGAAACAGAATGTGGTTGCCAGGTCAAGTGCAGAAGCTGAGTTTAGAGTTATGGCACAAGGGGTGTGTGAGCTCTTATGGATCAAGTTATTGTTGAGTGATCTAGGTATTGATCAAACAGACTCCATGCGGTTATACTGTGATAATAAGGTTGCTATCAACATCGCTCACAATCCAGTTCAATATGACACAACAAAGCATGTTGAGATTGATCGCCACTTCATTAAGAAGAAATTCACTAGTGGCACAATATGTACTCCCTTTGTGCGGTCAGGCGAACAACTTGCTGACATCCTCACCAAGGGGGTTAGGAGTAAGCCATTTCATGGCACCTTAGGCAAGCTGGGCATAAAAGATATCTTCGCACCAGCTTGAGGAAGAGTCTTAAAATAATATATTATTATTTGAGTTATTATTCTGTAATGATTTTATGCCTTAGGGCTCCCTTGTAATTATTAATCTTCATTAATATATATAGGGGATGATATTCTAATCATTCCTTAATTTGATATTTTCTCAAAAATAACATCATCAATTGCCAACACCAAACTCGAGTTTTCACCATTATCTTTTTTTCGGATGTCTTTACTCAGAACCAAACCCACTACATGATCCATACTCAAATTTGTCAAATCAGTGGAATTGCTCATTACAACAACCAGAGAATTCCAACTCTTAGGAAGACTTGACAGTAGTGCTAAGGCCTTGACTTCATCAAACAAGATACTAACCGATTCCAATTGACTAATTAGTGAGTTGAAATCGTTAATATGCTCAATCGGGACTCCTCCTTCGGACATCTTCAAGTTGAACAACTTCTTGATCAGATGGACTTTGTTCGTGGCTGAGGGCTTCTCATACATCCATGACAGAGTATCCATCAAATCTTCGATTGTCTTTTCGTTGTGAATATTAAACACAACTGATGCAGCAAGGGATTCTCTCACCGTACCCACGACTTTTCAGTCAAGTAACTTCTATTCACTGGTCTTCATTGTTTTTGGCTCTTTTGACACTCCTATAAGAGGAAGATAAAGATCCTTCTGATAGAGATAATCCTTTATCTGCATCTTCCACAATCCGAAGTTTGAACTGCTGAATTTTTCGATCTTCACTTTGCCTTCGTCCGCCATTGTTCTTGCTCTAGGAACCAATGTCTTATACTACTTGTTATGGTATATATGATTTAATACCAAACTCTTGAAATTGAGTAAACAATCATGCACACAATGAATCTAAAACGGAGAAGTAAAAGAAACTAGAAAAACATATTCACAAAGCAACACAAGAGATTTACGTGGTTCACCCAAATTACGGGCTACGTCCACTAAGTCACAGCGAATTTTAACAAGTTCAATATGAAAAGAGTCACAAGAGTCTCTTACACTCAATCTCACAAACTCTCTACAATGATCTCTCACTCTCATTATTGTGTATCAATCTCTAAGATCACAAAACTAATGAATGAATTAAAAACATAGAGCTACCTAGGTTTATTTATAAAGCTAGCCTTAAACCCAATCCTAAATTAATAAGGAAATCAAGACCTAAGCTAAGAAGGAAAAATCTCAACCAACAAGGAAATAGTTTATAGTCCAAATCTAACCAAACACTAATTTCCTTCTTTTCTTTTCCTAATCTAATTAGGTTTAATCTTCTTTCAAGCCCCACCAATAACATGTGTGATATTCCCAAATCCTTCAAACTTGATTTAGGCTATGGAAACCCTTGAGAAATTAGAGTGGAAACTCCCTGGAGGCCAAAAAGGTTTGTATATGGCAAGATCTACGCGCACTTTCAAAATGTTTGTCCTTCCTCTTCAAACCTTACTAGCACGGCAAGACAAGAATCGAGGAAAAAATAACTGGTGAATAGAGGTTCTACAAGTGATTGGGTGGAGGTTCCTACCACTAGAGATGTCGATAAAAATACTCCAGTTCATGAAGGTTAGTATGGCCAAAAATGGCACCCCAACCAGAAGCACAAACATGTTTAGTGTGCAGGACTCTTGTTTGTCTATGCTTGAATGCAAAGACAAAGCCCTTCTAAGCCAAAGAGAATAGAAGGAAACTCGAACAACATATGCATGACTTGAACATGACTCGTGAGAAAAAGCCCTCAACATATGCATTTAAGTATATTGCTCTTAAGGGCTTTTATTGAGCTTTAGTGTATATCCTTTCTTTTTTGGTAACGAACACACAAATGCAGTTCAGGAAACATTAATCAAAACTGGGAGAGTATCCTTTCAGTATACGCACATGTACTGACAAAAGAAAATTAATAAATTATATACTCATATATGTAAGGAAAAACACCAGACCAAACCTTCTCCTCGCCAAGTTAGACATTCACTAATCTGGAAAAAAAATCTGCAAATTAACCGGATTCATATTCAAAAAAAGAATATAGTGGTAAAACACATCCCATTAGGTGATATTGATATGGGACTCAAAGCACCATACTATACACCATAAAGCAAAGCATAGAAAATAAAAATAAAAAAATCCACCCATAATTCAAAGATAGGATATCCAAACCCCACCACCACCACCTTAATATCCGTGAAGGCCACCATTTGAGTTTCCAGGCAATGACTGATCGCCAAATTGGAATAATCTGCAAGCAGCAGAATTTGTGGACGTGTAAGATGGCCTGTTCTCACCATTTCATATTGACTAGGGATTGGATGAAAGGCCTGAGATCCTTGGCAATCCAGAGGTAGCAGCAGCAGCACCCAAGCTTGAACCCCGTGAAGACACATCAGCTTCAACCTCATCAAGTGTCTATAATAGAAAAACAAACAATTATTTCAGTCCCGTAAAAAAACCAATAGGTCCACTTGAGATAACATATTTAATGAAATAGAATGAGTTCCATAGATATACATAAAAGCTAATGTGTACAACATTAAGCAAAGGTAGATGATGGGACACTAGCTTAAGCTCTTCATGGCTCACATATCATACTGATGTTAATGGATGCGTACTTCTGAATCATGTTCAAGTCATGCATATGTTGTTCTTTTTTATTTTTGGCTTAGAAGAAAATAAAAAAGAAGAAAAGAAACAAAAGATGTTAATGGACACTAGACCTATCTTTTGTTTCTTTTCTTCTTTTTTTTATATTTTTATATTTTTATTTTTTAATTTGTTAATTTTTTTTTTTTTTTTTGTTGACTCACCTGAACAGCTTGTTGCAGGACATGGTACACTTCTCTTGTCTGTTTTCTCTTCATGACAATATAATCTTCTTCCTGCAACATCTCTTCAAAAAGGCTCTCTCTGTGGACACCAAAGAAGAAGGAAAAAAAAAAGCTCAGAAATATCAAACCTTTAAGTTAATGCAACAAACAGAGGACATCAGTGACCCATTACTGGCAGTTCATATTCCATCCTGGGGTGCATGGTGGTATTGTGTGCCACAAAGTTATGTTTTCATAATCAGAAACAGACAGATGATATAGTTTAAAACATTACTGCATTTTTACCTAATTCATAAAACACCATAGCAATTTTTAACATTCAAATTATTAGAATCATTGCATAGTTTTAATTTTTTTTACTAAATTTATTAAGCACCAATCAGTCAAATCGTCTCGAAATAGGGCTATAAACAGGCTCAGCCAAATGTCCACAACCAGGGGTGTGCACGGGTAGGTGCAGAGGTTTAGGGAAAAAATATCAATCAAACCGCCAATGGCTGATAGAATTATTTTCCAACCACAACCAAACCATGGTTCACAAAAACCATCGGGTCGGTTTCAACTTGGCGGGTTGGGCACCTAGTTTGGTATGATGTGGTGGTGGTGGTAGTAGGGTTAGGGTTGGGGTTGTGGTTGTGGTTGTGGTGGCGGTGATAAGCGGGGGTAATATGTAGCAGTACTGTGTTGGTGGTTGGCAGAGATAATAGGTGATGGTCGTAAGGTGGTGGTTGTGGTGGCAGCAACAACATTAGGAATGATGGTGGTAATAGGTGGTGATGGCAATAGTAGGGTAGCGGCGGCGGCGGCGGCGGCGGTAGGCGGGGGTGGTTGCAGCGGTGACGGTAGTGGTATGGTAGTAGTTGTCGCAGCGATTGTGGGGGTGGCTGCAGCGGCAACGACAGTGGTATAATAGTGGTTGTCGTAGCGATTGTGGCGTGGGTGGTGATAGGCGGTGGTAATAGGTGGTGGTGGCAATAGTAGATTGGTGGTGGTAGCATTGTGCTGATGGTAGGTCGGTGGCAGTGGGCAGTGGTAATAGGTGGTGGTGGTAGGATGGTAGTTATGGCGGTGGTAAGGTAGTGGTTGTGGTGGCGATAGGATGGTGGTAGGGTAGTGGCAGTGGCATCGATGGTAGGGTGGTAGAAGAGGGGTGGCAGTGACGAAGGCAGTAATAGATGTTGGTAGTATCCAACATACTAATAAACACTTGTTAAAGGATGATTCCATGATGCAATGAAATGCCTATTCCTTAACTTTGAGGAAGGAATAGATATTCACCCTTTTTGTTAGAATGACCATTCCAATGGAATGGCTATTCCCCCTTAACATATGGTGTACCTAACATTAGAAAGGGAATGTAAAGCTGGAATGGGCATTCCGTTCCAGCCCATTTCATCATACAAAACATGCTCTTAAACTTACAACCTAATTCAACCAAACTCAACTCAAACAGAGATTTAGATTGTGCTTGGATCATAAATTTTGGTAGAAATTTAAGAAAGAAAAGGAAAAAGTGAGGGAATTGGAGAAAACAAATTTAACTTATATTTTATTCACATTTTCCTCCCTTTCCAAATCCCTACACAGATCTATGATTCAAACACAGCCTTAAAAAAAGAATCTGCATAAACAGATATTAAACTTTTTTTGCACATATGTTAAGATTAAACTGCTGACAATAAAACATAAAAGACATAGAAAGCATTACCAAAAACAGAAAAAACAATCAAACAGCATACAAAAAGTAAATGTAAAGGAAACAAAAATGGTTTATCTATATACAGAAAAATGAAAACATGGGGAACCAGTAAACACAGACAAGAAAAGCAAATCATTTTTAAAGCATTATTATAAATTACAAAAAAATGGGGAAGCAGCAGAAGATGGGAGGAGACTTGGGGCTGATAGTGGAGGGGAAGTGCAGTGGGCGCCAGTAGGGGAAGAGAGGTGAATCCGGTGATGGTGGAGGGGAGTAGACATGGGAAAGAAAGTTGATGAGGATCTGAGAGAGAGAGAGAGAGAGAGAGAGATGATCTCAGAGAGAAAACTGAAATATTAACTGAGGGCTATGGTGACCTGTCTTCTGTTGTGTTTATCAATCGTTGCCTCCTTGGAGTCTTAGAAGTTAGATCCTTTGAAGTGTTGAAACCATGGAGGACTGGGGAAGCACCAGCCGGTGATGAATGAGTGAAAGCGAGAGTGAGAGTGAGAGTGAGAGTGAGAGAGAATGGGGATAGAGAAGAGAGAACTCAGAGAAGACTGATAGCTGAGAGGAGAGGGACTGCATCACTCTGGCGCTTTGTTTCTTGACTAGAATGATTGATTGAAATGAATGGAGTGGTGTTCTTACTTTTTAGAGAAGGTTATTTGTGGAGATTGATTGAGTGTGGTGGGATGCACAAACCTATTATAAAATACTTAAAATAATAGTGTGTCGGTTTGGGTTATTGGCAGGTTAAACATTTCTGTTCTGAACCACCTACAAACTGGGACCGCTCCTAAAAATGTTTGCACACCTGCCAACCCTCTCAACCCGCATGGTTCAGGGCCCGTTTGGGACGGGTTTGGCAGTGTTTTGCAGAGCCCTATTAACCACCTAGAGCTCAATGACTCAACTTCTGGACAATAACCTAAAACACTATTTCCAAAATATAAAGGACCTTTGAATGTCACAGCATATTCAATTTTTTTTATTCCAATAATTTTTTTTAAATACCTATTTCCACTGCCATTTGGCTGCTTCCATAGCCTCATACACAGCCCTATAAATGAAGAACAAGCTAATGACACTCTGGAATCATCGAACATGGCTGTAGCAATAACAATTATCCCAAAATATAACAACAATAATAAGCACGCAAATGAAAGCTATATAAGAAGGCTATTGTTGGGAATGGTGGAACATGGCAATATCATTGTTCATGAGCCATCAGTTGCGAACAGCCTTACTCAGTGCATCTTATATACCAAGCAAGCAGACATTCCAAGCGCACTTTTATTCCACTTAAAACACCAATCAAGGCAGGGGACAAGATTAACAGGTTAGCTGCACAATGAGTAACTCAGGTCAAACTAAGAGATCATAGAAATTACAATATCTTGAAACATGCCCATCTCAAACACCCAACAGACTCATTTTAGCCTGCACTTATTTTACTGAAAAAAGGCAGGTATAACGCATGTCCAGTGTTATCCCATGTTTGTGTGCCTTAGAAAAGCCACAGTTTCAATTAAAATGGAATATTTCAACAACACATATGGGAAAAGTTAATCCTAGCAATATCAAATCAAAACCTCTCATAACACGGGCTTTCTCAATTTCTCTCTCCACTAAGTATGAAAAAGGGATGTTATAGGAAAAATAATTAATTTCTTAGGGTTAAGATTAGCGATAGGTTGGCAATTTTATGACTTTGTAAGATTTCTGAATAATTTTCTGTATATTCAATCGTATATATTTACAAAGAGCTCATCAATTTATATAACTCTAAACCTATGACTGAAAAAAGAAGTACAGCTGATTCAAATATTTACACTACAATCTTTCCTAATTCCTAATTCCTAATATACACAATCATGCCAAATTGAGAAGATACACAACATATTCTCACACCCTCGCTCAAACTCAACGTGTTTTAGCAGAAAACACTGAGAGTGAGCGGTAGTGTGAGTCTTGGTGAAGAAGTCCACAAGTTGCAAAGCCGAAGAGACAAAAGAAAGTGAGATAGAGCTAGATTGCAGATGATGTCGGACAAAGTGACAATCAATTTCAATGTGTTTCGTTCGTTCATGGAAGATAGTATTATAGACAATCTAAATAGCACTGCTGTTGTCACAATAGAGGGAGGTCGGAGAAGATTGAGGGACACCTATATCAGGTAAGAGACAACGAAGCTAAATAATCTTAGCAGTAGCATAAGCCATAGCACGGTACTCAGCTTCGGTAGTAAAGCGAGCAACAACAGTTTGTTTCTTGCCTTTCCAAAAGATCAAGAAATCGCCAAGAAACATATAGAAACCAGACGTAGACTTGCGATTAGTAACATTACTAGCCTAATCAGAATCAGCATAGACCACCAAATCCAGAGAGGAAGTAGAGGAGAATAGTAAACCCTGAAATATAGTACCTTGGAGATAGCGAAGAATCCGAACCAATGCAGTCCAATGTGTGGAGCGAGGAGCAGAAACAAACTGGCTAGCCATATGAACAATATAGGCAAGATCAGGACGAGTAATCGTCGGATAGACTAAACAACCCACAAGGTCGCGATATAAAGTGGGATCATCTAGAGGGACACCATCAGTAGAGTTGAGCTTCACATTAAGCTCAATAAGTGTATTAGAAACCTTAGTATCAGTAAGACCAACACGGTGAATGACCTTATTAGTATACTTAGCCTGAGATAAAAAATAGCCCTTCGGAGAATAAGCAACCTCAATACCAAGAAAATACTGCAATGGCCATATCCTTCATCTCAAAGGTGCGAAAGAGATGTTGTTTGACCAAAGAGATGGCAGAAGAGTTAAAGCTAGTGATGATCATATCATCCACATATAGTAAGAGAGCAACAAAACCAACCGACGTATGTTTCAGAAAAAAAACAGAATCAGAAGTAGAAGGATGAAATCCAAGCTAAGTAACAGCAGTTTGAAAGCGATCATACCAAGCACGAGAAGTTGTTTCAAACCATACAGAGCACACCGAAGACGACAAGCCTATTCGGAAGAGTGGGGAAGCCCAGGGAGTGGACGCATGTAGACCTTCTCAATGAGATGACCATTAAGAAAAGCATTCTTAATGTCCATCTTATAGAGAGGCCAATGTCGGATAGCGGCAACAAAAATCAAGGTACGAACAATAGTCATTTTGGCAACGTGGGCAAAGGTCTCCTCATAATCAATACCATACTCCTACAAAAAACCCTTGGCAACCAGGCGAGCTTTGTATCGCTCGAGAGAACCATCAGAATGAGTCTTGACTTTATAGACCCATTGCTATGAAGCATGGACACTCCAAAATTGGTGCCGTGGTGGTATCTAACACGCGGACACGCCGGGGACACATATTCTTTAATTTAATGATTTTTTTGGAGGGGACACAACGGGAACATAGCGGGGACACGACAAGGCTTACTTTTTTTTTCCCCTCTCTTATTTAGTGTTTTGCGAAGAATATTGTTGGATGTTGAATGTTTTCCCTTTCTCGTCTTAGTTTTTGTTATCGTTTATTATGACTTTTTTGTGAATGGATGATCTATTAATTTGTTTAAATGTAGTGGTTATATTTATTGAATTAATGTTACTATGTTAGTGTTTGTTAATTTTGATTTAGAATGAATAATATGAATCTACATAACACATAAAAATATATAAAATAAAATTCGCTGTGTCCCCTGCCGTGTCTGTGTTCGTGTCCCCATTTTTTGAAAATTGCCATGTCTTGTGTCCGTATCCGTGCTTCATAGCCCATTTGCAACTAACCAGATTCTTGCCAGCAGGCAACGGGACCAACACTCAAGTGTTAGTCTTTTGCAAGACAAACAACTCATCCTCTATAGTTCGAACCCAATTGGGATCTTGACAAGCCTTCTTGTAAGACTAAGATTCTAAAAAAAAATGAATAGCAAACAAAAAAGTATGATAGGAAGCAGAAAAACATATATTAGACTAACCCAACCTGTTTGGAAGATGACGCTCTCGAGTATGATATCGGTGTGTAGCAAGATTAGAGTCGTCATAAGCAAGAGGATCAGCAGTAGGGGCAGAGACAACTGGTGGAGGGAGAGCCAGGCGACGAGAATAAACTAACAACAGAGGAGGAGGAGGAGGAGGAGGAGGAGATTCATGGGGTTCAGTGGAAAAAGAGGGAACAAGTTCAGGGGGAACAGTAGAGATATACTCATCAGGAGAGACCTCAAAAGGAAATAGATCAATATAAATCAAATTCTCTTTGGAAACTGGAGTAATGATAGGAGGAAGTTGAAAGTAAGGCAGACGTTCGAGAAAAAAAACATGACGGGAGACATAAAGACGACGGGAAACAAGGTCATAGCATCGATAGCCTTTCTAAGTAGGACTAACCCAAAAAGACATAGAGGACAAACCAGGCACTAAGTTTGGTCTGATCTTTGCGAGGAAGAAGGCCAAAACAGGCAGACAAAAAACACACGAAAGAGGGAGTAATTAGGAATTTAGGAGAACAAAGCCTCATAAGGAGACCGACTAGAAAGAAGGGGAGTAGGCATGCTGTTGAGAAGAAAAGCAGTAGTAAGAACTGCCTCCTCTCAAAACAAAGCCGGAACTGAGGCAGAGAGAAGAAGAGACCTAATTGTCTCAAGGAGAAGACGGTGTTTAAGCTTGGCTGGACCATTTTAGGCAAGTGTATCTGTACAGGAAGTTTGGTGAATGGTATCCAAATTGGCCAAATACTCACAGAACTCATTTTTAAAATATTTCTCACCTAAGTCCGAACGTAACACTTTAATTGTAGACCCAAACTAAGTAGTAATCATAGATTGAAAAGTACGGTATATTTGATAGAAATCGGATTTATGAGTCATAAGATAAACCCAAGTATAACGGGTGCAGTTGTCAACAAATGACACATAGTATGCAGAACCTCCTTTGGTGAGAACAGGAGAAGGGCCCTAAACATCAGTATGAACTAAAGAAAAAGGTATATTAGATATAGAAATACTTTTACGAAAAGGTAAGGCTATCATTTTGGTAAGTTTACACACCCGACATTCAGTAAGTTCACTAGAAGAAACTTTACCCAATATACTTGATTGAGCTAAAGACCGTAAACGGTCAGCAGACAAATGCCCTAATCTAGAATGCTACAAGTAGAAAGGACTGGACAAAGAATCTAACTGAAAAGAGGAAAAGGCAGTCGGAGAGGTTGTTATAGGCAGATGCAAGTTCTCCACCACATAGAGGTCTCCAACTCTACGACCAGTTCCAATCTACTGCTTTGACATCCCATCCTGCACAAAACAGATAGAAGAAGAAAAGATAACATCAAAACCGGAGGCATCAAGCTAACTGATAGATAATAAACTGACACATAACTGAGGAACATAAAGGACAGATGGAATAGAGACAGCAGATATAGTAGACGGTAAGACAGACCCAACAGATATAACAGACATACCAAACTCATTAGCAGCATTAACAGTAATAAGAAGGGAGGGGGAGTACAATTTTGAAATAAGAATAAATGGAGAGTCATATGATGAGATGCACCAGAGTCAAACATCCAGACAGATGATACCTCGAGAAGACCCAAGCAAACTTGAATGAAGAGAGAAACAATAGAGGCAAACAAGAATGGTTGGGAGGTAGACAATATATGTTGAAGTTGACTAATTTGAGCACTCAAGGAAGCCAAATCAGGATCAGGAGCCGCAACAAATGCAGTAAAATCAGCAGGAGGCTAAAAAGTACTCGGAAGAGGGGTATAGACCTGGATCTGAAATTGTTGAGAAGACGAGGTAAACAGATGCCTCTTCTTGGGACAATCATACTTCCAATGACCTCTCTGATGGCAGAAGGCACACTCATCAAGAGCCAGAGACATTGTAATAACTAGAGAGATGAGGGGTTCAAGTGTAATAAATCCAAAATAGAACAAATGAGCCAAACTAGGGTCAAGGGTAATAACCAAAAACAACTGAGAGGTTGAAGAGTAATAAATCCAAAATAACTAAATTAGAGATTTAGATGACCCACAAACAAGTCAAATAGAGAGAAAGACCCCTTCACACTAGACGAACACAGAGAGAGAGACCACTTGCGAGAGAGACAGAAGCCGAAGTTGATGCAAACCAGGTGCGATGGAGGCAAGAAGCAGAGGTTGTGGTATGAGTCGTGATATGGGTCAAACAGAGACAGATGGAGAAGGGCCTCAGGAACTTGATTGTGAGCAGGACCTCCCGATGACGAACCAGAACCAAAATCAGAGAGGGAGCAGTGACGAGAGGCAGATTTCAATGCTAGAGTTCAGACAATGATGATAGGCTCTGATACCATATAAGATTTCTGAATAGTTTTCTATATATTCAATCGTATATATTTACAAAGAGTTCATTAGTTTATATAACCCTAAACCTATGATTGAAAAAGGAAATACAGCTAATTCAAATATTTACACCACAATTTTTCCTAATTCCTAATTCCTAATTCCTAATATACACAATCATGCCAAATTGAGAAGATACACAATATATTCTCACAGTTTATGCAACCTGTTAGATTTGTATAAAAGAAAGAAAAGAATGAGAGGAAGAAAAGAGAGAGAACTGCTGCTGTGTTTATTTCTCACTTCTAAACATATTAGGGTTACACATACTTATAATAAAAGACTAAAGGAACAAATGATATAACTACCCTTATACACTAATACTTAACACTCCCCCTCAAGTTAGTGCAAAGATATCTCTCATGTCCAACTTGCACCAAATGGGATGGAAAACCTTACTATTAAGACCCTTAGTAAAGACATCAGCCAATTGATCTTCAGACTTCACAAAAGGCATACATATGAAACCCTTATTCAATTTCTCCTTGATGAAATGTCTATCAATCTCAATATGCTTTGTTCTATCATGCTGAACAGGATTGTGAGCAATACTAATGGCAGGTTTGTTGTCACAGTACAGTGTCAATGGTTCAAGCAAACAAACCCAATATCATTCAACAAGGACTAGAGCCACATCAATTCACATGTACCATCAAGTGGAAGAAGCTGTGGTAGAAGGAGAGTCAAGTCGAGCCATCAAACGCTTGAGAGTGCGTAACTCTTTTGGGAAAGAGTGCTAGGCTCAGAAGGACTTGTAGCAATCACATACACATGTGCTTGGGGACGAGCTGTACTACCATGACCTCGACCCTGAGTAGGGCGACCATTCAGTTTCCAGCATAGCTCTCGATCATGTCTGTCTTTCCCACAATAATCACACTTCAAGTGATCTTGATCAACCATTGTACTTTGACTCCCAGACTAAACCGGACTAGGCCGAGGAGCTCAAGTAGGAGGAGCAACAACCAAAACAGAACAATCCTGAATAGAGGAATGAACTATAGCACTACGTCGACTCTTCTCTTGCTGGACAAGGGCATAAGCCTCGCGTAGGGTGGGAAAAGTGAACGACCCAACACCTAGACGCGAAGCTGATCACACTCGAAGTTCAAGCCAGCAAGAAAGTCATACACACGCTCCTTCTCCACGGTTTGCTGAAACAAAGTGGCATCCCGAGAACAAACAGCCTCGAAGCTTTGGTAATAGTTTAGTTCCTGCCACAAACTACTCAACTCAGCATAATATATTGCGAGTGATCTATCTTTCTAATCTAAGCTCTGAAGCTTCTTCGCAACTCATACGCCTGTGCATTATTACCCTGTTAGGAGTACATTTGTGCTGCAACTGTCCAAATCTTATGAGCAATATCTAATAAGAGGAAACTCCGACTAATGGTGGGCTGCGTAGAGTTGATCAGCCAATTCATAACAAGAGCATTTTCAGATCCATTGAGTATGGAGCGAGTCATCACCATTCGGTAGGGAAAGAGAACCAGTAATGTAGCTAGTCAAACGACGAGCAACAATAGCAAGACTACAGGAGTGTGACCAAATCAAATAGTTGGAACCATCCAATTTAATGAGACTAATTTGAAGAGAGGGACTGTCGGTAAGCGTAATAACACGACGCAGGCCACCCTTATCACTAATTGTATCCTTAGTCTCACCCTCAACCATTGAAGATTAAATCCCCACAATAGAAAAAAACAATACCAGCCCAAAACCAACAAAAACAAACAGAGACAAATCCACAAACTCAACTTAGGGACAAAACATACCTCTAGAGACAAAAACAGAACCAAAACATGGGCTGGAGAGGCCAAAAACAATCAAAAACTATGCTCAAACTAAGGAAACCGCCAAAAATAGAGTGAAACCTTGCCAAATCATCAAAACCAGGTCTCCCAACCCTAGTAAAATCCCAATCGGCTCCCATGGTAGAGGAATGAAGGAAAAAGTCAACCAAAAACCAGCCCCAGCAGCGACTTCCGAAAAATCAATCCATTTTTCCAAAAATCAACAAAAATTGGAAAAACACTCAAACACTCATCAAAAAATTACAATAAAAATCTAGGGTGAAAACCCATCAAATTTTGACCATGAAGGGAATTTCCAACCCCCCCCCCCCCCTGTGTACAGAGAAGAACGAATGAAACAAGGAACAAGAGAAGAATCTTCAAGGCGGAAGATGAAGCTCTGATACCATATTAGATTTGTATAAAAGAAAGAAAAGAATGAGAGGAAGAAAAGAGAGAGAACTACTGCTGTGTTATTTCTCACTTCTAAACATATTAGGGTTACACATACTTATAATAAAAGACTAAAGGAACAAATGACATAACTACCCTTACACACTAATACTTAACACAACCTAAAATAGAACTCAAGCCACTGCTAAGACAAGCAAATTTGATTGCATCACCTGAACTTGAAGTTCTATGAGAGATCTTCATCAACATCAAAGAAATGCTATAGAAGAGCTTCATCGAAATGAAGAGGACTTTGGACAAGGCTAGGACCAAGTCAGAACAAGCTATGCTACAAAAGTCAAATCTTTGTCAGCTCAGCATGGTTGACCATAGGTAGGTTCAAAAAGCAGTTTTAGGAAGTCTCACGATATGGTCAATTATCCTTGTGGATGTAGACAACTATGATCGACTGTGGTCAACCACGACAACATAGGGTCAACCATGCCTAGAAAAGTTTATTAAAAAAGATCGTTAACAAACCATTGGTGGCTCGGCCATATATACCCCAACACTCCCATTTGGAGTCTTTTGACGAGAGCTAATAAGTTTTTCAATAAATTTAAATGTACATTTAAGACGTATTAGACATATTTACAATGTTAATAATAAATTAGCTTTGACTGATTTAATCAGAAGAACAGAACATAACTCCCAGTAGAGAAGTCTCACTTTGTCCCATGTGCATACCTGTACAGTTTCTGTATAAAGGTGTTCAGAAGATCCGTTTTCGTATGGTTAACCTGGAGAACATACACAGTAACAGAACATTGAGATGAACAGAACCAGAGGATGAAGATCAAAAGAATGCACAAAATCCAATCTCAAGGCTAATTGGATATTCCACAACCCACAAATAATAGATTTGAACAAATACAATACAGAAAAGAAAAGTTTCAATAACAATACCAGAAAATGCATTATAGCTTTTGGAACAAAGTCTTGAATGTTCTTTCTGACAATGTCATAGTAAGAACTCAAGAGTAATTTGGTTACTATTATTTCAACTGCTTCATTATCTGTTTGTGCTTCTGATGGCCTTAAGATGGCAGGGAGCTGAAATTACCGGCCACAAAATGACGAACTTGAATCAGGAATAATGAAAAATACAATCACAATTTCAAAATAAAAATTAATTTATCAAGTTCTCGTGAAGCACATTATTACCTCTCTCAATTGGATCACAGAAGGCATCCGTTCCATATCAGAAACAGTTTCATCGAGAGATCTATCTGAAACAGTTTCATCGAGAGATCTATTAGCTGAACTCTCTGCAGATGATGCCCGACTCACAAACATAGATGGAATGCCCCAAGTCTTTGTGGATGAATTACCTGCTAAATACCATGTAACAGTAATGTACGTATAGCTAGTAGCTACTACTCATGCCAAGGAGTAGGATGGCCATAATCATGCTCATAATCATATTACACACTAACTATAGAAGGCAAGCAGCATTTCTATAAAATCACAACCACAAACTTTTACCGTCTCTGTGTACGCCTCACACAGGTCTCAGATTCCCCCCAACAACTTCTACTTAAAATCAAATTACAGTTCATTTTGTGCATGCAACTGCATCAAACAGATGCAATCGGAGAAACATAATATTATATCTAAGGCAAAAAGTTCTCGTTATTTAGTCATCAAGAAAAGGTCTCAGTTTAATACACAATTCAAGTCCAAATCCACCCAACATTGAGGTTGATCAAATGGTAGATGGAGTTAAAAAGGAATATATAAGTTTCTATTGTGACAACCGGAGTACAATATAAATATACATGAATCTGAATGATGACAATCATGATAATCAATATTGGCTAGATAGAAACATGGGCTAATCACTACAACTATATGTATAAAAACACTCACACATGCATGCATGCAATCAATCAGACACATTGCTTTAATAAACATAACAAAGATTTTGATAGACACCAAGAATATTGTCATATAAGCCGTATCACGTGTTTTGAAAGTAAAAATAAATTATGTAGTGTGATATATCAAAATGTTCAAGCCACGCTAAGGCCAGAACCAAAAGAAAGAAATTAAGCATCAGCGAAGAGTAAGTGAGGAGAGTCCTGATCATATTCACTGTAACTAAACAGTTAAGAGAAATATAAAAAATTCAAGACTCCAAGTAATAAAATAAAATAAAAAAAAAGAGAGAAAAAAAGTGCATTTAAACGGGAACAACCACCTCCTTGAAATTGCAATTATTTTGAGTTGTTTTCACTTAAATGTGTAATTTCGTCCCACAAAATTCAAGATTCTTTTTTTTATATATTTTTTTTATCAACAACAAAAAAAATATATTGGTATTAGATAACATGCATAGGGAGTTATTCACCCAAAAATAAACATGCATAGGGAGCACAACCCTTAGATAATACAAAAAGAAGAGAAATAAAAATAACCGCCATCCCTTATAACAGCCCAAAAACATCCATACCCAATAACTAAAATGCTTCAATATTGCACCAACTTGTAAGTGAACAATTCAAAATACTTGTAAGTGAATATCAATTTATGAAATTAATTCTTTAAGAACAAAGACTATACCAACGGATATAGGTGTGTCATTGTTGGACTGAGGATGAGTTCCCTGCCATAGACCAAACATGAAAGAAATTACAAAAATGTTCTTAAAATGTAAACAAGTGAGCAGAGTAGACCACATAAATGAGCTTCAGGCCTTGGAGCAGACCATACGAATTCAAGTATTGTCTATGTAATTAGTCTAATCCTTTGTAGGAACTACACATAATAATGAACTAAATATATTAATAAAATTTAGGGGTAATTACAAAAAAAAAAAAAAAAAAAAGAAAAAAAAAAAAAACAAGTTTGACACAATATCAAAATAAACCTTGAGTTTTTTATTTTGTCAATTTAAACCCTAACTTGTTTATTTGTTTTCAATCTAAAACATTTTCCTATTTCTATTAAGTAAAACAGATTGAAAAATTATATTTTATTAAACTCATGTAAGTGTACATAAAATGTTTAAAATATCCCTTTTCAATGAGTTTAAGAAATAAAATACCCTTTCTCTGTTGGTTTTACTTAGCAAAAATAGGCGGATGTTTATGTTGACACAATTACAAATTCAAGGCTTATTTTGTTGCAATGGTCACACCATGGGGTGGTTTTGTAATTTCCCCTAAAATTTATAAAAAAATCTTTTGTAACAGAATTAACAGTACAATATTATTTCACTTTTTAAACTGAAAACTTGGACCGATGCCTTGCTAATATATATATATGGCAAGTCTAGATCCCATTAAGAGGGATAGCCTTCTGCTACTGGTACAACCTTTATTAATTAAGCCAGAAATACTAATTTTATTCATTAAATGGTCAGTACATGTATATGAAATTCAAATGGGACAGACAAAAGTATTTAGTGCTCTTCAAGAGAAGCCAAATGTTGCACTAAGATAGGCATAGTTTGACCCAGACCAACCGCAACCCAGAGTAGAACTTAAACCAACTTAGCTCGGCCCAACAGCATATAATTAGCCCATTGGAGTTCAGAGCCATCAGGCTATGCCACTGATATTATGGCAGACAGGGTGTCATCAATTGTTATCAATAGACCAAGTTGAGTTCACAAGGCCCACAAAGCTACATGCATCCATTGCTGTCAAATCGTAAATCTTTTGGGTAAAATAGTTAATCAATATAACTAATTGATTTCTTTGTTATTTCTTCATAGCAGTGTTTCAAAAAGCTCTAGGCGCATTGAGGCGCTAAGGTGTCCTAGAGCTTAAGCTTGAGGCGCAATGTGAGGCACAAGCCTCACTGAAGAGAAGCGCAAGTTGTCAAAGATAACCAAAATATTAATATAGACAAAGTTTTTAACATAAAATAAATATTCTTAGAATTTCAAAAAATAAAAATAAAAAATAAAATAAATAGAACGACATTCAATATTCCAAAAATCATGAAAAATAACATTCAATGTTTCAAAAATTTCTCAAAAATAACTTTCAATCTTACTTTTCCCTATACTATTTATCTTTGTTTATCAATTTATTAATGTAATTCATTTCTTTTTTTAGATAAGGAACTCACACTATATAATACCTTAGTGGTTTTAATTTTAAATTGGGACCAAATTGCCTAATAGCTTCAATTATTGGCCCAAAACTGTTGTAACTTACTACATTGAAAGGAATCCCAAAGCCATATATCCATCTTGCAATCCCACAGCTTTTGCTTAATGCCTAGAGTTTTTTTTTATATGAAAATTGGTGCTCAAAGCATGTGTTTACATTTTATATTAGAAAGATTGTAATTCCATATGGTTACACACACAAAGAATAAGGATGGAGTAAAATTTTAAATGAAGTGCATGAGGCGTGCGCCTCAAGCACCTCAAATGTGCCTTTCCTATTGCGCCTCGTCTCAAGCTGTCTGAGGTGCCTCAAGTGCGCCTCGGTCCTAAGCACGAGCTTAGGCGCACCTTTTAAAACACTGCTTCATAGATAGGCAAAAACAATGTCATTTCATGCAATATGCAAATAAAAACATAACTGGATCGCGGTGAATCATAGTAAATCGCAATGAATCATGGTGAATCAAATGATTTACTCAATTTTTGATTCAATAATTCGAATCATTTCGGTTTACCCTCGTATGAATCGTATGAATCAAATCGCACAATTCTAACCATGCATTTATTGATACACAATGCATTTGATATCTTGGCACAAACAATTTCCTCTGCCTAGATTATCAGATCATGAAAAATATATATATATATATATATATGATTTTACACTGAGAGGGACCTCAGCCTTCACCATAGAATTATTTTGACCCGGCATTAGTTATTCTATTTTGTATTCCTATCAATAGTTTTTATAGTTCAATGTGTTGGTTGCTTTCCCCCACGGATCTCTCGGTGCTTTTTTCCAGCAATGACTTCCTGTTGAGGTTTTACCAGTAAATGTTTCACATCATCTTTGTTCATTCCAAAATCATAAAAAAAGGGGAAAGAATAATACCTGGTTAGGCAAAACTCCAGTCAAAACAGACTTAAGCTGGACAACTCGAGATTTCTGGCCCCTCTCTGACATGGATACTTTTTCGACATTAGTATCATCCTGATTCAGCATAAAAATACAGATGATGATGTTCTATTCAGATACCCTTAAACCTATAGTCATGGCTGTTAGAATCTTACAATTCATACAATTCGATATGAGTTTTAAGAAAAACTAATTGATTCGTGCAATAGAATCTTACAACTCGATTTTGATATACTACGATTCATTACGATTCGTTGTGATTGAAACGATTCAGTTCTGTTTGAATAATGCACAAAATGGCGTCGTTTTCACAAAATTTAAAAAAAAAAAAAAAAAAAAAAAAAACAGATTATACTGATATACATGGTTTTATATGTATATACTAAGAATTTATCCCCAAAAAAAAAAAAATGCATCTGCTGAGAAGCACGAACACTTCTAAAAAGGTGGCATGTCAATGTTGAACCGTAACACTTGTCGGACACTTCCCGACACATGTTTGACACTCATCCTAATGTGTCTTATTTTTTTTTAAGAAAAAAATTAGACTCGGTCACGTGAAAGACACACGTGTCCATTGCTTAAACACACGTGTCCATTGATTAGACGCACATGATGGAAATACAATGATAACTTAGAAATTTTATATACACCTACATTGAGTTAAATGACTAAAATATCATTTTTTAGAATACAATGAAGAAAGAAAAACAATGTCAATTAGTATTAGATTGCCTTTATTTATTGTTTTGGAATGATATATTCATATATATAACATCTAATGAATATATAAAATTATATATTTTGTGTGTCCCTCACGTGTCGTGTCTTGCAGTTTTTTTAAAATTGTTGTGTCGGCGTGTCCGTGTCGTGTCATGTGACCATATCCGTGTCCGTGCTTCTTAGTGTATATACAAATATATAATTTAGTTATTTTGAAATTTGTTTCGTTTCACACATTGTGTATATTTATATGTATATAAATATATAAAATTAAATATTACAATAAATAAAATGAATCGTGTGATTCACGATTCGATACAATTAGATACGATTCACAATTCAATATCTTAGCAAAATGGTTTAAGATTTGATTCAAGATTTGACAATGATGCCTATAGTGGTCAAGGGAGATGACAAAATCCACAATTGTTTTTGGCTAAAAACTACAGATTTGGATCCATTAAAGTCATGGCACCTGAGAAGATCTCAGTTCCCGCATAGCATCCTCCATTGCTTTCTTTCCACCAATAAAATCTGGATGTGAAGAATTTATGTAGGCCATCTGAAATAATGGAAAAAGTTGACTGATCAGCAGAAGATCAAGTTACCATTTGTACAAATTTCATCAATTCATAACAATAACTAATAATCATTGATTAACAATTTCAAAAGCATGCTAAACGTATTTAAAAATAACTGAATCAAATGAGCTATGGATCGAGAAGATTCTATATACTTGATGTGGTAGCAATTGAGTAAAAAAGAAGAGCTGCCTCCTTTGAAGGCTACAGTTAAAACTTTGAGCTCCAATTAAATGAACAAGTTACTTTGAGGCAAGAAAAGATGTTCACGGTAATTTCAGGTCAGTTATTTCAATTTTGAGTCATATTTGTTGAGCATTATCTGTTCACAATTTTATATAGAGTCCTGTTAACATATCCTCTGTGTCAGAATGTAAAATAGCACAGCAGGGGTGCTTGGAGTGGGAAAGGACCATTTAGAATTGAGAACATGTGATTAAAGAAGCAGGGTGTTGTAGGGAAAGTTGAGGAATGGTGGTATAGGGTAAAACGGAAGCCTGAGCAATGAAAGCAAATCATCAAAAGTGGAAAGAAGAGTTTGCAGGTGTGCAGAATAAAAGACAAGGGTGTTTTTCTTTCTGAGAGAGAGAGAGAGAGTAGTCTTCTGAAATTAAACTTTCAAAGAACCGTCAATTACAATTTGGCTTTAAAGTCTAAATTTCTTTTTATGGGTCCGAAGTATTTCAGTATATTTTACAGTCAACCCTCAAGTCAACTAATTTCTGAATAGATCTTAGACAATAATTTCTGGTACTTCCAACAAATTTAATTTTTTGGGTTCTCATTTCAATTCCAAGATGACACTTATCCAGTACTTAAGTGAGGTTTAAAAATTCCATGCCAAATGTTGTTCGATATATTTAAGTAATCATGTAAACCAAGTACTAATTCCTGCATAACAAAGCTTAAACAAAAGAACAGAGAGAGATCAAAGAACCTCTATCTCAATAATGTTTCCTATCATTCTTTCAGCAGGTTTTACACTATCACGCAAAAACTTCCCCATGACTTCGTCCAAACGCCTTCGTAATACTGGAAATCTTCGTATCTCCATTGCCTCACAAGCACGGCTCATCTGCATGAAAATTAGTTGGCCAGATCACATCTCATTCAGTTGGAGAGAGAGAGAGAGAGAGAGAGCAAAACACAAGTGAGGAAGTCCGTTTTTCTGCACCTTTATTAGTTCATCATAGACAAGTTGTAAACACAGAAGGCTAGGATCTAACAATCGAGCAATTTGTCTTCTAACCAAAACTTGAAATGGGACCTGAAGGGTGAATATAATAAATATTCATATCAGAAATATGCTAAGAATTGTTGAAACACAAGACCAACCATAGAAAACATGCTAAATAGAGCCAGTACGTAAAAACATTGACACCTCTGGAACAAACAAAGCATTTGTAGGACCAGTAGCATTTTGGATAGCTGTTCTAATGTCCTCATCAGAAAAATCTTCACAAGGATTCACTTCCTACACAAAAAATGAGGTAGTTACTAGCTATGTAGCACTTAAAATCTCATGATTACTGTTATCACATTTTGAGCAGAAACTAAATAAATGACAGTTTTAACATTTAGAAAATCAATAAATTAATATGGTGAATGTATTGAGTAAGGTAACAGTCCAAGCAAAAGATAGCTGCAGATTTCCTAGTAAACATGACTTCAAATTTACATATTTCAGCAGTACCAAAAAAAAAAAAAAAATGCAATCCAGCAATTTCAATAATTATGAAAACTAAATTGCACCTCCAAGCTCTTCACAAAAATTGACTGAAAAATGTAGTGGATTCTGGCTCCCCCCGACAACTCTTTGGTTGACATTTCTTGACTTTTCCCATCCACCATTGCAGAAAAAGCTGTTAATCAATGAAACAGATAATGAAAGCAAATTAAGGGACCTCTACTAATGCTTGTAAATGAAAGAGACAGAATTTCAAAAGACAAAGGGGTGAGGCGAGGGGAGGACCACAAAGAAAAGGGACAACTAAACACAAGCATACAAACATTTGATCTACAATTGTTTGAGAAGCGGACCTCCTAGGTCCACGCTCCAACCTAGGTAGAGAAACCCAAAGCATAAAGCACTGTTCAATGTTTGAGCAGCTCCCAAACAAGCTACATTTGCGTCTCTCTTTAGTCAGATGCCAAGGTACTGAGTGCAGTCATTATTGTTAGGGCTCAACCAAAAATGGCAGCATCATGATGGCAAATGTCGTTTAGATAGGAGATCCACCTGCTCCAAATGCTGATTGACACATGGTCATCCTAAATAACCAATGGAGTAAGCACTTGTTTACCAATGCCTTTATGCCTCATCAACAAAACAAAGCATGGTGAGAAAATGCCGGATATGGTAGAATCGCCAAAGTCCTAAATGAAGTTAATGTATTCAAATATCAGGAGTCATTAGTGCCACCACAACAGCCCCTCAAGTATTCATGCTCCAAAGCCTACGCAAAGTTTTCATACCATCTCAATGAAAAAATAATACTATTGAGGCGAGAAAAAAGCATCCCTAACAAACTTTGTCCAGAAAAAGCATCTCAAACGAATATCTAATGTAGATCCATAATGCATAATAGAGCGAACAATAACAAGATATATTAAACTTTACAAGAAGTTGAATAGACACTTAGCTGTAAGTTTCTGAATATTTCTGTATATTCGAATGATTCAATGATACAAAGATTACATCACTTATATAGAACTCAAATCCCTAAGACCAAAAAGGAAATACAAATTACACATAATATTTACATAATCACAATCATTCTAAATTCCTAAAATACAATATATGCAATATATTCTCACACCCCCGCTCAAACTCAAGGTGTTTTAACAGAAAACATTGAGAGTTTGTCAAGAAGAAACCGAAATCAAGCAGTGGTGTGAGCCTTGGTAAAGAAGTCAGCAAGTTATAGAGCCGAAGTGACAAAAGGAAGCAAGATAGAGCCAAACTGCAGATGTTGAGGGACGAAGTGACAATCAATCTCAATGTGTTTCGTCCGCTAATGAAAGACAGTGTTATGGACAATCTGAATAGCACTTCAGTTGTCACAATAGAAAGAGGTCGGAAAGGGTTGAGGAACGCCCAAGTCAAATAAGAGACTGCGAAGCCAGACAATTTCAGCAGTAGCATGAGCCACAGTATGGTACTCAGCTTCGGCAGTAGAACATGCAACAACAATTTGTTTCTTGCTTTTCCAAGAAATCAGGAAATCATTAAAACATGTACAAAAACCAGAAATGGGCTTGCGACCATTAACATCACTGGCCTAATCAGCATCAACATAAGCCACCAAGTCCAAGGAAGAAGTAGATGATAACAGCAAGCCCTAAAAGATAGTACTGCGAAGATAGCGAAAAATCTGAATCAAAGTAGCCCAATGTATAGAACGAAGAGCATAAACGAATTGACTAACCACATGAACAATATAGGCAAGATCAAGACGACTAACTGTTAGATAGACTAAGCAACCCACAAGTTCACGATATAAAGTAAGATCATCTAGAGGGACACCATTAGTAGTGTTGAGCTTCACATTAAACTCAATGGGGGTATCAAAAAGCTTAATGTTAGTAAGACCGGCATGGTAAATAACCTTATTGGCATACTTAGCCTGAGACAGAAAATAGTCATTGGGAGAGAAAGCTACCTCAATATCGCAAGGGGCCCAGATCCTTCATGTCGAAGGTGCGGAAGAGATGTTGTTTGACCTCAGAGATAGTAGAACAGTAAGAGCAAGTGATGATCATATCATCCTCGTACAGTAAGAGGGCAACAAAACCAGTATGGGCAGAGTCTTGGGCACAAGGATGAAACGCAAGCTCAGTTGTCTGAAAGCAATCATACCAAGCACGGGGAGATTGCTTCAAACCATATAGAGCACGCTGAAGTCAACAAGCCTGTCTAGCGGAATATGGAAGGCCACGGGGACAATACATGTAAACCACCTCAGTTAGATGACCATTAAGAAAAGCATTCTTAACATCCATTTGATAAAGAGGCCAATGACGAACAGCAGCGACAAAGATCAAAATGCGGACAATAGTCATCTTGGCAACAGGGGCAAAGGTCTCCTGGGAGAAACCTTTAGCAACCAAGCGAGCTTTGTAGCGCTCGAGCATACCATCAGAATGAGTCTTGACTTTATAGACCCATTTGCAACCAACCAAATTCTTACAAGCAGACAAAGGAATTAGCCCCCAAGTAGTAGTTTTTTGCAATGCAGATAACTCATCCTCCATAGCAATCTAATTAGGATCCTGACAAAAAGGTGCAATATGAAAAGGAAAACATGTGTTAGCAAAACCAAGTTTGACTACTTGTTTATGGTTGCGAAGGGGATACTTACGGTTGGCAAGATCAAAGTCGTCAAAAGTTAGAGGAGCAGCAGCAGGGGCAGAGACAACCGGTGGAGGGAGAGGCTTGTGATGAGAATAGACTAACAACAGAGGAGAAGGAAAATGAGGGAGTCTAGGAGGAGAAGAGGGAATAGAGTCATGTGGGTCAATAGAAAGGTACTCAGCCGGAGGGGTGGTAGGAGGAGGTGAAGAAACAAGCTCATGAGAAACAGTAGAGATGTACTTATCAGGAGGGACCTTAAAGGAGAAATAGATCAATGTGAACCAAGTCCTCTTTGGAAACCAGAGCAGTGATAGGATGGAGATGAAAATAAGACAGACGTTCGAGGAAGGCAACATGACAAGAGATAAAAAGGCGATGAGAAACAAGGTCGTAACAACGATAGCCTTTCTGAGCAAGATTGTAACCCAAAAAGACGCACAAGACAGATCGGGCACTAAGTTTAGTCATTTCTTTGCAGGGAAGAAATACAAAACAAGCAGACCCAAAAACACAAAGGAGAGAATAATTGGGAAGTTGAGAAAACAGAGCCTCATAAGGAGACCAACCAGAGAGAAGGGGAGTAGGCATACGGTTGAGAAGAAAAGTAGCAGTAAGACCTAGTTTTTCCCAAAATGGAGCTGGAACAGAGGCGGAGAAAAGAAGAGACCTAGCGATTTCAAGAAGATGATGGTTTTTAAGTTCAACTCGATGATTTTGAGCGGGTGTATCATGTTAGAATAGTATATTACTAGTATATTATTAGTTGGGTTTTTATTTAGATGTAATTATTCTGCGCCTTAAGGCTCCCTTGTAATTATTAATCTTTAATAATATAAAAAGGGGATGATATCACAATCATTCCCCAATCTTTGAATTCTCTAAAAACATCATAGTATCAAAACCACAACCCTAAACCCTAAACCCATACCCCACAGCCACCACAAAGCTAGATTTGATTGAACCTGCCAGAGTTAGCCCTCAATCCTGTTGCCAGTGCCTAGTCACTGGTTGGTCACTGCAACAGGCCATCTTGCCTAGTCGCACCCTTCGATCATTATCGCAAGTCCCCAATCACGTGTTGGTCCCTGCCGACAGCCCTTCTGGCCTAAGTCGATCACTGTGGTTGTGTCATCTTGTCTAGTCAACAGCCCCGAGGCTTCCTCTGGCTTCCTTCGTCTCCCTCTATGTCATCTTGACCTTTGGCTGCTGTCTATGATGAGCTATTGACCTCGGTTTGCTTCTGCTTCTGTTTTCTTTATTTCTTCTACCAAAAAAAAACTTTTATGAGTGTTTAATTCTTTAATATTCTTAGTGGTCTTCGTGCTTACTATTCCTCCACCATCTTTCAGGTTTATGATTGGCACTAGTTTTTGTTGAGGGTTCGGTAGTATAGTATCCATGATAGATTCTACTCGTGGGTCCACTACTTCTCAGACACCTAAGAGTGAGAGTTCCATTATACCTACTACTATGACTGATAACCCCAACCCTAGTCTTAAAATCACCACCTCTCTATTCAATGGTCAGAACTATCTAGCGTGGTTGCAGAGTTTGACTATTTTCTTTAAGAGCAAAGGGAAGATGGGGTACGTTGATAGCAGGATACAGGCACCCAGCACCACGGATCAGGGTTATGATCAGTGTGAGATAACCAACTCCCAAATTATAGGTTAGTTGATACATTCTACGGCCCTGGAGATTGGAGAGGGCTATCTATCTATGGACACTGCACAGGACATTTGGGAGGTAGCGGCTACAACTTATTCCCGCTAAGGAAATTTCTCACAAGTATTTGAGTTGTGCTGCTCTATTCAGAGCTCTGTTCAGGGGGAGCAAATTGTTCTTCAATACTTTACCTTCCTCACCAACGGCTGGAAACGTCTTGATCACCTGCAGGACTATAAACTTATTTGCTTTGCTGATTCAATCGGGTACAGGAAGTTTATTGCACAAAAAGCGGTCTTCAAGTTTCTGGCTGGTCTCAATGTGGAGTATGATCCGGTTCGGAGTCGAGTTCTGGATATGGACACTCTCTCTTCACTTCTAGAGGCATTTGCCTATGTACAGAATGAGGAGAGTCGCCGGTTTGCGATGATGTCAACTGTCTCTACTGACCGCTCCGCGTTACTGTCTATCCCTAGAGATGGTCTTAGTCTGACTCCCATCCCTCCGTCTGCTGCCAAGGAGTCTGTCTTCTGTGATTACTATCGCAAGCCGCGGCATACTCATGAGACATGTTGGAAGCTTCATGGGACTCCATCCTGGGGTCGAAGTGATCGGCTAGGTTCTAGAGGACGTCGGTTAGGCCAGTCTGGAGGATGTGGTTCCCATCCATGGGCTCATTAGTCTAGTGCCGTTGATACACTTGATTTTACTTTCATTTCCTTTGGTCAGGCTTCTGATGGTCTATCTGGCATGACTACTCATGAGCTCGAGGATGTTTTGCGTAACTTGTTGGACTGCCGGTCTTCTACTGCTCTCAGTACATCTTCTTCGTCGTTTGCCCGCTCAAGTAACTTAGCCTCTTCTCCTCGTGTTTTCCTTTCTTATAAGTCTTTGCCCTAGATTATTGATTCTGGTGTCTCAGATCATATGTCTGGATCCTTTGACCTTTTCTCTACCTATAAGCCCTATTCAGGTTAGGACAAAATTAGGATTGCAGATGGTACTATTTCTTCCATTTCTAGGAAAGGTTTAGTCCATGTCACTCCTACCATACCTCTATCTTCTGTTCTCCATGTTCCCAATTTTTCGGTTAACCAATTATCCTTCAGTCGTATTACAAAGGATTTGAATTGTAGTGTGACTTTTTTTCTTGATCATTGTCTTTTTCAGGACCTTGTCACGAAGAGGATGATTGGCAGTGGTAGTACAGAAAATGGTCTCTACTTCCTGGATCAAACACACAAGCTTGCTCATTCTTCCACCACGAGTCCTCCTACCCAAAATGATTTATGGCTATGGCATCGGCATCTTGGGCATCTTTCTTTTTATTTACTTAAGTATTTATTTCCATCTGTTTTTGCAAACAATAATGTGTCTGAGTTTCTTTGTGAGTCTTGTCAACTTGGAAAACAATACAAAGTTTCTTTTGCTCCTAGTTTTAAAAAAAGTTTAGATCCTTTTTCATTAATACATTCTAATGTCTAGGGTTCATCTCGTGTTTTGTCTGTAAAATGTCATCGATGGTTTGTTACATTTATTGATGATTTTCTCATACTACTTGGGTGTATCTCATGAAAGACGAGTGAGGTTTTCTCTGTGTTCCGCAATTTTCATAAGATGATTTGTACTCAGTTTAAGGGCACTGTCAAAATCTTCCGTTTTGATAATTGGAGGGGGGGATTATATAGATTCTGGGTTAGGCCAATATTTTTCTGCCCATCGCATTATCCATCAGACCTCTTGCACCAATACTCCTCAACAAAATAGGGTAGCGGAACGTAAGAATCGTTATCTTCTTGACATGGCTCGGTGCATGTGTTTTTCTATGAGTGTACCTCGGTCTTACTGGGGCGACGCTGTTCTCACCACTGCCCATCTTATTAATCGTCTTCCTACCCAGGTCTTGCATAAACAAGCTCCCCTTCAAGTCCTCTTAGGTTCCGAGTCCTTATTTTCCCTTCCTCCAAAAATATTTGGCCATGTCTGTTTTGTCCACAATCACTCTTCTACTCGTGGTAAGTTGGATTCTCGCTCCCTCAAATGTGTTTTCCTTGGGTACTCTCCTACTTAAAAGGGGTATAAGTGTTGTCACCCTCTTTCTCGTAAGTGATTTGTGTTAAAATAGGAAATATTATAGATTGTCTTTTATTCTTATTTTATTTCCTTCATTGGTGTAATGGGCTGGTCCATAAATTATGCCTTACGACACTCCTGTAATACCTTAGTATTATCAATATAAAAGGGGATGAAGTCTAAATCATTCCAAAACTCTTTCTCTTCTCTAAAACTACATAGTATCAGAGCCTTAATCCTAGCCTATCCCTCATTGCCTTTCTTCTCCTCTATCAGCAGTCATGTCTTGAGTCCAGGAGACCCGACAGCCACTATAGGCCCTCAGACAGCCACTGTCGACCCTCACCTAGCCCAAACCACACCTCCGCCAACCTTGCCCAAGCCTTCGGTAGTTCACCTGGGCTCCCCGATAGCTTTTTTGGCTTAGGCGACAGCCCCTCTGGCCTCCTAGGGGCTGTTGGCAGCTCCACTGGCCCAACCAGCCTCTGTCGGCCTCTTCTCTCTCCTAGGCTGCTGTCGGCTTCTCATGGGCTTCTTTGTATCTTTTTTTGTCTCTCTTCGTGACTATCTTTGTAATGGTTTCCCTTGACTTTGCTTAAAACATCTAAAAAAAAATACAACAATAATATAAAAAAAATATCAAAAAAAACAGAGAGAAATTCTTTTTATAATTTTTCGTATGATATTCTTGTGGTCCTAGTGTTTACTATTTCTCTATCATCTTCTGCGTTTGTGATTGGCACTGGGTTTGCAGATTACTTAGTAGAATATTCATGGCAGATTTCACTAGTGAATCCACGACTTCTCAGCCATCTAGGAGCGAGAGTCCCCTTTTACCTTCTACTATGAATGATAATCTCAATCCTAGCCTTAAAATCTCCACTTCTCTATTCAATGGTCAGAACTATCCTGCGTGGTTACAGAGTTTGACTATTTTTCTGAAAAGCAGAGAGAAGATAGGGTATGTCGATGGCCGAATATAGGTACCTAGTATGACGGACCCTAGTTATAATCAGTGGGAAATCACCAACTTTCTCATCATGGGTTGGTTGATCCACACTATGGTCCTTAACATTGGAGAAGGCTACTTGTCTATGGACATTGCCTAGGATATTTGGGAGGCTGTAGCTGCTACTTACTCCAAAAAAGGGAACTTCTCCGAGGCTTTTAAGTTACGTCGCTCCATTGAAAGGTCGGTACACTACTTTACTTTCCTTAGCAATGGATGGAAGCGACTTGATCACCTTCAGGATTACAAAGCTATTTGTCCTACTGATTCAATTGGTTATCGGAAGTTTGCGGCGCAAGAGCGGGTCTTCAAGTTCTTGGAAGGCCATAATGTGGAGTACGATCTGGTTCGGAGCAGAGTGCTTGGCACGAGTGTACTTCCTTCTCTCCAGGAAGCTTTTGCTTTTGTGCAGAATGAGGAGAGTCGCCATTCTGTGATGCTTCCTTTTGCTACTACTGATCGCTCGGCCTTGGTTTTTGCACCCCCTCGCAATGGAGACCGTGTGCCTCATGGTTCTTGTCCTTCCTCTGAGAAGGATAATCTTTACTGTGATTACTGTCGTCGACCTCGCCACAAACGAGAAACTTGTTGGAAGCTGCATGAAACTCCCTCTAGTGGTCGAGGAGACCGTCCTGGTACTTGAGGGGGTCGGTTTGGTCCGTCTAGAGGCTGAGGGGACAATGCACGGGCACATCTTTTAGACACTGTTGAGCCTCCTTCATCTCCAGTTGTCTCCCCTACTGTTGATGTTTCGGGGTTATCTGTCTTGAATTTTGAGAATTCTCTTCGCCACTTGCTAGACCGTCGAGTCTCCACTTCTGCTACAGGTGCAACCTCTTATTCCTTTGCCAATTCAGGTAACTTCGCTTCCTCTCCATGTGCATTGCTATCTCATACAACTATACCACAGATTATTGATTTTGGTGCTTCCGACCATATGTCTGGCTCCTCTTATTTATTTTCAGAGTATAACCCCTCCTCAGGTCAGGAAAAAGTGTGTATTGCAGATGGTACTATTTCGTTTGTGTCACGAAAAGGTTTCATTCATGCCACCTCTTCCATTCCTTTCTCCTTTATCCTCTATGTTCCCAATTTTAGTGTTAATCTTTTATCTTTGAGCCGTATTACCCGTGACTTACATTGTAGTGTGATGTTTTTTCCAGATCATTGTCTTTTTTAGGGCCTTATCATGAAGAAGAGGATTAGCAGTGGTAGAGAAGAACATGGTCTCTACATTCTGAATCAGACAGACAAGCTGGCTCATTCCTCTCTTCAGTTACCATCCACCAAGGACGACATTTGGCTGTGGCATCGTTGCTTAGGACACCCCTTCTTTTTATTGCTTAAGCATTTATTTCCTTTTGTTTTTGAGAAAAATAATTTGTCAGATTTTCAATGTGAGTCTTGTCAACTTGGAAAACAACACAGAGCCTCTTTTGCTCCTATTAAAAAAAGTTCAGTTCCATTCTCTTTGATTCATAATGATGTATGGGGTCCCTCCCGTTTTGTGTCTTTGACAGGTCAAAAATCATTTGTTACCTTCATAGATAATTGTTCTAGAGTCACTTGGGTATATTTGATGAAAGATAAACGTGAGGTGTTTTCTGTGTTTCAAAACTTCCATAAAATGGTTTGTACTCAATTTGGGGTAGTTGTCAAAACGCTATGTTTTGATAATGGGGGGGAATATATTGACTTTGGTCTTGCCACCTACTTCGCCAATCATGGCATTATTCACTAGACTCCATGCACTAATACCCCTCAACAAAATGGTATTGCAGAACGTAAAAATCGCCATCTCCTTGACAACACTTGTTGTCGATCCTTTGAAACGCGGGGTTCCTCGGACCTATTAGGGGGAAGCGATTCTCACTGCCGCTTATTTGCTTAATTGTCTTCCTACCCAAGTCCTTTTAAAAATAACCCCTCTGCATGTTTTGTTCGGGTCTCCCTCTTTTAGGTTCTCCATTTCTTCTAAAACTTTGGCATTCACCCACTCGTGGTGAAATGTATCCTAGGTCCCTTAAGTGTGTTTTTCTGGGTTTCTGCCACCAAAAAGGGTTATAAGTGTTATAATCCTCTCACTCGCAAATAGTTTGTTTCCATGAATGTCACTTTCTTTGAGTCTCAACCTTACTTTCCTACCTCCTCGGTATCACCGTCATCCCTTCTGGGGGAGCCTTGGTATGAAGGGATTCCTGTTCCACTTCCGCTAGTGGTTGAACAGACAAAGGATGATGAGCCAGGAGTTGTTGAGGAAAAAGAAGACAAAGTTTATATCAGGGACAAGAACATACAACAAGTCACCTGGATGCAAGAGCCTACTTTTCCTCCTCTACTGCTAACTTCTTCTCTGAATGAGTGTCCAGAGTCAACCCCCTCTCCTAAGAGTCCAAGTAATTCTGATTCTAGTGCTCCTATTTCTTATTTTTCAGATCTTGATGTTCCCATTGCTAATAGGAAGGGGGTTAGGTCATTTACTCAGCATCCTATTGCTAATTATGTCTCTTATTCTAATTTGTTTTCGTCATATAAAGCCTTTTTGTCTAAAGTGTCTTCTGTGAATCTACCTACCAATTTTTAGGATGCTCTCTCTATTCCTGAATGGAAGCATACCGTGATAGAAGAGATGAGAGCTCTCAACAAGAGTGGCACTTGGGAGTTAATGGAGTTACTTAGAGGCAAACATCTAGTTGGGTGTAAGTGGGTGTACACAGTAAAACACAAAGCAGATGGTTCCATAGAACGGTACAAAGCTAGATTAGTTGCTAAGGGCTTCACTAAGACTTATGAGGTAGATTACCAAGAGACATTTGCACCGGTTGCTAAGATGAACTCTGTGAGAATTTTACTCTCTCTTGCTGCAAATTTAGATTGGCCACTTCATCAGTTTGATGTGAAGAATGCCTTCCTTCATGGAGACCTAGCAGAAGAGGTCTATATGGATATTTCCCCAGGCTTTACGGATGCTAAGTCCAAAAGTAAAGTATGCAGGCTCCGAAAGTCGCTTTACGGACTAAAGCAGTCTCCTAGGGCTTGGTTTGAAAGGTTTGCTCAAGCTATGCTGAAATATGGGTTCAAGCAGAGTCAAGCTGATCACACCTTGTTTGTGAAACACTCCTCATATGGTAAGACCACAACTCTTATTGTTTATGTTGGTGATATTGTTCTGACTGGGGATGGCGTTGAGGAGATCCCTCGGTTGAAGGAATACTTAGCCAAGGAGTTTTAAATCAAAGATTTGGGTAGTTTGAAGTATTTCTTGGGTATTGAAATAGCTAGGAGCAAGGATGGCACCTTCATATGTCAGAGAAGTATGTACTTGACTTGCCAAAGGAAACTGGCTTGCTTGGAGGTAGACCATGCTATACACCTCCAGAACTAGGCCATAAACTAAGGGGTGGTTTGGAATGATCTAAATAAGTGCACTTTTTGACTTTTTATGAAATATGGGTTAGGTATAGGTTGGGATTGAAGTGATGTGGTAGAGAGGTGATGTGACTTAAATAGGATAATGACTTTTTAGCTTTTCGACGTTACGACAAACAAGGCCTAAGTGAGGATTAAGAAGCAGAGCCAGTGGACAGGCAGAGATACCAGAGACTATTAGGCAAGCTCATATACTTATCCCACTCACGTCCAGACATTGCCATTGCCGTGAGCATGGTTAGCCAGTTTATACATGCTCCTAGAACTTCCCACTTAGAGGCAGTCATGAGAATCCTGAGATACTTGAAGTCTTCTCCTGGAAAAGGTCTCTATTTCACAAAACATGGCGATCTTAGTGTGGAGGTATTTACTAATGTAGATTGGGCTGGATCAGTTACTGACAAACAATCAACTTCCGGATACTGCACATTTGTTGGTGGCAACCTAGTCACATGGCGAAGTAAGAAACAGAATGTGGTTGCTAGATCTAGTGCTGAGGTAGAATTTAGAGCTATGGCTCAAGGTGTATGTGAGTTGCTATAGATTAAACTATTGTTGGGAGACTTGGGAATCCATTAGATTGACTCCATGAGACTATACTGTGACAACCAGTGTTTTTAAAGGCTCAAGGCGCACTAAGGCGCTAAAGGTCTCTCGGGGCCTAGACGCAAGACGCAAGACGCAAGGCGAGACGCGGGCTTTATTGAAATAAGGCGCACAGTCTTAGTAAAAAATAAAAAAAATTAACATAGATTAATCATTCATAGTACGAAGACAATTTTTTAAAAAATAAAAAGTAATCAAGATTCAAGACAAAATATAAAATATTTCTCAAAGCCATGAAAGTGCATATTACATAACATTCCAATTTGCAAAGATAAAATAATTCACATTCAATAAAATAAAAACAAAAACATAAACACTAAACATCGAAAACATAAATATCCAACAAATACTAATATATGTCTTAACACTTCAAAACATCAATATCAAAAGAAAAAGGTTAGAACTTAGGTCGGTCGGTCAATCAATCATCATCCTCAACATCAATGGCAAGCAAACTATCATCTTCTTCTCCATCGGTTGATTTATATCCCTCAACATCTTCCTCCTCTATGTCATCTGAGCGCGCTTCCTCTTCATCTATTAATTGAAGCGGAGTTAATCTTAATGATTTAGATATCCTTGGTTGTTCCTTTGAGCGTGAACTTGTTACTCTACTTGCATGGCTACTTCCTTCTACTCCAGAAGCTCTAGCAACAGTGGCCCACATCAAGCCATCATCATCATCAAACACAGGCTCATTATCTTCATCTGATTCTCCTTCATTCCTCCCAAGCAACCACTCATTGCTTTCATCAATATTTTGCAAAGATATGGGATCAAGAGTGTTGCGCATGTCATACCTAAATCTCAATGTTCTATTACATTTGACAAACACTAAATCATTGAGATGTTGTTCCAATCTATTTCTTTTCTTGCTATGAAGCTGCAAGTATTAAAAAGATATTAAGTTATATATAATGAGAATAAAAAATATTTGAATTGAACAAAAAATTAGTTAGAATGTTAAATACTCACATGTTCAAATACACTCTAATTTCGTTCACAACCGGATGAACTACATGTTAGGCTAAGGACTTTTATGGCAAAAGTTTGCAAGTTTGGAGTTTTAGAACCATGTGATGCCCACCAATCAGTTGCGATAATCACTAGTTAGAAATAATTGTTACCAAGTATTGAGTTTTACTAAAAGTATTACCAAAAATAAACTCTGAGTTTATAATATATTACCTGGTGCCCTTGTATTTCTTTGCCTAATCGCAACAGACTTGCCAAAAAGACTCTCAGCCTTCATATAAATACTCATCTCATTAGTGATCAAATCTTGAACAGTGACATCCGGGACCAACCTTTGCATGCATTCATAAAACCCATTCATCACTTCATGATCTTTTTGCACCTCTAACGCTTTTGGGTAAAAGAATTCAGGGTTAAGAAAGTGTGTAGCTGTATGTAAAGGCCGATTGAATTGGACATCCTATCTTTTGTCGATGATTTCAAAGATTTCATTATACTTCTCTTCTTTATGATCAAATAAACTTGCAATGCATTCTTTTGCCCTATCCATTGCCTCATAAATGTATCCCATGGGAAGTTTCTTCTCGGTATCAGCCAATCTAAGCACTTTGACGAGAGGACCCGAGACCTTAAGGGCAAATACAACAATATTCCAAAATGAAGGCATCAACAAAGTTTGTGCCATTATTTTACCTTGTGGCTCCTTTACCCATTTGCTTGAGGTCCAGTCTTCGGAGGTGACCATCTTTCTCAAATTGTTTTTTTGTTGATGCATCCTAGACAAAGTCAGAATGGCGGTTGCAAATCGAGTTTTTGCAGGCTTGATCAAATTCTTCAAATTTGTATAGCGCCTCATCATGTTTAGCAACGTAGGTCGGTTGTAAATGTAGCCATGTACTGCAATACCCATTTCAAATGTCTTTTTCAGTCTAGGTATCTTGAAAATGTCTTCTAACACCAAGTCTAAGCAATGAGCAGCACATGGTGTCCAATACAAGTGTTCATACTTGGCTTCCAAAAACCTCCCTATAATGTAACAATAACGAAGAATTATTATTTTCAAGTTTTTAAATTTTAAATACAAAACAAACTGTGAGTAAACAATTTTGATGTAAGGAATGAGGAAATATTCTTACCCGCTAACACATTAGCTACAGTACTATCAGTGATAACTTGCACCACATTCTCTTTTCCAACTTTCTCCACAAACTTGTCTAGTAATTCAAATAGCTTTTGCCCATCCTTTGAATAGCTAGAAGCATCAACCGACTTAACAAACATGGTTCCTCTTGGACAATTAACTAAAAAGTTAATCAATATCCTTCCTCTCTTATCAATCCAGCCATCAGCCATTATGGAACACCCGTATTTTGCACAATCCTCTTTATGATTCTTCATCAAATCTTCAGTATGTTTCACTTCTTTTTTGAGTTGGGTAACCCGCACTTCATGGTAAGTTGGTGGCTTCATACCAGGACCATATTGCCCAATGGCTTCAATCTTTGGTCCAAAATTCTCATAATTTATTGCATTAAAAGGGATACCAGCATCATACATCCACCTTGCAAATCTTTGTACTGCCCGAGCTCACATTTCTTTTTTGTAAGGGTCATTTGCATCAATTTTGGCTTGCTTCCCTTTTGCTTGGTCTCTTCGATTTTTCACCACTGATTCAGGATTGGATATGAAGTAAACATCCATAGGCTCTTTTCTCTTTGGCATTTTTGATTTGGATTTGGATGAACCTTAGCTGCTACTTGTCAACTTACGGCGTTGATTGACATTCATCTCAACAACATCATCATCTTCCATGTCCATGTCATCGAAATCAGGCAACATGTTCATTTCTTCTTTTTGTGTCTTCTTTTTTGACATAAACTCTCTAATCTCTGCTCTTACATGAGCTGAACACTTCGGGCAAGCAGTGACATTCCTATAACCTCCCGTGAGGTGTTGTTTCACCCGATAAACACCTCCATTTGATACTTTACCACAAAAATTACACTCAAACTTGATTAAATTATTCTATTCTACCAAATGGGCATATTGGCACGCCAGATATTTTCTATTACTTTCCGATGTCATTTTCTATACAACAAATTTAATAAATGGAAAATCATTTCAGTGTAATGTAATGTGTGATGAATTAATTCTTTGTAATTTTTTTTCCCTAACAGATAAAGGAAAAAAACAAAAGACCAATAGCACATTGTATTAATTAATTATTTGTGAATAATTAATTATTCGTAATTTTTTTTAGTTAATTAATCAAAGTCAGAATCCATTTTTTTCCCCTAACAGATAAAGTAAAAAAAAAGACTAGCAGCAGATTGTATTAATTAATTATTTGTAATTTTTTTTTTCAGTGTATTTTTTTTAGTTAATTAATCAGAATCATAATCCATTTTTTTCCCCTAACAGATAAAGGAAAAGAGAACACCAACAACAGCACATTGTATTAATTAATTATTTGAGAATAATTAATTATTTGTAATTTTTTTTCAGCGTATTTTTTTTAGTTAATTAACCAAAATCAGAATTTATTTTTTTCCCCTCACAGATAAAGGAAAAAAAAAGACCAATAGCAAATTGTATTAATTAATTATTTGTGAATAATTAATTATTTATAATTTTTTTTAGTGTATTTTTTTTAGTTAATTAATCAGAATCAGAGACTCAAACCAGTAGCACTTTATTTTGTCCTAATTAATCAGACCAGTAGCACCTTATTTTGTATTTGTATTTTTTTTTTCCCCAACGGAGACTCAGAAGCATAATTGATATAATAATAAAAAATAAAAAAAAAAACAACAACAGAGTCGAAGTTGAAGCCAAAATAAGAAGAAGAAGAAGGGAAGAGAGAGAGAGTGAGATCAGAAGACCAGAAGAGGTCGAAGCCAAAAAAAAAAAAAAAAAAACAACCCAATCGAAGATGTCGACCAGGCCAGAAGTCCAGAAGAGGTCGAGCAGACTAGAAGAGGAGGAGGAGGAGGAGAAGAAGAAGAAGAAGAAGATAGCGAAGCATACCTGCGAAGTCGAAGTCGAATCGAGCAACCCAGTTGAAGTCGAAGTCGAAGTCTAAGGCGAGCCGAGAGAGGAAAAACGACATGGAGTAGGGTTCATTTAAGTCGTATTTGGTCATATTGTACATGAGTTGTAATGCTCTATGGTTAAGAGCCATTCGAACATACCCCCGCAGCCGTTAGATCAGATCTAGCTGCTAATAAATCAAGCGCGCCTAGTCGTGCGCCTTGCGCCTCAGTCGCTTGGCTCAAGTCACGGCTAAGGCTCGAGCCTGCCTCAAGTCGCCTTGCCTCGCCTGGCACCTAGGCGCGCTTTTCACAACACTGGTGACAACAAGGCCACAATCAACATAACTCATAATCCAGTTCAACATGATAGAACTAAGCATGTGGAGATTGATAGGCACTTCATCAAGGCAAAACACACTAGTATTCCATTTGTGAAGACTGGGGACCAACTAGCCGATGTTCTCACCAGGGGACTAGGGAGCAAACCATTTCATGGCATTCTTAACAAGCTCAGCATAAGAGATATCTTTGCACCAGCTTGAGGGGGAGTGTTAGAATAGGAAATAATATTGATTGTATTATTTTATTCTTATTTTATTCCCTTGATTGGTGTAATGGGCTGGCCCATAAATTATTCCTTATGGCACTCTTGTGATTACTCAGTATTATCAATATAAAAGAAGATGAAGTCTATATCATTCCAAAACTCTTTCACTTCTCTAAAACTACAGTTTGTGTCCATAGATGTCACCTTTTTTGAGTCTCAATCCTATTTCTTGTCATCTCCGGTGTCACAGTCCTCCTTTCAAGGGGAACCTTAGTGTGAAGTGATTCCTGTGATTCCTATGGTAGAACCAGTTGTTCTTCCACCACCACCTCTTACTGGGACTACAAAACCCAATGTCACCAAGGATAGGGAAGGGCAAGGACAAGTTTATGTCCGGGACAAAGACAAACAGAAAGTTGACTGGATACAAGAGACCACTTCTGCTCTACCACTGCAATCTCCTGCTTCTAATAAGAGTCCAAGTCACTTCGAATCTCTTGAGTCCAATGATCTTGATACACCTATTGATCTTGACGTTCCTATTGCTAAGCAAATGGGTGTGAGATCTTATACTCAACATCCTATTTTAAATTTTGTATCCTACTCTCATTTGTCATCCTTACATAGAGCTTTTGTGTCAAATATTTCCTCTGTTAGCATTCCTAACCATTTTCAGGATGCTCTTGCTACCTCTGAGTGGAAACTTGCCATGATTGAGGAAATGAAAGCACTTAAGAAGAATGTCACTTGGGAATTGACTGGTTATCTAAGGGTAAACGACCTGTGGGATGCAAATGGATGTATACTGTGAAACATAAAGCGGATGGTTCTATTGAGCGTTACAAGGCTAGACTTGTGGCAAAAGGGTTCACCCAGACATATGGTGTTGACTATCAGGAGACCTTTGCACCCGTTGCTAAGATAAATTCAGTCAGAGTACTTCTCTCTTTAGCAGCTCATCTAGATTGGCCACTTCATTAGTTTGATGTAAAGAATGCCTTTCTCCATAGTGACCATGAAAAAGAAGTATATATGGGCATTCCACCAGGTTTTGAGGATCATCAGACAGAGAGTAAAGTATGTCAGCTTTGGAAATCATTATATGGTCTCAAACAGTCTCTAAGGGCTTGGTTTGAGAGATTCACTTAGGCTATGCTTAAATATGGCTTCAAATAGAGTCAGGCAAATCACACATTATTTGTGAAACATTCGTCACGTGGTAAGACTACAGCACTCATTGTTTATGTGGATGACATAGTTCTTACAGGTGATGATAGTGAGGAAATACCTCTGTTGAAGAAATATTTAGCGAGTTTGAAATCAAAGACTTGGGGAGCTTGAAGTATTTTCTAGGAATTGAAGTTGATCGCTCTAAGAAAGGGATATTTATCTCACAGCGGAAGTATGTGCTCGACTAATTGAAAGAAACTGGGATGCTTGGTTGCAAGGCCTATGACACTCCATTAGAACCCAATCAAAAACTGAGGGATGATAAAGGAGGAGCAGCTGTTGATAGGGGAAGCTGTCAACGTTTAGTGGGCAAGCTCATCTATCTATCTCACTCCCGTTCTAATATTGACGTTGCTGCCGGTGTGGTTAGCTAGTTTATGCATGCTCCTCATCAGATTCACTTCGAGGCTGTCATAAGAATTTTGTGGTACTTGAAGTCTGCTCCTAGTATCAAAACATGATCATCTTCGTGTGGAAGCCTATATAGATGCTGACTGGGCTGGACCAGTAACAGATAGGAGATCGACTTCAGGGTATTGCACCTTTGTTGGAGGCAACCTAGTTACTTGGAAGAGTAAGAAATAGAATGTAGTTGCCAGGTCAACCTTAAAAGTTGAGTTTAGAGCTATGGCACAAGGGGTGTATGAGCTCTTATGGATCAAGTTATTGTTGGGTGATCTAGATATTGATCAGACGCACTCCATGTGGTTATACTGTGATAATAAAGCTGCTATCAACATCGCTCACAACCCGGTTCAACATGGCAGGACAAAGCATGTTGAGATTAATCGTCACTTCATTAAAGAGAAACTCACTAATGGGCACAATATGTATTAAATTTGTGCAGTTTGGTAAACAACTCGCTAACATCCTCACCAAGAGAGTTGAGAGTAAGCCATTGCACGACATCCTAGGCAAGCTGTGCATGAGAGATATCTTTGCACTAGCTTAAGGGGGAGTGTTAGAATAGTATATTATTAGTTGGGTTTTTATTCAGATGTAATTATTCTATGCCTTAGGCCACCCTTGTAATTATTAATCCTTATTAATATAAAAAGGGGATGATATCACAATCATTCCCCAATCTTTGTATTCTTAAAAACATCATATCAATACAAGATGTTTGATGAATGGCATCTAAGGTGGCCAAATACTCACAAAACTCAGTTTTAAAATATTCCCCACCCAAGTTAGAGCTCAACATTTTAATAATAGACCTAAACTATGTAGTGACCAAAGGCTAAAAAGTACGGTATATCTGGTAGAAATTAGATTTATGAGTAGTAAGATAAACCCAAGTATATGCACAAGAGAAAATGGGGTAACATAAATAGAAATACTTTTATTAAATGGTAATGCTGTCATTTTGGCAAGTTTACACCTTCGACATTCATTAATTTGTCTAGGAGAGACTTTACCTAACAATCCTGATTGAGCTAACAATCATAAACGGTCAACAAACAAATGACCTAATCTAGAATGCCACAAATAAAAAGGACTCAGGTTGAGAATCTAACAGCAAAAGATGAAAAAACAACTGGAGAGGTGGACAGAGGGAAATGCAAGCTTTCCACCACATAAAGGTCCCTAACTCTATGACCAGTGCCAATCTGCTCCTTGAACTGCCGATCCAGCACACAACAGACAAAAGAAGAAAAGATAACATCATAACCGGAAATATCAAGCTGACAAATAGAGAGTAAACTAACAGATAACTGAGGAACATAAAGGGCAGATGGTATAGTGACAGTAGACATAGCAGAGGGTAGAACATACCCAACAGATAAGACAAGCACACCAAAACCATTGGCTATAGTAATAGTAATAGGAAAGGGAGGAGAATAATAGTTATGAAGTAAAGAGAGATTGAGAGTCATATGATGAGAAGCACCAGAGTCGAAGATCCAAACTGAAGGAGAAATACCTGGCGAAGAGCCAAGCAAACCTGAATGAAGCGAGGTGAGAGTGGAACTAGAAGAGGCTGGTTGGGAGGTAGACAAGATATGCTGAAGTTGAGCAAGTTGAGCAATCTGAGTACTCAAAGAAGCCAAGTCAGGATCTGGAGCCGGAGCAGATGCAGTATAAGTGGCTGGAGGCCGAACCAGCGTTTCACAAAACTCTAGGCACATTGAGGCGCTAAGGTCTCCTGGAGCTTAAGTGTGAGGCGCAAGGTGAGGCACGCGCCTCACCAAAGAGAAGCGCAAGTTGTTGAAGACAACGAAAATATTAATATAGGCGAAGTTTTGCAACATAAAATAAATATTCTTAGAATTTCAAAAAATAAAAAATAAAATAAATAGAATGACATTCTGCATTCCAAAAATCATGAAAAATAACATTCAATGTTTCAAAAATTTCTCAGCAATAACATTCAATCTTACTTTGCCCTATACTATTTATCTTTCTTTATCAATTTATTAACGTGATTCATTTCTTTTTTGATAATGAACTCACACTATATAATACCTTAGTGGTTTTAATTTTAAATTGGGACCAAATTGCTTGATAGCTTTAATCATTGGCCCGAAAATGTTGTAATTTACTACATTGAAAGAAATCCTAAAGCCATATATCCATCTTGCAATCCCACAACTTTTGTTTAATGCTTGGATTTTTTTATTATTTTTTTTTATATAAAAATTGGGGCTCAAAGCTTGTGTTTTCATTTTATATTAAAGAGGTTGTAATTCTATATGGTTACACACACAAAGAACAAGGATGGAGCAAAAATTAAATGAAGCGCATAAGGCATGCGCCAAAGCCTAAGCCTAAGGCATGCGCCTCAAGCGCCTCAAATGCGCCTTTCCTATGACGCCTCGCCTCAAGTTGTCTAAGGCGCCTCAGGTGCGCCTCACACCAAAGCGTCTAAGCATGCGCTTTGGCGTGCCTTTTAAAACATTAAGCCGAAAGATACTCTGAGTAGGAGCTTGGAACTGTGACTGAGACGGCTGAGAAGACGCACGTCCCTTCTTGGGACAGTTGTACTTCCAATGGCCCCTCTGATGGCAGAAAGCACACTCATCTGAGGCCCAGTGCCCTTTCTTGGGTTTTGTAGTGGCCAAAAGCTGAGGAGGTGGGGCAGATGGTAGTGGGGGTTGGGCAAGAGCCAAGAAGACAAATGGAGACAGGGTCTGATGGCCGTCTTAAGAATGGTTTCCTTGGAGAGGAGTTCACGAACAATAGCATCCACAGAAAGAAGAGGAAACCGGTCAAGGATGCCACCACAGATAGCCTTATATTAAGGGGAGAAAGCCGTTAAGAACTGCACTAAACAACCTCTCTTTCGAAACTGAATATAGGCATCAAGTACCTTAAGATCAAGCTTTTCCATGAGAGCAAGCTGATCCCACAGTACCGTCATCTCAATGTAGAAATCCTGAAAAGATCGATCTTGCTAACGAGCACTTTGAATAGCTATTTCCAACTCATACCATTTGGCAAAGTTGGACTACTGATAAACCCCCTGTAAATAGTCCCATACCTCATTAGTAGTGGTGTATTTTGAGAACGTCATCCCAATACAATCATCCACAACATTATGAAACCAAGTCAGAACTTAGGCATTATCACAATTCCAAGTGTCACAAACAGCCTGATATCAATCCTGTTTGGGATATGATGGACGAAAAACAAAACCAGAAACATATCCCCATTTTTTTGACTAAGAAAAAAAAAAATTCATAACACTAGACCAATAAGCATAATTGGCTCCAGTAAGTTTGCAAGTGATACAATAAATCTTATCATTCGACATGATGCCAATATGTAAATAAAAAACTACAAGGGGCCTAAATGAAAATATAATAACTAGAGGAGGTCAAAACATAAGACCCAAGAGAGACTGAAGAAGAACCAAAGAGAGAAGATGAGCCACGAGGAGTCAAAGCATTGAGATGAAAGGACCAAATGGGTCACTAACCAATTAGAAAGGTAGGAGTCCGTGAGGGCAAGCCGCAAAGAGAATAGTGAGCAGAAATCAAAGTCGACTTCAACTTTTCGATTCAAGGTCGAAGTCCTGAAGCAAAGCAGATGCAAGTTGATGAGTCGCGACCTTGATCAAACAAAAATGAGTCGATCAAACTAGGAGAGGGATGAAGCAGGGCGACTAGGGTTTCGAACCAGACTCGCGAACCAGAGAGAGAGATATTCGCGGAAATTAAAGGCCTTCTAATGTTGAACTTCGAATGACAGGACTAGTGACTGGAGTATAAAGATAAGTCTCGAACCAGACACCAGATGGGTTGCAAACCAAACTCGCAACTTCTGAGATGGGTCGCGAGTTTCAGTGATACAAACAAGGGTCATGATTCAGAGAGGAGCTCTGACACCATGTAAGTTTCTGAATATTTCTATATATTCGAATGATTCAATGATACAAAGATTACATCACTTATATAGAACTCGAATCCCAAAGACTAAAAAAGAAATATGAATTACACATAATATTTACACAATCACAATCATTCTAAATTCCTAAAATACAATATATGCAATATAGGCAATATATTCTCACATTAGCAACGTAAAATATCTAGAACAGAAATGGTTATGGTAACAAAGAAAACTCACCATCACAGTATTTTGACAGAATCTTCGACAGAATCACTCCTTGCTCAGCCTAGTTAATGGAAAGCAACCATATGTTCAGAGAAGTTAAAGAAATAAAAATTACACTCTAACAAGATTTTTGGGGACATTTTTATGTATAAAACAAGCGGCAGCCATCCACATGGAGGGCAAAGTGTTAATTCAAGTCTAGTACAACAAGATTCATGCCAATGGCACAGTCAAGACAATGACATTTAGCCGCAAAATTGTAGCAGGCCCTAATTTCATAATATTGTTCCACAAATGGTGCCAAGATGAATAGTTGTCGGCAGAGTGAAAATACAGCAATATTGTTTAATCAATGTCTCTTAATATCCAATCAGGTAATGAAATTAAAATGTTTTAGTACATATACCTAATGTAAAAAATAGTGTCCAAAAGGGTATACAGTGCTAGTAGATGCAAAAGATATGAATCAAGCAAGTCTGAAGCTTTATCTTAGCAGTGACTAGTGGCAGAAGCAAAGGACAACACCCTAACCATAAACGAAAATACTTTTCTTGAAACTTTCTGTGTCAAATTATAAGTAACAGAGAATACCAAATACATTCTAATAAATTATATAGCACATAATGGTGCCTTACTTTTGATTCCATAGCTTCCCCATATGTACGTAGCTCCTTGACAACAGTGAGCATATGAGAATTTAGCTCTGCCTTCAAACCAGGGAGAACAGTTCTAATGTGCTGTTCTAGAATCTGAAATAGCGCATTGTCAACAACAGAAACAGAAAGGGAAAAAAGCATGCAACATACATACACAAAAACTAATAACCATAATAACTGCTACAATAATTAAGCAAAACAATTTCTTTTCTTTATTTTCTCTCTATAGTTTCTCACAATTACCAATATATGACTCAAAATAGGTGAACATTCTAAACACACTTCTTATGGGGATCATTTTCAACTAAAGTCATAAACAAATGTGCCGATGTACAACATTAAGAGATGAGAATATCAAGACAAAAATAATAGGTGGCAAAGAAAAGCCATGAACAATCGAAAATGCATTACTGCCACAAGATCTACAGCAGAATCATCGAAACATGCTAAAGCAACTACATCTACAGCAGTTTTCTACCAAGGCAAATATGAGCTTTTAAAAAGTACATCTATATTAAACTCCAATAAATTTATTCTGCATACTTAACGTGAAAACATTCTTGAGTCCTACAGAATTTTCATAAGTCCATATCTTCTTTTCACTTCTCTAACTGATTGTATTTGCTGCAACAATCCTCATCAAGAGAGAGATAGAAAGAGAGAAACACGAAATTCCAAGAACTACACTAAAAAAAATGATTTCCCTCGTGAATCTCCCGGTGTTCAGAGAGGGTTTTCAAGTTTCTAGAAGGCCTCAATGTGGAGTTTGATCCGGTCCGGAGTCGTGTCCTTGGCATGGATGTTCTTCCATCGCTTCAAGAGACCTTTGCATATGTACAAAATGAGGAGAGTCGTCATTCTACTATGTTACCACCAGCTACTTGAGACCGTTCAGTATTACTTTCTGCTCCTTCTCAAGATGGAACTGGTTTGTCACTACTTCTTTCCCATCCTTCAGGGAAGGATACTGTGTTCTGTGATTACTGCCACAAGCCGCGACATACTCATGAGACGTGTTGGAAGCTTCATGGGGCTCCATCAGGGAGTCGGGGTGATCGGTCAGTACTAGAGGCGGTCGATCAGATCAGTCTAGAGGACGTGGCTCTAATCCACGAGCCCATCAGTCTAATGTCATTGACACCCTTGATTCTACTTCCACTTCAGTTAGTCTGACTTCTGATAGTTTATCTAGCATGACTTCTCCCGAGCTTGAGGATGTTCTGCGTCATTTGCTAACTCGCCGGTCTTCTACTGCTCCCAGTGCATCTTCCTCGTCGTTTGCGCACTCAAGTAACTTAGCCTCTTCTCCGAGTTCTTTCCATTCCCATAAGTCTTTGCCATGGATTATTGATTCTGGTGCCTCAGATTATATGTCTGAGTCTTCTTACCTTTTCTCAGCATATAAGCGCTCTTCAGGTCAAGACAAAGCTACGATTCCAGATGGTACTGTTTCTTCTATCTCTGGAAAAGGTTTAATTCATGTCACTTCTACCTTACCTCTGTCTTCAGTGCTCCGCGTTCGCAATTTTTCTGTTAATCTTCTATTCTTGAGTTGTATTACTGAGGATTTTAACTGTAGTGTGACATGTTTTGCTGAACATTGTCTTTTTCAAGACCTTGTCATGAGGAGGACGATTGGCAGTGGTAGTGCGGAAAATGGTTTCTATTTCTTGGATCAGCTGAACAAGCTTATTCATCATTCCATCCAATTCCCGACCACCAAGGAGGATTTATGGCTATGACATCGACGTCTCGAACATCCTTCTTTTCATTTACTTAGGCATTCATTTCTGTTTGTTTTTACAAACAATAATGTGTCTAAGTTTCTTTGTGAGTCTTGTCAACTTGACAAACAACACTGTGTTTCTTTTGCTCCTAGTCTTAATAAAAGTTTAGCTCATTTTTCTTTAATACATTCTGATGTATGGGGTCCATCGCGTGTTATGTCTTTAAAAGGTTACAGATGATTTGTTACCTTTATCGATGATTTTTCTCGAACTACTTAGGTGTATCTCATGAAAGAAAAAAGTGAGGTTTTCTCTGTGTTCCAAAATTTCCATAAAATGATTTGTACTCAGTTTGGGTTGTCAAAATCTTGCGTTCTGATAATGGGGGGTGAATACATCGATTTGGGGTTACAGAGCTATTTTTCCAGTCATGGCATTATCCATTAGCTATGAAGCACGGACACCTCTCCGAGGGCTCCATACCAGTGTCGAACATGTATTGAACACGGACACACATCGGACACACGGCGGACACGTGTCCGACACGCAACAGAGTGTCCTATTTTTTTTATTTTTTTTTTTGCACCCAGACACGTTCCAACACTTGTGGGACACGTTCGGGGGTCAATTTTAGAATTTATAAAACATCTTTGGGGTCGATTTGTAAAAAAAAAAAATAGAACAATATCTACCCTAAATCGAGGAAGAGAACAGAAGAGAAAGAGAGAAAGAAGAGAACAAAAGAGAAAGAGAGAAGACAAAGAGAACAGAAGAGAAAGAGAGACCTAGTCGATATTTGGTGGTCGCTCGTCGCTCCTTGCTCCTCGTCCGTCGCTTGTCGCTCGGAGTTCGTTATCTAAGGTACACTTTTTTCGATCTTCTTCGTCCTTCTACTTTGATCTTCTTCGTTCTTCTGCTTCAATTTTCGTCTTCTTCTTTTTCTCCGATTTCTCCGTCTCAGCCGCTATCTCTTTCTCTCTCTGTCTCAGTCACCCTCTCTCTGTCTTATTTTGTTTTTTCTTTTCTTTTATTTTTTCGTTTATATGTTGAGTGTATTCTCTCTCTCTCTCTCTCTTTCTCTCTCTATCTTCTATTTTTTTGTTTTCCTAATTTCATTTTATATATTTTTCTCTCTGTGCCTCTATCATTTCAGTATATAATTTTTTTTTCCGTTGATTAGTTTTGTTAATTTTAATAATGTGCGTTTATTAATTTTATTATAGGAACAAATTTTTAATTTTGAAACAATGGCTACTACGGGTGGTAGTTCTAATGATATACCTGATGATGATTTTGATGAGAACAAACCGTAATAGAAGTATATAACTAAATTAGCAAAACTTGGGGAAGGAGGAGGAAATTGCCAATTACAGTGTAGTTTTTGTAATATTACTTTCAAAGGTTCATATACAATAGTAAGGGTACACCTGTTAAAACTCCCAAGAAAGGGAATTGGTGCTTGTAAGGAAGTCACAAGTCAAAAACTTTCACAATTGCAAAATGAGAACGATGCTGCTGAACTGAGAATTAAAAATGCTCATCCCAAAAATGTACCATTGCCTCCTAGTGTATCAGTGGGTAGTAGTTATGCTTATGAATCAAAGAAGAAGAGAACATGTGCAAGTGGGAGTGAGAGTGGGAGTGAGAGTGGGAGTGGGCCTGAGAGTGGTATTGAGAAAGCATTCAACATGAAGGATAGAGAGCAATTACATTTTGAAATTGCTAGGATGTTCTACTCGCCGGGGGGGAGGGGGGGGTATCATTTAATCTTGCAAGAAATCCTTACTATGTTAGCTCTTACACATTTGCTGCAAATCATAATATCCTGGATATTTGCCTCCAGGTTATAATTTGTTATGAACCACATTACTTCAAAAGGAGAGGGCAAATATTGATAGATTGTTGCAACTAATTAAGGGCACATGGAAGGAAAAAGGGGTGAGCATTGTTAGTGATGGTTGAAGTGATTCTCAAAGGAGGCCTTTGATTAATTTTATGGCAGTGATTGAAAGTGGGCCTATGTTCATTAAGACAATTGATTGTTCTGGAGAAACTAAAGACAAATATTTTATTGCTAATTTGATGAAAGAAGTGATTAATGAGGTTGGGGCAAGTAATGTTGTTCAAGTCATAACGGATAACGCTCCTAATTGTAAGGCAGCCGGATAACTCATTAAAGCTCAATTCCCTCATATTCTATGGACTCCTTTTGTGGTGCACACATTAAATATAGCTTTGAAAAATATTTGTGCTGCAAAGAATATTGAGAGGACTGAAGTCACATATGAAGAGTGTAGTTGGATTAGTGATATTGCCGAAGATGGTTTGATGATTAAAAATTTTATCTCTAATCACTCAATGCGATTGGCTATGTACAATGAATTTGTGTCATTGAAGTTGCTATTGGTTGCTGAAACCCAATTTGCCTCCACAATTGTTATGCTCAAGAGGTTGAAGCTTATAAAACGTGGTCTTCAAGCAATGGTAATTAGTGACAAGTGAAATTGTTATAGAGAGGATGATGTTGGGAAGGCAAAATTTGTAAAAGAAAAGATTTTGGATGATATGTGGTGGGACTACATTGATTATATTCTTTCCTTCACGGGTCCTACATATGACATGTTTACGGCATGTGATACGGACAAACCTTGCCTTCACTTAGTATATGATATCTGGGACACAATGATAGAGAAAGTAAAGATGACAATATATTGGCATGAATGAGGAATCTACATTTTACAATGTGGTGCATTAAATTCTCGTGGATCGTTGGAATAAAAACAATACTCCTCTCCATTGTATGGCACATTCATTGAAGCCAAAGTAAGTACCACATTTAAATTTGTTTTAGATATTTCATTTTAATGGACTTATCTAGTCTTTCTTGAAATAATTATTTTTTCCTGTTTTGTATTGTAGGTATTATAGTGATGAGTGGCTCCATAAGGATCAAAATAGAGTTCCTCCACATAGGGATGAAGAGGTGACACGTGAGAGGAACAAGTGTTTTAAGAGGTATTTTGAAGACATCATGGAGTGAACCAAGGTGATAACTGAGTTTGGAAAATTTTCGGGATATGTTGACGCATTCTCAGAGTATGATTCCATTCATAATAGGTGGCACATGGATCATTGTACTTGGCGGTGTGCATATGGTGCATATGCACCATGTTTTCAAAAACTAGCTTTGAGATTACTTGTGCAACCCGACTCTTCAACTTGTTGTGAGAGAAATTGGAGTACTTACTCCATTATTCACTTAGTGAGAAGAAACAAAATGGTCCCTCAACGAGCGCAAGACTTGGTGTTCATTCATAGCAATCTTCGTCTTTTATCGAGGAGGAGCTCCCAATACTTGCAAGGAGAGACAAAAATGTGGGACATTGCCGGAGACAACTTTGACTCACTTGATGATATTGGAATGCTTGGGATAGCTAACCTCTCACTTGATGAACCGGCTGTGGAGGCGGTCCTATTTACAGATGAAGGAGAAGATGGAGGTAGTGGTGAAGATATTGTAATAGTTTCCTCTACTTAGGTTTATATTTTCTGATATTTATAGATTTTGTAATAGATGATAGTTGTTGGTACATTGGATAATTTTATATTTTATGGTTTGATTTTCATGCATTTTGTAACAAATGATGGTTGGTAGCTTCTAGGGCTACAAATGAACCGAGCTGTTCATGAACAAGCTCGACTCGACTCGACTCGGCTCGTTAAGGGCTCGGCTCGGTTCGTTTAGTAAACAAGCCGAGCTTGAGCTCGGCTCGTTTATCTTTATTTAAATTATATAATAAATATATTATTTATATATTAAATAATATATAAATAATAATATAAATACATTATTGCCAATCTACTGGTATAATCGAATATGATAATTTAACTTATGGTGATATAATTAACACAATTCAAAAAGAAGGATTAAGAATGTATATCGATTTAAAACTTAGTAAAAAAGCTGCTAAAGACAAGCATAAAGCTAAAGATGAATTAGGAAATTTTTGTGAATAATATGGTTTACCTCATGTTGCTTCTTCACGACACAAAAATAATAAAAAGAAGTCTTCAAGAAAATATTATACTAAAAAGAAATATTCACCTACCAAATCACCTGATAAGTTTTATACTAAACCCAACAAGAAATATCATAAAAGATAATAATATAAATACATTATTTACATATTAAATAATATAAATAATATTTTTTATTTAAATAATATAAATAATATTAAAAAAAAATTTATCGAGCCGAGCCAAGCCGAGCTCGAGCCCAGTTTCTTATTGAGCCGAGCTCGAGCTAAGTAAAGCTCGGCTCGACTCGACTCAGTTCGTTTGCAACCCTAGTAGCTTCGAATGACATGTTATGTATTGATGGAATGCAATTTTATGTTATTTGTGAATGATATATATGATGTTAAATCAATTAAATGTCTATTTTTTATAATTTTAATAATGTTATTTTGTATTTTTTATTAACTTTTAATGATTTTTGTAAAAATTTTATGACATATAATAAATAAAATTAATTATATATATTGAACGTGTCCCCAGCGTGTCATGTCCCCCATTTTTTGAAAATTTGCCCGTCCGCATGTTCGTGTCGTGTCATGCCGTGCCGCGTGTTCATGTCTCTGCTTCATAGTCCATTATACATCTTGCACTATTACCCCTCAAACAAAATGAGGTCACAAAACGCAAGAATCGTTATCTTCTTGATGTGGTTCACTGCATGTGTTTTTCTATGAGTGTGCCTTGGTCCTACAGGGGCGAGGCCATTCTCACCACAGCCTATCTCATTAATCATCTTCCTACCCAAGTTTTGCAAAAACAAGCTCCACTTCAAGTCGTTCTCAGCTCAGAGTCTTTGTTTTCCATTCCTCCTAAAATATTTGGTTGTCTGTTTTGTCCACAACCATTCTCCTACTCATGGTAAGTTGGACCCTCGCTCTCTCAAGTGTGTCTTCCTCGGATACTCACCTACTCAAAAGGGATATAAGTGTTATCACTCTCCTTCTCGTAAGTGGTTTGTGTCCATGGATGTCACCTTTGAGTCCCAATCCTACTTCTTATCTTCTCTGGTGTCACAGTCATCCCTTTAGAGGGAGCCTTGGTGTGAAGAAATACTTGTTGTCTCCATTGCTTCTATGGTGGAACCAGTTGTTCTTGCACCACCTATTACTAAGACCATTAAATGCCACCAAGGACAGGGAAGGGCAAGTTTATGTCAGGGACAGACAGACATAAAGTTACTTGGATACAACAGACCACTTTTGCTCACCTACTGCCATCTTCTACTTCTAATAAGAGTCCGGATAACTTTGAACCTCTTGTTTCTCTTGAGTCTACTGATATTGCTATTCCAAATACTACTGACCTTGATATTCCTATTGCCAATAGAAAGGGCATAAGATCTTGTACTCAACATCCTATCTCAAACTTTGTGTCCTACTCTCATTTGTCTTCCTCTTATAGAGCCTTTGCATCAAAAATTTCCTCTATTAGTATTCCTAACCATTTTCAGGATGCTCTCGCTACCTCTGAATGGAAACTTGCCATGATTGAGGAAATGAAAGCAGTTCGTAAGAATGGTACTTGGGAATTAACTGAGTTACCTAAGGGCAAACGACCAGTGGGATGCAAATGGCTGTATACTTTTAAGCACAAAGCAAATGGTTTCATTGAGCGTTACAAGGCTCGACTTGTGGCAAAAAGCTTCACTCAGACTTATGGAGTAGACTATCAGGAGACTTTTGCACTAGTGGCTAAGATGAATTCAATCAAAATACTTCTCTCTGTAGCAGCCAATTTAGATTGGTCACTTCATCAGTTTGATGTAAAAAATGCTTTCTTACATGGTGATCTAAAAGAAAAGCTATATATGGACATTTCACCTGGTTTTGAGGATCATCAGACAGAGGGTAAAGTATGCAGGCTTCAGAAGCATTACATGGTCTCAAACAGTCTCCAAGGGCTTGGTTTGAGAGATTCACTTAGGCTATGCTTAAATATGGTTTCAAACAGAGTCAGGCATATCACACTTTGTTTGTGAAACATTCCTCACGTAGTAAGACTACAGCTCTCATTGTTTATGTGGATGACATAGTGCTTACAAGCAATTATAGTGAGGAAATATTTAGCTAGTGAGTTTGAAATCAAAGACTTGGAAAACTTGAAATATTTTCTGGGAATCGAAGTTGCTCGCTCCAATGATGGGATTTTCATCTCACAAAGGAAATATGTTCTTGACATTTTGAAGGAAACAGGGATGCTTGGATGTTAGGCCTGTGATACCCCACTAGAACCTAATCAGAAACTTGGTGATGATGAAGAAGGAGCAGCTATTGAGAGGGGGAGTTATCAGCAACTAGTGGGTATGCTTATTTACTTATCTTACTCTCGTCCTGATATTGTTATTGCTATCAGTATAGTTAGCCAGTTTATGAATGCTCCTCATCAAATTCACTTGGCTGTTATGAGAATTCTGAGGTACTTGAACTCTTCTCCTGGAAAGGGTCTCTACTTTTCCAAACAAGATCACCTTAGAGTGGAAGCCTATACAAATGCTAATTGGGCAAGGTCAATAACTGATAGGAGATCTACATCAGGATATTGTACCTGTGGATGGCAATCTTGTTACTTGGAGCAGTAAGAAACAGAATGTGGTGGCTAGATCGAGTGCAGAAGCTGAATTCAGAGCTATGGCACAAGGTGTGTGTGAACTCTTGTGAATCAGACTGTTGTTGAGTAATCTGGGGATGGGCCAGACAGACTCTATGTGGCTATATTGTGATAATAAGGTTGCCATCAACATAGCTCACAATCCTATTTAACATGATATGACAAAGCATGTTGAGATTGATCGCCAGTTCATCAAGGAGAAACTCACTAGCGGCATGATATGTACTCCTTCTGTGAAGTCAGGCGAACAACTAGCAGACATCCTTATCAAGGGAGTTGGGAGTAAACCATTTCATGACATTCTAGTCAAGCTGGGCATGCGAAATATCTTTGCACCAGCTTGAGGGGGAGTGTTAGAATATTTTCTTGTTTTCTTATTTAGAGTAGATTGTGATTGATTGATTGATCGATTGATTGTGATTCCTTAATCAGTCAATCAATCAATCAATCAATATAAAAGGTGATTTCTTAATCAGTGTCTTAGGGCTTCCTTTTGTAACAGTTGATTGATTAATATAAAAGGGAATGATATCATAATCATCACTCAAGCTTTGTATTCTCTTAAATTACAAAGCACACTAGCACACCACAAATAAAATAAATCTAATAACAATAAAGTAAAAGAAAAAAAGATACCATTTTCACTCAAACTTTCATCCCTCATCGTCTAATTGGAACAATTAAGTACTCAAACTTCAACCCGTGTTTCAATGTGGTCCTCTCATCACCCACATTTCATAATTTTGACAGGAAGTGATTGCAAGAGTATGCGTTCAATGAATTAAAGGAAATAAAATTATAGGACAATTTACACTTTTCACGCTCCAACTTTATTTTAAATTTCACTTTGGTCCCTAATTCCTACTCAAAGTTTAAATGATGGGCAGCGGGAGGACCACATTGAAACATAAGTTGACATCTAAAAACTTAATTATTGCAATTAGAAGTTGAGAAACCAAAGTAAAATTTCTGTAAAAAAGTGTAATTTATCCCAGAATTTAAACAAATTCTGCAAAATATTTCTGAGTAATGCAAAGAAAGTAGGACAATAATATTTGTAAAATGGTACCACATTCAATTAAAAACTATCAAAAAAATGCAAAATTCCCTGGCACTGTTAACTTTATTAAAATCATTAACTCTAAAAAAAAATATAAAAAAAAAAAAAGAAAACAAAAGAAAGAAAGAAAATAAGAGAGGTACATCCAACAGTAGAGATATGAAATTGTAGGCTGAATACTTCTTGACAATTGATCTACTGTAAAGTAGGCAAAGCCGTTACACATCTAGTAAATTTCTGGTCACATGTTTGAGGATCAAATCATTGATTTTCATTTTCTAGATGCAAATTATATTTTAATGCAAATCTCTAGTGTTTGCTTTCCTGGAATGCAGTGGAATGAAATGATCATTCCATCAACATGTCCATTCCCATATTTGGTTGACTGAAAAAGTAATGACATCCACCATAAGGGAAAGATCATTCCGTAGGGGAGAATAAGGAATGACGATTCCATTCGAATTCATCTCATTCCAATGAACCAAATAGAACAACAGCTCTTCATAATCCTTATCTCATAATAAAATTATTCTCACAGTTCAAAACATTTGCAATTACCCATCAGTGGGGGAAAAAAGGACTTTGATACGTGGCTTTCGTTCAGATGAATCAGATCTAATAGCATTACCAATGATTTTTTCATATAATAGTTAATTATTAAACCATTCACTTAATATATACTTAGGAGGGGGAGGCAAGGTTCTCGAATGAAAACTAACCAGATTCAACTTCTTAGCTAGCTGGGGGATGCCACAACGATCAGAGAGACCATTATATATCTGCAACATATATGCCAATCAACAAATGTGAAATGTTTCAGAACCAATGCAAAACTATGTAGGGATTGAGCCCAGAATAATAATCTGAAGTGAAAAGTACAGGATTATCCCGGAAGAACTGTTCCTCATATGCAAGTGCTTCTGCAATGCTACGGTTCTTATTTATGTCCTGTAACAAATAAATTAGATCGAGCTTAGCCTAACTAGTTCAAATGATATTCACTGTAAAGGCAATGTAACTAAGATAACTCATGACAGCAGTAATAGTTTAAATCTTAACGGAACAATAATTTAAAATGCATCTTACATGTGACTCTTAGACTACATAATAATAGCTAGAAAAACAAATTCGAAACAAGTGATTTCAAAACAATGCAATACCCAATAAGGACCAAACATATACATACTACCAAGTGACAATAACAAAATAAGCATCAATAATATATTGGTGAATAATGTGGCAAATATTACCAGATTAACGTTCATATATACCACCAACTATTAGCTACACTGGCATCTCTTACCAATGGGAATGGCAACAGATCAGGTTTTTCCGGTTTCACTTTAGAATTCTTGCTTTTAAACTCAAATTTTAGTGATACAATTTTATATTTTACTATAAACTTGACAGTTCTAACCTACCTACCACTATACTTTACCCTACCCAATCAATGCTCTCTCAAACTATTTATATTAAAATCAGGTTGGAACAAATACAATTGGGTCAGGGAATTTTGCCATCTTGCCATCCCCAAATGAAAAGGTGCACAGCTCAAGTCCAAGTCCTAATAGGAATATGATGTGGGTCATGCTCCTCAAAGAGGGGCTGGCAGCAAAAACAAAAACAATAAAAAGACGGATATTGCAAATATAGTTTTGAACAGTTTACCTCCTGACTGCGATTCACAACACCAATGTAACCTAGGCGAAGTGGAACAACTTTTCCAAGCAGAAAGTTGCGGGCATTAGTTCCCCTGTCCATTATGTCTAGCTACATCATCAGTAAAAGTACAATAATAATTAACAGTGTCACTCAAGCATATAACAGAAAGAAAACTAATTTATAATCACAAAAAAATGCTAAAGAAGGGCAAAACAGATATTATAATGTAACACGGACCTTTGTAATTACGCCAATAGTCCGGGAACCTGTTTAACCAAGTTTTGGGTAAATGAATCAGCATATCAAGTGAAGATTGACAACCCTCATATACATATAGCTGTCTTAAATAAAATTCTTAGAATTCTAGAAGAGGAATAAAAAAGATGTTTCCAAATCATGTCATCAAAACAAGCAACATTGAAAACCTACCAGTTGGATCGGCCTCTTTAGCCATCTGTAGTGCATCAGATGTTGCCAGATCAGAATTTGCCGGACTAACTGCCAATATGATGCAGGCTTCTTGCTTTATATAAGAAATTATCATCTTCCTAATCGTTGCTTCTATATCTCTAGGTTGATCTCCCACAGGAACCTTAGTGATCCCAGGTAGATCAACAAGAGTGATATTAAGAACATTTGGAGATGAAATCTTCAAGCGAATTTGCTTATCTGAAACACCCTTGTTATATCCGACTTCTCTTTCAGTCTCAGCCTGCACTAACAAGGGGTGGGGGAGAAAGTACAAGGCTTAAAGCATATTCCTTTCTTCAGCAGAAAAGAAATCAATAACAAAAAATGAATGATTCATGTAGGTACCAATTTACCAGTTCCATTAACCGCATAAATACAAAATATAAAAACAGACAATAAGAAATATTCAATAATGCATAAGGGCTGTTAATTTGAAATAAGAAAAGTTCATAACACGCAAAGGAATGGGGAAACTCATGGTTGAGATAGGTGATAATTTCAGTACTTTTGAGATAAGGGAAGGAATTCCTGAAATCAAGTATCCAACAAGGAGAAGAAATGAGCTTTTACGTAAAAAAACTCACACGGATAACAATGCTTCAATTCATAAATTTGTGAGAATATTATTGATTGTCATAATTACATAATATTCTCACAAAATTATCATTTTTGGGAAATCCAAATGGGTGCAAAGGAAAGGAACAAACTTATGTCACAGTTGTCGCCATTTTTGTTACCGTCATTGTTTGATGTAGCCACTAAATATCCTGCACCTGTATTCCTGCTTCCACTCCCTTCCACAAGCAGGCAGCTATATTCTCTTTACTAAACCGAAAAACCAAATTGAGCAACTATGTAGTTATTATTATTAATTATTAGTATTAGTATTGTTGTGTCTTTAAATACAATAATTCTTCGTGTATATTATAAAACAAATCTATCACCAATGGACTCAAATATTGATGATACAGGCTGTGATTGAATAAAACTGGTGAACATTCTCATCAAAATGAGCTACATAGATAGAACACTTGACATGCAGTGTTTATGCTGGCAGTGGCAAGCATACATGGAAGCTGGGGCAAGTTTGGGAAGTCCCTATTTTAGCTAAAAAGCCAAAAAGTCACTACCAAAAAGTCAATTTTTCTCTCTACTCTTCTATACATCTTTTCGTAAAAAGTTAAAAAGTCAACTAAAATAGCTAGTTCCCAAAACAACCCCAAGGTATCAATAAAATTGGTCACACTTCCAGCCTATTTAGTCAACATTTTTATACATGATAAGACTGTTGCTGAGGTCCAGATTAATCCAAAAGCACAATCTCCAGTTCAAAACTTAAGGTAGATGCAGTCCATCCCCATCAAGTTTTGATGTACAATTCTGCTTTATTTCCCTCTTTCCTATCCAGAAGCATTACAAATATGTCCACATGAACAGTCATTTTTATTCTCTAAATTATCCAAGTTTTAGTGCTAATATGTGACTATCCTCAGTTTGTGTCAACATAATAAATTCCCAGTGCAGGGAATGTATCAGTCTCAGGCTATGGATAGCATCAAATTATATGATATGCTTCTCTTTGGGCATCTACCAGCAAAAGTTCTTCGATACTAATCTGAGTACATAATCAGGGATAAGTCGACCACCTTAATCCTTCTCATTCCTCTTTCTCCTACTAAACAGTCTAGCTGTCAGCCTCTCAGGAATGTTCTTAAAATTATTGTGGTCAGGTCTGCCATAGATAACCCTGGTTATCAAGCATTTAAGCCCTTTGTAGAGGCAATAATGGCATGCTAGATTGTATTTTGTTCCAGGTCAGTCATTGGTTTACCTTAACAAAATTGCATCAGTTGTAAGTTTAGAGAATAGAAATAGATAGGGAATGAGTGAGACCTCATCCCCTTTTATATTGATAATAATGCGTAATTACAGGAGTGACATCAAGCATAAATTATAGGTCAGCCCATTACATCAATCAATGAAAAATAAAATAAAATAAGAAAAAAATATATGCAATGTTATTTCCTATTCTAACACTCCCCCTTAAGCTGGTGTGAAGATATCTCTCTGCCCACCTTGGTGAGAATTCCATAAAATGGTTTATTCCCTATTCCTTTGGTAAGAACATCCACCAGTTGATTACCAATCTTCACAAATGGAGTGCATATGATGCCATTAGTGAGCTTTTCCTTGATGAAGTGCCTATCAATCTCCACGTGCTTGGTTCTGTCATGCTGAACCAAATTATGAGCTATGTTGATAGCCGCCTTGTTGTCACAATACAGCCTCATGAAATCAGTTTGATGAATCCCCAAGTCTCTCAACAATAGTCTCATCCACAACAATTTGCATACACCTTGAGCTACAGCTCTGAATTCTATCTCTGCACTAGATCTAGCAACCACTTTCTATTTCTTACTACGCCAAGTGACCAGGTTGCCTCCAACAAATGTGCAATACCCAGAAGTCGATCGTCTATTAGTGACTGATCCAACCCAATCTGCATCAGTAAAAGCCTCCACACTAAGATGACCATATTTTGAGAAATAGAGGCCCTTTCCTGGAGAAGATTTCAGGTATCTCAAAATTCTCATAACTGTCTCTAAGTGGGTAGCTATAGGAGCATGCATAAACTGGCTAACCATACTTACTGGAATGGCAATGTCTGAGCGCGAGTGAAATAAGTATATAAGCTTCCCTACTAATCTCTGGTATCCCCCCATGTCAACTAGCTCTCCCCTTTGATCTTCACTTAACTTCTAACCCAGTTCTAGAGGTGTGTCACATGGTTTACCTCCAAGCATCTCAGTCTCCTTTAGCAAGTCAAGTACATACTTCCTCTGGCATATGAAGATACCATCCTCAGACCTAGCTACTTCAATGCCCAGAAAATACTTCAAAGTGCCCAAGTCCTTGATTTCAAACTCCTTGGCTAGGTACTCCTTCAACCAAGGCATTTCCTCAACATCAACCCATATCAACATAGACAATTAAGGCTATAGTCTTACTAAGTGAGGAGTGTTTGACAAATAAGGTATGATCAGCTTGACTCTGCTTGAACCCATATCTCAGCATAGCTTGAGCAAACCTTTCAAAATCAAGCCCTAGGAGATTGCTTTAGTCTACAGAGTGACTTTCGGAGCCTACACACTTTACCCATGGACTTAGCATCTTCGAATCCAGGGAGAATATCCATATAGACCTCTTCTTTGAGATCTCCATGAAGGAAATCATTCTTCACATCAAACTGATGTAGTGGCCAATCCAAATTTGCTGCAAGAGAGAGCAGTATTTTCATAGAGTTCATCTTAGCAACCGGTGCAAATGTCTCCTCATAATCTACCCCGTAAGTCTGAGTAAAGCCCTTAGCAACCAATCTTCCTCTGTACCGTTCTATGGAACCGTCTGCTTTTTACAGTGTACACCCACTTACAACCAACTGGATTTTTGCCTCTAGGTGACTCCACTAACTCCCAAGTGCCATTCTTGCTAAGAGCTCGCATTTCCTCCATCATGGCATGTTTCCACTCAAGAATAGAGAGAGCATCCTGGAAATTGTTAAGTAGACTCACAGACGAAATTTTAGAAAGAAAGGCTTTATATGAGGGAGATAGATTAGAATATGAGACATGATTAGAAATAGGATGCTGAGTATATGACCTTACCCCCTTCTTATTAGCAATAGAAACATCAAGATCTGAAAACTCGGGAATAGAAACATTAAGATCAGAATTACCTAGACTCTCAGGAGAGGCGAATGACTCTGGACACTTATCCAGAGAAGAAGTTGGCAGTAGAGGATTAAAAGTAGTGTCTTGCATCCAGGTTACTTTATGTCTATCTTTGTTCTTGACATAACCTTTGCCTTCTTCCTTTTCCACAACAATTGTTGGCTCAACATCCTCTATCTGTTCAATCACTAGAGGCAGTGAAACAGGAATCTCTTCATACCAAGGCTCTCCCTGAAGGGATGACTATGACATAGGAGAGGACTGAGACACTAGGGAGGTCTGAAAGTAAGACTGATACTCAAAGAAAGTAACATCCTTGAAGACAAACCATTTGCGAGATGGAGGATGATAACACTTACAGCCCTTTTGAGTGGCACAGTAACCTAGGAAAACACACTTAAGAGACCTAGGATCCAATTTAGCACGAGGGGGTGAATGATTATGGACAAAACAAACACATCCAACGGTCTTGAGGGGAATGGAGAACCTAGAAGATGTGGACCCGAACCAAACTTGAAGAGGTGTTTGTTTTTGAATGACTTGGATAGGAAGACGATTAATCAAATACGCGGTAGTGAGAATCTCTTCCCCCCAATAGAATCGAGGAACACACATTTCAAAGATAGACAACGGGCCACATCAAGGAGATGGCGATTTTTCCGTTCTGCAACACCATTTTGTTGACGGGTATTAGTGCAAGAAGTTTGGTGAATAATGCCATGAGTGGCGAAATAACCGGCAAGACCAGAGTCAATATATTCCCTGCCCCCAACCCCCTCCTCCATTACCAGAACACAGAATTTTTACAACCGCCCCAAATTGAGTGCAAACCATTTTACGAAAGTTTTGAAACACAGAAAACACCTCACTTTTATCTTTCATCAGAGATACGCAAATGGCCCTAGAATAGTCATCTATGAAAGTAACAAACCATTTTTGAACTTTTAAAGGCACAAAACGTGAGGGACCCCATACATCAAAATGAATCAAAGAAAATGGAACTGAACTTTTATTAATAGGAGTAAAAGAAACTGTTTTATTTTCCAAGTTGAGATGACTCACATTGAAAATCAAACACATTATTTTTCTCAAAAACATAAGGAAATAAATGCTTAAGTAGCAAAAAGGAGGGATGTCCTAAGCGACAGTGCCACAGCCAAAGGTCTTCCATGGTGGATGGTAACTGAATAGATGAATAAGCCAGCTTGTCTATCTGATCCAAAATGTAGAGACCATGTTCCTCTCTACCACTGCCAATCCTCTTCCTCGTGTTAAAGTCTTCAAACAGACAATGTTCAAGAAAAAAACAACACGCTACAATTCAAATCCCGAGTAATATGACTCAAAGATAAAATATTAACACTAAAATTAAGAACATGAAGTACAAAGGATAAAGGAAGGGAAAAGGTGGCATGAATTAAACCTTTCCCAGACAGAGACGAAATAGTATCATCAGCAATACGCACTTTTTCCTAACTTGAGGAGGGGTTATACCCTGAGAACAAATTAGAGGAACCAAACATATGGTCTAAAGCACCAGAATCAATAATCCATGGCACAGTCGTATGAGATAGCATGGCACATATGGAGGAAGCCAAGTTACCTGAATTAGCAAAGGAAAAAAAGGATGCACCTGTGGCAGAAGTAAAGGCTCGACGGTCTAGCAAGTGGCGAAGAACAATCTAATATTCTGAGGCAGATAACCCCGAAACATCAGCAGCCGGTGAGACAACTGGAGATGAAGGTGGCGGCTCAACCGTGTCAGAAAGATGTGCCCGAGCATTGGCCCATCAGCCTCTAGACTGACCAAACCTACCCCCTCGAGTACTAAGACGGTCTCCTCGACCACCAGAAGGAGTCCCATACAGCATCCAACAAGTCTCTCATGTGTGTCGAGGTCTACAGCAGTAGTCACAGAAAAGATTATCCTTCTCAGAGGAAGGACGAGAACCACGAGTCACACGCTCTCTATCTTAAGGGGGTGCAAAAACCAAGGCAAAGCGATCAGTACTGGCAGAAAGAAGCATAGCAGAGCGGCGACTCTCCTCATTCTGCACAAAAGCAAAGGCTTCCTGGAGAGAAGGAAGCACGGCCATGCCAAGTACTCTGCTCCGAACTGGATCATACTTCACATTCAGGCCTTCCAAGAACTTGAAGACCCACTCTTGCTCCATAAACTTCCGGTAACCAGTAGAATCAGTGGTACAGACAGGCTTGTAATCCTAAAGGTGATCGAGTCGCTTCCACCCATTGCTAAGGAAGGTAAATTACTGGAGGATAGTCATCTCACCTTGTACCAACCTTTCAATGGAGTGACGTAACTTGAAAGCCTAGGAGAAGTTCCCTTTCCTGAAGTAAGTAGTAGCTATGGCCTCCCAAATATCCTGGGCAGTGTCCACAGACAAGTAGCCCTCTCCAATCTCCGATACCATAGAATGTATCAACGAGCCCATAATCAGAGAATTGATCTCCTACTGATCTGTGGTACTAGGTGCCTATAACCTCCCATCAACATATCCCATCTTCTCTCTGCCCTTCAAGAAAATAGTCAGACTCTACGACCACACTAGGTAATTCTGACCATTGAATGGAGAGGTGGTGATTTTACGGCCACGGTTGAGGTTATTAGTCATAATAGAAGGGATAACAGAACTCTCGCCCTGAGATGATTGAGAGGTAGTAGATGCACTAGTTAAATATGCCATAGAGACTACTAACTACTCCTCAAACACAACGCCAATCACAAACCCGAAAGATGATAGTAGAAGAACAAACACAACGGTCACTATAAAAGCATACAGAATTAAGAACTCAGTATAAGCTTCTTCTTTTTTTTTCCTATTTTACATCACCAAAAGATCCCATAAGGGAAGAAACGAACTCAGGCTACCCTAGAAGGGCTGCCGAACTCAACCAGACCAGCAAGGAGGCCGGTTGGCCACTTGGGGGCCCTCGGCAATGGCTGGAGGGGCCTACCGAGGGAAAGGGAACAGGCTGTCAGGTGGCTGGAAGGCTGGAGGGTGGCTGGGAGGAGTTACAAGGGTGTGTCGTATGGTAGGAAGAAGAGAGGAGGCAACTCGTGGTGATGGGTGGCAGAGAAGAAGAGATGGGTATGGCATGGATCTGATACCATGTAAGTTTATAGAAGAGAAGGAGATAGGAAATGAGTGAGACCTCATCCCCTTTTATATTGATAATAATATGTAATTATAGGAGTGCCATCAGGCACAAATTATGGGCCAACCCATTACATCAATTAAGGAAAAATAAAATAAAATAAGAATAAAATATATGCAATATTATTTCCTATTCTAACACTTATTCTAACATCAGTCATGTTAGATATCACACTCATAGGACATGCCCTGACCATAGTCGGCATATTGAGAATCATATTGTAAATCAAAATCCAAATTTAGCAAATCGTGAACTAAATTGAATTGAGAATTGGTAAGATTTAGTAGAAACTACAAAAACTAAAAAAATAAATAACATTTAACAATAGTATATATAAAAAATAAATTAATTAATTAATGCGGTATGTGTTATACAATAATTCTTATAGAAGGACGTGATTACACCGTCTACTCGGGAGAGCAAGACATGTGGGTTCAAATTCCACCAACCATAAAATTATTCAAAAATCATAATATAATCTCTCTTCATATTAAAAACTGGACTTAGAATCCTCCTATGTTTTAAAACCTAACACATTTTAAAGTGTTGTGTAAGCTTATTGTTCAAAAAAAATAGTTGTCAGACCATTGGGTCTAACTAATCTAACCTATGTTACATTGAACCATATTTATTTCACTAAAATAACAATAGATAATTCTTGAGTGCAAGTTAATTTAACCTTAACATCCTTGGAAGATGTATTATGACATTTTTTCTACGGAAAAAAAAAAAAAATTTGAGAAATTTTTTTTAAGAACATGTTGAGTTGAGTCTGATTCGATCTAATTGGATTCTAATAAAATAAAATAAAATAAAATAAAAAAACTTTGATCACCAAAATAACAACAAATCATGCACAGCCATTGGTTATTTTTGCACTAAACACTCTTAGAAGTAATATTTATGTCATTTTCACCAAAAACAAAAAGATAAAAATGAGTCCGGATAGGTTGGATCCAATAGTTTCAAAAATTGCATAATCGTAAAAAAATGAATTGAATTCCAAAATAGATTCGGAAATATCGTATTGATCTATGCATGAATCACAAATCGAATCGTAAATTGTAAGATTTTGATAAAAAGAGGCCCCAACACATGTTGGAGAGGAGTCTAAACAAGTCCTATCAATGTTTTCATATTTTACAACCACACATAATTTCAACACTTGGGGACATGCGTGTCTATTGTTTAGATACTCATGATACACTAGTCGCGGCACAAATTTGCAAAAAAATAAAAATAATAATAACTAGGGCTAAGGATTAAAATCAAGATAAAGTCAATTTACACATATTAATAACTACATTTTTAGTTTTTTTTTTTTTTTTTTTTTTTTTTAAAACCAGCCTAAAACTTTTAATGTATTCAAGAATAGAGCATTTACCATTTTGATAAAAGTTGTGTACATATATAAATATATGGCTAATAAAATAGGGGACCACTAGTTAAATTGTAAAACTCAACATATCAACCTTGAGGTTATGGGTTCAAATATGGTAAGGAGACACTTTGTGCTATTAATGACAGTTTATGGTTGTGTTTGGTTTAGTTTTGGAATTGTGATTCTCTTTTTGGAGCTGTGATTTGAGTGTGGAATTGTGAGTTGAGTTTTGAAAAGATAAAATTTGTTTGGTTATGAATTTTGAAAAGTGTTTTGAAATGAATTTTTGAATTTTGAAAACAGCGGATTAGGTCTACCCGTTCGTCCGCCCGGACATCCTCTCAGACGTCTTGCCAGTTGACCAGAACAGTGCAATTTTTTATTTATTTATTTATTTTTGTAACCTATTATTTGGAAAAAAATATAATTTATATTTGTTTTAGATATTTTTTAAATATATAAATTATTTTTTTTAGATTTTTTATAAAAATAATTTAACAATCCCATCACTAACCATCTTCAACACTATATCATTAAAAGAGTTTTGAAAAGTGTTTTGAATTGAGTTTTAAGTTATGTATTTGGTTATGAGTTTTGATATTAATTTTTTAATTGAGTTTTGAGTAATTTTGAGTTGTGTGTTTGGTTATGAGCTTTGAAAAGTATTTTGAAAATTTTGCCTTTGGAATCATGATTCCAAAGGCAAACCAAACGGAGCCTATATTTTACCCGATCTACCCCTCATACCCTCACCCAATGAGGACTAAACTAGTTTTTCCTTTTTTATATTGTAATATATAAATAAATAGGTTGTTAATATTTTCATGCATATATAAGCTACTATCTGTTGTCATGTCCCTGATGTGTTCGTATCCCAAATTTTTGAAAATTAATATGTTGGCTCAACCATATTGTGTCGTGCCCATGTCCAATATTTGCATCCGTGCTTAGACTTTAACTTAGTTCAACAGTATTTTCCACAAGGCTGGCCTCTAGTTGCAAATAGCAATTCATCTAAGTTGGTCAATTGGCCCCCTATCACGCCCCTTGTTGAATGGCTTATGTTATTGAAGATTCTAGACCTCGTTGGAGATACCCAAATTACTCTCTTAGATTCCCTAGCTGGATAACATGGGGGGTAAGTTCTTGGTAGAGGCCATGTTTGGTTTCATTCTCTGAAGAAAAAAAAAATTTGAACAAGTTTGACCAAAAAAAAAAGAAACTATGTAAAAATGGTAAGTGCTTTTGATTTTTTTTCATGAAATTAATTTGTAGTTTTTTAGAAAAAAATTCTAAAACAAGTTTCTAAAAACCAAACCAAACATGGCCCATTTCCAAAGAATGTTACATTGACATCAACATGACAATCTAGATGAGTTCCAATCCTCTCTCTATGTATTAGTTTTCTTCCATCAAATACAATTTTTCCTTTCAATCAAAATCAAAGTTTTAAAAGGCTTTACTAAGGCTTACCTCAAGGCTAAGTTAAAACACATTAAGGCTTTGATTTATACTCCCCAAAAGCTTGCACAACACAATCTAAAACATGCGCCTTATATGCCTTTTGTGCATAAGCATATGAGGAGTACGCATACGAAAAGGTTGTCTTAGGCTCTACTTAAAGTTAGTCTAATATATGGTTTAAATATAAAAAAAGCAAGAAAAAAAAAAAAATCCACTTTGCAACTATATTTTATAGGGAAATTTACGTAAATGACCAATCAAGAAAAAAAACACAAAGTTAATGCTCAAGTGAGAAGTTCAATCACTAAAGCTAAGAATGTCAATTTCACTTTCAATGAATACAAACTTCCTTCTTTGTAGTGAAATGTTCGATGCCTTAAGGAGAAATGTATTTACATCGTTATATTTACTTTTTATTTATTTTTCTACTATTTTAAAATATTTAATTTATTTGCTAAGTATTAAAATTTAAAATTCGAAATACTTACGCCTCACCTCATGAGGAGTAAAACACCTCAAGTTATGCATTCACCTTTCAAAACTTTGATATTTATTTATTTTATTTTTTTTTTAAAAAAAAGGAAAAAGAAAAAAGGAAAGAAAATAGCCTAATACTCTAAGATTCAATCATTATTTCATGAACCCAGATGAAATTTTAATGGAAGATACTCGTATCATTCAAAAAAATTGAAATAATAACCTATTTGGCATCAAAGAGTAGTTGGATGAAGACGATACTTTATTAATATTTAAATTCAGTCATTTCTTCCCAAACGTACAAGTACCTAGTCTAAAAAGAAAGATTTAAAACAACTTGTTTGATACTTACACAAAATAAATACAAATCGATTGGCAAATTTGAGCTAGTTAATTCTGAAAAAAATAATTTTAATTCACTCAACCAAACCTCCCATTTGTAATGAAGGCTGATGTCGCAAGGCAAATCTTTTGAGTGCGCAGTGGAATAAATGGCCATGTTTGGTTTGGTTTTGAAAAACTTGTTTCAAAAAAAAAAAATTTTGAAAAATTTAAAATTAGTTTCATAAAAAAATTGGAAATACTTATCATTTTTATATAGTATTGTCTTTTTGGAGAGCATAGCTATTTTTAAAAAATTCAAAAAAAAAAAATTTCATGTTTTTTTTTTTTTTTTTTCATCAAACTAGTTTCTTTTTTTTTTTAATTCAGAAAAAAAAAAAAAAAAAATCAGAAACCCAAACCAAACATGGCCAAAGTTTTGCTTGTGAGGCACTTGAACTCCACCTTGATCCAAGCCCGCCTCTCTTTCAACCATCCAAGTGTTGAATCTTCCCCCGTCTTGACATATTAGGCCTAATGCTTTGTCAAGCAAGAACAACTTCTTTGAAGAAGTCTCGCACTTCAACGCTTGCCTCAAGTTGCACATCTATATGGCCAATCGGTTGCTTCGCTGCACTAAGCTCACCAATTAGCAAGATGCTCGCCTCACCGAAGGGTCCAATTGTAAGAACATTAGATTTTACGTATATATGGTACTATATATATTTTGTATATATTAGGGATTGAGTGAATAATTCGTGTTTCCTTTTTTGTTCTAGGGTTAGATTGTTATATAAACTAATGTATTCTTGTATTACAAACATTGAATATACAGATTATTATTCAGAAATCTTACATGGTATCAGAGCCGTCTCCGAGCCCAAACCCTAGAAGCTGTCTGTGAGTCGTGACTCTCTCTGCGTGCATTCGGTTCAATCGAAGTCACGAGTGCCTCTTGCATCTTCTCAAGCTCCTCATCTGCTTCGTGCTTTGTGTCTCCTTTGGAATCACGACCACGATTTCTGGTCTCTCTCTCTCTAGCATCGCGACTTCTCCTTTTCTCTGGTTCGAAGAATCTCTACATGATTCTTGCGATCCAGTTGATTCAAAATCGCAAACCCTAGCTTCGCGATTGCCTCTAATTCACAAAGCTCTAAGGCATGACATCTCTTCTTTCCTGTCTGACTCGCGATTGCCTTGGTCTTCTCTGGTTGGTGACTTTTCTCTCCCTGGATTCATGTTCTGCTCTTGGTTACTATGGTTTATTATATATTTTGTTTGAAGCTCCATCTCTCTAGATATTACAATTTGCTCACAGAAATTTCTAAATATTTTGTTTTAAAATTCAAGCCATTAAATGCAAACTCACTGGTGGTAATCATGCCTATTGAGCTAGTTGTAACAACTCGGACCTGTGATTAGCTAATAAACCTTACTTAAGAATGCTTAATCGGTAATTAAGATGAAATTCTGAGTTAATTGCATATGCTATATGTTAATTGTGTTTATATCTATCCATAGTAGGAATATTTATCTGTATTTTTGTTTTGGTATGCGAATTGAAGGTCTTATTGGCATCCGATCACGAAATTGCCTAGGTTAATGTGTAATTTGGAATTTTTGGAATATTATGGTAGGTTTAATTAAAAATTTGATTCGGAACCAAATAACTAGAATAAAATAATCACAATTAAGAATCCTAACCCAAACTTAATTCAACTCAATTAACCAAGCCTATATAAGGCTAGGAAGACTTCTAGAACGCACTTTACACACACCTCCTTCATCTACTTTGAGCTCATAAACATGAGAGAGAGGGAGAGCTAGAGTGGGAAGAGAATTCAAGAAGACGAGAGGAAAAAGCTTGAATTGAGAAGAAATTTGAAGCATTTGACTTGAGAGCTCAACCAACTAAGCATCTAGAACACAATTGAACACCTAAGGTAAGAATTCAAGCCTTTAGTTATGTAATTGAGTCAATTAATGCATGGATTCAAGAGAATTTACAAGTTGAAGACATGAAATGAACTAAGGAAGTAGGAAAAAAGAGTATTCCATGCATGCATGTGCATTTCATGAAGTTTTGCAGTTGTTTTCAAAATAATTCTCACATGCATGTTCTTATCTTGGTTTTGTTAAAAGAATTCAACATGTTTTTGAGCTAAATGACTCATTTGATCATGTTTTGGAAGGTTGAAGTTCATATTAACTCATGCATGTTGTGTTTTCAAAGTTTCAACTTTGATTTTGAACAATTGGCATGTTTTTGGGCCTTGATTTTGCAAAATGATCTTTCATTCATGATGTTTTATAAGTTTACAAGTGTTTTCTCAAGTTTTGGCCCAAAAAAATGAGTTTTGATGCATTGAAATTGAGTTTTGGAGCTTAGAGAGCACTCTGGAACTCTTCGCTCGAGCGGTGAAAGTCGCACTTGAGTGAAGAATGCAAGCTCTCAGAAGTTTTGTAGAGTTTAGGGGTTGGCTCGAGTGGAAAAAGTTACGCTCGAGCAACCACCTTTTGTTTTCAACCTTGGCTCGAGCAACCAAAAGTTGGCTTGAGCGTAAAAATCAAGCTCCCAATACTTTTGCAGACATGAGCCTTGGCTCGACCAATAGAATCTGCACTCGAGCGACCACCTTTATTTTTGAACCTTGGCTCGAGTGACCAGAAGTTGCATTCAAGCGTAAAATGAGAGCTCTCGAAAGTTTTGCAGACCAAGGGGTCCGCTCGAGCGAAGGAAGTTGCGCTCAAGCGAACTGCCCTGTTTTTAAAAATTTGACTAAGTATTTTAAATTACATTTTGACATCCTCATTGCATCTTAGGCATTCCTAAACCCTAATTAAGACATAATAATGAGGATAAAGATTAAAAACACACCAAGATAGAAAAGAAATAAGTTAAGTATTTTCCAAACGTGTGTTTCAATATGTATCCGTTATGTGTTTGTGTAGGTCATGCGCCATAGACTGTCTGATCTATCTGTTCTGCTACTGGAGCTATCTGTGAGTAATAACTCTGTAAAGCTATGTTCAACTTTACATATTTTCGGAATGATATGATATGATCTATTTTCGGAAATGTTATTTTATGATTAAATGACTGATTGCCCAACTTTCTGAAATGTATTCGTGGCATACTTAGCACCATGTGATATCAGTTATCTGTTACCTGTTACCTGGTACCAGAGGTTCCATTATGGAACTGGTTAAGCACAACCATTATCTGTTCTGTATTTGCTCTGTATCTAACCGTCCCACGTGACCATGGGTCATCTGTACGTCCCATATAATTATAGATCATCTATTCTATTAGCGCTAATGGATGTACCACATATGACTATCTATGAAATTCTGAATTTTTAATATGAATCTGTTTCTGAATCTGAACTATGATTTCTGAATCTGTTATGGACATCATTCATTAAAACATTTACTCTGTTATTATTCACTGAGCTCCAGCTCACTATATTACTTATATATGTAGGTGATCAAGCACAAACCCAGCTCAGTGATGATTTCCTCGAGATTTGTTCTGTCAGCTAACGACTGTGCCTCTCGAGGAGGTTCCCGTTTTGAGAAGTTGTCAAGTTTTGTGGACTATGTTTAAGACCTTTATTTTCTTTTATTTAAGCCTAGACAAGTTTTTGTATGTTCTGTATATGTGGGTAACGTATGACTAATGTAAATATAACGTCACATATATGTATATAAGTTTTAAATTTTTTGTCCCATATACGTCTGCACAGCTCTATGGACACTATATACATTGTTATTTGCTTTTGCTAGCCCCTTATTGTGTTCATCTGTTTCAGAGGCCTTTAGTAATCCTAGGATTATCGGCCGGTTACGACGTTAAACCTATAGGGGCGGGTTTGGGTTGTGACACTAGTGTTATGAAGAATTTTCTCCTCGATCAAAAACATGGGGTTATGTTTTTGGTTCTGTTCCTCATCCATTGAACTCAAAAAATAAAGGATATCTGACTTCCTGTGATTCTTGGGATTGTGATAATGCCCAAGTTTTGACATGGTTTCATAATCCTGTGGATGACTGTACTAGAATGACGTTTTCCAAATACAGTACTGCTAAGGAGGTGTGAGATTATTTACTGGGTGTTTATCAGCAGTCCAACTTTGCCAAGTGATTTGAGTTGGAAACAGCTACTCAGAGTGCTCATCAACGAGATCAAACTATTCAAGATTTTTATATTGAGATGACAGGTCTCTGGGATCAGTTAGATCTCATGGAACCATCTAGTCTCAAGGCACTAGATCCTTATGTTGAGTTTCGGGAGCAGGGTCAGCAGTTCTTAACGGCTCTCTCCCCTCAGTATGAGGCTATCCGTGGTGGCATCCTTCATCGGTCTCGTCTTCCCTCTATAGATGCTATTGTCCGTGAGCTCCTCTCCGAGAAAACCTGCCTTAAGATGGCCAGTCAGACTCTGCCTCCATCTGTCTTCTTGGCTCCTACTCAACCCCTTCTGTTGTAGACCCCACCACCTCATCAGCTTCAAGCCACTCCAAAGCCCAAGAAGGGGCCACTAGCCTCTGATGAATGTGCCTTTTGCCATTAGAAGGGCCATTAAAAGTACAATTGTCCCAAGAAGGGACGTCAGCCTGCCCAGTCTTTTCAACCGCCTCAGACATACTTCTGAGGTCCTGCTCCGAGTACTCTTCGGCCTCCTGCTGCTTATACCACATCTGCTCCGGCTTCTAATCCTGACTTGGCTTCCTTGAGTGCCCAAATTGATCAGCTTCAACATCTCTTGTCCACCTCTCAGCCATACCCATCTGCCTCTACTCTCACCTCTCTTTTTTTTTGATCGGCAAAGAAAAATTTCATTAACAGCATGAAATTAAAGGTACAAGAAGATGATATGCATCGAGAGAGATTCGGAAAGTATAAATTACTCCTACTACTGCTACTCGCACTCATACAACCGACCCCTCAGCCTCACGATTTTTTTAAATAAAAATAAAAGAGGTAAGAAGAACTTAACTCAACAAAAACAAAAAACATGGAACCCCACAATTCAACCCACAAAACCCAATACACGCATGTTGCTCTCCTCGATTCCACCAACAGAAAAAGCACTCTTCATTCACCCACTAATCAGAGACTCCCACACCTACCTCTCCGCCAGCCGTGCCTACCAAGACCGATAGACACCCGTGACTGTTAAACACCCAGCTCCACTTCCATGGTCGGAACACTTCTTTTCTGATTCAAAACTCCAAGCACTCATTGCAACCGGACACACCCAAGGACGATCAAAACTCACGCATATCTTTTCTGATCCAAACTCTGAACACACCCACTGCAGAAGCTCTGATGTTGACAACCCAAAACATCGAACAACTGCCGAGACACCTCCATACATCTGGATGAAGTTCACCTCTCAAACTCCCACTCGAAAAGGAGCGCTCGAATGAAATCTTAGATAGATCTGGATCGACTTCAACACCCATGTTTCCCCCCAAACAAAGCACCGAAGCAACTCCATAGATCCGAACCAGAGTTCATCCCTCAAACTCCCACTCGCAAAGGAGCGCCCAAATGAAGATCCAAACCAGATCTGAACATCCTCTATTCCGGTCCAAAACCGAACTCCTTCTACTCTGTTTTGACCCTTATTCCAAGCACACCCTGTTGAAACAAAACATACAATCCCAATGCATCATCCAAAAACGGGCAACAAACACCAAAATGTTTAAGATCAGCAGCACACAAAACACAACTAAGTGGGAAGACATTGTGGAAATCAAGTTTATTAAAAGCAAAAACCAGCACACAAACATAAGAGAGAGCTGGGCCAGCCGACCGCCATAGCCAAAGGCGGCAGTCGGCTGGCCAAAAGTGAGGCCTGGGGGTGGAGGTTTTTAGAGAGAGAGAGAGATAGGTTTTCTACTCTCACCTCTCTTCATTCAGGTTTGTTTGGGTCCTCTTCAGGTATCTCCTCTTCTGTCTGGCTTTTTGACTCTGGTGCCTCGCATCATATGACTCCTCACATTTCCTTACTTCAAAACAGTATCCCCCTTCCCTCTCATATTATTGTTAATACTACTAATGGGTTTGGTATACATGTTCTATCTATTGGATCTATCTTACCCTCTGCCATAGCTATTGTTACTATTCCTTCTGTTCTTAATGTTCCTCAGCTATCTGTCAGTTTATTATCTACCAATCAACCTGATGCTTCTGGTTTTGCTTTTATCTTTTCCTCTTTTGTCTGTTATATGCAGGATTGGGTGTCCAAGAAGCAGATTGGGACCGGCCGTAGAGTTGGAGATCTCTATGTAGTAGAAAGCTTGCATCTTCTTCTATCCACCTCTCCAGTTGCCTTGTCCTTGTTTCAGTTAGATTCTCAGTTGAATCAGTTTTATTTATGGCATTCTCGCCTAGGTCATTTGTTTGTTGATTGCTTACAATCTTTAGCTCAATTAGGATTATTGGATAAAGTTTCTCCTAATCAAATTGATGAATGTCGGGGGTGTAAACTTGCCAAAATGTTAGCTTTCCCATTTAATAAAAGTACTTCTATTTCTGTTTCTCCATTTTCTCTTCTGCATACTAATGTCTGGGGACCCTCTCCTGTTCTCACTAGAGGGGGCTTCGCATACTATGTGTCTTTTGTTGATGATTGCACCCCTTATACTTGCGTTTATCTTATGACTTATAAATCTGACTTCTACCAAATATATCGTACATTTCAATCTATAATCACTACACGGTTTGGGGCTACTATTAAATTGTTGCGACTATTAAATTGTTGCGATCTGACTTGGGTGAGGAATATTTTAAAACTGAGTTCTGTGAGTATTTGGCTAACTTAGGTACCATTCATCAAACCTCATGTACTGATACACCCGCTCAAAATGGTCGCGTTGAGCGTAAACACCATCATCTCCTTGAAACAACTAGGTCTCTCATTCTCTTTGCCTCTGTTCCGGCTCCTTTTTGGGGTGAAGCAGTTCTCACTACTGTTTTTCTTCTAAACTGTATGCCTACTCCCTTACTCTCTGGTCGTTCTCCTTATGAGGCTCTATTCTCCCAACTTCCCAATTACTCCCTCCTGCGTGTTCCTACGTGTTTTTAGGTCTACTTGTTTTGTCTTTCTTCCCAATAAAGATAGAACCAAACTTAGTTTTCAATCTATTCCGTGTGTCTTTTTAGGCTACAGTCTTACCCAGAAAGGCTATCACTGTTATGACCCTATTTCTCCTCGCCTTTATATCTCCTGCCATGTTGCCTTTCTTAACATGTCTTACTTTCAGCTTCCCTCTATCACTGCTCCAGTTTCCAAAGAGGATTTGGTTTACATTAATCCATTTCCTTCTAAAGTCCCTTTGGATAAGTACATCTCTGCAATTTCCTATGAGCTTGTTCCCTCTACCACCCCTTCTACTGAGTCCCTCTCCACTGATCCCCACAAGTCTGCTCCCTCTTCTCTTCCTCCTACTTCTCCTTCCCCTTCCCCTCTGGTTCCATCTCTGTCTCCTTCTCCATTGTTAGTATATTCCCATCACAAGGCTTTCCTTCCACCAGTTGTCTCTGCCCCTACTGCTGATCCTCCTGCCTCTAACGACTCTGATCTTGCCAACTGTATGTATCCCCTTCGCATCCGTAAACAGGTAGACAAACTTGGTTTTGCTAAAAGATGTTGTTCTCCTTCATATTACACCTTTTTGTCTGTTATTCACTCTTTTCAGAACCCCAATCTTACAAGAAAGCCTGTCAGGATCCTAATTGGATTAGAGCTATGGAGGATGAATTGTTTGCCTTGCAGAAGATTATTACTTCAGAGCTGGTTCCTTTGCTTGCTAGCAAGAATCTGGTTGGTTGCAAATGGGTTTATCAAGTCCAAACTCATTCTGATGGTTCTCTCGAGCACTACAAAGCTCGCCTGGTTGCAAAACGTTTCTCACAAGAGTATGGTATTGATTATGAGGAGACATTTGCCCCTGTTGCCAAAATGACTATTGTCCGTACTTTGATCTCTATCGCTGCTGTTCGTCATTGGCCTCTTTATTAAATGGATATTAAGAATATTTTTCTTAATGGCCATCTCACTGAGGAGGCTTATATGCGTCATCCCCTTGGCCTTCCTCATTCCTCTAGATAGGTTTGTCGTCTTCGGCGTACTCTGTATGGTTTGAAACAATCTCCTCGTGCTTGGTATGATCATTTTCAGACAATTGTTACTAAGTTTGGGATTCATCCTTGTGCCCATGACTCCGCTTTGTTTCTCCTTCACACATCTATTGGTTTTGTTGCCTTATTACTTTATATAGATGATATGATCATCAATGGCTCTGACTATTCTGCTATCTCTGAGGTCAAACAGCATCTCTTTCGCACCTATGAAATGAAGGATCTGGGCCCATTAAGGTATTTTCTTGATATTGAGGTCACTTCTTCTCCCAAAGGCTCCTTTTTGTCTCAAGCCAAGTATGCCAATGAGGTTATTCATCAAGTATATCTTACTGACACTAAGCTTTCTAATACCCCCATTGAACTTAATATAAAGCTCAACACTACTGATGGTGTTCCTCTAGACAATCCTACTTTATATCGAGAGCCAGTGGGTTGCTTAGTCTATCTAACGGTTTCTCGTCTTGATCTTGCCTATTGTTCATGTGGTTAGCCAGTTTGTTTCTGCTCCTTGTTTTACACATTGAGCTAATTTGGTTCGGATTCTTCGTTATCTTCGAGATACTATATTTCAGGGTTTACTGTTGTCTTCTACTTCCACTTTGGACTTAGTGGCTTATGATGATTCTAATTGGGCTAGTGATGTCACTGATTGCAAGTCTACGTTTCGTGGCGATTTCTTGATCTCTTGGAAAAGCAAGAAACAAACTATTGTTGCTCGCTCCACTGCCGAGGCTAAGTACCATGCTATGTCTCATGCTACTGCTGAGATTGTTTGGCTTTGTTGTCTTCTATCTGATTTGGGTGTACCTCAGTCTTCTCCGACCTCTCTCTATTGCGACAACCGCAGTGCTACTCAGATTTGCCCATAACATTGTCTTCCACGAGCGGACGAAGCATATTGAGATTGACTGTCACTTTGTCCGTTAGCATCTCCAATCTAGCTCTATTTCCCTTCCTTTCGTCTCTGCAACTTGCTGACTTCTTCACTAAGACTCACACCACTGCTCGGTTTCAATTTCTTCTCGGCAAACTCTTAGTGTTTTCTGCTAAAACACCTTGAATTTGAGCAGGGGTGTGAGAATATTAGATTTCATGTATATATGGTAGTATATATATTTTGTATATGTTAGGGATTGAGTGAATAATATCGTTCTAGGGTTAAATTGTTATATAAACCAATGTTGTCAAGGCGCCTTTTGCCACACAACTGCACACCATAATATCATCGACAGTGTTACCCACAGCTTCATGTTGCCCAACCATGCAATAGCGTAGCCTCCCAACCTAATTGACAAGCTTCCATCACATTTAGGGTCTTTGTGGCGCTCATATCGAATAGCCACAGGCCCCTCCTGTACACCGCACATGATTGAAGATAGCTTGCATGCCCACAGCATAGTCTTCGTGCACACTTGACATGCTATAGTCCACAAAAGGCCATTGTACACCCAAGGAGTTGCACTTGCATGTTGCACGAGTAACGTAAAGTTGGTCCATAGCCCACAAGGAGCATTGCATATTCCCACAAGCTTAGCACAAAGGGTCTCACATGAGGGTAAAGCTTCATGTCTTTCAAATGTTCCCACGAGTTGCAGCGTTTCTACCAAACTGCTAGCTTTAGGCCACAAGATCCCCACGAGCATGACTGAACCAAAGCACATGTCCGTGAGTTGGAACACGAGACTTTGGTGGAGCCTCGATAACCTGTTCAGTCTAAAACGACACTCCAAGATGCTACAATACATGGCATAACAAGTGTGTGTCACAAACCTCGTGCCTAGGAGGTGCACACAGTGCTGGCACTCATGCCATTTAATGACACTGTTCATAGGGCTCCCAAACATGGAGACCTAAGACGCCCCTTCTGAGGGCCAAAGGCCTGCCCCCAAGTTGCCTTTAGTTTGCCCACTTTGGGTGGGGAGGCAGGTAAAAACACACCTTACCCCTTATAATAACATTTTGAGCCATTTGCTAACTAACATGAAAAAACATCGGCCATGTTTGACAAGTCATCATAACGATTTTTCATTAATTCTACAAATTATGAAAAATTACAATCTTTAATTATGGAAAACTACATATCTTCATAAATTTCTAGTAAAAGTATCATGTCAAAACTCCAATGTTTGACCCCCCAAAACCTTATGCCAAAAGTTTAGCCAAATTATCCCACCAGGTTGCATGACGTTCACCAACATGCAAGCTTGGGAGGGCAGGCGCTGAGCGTTCTATTGGTCGTGCTACTTGACATGCATGCGTTGGACTACTTGGGGACATCCTCCAGGCCACAATGAGGTGTCAAACCACTAACTTGGAATCCCGATTGCATACTCATAAGCACTCCCAAAGGCCTTGACGTGAGCACTCCCAAGGTCACCACACATGCAAAGGTCACAAAGTTGGTCTTGAAAGATCAACTTGTGACCTTTGTTATCAGAATCTTACGATTCGCGATTTGATTCGTAATTTTTGCAAAATCGATACGAATCTATGGGTGAATCTATTTTGGAAGTGAATCTCTAGTGAATCGCATGATTCACAATCGATTCATGATTCGATTCACTTTTTACGATTCATGCAATTTTTGAAATTATTGCGTCCGACATATTTTCGACTTTTTTCTCTCCATCTTTTTAGTGAAAATGACATAATATAACTTCTAATAGCATTTAATACCAAGATAACCAACATATATACATGATTTATTGTTATTTTAGTGATCATGGAGTTTTTAATAGAATCCAATCAAATTCAGTCAAATCCCACATATTTTTAACCTTTCTTCTCATTTTTTGCCACTAAAAAACATAATATATCTTCTAAAGATGTTTAAAATTAAAGTTACGCTATGAATTATCTATTGCTATTTTATTAAATTGAATATTACATGTGTGAGGTCAGTTATACATTCTAAAATGTTTTAGACTTTAAAATAAAAGATTCTAAATAATTCTTTCTTATTATTTGCTCACTGCTACTTAGAAAAGTATGTATGCTTATTATCCAAATATCAATATCATTGTTAATTATTGTTACCTTGAAAATTGATAATTTGTCTATTTGGTTATTATCTTTATTAAGAATGGTTGATAAGAAATATCTAAAAAAGAAAAAAGGTAAAATAGTGATCTTACATAATAACCTTTGTTAACTTCTTACCTATTAAACTACGTAATTATCATTCAAAATAACATTTTCATTGATTTAAGTCTAATTATTTAATATTTATAAGATATTTTTAACATCTAAATGTGTAGATATATATTTTTAAGTAATTTAAAAAAAGTAACCGAATCTTTAAGATTCACAATTCAATTCGATTCGATTCGCGATTCAGTATGAGGCCATTTCGATTCACGATACGAATCCCGATTTGACAACTATGCTTGTGACAACCGGCCATGAGGCAAGGCCAACAAGACCAATGTGACAACCAGCCATGAGGCAAGGCCAACAAGACCAACAAGCCAGCAAGGCCCTCAAATTTTAACAAATTTAGGACCCCTAATAATCTAGCTCTTATAATAAATATATATATATATATAATAAATAAAAACAATCAATTAAAACAATTCCCAGGAATTGAAAAAGAAGCCAAAATATGTTTGCAATTAAATAAAAATGGTCAAATCTTAAACTATCCAAACAAAATACCACTCCGTCGCATCTTTGTAGCTCAATCAAATCAACGAAGCCAAACAACCTCTCTCATTTGACTAAAATCAAGTCTCAATATTACATTTATACCTCTCTCATGGCAAGTTCTCTCTACATCATAACAATAATAAAAATCTTCGTTATTATTCTCTATCACTCTCTCAGTTATACTAAAAAGTCAAACTTATTACAACCATATTTATCTTTTTATCTCTATGCTATACGGTCAAAAAGGGGCGTCTCTCACTAAATAAAAGTTCATCACAAGTCCCTCCCTCTCTTATTCATATCAAAACAAAGTGTTATAACTCTCTTTCTTTCTCTCTCATGAAATAAAATAAAAGTAGCATGTACTTCTGTTTGTCATCATTATAAATATCAAAAGGTGAATTTATACCGTCTCTTATCAAGCAGATTAAAATAAAGCATCTCATCTCATCTCATCTAAGAAGCACGGACACTTCTAAGAAGGTGACATATTCTTGTCGTGTTGTGTCGTGTCGTGTCGTGTCCTGTCCGTGACGAACACCGACACTCTTCAAAACGTGTCCTATTTTTTAATTTTTTTAAAGACCCAAACACTCTTTAGACACTTGGATAACGCACGTGTCTATCACTTAAACACATGTTTATCGATTAGACACAAGTGAAACTAATTATAAGTTTGAACAAAACAACTTAAGATACAATAATAAAACAAAAACTATATAAATTTATAAGAATTAGTGTCATATTAAATTTTTTATTATCTTTGAATGATATATTTATATATATAATATATAATAAATATATAAAATTATATATTTTATGCGTGTCCCGCACAAGTTGTCTTGCATTTTTTTAAAAATTGGTGTGCCGACATGTCCGTGTCGTGTTGTGTCGTGTCTTGTATCCACACTTCTTAACATCTCATTGTACCTCTCTCCCACTTCTTCCTTTGAGGTGAAAATTTTCATGTTGATTACAAAAAGTAATTATCCTTCTTCACTTGGTTATCAAAATTATAGTAGGTACATTTATTTCATTTTTCAATATATTGAGTTTTATTTTCCACAATAGTCTTACTTGATTTAATTTAGTAATTATAAAAATTGTTTTGTTTGTGAAGGTTAGAAATATTGGGTGATTATAGAAAAAAAATTATAATTAAAATAAATAAAATTGTTTTCATTGTGAATATATAAGTTTTCATTAAAAACTATAGTATCCAAAAATTAAAAATTACAAGGTAAAAAAATAAAAGGCACAATTAAATTATTTGTCAAGAGCCTCGAATAGACTTGCGCCAGCTCTGTGTTTTAAATTGAATTTTGCTAAATTACATAGCAACAAAAACATATTTTATCTTTTGAATTTTGTAATGCTATGTAAGTAAATTTTTCTACTGAATATATATATATATATGCAAGCAATATTTGTGTGCGGGTATTAATAAATTTATAAAAAATAAAAAAATAAAAAGGTTAAAACAGTTATTTTATTACATAATGGGCCAATTTAAGAGTTAAGTTTAGGACCCAAATACACTTTTTCACGTATAAAAAAACACTTTCACATAATTTTTATACACTTTTTACATATTTTGATACACTTTTTTTTTTGCATTTTCCAACATTAACAACAGTCTTTCTATAGACCAACAGCTAAATCACTACCAAAATTCCTGAAATTTTCCAACATTAACAACAGCCTTTGTAGCACATTCCTCATTCAAATTCCATAAACCAACAATGGCTAAATCACTACCAAATTTTCTAAACATTAACAACAGGCTTTTTAGCATTCTCCTTATTCAAATTCCAATAGAGCAGCAAAATCACTACCAAAAATTCCTGAAATTTTCCAACATTAACAACAGCCTTTTTAGCACATTCCTTATTCAAATTCCATAAACCAACAACAGCTAAATCACTACCAAATTTTCTAAACATTAACAACAGCCTTGTTAGCATTTTCCTTATTCAAATTCCAATAGAGCAGCAAAATCACTACCAAAATTCCTGAAATTTTCCAACATTAACTACAGCCTTTTTAGCATTTTCCTCATTCAATTCAAATTCCATACATAAAACAACAACAACAACAACAACAACAGCTAAATCATCATCAGTGCCAAATTACCTGAATTTCTAGGCGAATCTTGGAGAAGTCATAGAATCGCTTCCCAGGCAAGTGCCGAAACTCGCCCCACTCGCGGCCATCATCATCGGAATCCGAGCGATTCTCCAACTGCAAAACCAGCGGCCTCCGAGTGCATATATCGCAACCACGGGGAAGGAAATCGCGGCCGATGAGGGCCTCGAGCACGCTGGACTTGCCGCTGCTCTGGCTGCCGATCACTGCAACCTGAGGCAACTCAACCTTCGAAAGCTCGCTGCCAGCGCCGATGGGAGCGAAGATGTCTTGAAGCTTGTTGATGATGGGGATTACGGAGGAGCCGATTGAAGATGGCTTGGAGAATGTGGATAAAGAGGGAGAGAGATCGTCAATGGAGTTCACTTGTCGTCCCATTGTGAAATTCGTAGAGAGAGAGAGTGTGTGTGTTGTACGTAAGATTGTTGGACAAGGCGGTACGAGCTCAGTCTTTTTCGTGGCTTGACATTCAAAATACGAGATTATTTGTTTGGTTACTACTGCTACGACAGTCGCACGCTAACCAAACGAGACCCTAAAATATCTGCCTTTTTTTAAGAAAATTTCCTTTTACCCTCAAACTTTGTTTTGATGATTTTAATTATGATTTTACGTTAAAATTAAAATATGATTTTAATTATTTATTTTAATAATATTATCGCTATCGTTTTATAAAGTTATTATTTGAATATTTATATATATTAATATTAATTTTATTTAAATTATTTATGTATTTTAATAATTTTAGTTTTATCATATTATAAAAATATATTTACTATGTAATAATTTTGTATGATATATATTAAATTAAAATATAGTAAAATAAATGTTGAATTTGATATTAAAAATAATAATTAAATTAGAAGAATAATTAGTAGCATAAAATTAAAAGTAATTCTATAGATATTCTATTTTGAACGACTTTTAGATTTGGACATATTCTTTTGAATACTCAATAATGAAAATTATAATATACTATATTATAGATTTCTCGGTAAAAAGTCAAATTTTAAACTTTAACCCCAACTTTTACCCATTTTAGCAATATTATTTTAAATTCGTTTTACACTTTCTTTTTCCTTTCTTTTCATTTCTTTTCTTATTTTTATTTTTATTCTTATTCTTGTGATTATTATTATTATTTTACTTCCTTTTCTTATTCTTTTCTTATTTTTGTTCTTATTCGTATTCTTGTTATTACTTGTTATTAGCTCCGTTTTATCCTTTTCTTACTTCTATATATATGCTATCAGGAGAGGTAGCGAGGGAGATTTGGATTGGAACCAAAAAAAAAAAAAAAAACCCAAAGACACTTGTATTGAAAAGAAAGAGAAAAAGAAAAAGGTCCTCCCTCTCTCCTTTGTTTAAAAAGAAAAGAACTTTCAAACTCTTTTTTTCTACTCCATTCGTTTCACTAGCCAATCACTGATATATTATCTACGTGGATGTTTGAAAAGTGAATTTTTATGTAGATTTTTTTAGTTGTAGGATATTATTAAAGAAATTTTTTTTTATGTTTGGGAAGATAGTTGAATTTTTTTATGATTAAATGTGATATTTGTGAGAGAAAAGGTGAAATGATTATGGGGTTAGATGTGATATTTTGTTTGAATGTGTTTTTTTTTTATGTTTTGTAAAAAAAAATTGTCTTCTTGTGAAAAAAAAAAAAAAAAAAACCCAAGTCCCAAACTTCCCAAACACCACTTAACTAAAATTTGAAATTTTTTGTCGAGATTCCAAAGCACATTCCACAACTTCGAGGGTGATCAGAAGAAAATTTAAAAATCAAAAAATTCATTATTTCTCCAAAACGTGAATTTTCACAGATTTTCATTTAATTTAAAAATGTGATATAACTTTTTTAAACATTTCTGTTACAAATTTTCATAATTATGTTTATTGCTTTAAAAGGGAAGGTTGTACTGCACCACCCACATATTTGTTGTAATTTACTACTTTATATAAACTGTTGTAATTTACCGCTTTAAATGGTCAATGTTTCACCACCTACATAAATTGTTGTAATATACTGCTTTAAAAACCACCTAATTTGTTAAAGATGTGACCCCACCATATGAATAGTAACTGGCTATGAATAGTAACCTCTGACGATGAATAGTAATGAATGAAAAAGTGCCTGGTAAGATGAATAATGACTAAGGAGGGTGAATAGCAACTGCCGCGGTGAATAGTATTGTCGGTGGTGAATAGTGCCTCTAGATGAATAGTGCTCCTGCAAAAATGAGTTTTCCCAAGCGAAACAGAGCAATCTCCCAGTAGCAAATAGAACCATTTTTGTCGATCAATCTCCGAGGCATCTAATTTGAGAGATTTGTAAGATTTTATTTATGTTGTAATAATTTCTCCCCCCTCCGTCTTTATTCAACTATTGTAATAATTCTCCGTTCCCGTTGCTTTCTATTCCGTTCATTTTATTGCTATTCATATCTGTAAATAAGCATCATATTTTATTGCTATCCTCTAGAGAAGTACTCAGTGTAGCCCGACTTTTTCGAGCCCCCTTTCGAAAGGTTCGAAAGAAGCCCTACAGTTCAGACTCCCACGGTTCTGAATCTAATCTCACAAGTACAATGTGAAATTGATAAACACCAAAGAGTCCAAATCCGGCAAATCTTTTGAAAAATTGATTTTTGAATCAAAAATGTCAAAATTGGATTGCTTTGCTAGATACAGAGTCATCACCTAAATATTTTTTGGAAATCTAGGAAACCCATGACTCGTGCCAAAAGTCACGTGTCTATCATCACCAAAGTTACCTCAACTCGGGAATTTAGGTATGAGAGGGGAAGATCATGAATTGAGCACTTCAGCTCGCCCGATCAAAGATCAGCCTCTATTAATCATGATATGATTTTTATCAACATTATATGCTCTTATATTAGTTATTAGGGTAGCATTACTTACGTGATGCGTACAAACAAATATAGACTAATTTGCTTAAATTGGAACAATTCAATTTCATGTTTGTTTTGCGAAAAGGGTTTGATTTTGCCACCTCAAGTGGGCTTCAAGTTTGCGAATTTGCCACTTAACAAAATGGGCTTAAACGTACATTTATTGAATCGTTCCAATTCAAGCAACAAGCCTTCATCCGCAGGCATTCAAGCAATTTAACAAGTAAGCATTTAACCTCATGGCAAGCATGCTAATCATAACAATCACTCATACACATGCAAGTATGCCAAAGCATTAAAAACTCACCTAGTACTCCAAGCTAAGATAAATAAAAGAGTTAGAAAAAATGCATAATTCCTAACTATACCAAAAAAAAATGTCTAATGCAATGCATACAATAATGCAATTACTAGGCTCGGCTACTAATATACCATATGAATTAACGAAATAGCATGCAGTCTAAGCATGCATTCAAAGAAGTATTTGAAATGACAATGCAGTTTAAATGATGCGCCAAGCCTCGGTACATGCAATACAAAATGAATAGATGCAAGCATAAAGTATGCTAATCGAAATATGTCCCTAATCTAACCATTATAAGCAGTTAAATAAAAGGGAGAAAGATGTGAGGTTGGAAGACATACACATTATTACATTATGCTCTCACGAAGGAAGTCCGAATGAATAGAAACTAACTAGCTAACTAAGCTAAGCTAATTAAGCTAATTATTACAAAACTTGAATGGATAATTAACTAACTATCTAAGCTAATTAATTAAGAATTTAACTAGACTATGCTGATTAAATATTACATCATAAACAAATTAGCTACAACTAATTAGCTAATTAAATGTTACAACACAAACTAATTAGCTACAACTAATTAATTACAACAAATAAATGATTAACTAGTCCCGGAAAGCGAGGGAGGCTTATGCATGCTCAGTTTTCATCTGAAGAATATCTACTATCTGCCCTCAAAAGCCTCTGTTGCACAACCCTTACACAGATTTCCTTCTCCAGATCAATTCTGCCATGCTTCACAAGCACACTACGCAAAATTTATTGGTGGACGGCATGCCAAAAGTGGTGGCTGGCCAGCCGGCCACCATTGAGGGGTTGCCATCTAACAGTAATGCCCTGCCGGCCAGTAACAGTGGCCGACCGGCCAGTGAAGATCCACTTTTCCTCGCTGCAACAAAGAGCAAACAGGGCAAAGAAAGAGCACTCTCACAAGTTGTATATACTGTATATCCCTCATTATCATCAACACAAGCTCAAAGGATTGACACACTTGGTTCAAAGACCATCAATCAAGTAATTTCATTGCATGATGGCCAAAGAACCAAGATGTACAAGTTAATAAATGCACTACTAAGACTCAACAACCACCAACCTATCATGTATGATCAAGGGCAATGGAGACCTAGGAAACTTGGCACATTTCATCACTTTGAGTATCAAATGCCCCCAATTTTCCTTGTGTTCAATTTATGTCCGATTGAACACATCAAAACACAACCAATTTCTTGTCTTCCACAATTTTAGTCCTAAGTTTTAGTTACTCATTTTAATTTACTAACCATCCTTTAATCTAATTAAGTCCAAAGGTGAATTAAAATCCTCTAATGGAAAGAGAGATCAAAACACAAGTTGCTTTGGGTATGAAAGAAGTATCATACCGTTAGTAATGAACCTCCTAAGGGATTAAACCATTAAGTATAAAACCTCAATTTCATACTTAGGCAAGCAAGTGATTTGAAACCACTTTCAAAGAAAAATTAAAAACCAAGAAAGGATGGTGGTTGCAGAGATTATATTTGCTAAAATTAAGTGTGAAAAACACTAAAACAATGCAATCAACTCAAACAAGTAGTGTCTAATGGCCTAAAACACTAAGCTCATGAAGACTATTACACAACAAGCATGCAAAACAAAGCTCAAACACAACAAACACTTAAAAATAGTCTTAAAATAGATCTGAAACAGCCCTAAAACATGTTGGAATTAACCTAACAAAAGTTAGAAAAATAAGCTAAAACATACCCCCTCCATTTTTAGACTTCAAAACATGTTTTTAACCACTAAAATAACTCTGGAAAATAGTGTTTAAAAGCTTAGAAAAAGATAGTAAAAGGGTGGGAAACACAAGGGCAAAGGCCTTGAAAGCAAGGTGTAAAGAAGGGTGAACCACCCCTCAACCCTTATTGGCCTTAAACCACGAGTTTCATCCCAAAAATACAGAGTTTAAACAGCCCAAAAACAGTACAAAAAAGTGCTGGAATGAATACAAAAGTAGCTAAAAAAATAAGCTAAGACATGCCAATTTAAGCTAGTAAACAAGCCAAAGGAGGGGTGGCTAACCTCTTCATTTTTGGGACTTTAAAATCACTTTTTTAGCCTCTGAAAACCTCTGAAAATCAGTGGTAAAAAGCTCAACAAAAAGTTGATGGAGAGATGAGAAACACAAGTGGAAAGGCTTAGAGAACAAGATTCAAAAGAGGGTGGTTAACCCCTCTCCACCTTTAATAGCCTTAAACCACAAGCTTTAGCCCATAAAAATAGGTTTTAAAGAGTTTAAAAACAGCAAGAAAAGATGGAAAACAAGTGGCGTAAAGATGGTACAAAAGTAAGAGAAGGTGTACCTCTTGAAAAGGAATGAACCCTTAAGTCAAAAGCTACCAATTTCACACTCTCAAGTACTTCAAGAGCTCAAATTCAAGCTCAAATCATCTCAGCAAGAAGTTCTTTAGGTTTGGTTTAGAGTGTTTGAGTAAAGGCTATGCAAGTTGCTAAAGAGAGAGAGAATTGTAGAGAGAGAAAATTGTAGAGAGAGGATATTTCCAAAAACTTTCTCACTCCTAAAATGTTTTTAACCTTGAAACCAAGAGAGAAGGTCCTCTATATATAGAAAACAAGAGCCTCAGGTTGAAATATCTATATAGAGATGGGTGGAGCTTTGTGGAAACAGCTGGAGGAAAATATCTATAAAAAAAAACTGTTTTTGACACTTGTGGTCGGCAGGCCATCAATGATGGATGACAAAACACATTAGTGGATGGCACCCCTCCAAAAGTGGGTCAATCTACTCAAAAAAAGGTCAAAATTTTCAACACTGGCCGACAAGCCATTATTTGTGGCCGGCCACAAAAATCTGTTTTTAGGTACAATTTCAAATGGGCATATCTCCTTTATCCGGACTCCGTTTCAGGTCATTCTTGAGTCTAAATTGAAGCTCTAGAAGTCTACTTTCCAATGGTGGCGGCCTCATATCTAAATTCTAAGTGTACAAATAGATATGCCTATTTTAGTGAAGGTTGCTCAGTTTTGCCCTAATGGATCGATGCCTAACTCTTCCCCCAACTAGTTTTCCTCCCTCCCCTCTTATTTTCTTCAACTCCAAACCTTTAAATAAGATGTTTTAAAGAATTTTTCAAAGAGTTTACCTCCCTTTCATTTATTTCCACTTTGTCCTTACTCGGTTTACCCAAAAGTGTAATTTTTAACGAAATGCGAGCCTCAGAATATCTTAGAAACATTTGAGAAAAATATTTTGAAAGAAAGGGTTTTAAGGTTTAAAATAGTTTTGGGTCCAAAATAGGGTGTAAGGTTGGAATTTAGAAGCTCTTCTTGCTAAAGAAATTGAACATTTGCATAGCACAACTTTTATCATCGAGTGATCAATCAGTGGAGCCCAAGTCTTGAGAGCGGTCAAAAATGGAGTGTCATAGTTGCCCCTCTTTGACAGAACTCGAAGTCATAAAATGACGTGAGTGAATGTCAAAGCCCAAAGACGACGCATTTTGACAAGGCCGTAAGACTTGGGCAAACAAACAAAATGCAGATGCAATTGGTTAAACCCGAGGGTTGCTTACGTATCCCTTTGCAAGGAATCAAACCAGCGTAGTTCAGGGGCAGGATGCCAATGATACGCAATGTAAAACAAACAGTTTAAATGATATACAATGTAACGAAATAATCAAACCACAAGCAATGCTTACCACATGAATATCATAAAGGGATGGAGATGCAAATCACAATACGTTTTATACAGAAAAGAAGTGGGCACAGCCAAACGACGTCTAACACAGGCTAAGTGCCTACATCCTTAATATTGGTCTCAGCGCAGCATGGATGCTTATACATAACAGAACCATGTTTCAATATGAAAGGGTGCGAACACATACAAAACTATGTGTTTCGTAGAAAGAGAAAGAGTACAAGTAATTGGGTGGTATGATATGAGTGAGAGGTGATATGCTGTGGAAAGATCGTGATCCTAAATGTTGAATGCAACAAAACAAAGTACGATGCAATGGATGAAGTGAATAAGACACGCAGGCCAAACCACATCTTACCTAGAAAATGTATGGACATAAAACAAACCACGTTTAACACAGAAAATGTGCCGAAACCCTTAGACCACAATTCTTACAGAATAGGCGCGTACACATGCAGAGCTATGTTTTAAAGTGAAAAGTACAGGCACATGCCAAACTAAGCTTAACATGGAAAGGACAGTATGATAAAACAAATAATGCTGTAAATGCATGCGATAGATGTTATATACAATGCGATAGAAGTAATAGATTATAATGGATATGATGATGCAGGAAGTGATGCTTTAAAAAGTACCTTACAGGGGCAATCGGCGATGACTCACCTTGTGCTGCTGGGAATCTTCCTCTTCTGCATCTTGCACTTCCAAACCGCAGGTACTACTTTTCTCCCTAACTATGTTCGTAATTTTCCCTATTCTCTAACAGGAGGACAGACTAGGTTGGTTCAATATCCAGAATTGAGGCGCATACAAGCTACCTCAACCTATGAGGCTGCTATACAGATTTCAAACCGAGGATACACCCATGGGTATTTAAACCAAACTTTAGTCTTGGAAATCCAGAACCTTTGCGTTCTAGGCCTCAGCCATTGGAACTCTAATTTCCACCGTCTCAATTGATCTCCTAGGAACTCACCACAAACACAGGAAAGTGGCTATACTAGACCACTGGAAGTCATTCGGGCATGACAAACTCCAAATGAATTACACCTTTAGAGGATTTAAGGTCTCCTAGACCAGTGAGTGCACAATACAGTGCGAGTGATACAAAAATACAAGGTGCACAAGACGATGCGAGTGAGGGTGAATGAATGCACAAAATAGTGTTATACAAAATGCAATGCACAAAATAGTGCGACGTAAGATAAAATACACAAGATAGTGCGATGAAATACACAAGATAGTCCTATGCAATGCACAAAATAGTGCAGTGTAAGATGAAATGCACAAGACAGTGCTATGCAATGCACAAGACAGTGCGATGCAATGCACAAAATAGTACGATATAGGGTGAAATGCACAAGACAGTGCTATGCAATGCACAAAATAGTGCGATGTAGGGTAAAATGCACAAGACAGTGTGATGCAATGCGTAACAAGCCCGCGGGGCACCTCGCTACAGCTCGGACTCGATTTGTGTCAAGGTTCTTAATCTTGAACCAAAGAGTCCAAATCTGGCAAATCGTTTTGAGAAAACAGATTTTTAGAAAAGAAGTGCCAAACATTGACTGCTTTGCCAGATACAGAGTTGCCACCTAAATATTTTATTTTTGGGAAATTTAGGAAACCCTGACTCGTTTTCCTAAGGCCACGTGTCCGTAATCACTAAAGTTGCCTCGGCTCGGGAACTTGGGTACGATTGGGGAAGGTCACTTCGTGAGCACCCCCGCTCGCCCGATGAAAGATCGGCCTCTACTAACCATGATATTTAGTTTTGAAAACATTGTGTGCTCTTATTCCGGTTATTAGCCTAGATTTACTACGTGATGCGCACAACATACAAGTATAGACCGAGTCGCCTGAATTGGAACAAAACATTTCATGTTTGTTTGTTTGAAAAATGGTTTGATGGTGCTACCCGCAGGTAAGCTAAGACGTGGATTTGCCACCCTCGGGTGGGCTTAGAAAACATGTTTTTGCCACTATCTAGTGGGCTTAAAACAAACAGTTGATGATTTGTTCCAATCTAAACAACCCAACCTTCACCCACAGGCATTCAAGGCAGTTATATCACATAAGCAGTTAGCCTCATGGTAAGCATGCTATTCATGGCAGTCACTCACACACATGCAATGATGCTAAGCATAAAACTCACCGAGTACTCCAAGACAAAACAAAAGCTAATTAGAAATCCATGCATGATCCTAAGTATACAGAAATGCCTAATGCAACACATGCAAAAATGCAAATATAGCAGGCTCGGCTATTCTAAACATGGCATATGGAATGCTACAGCTAACACGTATTCAACTTAGAATTGAAATACAAATGCAGTTAGTATGATGCGCCGAGCCCGGTGCATGCAAAACAGATGAATGAATGCAAACATACTATCATACTGTATGCTAATTGAAACATACCCTAATCTAACCATCGTAAGCTGCTAAATAAAAGGGAAGAAAGACGTGGGGTTGGAAGACATACATCACACTCACGCACACTTATTACAACATTGCCCTCGCACGGAGGGTCCGAAAGAATAATATACAGTCCCAAATAGTACAGTCCAAATAAATAATACAGTCAAAATATATACAAAATCCTAATTAATTAACAAATTAACTAAGAAAACAATAAACTGGCATGCAAGCCATGGACTGCCTTGACTCCTCTTCAGATGATGAATGATGCATATCCGGGTTGCCTTTGCGCGGAAATCCACTGTGATGCCCCAATTAGCCTCTGTTTTGCAATAGTTTTCGGAAAGCGCGCCAAGCCGGCTAGCGATTCTTGATTTCTTTAGCGAGAGGTGAAAGGGCATGGCAATGTATTTTCACAAATGTATGCATGCCTCGATCCTCATGCCACCAATCACGCATATCGATGCATGATGGCCGAGGAATCGAATTGCACAACTCAATATGGAATGAATGCACATGAATATACAACTAAGTCCTAATTCCATCATGGACAATCCGGAGTGTCGATGACTGGGGAATTGAGACACGTTTTGTCACTTTCGGTCTGAAACGCCCTCGTTTCCGTTCGCTAACTCCTATCCCGAACACAATGCAATATGCATGACATGCATGAAATGCAACTAAGATACCACCTAACATGCAACATGCTATGAAATGGCATACACGATGCACGAGGTAACATGGCATACACAATGCGCTAACATACAACCTAGCATACACAACGCTATGGAATGAAATGGCATACACAATGCGATATGGACTTACACTAACACAAGTGGACCTCAGCCACACTCACATAAGAGGCCAGTAGATGAAAATGAGACACTCGAAATGCGTGCACACGTGCACGCAAACCGAGGACCGACCCTAAGGAACGAAATGCCACTCTAACAAGACATGACAAAGCATGGAACATGGCATACTAGCATGCAAATTTCAGAGGCAATAAGTGGTGCAAAACAGCCCCGAAAGATGGCAAAATGACACCCGATGCATGAAATGAATCCCGAAACATGAAATTAGGCGCATGGAATGACCTGTGGCTATGCAATGCATGCATTATTTGAACATGAAGTGTGAAGACAGAATCAAGAAAGCCCCAAAAAAAGCATATTTACAGTTTTAAGAAAGGCCAAACAGTGAACACAAATGGGGCTAAGCTAGCATGCAAAAAATGGCCCCGAAAGAGAGATAATGAAGCAAGTAGCAGCTTCTGACCTCAAACAGAGAAGGGCCCTTCTACAATGTTGAATAGGGGCACAAAATATGGTATTTTTCAGTTTACAACAAGCCACAAAAACAAACACAAGTATGGCAAAGCTCTCATGCAAGAAATGGGTCAAAAGAGGGACAAAGAAGCAAGTGATGGTTGTTGGCCTCAAACATAGGAGGGCCCTTCAACAATGTTGAAGAGGGGCCCAAAAAATGGCACTTTACAGTTAAGGACCAGACCCAAAACAGTGCACAAGCATGCTTAAAATACTATGCAAAATAAGGCCTAAAAAGAGGTTTAAACACAAAGAGCAAAAAGGATGCCTCAAACAGTAAAAGACCCTTAATGAAACATGAAGAGGAGGTCAAAATAAGTCCATTTATAGTTCGTACCAGAGCCCAAAAAAAAAAGCACAAGAGGCTAACAAATCATGCAAAAATAAGGCCAAAAGAGGGATATAAAGGCAAGTGGAAAATGGAAGCCTCAAACAGTGATGAGTCCTTCAATAATGTTGAATAAGGGCTCAAAATAAGCCACTTTACAGTTTATGATAGAGCTCAAAACAATTTATACATAGGCCAAAAATACTACACAAGAAATAGGCATACAAGAGAGGTAAAGAAGCAAGTGCAAAAAGGAAGCCTCAAATAGTGAGAGGCCCTTAAACAAACATGAAAAAGAGCTCAAAAAAATTCTATTTTCAGTTAGGGTCAAAGCCCAAAAGTGTAAGCAAGAATGGCTAAGAAAGCATGCAAAAATGAACTCAAAAGATGGGAAAAATGACTCACCCTTGTAGACCAATCTTTGACAACCTCTTGGCACAAGAAATGGTGCTCCTCAGCTCTGGAAGGTAGCTCCAAGTGGCTGGAATGGAGGTGGTGGTGTGGTGCTAGGTGGTGGTGTAGAAATGGTGTAGGAACTTAAGGGTTTTGAGAGTTAGGATGTAGAGAGGGAGAGATGCAACATATGAGACTCAAAGCAAAAATTTCTAACCCCTTGCAAGGGGGCTGGGGCTGCTGGATATATAGACAAAAGGGTGGAAAAGAGGGGGAAAAATGGGGGGGAAACAATTCAAGTTTCCCCCCAAAAAGGCACCCTCCCGAATACAAAATCTGGGGGGAAAAGGAGGGTAGATTTGTAATGTACCAACCCTGAGGATCATGGTCGGCCAGCTTGCTAGGGTTTAGGTGGCCGGCCGGCTCTCCCCATGGCCGGCTGGCCAAGGGTCAAAAGGGTCAAGTGGTATTAGTGGCCAGCCACCACAAATTGGTGGCCTCCCATGTGTGCTCAACACAGCCCTGTGGTCAAAAACTAGAGACAGTGAACCAGGAGAGAGAAAAGGCCATTTTTTGGAGGGGTTCAAAAGGGTCACACACAATTACTGGCCGGCCATGTGATATTGGTTGCCTCCCAGGTGTGTACAACACAAATATGTGGTTTAGGGCTAGAAAAAGTGGCCTTAAGGTGGTCAATATTGGCTTTCGAGTGAGAAAAACGGGCGACGGAGGGCGATTGAGGAATAAAACTGGTTGTCAGAACAATTACTGGCCTCCTACCCCTCTACGACCTTTCTAACAATGAAACAGAGGTCCCTGCCAAAAATGAACCCAAACCGATGCAAAATGAAGGTTCGGGGGCCAAAACGCGTAACTTGGGGCCCCGAAAATTGACTGTTAGGCACCGGAAGTGGTGTTCGACCACGAAGTTGGTCTCTCAGACCACAGTGTCCTTCAAAAGGGAGGAAATAGGATGCATGCCAAAAACCGGAGCAAACGGAGGTGGTTAGGCGGTCCCGAACCGAGGCACTCGGCCTGACGGCTCCAAAAACCGGGAACCGGGCTCCGAAATGGGAAAAATGGCCTATGGCCACTGAGAGATGATCTACGAGACCTCTCCATCCCTTCTGAAAGAGAAAACAGAGGAAACCGAGCCTGGTTCGCAAATCGAGGCAAAGCATGAAAGAGTCCGGAAGTCCGGAGGCAAGGCTCGCAGCCGAGACTCTGAAACCTCTGAACGAGCACGATATGCAACATCACCAAGCGCTCAATCGGTGATGTCTGAGTCTTAAAGTCGGTCAAAAATGGGGTGTCTACACAATGCACAAAATAGTGCAATGTAAGATGAAATGCACAAAACAGTGCGATGTAATGCACAAAATAGTGCGATGAAATGCACAAGATAGTGCTATGTAATGCACAAAATATTGCGATGTAGGGTAAAATGCACAAGACAGTGCGATGCAATGCACAAAATAGTGCGATGTAGAGTGAAGTGCACATGACAGTGCTATGCAATGCACAAAATAGTGGCAATGAGGTGCGCACAATGTTGGCACTCATGCCATTTAATGACACTATTCATAGGGCTCCCAAATATGGAGACCTAAGACGCCGCTTCTGAGGGCCAAAGGCCCACCCCCAAGTTGCCTTTCGTTTGCCCACTTCGATTGGGAAGGAAGGTAAAAGCACACCATACCCCTTATAATAGCATTTTGAGCCATTTGCTGACTAACATGAAAAAACGTCGGCCATGTTTGAGAAGTCATCATAATGATTTTTCATTAATTCTACAAATTATGAAAAATTACAATCTTTAATTATGGAAAACTACATATCTTCATAAATTTCTAGTAAAAATATCATGTCAAAACTCCATTGTATGACCCCTCCAAAACCATATGCCAAAAGTTTACCCAAATTATCCCACCAGGTTGCATAACGTGCACCAACATGCAAGCTTGGGAGGGCAGGCGCTGAGCGTTCAATTGGACATGCTACTTGACATGCACGTGTTGGACTACTTGGGGACATCCTCCAGGCCACAATAAGGTGTCAAACCACTAACTTGGAATCCCGGTTGCATACTCATAAGCACTCCCAAAGGCCTTGACTTGAGCACTCCCAAGGTCACCACACATGCAAATGTCACAAAGTTGGTCTTGAAAGGTCAACTTGTTGTGACAACCAGCCATGAGGCAAGGCCAACAAGACCACTGTATTGGGCCCTCAAATTTTAACAAAATTTAGGACCCCTAACTAATTTAGCTCTTATAATAAATGAACATATATATATAATAAATAAAAACAATCAATCAAATCAATTCCCAGAAATTGAAAAAGAAGCCAAAATATGTTTGCAAATAAATAAAAATGGTCAAATCTTAAATTATCCAAACAAAATACCACTTCGTCGCATCTTTGTAGCTCAATCAAATCAACGAAGCCAAACAACCTCTCTCATTTGACTAAAAACAAGTCTCAATATTACATTTATGCCTCTCTCATTACAAGTTCTCTCTACATCATAACAATAATAAAAATCTTCATTATTATTCTCTATCACTCTCACTTATACTAAAAAGTCAAACTTATTACAACCGAATTTATCTTTTTATCTCTATCCAATACGGTCAAAAAGGGGCGTTCTCTCACTAAATAAAAGTTCATCATAAGTCTCTTCCTCTCTTGTTCATATCAAAACAAAGTGTTATAACTCACTTTCTCTCTCTTTCTCTCTCTTTCATGAAATAAAGTAAAAGTAGCATGTACTTCTGTTTGTCATTATTATACATATCAAAAGGTGAATTTATACCGTCTCTTATCAAGCAGATTAGAATAAAGCATCTCAGCTCATCTAAGAAGTACGGACAATTCTAAGAATGTGACATATTCGTGTCGTGTTGTGTCGTGTCCATAACGGACACCGACACTCTTTGGATACTTCCCCGACACATGTCCGATACTCTTCAAAATGTGTCCTATTTTTTAATTTTTTTAAAGGCCCAGATACTCTTTAAACACTTGGATAACACACGTGTCTATCGCTTAAACACACATGTTTATTGATTAGACACAGGTGAAACTGATTATAAGTTTAAACAAAACAACTTAAGATACAATAATAAAACAAAAACCATATAAATTTATAGGAATTAGTGTCATGTTACATTTTTTATTATCTTTGAATCATATATTTATATATATAACATATAATAAATATATAAAATTATATATTTTATGCGTGTCCCCCACATGCCGTGTCTTGCATTTTTTAAAAATTGACGTGCCGACGTATCCGTGTTGTGTCTTGTGTCCATACTTCTTAGCATCTCATTGTACCCCTCTCCCACTTCTTCCTTTGAGGTACATTTATTTCATTTTTCAATATATTGTGTTTTATTTTCCACAATAGTCTTACATTATAAAAATTGTTTTGTTTGTGAAGGTTAGAAATATTGGGTGATTATAGAAAAAAATTATAATTATAATAAATAAAATTGTTTTGATTGTCAATATACGAGTTTTCATTAAAAACTATAGTATCCAAAAATTAAAAATTACAAAGTAAAAAATTATAAAAGGCCCAATTAAATTATTTGTCAAGAGCCTCAAATAGACTTGAGCCAGCCCTGTGTTTTAAATTGAATTTTTCTAAATTACATAGCAACAAGAACATATTTCATCTTTTGAATTTTGTAATGCTACGTAAGTAAATTTTTCTATTGAATAAATATATATATGCAAGCAATATTTGTTTGTGGGTATTAATAAATTTATAAATAAATAAATAAAAAATTTATAAGCAGTTATTTTATTACATAATGGGCCAATTTAAGAGTTTTAGGACCCAAATACACTTTTTCGCGTTTAAAAAAACACTTTTACATAATTTTTATACACTTTTTACATATTTTGATACACTTTTTTTTTGCATTTTCCAACATTAACAACAGTCTTTCTATAGACCAACAGCTAAATCACTACCAAAATTCTTGAAATTTTCCAACATTAACAGCAGCCTTTTTAGCACATTCCTTATTCAAATTCCATAAACCAACAACAGCTAAATCACTACCAAAATTTCTAAATATTAACGACAGCCTTTTTAGCATTTTCCTTATTCAAATTCCAATAGAGCAGCAAAATCACTACCAAAATTCCTGAAATTTTCCAACATTAACTACAGCCTTTTTAGCATTTTCCTCATTCAATTCAAATTCCATACATAGACCAACAACAACAACGACAAATGACAAATTTAAATCATCATCGACAAATTACTCAATTTCTAGGCGAATCTTGGAGAAGTCATAGAAGCGTTTCCCAGGCAAGTGCCGAAACTTGGCCCACTCGCGACCATCATCATCGGAATCCGAGCGATTCTCCAACTGCAAAACCAGCGGCCTCCGAGTGCATATATCGCAACCACAGGGAAGGAAGTCTCGGCCAACGAGGGCCTCGAGCACGCTGGACTTGCCGCTGCTCTGGCTACCAATCACCGCCACCTGAGGCAACTCAACCTTCGATGATGAGGATTACGGAGGAGCCGATTGAGGATGGCTTGGAGGATGTGGATAAAGAGGGAGAGAGAGCATCAATGGAGTTCACTTGTTGTCCCATTGTGAAATTTAGGATGGCAATGGGCGGTTAATAGGGCCATTTCCCTAAATAAGCTAAAATAGCAAGGTAATTCCCAAACTAAGCCTAGTTTTCGAAGAATTCCCAAAATAGGCTAACTCGCGGTTCACAATCGCGAGTTCAATACTTTTGCCCCGGATTTGCCAAATCTTGAACTCGCTGTTACAAAACGCGAGTTTGCTTAAGAACTCGCGGTTAGAAAACGCGAGTTTACTTATTTTTTTTTTCTTTTGAATTCCGAAGCACGAGTTTAATTAATTTCATTGCAAAAAAAATTTGTTCTGAACTCGCGTTTCAGAACCACGAGTTCATGTTGAAGTCGCTGTTTGTGACCACGAGTTCACCCCAAATGGTTTTTGCTCTGAACTCACTGTTTTTAACCATGAGTTCATCAGAAAATTTTTTTGTTCTGAACTCGCAGTTTGTAACCACGATTTTAGGCAAGTTTGTTTTGGTTAAGTGAAACGTGGTTGTGAACCACGATTTTAAAACATGTATATAAGCACCCCAGCCCCGTGTTTTGTATTCACGATTTCTATATACCTCTATCTCTCACTCTTATTCCTCTCTGTTCTCTCTCTCGAGCTCCCTCTCTCGAGCTCCCGCTCTATCTCTCTCTCGAGCTCACTGCTCTGTCTCTCTCTCGAGCTCTCTGCTCTGTCTCTCTCTCGACCTCCCTCTGTACTGTCTCTCTCGTTGGTATGCCTTCTGTCATCTACTTTAGTGCGAATAATAAATTACCTGATTTATATTTGTGAATATATTTGTGTTTGTGAAAATGTGAATAAATTAGGGATAGGGTTCATGTATGTGGGGTTAGGGTTAGGATTTATATTTGTGAATAAATTAGGGTTAGGGTTCATGAATGTGGGGTTAGGGTTAGGGTTTATGTTTGTGAATAAATTAGGGTTATGGTTGATTTTTGTGAAATTTTAAGTATAGGTAATTTGTTGAATGTGAATGTGAATGTTGAATTTTAATTATATTTGTTGAATGTTGAATTTGTTGAATGTTGAATTTGTGAATGAAAACATATTTTAAGTATAGGTAGTTTGTGAATGTTGAATTTGTTGAATTTGAATCAAAACATATTTGTTGAATTCATAATTTGTTGAATGTTGAATGTGTTTAATTATCTGTAATAATAATTTTCTTGTATCAAAACAAATTTTGAATCAAAACAAATTTAAGGAATAATCAAAACATATTTTCGTTTCTTTTGAATCAAAACGTATTTAAGGAATAATCGTACCATTCCCTTTTATTGTCATTCCAATAAATTACCTTTGTCCTATGCAGCTAAATATTTACAATAATTTTAATGCTGTTAATTAATTACATAAGAAAGAGAAACGTTAATTTGGCTGTAAAAATTATTATTAATTAGGTGATGCGGAGTAGTAATAAATTAAAATTAATAAAGTAACCAAAATAATTTTATTCGAAATTTCAATTTGTTAAGTAAGAATAAGAAATTGAAAAGTAAGGAACAAAATTTGTGATAAGAAATTGCTATGGAAGTTTTCTCATCATTTTGGCCAGGAGCAAATATATATATATATATATATATTTATTTTTTGGAGATAGGGATATGGCAAAATAGAAAAGTCAGATATTTCGTTTTCTTACTAAATTTTTTTAAATATTATATATATATACTAGCGTATGCCCGTGCCTGAAGGCACGGTGTAAATAATGTTAGGATTATAATATAATTGTAATCGCAACACTATTTAAATTTAAGATTAAAATGCAATTATAAAAATCTATTTAATAGACTACACTTTACAATTTCAAACAAATCAAATATAAAAAAAAATTAAATATCAAATAATCGAAAAATCAATCTATTATTTATTTATTTATTTTTAAATGTAATATTCAATATTGATCTTATTATTTGAAAGATAACAGAAAGACAAATCTACCTATATTAATTTTGTTAAAAATAGATTTGTAGAACTTAAGTTATGCATTTTTAAATTTTTTTAAACAGAAATAAATAAATTTTTTACCAAACAGCTGTTTAAGAGCTTTTGTTTTAAATAAGAAATTAACACCCCTATTTAAGCAAAATGGAGCCCCAACCAGTCTATGAGCAACTGCTAAGAGCAGATAATGCATGAAGGAAAACCGTTCAAGGACCAAAATACCCAATTAGCAGAGGCATTGCAGTAAGGAAACACCAAATGACTGCTAAGAGCAGATAATTGGGTAAATAAATCACTCGCAAAGGATTATAATTGATCTCTTGATATGTGAATGGCCACCACATAATGTCAAAGGTACCAATTACAGAAGCAAGCTACTTTGAACTCCAGTTAACTTCATCATAATACTGGAAATCCAAATTTCAACATTATAAAAGTGTTTTATTTCTCCCATCTTACTCTTTGAAGACTTTAAACAAAAATGTACTTGGACACAATGGTAATCCTAAAATAAAATAAAAAATAATATGTTTCAATAATAGTAATATGAGGAGATTAAATGAGTTATAAAGAGAGACAACTTTATCATCAGTGTATATACAGTAGCAGCAAGGAGCTACCCATATTCGTCTCCCTCTCGAACCTTCTTCCACAAATCAGTAGATGCATCTGCATATTATAAGAATATAAAACACCTTGCTGATTTGTTTGATTCTGTAATTCCACAAATCAGTTTGTTCTTGCTGATTTGTTTCATTCTCTCTTAAGCAAAATTATTCAAACAAAATCTTCAAAGGATTATAATTGATCTCTTGATATGTGAATGGCCACCACATAATGTCAAAGGTACCAATTACAGAAGCAAGCTACTTTGAATTCCAGTTAACTTTATCATATATCTATTATAGATATATAGATATATAGACATATATATATTTCAAATCAAAGTGCTTCCCTTCCTCATCTTATGGGTTTTACTCAACCAATCTTCTCTAATCATGTATATATTAATTGGATATAGTGAAACCCAATAAATAAATAAAGAAATAAATAAGAGTAGAGAAAGAAAGTTGGCCAGTGGTTGATCAATTGGTATACAATCAGATTGCAATTACTATGGATCTTGGCAATTCCACTCCTCCCACAACAACCACACTTGTCTGTTACTACAGTTCCTTTCTTTCATTTTCTTGTTCTAGTTCTTTCTGTGTTTCAGTTTCTGTTTCATTTTCCTTGATTTTTGGAAGGGTTTCTTGGTCCCCAAACACACGGCCTCATCAAAACCCACATTGTCATTCACTTTTTGTTTTGTCTCCTTTCAAACCCATGTCCTCTTCTGCTCCTAAACATGACTCATGATTCGCTAATCCTCCATTTTTATTCCCCTTTTTTTCTCGCATCTTCTTTCTCTACAATGTCTTGCGAATTGCTGACTGGTTCAACTCAAGAAAACCAGCAAGAAAACCAGTAATTATGACAAATATCCATATTCAAAACTCAGTTAAAAATCAAATCAACCAAACAAAACCCACAAAAAATTCAGATTCAAGCAAAAAATAAGCAATAAATGAACCCATATCCATTCAGTTAAAAAATGGAACACCCTCTCAGACCCATTCAAACAAACACTTAATGGGTGTGAAGCCCTGGACTGAAATGGGTAGGGGATTAACCTCTGAAATTTCAAATGATGAAAATAAAAAGATTCAGAACTATGAAATTCTGATTCTAAAGGGTGAGAAGAACAGTTGTGATAGAGATTGCCATACCTGAGCGATGAAATCGCAACCTCTGAAATTGCAACCTCTGAACTATGATCACCAAAAAATCGTAAAGCACTAAAATTATATAGATATATATATATATATATTTATTGTTAATATTTTATATATAATAGTTTATATATTTATTTTTAAATCTTATATATATATATATTTATTGTTAATATTTATTTTAAAAAATATATATATATATTTATTGTTAATATTTTCTATGGGTGACCCTTTACATAGTACACTAAAATTTTATTAACAAATTAAAAATCTAACTACTTAAAATGTTGACCCAAAAAAAAAAAAAAAAGAATTCAAATCTAATCGGTTTGTAAAATTGATGCCACATGCCACTACGATAAGTAAAATTGGTTTGACTAAGTAAAATTATAGTTTACTTGAATTTCATGCCCCATTTACGATTGAATTTCATTTTCGAGTTTTTCCTCCTTAAATTTCATGACATTCCCTTTTATAAATTTGATATAAATAAATGACTTTTTAAAAATGATTCACAAAAAAATTGATATAAACATTAGAGGTCAAATATAAACATTAGAAGTCAAAAAAGTACTTTTTACCTCTTTGCGAAAAGAGGCCTTTCAAGTCGTCATAGAAAATGCTATTATGAAAACATTTGATATAAAAAAAAGAAAAAAATTATTTAGGAATTATGTTTGAAAAAATGAGTCATTCTCGATAATTTTTGAAATTTTTTGAGTCATCCTACACTCAAATGAAAATTTTTGATTTATAAAATGAAAAAAAAAATGAATGAAATGAGTCGTTCTCGATAAAAAATAAAAAATTGAAAAAATGAAAAAATACAAATTTTTGATTTATAAAATGAGTCATTCTCGATAATTTTTATCCACTTGAATTATCCAATTGACTTATTCTTTATGCGCCTGGATTATATTTATTCAATTAAGTTATAACTTTTTAAGTCATCCTACACTCATAACTTTAAGTCATCCTACACTCATAACTTTTTAAGTCATCCTACACTCATAACATATTTTGATTTATGTTTATTCAAATGAGTCATCCTACACTCATAACTTTACCTACAATCAAAGTAATAAGATTAACAACTTACATTTATAAGTTTATGTAAATTACTTAGATTTATAATTTATCAATCACCGAAATCAATTTACATCAATTATATTTATTTAATGATTACAAATGTTGTTACTTTATAATTTATAATCATTTTTTTATAATTTATACAAAAATAAACCAAAATTAATAAAAGATTTTTAGGGTTTTTAGACCTAAAACTTAGCGGAATTACATTTAATGTGCAGAAGAGCATGATCTTAATCATAATAAGTAATGTAAAAAGCACAACAAAAGAGCATGATGTTAATTTTGTATGTGTTGTAAGATGTTTTTCTTAAAAAGCTAAAAAATCTAAAGCATTATCATTATTTTAACTCATATCTTAATTAAAAAATCAATAATGATTGTTAGATTATAATTGATGATTACTTAAATAAAGTTTTTGCGTCACAAGTAATTGTAATTGAATGAGTAGAATTTCATATAATTATTTTACAAGTACAAGGAGATATAAGTATATTGTTGCTATTTTAATGTTTTTTGTCTTAATTGAAGCAAGTATATGGACACTGTTCCAATTATTTTCTACTGGGGGGGAAACATAATTCGGGATCCCGATGAAGGCATATCATATGATCTTTGCGAAAGGGATATATGCGGTGCAAATTGGCACCACGCTTAGCAATTTAGAGGAGATGTTTACGTCAAAGGTGGCAAGTTACGGGAAAGTGTCCGATTAACCTTCAAATGTAGATATCCTTATCGCCAAAGGGCAACAACACAAAGAAATACAAGATATTACCGATCAATGACGATGAGGCGTTGAACACCGTATTAAGTATCGGTGCAAATTTTCAAGCGCCAAATTGTTTGGAAGTCTACATTGAGAAGAGATTGTACAGAATATCCCGAACATGACACAGATGGATTCTCGTCCGTTCACTACATTACTGACGCATGGGATTGACACAACAGCGTTTCAGTCTCCTATGTATGACTCAGATCAATGTTATCCACTGGGCTACACACAACAGTCATTTCAGGGCCATGGTGTAGAATCAAGTTCACATGGTGGATATGGTTATGAATTTGACAATAACACACAAGATGTGCCCACATGCAGCCATCATACCACTCCGATTGAAGTTGCTGGTAATATGGTTGAAACAGTGAACGAGGTGCAGTTTGCTGACAGTGACATGTACGGTCCTGATGTCGCCCTAAACGATGATGACAATGAAATGTGTGATGAAGAAAATGTATTAGGCGGATCAGATGATGATGATGATGAAGAATATGATGCACAGGCTCCTGTTGACGTTGAAAATGCCCCCATTCCACCTAGAGTTGAAATCCCTTTCTATGACAACATTCACATGGGTGGTGATTTTGACATTAGTACCCGTGATGTCGTTCCCCGTAACCGGATCTGGAGCGCTGAAAATCCAGAGTTGGACAGAAGAATGGTTTTTGTTGATAAGAAGCAACTTCTACATGCTGTGAAATTGTACCATGCAACAAATAATCGAGAGTATAAGGTCGTAACCTCCAAGCGAGACACTGGGTGTCTGCTTGCAAGCATTGCAGCTTGGTGGTTGCGTGCATCTCTTAGTAGGAAACATGGTCTTTTGAAATTAAGCAAGACAGGTCCTCACCATTGTTTATACCCACGAATGAACAGGGACCACACTAATATTAGCTCCAGTTACATTGCTTCTCATATTTTGGGACAAGTTGCGGTTAGTATAAAAAATAAATGTTTACATGTATATACATATTTGTTTGTTTATAGTGTTCACATCCAAATAATCCAACTCATATTTGATTGTTGTATGCAGAATGAACCTGATATGCCAATTAAGAATGTCATCGAAGATATAAAAAAGACCATGAACTATAGTGTATCATACAAGAAGGTGTGGCATGCAAGGGCAAAGGCAATTAAAATGGTATTCGGTGATTGGGATGAATCATATAGACAGTTGCCTAAATTCATGCATGCATTACAGACATCAAATCCTGGCACCATCGTGACATGGAAGCACAGATATACCAGGCATACAACCATTATGCCCGTCTTCCACTTTGTTTTCTGGTCTTTCAAACCCGTCATCGATGGCTTTAGATATTGTAGGCCTGTGATAACTATAGATGGTACATTCTTATACGGTAAATACACTGGTGTGTTACTGGTAGCAACGATTGTCCGCTAATAGCAAAATATTACCGCTTGCATTATTTGTTGTCGAGGAGAGTTTGGAGTCTTGGTCGTTCTTCATTCAAAATATCAAGGAACACATTGTCATGGACCGACAGGGAGTGACTTTGATATCTGATCGAGCTGAGAGTATTTTAGCTACTGTGAGGCGGCATAGGCTGGATCCTTCGCTCCAATTTGTTGGATATCATCGGCCTTGCCGACATGTTTGCAGAACTTTAACACACGCTCGAAATAAGGAGCTCAAACAACTTCTGTGGAAAGCAGGGAGTGCTGATCAACGACGAAAGTGTAATGGTTACTTAGATCAGATACAGGCTATTAACCAAGAAGCCATCATTTGGGTCCGCAAGATGAATCCTGAGGATTGGGCCCTTGCATATGACGGTGGATATCGCTGGGGGGTATTGACCAGTAATGATGCAGAGTGCTTCAATAGCGTCTTGAAAGGTGCAAGGAACTTACCTATTTCAGCTATGGTTGAATTTACATTTCGACGACTCGTCAAATATTTTGACGAGATGGGAGCCCAAGCTGAAACTGATGTACGCAATGAGTTCCAATACCCTAGAGAGATGCAAAGAACTATGAAGGAGGGTATCGCAAGGGGAAATAGTTTCACGTTGATATCGTATGACAGGTTAGTTTGTAATGTGAACAAATTATTATTATTATGTTGTAAAGTTAATTACACCTAAAAATATGAACTTCATTAGTTTGTATCAATATTGTCTTATAGGCCCCGCCGTGTATTTGAGGTGCAAACATCTTTTCGCCGTGGACGAGGTCGCAATAGACAGGTTGTGCGGATGAATCAACCCACGTTAGCCAGGAAGATATGAGATACGACACTATCCATGTTCCCATATGCTCGATGTAATGTCTGAATGCGGTGACAATCCATTCCAGTACGTTGATCCAGTATATAGGCTTCCTGTATACATGAGAGTTTGGAAAACTAAATTCAATCTAATACCGCATCAAGATTATTGGGATGATCCGCAGTGGACCTTATTGCCTAATGACCTTAAATGCGTGAGAAGTAAAACGGTCGTACATCTATGGCTCAGATTCAATGAGATGGATATATCGACAAAGCGTTTTTGACTCGTTGCGATGAGTGCCACCAGACAGTCATGACAAAGTAACATGTCCCAAGGTGACTTGGTCGATGAAGACTGTAATACTTACATGTTGTAATATATCATTTTGAAATTCTTCATTTGTAATAGATCATTTAATTATGTTTTTTTCAATTCTTTCTTTACCTATCTATTTTGAATGTGTATTACAAAATGTGTACTTGATTGAAAAATGTGTAATGCAAAATTACAAATGTGTATAATTTATGCAAACTTGTATAATTTATTGAAAATGTGTACTAGTTTTTCACCGCCTACTTGATTCGAAATGTGTATTACAAGCTTCTATACTTAATCACGTAGTTCTTCTATCATTTCAAACAATTTCATTCATTTTGAATATATTTAATCTCGAATGCTATATAAATTAAAAAAATTACAAAATTGGAATTTAAAAAAATTAACCTATTAAAAAATTAACCTATTATAAAAAATTAACCTATTATAAATTAAAATTTTATAAATTGGAATGTTGCACTCATTGTTCACAATTACAAAATTTTATATGTATTTTGCAAAATTTATAATTTATTCAAACTTGTAGCATTACAAAATGAATATTTAAGTTTTGTCAAATATGCCATAAATGTAATCATTAATTTCGAATTGCCTTCGTGTAAGTGGCACATAAATTTATCTTTTCTCGAACCCATAACATTTACTTCATTGTATTTTACATCGTTAACTACAAAATCAATAATTACAGTTTTCTCTGTTATTATATTATGATTAAATGAGATTTTGATATGGATGATCTAATATTTCAGTTGTACAGGCTTCATGGCACATCTACCTGAGGAGGTTCCACTGCTTGTTGACAGCACATCGGTGACAAGATGTGGGATCGTCCGTATGCAATAACGTTTGTTGGACTTTACGCCTACAATTAAAATACCTTGCATTTTGTTGTATATTTCGGGATAATGTTAGTATTTAAACTGATAATTCTTTTGTGCAGGATGAGGCACGCACAGTGTTGACATGCCATCGGGCAGATGGTGGATTGTGGGACCATCCGTTGGACCATAGAGTCTTGCAGTATATATTACGCGCGGGATTCTATGGTGTGTATCGTATCGGGCACATTCGACTGGACCACCCACTCATCACTGCTCTCGTCGAGAGGTGGCGCACAGAGACTCATACATTCCATTTCCCGATCGGGGAGGCCATCGTCACGTTGCAGGACGTATCTGTCCTATATGGTCTTCGGATTGATGGCCGAGCAGTTACTGGAGTTGACCCATCTATCGCGACGGAGCAGTGGATAGCCCTATGTGCTGAGCTATTGGGAGTAGCACCCACACCAGCAGATTTACAGGCAGGTAGACTGAGGGTCAGGTGGTTGGCGGAGCACTTTGCTCATCTTCCAGATCATGCTCCAGATGAGTTGGTATAGCAGCATACCCGAGCATATATTCTGTGGCTTATTGGGGGGGTACTTCTCCCTGATAAGTCACAGAACCTGGTCAAGCTGATGTACTTGCCATTGCTGAGAGACATTGAGGAGATTGGGCAGTACAGCTGGGGTAGCGCGGCTCTGGCATGGTTGTATAGGATGTTATGTCGAGCAGCGCAGGTGGGTACGAGGGAGATTGGAGGACCACTTGTGTCGCTACAGGTTAGTAACAATTTTATTACATGTCAATTCATATTGTATGTCATATATCAGTATTGTAATTGTGTTCAAATTGCAGATTTGGGCATGGGAGAGATTGATTCGCATTGCCCCGTCTAGGCGGCAACAGGTTGGTCCTGGTGAGCTTCCTATGGGTGAGGGGGACATGCAGATGCCCATCGGACCGCGAGGTAGCCGGTGGAGGGTTGACATGGGCCACGAGGTCGTCTCGTGTCACGACCCAAACCCGGCCCTATGGGTTTAGCATCAGAATCGCCAAGAATCCGAGATTACCAAGGCTGTGACAATAATACAATAAAACAGTCTGAGGGCTGGCGGAAGCCAACGCAGTAAATAGATAATGTCCAATGAGCTGTGACAGTCTGTATGCAAAAAGGTTTTTCATACATTCAAACAGTTCAGAACGGTACAGTCTATACAATCATCTACAAACATTCAAGAGGACTTAATCCTATTAAACAAGACAAGAAATGCGGTGTAGTACGGTGTTATCATCCATACAAGGCAAGAATACTATACAAAGATAATGACAATGGGTGAAGCTAAGACACCCCAAAAGCAGTCTAAGCTTGATTATACTCGAAACCTCGCAGTGAGGCACAGTGGTTGGCTTGACAAAACTAAAGCTTGCTTGACGCTTCTAGCTACAGTCTGGTGCCTGGACACCTACATATATATATGAGCAGTGAGCTAAAGCCCAGTGAATAACTTAATGCATAAAGAGGTTATGAATGAATGTCCTTACAGTAATGAAAACAGTTCATTAAACAATATTTCAGTCTTTCAGTCAACCAATCATTCAGTTTGTGGCTCATATTTCAGGCCATAACAGTTATTCAGTCAAAACAGTGATCTGTGGTACATCCATTAGCCTATAAACAGTAGGTCCAAAAGGACCAGGTCTTAACAGACCAAACAGTAAGTGATGGCCATCAATCAGTAAACAGTAGTGGTTCCAACGAGGGAACCGACAGAGATCTCAGAATAAAGAATAAGAAAAGAGGTGCTAAGGATGCCACAGTACAGTTCGGAAATAAAGGACATACATTCATTCAGTAAATAATTCCAATTCAGTAAACAGTTCAGTAAGCAGTTCAGTAAACAGTTCGGTTCAGTATTCGAAAGATAACCATTTTGAACATATCTTTACACAATTGTTACTCACAGAGTTTGGGCTTATCAGTAGCTAGAGCGTCCCCTCGGAATGCCAACCCTACACAGTATACAGGATGAACACACACTAAGCTATACAGTTGGGAGATATCATAGTTTAACCCCTAATTTGCCTCGGTGTGTTCTACATCATTATCCTCATTAAGATGCTTTAAACTAGGCCTAAGAATGCCTAGAATGGGATGAGGATGCAAAAATACACTTAGAAAACATTTTGCGAAATTTGCTGAAAATAAGGGCCTCGCTCGAGCGAGCTTCCAAAATCAAAGGATTCGCTCGAGCGAGGAATCCTTCGCTCGAGCGGTCTGATGAAACAGTAAAAGTACTGGATGCTGAAATTTTACGCTCGAGCCACCATTTATTCGCTCGAGCGGAGCTCTAAACAAACGATGGTCGCTCGAGCGAGGAATCCTTCGCTCGAGCGAGGAGGCCAAATTCTGGAATTTCCAGATTTGTCTTCCAAGTCCGAACCAAGCATTCTCCCACTCTATACTCGACCTCTTGGGCCCAAATTCTGGAAAACACATCTCAATTCAATATATAACAAGTTACAAGGCTCAATTTGTGAATTCAAAGCCCAAGAGTGAGTCAATTAAAACCCTTTTCAAACCCATTTTCAAGAACATGGAAAACATGCAAACATGCATGAATTCAAACCAATTTAAAGCTTCAAAGCTTGCTCAATTGAGCTCATTTCCTCAAGAACATGGTGAAATCATGGATTATGATCAAAAGATGGACATGCATGCAAGATTTCCATGAAATCAAACTCAAAACCCCTCAATATACACATGCATGCAAGATTCAAGTTACGATACAACATTACTAGACTAGATCATGTCTTAGCTCTACCATTTGACATGAATCATGCAAGAATCAATTTAAGGACAACAATGAGAGGTTAAGTTTCATTACCTAGATCTTCAATTACATGTGTAGAAGTTCAATTAGGCATATCTCCTACAATTTCTTCCAATTTCCAAGCAAATCACCAAGTTGAACTCAAACTCTCATTTCCTCTCTCTCTCTATGGTCGGCTAAGGCAAGGAAAAGTGGCTGAACAAGTGTTTTGATGAAATGTAATGAAGTTCAATATATTAAGGTAGTGGGCCACTAGGTGGTAGTTTGCAATAAGTCCAAATCTTGTGTTTTATCACCATTAATCAAATTTAATCCAGTTAGATCATACCAAATCAGTTTCCAATTAAACATACCATTATTTTACATAAATTCCAATGATCATAGAACATTGATCCTTTTCCGGTTCGGCCGCCGATAAGGCCTTCAATTTGCAGTTTAATGCCTAAGACGACCACAACTAATTTGGCAGTCAAACAGATAAACATGCAATTAAACAGATACGGTCAATCGATTATCTCGAATTTCATCTACCAAGATTTTAATCAATTCAATTATCAATCATGTTCGATCTCAAGAACAAGAATCGATGGGTAATCAAGAAATGGCGAGGTTGTTACGCCTCCTCCTTATAAAGAGTTTGGTCCTCCAAACTCGAGGTAACATATAATAACAGAGATAATACCTAGCATAAAGGTAACTTTCACTCTATAACAGGAGTATAATCATATTAAAACAGATCTTATGCACATTCAGTTGTCAGTTAAGGACAGTTTCGGATATATATATATTCATTTCCATATTCTCGTTCAGAGCATACATAGATGCCATAATTCTTACTTGAGTATACATGGTGCATTATTAGAACGAATAATTTAACAGACATAAGCATTTAATGGTTATGAATAACCGCCCATAAGGGAATCCTAATCCTGCAATGTAACGTAATAGTATGTAAGCTGGGCCCTCATGACGAGGCCTCCGGTACGGGTAACAGAGTGCAGACAGATATAAGTTCCATAAAGGAACCTCCGATACCGGGCAGCTAACATATGTTACATAACACTAAGAGTCACGAATATATAACAGGGATCGAACAATCATTCAGTAAACAACATATAGCATTTTCGAGACAAAACTTATTTCGTGACACGAACTATGAATAAAATGGCACAGTAATACACAACAGTGCAAGAGTCAAGATAAAGCGATGACAAGACAAGAACGGTAAATAATACAAGAATAAAGACAAAGAATAAAGATAGTAGTATTCACACTACTTCTATCAAGTACTTATCGGGGTTAGAGATTTGCACTGGTCTCAGTTTCATAAATAATTTCCCCGTCAAGTTACAGAACTTCAATTCATTCTCTTTCGAGTCTTTCATTCAGTCTTTGTTCAATTCGGTTCTCAGTTCAGTAATCCATCACAGTCAGTCCAGTTCATTCGGGAGTTATTGGGAACATAAGGTGAATTGTACATTACTCCCACAGCAGTAGGCAGAGTTCCGAAAGAATCATTTACTATTCATCTGTTCCAGTCCCTACGGATCCGGTCATTGCACATATCAATACGGAAGCAGTCATATAGATTACATATACTTCCAGGCAGTCAGAGTTTATGGTCAACAGATCCCATCAATTCTGAAGTACAGTAATCACTAAAACAATCATTTCCTAGTCAAACAAGTTCATGGTCATAACGGTAATACCAGGCAAGTAATCACATATCAATGTACCCAGTTTTCCCCCATATTGTAAGCAAGTTAGGAAATAGCTCTCAATAAGGGTTTTCTCAGATCAAATCGATGAAAGTTCGACCAGGTCATATCAGATACAAGTTCTGCCCAATCATATCAAGTAAAAGTTCGAAGCACAAGCATCAAACACAAGTTTCATCAGTTTACACAAAAGGGTTTCATTAACCCATGGTTCTATCAGATCAGACAACAGTTCAGACCAAAGTTCCATTCTTATCATTCCCAAATCAGTTAACATTAGTTCGTACTCCATTCGTTTAGGTACACAGTCAGTAGTTTCACAATTTGTCTGAGTTCATCAATTGTCAAACTTACATTAGGGTCCGATACCATTACAATTCATATCAGAGCAGTACAGGTCATATACTATGTGTTCCTCCCAATAAGCTTACAGACAAATGCACAGGTATACAGTTATTCATATCGAGAGGTAAACATCACAGTCAATATAGCAATTTTCTAGATAAATCTTTCATAAGGCACACAGTACACGGTAATACATCACACCAGGTTCTTGGTGACACATAATAGTGAGTTGTCATACGAGAGTTCCAAATCAGTCATATAGTCACTAAAACATAGACTCGCAGGTCAACTCAAACAGTCACGTCAATTTTCCACAATCACGATTCACAGTCACGAGTTTAACAGTCGGGGTCTTTATTCAGTCACGCAGTTCCAGAGTCATAGTTCCAACGGTCAACTTATCAACAAATTTATCAATCATTCCAAGCAGAGGTACAGTTATATACGTGCATGTTCAGAGTCTACTAACAGTCCCAATACAGGTTCACGGGTTCAATGTACTCCAGATAAAGTAGTTAAGGTAACAAATCCGAAGTCTACTCAGTCTAATAACATCCTTAAGCAAAGGTATGCAGATATGTACATATGTCTAAACAGTTTTCAGAGCATAGGTAATTGTTAACATGAGGTTTACAGTGCTGTACATATAGTTCGTGATCAAAGAGATTTGAAAGGTTCATTAACCGCACCATTCCTATTAGTCCTAACAAGATATACAAGCATGGGAACATATATACAGTGTGTGAGTCCAAAATCAACTTCTGTAGACATTCGCTCACAATTTCATAAGCAGAGGTTCATTAATTTCAAAGGTTTACACACAAACAGCTTCACATGTATAATTCGAGTTCAAGGGTCCGTTTGCTCAATGATGTCCGCTAATACGTAATAGCTTCAAGACAAATCATAGTCGTACAAATTTCTCGAATCACACCAATCATAGGGTATACCCATGTTCAACAGCTTAGTAATGATTCAAAAGGTCACATCTAACAGTTCACATTCAGTCGTTGCATTACAATACAAGGACCTAACTCAGCAAGTTCTCGCTGTTCACAAGTTCTAACAGTTCTCAGTGTATGGTTCATAATTCCAGTAGTTCAATTAGCGCAGTCAATATGTTCGCAGTCTAAGCCAAATTACAGAATATACAGTTCCCCACACAAACGTTTGTATAAGCAATTTCATCTGTTTCAGGTAATACCTACGTCAGTCTTTTCAGTGTTCCGAGCATTTGTGGGCAAGACTTAGGCAAATATCCCTCCTGTCCATGCCCAGAATAAGTTTCAGATAGGCGGTGGCAATGCCCCATTGGTATTTCCCACATACGGTACAGATAGGTATACCATTGTTTACATTACTTCTTTGACCTTCATTGGTCAAAGCTATTGCCGAGATTTTCCATTCACGGAGGTCATTGAAGCATCGGTCATTTTCACTTTCTGTTACTACTGTTTCATTCTTTCTAATTTCAGTTGACGATGTCAAACACATCTAGGTCACTCCCACCTCCAGTTCTTTTCCAGTCAGTGTCTATCATGTGGGTTGCCTATCAGATTAACTGGGTAAATTTTACCTCATATTCGACCACAGTCCTATCACTTTGCTCAAGTTGTTCAAACTCGGATACTTTCCTATTTCAGATGTATTGGGGAAAGCATTTTTTGTTTTTGTTTTTTTTTTTTTTTTTTCGGAAGAGAACTTCAACTATTTTCTCAGTTTCTAAACCCAAGTCTCAATTTTCAGTAGCTCAGTACCTCCCAGAAATTCCGGTGGTTTCAGTTTGTTTGGGTTTCAGTATTAGTGTCATCAGTTCACATTCAGTTGGTTCAGGCACGTATGTCTGCCTTTATTCTCTCAGATTTTTCGTTTAAGGCCTCAATCATTCATTCTAGCCTGTTAATCCTCAGATTAGAAGTTTCAGTTCGTTAACAATCCTCGCCCTTGTTGTTGTTATTTCAGATTCTCAGTTAACCTATTCATTCCCTAGGAATTTACTAAGAATTTCCGACTCGAAGCAACGCTGGCCAACGTGATTCCAATCGGACTTTCCAGGTCATTCAACAAAGGCATGAGACTCTACGGTTTAACATTCCACAAATTAGGTTCCCACATATTTCTTTGATCAACACAGGGAAGTTCTCACTGATTTCACATTTTATTCCAGATCAGACATGTGTATACTTTCATTTCAGTTCAGGTATGGTCACATGACCCTTCACTTTCACACGTTCACTTTTTGTAGATTTCTACAGTCAGTAGTAACATTAACATTACATGTTATTATATTTAACTTCTTTAAGTATGCATATAGGTTTCGTTTCATTTCACTATAAGCAGTGGTAGCAATTATAAATATAAACAGTTGCATACTTAAACAGTTTAACACATTAGCATATAATCAGTCATGTCATTGTCGCACACACTTTTCATGCTCATGCAATGCCCTAATTTCTTTTCTAGGACATCCTATAGCTCATTTGGACAGGTGTGTGCGGTATAACTCGTGGTTAAGTATCGCTCTGATACCACTCTGTCACGACCCAAACCCGGCCCTATGGGTTTAGCATCAGAATCGCCAAGAATCCGAGATTACCAAGGCTCCGCCAACAAGAATACAATAAAACAGTAGTATGGCGGAAGCCAACGCAGTAAATAGATAATGTCCAATGAGTCAGATACCAGTATGCAAAAAGATTTTTCATACATTCAAACAGTTCAGAACGATACAGTCTATACAATCATTTACAAACATTCAGTACAGGGACTTAATCCCTATTAAACAAGACAAAGAACTGTAGTACATTGTTATCATCCATACAAAGGCAAGAATACTATACAAGATAATGACAGTTGGGTGAAGCTAAGACACCCCAAAAGCAGTCTAAGCTTGATTATACTCGAAACCTCGCAGTGAGGCACAGTGGTTGGCTTGACAAAACTAAAGCTTGCTTGACGCTTCTAGCTGCAGTCTGGTGCCTGGACACCTACATATATATATGAGCAGTGAGCTAAAGCCCAGTGAATAACTTAATGCGTAAAGAGGTTATGAATGAATGTCCTTACAGTAATGAAAACAGTTCATTAAACAATATTTTAGTCTTTCAGTCAACCAATCATTCAGTTTGTGGCTCATATTTCAGGCCATAACAGTTATTCAGTCAAAACAGTGATATGTGGTATATTCATTAGCCTATAAACAGTAGGTCCAAAAGGACCAGGTCTTAACAGACCAAACAGTAAGTGATGGCGTAGTACTGGTGTGCATCATCCATTAACCCATCTTCGGCACGCTCATTTGCGGTCTTCATTAGTTCGGATCTTTGCAAACGTTGGGTCATGCGATTAACCTCGTCGCGGATACGATGCAATGCCCTTTGCAACAACTGGGGAGTGTCAGTTGGCATACGCATGGCTAACCGACGAGGAAATTTAAGATTAACTTCACGACATAGCTCAACGAGAACGTTTGCTCGAGTTTTGCGAAATTCCCACTCAGCTCTCATGGTATTGACGGTGGCACGTGAGTAACGCAAATTTGGATTCATTGGGTATTCAAATTCATCTCCATCTGCAACCCAATAGCGACCCATTGCTGAATATAGATCAACCATCGTATATTTCATGATGATATTGCTCGAAATAGTCAGAAAACTTTTGTTGTGGTATGATGCGATATTTATACCATATATACACATGGTAGTTGTATGTATGAAAGTATTGTAAAGAACTATGCATCAGAGTTGTCACGTCAACTTTTATGACCTGAACAACCATCCATCAACTTGATAGGAGTTGTCACTTCGACTTTTATGAATTGCATAATTTATTATTATTCCAAAACAAAAAGTAAAAACCTAAAAAAAATAATAAAATAAAAACCAAGCTGATTAACCGACTAAACGTCTGAATTAGTCAAATTTCTGTGCCTGAAATTTTTTTTAAAAAATAAATGTGAAATTACAATTTAAAAATCATTAAAATATTTTTAATTTTTTGAAATATGTTTCAGAAATTTGTTTACTTTTTACGTGTATTGACATATTTATTAATTAGTTGTTATTTTGTTATGACACCCCCTCAAAATTTTAATGGATTGCATAATTCACAAGGGCACGATGAGGTATGGTACAATAATAAAATGTAGCTCGCGCAAAGGATACGTCCAATATATGTCGTTGATGCTCACCAATTACTTGAACCGTGTAATAATTTGGATGCTTTGTTTTTTCCTCAGATGCTATGTCACTTTGTGCAGCGATGCAGTGATGCATCTGACTTTGTGCAGTGATGCAGTGATGCAAGCCACTTTATGCAGTGATGCAGTAATGCATGTGACTTTCTGACTTTGCCATGCTTATATAGTTTGTCACTTTTTTCCTCACATTTCGTGATGCATGTGACTTTCTGCAGCGCAAGTAAATGCTTTATTTTTTGTTATCATATTTCAGAATTCATGTAAGTCACATCAATACGATCACATGGCAATAGTGTTGATAAACAATAATGTGATGGACTAAAGGAGTAAAGTGTAATTTGCCGAATAAAGCAAAAAATGCAAAGAGGAGAAAATGAGATGAAGAATATTACTTTAAAACCTATTAAAAATTTAAGCATTTAAATTATAATTTTTTAAAAACACCACTTTGTACTGAAATCGTCAATTCCAAGTGACTACTTACTGTATGGCAAAAGTAAGTATGAAAAAATAGTTTTATGTAGCGATGTGACAACTCACTGCATGTTGTTTTATTTGACAACTCACTGCTCCAATATGAAGGGATTGCATTGTCATCATTTGGCCTACAATTATGATTTTATCTGACAAATACGTCCGTGACTACATCAAAGGTACACAAAGTCACGGTACTCGATTGCATGAAATGAAAAGCTAAAAATAATATCACGGGTATCACTTGTTCCACAAAGGTCTCAAAGATGCGTTATTGTCACTAGATCATCTCTACTTAACCCTCAGTATGATGTCTATAAATAGCGACACCCCCAGTATGATGTTTGTTCAAGTCATAACAATAGTAATATATCTACAATTACTATTATTATTTGTTTGTTTATTTTATGAACAATGTCTTCAAGAGGTGCAGGAAGTTCACGCCAGCAAAGAAATCCGAAAGTGTGGCTGCTACCTCCATTTACTTATGACTACAAGAGCGAAAAGTACTCGAGTCCGAAGGATTATTATGCTGGTATCCGAGCTGAGTGGGCGTTCAGGGTAACGGAGCAAGAAGGATTGTTTAATGATCTACGTAACTTTGGGGCACCGGTACCTCATCGTCGTTCATTGACCATGGCTAGACGAAATGTGAGTGACTATGTAAAAGCTTACGAATTAAGAAGGAGAACAATGAGAATGTTGATGCGAGATGTCGACATTTCATGCTTGATTAGCCACCGAAATGGCGTAAGCAACAGAGATTTCACAAAGGATTGAGCGAAATAATGTCTTAAATAATCAAAAATATCTCTCTGACAACTACCTGTCAGATGAGGACTGAGAAATCACACACCTTTATCTTTGATATATGTTTGTATGTTGCCTCATATCTTCGTTACATGAGTGTGACACAATGTTGTTGTTTATCTAACGTACAGATGTATTGCAAGTATTTGTTTTATGAACTTGAAGTTTATGAAATAACTACATTTATAATCGCACATTTATTAGTTCATGACTTTCTTTATTGAATTGCAATGAGTTAAGGAATGTTGGATTAACGAATGGATTAATGTATGTTGAATTATGTGAATACTTAAAACACATAAAAATGTAATGTAGCTCGAGAAAGAAGAAAGGGTCGCCCAATTCCCCGAAGTCCGGTCAAAATGATGACTCGTTAACGAATGGGGGTTGACATATAACTAAACTTGGGGGGCTGGACAAACAAGCTCAAAGCCAATGGTTGGTCCAGTTGGGGAACTAAATAAAGTTCATACAAACGAACAACCGCCTTGAACAACACATAAAACAGAACAGGTAGCTCGGTGAAAAGCTTCCCTTAACTGTGGCTTGTGAAATAGGGATCTTGTACATAAAGAATTTCAATTTCCATCGGGAAAGAAGAAAGGGTCGCCCAATTCTCGGAAGTCCACCAAAATGATGACTCATATGAATGGGGGTTGACAGATAACTAAACTTTGGGGGCTAGACAAACAAGCTCAAAGCCAAGTGGTTGGTCCAGTTGGGGAACTAAATTTAAAACCCCATTAGTTTTACTTGATTTGCTTGTCAAAATCACTATTTACAATTAATTATACACAAACAGATTTACCTCAACACCAATTTCATGTATGTGGGATTCTCAATTCAGAAAGTCACATGGCAACAGTGAATTCACTGATTTACCTTACAGTGAGCATGCCCTTATTTTGTCGGTATATGCAGATGGATTGTCAAGTCATGTGACTTGGTGCACAGACTTTGGTTTTCTCAATTTGTTGCTCAATTTTTTAATTACAATGACAACTCAACACCAATTTGATATATGTGGGAATCTCAATTCAGAAAGTCACATGGCAACAGTGAATTCACTGATTTACCGTCAGTGAGCATGCCCTTATTTTGTCGGTATATGCAAATGGATTGTCAACACATGTGACTTGGTGCACAGACTTTGGTTTTCTCGATTTGTTGCTCGATTTTTTTTATTACAATGACAACTCAACACCATTTTGATATATATGGGAATCTCAATTCAGAAAGTCACATGGCAACAGTGAATTCACTGATTTACCGTCAGTGAGCATGCCCTTATTTTGTCGGTATATGCAGATGGATTGTCAAGACATGTGACTTGGTGCACAGACTTTGGTTTTCTCGATTTATTACTCAATTTTTTTATTACAATGACAACTCAACACCATTTTCATATATATGGGAATCTCAATTCAGAAAGTCACATGGCAACAGTGAATTCACTGATTTACCGTCAGTGAGCATGCCCTTATTTTGTCAGTATATGCAAATGGATTGTCAACACATGTGACTTGGTGCACAGACTTTGGTTATCTCGATTTGTTGCTCGATTTTTTTATTATAATGACAACTCAACACCATTTTGATATATATGGGAATCTCAATTCAGAAAGTCACATGGCAACAGTGAATTCACTGATTTACCGTTAGTGAGCATGCCCTTATTTTGTCGGTATATGCAGATGGATTGTCAAGACATGTGACTTGGTGCACAGACTTTGGTTTTCTCGATTTATTACTCAATTTTTTTATTACAATGACAACTCAACTCCATTTTGACATATATGGAAATCTCAATTCAGAAAGTCACATGGCAACAGTGAATTCACTGATTTACCTTACAGTGAGCATGCCCTTATTTTGTTGGTATATGCAGATGGATTGTCAAGACATGTGACTTGGTGCACAGACTTTTGTTTTCTCGATTTTGTAATCGATTTTTTTATTACAATGACAACTCAACACCATTTTCATATATATGGGAATCTCAATTTAGAAAGTCGCATGGCTACAGTGAATTCACTGATTTACCGTCAGTGAGCATGCCCTTATTTTGTTGGTATATGCAGATGGATTGTCAAGACATGTGACTTGGTGCACAGACTTTGGTTTTCTCAATTTTGTAATCGATTTTTTTATTACAATGACAACTCATTTCTTATTAATATATGTGGGATTCTCAATTCAGAAAGTCACATGGCAACAAAGGAATTCATCGATTTGTGAATTCGAAGTCACATGGCAATGTGAATTCATAAAGTCACGTGACTTCGCATGCAGTATTTGCTTTTCTCTGTTTTTTCAATGTATCGACAACTCATACATTGTTCATTTATGTGGGATTGTCATGCGAGGCATCTTTCTAAAGTCGTTCTTAACCAACTATATAAACGAGTAAAGGTGAAGACACAACCTTACAACTCATTTCGCCTCTAAATTATCATTTATTTGCTTTACAAAATTAGCATGGCTACATGGTTCATGGGAGGGAGTGGTGGGAATCGCAGAGGTGGTAGGAACTTGCAAAGGGTTGAAAGTTCACGAGGAGTAGGGGGAAGGGGAAGTGGCGATGCTGAAGATGAAACACCATTTCCTTTGTTAGATGCCTCTTGTGCTTATCATGATAGGTTAAAGGCGACATTTTGTCATGCCCAAGTACTATCGAGATCCATGTGGTTTGGTGGAGGATCCTTGTTGTAATCAAACAGATATGGTTATGCAAACGCTAGACTTGAAGTGGCCGCACTATTTATAGAGCGAGTGGAAAATGAAAGGTTATGTCGAGAAAGACTCATGAAGGTGCCAAAAGCACGCTCATTGAGATCCAAAAGGAAGATCCTGATAATGTTGATCGACTATGTCAAAGACTACAACGTGAGATTTCTCAAATGGGTCGTAGGTTGGCCCGCGATATGCAGCTACTCATAGTTAAGAAGGATGCCCAGAAGAACAAAACAGAACCAAATGATGCGGCTATCAAGGCTATCATGGAGGATCCTCAGCTTGTCTCTGACGCTAAGCTTTCGGATTGTTCAGACTCTGAGTGTCACGCCCCAAAATTTGGACAATTAAATATTAACTTAGGACTAAACCCCAATCAATATTCCATCATCCAAATCCTAGGGGTAAAACAAAAAAAAAAACTAAACACAAACTAAACCATTCACTATAATTTCATAAACTACCTAATACCTCCAACGTTAAAGTAACAATAAATACTTCAAAACAACTTAAATAATGTAAGGTTACAACCCATGTCAAATTTTCAAAATACTAAGGTCATAAAAAAAATAAAAATACATAAACTACTAACAACCATAAACATGAGAAAACAAAAGAAGTCCAATCGACATGTCCTACGATCATAGTTATTTTTTGTCACCACCAAAGCCTCTACTAATCCTGCAAAGGAAGCTCAGCTGCGCTCAAACAGAACGCACCCGAGTTGCCAAGAGACAAAACGGGTCAGTATACAGATATACTGGTATGAGTACAAGAATCAACACCCACGTGTCCACCAGACACAAACAAAAATACATTAAATTTTTATTACTAGACAAGACAAATAGTTCCAACCGCACCGAGACGAATGGGTAGTTTCTCGAGATACGGTGGCATTTAGTTTCTTGTCCGTACACAATGAAATATAAATTGATTATAAAATAAACAAAAATAGAAATAGAAATATGGTGGGTCAGCCCTGCATAAAAAGTTAGTAAGACCCACCATCCTGCAAAAGAAAATAATGTTAGTATAAATTAATCATAAGTAATTTACTGAAGAAGTATAAAAATGTACCGTTTCATGCTTAAATAATTCGAATTGACGAAAACTTAAAGAACGAAAGTTGTACAGAATCAAATTTTATAAAAGACATCGAGGACGAATTTGACAGAAACTGAACAGGTTAAGAGGAAACCTTGATCTAAAATTCTAGACGGAATTCAATCAAAAAAAATCTGAAACTGAAAATGAACAAAAACTGCCCTAAGATGATTTTTTTCGAAAACGTTCAAAACATGAAAAATGTGCAGAATAATGTTTTACTTCAATTTACGTGAAACCAATAAAAATAAGCTCGTTTCGTGGGTTAAAACAGCCTATAAAATCTGCATTACCAAAATGAATCAAACCAACAATAACCAAGGTCATCCGATTATAAATTCTAATCGATCTTTTTAATAAAAAGCTACAACACAAAAGTTGTCCAAAATCACGTATACATGCCTCTGCTCAAATTTCATAATTTATTGAGGCCGATTACTATTTTTCAAGATGTACAAATCAATAAACTCATAATTCAATTTTTGTACCTTAACTCCATCAATATAATTCGAACTATACATATAAGTTCATAATTACTACTTTGTACCTTGACTTAATTAAGACAATTCGAACTAACATACAAGTTCATAATTAATTCATTGTACCTTGACTCCACCACTTCGGCCCCCCCTTCTGGCCTACACATATATCCCATGTGCCTCCCGTATACCTAACCTACTCCGAAGCCAAACTTGCACGGGGATATCGTCCCGAGTTTGACTCACACTCCTCGGATGGTTAGCATATACGTACGCGCGCAAATCAAAGCACTCGTCTACTCATGAGAACGAGGCAACAATATATGTAAACATCTCATCGACATCATGAGACAAATATAACAATGCCGGGCATAAGGCATCAAACAACTCTCATAATCCTCACTTTTTTTATTTATACACTCTTTCTCACCATCACTCAAATAAAATAACAATCCATGGAGTCATGGTGCAGTTCAAGGGATTTATCTACGGGTTCTAATTAATTTTAATTTCATATATTCGGGAGTGTGATTATAATCATAAAATAAATACATATAAAAACCATAAACATTACATATACATCTAACCAAATAATGAAATCAATCCATCATCTACATGCAAATACAAAATCAAACCAACATCAAATAAATAAATACCAACAACAAACCAATCTATCCTCTAACCAATATCTATGGATTCTAAGTTTATTCCAATTTCATATAATTATGAATGTGATTAAATCCATAAAATAAATACATAAAAAAAACATAAACCTTGCATACACAACTAATTAAAATAATTGAAATCAATCAATCATCTAAAAATCCTAAACTTTAACTAATCAAAATAATTAAAATCAATCAATCATCTAAAAATCCTAAATCTTACATACACAACTAATAAAAATAATTAAAATTTAATTAATCATCTAAAAACCCTAAACTTTACCCACACAACTAATCAAAGTAATTAAAATCAATCACTTATCTAAGAACCCTAAACTTTACATACACTACTAGTCAAAATAATTAAAATCAATCTATCATCTATAACCCTAAATCTTATATCTACAACTAATCAAAATAAATTAAAATTAATCTATCATCTTTATGTAAAAACAAAATCAAACTAACATCAAACAAGTAAAAATAAATACAACGAATTAATCATAAATCAAGGGAAGTGGGTTTTGTACTTAAAATTATTTTTGCAGATCAAAGAATCACTCAAAGAATTAATAAAGTCACCCAAAATAAAACCCTAAACCTTACATACTCAACTAATTCAAATAATTAAAATCAAACAATCATTCAAAAACTATAAACCTTACATACACGTCTAATCAAAATAATTAAAAATTAGTCAATCATCTAAAATTCTAAACCTTACATACCCAACTAATCAAAATACTTACGATCAATTAATTATCTAAAAATCTTAAACCTTACCTATACATCTAATCAATATAATTAAAATTAATCAATCATCTAAAATCCCAAACCTTACATACCCAACTAATCAAAATAATTACGATAAATAAATTATCTAAAAATCTTAAACCTTACCTATACATCTAATCAACATAATTAAAATTAATCAATCATCTAAAAAAAATCACAAACCTAACATACCCAACTAATTAAAATAATTACGATCAATTAATTATCTAAAAATCTTAAACCTTACATGTACCACTAATCAAATTAATTAAAATTAATCACTCATCTAAGAACCCTAAACCTTGCACGTACCACTAGTCAAATTAATTAAAATTAATCAAACCTCTAAGAACTCTAAACATTGCACGTACCACTAGTCAAATTAATTAAAATAAATTAATCATCTAAGAACCCTAAACCTTGCACATATCACTAATCAAATTAATTAAGATTAATCAAACCTCTAAGAACCCTAAACCTTGCACGTACCACTAATCAAATTAATTAAAATAAATTAATCATCTAAGAACTCTAAGTATCGCATATACACTAATCAAAATAATTAGATTAATCAATCATCTAAAAAAAATAATAAAATCAATAATCATTTCAACACCCTAAACCTTATATATATAACTAATCAAATTAATTAAAATAAATCAATCATCTGAGAATCCTAAATTTTACACGTTCAACTAATCAAATTAAATAAAATTAATCTCTCATCTAAAAACCCTAAACATCTCATAGACACTAATCAAAATAATTAAGTTAATTCATCCTCTACATCCACATACAAAAATATCAAATCACATCAACCTAATAAAATAAATAAATAAATAAACTAACAAATCAAACATAATCAAGGAAAATAGGGTTTGTACTCACAATTATTTTTGAAGATTAAAGCAAGACCAAGAGGATTAATTGAACCACCAAAGTAAACCCAAAACCCCTTTCTTTTTTTCTTTATTTTTTTTTCTTTTTCTTTTTCTTTCTTTCTCCCCTCTATCTCTCTTTTCTTTGATCTCTCTCTCTCTCTCTCTCTCTCTCTCTCTCTTTTCTCTCACGGCGCCTCCTCTCTCATTGACTTTTCCAATCTTCATTTTCTAATCAATTCCTAAACCTAATTGATTACATAATATAATACATATATATATAACAACCTAATTCACTTTATATAATATTATATTAAAACCTAATCATATTAGAACTTAATCAACTATTATAATATATTATAATATATATCATTATAAATATAAGATTAAATATATATATCTATATATATAACACCTCCTTTTTTTTTATATAACAAACATAAATATTTAAATATTTTGATTAATTATATATAATTAAATAACACTTTAAATTAATTAATCACCACATTAAATTCATTAAGTATCACAATAAATTCTCATGTAACCCACACAATTAATAATTACAACATTAAATCCATTAAATATTACATTAACTCTCATGTGACCACACAATTAATAAAGTCAAAAATAAAATAAGATAATAATAACCATAATAATAATAAATAATGACTAAAGAAAATTAGGGTCGCTACACTGAGCCACCAACCGATTTAAGCGCGAATTAGGTGTTAATGTCTACACTTCGGCAATATTAGGTCATGCATTCATATGTAATGTCTGTGTTAGAGTAAGTGTTTCCATAATGAGTTTGTCAGATTGTCTGCCTAATATTTATCTGTCTAACTTTTATGTTTATCTACGTATTGTGTGTTAAGTTCATGGTGTCCACAATGTATTATTGTCCAAGACTTATGTCTGTACTACTTATGTCTGTACTACTTATGTGTTTTTTCCTCAAGGTTTTATGAATTACATTATCACCTTGTAACCTAAAACAAAGACAACAGAAAAAAAAAATTATTTAAATGAAAACGGCTTTAGTAAAGTCAAAACAAATTTCTGAATAACACATTCTAACCCAAAACAAAGACAACAGAAACAATAAAAATTAAAAAACTTTACATGAAAATGGCTTTAGTAAAGCGAAAAGAAATTTATGAATTACATTATCACCTTCTAACCCAAAACAAAGACAACAGAAAAAAAATTATTATTTACATGAAAATGGCTTTAGTAAAGCCAAAATAAATTTCTGAATAACACATTCTAACCTAAAACAAATACAACAGAAAAGAAATAAAAAATAAAAAACTTTACATGAAAATGGCTTTAGTAAAGCGAAAAGAAATTTATGATTTATATTATCACCTTCTAACCCAAAACAAACACAAGAAAAACAAAATAAATTTACTTTAGTCAAACCAAAAAAAAATGCTGAATTACACAATCTAACCCAAAATAAAAGAAAAAATAAATTAACATGAGAACGGTTTTAGTAAAACAATTTTAACCCAAAAATTTATTTTGAAATACATTATCACCAAAACAATGACAACAGAGAAAAAAAAAAAAACAAATTTTCACTTAAAACAAAGTAAAACAGAAAAATTTATGTTAAAAATAAAAATTCACTTAAACTCGCGGTTAATGAACTCGCGGTTAGAAACAGCGAATTCAGAAGAAATTTTTTTTTTGATGAAATCGCGGTTAGAAACAGCGAATTCAGAAGAAATTTTTTTTTTGATGAAATCGCGGTTAGAAACAGCGAGGTCAGAAGAAAACAATTTTTTGATGAAATCGCTGTTACAAAAAGCGAGTTCAGAACAAATTTTTTTGGGATGAAATAATTAAACTCGTGCTTGGAATCAAAAGAAAAAAAATTTAATTAAACTCGCGGTTTGTAAATCATGAAGTTCTATAAACTCAAGACTTCATAACAAATGAGTTCAAGATTTCCTGACCGGGCGAAAAAGTGTTGAACTCGCGATTTTGAACCGCGATTTAGCCTATTTTGGGAAATCTTTGAAAAATAGGCTTAGTTTGGGAATTTCCTTACTATTTTGGCTTATTTAGGGAAATGGCCCGCCTCCATGGGCACTGCCTTGTTTCTCGGGGCATTTCCCTAAATAAGCTAAAATAATAAAAGAATTCCTAAACTAAGCCTAGTTTTGAAAGAATTCCCAAAACAAGCTAACTCGCGGTTCACAATTGCGAGTTCAACAAATTTCCCCCCGTTTCGCGTAAAAGATGGTAAATCTTAAATTCGTGATTACGAAAAGCGAGTTTGATTAGGAACTCGCGGTTACAAAACACGATTTTATCAAAAACAAAAAATTTCTTCTAAACTCGCTGTTCTAAACCACGATTTTATAATAAAAATTTTTTTTGTCCTAAACTCGCTATTTCAAACCACGCTTTTTGACCAAATTTTTTTTTTTTGAACTCGTGGTTGTCAACCACGAGTTTAAACCACACCCACTTACACTCATGCACACTCCTCACTCACATCACAGACACACCAGACACTCTCTCTCCCTCTCTCTCTCTCTCTCACACATCCCTCACACACACATCACACTTACATCAAGGTAAAAAAAAAATAAATTATAAGAATTGAATAAATATAAATAAATAAATAATGTGTAAAAATAAATAAATTTTAAGAATTAAATAAATATAAATAAATAAATAATGTTTAAAAATAAATAAATTTTAAGAATTAAACCCTAAACTCTAAAATACAAAAAAATAAATTTTATCTCTAAACACTAAAGTAGCGTTTGATAACGTTTACGTTTTCAATTTATGTTTACAAAAATTTTATAAATTGATTTTTGTTTATTTTTACAAAAACATAAATTACAAATGCGTTTGGTTTGAACAAAATATTTAAAAATATTTAAAAACATAAACTAAAAAATATATTTGTTCAAGTTTAAAATATTTATATTTATATTTATTATTTATGACAATGGAATCACACATATTATAATTGAAAAAAAATTAATTAAAAAAACAATTGAAAAAAATTTAATTTGAAAAAAATTTAATTCGAAAAATATATTAAATATATTAATTGGAAAAATATATTAAATTTAATTGGAAAAAAATTTAAATATATTAAAATTGGAAAAATATATTAAACATATTAATTGGAAAAAAATTTAAATATATTATAATTGGAAAAATATATTAAATATATTAATTGGAAAAAAATTTAAATATACTATAATTGGAAAAATATATTAAATTTAATTGGAAAAAAATTTAAATATATTAAAATTGGAAAAATATATTAAATATATTAATTGGAAAAAAAATTAAATATATTATAATTGGAAAAATATATTAAATATATTAATTGGAAAAATATATTAAATTTAATTGGAAAAAAATTTAAATATATTAAAATTGGAAAAATATATTAAATATATTAATTGGAAAAAAATTTAAATATATTATAATTGGAAAAATATATTAAATATATTAATTGGAAAAATATATTAAATATATTATAATTGGAAAAATATATTAAAAAAACTTAATTGGAAAAAAATAATATATTTTTCCAATTAAATTTTTTTCAATTGTTTTTTTAATTAATTTTTTTTCAATTATAATATATGTGATCCCATTGTCATAAATAATAAACATAAATATAAATATTTTAAGCTTGAACAAACATATTTTTTAATTTATGTTTTTAAATTTTTTTAAATATTTTATTCAAACCAAACGCATTTGTAATTTATGTTTTTGTAAATATAAACAAAAATCAGTTTATAAAATTTTTGTAAACATAAATCGAAAACGTAAACGTTATCAAACACTACTTTAGTGTTTAAAGATAAAATTTATTTTTTTGTATTTTAGAGTTTAGGGTTTAATTCTTAAAATTTATTTATTTTTAAACATTATTTATTTATTTATATTTATTTAATTCTTAAAATTTATTTATTTTTATTTTGATGTAAGTGTGACGTGTGTGTGAGTGATGTGTCAGAGAGAGAGAGCGAGAGAGAGTGTGTGGTGTGTCTGTGATGTGAGTGAGGAGTGTGCATGAGTGTAATTGGGTGTGGTTTAAACTCGTGGTTGACAACCACGAGTTCAAAAAAAAAAAATTTGGTCAAAAAGCGTGGTTTGAAATAGCGAGTTTAGGATTTTTTTTTTTTATTATAAAATCATGGTTTAGAACAGCGAGTTTAGAAGAAATTTTTTTTGTTGATAAAATCGCGTTTTGTAAATCATGAAGTTCTTAATCAAACTCTTCAGAACTACAATTTAAGATTTACCATCTTTTACGTGAAACAAGGGGGAAATTTGTTGAACTCGCGATTGTGAACCGCGAGTTAGCTTATTTTGGGAATTCTTTCAAAACTAGGCTTAGTTTAGGAATTCTTTTATTATTTTAGCTTATTTAGGGAAATGCCCCGGGTTAATGGGGGTGATATTAATTCTCCATCCCCATTCTTTTATAATTATTTTTCTTCATTCTCTATTCTCATGGATACTATCCTCTTTATCTCTTAGGCCCCGTTTATCTTGGAAGATAGAATGGAGGGGATTGATAGTGAGGGGATTGATAGTGAGGAATTGTTAAATTATTTTTATATAAAATAATAAAATAAATAAAAAAAATATAAAAAATTAAACATTATATTTAAAAAAAAATTCTCAATATATAAAAAATAAAAAAATTTCTAATTCCCTCACTATTTTCTAATACCATCTCTACCTCCTCCTTACCAATCCCCCTTCCAAGGGTATTAGCAATACCAAGGGACTAATAGTCCCAAGGCTTTCTCTGTAAACAAACAAGGGCATTAGTAATACCTTGGTGTTACTAATCCCAATACCCTCCCTATAGCCCAAAACAAACGGGGCCTTAATGAGTTTTGGATACTATCCTCTTTATCTCTTAATGAGTTTAGATATTCCCCAATCTAACTTGACCCATTTTTTTATTTTTTTTATTTTTTATTTTTAAGATTTACAACCAAAACTAAATATATATTCAATTTTTTTTTTTTTGGGGGGTAAGATTTATAACCAAATCTAAATATATATTCAATTTTTTTTTGGGGTAAGATTCATAACCAAAGCTAAATATACATTCAATTTTTATTTTATTTTTTTTTTTTCACAACCAAAGGAAAATATATATTCAATCTTATTTTATTTATTTTGATTCAACAACAAAATCAAATACACATTAATTAACATTATCACATTATTAATAGACGGCAATGGATAACCTACTTGGGTTTGCCCTTTTTTCTTGTTCATCAGGTAGGGTAAGTGATGTTTTTTAAATCTCAACCGGAGATGGGTACCTACTAATTTCCCTATATTTTTTTTTGGTACATCGGAAAATAATTTCTCCATATGTTTTCACTACTAAATAGAGTTCTAATTCTCACTCTCTCTCATCCTCTTACTACGGCAATGGCGATTTGTGATGACAATAATCTAGCGGTGACAAAATTGTGATTATCGATAAAAAACGCGTAATTAATCATAATCAAAACATGAAAATTGAAGACAAAAATATATAAAATTTTAATTAAGGTAATCACTAGTTAAGATGAAAATTAGGAAATTCAATCTAAGGCTACCATCAAATCAGAGAGAAATCCAATAAAACAATTGCAGGAGATATTAAAACAAGAAAATTCATTCTATAAATGCAAATAAAAATTTTAAAAAAAGAATAAGAAGAAGATGGAAACGAGAGCAATAACTCACCTTCAAATTATCGAAGATCAATTAATAGAGAGGAGAAGGAGATACATAAAATTAAAAAAAAAAAATTTAAAAGAAGATGAAATTTTTTTGTAGGAATAGAATTTTTCTAAATAAATTTAAAAAATTCTAGATATGCATAAAATTTGACAAGAATAATGTGAAAACGTTAATTAATGTGTATTTTATTTTGTTGTTGAGCCAAATAAAATAAAATAAGATTGAAGGTATATTTAACTTTGGTTGTGAATCTTAAAAAAAAAAATGGTTGTGTACCTTAAAAAAAAAAAACAAAATTAAAAAAAAAAAAACAAAAGAAAAAAGATTGAATGTATATTTAGCTTTGGTTGTGAATCCTAAAAATTAAAAAAAATGGTTGTGAACCTTGAAAAAAAAAAAAAAAAAAAAAAAGATTTGATGTATATTTAGCTTTGGTTGTGAATCTTTAAAAAAAAAAAAAAAAAAAAAAGGTTGTGAACCTAAAATAAATAAATAAATAAATAAATAAATAAAAGAAAAAAAATTGGCTGCATATTTAGCTTTGGTTGTGAATCTTAAAAAAAAAAAACGGTTGTGAACCTGAAAAAATAAATAAATAAATAAAAGAAAAAAGATTGAATGTATATTTACCTTTGATTGTAAATCTTTAAAAAAAAAAAAAATTATGGAGAAATTAGTGGGTATCCATTCCTGACTCATCCCCTGTAGATATTTAAAAAATATCACTTACCCTACCCAATGGATAAGAAAAAAAAGGGGAAAAACTATGTATTTGGGTTGGGTCTCCATGGATACCCACAGGATAGGTTATCTATTGTCATCCCTAGTGAAATTCCTAAGAGTGTTGTTTGTGAGATTGTTGGAGAAGGCGGCAAGAGGTTAGTCTTTTTCGTAGCTCAACATTCAAAATACAACTGATGGGAGCAGAAAGACAAAGACAAATTTAGGCTTTTTGTTTGTGTTTCCAAACAATGATTCTACACCCATATTTCAATTCAATATGATGTTTGAAACTAATTCTCAAATCACATTTCCATAACTCTGTAGAAAACTCTGTGTGGAGCACGTTTTTCAAAAAAAAATTTCAAATTTGGCATAACTAGTCGTCCTACCAGACGTCCCACTTGTCATCCGGCTGGTTGACCGGAACAGTGAATTTTTTTTTTTTTTTACAATTGACATATGTTAATTTTTATATATTTGAAAAAAATATTTTTCGAATTTTTAAAAAAATTTTATGTGCTTTAATAGAATTTTGAGTTGTATGTTTAGTTATGAGTTGTAAGTTTTTGTATTAAATATCATTTGTCTCATCAAAAATTCACCACTCAATTCAAAACTCTTTCTAAAACTCTTTTACCAAACAAATTTTCCACACTCAAATCATAATTCCAAAACTCACAAACTCAAAATACAACTCATACTCTCAAATCATATTTACAAAACTCTACCAAACGCAACCTTAGATTTGGTTTGGAGTGTTTCAAAAAAATTTCAAAGTCAAAAAGTTACCACCAAAAAAAAAAAAGGTAAAAAAGTTATCACTATTCCCAAATTAAAAATATAAAAAAATTAATATACATATTATTTTAATCAAACAAACTTTACATAGTTTTCGGGACTGACTTGACCCCTTTGGTACCGTGACAAGGAAAAAAAATTACATATATAAAATCACTAAGTTTGACGGTAATATTGGGCCCGTGGGGGCCCACCACAAGTCTCGTTGTGTAGAACTCATCCAGAATTATATGCCTTTAAAAAATCACGTCGATCGGATATCGTTAACTACATGATCAAATTAGTTTTGTATAAAAAATGGATGTTGTTATAGGTAACAGTTGACAAAAAAAAACTAATACGATCAGATAGCTATCAATATCCAATCAACGTGATTTTTTACAAACATATAGTACTCAACGAGTTCTACACATTAAACGGTTCTGATTAACAAAACGGGGCCTAGGGTGGGCCCCCACGGGCCGAACAATACCGTCCAATTCAAGCCCAAAAAGGAGGCAATTATTTCCCATATCCTAATGAACCCACAACCCTGCCCAACCTGTACGCCCACCCCACTAACTTCTCCAACACACTTATTTATATAATTTTTTAATACACATTTTTTCGTAAAAAGTCAAAAGTTAACCCAAACATTCATCTTTTTTTCCTCAACTTTTTAGTCGAAAAAGATAAAAAGTTCACTTATTTAGGACACCCCAAACAACTCCAGCGACTTCAGTCGCACACTAAACAAACGAGAGGATAAAATATCAGCCTTTTTTTTAGAAAATTTCCTCTTACCCTCAAACTTTGTTTTGATTTTAATTAAAATTAAAATTAAAATATAATTTTAATTATTTAGTTTGATAATATTATCGCTATTACTTGAATATTTACATATATTAATATTAATTTTATTTAAATTATTTATGTATTTTAATAATTTTAGTTTTATTGTATTATAGAAATATAATTATCATAAAATAATTTTATATGATATATATTAAATTAAAATATAGTAAAATAAATACTCAATTTGATATTAAAAATAATAATTAAATTAGAAGAAGAATTATTAACATAAAATTAAAAGTAATTCTGTAGACATCCTATTTTGAATGACTTTAAGATTTAGACGCATTCTTTTAAATACTCGATGATGAAAATTATAATATACTATATTATGGATTTCTCGGTAAAAAGTCAAATTTAAACTTTAATCCTAACTTTCACCCATTTTAACAAAATTATTTTAGATCCATTTTATACTTCTTTTTCTTTTCTTATTCTTATTCTTATTAATATTAGCTCCATTTTACACTTCCTTTTCTTTTCTTTTCTTATTCTTATTCTTATTCTTATTCTTATTCTGGTTATTATTATTATTTTACTTTCGGTGGCCATGTGTATCATGGACCACCTTTTCTTACTTCTATATATATGCTATCAGGAGAGATAGTGAGGGAGATTTGGATTGGAACCAAACAACAACAACAACAACAAAACACACACACACACACACACACACACACAAAACTTGCATTGAAAAGAGGGAGATTTGGATTGGAACCAAACAACAACAACACACACACACAAAAACACTTGTATTGAAAAGAAAAAGAAAAAGAAAAAGGCCATCCCTCTCTCTTTTGTTTAAAAAGAAAAGAACTTTCAAACTCTTTTTTTTTTCTCTCCATTCGTTTCACTAGCCAATCACTGATATATTATCCAGGATTTCACTAAAACTAAAATTTAAAATTTTTTGTTGAGATTCCAAAGCACATTCCACAACTTTGAGGGTGATCGGAAGAAAATTTGAAAATTAGAAAATTCATTATTTTCCGAAAACGTGAATTTTCACAGATTTTCATTTAATTTAAAAATATGATATAACTTGTTTAAACATTTATGTTACAACTTTTCATAATTATGCTTATTGCTTTAAAAAGGAAGGCTGCACCACCCACATATCTATTATAATTTACTACTTTATATAAATTGTTGTGACTTACCGCTTTAAATGGTCAATATTTCACCACCTACATAAACTATTGTAATTTACTACTTTAAATGGTCCGTCAAAACTACCTAGTTTGTTAAAAATGTGACCCCGCCGGATGAATAGTGATTGGCTGTGAATAGTAACCTTTTGCGATGAATAGTAATGAATGAAAAAGTGCCTGGTAAGATGAATAATGACCAAGGAGGGTGAATAGTAACTACCACGGTGAATAGTATTGTCGGCGGTGAATAGTGCCTCTAGATGAATAGTGCTCCCGCAAAAATGAGTTTTCCCGCGCAAAACAGAGCAATCTCCCAGTAGCAAACAGAACCATTTCTAGCAGTCGATCTCTGAGGCATCTAATTTGAGAGATTTGTAAATTTTATTTATGTTGTAATAATTTCTCCCCCCTCCGTCTTTATTCAACTATTGTAATAATTCTCCGTCCCCGTTTCTTTCTATTCCGTTCATTTTATTGCTATCCATATCTGTAAATAAGCATCATGTTTTATTGTTATCCTCTAGAGATGTACTCAGCTTTACCATTTAATAAAAGCACTTCTGTTTCTGTTTCTCCATTTTCTCTTGTGCATACTAATGTTTGGAGACCTCCCATATTCTCACTAGAAGGGTTTCCGCATACAATGTGTCTTTTGTTGATGATTACCTCCGTTATACTTGGGTTTATCCTATGACTCAAATCTGACTTCTACCAAATATATTGTACTTTTTAGTCTATAATCACCACACAGTTTAGGGCTACCATTAAATTGTTACAATCTAACTTGGGTGGGGAATATTTTAAAACTGAGTTCTATGAGTATTTGGCCAACTTAGGTACCATTCATCAAACCTCTTGTACTGATACACCTGCCCAAAGTGGTCACATTGAGCGTAAAAACCATCATCTCCTTGAAACAACTAGGTCTCTCATTCTCTCTGCCTCTGTTCCGGCTCCTTTTTGGGGTGAAGCAATTCTCACTGCTACTTTTCTTCTAAACTGTATGCCTACTCCCGTACTCTCTGGTCGTTCTCCTTATGAGGCTCTGTTCTCCTAACTTCCCAATTACTCCCTTCTACGTGTTCCTGCATTTTTTTAGGTCTGCTTGTTTTGTCTTTCTTCCCTATAAAGATAAAACCAAACTTAGTACCCGGTCTGTTATGTGTGTCTTTTTAGGCTACAGTCTTACCCAGAAAGGCTATCACTATTATGACCCTATTTCTCGTCGCCTTTATGTCTCCCGCCATATTGCCTTTCTTAACATCTGTCTTACTTTCAGCTTCCTCCAATCATAACTCCAGTTTCCAAAGAGGATTTGGTTTACATTGATCCATTTCCTTCTAAAATCCATTCAGATGAGTACATCTTTACTGTTTCCTATGAGCTTGTTCCCTCTACCACCCCTCTTACTGAGTCCCTCTCCACTAATCCCCACAAGTCTACTCCCTCTTCTCTTCCTCCTCCTTTTCCTTTCCCTTTCCCTCTGGCTCCATCTTCGTCTCCTCCTCCGTTGTTAGTTTATTCCCGTCACAAGGCTCTCCGTCCATCAGTTGTCTCTGCCCCTAATGCTGATCCTCCTGCCTCTAACAACTTTGATCTTGCCAACTGTATGTATCCCCTTCGCATCCGTAAACAAGTAGACAAACTTGGTTTTGCTAAAAGATGTTGTTCTCCTTCATATTGCACCTTTTTGTTTGTTATTCACTCTTTTTCAAAACCCCAATCTTGCAAGAAAGCCTGTCAGGATCCTAATTGGATTAGAGCTATAGTGGATGAGTTCTTTGCCTTGCAGAAGACTACTACTTGGGAGCTGGTTCCTTTGCTTATTGGCAAGAATCTGATTGGTGGCAAATGGGTTTATCAAGTTAAGACTCATTCTGATGGTTCTCTCGAGCGCTACAAAGCTCGCCTAATTGCAAAAGGTTTCTCACATAAGTATGGTATTGATTTTGAGGAGACATTTGCCCCTATTGCCAAAATGACTATTGTCCGTACTTTGATCTCTGTCGTTGTTGTTCTTTATTGGCCTCTCTATCAAATGGATGTTAAGAATGTTTTTCTTAATGGCCATCTAACTAAGGAGGCTTATATGCATCCTCCCCTTGGCCTTCCTCATTCCTCTGGACAGATTTGTTGTCTTCAGCATGCTCTGTATGATTTGAAACAATCTTCTCGTGCTTGGTATGATCGTTTTCAGATAGTTGTTACTAAGCTTGGAATTCATCCCTGTGCCCATGACTCCGCTTTGTTTCTCCTTCACACATCTACTGGTTTTGTTGCCTTATTACTTTATGTAAATGATATGATCATCATTGACTCTGATTGTTCTGCTATCTTTGAGGTCAATCAGCATCTCTTTCGCACCTTTTTTTTTAGAAAATTTCCTTTTACTCTCAAACTTTGTTTTGATGATCAATTAGTAGTTGATCCTTGTAATGTATGTTTTATTTTTATTTTTTTCAAATATTTGATGATACAATATGTGTTATAAAAAATTAATTTAATTTTAATTTAAAATTAAAATTAAAATTAAAATATGATTTTAATTTTTTATTTTGATAATATTATCGCTATCGTTTTATAAAGTTATTACTTCAATACATTTTATTTAAATTATTTGTGTATTTTAATAATTTTAGTTTTACTGTATTATAAAAGTATAATTATCATATAATAATTTTGTATGATATATATTAAATTAAAAATAGTAAAATAAATACTCATTTTGATATTAAAAATAATAATTAAATTAGAAGAAGAATTAGTAACATAAAATTAAAAGTAATTTTGTAGACATCCTATTTTGAACGATCTTTAGATTTGGACGCATTCTTTTGAACACTTGATGATGAAAATTATAATATGCTATATTATGGATTTCTCGGTAAAAAGCCAAATTTAAACTTTAACCCCAACTTTCATCCATTTTAACAAAATTATTTTAGATCCGTCTTACTCTTCTTTTCCTTTTCTTATTCTTATTAAGGTCTCGTTTGAGAACAAACTATTTTAGCTTTTTGGCTAAATAATTCTCTCCAAACGAGGCCTAATATTAGCTCCGTCTTACACTTTCTTTTCTTTTCTATTATTATTATTATTATTATTATTATTATTATTATTATTATTATACTTTCGGTGGCCTTGTGCATCACGGACCACGTTTTCTTACTTCTATATATATGCTATTTAGAACGGAATAAAAAAAATAAAACAAAATAAAAATAATGAAGACACATGTATTGAAAAGAAAAAGAAAAAGAAAAATGCCCTCTCTCTCTTTGTTGAAAAAGAAAAAAACTTTCAAACTCTTTTTTTTCTCTCCATTTGTTTCACTAGCCAATCACTGATAAATTATCCAAGATTTTACTAAAACAAAATGTGAAACTTTTTGTCGAGATTCCAAAGCACATTTTACAACTTTGAGGATGATCGGAAGAAAATTTGAAAATCAGAAAATTTATCATTTCCCCAAAACATAAATTTTCACAGATTTTCATTTAATTTAAAAACGTGATATGACTTGTTTAAACATTTCTGTTACAACTTTTCATAATTATTTTATCGTTTTAAAGGGAAGGCTGCACCACATATCTGTTGTAATTTATCGCTTTAAATGGTCAGGATTTCACCACCTACATAAACTGTTGTAATTTACTACTTTAAATGGTCAGTCAAAACCATCTAATTTGTTAAAGATGTGACCCCGCCGGATGAATAGTGACTGGCTGTAAATAATAACCTCCGGCGACAAATAATAACGAATGAAAAAGTGCTTGGTAAGATGAATAATGACCAAAGAGGGTGAATAGTAACTGTCGTGGTGAATAATACTGTTGGTGGTGAATAGTGCCTCTAGATGAATAGTGCTCCCACAAAAATGAGTTTTCCTGGGCAAAACAGAACAATCTCCCAACAGCAAACAGAACCATTTCTGGCGCTCAATCTCAGAGGCATCTAATTTGAGAGATTTGTAAGATTTTATTTATGTTGTAATAATTTCTCCCCCCTCCATCTTTATTCAAGTATTGTAATAATTCTCCGTCTTCGTTTCTTTCTATCCCATTCATTTTATTGCTATCCATATCTATAAATAAGCATCATATTTTATTTTTTCATCATATCCATGGCTTGCATCCATATTTCATGCATTCAAATTTGGTTAATTTTACATCTGTGGATTTAATCAATTCCTACGTGATTACATGTTCTACCTCATGCCTTTAGATGATTCACATGTCATGTTTTAGTAACCGAATCTCTAGTTGCATTTTGTGTATATTGCATTATGATTTTATATATAAGATCATACATATTTCCTAACATTGTTTTGCAGCTGTTCGCGGAACGTCAGTAAATATGTGAGTTTTTATGCTTTAACATCCCGTTTGTATGTGTTTTTCTTATTATGTCAAGCATTTTACCATGTGGCCACTTGCTTATGTGATCTATCTTTATGAATGCCAGTAGATAGAGGTTGTGTCATTTAATTTAGAACAATATTGATTCCATGCTTGTGAGCTTGATTTCTTTTGAGTTGCACATCTTCAAACTCTTTCAAAAATACATGGAATCAAGTTGTTCCAAAATGAATTATATGTTTATACTTGTTTGCTTCACATAGTAAATTTTAGGATTTATTAAATAATATAAACATGAACATATAAAGTTAATAAAACTCATATCATGGTTTAGTAGAGACCAGTCTTTTGATCGGGTGAGTGAGGGTGCTCAATTAATGACGTTCTTTCCCTCATATCTAAGGTTCTAAACCGAGACATTTTTTATTATAATGAACAGTGGCCTTGGCATGAGTAATGGGTTTCCTAATTTTTTCAAACTATTAGGTAACGACTCTAAGATTTGGTGATGTAGTCCATCAGTGGCAAAGGTTTTGCAATGAAATGAATTTTCTACAAAAGTTGCCGAATCTAGACTCTCATCTATGTTTCACATTACACTAGTGAGACTAGATCAAAGAAATCGAGGATCCGAACTGTTTAGCGTTCGGGTACCCCCCGGGCATGCGACAGTTTCTGGTGACTCTACTTAGGATATTAAGAAATCTTGACTGAAACTCCATGATATGACTTTTATTTTCAATTATATATTTATTGCATTTCATGCATTGGTGCACTTAAAGTCCTTGTGTTGCCCAAATCTTGGTGGGAGCACAGGCAAGCTTTTTGTGACACTATACCATCTCCGCGTTACTTTTGAGACCTTGTGTTAATATCTCTTAAAGATCTGTCATAAAGGTAGCTCTGCTATCTAAAGTTGTCGGATTTAGAAGAGAGGCTATATTGACTCCTACAACTTCCTAGGATTTTACTTGGTTATTAACTAAATGACTTTTTGGTGCTTCAACCTTTAAGAATAGAGCTGACCCTGTACATATAGTGAGGCAACTCAACCTTCAAAAGCTCTCCGCCACTGTCGATGGGAGCGAAGATGTCTTGAAGCTTGTTGATGATGGGGATTACGTAGGAGCTGATTGAGGATGGCTTGGAGGATGTGGATAAAGAGGGAGAGAGATCGCCAATGGAGTTCACTTGTTGTCCCATTGTGAAATCCCTAGAGAGAGAGAGCTAGGGTTTTATAATAAGAGACTGTTGTTTGTGAGATTATTGGAGAAGCCAGTAAGAGCTCAGTCTTTTTCGTAGCTCAACATTCAAAATACAATTGACGGGAGCAGAGAGACAGGGAGAGATTTATTTGTTTGGTTGCTACTCCCATGACTTCAGTTGCACGCTAAACAAACGAGAGGCTGAAATATCAGCCCCTTTTTGTAGAAAATTTCGTTTTATCCTCAAACTATGTTTTGATGATCAACTAGTAGTTGACCTTTGCAATGTACGTGCTATTTTTTTTATAAAAAGAAAAAATTTAATAGTACAATATATGTTATAAAAAATAATTTTAATTTTAATTTAAAATTAAAATATAATTTTAATTATTTATTTTGATAATATTACCGCTATCATTTTATAAAATTGTCACTTGAATACTTATATATATTAATTTTATTTAAATTATTTGTTTATTTTAATAATTTTAGTTCTATCGTATAATTATCATGTAATAATTTTGTATGATATATATTAAATTAAAAAATAGTAAAATAAATACTTATTTTGATATTAAAAATAATAATTAAATTAGAAGAAAAATTAGTAACATAAAATTAAAAGTAATTCTGTAGACACCTAATTTTGAACGACCTTAAGATTTGAGCGCTTTCTTTTGAATACTCGATAATGAAAATTAGAATATGCTATATAATGAATTTCTCAGCAAAAAAGTCAAATTTAAACTTTAACCCCAACTTTCATCCATTTTGACAAAATTATTTTAGATCTGTTCTACACTTCTTTTTCTTTTCGTATTCTTATCAATATTAGCTCCGTTTCACACTTCTTTTTCTTTTCTTATCATTATTATTATTATTATTATTATTGTTGTTGTTGTTGTTGTTGTTGTTGTTGTTGTTGTTGTTGTTGTTGTTGTTGTTGTTGTTGTTGTTGTTGTTGTTGTTGTTGTACCTTCGGTGGTCATGTGTATCACGGACCACCTTTTCTCACTTCTATATGTATGCTATCAGGAGAGGTTGTGGGGGAGATTTGGATTGGAATCAAACCAAAAATAAAATAAAATACAAAGGCATTTTTATTGAAAAGAAAAAGAAAAAGAAAAAGGACCTCTCTCTCTCTCTCTCTCTCTCTCTCTCTTGTTTAAAAAGAAAAAAGAAATTCAAGCTTTTTTTTTTTTTTCTCTCTCCATTTGTTTCACTAGCCAATCACTAATATATTATCCAAGATTTCACTAAAACTAAAATTTGAAACTTTTTGTCGAGGTTCCAAAGCACATTCCACAACTTTGAGGGTGATCGGAAGAAATTTTGAAAATCATAAAATTCATCATTTTTCATGAAACGTGAATTTTCATAGATTTTCATTTAATTTAAAAATGTGATATAACTTGTTTAAACATTTATGTTACAACTTTTCATAATTATGTTTATCGCTTCAAAGAAAAGGCTGCACCACCCACATATCTGTTGTAATTTACTACTTTATATAAACTGTTGTAATTTACCGCTTTAAATGGTTAGTGTTTCACCACTTACATAAACTGTTGTAATTTACTACTTTAAATAGTCGGTCAAAACTACCTAATTTGTTAAAGATGTGACCCTGCCGGATAAATAGTGACTGGCTGTGAATAGTAACCTCCGGTGATAAATAATAATGAATGAAAAAGTGCTTGGTAAGATAAATAATGACCAAGGAGGGTGAATAGTAACTGCCGCGGTGAATAGTACTATCAGCAGTAAGTAGTGCCTCTAGATGAATAGTGCTTCCGTATAAATGAGTTTTCCTAGGGAAAACAGAGCAATCTCCTAGCAGCAAACGAAACCATTTCTGGAGGTCGATCTTCAAGGCATCTTTATTCAAGTATTGTAATAATTCTCCGTCCCCGTTTCTTTTTATCCTGTTCATTTTATTGATATCCATATTTGTAAATAAGCATCATGTTTTATTTTTTCATCATATCCATGCCTTGCATCCATATTTCATGCATTCAAAATCAGCTATTTTTACATCTATGGATTTAATCAATTCTTACATAATTACAAGCTCTACCTCATGCCTTGATATGATTCACATGTCATGTTTTAGTAGTCGAATCTCTAGTCGCATTTTGTGTGTATTGCATTAGGATTTTGTATATAAGATCATGCATATTTTCTAACTTTGTTTTGCAACTGTTCGCAGGACGTCAGTAAATATGTGAGCTTTTATGCTTTAGCATCCTGTTTGTGTGTGTTTTTCTTATTATGTCAAACATTCTATTATGTGGCTACTTACTTATGTGATATATCTCTATGAATGCCAGTGGATGGAGATTGTGTCATTTAATATGGAATAATATTGATTCCATGCTTGTGAGCTCGATTTCTTTTGAGCTGCACATCTTCAAATTCTTTCAAAAATACATGGAATTAAGTTGTTCCAAAATGAATTATATGGTCTATACTCGTTTGTTTCACATGGTAAATTTTAGGATTTATTAAATAATTTGAACATGAATATGTAAAGTTAATAAAACTCATATCATGGTTTAGTAGAGGCCGATCTTTTGATCGGGTGATTGAGGGTGCTCAATTAGTGACCTTCTTCCCCTCATACCTAAGTTTCTGAACCGAGACATTTTTGGTTATGAAAAATAGTCGCTTTGGCACGAGTCACGGGTTTTCTAATTTTTCCAAAATATTAGGTGGCAACTCTGAGATCTAGTGATGTAGTCCATTTCTAGCAAAAGTTTTGAAATAAATTGAATTTTCTACAAAAGTTGTCGGATTTGGACTTTCATCTATATTTCACATTGTACTAGTGAGACTAGATCAAAGAAATCGAGAGTCCGAACTATTTAGCACACTCGGGTACCCCCTGGGCATGCGACAGTTTTTGGCCACTCTACTTAGGATATTAAGAAATGTTGACTCGAACTCCATGATATGACTTTTATTTTCAATTATATATTTGTTGCATTTCATGCATTGGTGTACTTAAAGTCCTTGTGTTGCCCAAATCTTGGTAGAAGCACAGGCAAGTTTATTGTGACATTGTACCATCTCCACATTACTTTTGAGATCTTGTATTAATATCTCTTAGAGATCTATCAAAAAGGTACCTCCGTTATCTAAGGTTATCAGACTTAGAAGAGAGGCTATATTGACTATTTCGACTTCCTAGGATGTTACTTGGTTATTAACTAAAGGACTCTTTGGTGATGTCACCTTGACTTCAACCTCTAAGAATAGAGCTGAGCCTGTACATATAGTGAGCTATAGCACCTTCCCAACGTAGGACATGATGCTTTCCCATTTTTAGAATGTGATGATACCACTTGTTTGAATAGTGAAACTCAGATCATTTCAAAGTTATGACAGGGGTAACCCTACCCTCCATAGGGTTTTTTTTTTTTTCTTCCTTCTATGTGCTATAAATGGGACCTATACAAAGTTCTCAAATTCTTATCAGTGGTTCAATCATATCAATTTGTGGGATCGAATTTAGTTTTTCAGTGGGGTGTATAGTAATTTGGCAGTGATCAATTGTTCAAATGTTCAAGAATGAGCCGAAATGTTGTCGATGTTCTGATTATGGGTTCTCTTTTCTTTTGCAAGGTAGTTGTAGCACTATAGTTTTAGAACGATCTGATATCTCCTAATTTCTATGGACTCACGTTGGTAGACTTTGCAAAAGTGCAGATTTGGTTCAAGGTCAGCCAGTGTTAGTTTCTCTTCCACCAGTGGTTAGAAGAAGATAGGTTAGATCATCGCAGTCAATTCAGAGCACCTCTTAGTCACCTCTCAAATCATCCTCATTCAATTCCCCTGTTATTAATTCACCAGATTCTATGATGGCTCAAAATCCAGTAGACATAGCGGACATGCTTATGTCTTTTCAACGGAGTATAAAAGCTCTTAACCATGTAGTTACTGCCCAAGCTGAAACCATCGTTGGATTACAACACCCATCTGGGGCCTCTACCACTCATCCGCCTCCAGTCAACCATCCAGTTCCAAATCCACCTCCGCCAATTAAGGACCTTCAAGGCCCAAGCCTACCAGAAGATCTCAGGGTTTTGGTATAACTAGTTAGAGAGGTTTCGGCATAGCCAATTGGAGGAGTACCAGTGTAACCATTTGAAGGACTTTTTTAAGCTAGCCAAAGCTAGCCAAACTAGAGAAATTATCAAGAAATCACAGGGTATTAACTCTATCCTGGACATCAAAGATGGATATACTGAAACTGCTGTCAGATTGCCTGAGAAGTTCAAGACACCACATGTAGACCTGTTTCATAGATCTAGGGACCCCATGGTGCATATATGTCTCTTCTCGAATGTTCTAAAACCAATGGGCTTGACTCGAGCTCAAAAGTTGTCTTTGTTTGGGAGGACTCTATCAGGGGTAGCTGTCATCTGGTATGCTAAGTTGGAGGACTTAGTGAAATAGAGTTGGGAGAAGCTAACTGAGGCATTCATTACTCAATACTCCTACAAAACACAAATCGAGGTGACTACCCAAGAATTGGAAGCAACTCGCCAAGAGCCTAACGAGAGCTTTGTGGCATTCATCATTAAATAGAGGGCAAATACAACTATGATGACAAATAGACCTTCTGATAAGGACCAAATCCGCGTGGTAGTGAGAAATCTGCATGGGAAGATGTTATAAAAAATGATAGTCCTTTTGCTTTTCACCTTTAAAGAGCTACACGAAATGGGGGTCCAGATTAAGGACATCATTAAGTAAGGGATCATAACAAACGACAAAGAGCTGGTGAGAAAAGCCTTTAGTCGTAAACCTAATGCTACTACCAGTAGTAGCACAGTACAAAAGCCCTCAGAAGTCAATTCAGTCACCACCACCATTGCCAAAATAGTTGATCCCTTCGCTAACACCAACCCATAAATGACTAATTTAGCTTGAATCCCAAATAGAACCTTCAATCCTCTCCATATGTCTTTTACCCGTGCCATGAAAATCTTAGTGGAAAGAGGGTATCTCAAACTCCTTGACCCCCATTCTCTTTCCAATCCTTTCTTAGCTAAGCATGACCCCACTAAATACTGTGTTTTTTTATCAACAGCACGGTCATGAAACCGATCGTTGCTTTCGCTTGCGTCATGAGATTCAAGATCTCATTGACAACAAAATCATAGCTCCACCACAACCACCAAGACCCAATGTTACCACTAACCCACCGCCACCCCATGACAAAATCCAACCACTTCTCCTTCTCAATCTCATCCATACACTACCACTCACCTTTAACCCTAGCATATACATCACGACTTCCTATCTACCCAAACCTGAGATGTGCATTCTGGAGAGTATTTATCTGTGCATGATGGATACACCTCCAACCCAGTCAGAATCCGAGAACCCTATGGTAGTGGTTGTGGTACTGTAATCTGAGAATGAAAAGACAATGTTAGAGGAAGGACCTAAAAAAAACAATTAGAGTACCAATGATTGAGTTCGAAAAACTGCCGGAGAGAAAATATGATCCCCGTAAATATATAGAAGCCGGAGGTTATTTTGCCCGACTCATTTACTATCAATGTTGTCAAGAAAGATGTACCTGAACAGGGGTTGGATAATTTGGCCGACCTAGAAGAAGACTTGGATAATCTCTTCTTCTTTGAAGAGTAAGACCTAGGGAATGTACAAATAGAATGGTGGGATTCAAGCAATTCAGAAGCCAATCATGGTTGGATGAGCGATGAAGAAAACACTGAGATAAAAGGAAATGAGGAAATCAAGGTAAAAGCAAGAACAGACAAACCGAAAGGGAATGCCGAAATTCGATCAACTTCGCCCTATCAACCAAAGGGAGATAACCATGATGTGGGTACAATCTATGTTGAACCAGATAACTGTCTATCAATTAATGAAGGTGAATGGTGGGATGATAATGATCTGCATCTCGCTCATACTGATGAAAAATGGTGTACCAATGACCCTAATGAGTCTTGGTATGCTAAGGAGGTTGACTATTTAACTAGGAGAGGGCATTACTTTAAGTCCCCACACCTAGATCAAGGAGAGCCATCTAGAAAGGATGCCGAGAAAGAGAATGAGAAAGAGAAAGAGAAAGAAGACCTAGTACTTAAACAGTTAAAAAAGATCCAGGCAAACATTTCTATTTGGGGCTTCTTATGGCATCTCAAGAACATCAACAGGCGATGTTGATTGCATTAAGTAAGGCTAAGCTGTCAATTGACACAACCCCAGAACAACTTGTGTCATTGATTAGTTCAAAAGAGAAAGTCCCCATAATGACCTTTTCTGACCAAGAGTTGCCACATGAAGGATCATGGCACAACAAGCCTTTATATGTATCTCTGGAGTGTCTGAAGAAATGGATCCCAATTGTTCTGGTTGATACTGGGTCAGCCATTAATGTTTGTCTTTCATACATTGCGTATGCTATAGGACTAAAACCGATGGATTTTGCACCCATTACTTAGCTGATTCGAGCTTATGATAATACGAGTCGAGAAGTCATAGGGACAGTCAAGGTACAAATAATAGTAGGCCCTTCTGAGCATGAAGCTGAATTCCATGTTATGGATGTCCCTGCGACATTCAATTTATTACTAGGAAGATCGTGGTTGAATCAAATAAAAGTTGTATCATCTATGATGCATCAACTAGTGAAATACCCACACGAAAGAGGAATTGCTACTGTCTTTGGAAATTCTTCCGTACATCCCCCTCTAAAAGTCACAACGCCACTACTGGAAATACAACATGGAGAAGATGATGTATTCCTCGCAAGCTTTACATTGGCAGAAGCCTAGGTAGTTCAAATGATCATAACGGAGGATGAAGGACTATACGTCAGTGCCCAGTTAATTTATTTCATGAGTAAATTGGGTCATATTGCTAGAATGGGATTAGGAAAAAGTGGTAGAGAATGTATCGCTATAGCAAGTGTAGTATCCTATAACTAGGTGCATTTGGACTAAGCTATATGCCTACAAAAGATGACTGGAAAAGAAAAAACGAAGAGATCAGGGAGAGAATCAAGGCAAAGAGAATCGAGCGACAGTATGAGTTGGTCCATAAGTCAATTTTGGAACCTTGAATAGGTGCTTTGTCTATGAATAAGAGGATTTCCCCTTTTGTGGGTTTCATGAGCCATGGATTGACTAAATGGATAAGAAGAGATACCCCGGGTTTGAGATCTTCTTCGATCATGAACTCTCTGACAATAATCAGGAGTAGATGGATCCCAGTATTGATAATGGCCAAGATAGAGAAGTTAGCTCGGAAAGTAGTATAGAGGAAGTCCTGGGTCTAATACTGGCTGATTTACTAAAAGAGTCTAATATTAGTGTTGAACCAATGAACTTGGAGGATATGACCATTTCTGTGATCAAGGAAAGATCATTGATTGCTCAAGCTTCATTGTGGATACAGTGAATGGCTTGCAAGCAAATTGGCATTTTAAAAAAGAAGTTTTATTAGGAGTTATAAATTGGTTATTGAGTCTGAGTCTGATGGGCTTGTGAGATTGGAGTCAGATTTGAGTTTGTTTGGGAGGTCAGAGTCCTTTTTTTCTTTTTCTTTTTTTCTTTTGAGTATGTTGTAACTGTTGAGCCCGAGGCTCTGAATGAAGATGTTTTGATTTCCACTTACTTCTTTATGCCTATAGTTCATAGCATTGACCAGAATTTTTAGAATTTTGATGAAAACAAAGAGGAAGAAATTTCTCGAGCTTTGAAAAATTTAATCGATTAAAAGGAACAAAGGTGCACTAAGCTATAAATAGATGAAATTCTTTCTGTAAATGTAGGTAGTGAGAAAGATCCCTACTTAGTCCAGATTAGTTTTACGTTGTCTTCGGAGGAATGCGAACAATTAGTTGCTTTATTAAAAGAATTCAAAGATTTTTTGCATGTTCCTACAAAGACATGCCTGGAATTGATCCTAAGATTGTACAACATAAGATCCCTCTCGATCCTGAGACCCGACCTGTCAAACAGAAGCTTTGCAGAATTTGTCCGGATTAGGCCTTGAAATTCAAAGAAGAGGTTACCAAGCAAATCAATGTTGGGTTCTTGATTGTATCAGAGTATTCTGCTTAGTTAGCCAATATTGTGCCAGTTCTGAAGAAAGATGGCAGAATTAGAGTTTGCGTTGACTTCCTGGATTTGAACAAGGCTAGTCTAAAAGATGACTTTCCATTGCCACATATTGATGAATTGGTAGACTTCACTACAGGGCATACCTTACTATCATTCATGGATGATTTTTTGGGGTATAACCGGATCCTTATAACTCCAGAGGACAAAGAAAAGACTACATTTACCAAACCATGGGGGACATACTGTTATAAGGTTATGGGATTCTGTTTGAAGAATGCCAGGGCCACTTATCAAAGAGTGGCTACCACACTTTTGCATGACATGATCCACAAAGAAATTGAGGTGTATGTAGATGACATGATTGTCAAGTCCAAAAATCGAGAATGCCATTACACCGCGTTAAATAAATTCTTTGAGAGAATTAGAGAATACAAGCTGAGGCTAAATCTACAGAAATGCACATTTGGGGTAACTATAGGTAAGATGTTGGGATTTTTTATCACACAACGAGGAATTGAAGTCGATCGGTCTAAAATTAAGGCCATCTTAAAAATGCCGCCACCAATGACTGAAAAGGAGGTGTAAGGCTTTATGGCGCCTTTTCTTTTTTTAATAACCCATTTTCATTATCTTTGAAAAGTGTAATTCAAAATGAGGTTTATTTTAAAGCTAACCTTGACTTGTGAACTACTATTTGGTCTCCTAAAGAAAGGAAATAAGTTCCAATGAGATGATCGATGTCAGTTTGCGCTCGAGCAAGTTAAGCAGTATCTGCGGAATCCAACTGTGTTATCATCACCTAAGTCAGGAAAACCACTGATCCTGTACTTATCAGTGACTAAATCAACTATGGGATGTATGCTTGCACTAGAGTTAGATAAGGAAGTGGAGAAGACCATCTATTTGCTTGAGCAAGAAGATGCAAGAATACAAGACTCGTTACACTCCTTTGGAAAAGACTTGTTTAGCTTTAGTTTCGGCTATTAGGAAATTAAGGCACTACCTATTCGCACATAAGGTAATTTTGGTTTCGAGATTAGATCCTGTCAAATATCTCTTTGAAAAACCAACGCTTACCTGTAGGATAACTTGATGGTTGCTTTTGTTTTCCGAGTTCAACCTTAGATATGTCGCTCACAAGTCCATCAAAGGAAGGGTTGTGGTATAATTTTTGGCTGATCATCCAATTAAAGGAAGAGAAGATGCAGAATATGTATTCTTAGATAAAGAGATCTTGCAGCTCAAAGAGGGTACTTGGAGATTATATTTTGACGAAGCGGCTAATTAATTTGGTTGTAAAATAAGGGTGTTACTTATAGCACCTGATGATTCTCATATTCCCTTAGCTTTCAAACTCCAATTCAAGGTATCCAATAACCAGGCAAAGTATAAGGCGTGCATTGCCGGATTGGAAGCATCCCTAGAACTATGGCCAATAAGGTTGGATGTGATCGAGGATTCAAACTTAGTCGTTTCTCAAGCCAACGGGGACTGGAAGGTCAAAGAAGAGAAGATGAAAGTTTACCACCAGACCTTGGATATTCTAATCTTGAGGTTTAAAATATTAACATTTGCACACCTAGCAAGAGAGAACAACATGTTTGCTGATGTTTTGATACGTCCAATCTTTATAAAGCAGAGATATACACCAACATACGAGATGATAGCCACGATAGAAGAAATGCAGGATGCTTTGATATTTGGAACTTTCTAGAGAGTGACACATACCTACAAGAGGCAAATGCCAAAGACAAAAGGGGGATACGGTGTCTGGCCGCTCAGTTCATCATCTGCGGAGATAAGCTATACAAGAGAGGACATTTGGGAATGCTTGTGTAGAGGAAGAAGAGACAAAGTGTATCATGGAAGCCATCCACGGAGGAGAGTGTAGAGCCCATATGAACGGTATAATGCTGGTTAGAAAAATCCTTAGACAAGTACACTACTAATTAACCATGGAGAGTGATTGTATCAACTTTGTTAAGAGATGCCACAAATGTCAAATCCACGCTAATTACATGAATATCCCATCATCAAAACTCTACAACATGACTTTGCCTTGGCCTTTCTCAATTTGGGGCATAAATGTCATTGTGGTAGTCACACCAAATGGTTTAAATGGGCATCAGTTCATCTTGGTTGTCATTGACTATTTTACCAAGTGGGTTGAAGCACAGTTGTATTTAGTGTTAAAAACATCACACGTGGCCAAATTCATCAAGAACAACATCATCTGTAGATATGAGGTGCCAAACGAAGTAATTTTAGACAATGGCTCACACTTCAAAGGAGAAGTGGCAGTTCTACTTGAGAAATATAATGTGGCCACAAATCATCAACATACAGGCTACAAACCAATGGAGCCATTGAAGCTGTAAATAAGAACATCAAAACCATTATGCGTAAGACGGTGAAAACCTACAGAGATTGGCCAGACAAATTGCCTTTTGCACTTTGGGGATACAAGACGTCAATTTAAACGTCTATAGGGGCAACCCCTTACTCTTTGGTATATGGAATGGAGGCTATTTTGCTGATTAAGATAGAAGTGCCTTCGTTGAGAATTATGGCTAAATGTCAGATAGTAGAAGTTGATTGGCAACAGAACCAATTTGAGGAGCTGATACTGTTTGATGAGCAAAAATTGAAGGCGTTATACCACATTCAGGGGTATCAACATAGGATTGCCAGAGCATTCAACAAAAAGGTCAGATCCAGGAGTTTGAGGGAAGGAGACTTAGTGGTGAAGGACAATTGAGCTCCTATCCATGACCCTAAGGGCAAGTTCAGATGCAATTGGACAGGTCCCTACATCATCAAGTCAATGTGGTCAGGGGGAGCAATCATTCTCATAGATTTGGATGGTTTGGAGTTCTCGCAACCAATTAATATGGACAAACTAAAAAAAGTACTATCCTTGAGAGGCTTGCTAGGCCGAAAACCCGAAAGGATGACCCAGGCAAAAGTTAAAGCAGAAAAAAAAAAAAAAAAAAAAAAAAGAGAGCTCGCAAGGTCGAAAATCCAGAAGAGCAGTTTTGGCAAAAGTTAAAGCATAAAAGGAGAGTGTTAATACCCGAGTGAACCTTAACCCCATGAACTATATAAAGCCTGACTTCTATCTTTGGGATACGTAGGCAGTTTCATTTTGAAATTTGGTCCCAACCATTTTTAACTTGCTTGTCTCATCCATGTTTGATTGGTATATTTTACTCAACTTGGTTGCTCATGTCCATATTTGATTGGCTCATCTTCGTTCAATTTAGTTGTCATATTCCTTATTCATGACGGGTTCAATTGCATGACAGATTTAGTGGTAATGCAGTATATCATGCTCGGGTTATCTAATTTGAGTTTGTGCATCTCAATGGTTGATTTTATGTTGGTCGGGTAGTGGCCATTTGTGAAAACAGATTTTGAGGACTTTTAAGGAAGTTGTTACCCAAAAACCAACCTAGGAGGTGGGATGAATTAGGTTTCTACAAATGAAAATGAATAATACCCCAATAAGAATTACAACTACTAACAAATTGTTGAATAATGAAAAGAAGATAACTGGCAAGAGTGATTAGGCTCAAAGATGAAATATCAGTGAAGTAGGGCTAACAATTAATGTAGTAAAAGAATAAGATGATTAGATGCTAACAGACTATGATTTAGATAGATCAGCAAAGGATTTAAATAAATCATGTAGATGAGGAGATTTGATGATTTGGCACAATATTAGCAAGTACTCTACAACTATATCAGTAAAAGAAATTAACACAGAGAGTTTGTCAAATCAAGTGATGTAGATAGCACAAAAATCATATAGCTATATCAATTAACTAGATTAAATGTTTAGCACAATAATAACAACTAATATATCATATATAACTATAGTAGCAGAGGAAATAAAAGAGATTAGGGAAGAGGACGCAAACAGATTTATAGTGGTTCAGCTTCAACCAAGCCTACATCCACTCCTCAAGCTTCACTTGAGATTTTTCACTATCTTCTAGCTTCACAGGGGTGCTAACAACCTCTTCACAAATGGAGCAATTTTCCAAAGATTTTACACAGACTTTCCAAGTCCAAAACCTTTCACTCTGTAGGTGATTCTCAATCACACTCAAAGAGTCAATAAACCTGAGTGTACTACACTCTTACAAGATTGAAATGATAGATTTTTCTTTCACAAAAAGCTTGAAATGAAACTCTCTTAAGAAATATTACAAAGATTGTAGCTCTGAGTTATATCAGTAAAAACCTCTCACAGGTGTGTATGCTTAAAACTATAAGGCTCTGTGTATATTTTCTGGAAAAAAAAAAAACATGAAAACTAGACGAAGAACATCTTCAGAGAATAAAGAAGGATGAGAGTGATGAAAGATTAAGAAATGTGTATAGCACGTTGCTTTGTTGCTCTGTATTAGTTGTTTATCTGCTTCTTGTTCACAGCTCTATATATAACAGAGGTAAGTGCTCTGTTTGCTCTAACAATGCTCATTCTCTTCTTCTTGTTGAAGAGATGGGATGGTAAGGGCTAAGGATGATAAATAATTCAATTCTCAGATATTCCCTAACTTCCATGTGTGTTTTGTCTGTTAAATGATAGGTCATTTGATGAAAAACCTTTGTTTTCTCTTCTCAGCATCTGTTACTGGTATATGCTGCTTTAATAGAGGGGCATCTGCCCGGATGTCCTCAGTGAAGTTTTGTGTCTGTGGGACGTCCGCCCGGATGCCTTGTGAAGTCTCAGTCGTCAAGGTTGTCGTCGAGCATACTATTGGCTTGACATCTGAAGTGAAGCAGAACTGAACTGGGTTGAATTTCCTCCCTAGGTTGTCTGCTCAGATGTCCTGTGAAGTCCTGGTCGTCAAGGTTGTCGTTCGCAGTCGTCGAGCATATTGCTGGCCTAACATCTGGAGTGAAGTAGAACTGAACTAGACTTGAACTGGGTCGAGTTTCCTCCCTAGGTCATCTACCCAAATGTCCTTGAATGCCCAAAACTACAGGAGAAAATTTCCAAAAATTTGCCTGCCCAGTCGTCCAGCCGATTGACCACCCCTTTGTGGGCTGGTCTCTTATGTTTTGCTACTGCTGCTTCTGCTGTGTTTTACTGTTGTTCTGGGCTTGATTTAACATCTATTTAAGCTTCATTTTCAACTCCAAATGGCATGATTAGGATAGAAACATAGATGAAAATATGATGGTATAAAATATAAGATTTCAATCTATTTTGCTCTTTCAAATAAATCAAAACAGAATTAAAACAAAATAGAAAACAATCATTGAAACACAATATGTCTAACAAAAGTTGACTAATTTTCATGAAAATTATTCCATTTTAGCAAAATCAAACCATTTTTTGGACCCAAAAAAGGAAAATTTTCAGTACTCACAGCTTGACTTACATGATTTCAAAATAGAGAGTGGAACAAGCATGCTAATCTAACTCTCATATTGGTCAAAATCTTTTTAGCAAGAAAAAAGAAAAAGACAAATTCAAAGCAATGAACTAGGGGCATGGTCGAGTCAGGAATTCTATCTTCTACCTGTACTCTCAAGTCTCATGTTACATGTTTCAAGCAGCCGACTAACAATTCAATCAGTCGTCCGAGTTTTTAGTTGACTCCAGGTGTGTTTTTGAATGTTTCAGCTGGCCGGCCACTTGTTTAGCTGGCTAGCCAATTATTCAGCTGGTTCATTAGTTCGTTCAATCGGCCTGTTAATGAATTAGTTAGCCTGTTAATTTTTTAACTGGTTGGACAGCTAATCATCCGACCGGCCAATTAATTAGCCGATCAGCCAATTTTGATATCAATCCAGAATGAAAAACTACAAAACTTGCATAGGATTAATGTTTTGTGCTTTCAAGTCATGTTTTGAGTACATTTCATTCCAGCAAGTGTAAATAAGTGTATTTGAATTGTTTTTGCTTTGTTTTTCTTTCATTGAGTCATTTTTTGATTTCTGGTCACTTGAGGGCTCATTGTCCAATTCAGAATTCATTAAAAACCAATTATTCTCAGATTCAAGTTCAAAAACCAAAATATTTTCAAGTTCAAGTGCAAAGCCATTCACACAACGATGTCCAAAATGAAACTTCTTTTATTGAAAATTCAGGGTGAAGCCCTCGATTACAGCATCACAAAGGAAAAACAACAAAAGAGAAATCTGAAGTTATGCATTGGTACTCCTTCCTAAGAAAAAATAGAAAAACCAAAAAAAAAGAAAAGAAAAGAAAAGAAAAAAAGAGAATCGGAAAAAAAAAATTTGTGAAAATACAAAAAAACAGAGAGATGGAGAATTTTCTCAGATTTTGGCAGCAGCCTGGCGACGAGTGTCAAAGGCCAACTTCACTTATAGATAACTTCATTGCTCAACTCCACTGCCAATTGCCCCACCTTAAAATGCTTATTCCAAAGAACGCTTTAAAGGCCGTGCCTCAGAATTTGCAGGATTTTCGAAGAAAATTATCTCACACTGTCCATCGAATGAGGAACACCAAGGCACTACAAATCTTTCCATGTTTGTTGTCTGGCACTTTAACTCTTTGTTCTGCCTCTTTAAATGACTAATCTCCTGCCGTGCGTCTTGATACATATGCTGGAACAGAGAGAGTTGTGCTGTCAGCTGTTGCACCTCATTTGTTCTACTTTGCAAACAACGTGACAAGTTGGAAACTGCGGTCATAGTCTCTATACATGATTTCAGTGTATAAGAGTTAGCATCGATGTCTGATTGCACTGCCATCATTTGCTCGACTAACATCACTGGAAAACTGAAAATAGAGGCATGGGCACTCTTAGAAGGCTTAGAAGAGTCAGAGTCAGTTATTTCTATCGGTGTGTCGTTTAGGTTAGGAAAAATGGAAAGAGGACAACCAGAAGAGGCCATGTCAGAGGAGAGTAATGCCAAAAAGAGCGTTTGTAGAGTAATGGCAAAGAGAGATTTGTTTTGCAGCTTTCTGCTCTGTCTCTCAAGTGGGCCTCAAAATAAGAAGAATATGAAGAAGAACGAGAAGAAGACAAAAGGGGAAAGTCGAGGCGATCGTTAAAGGATTTGGGTCAGCCCAGCTGTGTTGATCAGGCACCGCACTTATTAAAATCGCACTAGACACTATGCTCGAAGAAAACATAAGACAAAAAGAGGAACATTAACAAGGAAAGAGAAAAGAGTGTACACATATGTATGCATATGTATGCATATATATAACGTGTATATATAAAAAAAAATGCAAAAAAAATACAAAATAATGAAAAATAAATTTGCGCATCTATCAAACCATCTTTGTGCATCGATTGTATGATTACACTGCTTTCATGTATCTATCGCACGATCATACCGTTCTTGTGCATCTATCACACAATTCGACCGCTCTTGTGTATCAATCGCACGATCGCATCGTTTTTGTGCATCTATGGCACAATCCAACCGCACTCATGCATCTATCATACGATCACACTGTTTTTGTGCATCTATCGCACAATCCAACCACTCTCGTGTATCTATCGCACAATCGCACCATTATTGTGCTTCTTTTGCACAATCCAACTGCTCTTGTGCATCTATCGCACAGTCCAACCGCTCTCGTACATCTATCGCACGATCTCACAATTCTTGTGCATCTATCGTATAATCCAATAGCTTTCATGCATCTATCGCACAATCGTATCATTTTTGTGCATCTAGCGCATGATCACACCATTCATGTGCATCCATCGCACAATTTAACCGATGTCGTGCATCTATCGTACGATCGCACCGTTCTTGTGCATCTATCACACAATCCAACTGTTCTCGTACATCTATCGCACGATGTTACTGTTCATGCATATCTATCATTTAATCTAACCGCTCTTGTGCATCTATCGTACAATCATACCGTTCATGTGTATCTATCACAGAATTTGATCACTCTCATGCATCTATCACATTATCGCACCTTTCTTGTGCATCTATCTCACAGTCTGACCGCTCTCATGCATCAATCGCACGATCGCACCATTCTTGTATATTTATCGCACAATCTGACCGCTCTCATGCATCTATTGCACGATCACACCGTTCTTGTACATTTATCGCACAGTCTGACCGCTCTCATGTATCTGTCATACGATCACATTGTTCTTGTGAGTCTATTGCATAATCTAACTGCTCTTGTGCATCTATTGCACAATCGCACCACTCTCGTGCATTTATCGCATAACATGTTACATCTATCGCATCACACTCTTTATTTTATACCCTTTTTCCTCTCACGTGAAATGCATTTAGATATCGAGTTCACTTAGTTATACCTTCTCCCTTTCTATGTGAGACACGGTTAGGCATGCTTGTTGGTTAGGCTTTCTTTCACTCGTATGAAGCACATTTGTTTGCATCACATCATAATATGCTTCATATCATTTGCACGAGGCTTGCCTTGCATATTGCCATCTTTGCAGCTTTATCATTCATTACATTACAATAACCATGAATTTTCAAAAACAATAGGCTATACGAAACGTGAAAGTCCAACTTTCGATTGCATTTCGAGCATGTCATTTGCATCATGACCTTGAATTACGCTAGTTTGATTCTTTGCAATGGGATACGTAAACATTTCTCAAGTTCAATCAATTGCATCTGTATTTTTTTTGTTTGCTCCAGTCTTACGGCCTTGTCAAAAGGGTCGTCTTTCAACTTTGATATTCACTCACATTATGAAATGACGTATCGAGTTTTGTCAAAGAAGGGCAGCTGTAGACATCCCATATTGAACGACCTTAAGACTTGAAATGATTCACATGTCATATTTTAGTAGGCGAATCTCGAGTCGTATTTTGTGTGTATTGCATTAGGATTTTATATATAAGATCATACATATTTCCTAACTTTGTTTTGCAGCTATTTGTGGAACGTCAATAAATATGTGAGTTTTTATGCTTTAACATTCTGTTTGTATGTGTTTTTCTTATTAAGTCAAACATTCTACCATGTGGCTACTTGCTTATGTGATATATCTCTATGAATGTCAGTGGATGGATGTTGTCTCATTAAATTTGGAATAATATTGATTTCATACTTGTGAGTTCGATTTCTGTTGAGTTGCACATTTTCAAAACTCTTTCAAAAATACATAGAATCAAGTTGTTCCAAAATGAATTATATGGTCCATACTTGTTTGCTTTACATTGTAAATTTTAGGATTTATTAAATAATTTGAATATAAATATATAAAGTTAATAAAACTCATATCATGATTTATTTTGATCGGGTGAGTAGGGGTACTCAATTAATAACCTTCGCCCCCTTATACCTAAGGTTTCAAACCGAGACATTTTTGGTTATGACAAATAGTGGCCTTGGCACGAGTCACGAGTTTCCTAATTTTTTCAAAATATTAGGTGGCAAACTGGTGATGTAGTCCATTTCTGGCAAAGGTTTTGCAATAAATTAAATTTTCTACAAAAGTTGCCAGATTTGGACTCTCATCTATGTTTCACATTGCACTAATGAAACTAGATCAAAGAAATTAAGGATTAGAACTGTTTAGCGGGCTAGGGTACCCCCGGGCATGCGACAGTAAGTTCAATTGTTGAACTCTAAGTTCAATTGTTCAATTTTTGGATTTACTGCTTGAATTAATTTTTCAATTGTTGAACAATAAGTTGTTTTATATTTTGACATCATATTATAGATGATTAATTATTTCACACACTGAGACAAATCTATCGTTTGGATGTTTTCATTATTTTTTCTTTTTGGGTTTAGATGTTGTATGATTTTTTCTTGGTTAGTCGTTGTTAATTAAGAGTATTTATTTTACAATATTATAATTTAATATATATCTATCATATAAAATTAATGGTAATCTAACTACAACATATTTATATTTTAATTTTTTTAAAAAAATTTGATATAATATCTATTTCTACATATTTTTATTTTCTAAATGAATATAAAAGAAAATTAAATAGTTAGAATTACTTTTAATTCTATGTTACTAATTCTTCTTCTAATTTAACTATTATTTTTAATATGAAAATGAGTATTTATTTCACTATTTTATAATTTAATATATATCATACAAAATTATTATATGATAATTACACTTTTATAATACAATAGAACTAAAATTATCAAAATATAAAAACAATTTAACTAAAATTAATATATATAAATATTCAAGTAACAATTTTATAGAATGATAGTATCAATATTATCAAAATAAATAATTAAAATCATAATTTAATTTTAATATTAATTTTAAATTTAAATTATTCTTTTACAACACACATTATACCATCAAATATTTTTTGGAAAAAAAAAAATAGCACGTGCATTGCACAGGTCAACTACTAGTATATATATAAAAGTAGCATTTTCTCTTGCTTATGCGGCACATTTTAAAAACTTACTTTTTAAATAAATTAAAAAATTACATCAACATGCATTATCTATTTACATATAAAGTTCTACACAAATTGAATTTCAATTATAATAACCAATTTTATATGGACTCTATTTGAGAAATATTTATTTTTCATATATTTTTTATCATGTATTTAGTTTTATCGTTGTCAGATTTCTTTTATATAGTTGATATTTTAATTTAATTATTATAATATTTGAAAAAACAATTATCTCGATATACAAATAAATAAATAACATAGAATGTGCTTAATTATGTGCATTACGCAAATCAAATTAATTTATATATATATATTTATTTTTATTTTTTTTATCTATCTTATTGATTTCTTAATATTAATTTATATTTAATTGTTTATTTAACATGAAATTATTTATTACAAAATATTTATATTTAATTTAAATTTTATGTACCTATATACAATATTTATGAATAATTCAAAAAAAAAAAAAGATTAAAGAAAAAAAATCAATACTCTATGTATTTAATTTATGTATTTTCTTCTTAATCTAATCACAATATATTTATATTTAATCTTTTAAATAAATTTTGTGTAGTTCTATTTCTACATATTTTTATTTTTCAAATAAATATAAAAAATTAAATTAAATAATTAGAATCACTTTTAGTTTTATTGTACTAATTCTCTTTCTAATTTAACTATTATTTTTAATATCAAAATGAGCGTTTATTTTACAATCTTATAATTTAACATATATCATATAAAATCATTATATGATAATTAGACTTTTATAGCATAATAGAACTAAAATTATCCAAATAAATAAATAATTTAACTAAATTTATTATATATAAGTATGTAACTAACACTTTTATGGAAAGATAAAGTTAAGATTATTAAAATAAATAATTTAAATTTAAATTTTATTCTAAATTAAAATTAAAATTATTCTTTTGTAACACATGTTATAGTATAAAATATCATACATTAATTAAAGTTAGCTCCATTGTGATTTTATGGCAAAAATCATATTTTTAGAAGTAATTTACATACACGTGTAGCATCCAATTTTATATTAATTGATTAAAATAATGGAGAGATGTGAGTTGATGTTAAATAATTTTTAAATAAAAATTTTGATTAAAATAATGTAGCATCCAATCATTCATCGAAAATGATTGTGTATATTTAAGGCACCTATTGATGTTTCTTAAATAATTTTTAAATAAAAATTTTGAATTTATAGTATTATTGATAATGCACCTTTATGATCTCTGCCATAAAAAAAAATATGTAAAAATAATTTGGCAGGAATAAAAAAATTGCGGTTATTATGATATGTCACATAATTAATCAAAACTCTTTTGAAAATTGAAATTATTAAAGTTATAGAGATTTGTGTCTGATTCTCTTTAAGGACACTATTTATGATTTAAATTTATAATTTTTTATGCATCAATATGAATAACTCTTACAATCTTATTAATGCTAGCATAAATCCTACTTTGAGTCAACCAACCTTAAGCATTTTTTCATATAATAAAATACTTAAATATTGTGGTATAAAAATATTATAATAGATCATAATCAAACATAAGAAATTAGTAAATACCTTTTCGATTAATAACCAAAATAAAACACCATGAGTTATAACCAAGTCATAATTTGTATATATATTATAGAATTTTCCATTGTTTTTATTTTATTTTTTCAGAAAAAATAATATTTTGATACAAGTTGAATTCATGATTTTTGATAAATTTGAATAACACAAATGATGATTTGATTTCAAGTTGAGAATACACTTTCTTTCTTTCTTTCTTTTTTAATTTTGAAAGAAATTATTTTTATGAGCTTATTTTACTTAGGATCACACACAATGATAACAATTTTCATCAGTCATTAACAAATCTATTTATATTTGACTTTTAGTTGTTAAAATTTTCTACACAAAGTATTAAACCTCAAAATTAATTTTTCATTTAAAAAATAAATTCATGTGCATCCCACCCACGAGTCACTTACTAATTTTAATTTTATTTTAAAATTTTTAAAATCATATTAATTTGTTCTTTGCTGTCACATTTAAACAGAAATTTTTTTTTTAAAAAAAATTATATTTTGGCTCCAAATTTTAAATTATAGATGCAAACTCACCCTCCATCCTCTTTCCTTTCTACCCTTCCACAACGGGAAATTCTATTTCTACACACCTAATTAGTTCATGACACATTTTTTCTTAATATATACACTTATTAATTTGATTATCAATTAATTTTTTCAATCCACACACACCTAAAGTTACAATTACACCATTCACTCATTACCATTGTACACACATCACTAACCCTCTTTCCACACACTTTTGATTGACCCTATTTCCACATTGTCGCACCCACGCCCTTGAAGACTTTGGTCTGTAGTGAAACTTCCTCCATTGAAGACTTGCATAGAAGACCTCCATTGAACCTCCATTGAAGATTATTGTAAATCCTCCAAAATAGTGTTAAAGGAAAGAAATCTTTCCATTTTCTTATTACATTTATCATTTTGTTATTGCATTTATCATTTTCGAATCTATGTGCACTCCATTGGCATAAAACCTTCAATTTCGGTCGTGTGAGTGATGGTTTGGGGCTTTCGGCACTAGGTTTCTGAAACAATAGAGTTTTTTCGGAACATAACTTCCGAATAAATTGTATTTTTTCGACAAATTACTTCCGAAAGAAAAATGAAATCTCGATTATTAGTTTTTGAAGTTGATGAATTTCTTCAGTTCTGTAGTTCTGAAGCGATTCCATGTTTTCAACAGAATGTAACCAAAAAAAATATAGCAGAAATTTCGTCACAGTGGCTAGAGTCTGTTAGGTGTTCACTATCTTACAATGAAGGTTCTAATTGTTTATGGTTCCAAGATCCGACCCAAATACTCACAGACACTCTTATATGGAGGAAAAGAATCGTCATTATCACATTGCCCAAAAAAACAATGAAGTAATAGAGAACCTAAAAGGAGGAAGATGTGTATTGAGAATTTTTACATATTATATTATAGGTTTACATATAATATTATGGATATTGTTAGATGTCTATTATAGTCATTTTAATTTAAAATATAATTATCATTAAATTAAAAATTCATTATATGTGTCCCATAAATTAATTAGATATGTAAAAATAGAATTTCCCCTCTATAACTCCGCCAGCCACCACAGCCGATGACTAGCCCTCCTCCTTCCGCCACTACAAAATTGGTTTTTGATCACACCAGAGCTTACAGGGGCATTCTATTTGAACCCAAAAAATATCTTAGTACGCCCAATTTAAATTTATAAAATTTAATTCTTATTATATATTAATGTGAATTTACTAATAAGGACAATCCTTATTAAACCCTAAAATAGTTTCTTTTTTTCCTCATGGTACATTGTAGACGTCCCCGAACGCATCCTGGGGGAAGGAGTGCGAATCCCCCCCGTTCTGGTTCGATATTGGGTCACTACAGTTCGAAGGATTCAAATGTCACGATTCTTAATCTTGAACCAAAGAGTCCAAATCCGGCAAATCGTTTTGAAAACAGATTTTTGAAAGAAGTGCCAAACATGGATCGCCCAGAATCTGAGTCGCCACCTAAATATTTTAAAATGGGAAATTTAGGAAACCGACTCGGTGCCAAAGGCCACGTGTCCGTCATCACCAAAGTTGCCTCGGCTCGGGAACTTGATACGATTGGAAGGTCACCGTGAGCACCCTTCGCCAAAGACCGGCCTCTACTAACCATGATATCTGTTTTTGAAAACATTGTGAGTTCTTATTCCGGTTATTAGCCTAGGTTACTATGTGATGCGCACAGCATACAAGTATAGACTGAATCGCCTGAATTGGAACAAAACATTTCATGTTTGTTTGTTTGAAAATGGTTTGATGATGCTACCCGCAAGTAGGCTAAGACGTGGATTTGCCACTCTCGAGTGGGCTTAGAAAACATGATTTTGCCACTATCTAGTGGGCTTAAAACAAGCATTTGATAAATTGTCCCAATTCAAGTAACTCAACCTCCACCCATAGGCATTCAAAGCAGTTATATCACGCAAGCATTTAGCCTTATGGTAAGCATGCTATTCATGGCAGACACTCACACGCATACAAGGATGCTAAAGCATAAAACTCACCGAGTACTCCAAGCCAAAACAAAAAACTGATTAGGAATCATGCATGATCCTATATATACAGAATTGCCTAATGCAACACATGCAAAGATGCAAACTATAGCAGGCTCGGCTATTCTAAACATGGCATGTGAAATGCTACGGCTATCAAGTATTCAATTTGGAATTGAAATACAAATGCAGTTCGAATGATGCGCCGAGCCCGGTGCGTGCAAAACAGATGAATGATGTAAACATACTATCATACTGTATGCTAATTGAAATATGCCCTATATCTAACCATCATAAGCAGGTAAATAAAAGGGAAGAAAGACGTGGGGTTGGAAGACATACATCACACTCACCCACACTTATTACAATTATGCCCTCGCGCAAAGGGTCCGAATAAATAATACAGTCCGAAATAAAAGAATAATACAGTCCGAAATAATACAGTCCAAATAATGCAAATTCCTAATCAATTAACAAATTAACTAAGAAAAATTGTAAACTGGCATGCAAGGCAGGGACTGCCTTGATTCTGATGAATGCTGCGTGTTTGGGCTGCTTTGCGCGGAAATCCACGGCGATGCCCCGATTAGCCTCTGTTTGCAATGTTTCTCGAAATGCGTGCCAAGTCCCGAAAAGTTGTCGATTCTTCATTTTGCTGCAACAGAGAGCAGGAGAGGGGCATAGCAATGTATTTCACAAATATATGCATACCTCGATCCTCGTGCCACCAATCACGCATATCGATGCATGATGGCCGAGGAGTCGATTTGCACAACTCAATATGGGATGAATGCACATGAATGCTACAACAAAACCTAACTCCATCATGGGTAATCCGGAGTGTCGGTGACTTGGGAATTGAGACCCGTTCCGTTACTCGGAGTACGAAACGTGCCTCGTTTCCCGTACCCGGGCTAACTCCTATCCCGAACACGATGCAATATGTATGATATGCATGAAATGCAACTAAGATACAATCCTAATATACACAATGCTATGAAAATAAGATGCCTCGAAATGCGTGCACGCGGGCACGCAAACTGAGAAAACGATCCTAAGGCATAAAATGGCACACGCAATGCAATGGGACTAAAATGACAAATACAATGCAACACGGACTTACACTAACATGAGAGAGCCTCAGCCACACTCACATAAGAGGCCATCGGATAAAAGTGAAGTGCCTCGAAATGCGTGCACACGGGCACGCAAACCGAGGCAATGGCATAAAGGCATAAAATGACATGAAATATGATATACAATGAGACTAAAATGAGATGTCTCAAAATGCATGCCCACGGGCATGCAAACCGAGAAAATGGTATACAGGCATGAAGTGACATGAAATATGATATGCGATGCAATACGGGCTTATACTAACATGAGAGAGCCTCGGCCACACTCGCACAAGAGGCCAATAAATGAAAAAGAGATGCCTCGAAATGCGTGCACACGGGCGCGCAAACCGAGACAATGGCATACGCAATGCGATGAGACTAAAATGACATACAGAATGCAAAATGAACTTACACTAACATGAGTGAGCCTCAGCCACACTCACATAAGAGGCCGGGAGATGAAAATGAGGTGCCTCGAAATGCGTGCACACGGGCACGCAAACCGAGGCAATGACATATGGAATGAAATGGCATACACAATGCAAATTGGGCCTACACTAACATGGGAGGGCCTCAGCCACACTCACATAAGAGGCCGGGAGATGAAAATGAGGTGCCTCGAAATGCGTGCACACGGGCACGCAAACCGAGGCAATGACATATGGAATGAAATGGCATACACAATGCAAATTGGGCCTACACTGACATGGGAGGGCCTCAGCCACACTCACATAAGAGGCCGGGAGATGAAAATGAGGTGCCTCGAAATGCGTGCACACGGGCACGCAAACCGAGGCGATGGTACTAAAATATGAAATGTCATTCCACATGCAGATTGGACTTATACTAACATGAGAGGGCCTCAGCCACACTCACATAAGAGGCCGTCGGATAAAAAAAAGAAGTGCCTCGAAATGCGTGCACACGGGCATGCAAATCGAGGCAATGGATTAAAGTATGAAATGACATAGGAAATGATATGAAAACATGCCAATGGATTTTCAGCACTCATAAATGATGCAAAACAGTCCTGAAAGGTGGGGAAATGACACCAAATGCACGGAATGGTCCCGAAATGCGATATTAAGCACCCGAAATGGCCTACAGCCATACTAAACATGCATAATTGGTACATGACATGCAAAACAGTAGCAAGGCAGCCCCAAAATAGCATTTTTTACAGTACATAACATGGCGAAATAATAAGCATAGATAGGACAACAATGGCATGCAAAAATGGGGGCCAAGAGAGGGGTATTGAAGCAAGTGATGTATGCGATGCTCAAACTGAAAAATTTCCTTCTACAACACTGATGAGAGACTAAAAATATGCACATTTAAAGTTTATGACAATCCTCAAATCAGTATGAAAACTTGCTAAAAAATGTCATGCAAGAATGAAGCCAACAAAGGCTAGAACATGGGGTATGCCAAACATTCATCAAACAGCCTTGGACCCTTAACAAAACATGACAAGAAGGCCAAAATGTGACTCTTTCCAGACCTGATCATGGCCGAAAACAGAAGCAAAATAGGCCTAACAAAGCATGCAAAATGAGGGCCAAAGAGGGGTATAATGACAAGTATAACATGGAGACCCCCAATGAAGTTGATCCCTTCTACAATGTTGTAGAGGGACATAAAATAAGCCTACTCACAGTTCATGACATGCTCCAAAACAGATCGCACAGAGGCTAAACAAATCATGCAAATTTACAGTAAATATGAGAGATTATGAAACAAGTGCATGATAGAGAGGCCAAATAGGGTTTAGCCCTTCTTCAATGTTGAAGAGGGGCTCAAAATATGCCCACTCACAGTTTATATCAGGCTCAGAAATAGATCACACATGAACTAAAAAAAGCATGCAAGATATTGACATACAAAATGATATTGAAGAAAGTGCATCATAGAGGGCTCAAACAGGGTTGAGCCCTTAAACAAAAATGTAGAATAGCTCAAAACAAGGCCCCTTTTAGTTAGGGCCGGAGTCTAAAACAGTGAGAAAGTAGGGTAGATGAATGGTGCAAAAAAAGGTGCCAAAAGAGGGTGATTGATACTTACCCTTGAAGATCACACTCTTGTTGCTTCTTGGCTCAAGTTTGCTGCTCCTAAGCCTCTGAAAAACCCTTCCTTGCATCTGGAATGGAGTGGTGGTAGTAGATCTTGAAGATGATGAAGAAATGGAGCCTAAACTTGAAGATTTGAGAGAAAAATGGAGAGATAGAGATAGATATCAATGTATATCCTTGAGAGAAATTTTCCAACCCTTCTACAAGAGCTGGGAGGCCAGCTATATAGGCAAGAAAATCGGAGAAAAGGTGGGCAAAAAGTGCTTTAGTTGCAGGTGGCCGGCCGGCTGGAAATGGTGGCCGGCCGGCAAGGTAAATAGAAGAAAAATAAGAGAGCTAGCTGGCCATGAAGCCCCAGAAGTTAGCTTTCCAATGCCGCAAACCTTGCATTAAAATTCCTCATGTAGAAAAAGTTATGCCAGTTTCCGTAAAGCCGCGCAGATTCAGTCCAACCGGACTTCAACCAACCATATCTCCTCCCCCCGGATTTGGACTTAGGAGATTCTTGAGTGCAAAATGAAGCCCCGGAAGTAAGCTTTCCAATGGTGGTGGCCTCACATTTTAATTACTCTTGTGTAAAGAGTTACGCCCGTTTCGGTGAAGCCGCGCAGACTTTTCTCCTTCCCGGATTCATGCTGAACCACCTTTGACCAAGCAGAAAGCTGGTTGCTGAGACAATTGCTGTCCTCCCACCCTCCAGTGATCTTCCTGGTGATAAAACAGAGGTACCTGCCAAAAATGAACAAAAACCGATGCAAAACGAATGCTCGGGGGCCAAAACACGCAGTTCGGGGTCCCGAAAACCGGCCGTTAAGCACCGAAAGTGGTGTTTGGCTGCGAAGTGGGTATCTAAGACCCCAGTGTCCCTCGAAAGGGAGTAAATGAGATGTATGCCAAAAACCGGAGGAATCGGAGATGGTTGGGTGGTCCCGAACCGAGGCACACGGCCTGACGGCTCCAAAAACCGGGAACCGGGCCCCGAAATGGGCAAAATGGCCTACGACCACGAAATGTAGCCCGCGGCCACTGAGAGATGGTGTACGGGACCTCTCCCTCCCCTTAGGAAAGAAAACAGAGAAAACCGAGTCCGGTTCGCAAACCGAGACAAGGCACAGAAGAGGGTTCGGAAGTCCGAAGGCAGGGCGCACGGCCGCGACTCTGAGACTTCTGAACGAGCACAATATGCAACATCACCGAGCGCTCAATCGGTGACGTCTAAGTCTTAAGGTCGGTCAAAAATGGGGTGTCTACATACATCCTAATCTATTATTTCTATTCAAATCTCTACATCTTCTTTCCCAATAGATCAAAGTTAGTTTGTCTACTTCTTCTTCTTCTTTCTCACTCCAAAACTCCAATCCACCTTACTGAAACTCACCATTATCATTAATATCATTGTTTTTTTTTTATTATTTTAAAACCCTAAACCCTAGACGAAAGTTTGAACAATCAAACAATGGAGGAAAGTGATAATCAAGAAAATATTTTGATTTTTATATGAATGCTTACCTCCTCTTTGATGAATTGCTTCAAAATATTATCTTTATTATCAATTTCCTCCATTGTTTGATTGTTCAACCTTTCTTCTAGGATTTATGATTTCAAAATAATAAAAAACAATGATGTTAATAATAATGGTGAGTTTTGGTAAGGTGGATTGGAGTTTTGAAGTGCGAAAGAAGAAAAAGAAGACAAACTAATTTTGATCTCTTGGAGAAAGAGATGTAGAGATTTGAATTGGAATAATGGATTGGGATGTGCCATGAGAAAAAAAAATATTTTATTTTAGGGTTTAATATAGATTGTCCTTATTAGTAAATTCACATTAAAATATAATAAGAATTAAAATTTATAAATCTAAATTGGGCGTACTAAGATATTTTTTGGGTTCAAATAGAATGCCCCGAGCTTACACTGAACCCCTTCAAAAACCAGGCCCAGGTAAGATGATATATACAACACACACACACATAGGGGTGTGCGCGGTGCGGGTCAGTGCGGTTTGAGAGAAAAATAGAAACCGTATGGCGGGTGGCGGATTGATAAAAGTGTCACTAAAATTCGCCATTTTCCTTATCAAAAATCGACGGTTCGGTTGGCAAATAATGGCGGATTTGCCTTGGCGGTTCGTGCGGATTGGCGGTTTATAAAAAATATAATTCAAATTACAAAACTTAAATCAAAGAGAAAAAAAGACGAGAGATACCGTGATGTTAAGCATCTTGCGAAGCTTTCTTCTAATGCAGCAAGTGTAACAACAACATGATAATATCAACGACTATGCCATCAGTTCATTACAAGTATCTATGGAAGCTACAATGATCAAATACAATACATAAAATTAATATCATTCAGGGTTTACAATATATTGAAAATGTTTACTATTGAAAAGTATTTAGATTGAAAAGTGAGCTGATGCAAGTTTGCAACATGACCAAAAAAAAAAAAAAAAGATTAAAAAGTGAATTGGAATCCAACTTTATTTTGGACTACTGACATCTTGAATTCCCCTCGAGCAGTAATGTAATACTATATTCTAAGGTATAGAACAACAAGCAAACTTAAGTAAAAAAGAATTTTTAGAATCTTATAAAACATGAGAGTCCTGTCGATGTCGAAGAAGAGGATTTGGGGAGAGTAATGGATGGAGGATCGAATTGGGTATTGGAGTAGCTGAGTTGTTTGAGAAATTGGACCATCGATTTTGGTTTTTCAAGGGTTTTAATCTGCGGGAAGCAATTGGAGATAAAGAGAGAAAAGGGTTCGAAGAATGAAAGTTTTGATGGCGTATTTGTAGAAGACGGGGTTTGAGATGTGAGTTGATGTTATGGGGGTGGTGGTGGGAGTGTGAACGAGAGAAGATACAAAAGAATAAGAGAAGAAATAGAGAAAGCAATGGATATAGAGAGAGAAAGCAAGAAAAAAAAGAGTGGTAGCTCTGGTTGGTACCCTAGCTTCCCCAAATCAAACTCCACCCAGATCTCACCCATCTCGCTTTCCGATCTGTTTAGTTTCAATGTTTGATTCGGACGACTCTTCTATCTGAAATATTTTCTGGGTTGGAGTGGCGGAGGAAGGAGGAGGGCTAACCGTCGGCGGTAGCAACCAGCGGAGTTGTAGAGGTACAGAGAGGAGAAAGGATAAGTTTGTGTAGAAGAGAGTGAGTTTGAATCTACAATTTGAAATTTGGTATCAAAATATAAATTTTTTAAAACTTTTTCCGTTTAAATGTGACAGTAGGGGTAAATTGATATGATTTTAAAAATTTTAAGGGTAAAATTGAAATTATTCAAAGTATGGGGGTGCAATTGATCGTCGAGGCAAAAGTTTGGAGGGTAAAATGAAATTTTTTTTTTAATTTTTTTTTTCAACAATGCTACATTCACAAAATTTGGCCTCATTTGAATCGCCTGAATTTGTGCATGTCAGTCGTTCCAGAGGTACGGATGACCAGTTGACAAAGGTGACAGCTGCGATTTACAAGGGTAACACCAGTTATCTGAGTGGTTGTCCAGTTTACATAATTCAAGCAATTCAAGCAAGCTCAAATTTGGTGTATCAATTATTTTTCTTTTTCTTTTTTTTTTGTTTTTTTTTTTTTGCGAGCCTCTACTTCTCTCTAACACGTGTTGATACCCGAGACACAAAAAATAAAAGAAATAATTTGTTAAATTAAGAAGAAAAAAACTCTCTTCTTTTTTTGAGATGGAAAAAAAAATAGTTATAAGACAAAATGTCACATCCTACACATCAATCATTTATTTTTTCTTTCACAACCATCACAACATTTTTTCAATGGCTAAAATAGTTCAAAAGTCAATTAAAATAGCAAACATAGTAAACGATGGCTCAATCAAGATGGAAAGAGAAGAAAAAAATTGTGATTTCTCTCCTATTTTATTTGGATAGGCTACATAAAAGGCATGACAAATTACATTTTGCTCCATTTATGGTTGATTATTTTCTCAATTTTGTTTGTGACTTCTTAATTTATAAGAGACTATTAGCCCCCAATAGCCACCATAAAAGGTATCAAACTCCTTTTCATAGCAGTTGAACCCGAGACCTCACACCACAAAAGTATTACACAATCACTAGGCCAAATGCACTGATTATAAATTAAGAAGTCAATGCATTAGTCAAAAAAAATAAACTCTCATTTAATGCATGAGTGAAAACTAGAAATTTGCTAAAATTAAAATTAAGATCAATAAATAAAATAATAACTAGGATCAATAAATACAATAAAACTCTAAAAACAAGGATGATTGGAATTGCGTAACATAACGTTCGTGCGAGGCGTCATTCATAATTTATGGAACAAATTACACTTTTTTTTTTCTTTCAATTATAAATGAAATTTCACTTTACTCTCTGACTTTTTAATTACAGTAATATCTTCCTCACACTTACACTTCATTTCATGTGCATTGAATCGACTCGATTTACTTTAGCAAGTTTGGGAATTAAGATGATACCTCTTAGTGAGGTTGAAATTAGCAATTCGGCTCTGCAAAATCTTGCAAATTTGTAGCTATTATTTTATTATGGAACTAGTCAATCTCCCTATAAATGAAGGTGAATCTAAAATAGCATGAAATAAACTTAATCCAAAACTAACTTAAACCCCAAAATTTAAAAGAGAGAGTACCAAAATGTTCGAGATTGAGAGATCCAACAAGTAGTGGATGAAATCGAGCAAGAAATATGATGTTGAGCAAAAAGAACACCACCAATATAGTATATGATCATTATTTTCTATTTATAGCTCCTCCTCTTCTTCCACTCTTCTATTCGCTTTAAGGGTTCCATTTTGGTTGTGGTAATGGATGTCTCTCTACTCTATTCATTTTGTTTTAAGAGTTTGTTTGTAGTTGTGGCACTTCTTCTCGTTCTCCTTGCTTCTCTATGTTCAAACTGTAGGAAAATTTGAATTAAAATTTATTCCAGTGATCGTGTCTCTTGAGATAGAAGTGTGTGTCTTTTGAAAGGTCACAACCTTTTTGAAGAGTCATTGACGAATCTATAAATTCTATCTCCCTCTCTTTAATTTGCATAGAGAATTGTCATTTCTTCTTCACTTTGCATTTATTCTTCATTTTTTCTTGAGTCTAATATTCCTATAAAGAGAGTACATGCACAGCGAAATTCACTAGGCTTGCAATAGTAGTGCTGCTAATGCAAAACCTTGATCGTTGTATGTTGGGAGATAAACGTCCATTGAATCCTAAGCACCGGTGGGAAGACGAATCTGTGTCACACACTTGACTCGATCAGGTTTTATCTATTTATGTACTGTAAGTTTTATTACGTTATTATGTCAATTTATTTCAATTTTGGTTTTGCCCAAAAACCGTATACATATTTTTAAATTATATTTTCCAAATAATTTGGTACTATTTTTTCCAACAATCTTAAGACAAATTCGTCCCTCGCTACGGTACTCACAAGTTTTTATTGGACGCTCGTTATAAATCATGATTAGCAGACAAATCTGCTTCTCCCCCACATTTGTGATAACACATAAATTAGCACAAACAACATGACTTATTGTTTTTCGTTTCCAGATTTTTACAATCTGTTTGTAAGTTATTTATTTCTCTGTAAGTATTTTTGATTCTGGGTATATGGTTCGGTTTGGTTTAACCCAAACAATTTATGTTATATTCAATTTATCTTTTTTTATATAATTAGATAATATATTTTATGCAATTATTACATGTTACAATTGTACACATAAGATTTATTCCATCACAAACTTCCCCCAAATAGGATGCACATAAAGAATATAATGCGCACACACATAATAAATGTTTAATAAATACATTCTCAAATACACGATTTCCAAAGTTCCAAACACGTGTTGCATTTAAAAGCAACATAAGGTCTTGCATCAGACAACTGGGGCAATCACACAAAACCCATGTCAATATACTAAAAACTCTTCACAGTGGCGCATAAGATAAAACATTTCACCCTTATCCTCTTACAATCTCAATGGCTAAACTAAACCTCAATAACAGCTTACCATGGCATATAAATAATCTTAACCAGTCTAACACATCTATGATAACTCACTTCCAAAGATAGGAACCAAGATAAGGGGAAATGATTAATCAATAGCAAATTTGTAAGTCTTACATCAATTAAGAAACTTGATTTTCCCTAAACAACCACTGCTAGCATTCAAGTAACTGATGATCTCATTCAGAGACTCCAATTTGTGGTTAAGCTTTGTCACTTGAGCTATTAGAATTGAGCTTGCACCCTCAACATTTAAGTAGTGTTGAGTGGTGACATTGATGCTTGTGATGATCAGATCATTCTTTTTCTTGAGTTGATCACTTGGGTCATCAAATCATTTAGATGTTTATGTCTCTTCATCCAAGGCCGCATTGTCAATTCCTGATTCAATATCATTCTCATCCCCTTCCTCTGATACACCAATTGCCCCTTCAAAACCTAAGTTCTAAAACAACAATGATCCTAAAATTGTCTCACAAGGAAAAGCCATGAAACCTCAAAAATGTGCATATTAACTTCACAGACTTGATCTTTGATCGAGCACTTGTAATCCTTCAAGTCTTCAAGTGTAAGAGGGTTGAAGAAATCAAATTAAGGGTTGAAGTAACTTAGTCTCAAAAGATGAGTTGGTTATACTAACTTATTGAATTACTATATATGAAGATAAATTATCTCTACAAATTTTGTATGTAGAGAATCAATTGTTAAAGAGGGACGACATGGATTTACTGAACTTGTTTTTCTTCTTCAGTGAAAGCACTTGTATGGGTTTTGATATGAGGAGGAACTTGAGTGAACTTTTTGACAGATTTCTAACTTATAAAGACTTTGTGTGTCTATTTCTTCACAAATGAGCTTATATTTATAGACATGATGGAGATTGTTGAATTTGGAATTCCCAAATTAATGTCGTCTAATTACCAATTAATGAAAATTTATCTTCCTTATTATTAACAGATTTGCATTTTTTAATTCACCCATCAAAATCATTTTAGTTTAAGGTGATCTATATTTTGTAATTGCATTAAATCTCATGATTGTAGTGGAATCTATATATTTTTTTTCAACAATGTTAGGTAGTTCGAAATTTTGTGGCTCAAATCACTCAAAACGGTAAAACGACGTCGTTTTGAGTATAAAACGACGTCGTTTTAACAAATTTGAATCATTTAAGCCACAAAATTTTAAGCTACCAAATATTTTCCTTTTTTTTTTATTATTCTATTTATTTTGTTGATTGATGGTACAATGATTAAAAAAAACCCAAAATTTTAGTGCCTATAATTTACTTTTCATATTTGACATGATCTAGATTTAGTTCGCGTATGTTAGATTAGTTTTCTATTTTGCATTACATAGATTTCCTATATGATCTGATTTAGATTTGTGTTTCTTTTTTTAGTTTATTTTCTATATTTGCATGATTTGAATCTTGTTTCCATAAGAATTTTATATAATTACATGTCAGATTTAGGTCTCATTTGGAGATTGACATTTTAATAATTTCTTGACTTTTTTAACCAAAAAAAGAAACTAATGAGCTTGTAATTGACTTTTTTAGTTGTACGAAAAGACATGAATAGTGTGTCCTTTTGGGTAACGAACACAAATGCAGTTCCAAAAACATTAATCAAAACTGGGAGAGTATCATTTCAGTACACGCACATATATTGACAAAAGAAAATTAATAAATTATATACTCATATACATGAGAAAATTATTCAATATTCTTGAAATATCACGAATTTGTACTCCCTAATCAATTATCTTCAATATGCTTCCCATGTTCCCCAATTAATACCCCACCTATCCATCTTCCCACCAATCATAATGTTATAAAATACCACGTATCCATACTCCGGAATTACTAAATAATTACCCATCATATATGTAAGGAAAAAAACACCAGACCAAACCTCCTCGCCAACTTAGACATCCACTCATCCGGAAAAAAAATCTGCAAATTAACCAGATTCATATTCACAAAAAGAATATTAGTGGTAAAACACATCCCATTAGGTGATATTGATATGGGATTCAAAGCACCATACAATAATAAACCATAAAGCAAAGCATAGAAAGAAAAAAAATAAAAAAATCCACCCATAATTCAAAGATCGGATGTCCAAGCCCCCCACCACCTTAACATCTGTGAAGGCCACCATTTGAGTCTCCAGGCAATGACTGATCGCCAAATTGGAATACTCTGCGAGCAGCAGAGTTCGTGGACGTGTAAGATGGCCTGTTCTCACCATTTGATATTGAGTAGAGATTGGATGAAAGGCCTGAGATCCTTAGCAAACCAGAGGTAGCAGCAGCAGCACCCAAGCTTGAACCCCGTGAAGACACATCAGCTTCAACCTCATCCAGTGTCTATAATAGAAAAAAACAAACAATTATTTCAGTCCTGTAAAAAAAAAAAAAAAAAAAAAAAAGGATGTTCATCACATTGGGTATGCATTTTGCATCTCCACTGGAAGAAAAAAGCAAGAGAGAGAGAACAAAAGTGTGTTCTGATTGAAATATCACTAGGAGGCGGCCTTGTATATAAACAAGGTTACTAACAAAGAATAAATGAAACCAATAGGCCCACTTGCGATAACATATTTAATGAAATAGAATGAGTTCCATAGATATACATAAAAGCCAATGTGTACAACATTGAGCAAAGGTAGATGATGGGACACCAGCTTAAGCTCTTCATGGCTCACATATCATAATGATGTTAATGGATGCATACTTCTGAATCGACTAGACCTTATCTTTTGTTTCTTTTCCCTTTTTGTTTTTGTTTTTTTTTTCCTTTTTCTAAATTTGTTATTTTATTTATTTATTTATTTTTTTGACTCACCTGAACAGCTTGTTGCAGGACATGGTACACTTCTCTTGTCCGTTTTCTCTTCATGACAACATCATGTTGCTCCAGCAACATCTCTTCAAAAAGGCTCTCTCTGTGGACAACAAAGAAAAAAAAAGCTCAGAAATATCAAACCTTTAAGTTAATGCAACAAACAGAGGACATCAGTGACCCATTACTTGCAGTTCATATTCCATCCAGGGGTGCATGGTGGTGTTGTGTGCCACAAAGAAATGTTTTCATAATCAGGAAGTCAGATGATATAGTTTAAAACATTAATGCATTTTTACCTAATTCATGCAAACACCTTAGCAATTTTAACATTCAAATTATTAGAATTTAGAATCATTGCATAGTTTTTTTTTTTTTAATTAAATTTATTAAACACCAATCAATCAATCATCTTGAAATAGGGCTATAAACAGGCTCAGCCAAATGTCCACAACCAGGGGTGTGCACGGGTAGGTGCAGAGGTTTAGGGAAAAAATACCAATCAAACCGCCAATGGCTGATAGAATTATTTTCCAACTACAACCAAACCGTGGTTCACAAAAACCATCAGGTCGATTTCAACTTGGCGGGTTGGGCGCGTAGCTTTCTGTCTTCTCAAATTTGGCCTTTGTAACAAGACCTTTAATGAACTTTGGTACGATGTCATGGAATGATAGTGAGAATGAAATGCTCATTCACATTCCATTATTTGCGTGCTAACATGGAATGGCATAAAAATAAAATAACAATTCTCATTATCTTTGTTATATTTATTAAACTAATGGAATGGAATTTTTTTTTCAATTATTTTTTATCACACTAGTAACAAGCAATCTAAATTTGTAGTAGATCATGATAGTTTTTATAGTTGTGAAAGTGGTGGTTTGAGTGGTGATGGTGATGGCGATGGTGGAAGAATCAGTGCTGGTCGTAGTTTGGTATGATGTGGTTGTGGTGGCAGTAGGTTTAGGGTTGGTGTTGGGGTTCTGGTTGTGGTTGTGATTGTGGTGGCGGTGATAAGCAGGGGTAATAGGTAGCAGTACTGTGTTGGTGATAGGCAGTGGTAATAGGTGATGGTCATAAGGTGGTGGTTGTGGTGGCAGCAGCAACAACAATAATGATGGTGGTAATAGGTGGTGATGGCAATAGTAGGGTGGTGGGGGTGGTTGCAGCAGCGACGGTAGAGGTATGGTAGTAGTTGTCGCGGCGCTTGTGGGGGTGGTTGCAGTGGCAACGGCAGTGGTATAGTAGTGGTTGTTGCAGTGATTGTGGCGTGGGTGGTGATAGGTGGTGGTAATAGGTGGTGGTGGCAATAGTAGATTGGTGGTGGTGATGGTAGGTCAATGGCAGTGGGCAGTGGGCAGTGGTAATAGGTGGTGGTGGTAGGATGATAGTTACGGCAGTGGTGAGGTAGTGGTTGTGGTGGCAGTAGGGTGGTGGTAGGGTAGTGGTAGTGGCATTGATGGTTGTAGGTGGGGATGGTAGGGCGGTAGAAGAGGGGTGGCGGGGACCAAGGCAGTTATAGATGGTGGTAGTAGCCAACATACTAATAAACACTTGTTAAAGGATGATTCCATGATGCAATGAAATGGCTATTCCTTAGCTTTGAGGAAGGAATAAATATTCTCACTTTTTGTTAGAATGACCATTCCAATGGAATGGCTATTCCCCCTTACATATGGTGTACCTATCATGGGAAAGGGAATGTAAAGCTGGAATGGGGATTTCGTTCCAGCCCATTTCATCGTACCAAATATTCTCTTAAACTTATAACCTAATTCAACCAGACTCAACTCAAACAGAGATTTAAGTTGTGCTTGGATCATAGATTTTGGTAGAAATTTGAGAAAGAAAAGGAAAAAGTGAGGGAATTGGAGAAAACAAATTTAGCATATATTTTATTCACATTTTCCATTCTCTTTCCAAATCCCTACCCAAATTCATGATTTAAACAGAGTCTTAAAAAAAGAATCTTTATAAACCGATATTAAAAAAGAATTGCACATATGTTAAGATTAAACTGCAGACAATAAAACATAAAAGACATAGAAAGCATTACAAAAAAAAGAAAAAAACAATCAAACAAACAAACAAACAGCACACACACACACACAAAAAAAGAAAAAGAAAAAGAAAAAAGAAAGGTAAATGTAAAGGAAACAAAAATGGTTTATCTATATACAGAAAAAATGAAAACATGGGGAACCAATAAGCACAGATGGGAAAAGCAAATCGTTTTTAAAGCATTGTCATAAATTTTAAAAAAAAAATGGGGAAGCAGCAGAAGATGGGAGGAGACTTGGGGCTGATAGTAGAGGGGAAGTGCAGTGGGTGCCAAGATGTGAATCCGGTGATGGTGGAGGGGAGTAGACGTGGGAAAGAAAGTTGATGAGGAGGATCTGAGAGAGAGACAGAGACAGAGACAGACAGAGATGATCTCAGAGAGAAAACTGAAATATTAGCTGAGGGCTATGGCGATCTGTCTTGTGTTTTGTTTTATCAATCGTTGCCTCCTTGGAGTCTTAGAAGTTAGATCCTTGGAAGTGTTGATGAGAGAGAGAGAGAGAGAGAATGGGGATAGAGAAGAGAGAACTCAGAGAAGACTGATTGATTGAAATGAATGGAGTGGTGTTCTTACTTCTTAGAGAAGGTTATTTGTGGAGATTGATTTTAGTGTGGTGGGATGCACAAACCTATCATAAAATACTTTACATAATAGTGTGTCGGTTTGGGTTATTGGTAGGTTAAACATTTCTGAACCACCTACAAACTGGGACTGCTCCTAAAATGTTTGCACACCTGCCAACCCTCTCAACCCAAATGGTTCAGGGCCCGTTCGGGACGGGTTTGGCAGTGTTTTGCAGAGCCCTATCCACCACCTAGAGTTCAATGACTGAACTTCTGGACAATAACCTAAAACACTATTTCCAAAATATAAAGGACCTTTGAATGTCACGGCATATTCAATTTTTCTTATTCCAATAAAATTTTTTTAAATACCCATTTCCACTGCCATTTGGCTGCTTCCATAGCCTCATACACAGCCCTATAAATGAAGAATAAGCTAATGACACTATGGAATCATCGAAAATGGCTGTCGCAATAACAATTATCCCAAAATATAACAACAACAATAATCACATAAATGAAAGCTATATAAGAAGGCTATTGTTGGGGATGGTGGAACATGACAATATCATTGTTCATGAGCCATCAGTTGCAAACAGCCTTACTCAGTGCATCTTATATACCAAGCAAGCAGACATTCCAAGTGTACTTTTATTCCACTAAAAACACCAATCAAGTCAGGGGACAAGATTAACAGGTCAGCAGCACATTGAGTAACTCAGGTCAAACTAAGAGATCATAGAAATTACAATATCTTGAAACATGCCCATCTCAAACACCTAAGAGAATCATTTTAGCCTGCACTTATTTTACTCAAAAAAAGGCAGGTATAACGCATGTCCAGTGTTATCCCATGTTTGTGTGCCTTAGAAGTTTCAATTAAAATGGAATATTTCAACATCATATATGGGAAAGTTAATCCTAGCAATATATATCAAAATCAAAACCTATCCTAACATGGGTTTTCTCAATTTCTCTCTCCACGAAGTATGAAAAAGGGATGTTACAGGAAAAATAATTGATTTGTTAGGGTTAAGATTAGCAATAGGTAGGCAATTTCATGACTTATTTATGCAGCCTAAAATAGAACTCAAGCCACTGCTAAGACGAGCAAATTTGATTGCATCACCTGAACTTGAAGTTCTATGAGAGATCTTCATCAACATCAAAGAAATGCTATAGAAGAGCTTCATCGAAATGAAGAGGACTTTGGACAAGGCTAGGACCAAGTCAGAACAAGCTATGCTACACAAGCCAAATCTTTGTCAGCTCAGCATGGTCGACCATAGGTGGGTTCAAAGAGCAATTTTAGGAAGTCTCACAATATGGTCAATTATCCTTGTAGATGTGGACAACTATGATCGACTGTGGTCGACCATGACAAAATAGGGTCAACCATGCTGAGAAAAGTTTATAAAAAAAGATCGTTAACAAACCATTGGTGGCTTGGCCATATATACCCCAACACTCCCATTTGGAATCTTTTGACGAGAGCTAATAAGTTTTTCAATAAATTTAAATGTACATTTAAGACATATTAGAAATATTTACAATGCTAATAATAAATTAGCTTTGACTGATTTAATCAGAAGAACAGAACTCCTACTAGAGAAGTCTCACTTTGTCCCATGTGCATACCTGTACAGTTTCTGTATAAAGGTGTTCAGAAGATCCCTTTTCGTATGGTTAACCTGGAGAACATACACAGTAACAGAACATTGAGATGACCAGAACCAGAGGTTGAAGATCAAAAGAATGCACAAAATTCAATCTCAAGGCTAATTGGATATTCCACACCCCACAAATAATAGATTTGAACAAATATAAGAAGTTTCAATAACAATACCAGAAAATGCATTATAGCTTTTGGAACAAAGTCTTGAATGTTCTTTCTGACAATGTCATAGTAAGAACTCAAGAGTAATTTGGTTACTATTATTTCAACTGCTTCATTATCTGTTTGTGCTTCTGATGGCCTTAAGATGGCAGGGGGCTGAAATTACCGGCCACAAAATGACAAACTTGAATCAGGAATAATGAAAAATACAATCACAATTTCAAAATAAAAATTAATTATCAAGTGCTCGTGAAGCACATTATTACCTCTCTCAATTGGATCACAGAAGGCATCCGTTCCATATCAAAACCAGTTTCATCAAGAGATTTATTAGCTGAACTCTCTGCAGATGATGCCCGACTCCCAAATATAGATGAAATGGCCCAAGTCTTTGTGGATGAATTACCTGCTAAATACCATGTAACAGTAATGTACATATAGCTAGTAGCTACTACTCATGCCAAGTAGTAGGATGGCCATAATCATGCTCATAATACATATCACACACTAACTATAGAAGGCAAGCAGCATTTCTGTAAAATCACAACCACTAACTTTTACTGTCTCTGTGTACGCCCCACACAGGTCTCAGATTCCCCCCAACAACTTGTACTTAAAATCAAATTACAGTTCATTTTGTGCATGAGAATGCAAATGCATCAAACAGATGCAATCGGAGAAACATAATATTATATCTAAGGCAAAAAGTTCTCGTTATGTAGTCATCAAGAAAAGGTCTCAGTTTCATACAAAATTCAAGTCCAAATCCACCCAACAAAGAAACATATTGAGGTTGATCAAATGGTAGATAGAGTTAAAAGGGAATATACAAGATTCTATTGCGACAACCGGTGTACAATATAAATATACATGAATCTCAATGATGACAATCATAATAATCAATATCGGCTAGATAGAAACATGGGCTAATCACTACAACTATATGTATAAAAACACTCACACATGCATGCAATCAATCAGACACATTGCTTTAATAAACATAACAAACATTTTGATAGACACTAAGAAGCACGGACATGGACACGCCAACATGTTAATTTTCAAAAAATACAAGACATAACACCTGGAGGACACGCATAAAATATATAATTTTATATATTTATTATATGTTATATATATAAATATATCATTCAAAGATAATAAAAAATGTAATATGACACTAATTCCAATAAATTTATATGGATTTTGTTTTATTATTGTATCTTAAGTTGTTTTGTTCAAACTTATAATTAGTTTCACATGTATTTAATCAATAAACATGTGTGTTTAAGCGATTGACACGCGTGTCCTCTAAGTGTTCAAAAAATGTCCAGGTCTTTAAAAAAATTAAAAAAATAGGACACGTTTTGAAGAGTGTCGGACACGTGTCCTAAAAATGTACAAAGAGTGTCGGCGTCCGACACAGACATGACACGGATACGTCACATTTTTAGAAGTGTCCGTGCTTCTTAGGATAGACACCAAGAATATTATCATATATCCCATATCACACGTTTTGAAAGTAAAAATAAATTATGTAGTGTGATATATCAAAATGTTCAAGCCATGCTAATGCCGAGACCAAAAGAAAGAAATTAAGCATCAGCAAAGAGCAATTATTTGAAAGTGCAATTATTTTGAGTTGTTTTCACTTAAATGTGTAATTTCCTCCCACAAAATTCAAGATACTTTTTGTTTTTTTTTTTTTTTCATCAACACCAAAAAAAAATATATTTGTAATAGATAACATGCATAGGGAGCACAACCCTTACATAATACAAAAAGAAGAGAAATAAAATAACCACCATCCCCTATAATAGCCCAAAAACATAAATGCTTCAATATTGCACCAACTTGTAAGTGAATAATTCAAGATACTTGTAAGTGAATAACAATTTATGAAATTAATTCTTTAAGAACAAAGACTATACCAACTGATACAGGTCTGTCATTGTTGGACTGAGGACGAGTTCCCTGCCACAGACCAAACATGAAAGAAATTACAAAATGTACTCAAAATGTAAACAAGTGAGCAGAGTAGACCAGATAAATGAGCTTCACGCCTTGGGGCAGACCATACAAATTCAAGTATTGTCTATGTAATTAGTCTAATCCTTTGTAGGAACTGCACATAATAATGAACTAAATATATTAATAAAATTTAGGGGTAATTACAAAAAAAAAGAAAAAAAAAAGCGAGAGAGAGAGAGAGAGAGAGTTTGACACTATAACAAAATAAATCTTGGGTTTTTTATTTTGTCAATTTAAATCCCAACTTTTTTATTTGTTTTCAATCTAAACCATTTTCCTATTTCTGTTAAGTAAAACCGATTGAAAAATTATATTTTATTAAACTCAATGTAAGTGTACATAAAATGTGTAAAATATCCGTTTTCAATGAGTTTAAGGACTAAAATACCCTTTTCTGTTGGTTTTACTTAGCAAAAATAGGCAGATGTTTATATTGAAAACAAATAAAAAGATTAGCGTTTATATTGAAAAAATTACAAAATTACAAATTCAAGGTTTATTTTGTTACGAGGGTCACACCTTGGGGTTGTTTTGTAATTTCCCCTAAAATTTATAAAAAAAATCTTCTGTAAAAGAATTAACAATACAATGTCATTTCCTTTTTTAAACTGGAAACTTGGACCGATGCCTTGCTAATATATATATATGGCAAGTCTAGATCCCATTAAGAGGGATAGCCTTCTGCTACTGGTACAACCTTTATTAATTAAGCCAGAAATACTAATTTTATTCATTAAATGGTCAGTACATGTATATGAATTTCAAATGGGACATACAAAAGTATTTAGTGGTCTTCAAGAGAAACCAAATGTTGCACTAAGATAGGCATAGTTTGACCCAGACCAAGCACAACCCAGAGTAGAACTTAAACCAACTTAGCTCGGCCCAACAGCATATACTTAGCCCACTTGGAGTTCAGAGCCATCGGGCTAAGCCACTGATACTCAGTTATGAACTATTATGGCAGACAGGGTGTCATCAATTGTTATCAATAGACCAAGTTGAGTTCACAAGGCCCACAAAGCTACATGCATCCATTGCTGTCAAATCATAAATCTTTTGGGTAAAATAGTTAATCAATATAACTAACTGATTTCTTTGTTATTTCTTCATATATAGGCAAAAATGATGTCATTTCATACATTATGCAAATAAAAACATAACTGGATCGTGGTGAATCACAGTAAATCGCAATGAATCATGGTGAATCACATGATTTACTCAATTTTTGATTCAATAATTTGAATAATTTTGGTTGACCCTTGTATGAATCGTATGAATCTAATCGCACAATTCTAACCATGCATGTATTGATACACAATGCATTTGATATCTTGGCACAACAATTTCCTCTGCCTAGATTATCAAATCATAAAAAAATATATATATATATGATTTTACACGGAGAGGGGCCTCAGCCTTCACCATAGAATTATTTCGACCCCACATTAGTTATTCTATTCTGTATTCCTATCAATAGTTTTTATAGTTCGTTGTGTTGGTTACTTTCCCCCAAGGATCTCTCTGTGCTTTTTCCAGCAATGACTTCCTGTTGAGGTTTTACCAGTAAATGTTTCGCAACATCTTTGGCTCATTCAAAAATCATAAAAAAGGGGAAAGAATAATACCTGGTTAGGCAACACTCCAGTCAAAACAGACTTAGCCTGGACAACTCGAGATTTCTGGCCCTTCTCTGACATGGATACTTTTTCAACATCATTATCATCCTGATTCAGCATAAACATACAGATGATGTTCTATTCGGATACCCTTAAACCTATAGTCATGGCTGTTACAATCTTACAATTCATACAATTCGATACGAGTTTTAAGAAAAGCTATTTGATTCGTGCAATAGAATCTTACAATTCAATTGCGATTTACTACGATTCATTATGATTCACTGTGACTGAAGCGATTCAGTTCTGTTTGAATAATGCATGAAACGGTGTCTTTTTCACAAATTAAAATAAAAATAAAAATAAAGAGATTATATTGATATACATGGTTTTATATGTATATACTAAGAATTTATCAACCTATATATATATATGCATATACAAAGAAGCATGAACACATTTAAAAAGGTGGCATGTCAATGTCGGACCCTGACACTCGTCGGACACTTCCCAACACATGTCCGACACTCATCCAAACGTGTCTTATTTTTTTAAGAAAAAAATTAGACTCGGTCACTTGAAGGACACACGTGTCCATTGCTTAAATACACGTGTCCATTGATCAGACACACGTTACGGAAATACAATGAAAACTTAGAAATTTATATACACCTACATTGAGTTAAATGGCTAAAATATCATTTTTTAGAATACAACGATGAAAGAAAAACAATGTCAATTTATAGAAATTAGTATTAAATTGCCTTCATTTATTGTTTTGGAATAATATATTCATATATATGACATATAATGAATATATAAAATTATATATTCTGTGTGTGTCCCTCACGTGTCGTGTCTTGCATTTTTTTTTTAAATTGTTGTGTCGGCATGTCCGTGTTGTTTCATGTGCCCGTATCCGTGTCCGTGCTTCTTAGTGTATATACAAAAATATAATTTAGTTATATTAATATTTATTTCATTTCACACATTGTGTATATTTATATGTATATAAATATATAAAATTAAATATTACAATAAATAAAATGAAACGTGTGATTCACGATTCGATACAATTAGATACGATTCACAATTCAATATCTTAGCAAAATGGTTCAAGATTCGATTCAAGATTTGACAATGATGCCTATAGTGGTCAAGGGAGATAACAAAATCCACAATTTTTTTGGGCTAAAAACTACAGATTTGGATCCATTAAAGTCATGGCACCTGAGAAGATCTCAGTTTCCACATAGCATCCTCCATTGCTTTCTTTCCACCAATAAAATTTGGATGTGAAGAATTTATGTAGTCCATCTGAAATAATGAAAAAAGTTGACTGATCAGAAGAGGATCAAGTTACCGTTTGTACAAATCTCATCAATTCATAATAATAACTAATAATCATTGATTAACAATTTCAAAAGCATGCTAAACGTATTTAAAGATAACCGAATCAAATGAGCTATGGACCGAGAAGATTCTATACTTAATGTGGTAGCAATTGAGTAAAAAAGAAGAGCTACCTCCTTTGAAGGCTACAGTTAAGGCTTTGAGCTCCAATTAAATGAACAAGTTACTTTTAGGCAAGAAAAGATGTTCATGGTAATTTCAGGTCAGTTATTTCAATTTTAAGTCATATTTGTTGAGCATTATCTGTCCACAATTTTATATGGAGTCCTGTTAACATATCCTGTGTGTCAGAATGTAAAATAGCACAGCAGGGGTGCTTGGAGTGGGAAAGGACCATTTAGAATTGAGAACATGTGATTAAAGAAGCAGGGTGTTGTATGGAAAGTTCAGGAATGGTGGTATAGCATAAAACAGAAGCTTGAGCAATGAAAGCAAATCATCAATGGAAAGAAGAGTTTGCAGGTGTGCAGAATAAAAGACAAGGGTGTTTTTCTTTCTCAGAGAGAGAAAGAGAGAGAGAGTAGTCTTTGGAATTTAAACTTTCAAAGAACCGACAATTACAATCTAGCTTTAAAGTCTAAATTTCATTTTATGAGTCCGAAGCATTTCAGTATTTTTTACTGTCAACCCTCAAGTCATAACTAATTTCTGAATAGATCTTAGACAATAATTTCTAGTATTTCCAACAAATTTAATGTTTTGCGTTCTCATTTCAATTCCAAGATGACACTTATCCAGTACATAAGTGAGGTTTAAAAATTCCATGCCAAATGTTGTTCGATATATTTAAGTAATCATGTAAACCAAATACTAATTCCTGCATAACAAAGCTTAAAGAAAAGAACAGACAGAGATCAAAGAACCTCCATCTCAATAATGTTTCCTATCATTCTTTCAGCCGGTTTTACACCATCACGCAAAAACTTCCCCATGACTTCGTCCAAACGCCTTCGTAATACTGGAAATCTTCGTATCTCCATTGCCTCACAAGCACGGCTCATCTGCATGAAAATTAATTGGCCGGATCACATCTCATTCAGTTGGGGGGAGAGAGAGAGAGAGAGAGCAAGATACAATGTGAGGAAGTCTGTTTTTCTGCACCTTTATTAGTTCATCATAGACAAGTCGTAGACACTGAAGGCTAGGATCTAACAATCGAGCAATTTGTCTTCTAACCAAAACTTGAAATGGGACCTGAAAGGTGAATATAATAATGAATATTCATATCAGAAATATGTTAAGAATTGTTGAAACACAAGACCAACCATAGAAAACATGCTAAATAGAGCCAGTATGTAAAAACATTGACACCTCTGGAACAAACAAAGCATTTCTAGGACCAGTAGCATTTTGGATAGCCGTTCTAATGTCCTCATCAGAAAAATCTTCACAAGGATTCACTTCCTACACAAAAAATGAGGTAGTTACCAGCTATGTAGCACTTAAAATCTCATGATTACCATTATCACATTTTGAGCAGAAACTAAATAAATGACTGTTCTATCATTTAGAAAATCAATAAATTAATATGGGTAAATGTATTGACTAAGGTAACAGTCCAAGCAAAAGATACCTGCAGATTTCCTAGTAAACATGACTTCAAATTTACATATTTCAGCAGTCCAAAAAAAAAAAATGCAATCCAGCATTTCAATAATTATGAAAACTAAATTGCACCTCCAAGCTCTTCACAAAAATTGACTGAAAAATGTAGTGGATTCTGGCTCCCCCCGACAACTCTTTGGTTGACATTTCTTGACTTTTACCATCCACCATTGCAGAAAAAGCTGTTAATCAATGAAACAGATAACAAAAGCAAATTAAGGGACCTCTACTAATGCTTGTAAATGAAAGAGACAGAATTTCAAAAGACAAAGGGGCGAGGCTGTAACAACGCCCGCGGGAGACCTCGCTACAGTTCGGACTCGATTTTGTTGCGGTTCTCAATCTTGAACCAAAGAGTCCAAATCCGGCAAATCGTTTTGAAGGAAAACAGATTTTTTGAAAAGAAGTGCCAAACATGGACTGCTTTGCCAGATAACAGAGTCGCCACCTAAATATTTTAAAATGGGAAATTTAGGAAACCCTGACTCGGTGCCGGAAGGCCACGTGTCCGTCATCACCAAAGTTGGCTCGGGAACTTGGGTACGATTAGGGAAGGTCACATCGTGAGCACCCCCTCTCGCCCGGTCAAAGACCGGCCTCTACTAACCATGATATCAATTTTTGAAAACATTGTGTGTTCTTATTCCGGTTATTAGCCTAGATTACTATGTGATGCTCGCAGCAAACAAGTATAGACTGGGCCGTCTGAATTGGAAATAAACATCTCATGTTTGTTTGTGAAAGATGGTTTGCTACCCGCAGGTAGGCTTAAATGCGGATTTGCCACCCTCAGGTGGGCTTAGAAAAACATGATGTTGCCACTATCTAGTGGGCTTAAAACAAACAGTCAATGAATTGTCCCAATCCAAATAACCCAACCTCCACCCACAGGCATTCAAGGCAGTTATATCACATAAGCACATAGCCTCATGGTAAGCATGCTATCATGGCAACACTCACACGCATACAAGGATGCTAAAGCATAACAACTCACCAAGTACTCCAAGCCAAAACAGAAGCTCGTTAGAAATCATGCATGATCCTAAGTATGCTGAAAATGCCTAATGCAACACATGCAAAATGCAACTATAGCAGGCTCGGCTATTCTAAGTATGGCATATGAGATGCAACAGCTATCAAGTACTCAACTTGGAATTGAAATACAGATGCAGTTTGTATGATGCGCCGAGCCCGATGCATGCAAAACAGATGAATGATGCAAACATGCCGTCATACCGTTATGCTAATTGAAATATGCCCTATATCTAACCATCGTAAGCAGGTAAATAAAAGGGAGAAAGACGTGGGGTTGGAAGACATACATCACACTCACACACCCTTATTACAGTTGTGCCCTCGCGCAGAGGGTCCGAATAAAATAATAATACAGTCCGAAAATGAAAGAATAATACAGATTAACAAATTAAACTTGGAAAGCGGTAAAAACTGGCATGCAAGCCAGGGGATGCCTTGCTTCTGATGTATAGTGTCTACTGGGCTGCCTCGGGTGGAAATCCACTGGGATGCCCTGATTAGCCTCTGTTTGCAGTATTTCTCGAAAGGCGCGCCGGACTCCGAAAAGTTGTTGATCCTCGATTTTGCTGTAACAGAGAGCAGGAAAAGGGCATAGCAATGTACTTCACAAATGTATGCATGCCTCGATCCTCGTGCCACCAATCACGCATACCGATGCATGATGGCCGAGGAATCGGATTGCACAACTCAATATAGGGATGAATGCGTATGAATGCGACAACAAAACCTAACTCCATCATGGGTAATCCGGAGTGGTGGTGACTTGGGAATTGAGACTCGTTCCGTTACTCGGAGTACAAAACGTGCCTCGTTTCCCGTGCAATATGCATGATATGCATGATATGCATGCAATGCAACTAATATACAACCTAGCATGCGCAATGCTATGAAAATGAGATGTCTCGAAATGCGTGCCCACAGGCACGCAAACCGAGGAATGCAAAATGACATGCGAAATGCAATGATGGGCTTATACCAACATGAGGGAGCCTCAGCCACACTCACATAGGATGCCGGAATGATGAAAATGAGATGCCTCGAAATGCGTGCCCGCGAACACGCAAACCAAGGCGATGGCATGAAATGTAAAGCGGATAAAACAGAGGTGCCTCGAAATGCGTGCACACGGGCACGCAAACCGAGGTGATGATATGAAGGGTAAATCGGATAAAACCGAAGTGCCTCGAAATGCGTGCACACGGGCACGCAAATCGAGGTGATGATGAAATGAGAAAATCGGATAAAACCGAAGTGCCTCGAAACGCGTGCCCACAGGCGCGCAAATCGAGGCGATGATGAAAGATGAAAATCGGATAAAACCGAAGTGCCTCGAAACGCGTGCCCACAGGCGCGCAAATCGAGGCGATGATGAAAGATGAAAATCGGATAAAACTGAAGTGCCTCGAAACGCGTGCCTGGTAGCGCGCAAACCGAGGCGGCGATGAAAGATGAAAATCGGATAAACGGAAGTGCCTCAAACGCAGCGTGCCCACAGCGTGCAAACCGAGGCGATGATAAAAGATGAAAATCGAGATAAACCGGCAGTGCCTCAAACGCGTGCGCCCACAGCGCAAATCGAGGCGATGATGAAAGATGAAAATCGGATAAAACCGAAGTGCCTCGAAACGCGTGCCCACAGGCACGCGAACCGAGGCGATGATGAAAGATGAAAATCGGATAAAACTGAAGTGCCTCAAACGCTGCGTGCCCGCGCGCAAAACCGAGGCGATGATGAAAGATGAAAATCGGATAAACCGAGCCAAACGCTGCCCAAAGCGCAAACCGAGGCAAGGCGACATGAAGTGTAAATCGGATAAAAGCAAAGTGCCTCGGCGCGTGCACGGAACGCATAAGCAAAGCGATGATGAAATGCAATGAAATGGCATACGGAATGCCACGATGGACTTACACCAACATGGGAGAGCCTTAGCTCACTCACATAGGAGGCCGTCGGAAAAGGAGGTTCCGGCGCGTTACAGTGCACGCAAACCGAGGCGATGCATTAAGGCATAAAATGACATGGGAAATGATATGCAAGTATGCAAACCACTAAATGATGGGGAAAACAGCCCCGAAATGATACGAAATAACAACCGAAGCATGCAATCATCCCGGAATGTGAAATTAGACACCCGAAATGGCCTATAGCCATACTAAACGTGCAAAATTGATACACGACAGCAAAAACAGTAGCAAGGCAGTCCCAAATATGGCATTTTTTCAATACAAAACAAGGCCAAATTGTAAGCATAGATGGGTCAACATTAGCATGCAAGAACAAGGGCCAAAAGAGGGGTATTGAAGCAAGTAGTATATACAAACCCCAAATGAATAAACATGCTTCTACAAAATTGAAGAGGGCCTAAAAATAAGCACCTTTACAGAAGATGGCAGCCCTAAAAACAGAATATAAACATGCTATAAATTCTATGCAAAATGGAGCCCAAAAGAGGTTATAACAAGAGATATGCAAAGCATACACCAAACAACAAAACTTTCTTCATGAAACATGTATAGGGGGTCAAAATAAGACCCCTTTCAGTTCTGACCAAGGACTAAAACCAAAAGCACAAAAGGATACAAAACATGCAAGAATTAGGGCCCAAAGTGGATTTCAAAGGGAGTTGGTATATGGGATGGCCAAATGAGGTTGAGCCCTTCTACAATGTTGTAGAGGGGCTCAAAACAAGCACAAAACCAGTAGGGGTCGGAGCCCCAAAAACAAATGCAAATAGGTTAAAAAAAGCATACAAGATTGTGACATACAAGCTAGATATTGAGACAAGTGTATCATAGGGACACCAAATGAAGTTGAGCCCTTCTACAAAGTTGTAGAGGGGCTCAAAATAAGCCTAAAACCCGTAGGGGTCGGAGCCCCAATTCTCAACCAATTGGAGTAGAGAAATGAATCAAGAAAAAGCCCTAAAAGTTGGTTTTGAAGGCTTACCCTTGAAGACTTGTCTTTCTTTGTTTCTTGGCTTGGATTTGTAGCCTCTTGACCTCTGAAGAACACTTCCTTGCTGCTGGAATCGAAGTTGGAATGGTGAAACTAGGTGTTGGTGAAGAAATCAAGCAAGACTTGAAGCTTTTTTGAAGGTTTTGGCTATGGAGATTAGGGTTTTTGCTTAAGTGTTCTTGAAGACAATTTTTGTAACCTTGAGGAAGGAGCTGCCCAGCCCCTTTAATAGGCCAAAGAATGGTGTAAAAGGGGAGGGAAATGGAGACAATCTTTCCCTCCCAAAATATCCCCCGAATGGGGAGATATTTTGACAAAATATCCCAACCGAAGCAATTGGAAAGCAAGAATCTGGCCGGCCGTAGTTTTTCGGGAGGTGGCCGGCCACCCCACAGTCGGCCACCACTCACCATGGCCGGCCGGCCACCACCAAAAATGAACAAAAGATTTTCCGCCGACCAAGATAGAAAGGTGTCCTCCCAAGTGTGTAGAATAAGGTCCCATGGTCGAAATCGCAACTCAAGCAGAGTCACAACATAGAGCTTGAAGAAGAGGCCCAAAATGAACTTCACAATTTCTGGCCGTCCAGCAATATTTTGTGTCCTCGCAGATGTGTAGATAAAGGATGCAAGGTTGAAATTTGGCAACACTGAAGCAGGAGCCACAACTTAGAGCTTGAAGGAGGCCCAAAAATGAAACCCAGTTTCGGCCGACCAAGAGCTTTTAGGGTCCTCCCATGTTCCTCATCACAAATATGTAACTTTGGTTGGAAGAAAATACCCCAAAGTGTTCAACATTGGCCCTAGTGAAAAACGGGCCCCGGAGGAGCGAAACTGGTTATCTGGGATAATTGCTGGCCTCTCACCCCCCAGTGATCTTCCTAGTGTTGAAACAGAGGTACCTTCCAAGTTTGAACAAAAACTAATGAGAAATGAATGTTCGGGGCCAAAACCGAGCAATTCGGGATCAAAAATGAAATGCGGTCTAGGAAATGGTGTACGGCAGGGAAGTGGGTTTCTGCGCCCCCAGTGTCCCTCCGAATGACAAAACAGAGGTTCCTGCCAAAAATCAGAGAAAACTGATGCAAAATGAATGCTCGGGGTCCAAACCGCGCGATTCGGTCCCAAACTCTGAGTACAAAAAGTGGCATACGCCACGAAGTGGGCATCAGGCCCAGTGTTCCTCGAGAACTATAAAAGCAGGTCTCTGCCAAAGACCGGAGAAAAGCGGATGCGAAATGAATGCTCGGGACCAAAACCGCTGATTTGGGGTCCCAAAATGGGTCAGGAGCACCGGAAGTGGTGTTCGCTGAAGTGGGTTTCGAGACCCTAGTGCTCCTCGGAACTATAAAGCGAGGTGCAAGCCAAAAACCGGAGAACTCGGAGATGGTTGGGGGGACCCGAGCCGAGGTACACGACCTAACGGCTCCGAAAACCGGGAACCGGGCTCCGAAAAGGGCAAAATGGCCTACGGCCACAAAAAGTAGCTCACGGCCACCGTGAGATAGTCTCTGAGACCATTCCTTCCCTCGAAAGAAAAGCAGAGAAAACCGAAGTCCGGTTCGCAAACCGAGACAAGGCACGAAGAGAGTTCGAGCTTGGGAGGCGGAAGGCGCGACTCTGAGACTTCTGAACGAGCACAGCATGCGACATCACCGAGCGCTCAATCGGTGACGTCTGAGTCTTAAGGTCGGTCAAAAATGGGGTGTCTACAGAGGCGAGGGGAGGACCACAAAGAAAAGGGACAACTAAACACGAGCATACAAACGTTTGATCTACAATTGTTTGAGAAGCGGACCTCCTAGGTCCACGCTCCAACCTAGGTAGAGAAACCCAAGGCATAACGCACTGTTCAATGTTTGAGCAGCTCCCCAACAAGCTACATTTGCATCTCTCTATCGTCAGATGCCAAGGTACCGAATGCAGTCATTATTGTTAGGGCTCAACCAAAAATGGCAGCATCATGATGGCAAATGTAATTTAGATAGGAGATCCACTGCTCCAAATCTCGGTGACACATGGTCATCCTAAATAACCACTGGAGTAAGCACTTGTTTAACAATGCCTTTATGCCTCATCAACAAAGCAAAGCATGGTGAGAAAATGCCGGATATGGTAGAATCGCCAAAGTCCTAAATGAAGCTAGTGTATTCAAATATCAGAAGTCATTAGTGCCACCATAACAGCCCCTCAAGTATTCATGCTCCAAAGCCTACGCAAAGTTTTCATACCATCTTAATGAAAAAATAATACTATTGAGGCCAGAAAAAAGGCATCCCAAACAAACTTCATCTAGAAAAAGCATCTCAAATGAACATCTAATGTAGATCCATAATGCATAATAGAGCGAACAATAAAGAGATATATTAAACTTTACAAGAAGTTAATAGACACTTAGTTGTAAGTTTCTGAATATTTCTGTATATTCGAATGATACAAAGATAACATCACTTACATAGAACTCCAATCCCTAAGACTAAAAAGCAAATACAAATTACACATAATATTTACACAATCGCAATCATTCTAAATTCCTAAAATACAATATAGGCAATATATTCTCACACCTCCGCGCAAACTCAAGGTGTTTTAGCAGAAAACATTGAGAGTTTATCAAGGAGAAACCGAAATCAAGCAGTGGTGTGAGTCTTGGTAAAGAAGTCAGCAAGTTGCAGAGCCGAAGTGACAAAAAAAAGCGAGATAGAGCTAGACTGCAGATGCTGATGGATGAAGTGACAATCAATCTCAATGTATTTTATCCGCTCATGAAGACAATGTTATAGGCAATCTAAATAACACTATGGTTGTCACAATAGAGAGAAGTCGGAGAGGACGGAGCGACGCACAAGTCACATAAGAGACTACGAAGCCAAACAATTTCAACAATAGCATAAGTCCTAGCACGGTACTCAACTTCGACAGTAGAACAGGCAACAATAGTTTGTTTCTTGCTTTTTCAAGAAATTAGAGAATCGTCAAGAAACATACAAAAACCAAAAGTGGACTTGCAATCATTAACATCACCGGCTCAATCAGCATCAACATAGACCACTAAGTCCAAGGAAGAAGTAGAAGATAACACCAAGCCCTGAAAGATAGTACCGCGAAGATAGCAAAGAATCCGAATCAAAGTAACCCAATGTGTAGAACAAGGAGCAGAACCGAACTGACTAACATAAACAACATAGACAAGATCAAGACGAGTAACTGTCAAATAGACTAAGCAACCCACAAGCTCGCGATATAAAGTAGGATCATCCAGAGGGCCACCATCAATAGTGTTGAGCTTCACATTAAGCTCAATGGGGGTATCAAAAAGCTTAATGTTAGTAAGATCGGCACAGTGAATAACCTCATTGGCATACTTGGCCTGAGATAGAAAATAGCCCTTGGGAGAAGAAGCTACCTCAATATCAAGAAAATACCACTCGAGGCTTAAATCCTTCATTTCGAAGGTGCAGAAGAGATGCTGCTTGACTTCAAAGATAGCAGAATTATATCATCCACGTACAGTAAGAGGGAAACAAAACCAGCAGAGGTGTGGAGGAGAAACAAGGCCGAGTCTTAGGCACAAGGATGAAACCTAAGTTCAGTAACAGCTGTCTAAAAGTGATCATACCAAGCATGGGGAGATTGCTTCAAACCATACAGAATACGCCAAAGTCGACAAGCCTGTCCAGAGAAATGAGGAAGGCTAGAGGAAGGACGCATGTAAACCTCCTCAGTTAGATGATCATTAAGAAAAGCATTCTTAACATCCATCTGATAAAGAGGCCAATGACGAACAACAGAGACAAAGATCAAAGTGCGGACAGTAGTCATCTTGGCAATAGGGGCAAAGGTCTCCTCATAATCAATATCATATTCTTGGGAGAAACCTTTAGCAATCAAGCAAGCTTTGTAGCGCTCGAGAGAACCATCAAAATAAGTCTCAACTTTATAGACCCATTGCAACCAACCAAATTCTTGCCAACAGACAAAGGAACTAGCTCCCAAGTAGTAGTCTTTGCGGTGTAGATAACTCATCCTCCATAACTTGAATCCAATTAGGATCCTAATAGGCCTCTTTGTAAGACTGGGATTCTGTCAAAGAGTGAATAGTAGACAAAAAAGTGCAGTATGAAGAGGAAAAACATATGTTAGCAAAGCCAAGTTTGACTACCTGTTTACAATTGCAAAAGGGATACTTACGATTGGCAAGATCAGAGTCGTTTGAAGTTAGAGGAGGAGCAACAGGGGCAAAGACAATCGGTGGAGAGAGAGCCTTGCGATGAGAATAGACTAACAACAGAGGAGGAGAAAGAACAGGAAGGGGTGCAGGAGGAGAAGAGGGAACCGACTCATGAGGGTTAGTAGAGAGGTACTCAGCTAGAGGGGTGGTAGGAGGAGAAGAAAGAACAAGCTCATGAGAAACAATGGAGATGTACTCATCAGAAGGGACCTCAGAAAAAAATGGATTAATGTGAACAAAGTCCTCTTTGGAAACCAGCACAATGATAGGATGAAGATGAAAATAGGACAGATGTTCGAGAAAGGCAACATGGCAGAAGACATAAAAACAACGAGAACTAGGGTAGTAAAAGCGATAGCCTTTCTGAGTAAGACTGTAACCCAAAAAGACACAGGACAGATCTAGCACTAAGTTTGGTCCTATCTTTGCAGGAAAAAAGTACAAAACAAGCAGACCCAAAAACACGAAGGAGGGAATAATTGGGAAATTGAGAAAACAAAACCTCCTAAGAAGATCAACCAGAGAGAAAGGGAGTAGGCATACGGTTGAGAAGAAAAGCAACAATAAGAACTGCTTCTCCCCAAAATGGAACTAGAACAGAGGCAAAGAAAAGAAAAGAAAAGACCTAGCGGTTTTAAGGAGATGATGGTATTTATGCTTAGCTCAACCATTTTAAGCTAGTGTATCAATACAAGACGTTTGATGAATGGTACCCAAGCTAGCCAAATACTCACAAAACTCAGTTTTAAAATATTCCCTACCCAAGTCAGAGCACAACATTTTAATAGTAGACCCAAACTATGTAGTGACCATAGACTAAAAAGTACATATATCTAGTATAAGTTAAATTTATGATTCGTAAGATAACCCCAAGTATAGCGAGTGTAATCATCGACAAAAGAAACATAGCAAGTAGAACCCCCTTTGGTGAGAACAGGAGAAGGTTTACAAACATAAGTATGCACAAGAGAAAATGGGGTAACAGAAATAGAAATACTTTCATTAAATGGTAATGCTGTCATTTTGAAAAATTTACACCCTCAACATTCGGTAATTTGGCTAGGAGAGACTTTACCCAACAATCTTGACTAAGCTAACGATTGTTAATGGTCAACAAACAAATAACCTAATCTAGAATGCCACAAATAAAAAAGACTCAACTGAGAATCTAACTGAAAAGATGAAAAATAAATAGAGAGGTGGACAGAGGGAGATGCAAGCTTTCCACCACATAGAGGTCCCCAACTCTATGACCAGTCCCAATCTGCGTCTTGAACTACTGATCTTGCACACAACAGATAAAAGAAGAAAAGATAGCATCATAACCAAAAGTATCAAGCTGACCAATAGAGAGTAAACTAACAAATAATTGAGGAACATAAAGGGCAAATGGTATAGTGACAGTAGACATAACAGAGGGTAGAACAGACCCAAGAGATAAGACAAGCATACCAGAACCATTGGCAGTAGTAACAGTAATAGAAAAGAGAGGAAAATAACAATTATGAAGTAAGGAGAGATGCGGAGTCGAGGGGAAATACCTGACGAAGAGCCAAGCAAACTTGAATGAAGAAAGGTGAGAGTAGAAGCAAAAGAGGCTGGTTGGAAGGTAGACAAGATATGCTAAAGCTAAGCAATCTAAGCACTCAGAGAAGCCAAGTCAGGATCTAGAGCCGGAGCAGATGCAGTATAAGTGGCTAGAGGCCGAACGACACTCTAAATAGGAGCTTGGAACTGTAACTGAGACGGCTGAAAAGACGCACATCCTTTCTTGGAACAGTTGTACTTCCAATGGCCCCCCTGATGGCAGAAAGCACACTCATCTGAAACCAAAGGCCCTTTCTTGGGTTTTTTAGTGGCCTAAAGCTGAGGAGGTGGGGACGATAGCAATGGGGGTTGGACAAGAGCCAAGAAGACAGATGGAGACAGTCAGACTGACCGTCTTAAGATGGGTTTCCTCAGAGCGGAGTTCATGAACAATAACATCCATAGAAAGAAAAGGAGACAGGTGAAGAATGTCACCACGGATAGCCTCATACTGAGAGGAGAGAGTCGTTAAGAACTGTATTACACGACCCTTCTCCCGAAACTAAATATAGGCATTGAGTACCTTAGGACCAAACAGTTCCATGAGAGCAAGCTGATCCCAAAGTCTCGTCATCTCAATATAGAAATCCTGAATAGACCAATCTCGCTGACGAGCACTTTGAATAGTTGTTTCCAACTCATACCGTTTGGCAAAGTTGGACTACTGATAAAACCCCCTGTAAATAGTCTCATACCTCTTTAGCAGTGGTGTATTTTGAGAACATCATTCCAATACAATCATTCACAGCATTAGGAAATCAAGTCAGAACTTGGATATTATCACAATCTCAAGTGTCACAAGCAGCCTGATATCCATCTTGTTTGGGATCTGATGGATGAAAAACAGAACCAAAAACATATCCTCATTTTTTTGGACTAAGCAAAAAAAATTTCATAACACTAGACCAATAAACATAATAGGCTCCAATAAGTTTGCAAGTGATAGAGTGAATCTTATCATCTAACATGATGCCAATATGTAAATAAAAAACTATAAGGGGCCCAAATGAAAATATAATAACCGGAGGAGGTCAAAATATAAGACCCAAGAGAGATTGAGGAACCAGAGAGAGAAGATGAGCCACGAGGGGTCGAAGCACTGAGACAAAGGGACCAAATGGGTCGCTAACCAATGAGAGAGGTAGGAGTCCGTGACGGCAAGTCGGAGAGAGAACAGCGAGCAGAAATCAAAGTCGACTTCAACTTTTAGATTCAAGGTTGAAAGCAAAGCAGATGCGAGTTGACGAGTCGCAACCTTGATTAAACCAAAATGAGTCGATCGAACTAGAAAAGGGATGAAGCAGGGCGACTACGGTTTCAAACCAGAGTCGCGAACCAAAGGGAGATATTTGCGAAAATCAATGGCCTTCTAATGTTGAACTTCAAACGACAGGACCAGTGACTGGAGTATAAAGATGAGTCTTGAACCAACCACCAGATGGGTTGCAAACTAGACTCACGACTTCTGAGATGGGTCGCAAGTTTCAAAGATACAAACAAGGGTCACAATTTAGAGAGGAGCTCTAATACCATGTAAGTTTCTGAATATTTTTATACATTCGAATGATTCAATGCTACAAAGATTCTTACATAGAACTCTAATCCCTAGGACTAAAACGGAAAACACGAATTACAAATACTATTTACACAATCACAATCATTCTAAATTCCTAAAATAGAATATATGCAATATAGGCAAATATATTCTCACATTAGCAACATAAAATATCTAGCACAGAAATGGTTATGGTAACAAATAAAACTCACCTTCACAGTATTTTGACAGAATATTCAACAGAATTGCTCCTTGCTCAGCCTAGTTAATGGAAAGCAACCATATGTTCAGAGAAGTTAAAGAATTAAAAATTACAGTCTAACAAGATTTTTGGGGACATTTTTATGTATAAAACAAGCGGCAGCCATCCACATGGACAGCAAAATATTAATTCAAGTCTAGTGCAACAAGATTCATGCCATTCAATGGCACAATCAAGACAATGACATTTAGCCGCAAAATTGTAGCATGCCCTAATTTCATAATATTGTTCCACAAATGGTGCCAAGATGAACAGTTGTCGGCAGAGTGAAAATACAGCAATATCATTTAATCAATGTCTCTTAATATCTAATCAGGTAATGAAATTAAAATGTTTCAGTACATATACCTAATGTAAAAAATAGTGTCCAAAAGGGTATAAAGTGCTAGTGGATGCAAAAGATATGAATCAATCAAGTCTGAAGCTTTATCTTAGCAGTGATTCATGGCAGAAGCAAAGGACCATACCCTAACCATAAACGAAAATGCTTCTCTTGAAACTTTCTGTGTCAAATTATAATTAATAGAGAATACCAAATATATTCTAATAAATTATATAGCACATAATGGTGCCTTACTTTCGATTCCATAGCTTCCCCATATGTACGTAGCTCCTTGACAACAGTGAGCAAATAAGAATTTAGCTCTGCCTTCAAACCAGGGAGAACAGTTCTAATGTGCTGTTCTAGAATCTGAAATAGCACATTGTCAACAATAGAAACAGGAAGGAAAAAAAGCATGCAACACACATACACAAAAACTAACAGCCATAATGACTGCTACAATAATTAAGCAAAACAATTTCTTCTCTTTATTTTCTCTCTATAGTTTCTCACAATTACCAATATATGACTCAAAAAATGTGAACATTCTAAACACACTTCTTACAGTGATCATTTTCAATTAAAGTCAAAAACATATTAAAATGTGCCGGATGTACAACATAAAGAGATGAGGAGAACATCAAGACAAAAATAATAGGTGGCAAAGAAAAGCCATCAACAATCGAAAATGCATTACTGCCATAAGATCTACAGCAGAATCATCAAAACATGCCAAAGCAACTAGATCTACAGCAGTTTTCTACCAAGGCAAATATGAGCTTTTGAAAAGTATATTAGTTTTACATCTATATTAAACTCCAATAAATTTATTCTGCAAACTTAACATGAAAACATTCTTGGGTCCTACAGAATTTCCATAAGTCCGTATCTTCTTTTCACTTCTCTAACTGATTGTATTTGCTGCAACAATCCTCATCTCAAGAGAGATAGAAAAGAGAAACACGAAATTCCAAGGACTACACTAAAAAAATGATTTCCTTGTGAATCTCCGTGTTCAGTGGGATTTATCTATCTTATTTTCTATAAGCAACAAAAGAAAAAAAAAAAATTATCACAGAGCGTGTAGAGTGCCAAAAGCCCCCATACAACCAAATATATTTAAAGGAGGGATAAAAACAAGAAGATGACACAACATATGGCCCCAAAAACAGTTAAAACCCCAAAATATGACATTTCCAAATACTAAAATGCTTCAATACTTTGCCAATTTCCCTCAAGGAGCCTTTTCAACTTCTGAAAGTTATATTCATTTGTCTCCACCAACTTTACCAATAACAGCAACAGATTTGATCTTTGGATGCACCTCTTTAACTGATTCCTAAATTCTTCCAAGACTACAAAATACACACTAATAGGCTTCTTAGATACAATTTCCACTTAAAATAGAGACTGCTCAAACAGTTTGGATTGGTTCGTTTAGCCATAAAACAATACCAATCCATTACATGCAGTTCCATCAAATTTGCAACCAAACCAATCCATGAAAATCTTGGAACAATCCAAACCGAACCACTAAACCACGGTTCGATTCGGTTCGGTTGGAACCGCAGATTTTAAAAATATTATCATTATTCATAATATGATCACAAAATATTATTTACATCCAAAGAATTGTTTACATGATTGTTTAAAATTAGTTCTATCACTATACAAAAATAAACTTATAATAGTAGAGAGTTATAATTTATATATTTAAATATATATGTTTAATACTAATAAAATATTTTAGTATTTCTATTTGGTAACTATATATATATAATCTAAACAGTCCAGTTCTGTTCCAACTGGATTCGTAGCTATAAAACCACTGACCAAACCGTGAAGTACAGTTCGCCTATTTCAAAAACTAGAACCGAACCGTGCATTGAGAAAACCAAACCAAATCGTGCAATCTGGTCTGGACTGGACTGGACCGGTTTACGATTTTTTTGGTTTTTGTGCTCAGCCCTTTACCACTCTACAATCCTTATACCAAATACCAATCCATACCCTCATTGCACCACCCTACCAAAGCCTAATTTCCCTTCTTTCCATCAAAACTAACCAAACAAACATTGAAGCCTTTTATGAGAATTGACAATGTTCTTATCTTCTTTAATGAGAATTAAAGAACCATAACATTCACCTCTCTACCAAGCCCCATTTCAAACCAACGGTGGAACCCACCTAACTGATTATGAAAAAAAAAAGCTAAGCTCTCTACTCCAAGTTCACATGAAGGAAGCACAACCAATGCAGACACCTCTGACTGCAATTCTACACCAACATTACTCATCCCAACATCTGAAGTAGACAAAGGCCACCATTCTCCATCATCCAAAGAAGAGAAAGCATGACTCCAAATCTATCATCCGCCAAAGATAGACCCTTTCCTTTTTGCTTATCCAAGCACTCTACAAAAAAGGAACCACCAAGTTTTGATTATTCAACGTTGAAGACGAAATATAAGACTTGTGGGTTGATGATTAATCTGAACTATTTGCTTAAAATATACGTTGATCAAGATTGGGCTTCACAATCACAAGAAATGGGTTTCAAATGTTAATTATTTTGGACTACCTATCCGAAAGATAAATTGGACAAAGAATGGACATCACCAATATAAGGAATAGGGTGCACCTCATGCCTACTGTGAATCAACGTCCCACATCACCTAAGTACTAAAGTAATATTATGCATATAAGCGCGAGGGCACCCTCACCTTAATAGCTAGCTTCTGGGGTAAGTTCTACTCAAGACTGTGTAACACCTTAAAGGCTGAGTTTGCAATGGGCTTAGTTTGATCTAAACCACTAACCATTAATAACCCCATAAGGGCCTCGACTAGGCCCAACCATCCTTCTATCTCAATCATCCTCCAATCCAAATCAAACCAAAAACATGACAATATTACTTCCATTCGCTTTGCTCATGTAATGCACTTTGGACCATAGGAATACTCCCAACATAGTTACATCACACCAAGAATAAAAAATATCATCTTCACACTACCACAACAATGCCAATCCACACACTTCCTCATTGATTGATCCCCATGCGCCACTTTCACTTCTATCTTTAGCGCCACTTTCTCTAGTACAATAAACTCTAGAAAGATATTGTTGCCATCATTCAAACACTAAATAACAAGCTGATCAACCCACTTCATCACTGCCTTGGTGATATAGGACAAGTAGGGATTACTTTCCTACAAGTAGTGAGCCCGGTTCAAGTATACTGGCAACAGCAACAATAGACTTATAAGGCTGAATTTGGTGGGATTTGTTGCTGCAAAAGTATTTAAACAATAGGAGTTTAAGGGTTTGTAAAAGGGTAGGGTTTTGGGAATGAAAACACTAGTGTTTAGGCGTTGTCGGGTGGCTGTTCTAAGCACTGTGAACAATGAATTGAACAGTAACCTTGCTAGAGAGAGAGAGAGAGAGAGAGAGAAAGATGCTTCACCCTCACAAGGGATAGGCCAATAACAGAAACACAATCTCAAATTTTCAAAATTTTAACTCTTTCTCAAATCATTGAGATGATTACACATCTATTTATAGGCTAAAGACTCCTAATTTTATAAGGACTATTACTCAAATTTAAAAACTAAAAATATTGAGCAACTACTAATATTCTATACCAACTATGACTTCCAATTCTACTTCAATCATAATAGGAAACTTTAATGACTTCTAATTCTACTTCAATATCAAAATAAGAAACTTGGACTTTTGACCATTAAAATTATTTTAGACATAATAAAACCCATATTTAATGATCCATTTAATAACTTGACCCAAAATAAAACCCATGAGTGACCCCTACAACCCATGTCTAACAATTATTAAAATTACCATTATACCCTTAATTACTAAACCTACTATAATGACATCAAGACTCAAAATTATTCCAAATCTTTAATTCTTGATGCCCTAAATGTGCTTCATGTGAAATTCCAAATTTCCTCTTTTTCTTCTTTTCATGATCTTCATCACTTGGCCTCCTTCACCAAAGCCTCCAATCCCCTCAATCACCCAACAAAACCCATACCAAGAACTCCATCAAACAGTTGCACAAATCAAGATCCCCATCCCCATTGCACTCACCCTGTTAACAATACAACCACCTTTGATCAACTTTTGATGAGGCTTCAACGCTAGCCTAGATTCCATTATGTACGACCCCCTTTCCGAACAGTTATCTACCCCCTTTCCGAACCATTATCTACCCCATGATCCAACAACATTGCTACCACCCCAAAACAACCAAACCTATAACCAACCTCTGGACAACACACCTCTGTCTTCTGCAAATGACTAACCCCAATCTCCATAAACCTCTTACCTATATTACGGAAACTCCAACATTCTAACACCATGTTACCCTCTCTCTCAAGCTTACCCAAAAAAAAACCACTACAACATTACTTCTAAGATGCCTTCATCACCAATTCATAGAGCCATCTAATCTAGAACCCTAGAAAAGTAACAGACCTTTGCAAATGTGACACCCCAAAGAACACCGCACGGTATGACTATATGATTATCTACCCTTGAACATTCTAGGTAAATTAACTACCTTATTAGACTAAGTACTCAACGTAAAGCTTAGACTTGGGTAGCTAGGAAACTTTGAACATAAGAATACTACAATCCATAATTAAGACTTCAGAATTAGTCCCCTCTTGAACATAGCAAGTGTATATCACATCAAAAGCGCTTTTACATAACATGACCGAATGCTTAACTTAATTTAATTACCTTTCAATACTCTAGAGATAGAAATATGAATTGACAAGACAAAACCCTAGAGAATGAATACAATTGGCAAGAAATTTAGAAGTGAAAAATATGCCTTGATGAGACAAACTTAAGAGTAGAAATACTTAAAGATCATTAAGAGTAAGGGGGGACACCTTGAGTTTAGAATTTGTGAATTCTAGGATGTGCCAATGCACTAATTGAGAAGCTTAAAGATCTTAGACTAATGTACTTATCATTTTAATAATATATGTTATTTTGCTAATCAAGATTAGTTTTAATTAAGTATGATTAGTGGGCCCTAATTAGGATTAATTAAGCTAAGAATGATTAAGCTTAATCTTAATTAATTTGTATAAACCTTAATTGATGCATCCTAACCTAGATTAACTAAGTTAAATAAGCAAGATTAGTTAAGCTAAGCAAATAAAATTAGACAATTTGATGAAGCATACATACACCTCTCCTTTTGTCCCTTATAACTGTAATTTAAAAGAATACAAAGCTTAGGTGATGATTATGATATCATCATCTTTTATATTAATCAATCAACTATTACAAAAGGAAGCCCTAAGGCACTAATTAAGGAATCACAATCAATCAATCACAATCTAATCTAAATAAGGAAATATTCTAGCAAGGAAATATTCTAATACTCCCGCTCAAGCAGGTGCAAATATATCTCTCATGCCTAACTTGCCTAGAATGTCATGAAATGGTTTACTCTCAACTCCCTTGGTGAGGATGTCTTGCCTGACTTTACAAAAGAAGTACATATCATGCTACTAGTGAGTTTCTCCTTGATGAAGTAGCGATTAATCTCAACATGCTTTGTCATGTCATGTTGAATATGATTGTGAGCTATGTTGATGGCAATCTTATTATCACAATATAGCCACATAGAGTCTGTCTAAACCATCCCAGATCACTCAACAACAGTCTGATCCACAATAGTTCACAAACACCTTGTGCCATAGCTCTAAACTCAACTTCTGCACTCAATCTAGCAATCACATTCTGTTTCTTACTCTGCTAAATAACAAGATTGCCGCCCACAAAGGTACAATATTTTGATGTAGATATCCTATCAGTTATTGACCCTGCCCAATCAACATCTGTATAGGCTTCCACTCTAAGGTGAACATGTTTAGAAAAGTAAAGACCTTTCTCAGGAGAAGATTTCAAGTACCTTAGAATTCTCATAATAGCCTATAAGTGAATTTGATGAAGAACATGCATAAACTGGCTAACCACACTGACAGCAATAGCAATATTAGGACGAGAGTGAGATAAGCAAATGAACTGACCCACTAGTCGCTAATAACTCCCCCTATCAGCTCCTCCTTCATCATCATCAAGTTTCTAATTAGGTTCCAGTATGGTATCACAGGCCTTACATCCAAGCATACATGTTTCTTTCAAAGGTCAAGAACATATTTTCTTTGTTGAGATCAAAATCCCATCCTTGGAGCGAGCAACTTCAATTCCCAAAAAATACTTCAAGTTTCCCAAGTCTTTGATTTCAAGCTCACTAGCTAAATATTTCTTCAATAGGAGTATTTCCTCACTATCATCACCTGTAAGCACTATGTCATCCACATAAACAATGAGAGTTGTAGTCTTACCACGTGAGGAATGTTTCACAAAGAAAGTGTGATCCGCCTGACTCTGTTTGAAACCATATTTAAGCATAGCCTGAGTGAATCTCTCAAACCAAGCCCTTGGAGACTATTTGAGACCATATACTGACTTCCAAAGCCTACAGACTTTCTCCTTTGTCTGATGATCTTCACAACCAGGAGGAATGTCCATACATACCTCTTCTTCTAGATCCCCATGTAAGAAAGCCATCTTTACATCAAACCGATGAAGTGGCCAATCTAAATTAGCTGCTAGAGAGAGAAATACTCTAATTGAATTCATCTTAGCCACTAGTGCAAACGTCTCTTGATAGTCTAATCCATAAGTCTGAGTGAAGCATTTTGCCACAGGTCGAGCCTTGTAACGCTCAATGAAACCATCTGCTTTGTACTTCACAATGTACACCCATTTGCATCCCACCGGTCGTTTGCCCTTAAGTAACTTAGTTAATTCTTAAGTGTCATTCTTACGAAATACTTTCATTTCCTCAATCATGGCAAGTTTCCACTCAGAGGTAGCGAGAGCATCCTGAAAATGATTAGGAATACTAACAGAGGACATGTTTGACACAAAGGCTCTATACGAGGAAGACAAATGAGAGTAGGACATACAGTTTGAGATAAGATGTTGAATACAAGATCTCACACCCTTTCTCCAAGCAATAGGGAGATTAAGATCAATAGTGTTAGGAATAAAAATTACCAGTAGACTCAAGAGAAGCAAGAAGTTCAAAGTTACCTAGACTCTTGTCAGAAACAAGAGATGGCAGTGAGTGAGCAAAAGTAGTCTCTTGTATCCAAGTAACTTTATGTCTGCCTTTGTCCTTGACATAAACTTGCCCTTCTGTGTCCTTGGTGACGTTGGGTTCTATAGTCTCAGTAATAGGTGGTGTAAAAACAACTAGTTCCACCATAAGAGCAACAAGGATACCAAGAATCTCTTCCCACCAAGGTTGCCCCAAGGAGGACTAGGACACAGAAGAAGACAAGAAGTAGGACGGGACTCACAGAAGGTGACATCAGTTAGAAGGTAAATGAAGAAATTTAGGGTTAGGGTTTAGAAGGAGGAAGAAGATGAGAGAAGAGAAGGAATTTTTATATATCTTTTCATGTTATGTTAACCCCTAGATCAATACATTAGCAAAATATATAGACAAACCCTAATATTGCAATATGACCATCGTACCCTCAATTTAAATAAATATTAACAATAGAACAAAACTAAGTATTCTAACAACATCCATGGACACAAACCACTTACGAGAAGGAGAGTGATAACACTTATACAAAGTATCCGAGAAAAACACACTTGAGAGAGCGAGGGTCCAACTTACCACGAGTACAAGAATGATTGTGGATAAAATAGACACATCCAAATATTTTAGGGGGAATGGAAAACAAAGACTTTGAACCTAGGAGGACTTGAAGTGTAGCTTGTTTTTGCAACACTTGGGTAAGTAGACGATTAATAAGATAGGCTGCGGTGAGACCGAGGCACACTCATAGAAAGACACATGCAGTAGCCTCAAGAAGATGATTTTTTTTGCGCCCACAACCCCATTTTGTTGAGGGGTATTGGTGCAAGATGTCTGATATATAATGCCATGAGTGGAAAAATAGCTCTCTAACCCCGAATCGATGTATTCGCCCCCATTATCAAAATGCAAGAGTTGGACAACTACCCTAAACGAAGTACAAATCATTTTATGAAAATTTTGAAACATGGAGAAAATCTCACTTTTTTCTTTCATGAGATACACCCAAGTAGTATAAGAAAAATCATCTATAAAGATAACAAACCATCTATGGCCTTTCAAAGACACAACACAAGATGTACCCAACACATCAGAATGTATTAACGAAAAAAGGAGCTAAACTTTTATTAAGACTTTGAGCAAAAGAAGTTCTGTGTTGTTTGCCAAGTTGATAAGACTTACAAAGAAACTCAGACAAATTATTGTTTGTAAAAACAGATAGAAATAAATGTCTAAGTAAATGAAAAGGAGGATGCCCAAGACGCCGATACCATAACCATAAATCTTCCTTGGTGGTTGGGAACTGGATGGAATGATGAGCAAGCTCGTTTGTCTGATCCAAGAAATAGAGATCATTTTCTACACTATCACTGCCAATCGTCCTCCTCGCGACAAGGTCCTAAAAAAGACAATGATCAGGAAAAAAATGTCACACTACAATTCAAAACCATAGTAATACGACTCAAGGATGGAAGATTAACAGAAAAATTGGGAACGTGGAGCATTGAAGACAGAGGTAAGGTAGGGGTGATATGAATTAAACCTTTCCCAAAGATAAAAGAAACAGTATTATCTGCAATCCTAACTTTGTCTTGACCTGAAGAGGGCTTATATGCTGAGAAAAGGTCAGAAGACCCAGGCATATGATCTGAGGCACCAGAATCAATAATCCATGTCAAAGACTTATGGGAAAGAAAAGCACTAGGAGAAGAGGCTAAGTTTACCTGAGCGGGCAAATGATGAGGAAGATGCACTAGGAGCAGTGGAAGACCAAAGGGCTAGCAAATGACGCAAAACATCCTTGAGCTCAGAAAAAGTCATGCTAGATAAGCTATCAAAAGTCGGACCAATTGAAGGGGAAGTAGAATCAAGAGTGTCAAAAGCACTAGATTAATGGACCCGAGGATTAGAGGCACGTCCTCTAGATCGGCCCTAATTGACCGCCTCTAGTACTGCATCGATCACCTTGACTCCCGGATGGAGCCCCATAAAGCTTCCAACACGTCTCACGAGTATGCCGCAACTTGCGATAGTAATCACAGACCATACTATCCTTCCCTAAAGGATGGGAAAAAGTAGTGACAGACTAGCCCCATCTCGAGAAAGAGCAGAAAGTAAGGCTGAACGACCTCTAATAGCCAGTGGTAACATAGCAGAACGATGACTCTCCTCATTTGTACATATGCAAAGGCCTCCTGAAGAGATAGAAGAACATCCATGCCAAGGACACAACTCCAGACCGGATTAAATTCCATATTGAGGCCTTCCAGAAACTTGAAGACCCTCTCCTGTGCAAGAAACTTCTGGTAACCAACTGAGTCAACTGTACAAACAGGCTTGTAATCCAAGAGATGATATAGGCATTTCCAACCATTAGTCAGAAATGTGTAATAATGGAGAATTGTCTGCTTCCCCTGTACTGAGCACTCAATAGACCCGTGCAATACAAAGAATGAGAAAATTCCTTTCGAGAATATGTAGCAAAGAATCGCTTCCTAAATATCCTGGGCAGTATCTATGGATAAGTAGCCTTCACCAATCTTAGGAACCAAGGAATGAATGAATCACCCCATGATTAAAGACATGGTTTTAAAAACCGGACCGGACCGGCCGGTTCAACCGGTTGAACCGGTGACCGGATGGGGTTCCGGTCCGGTTAGCCCTCTAAAACCGGCCAATTGTAAAAACCGTCTTATTTTTGGAAAACCGGTGAACCCACCGGTTAAACCGGTGAACCGGTCGACCCGGTCACGGGTTGATTGAACCGGTCCGGGCTTCTTTTTTTTTTTTTTTTTCAGTTTTTCTTTTTTTTATTTTCTTTCTTTCTTTCTTATTTTATATATATATATATATTATATTATATATATAATAAAAATTTTATTGGAAACTCTCTTTTAAGGGTCTCCTCTTGTGAGGAATCCCATTGAGAGCTTGAAATTATTGTGAAAGAGCTTCTATCTATTTATAAGAAAAAAATTCTTCCAAAAAAATTCAAGAAATCTATGTGGGATTCAATCAAATTCATTGGAGGGAAACTTAAAATTTTGATATCCCTCCAAAAATTTTGCTCTTCTTTCAATCAAAGTATTTGAATTAAAATCATATGGAGGGAATATTGAATATTTGATTTCTTCTTCCAAAATTAAAATTAATAATATTTTTAAATATATTTTTATATTTTTTAATAAAAAAAGTATTAAGAGAAATATTTAAGATTATTAAAATTTTTAATTTATAATTTTATTACTTATATTTTTTAATAAAAAAAGTATTAAGAGAAATATTTATGATTATTAAAAATTTTAATTTATAATTTTATTACTTATATTTTTATTTAAATATAATTTTAATATATTTATGACGTCACGGTTCGATTCCAGTTCAACCCGACGGTTGAACCGGTGACCCGTCCACCCGATCATTTTTCCAGTTCACTCACCGGTCCGGTTTTTAAAACATTGATTAAAGAGTTGATAATCTCCCATTGGTCATAGCCAGGATCCGTAATACCGGTGCTTGAACTTTTCCATTAACATATTCCATCTTCTCTCAGACTCTTCAAAAAAGTATCGTAATCGAGACCATGAAAGGTAATTCTGAATATTAAACAGAGCGGTGGTGATTTTGAGGCTGGGGTTCAGGTTTTCAAATGTAGTAGTCATAAATGGACTAGAGCTCTCCCCCTTAGATGGGTGAGAAGTGGTAGATTCACTAGTTAGGTCAGCTATAAGAACTCTACAATTTCAACCCAAAAACCCTTGCACGAATCATAAGGATGGAAAAAGGAATGGAATGGGTTGGAACAAGCAAAATCACATACAGACCACTATGAGAGCATAACATTCAGATTAATGGGTCATCTATGGACCCAAAAAATAAATTAAATACGGGAAAACAAACCTCCTATCAAAACAAGTGTTGAACTGTGTTCAAGAAACTAGAGAAAGAAACTTGAGGCAACAGAAGATGGGCAGCCCTCAAACACTCATCCATAGGAGCCGAAATACACAAAGGCTAGGACAGCCCTCACAAGGGTCGACTAGGGCAAAGAGCCCTTCTACTAGCTTTGGCTATGCTTCGGCTAGGCCAAAGGGAGGTTCGGCTAGGCCGGAGGGGCCTTCAACTAAAGCCGAAACAACTCTGTAGGACCTTGGCTGGTTCTGACAAAGACTCAGGGACCAGCAGTGGAGAATGGGTGGTGATCGATGATGGCGGTTGGTAGCAACGGCTATATGGGTGATGGTTTTTAGGGTTTTGGCTCTGATACCATGTAAATTAAGAGAATACAAAGCTTAAGTGATGATTATGATATCATCACCCTTTGTATTAATCAATCAACTGTTACAAAAGGAAGCCCTAAGGCACTGATTAAGGAATCACAATCTAATCTAAATAAGGAAATAAGGAATTATTGTAACAAGGAAATATTCTAACAATAACTCTTGTCTTACCTTACCTCATATAAGCCAAACCAAGTCAAGCAGAGAGGAGCTTCTGTTGAAAGAAGCAAGAAAAAGGAGAAAGAAGAGGGAAAGAAGGAAAGCTTGAAGAACTTCAAGAATTTCAACCTATATCACCACTTTTGATCATCCTAGAGGTAAAATTAAACCCTAAATATTGTAGCCAACCTATCAATGACCTAAGATTACGAAGAAACTAGAGTTAATTTGGGTTTAGTATGAAAGAAATGAAGAGCAAAGACGAGGAGGACTTGGCGTAATTGAAGAACAAGTAGAGGGTCTCAAATTCTTACTAGTTTGATCTTGTTTTTGACGTTCCTAGCTCATAGGAAGTTCTATGCTCATGATTTCTCATAGCTTTTAATGATTTTGCATATTTAAATTCATGTTTTGAAGGAGAGAGAGGAAACAGATTACAAAAGAATTGCAATGAAGCTAGGAAGTTAGAAATCTTGAAGTTTTGATACAGTTTTGATGATCTTATTCTTAAAAGAAGTTTATTTGTATGTTTCCTCATGTTTTTCAAGAGTTTTGGAAGCTCAAAATCATGTCTTGAAACCCTAGAAAGAAAGGGAAGAAGATGAGAAAAGGAATACGGGGTTGTTTGGGATGATCTAAATAAGTGCACTTTTTGACTTTTTATGAAATATAGGTTGCGTTTGAAGTGATGTGGTAGAAAGGTGATGTGACTTAAATAAGATGATGTGACTTTAATAGGATAATGACTTTTTGGCTTTTTTAGGGAATGCCAAACCTAAATTTTTGGACTCAAACCAAGTATTCTGAAGCAACCAGATCTGCTTGAGCAGATTTGACTTCCGCTCAAGCAGTTTGAACCCCAAAACTCAATTTTTGCTACTGCTTAAATCCGCCCATGCAACCCCAAAAATCCACCCGAGCAGATTTCCCTGTTTCAGCCCAACTCCAAATAGGCATATCGCTTATCCGGACTCGATTTTAAGCGATTCTTGAGTCTAAATTCAAGCCCCAGAAGGCTACTTTGCAATGGTGGTGGTCTCACATCCAAATTCTAAGTACACAAATAGATATGCTCAAATTAGTGAAGGCTGCTCATTTTCTCTCTAACCATTTCATGCTAATTCCTCTCCTAACTTAATTTTCTTTCATTTTTTATTATTTTATTAAACATTAAATACCTAAACATGATATTTTCAACATAAAACATATGAAATTGTTGTAGAATACTTAAGGCCCTTCGACAGATGTTCTCGACACACTTTGACATACTTCAAGCCTTAATCACCTAAAATACTTCTAGGCATGCACTCGAAACATGTTTGGCACTTGACTTAGACTTGAATTAGGCTTAGAAAAGTCTTGGATAATCTATGAAAATATTAAGAAACATTAAGTTAAATTAGAACACTTGAAATGAATTTAGAAGCTTGCTAGTTTGTGTGTTTTCAATGTCTTGCTCATGCTTTGTGGAGGAGAAAACCCCTTGTTCGGAGCCATTTGTGAGTAGTAGTGTAGTAAAGCTATGTTTCTTAAAATTATGATTCGAAATGCAAACATATGGTATGTTTATGAAAGCTAAGATATTATTTTGCTATGAATAAACAACATATATTTTTGTATCATGTATTAAGATGACATCTTCGAACTTGTTTGTTATTAGAAATCATGCCAATACCCTCTTGCTAACTGAGCTCTACCACCGGTTGTGGCCTCCTGACTCTTGACTCGAAGTGCCTTCAAAATGTTCACTATATATATGTTGCAAGATAAGCATGTTTTGTTTTGAAAAGTTATATTATGTTCAAAATTAGCTTGTGCATGGTTTTAATAAAATTCATCGGTGTTCATTCATTTACTACCTTACTGTATTCCTATTCACTAGGCAATGGCTCACCCCTCTCCCTTATATATATATATATATATGTAGGTGACGAAAAGTTCGAGTATAAAGAGAAGTTGGTTAGAAGCCAGTCTTATATGCTTATGCTGGATTTGTAAAGTTATGTTATGAGTGTTGTATTTTTATTTTATCAGGTAAGTCATGTAATAATGTTGATAATATTTTAAGGGAAATGTATGCTTTCATTTCATTTAGTTATGCACTGCTCTAAATGGATGTTTCAAATGGACTCAATATAAACAAATAATGGCTTCCACACTCTGAAATAGAAACCTTTGCCCCAGTTATTTTAAGAGTCCAACTTGCTTTTGTCTAGTTAAGCCTTTGGTAGTTAAGGACTACTGGCAGATCACTACACCATCATGTTCGGGGGGAGTTGGGGTCGTGACAGCAAACCCCTCCCACACTCGACCACCACTAATTCTCTCCCATCATTGTCGTCTCAAAGAAAATCACCTCTTCTACCCTAACTAAACAAATGTCCTCATCACCTCCTAGTTATATATGTACATATATAAGCCCCATATACATGCCTTATATACAAATCTCCTCGTCACTTCTTTAATCGTGGTTCTTTTCTTTCAGAACCACTTTCCATATTTTCTCGTGTTGCATCAATTAAAAACAGGATGAATTTCTTAATAGTTGTTCCACATCCCAGGAACTAAAAGAAAAAGAACAAAACCCAATCAAAGATCGAAGCCCTAGACGGCCTGATCGAAGCCCTAATCCAGTCACATGCAAAGAGAATGAGATAAGGAAGCCACAATTTTAGACAAAAACAGAACTCCATATAGATTCACCATGAAAAGTATATTACATTGAACATTAGGTTTGTATGATGACTTCAAAACTCAAAGTCTCCTAGAAGTTGGGAAGAAGAAGAAAACATATGAGGTATGCCTCACATGATTTGGAAGCAAATCTAAATATGATTGTTATACAGACTCTTCAAAATAAGGCCCCGTTTGGGAACAGGCTAATTTAGTAACTTTTTGGCTATTTGGCTAAAATATGAGCTAAAAAAACTAGTATGTTTGGGATGACTTTTTGACTTTTTACGAAAAGATGTGCAAAAAGTAGAGAGAAAAGAGAATCTTTGACTTTTTGGTATAGGTTGTTGGCTTTTTAGCTAATTTAGTAACTTTTTGACTTTTTTGCTAAAAAGGAGGGTTCCCAAACGAGGCCTAAATCAAATACCCGTGTCGGACACTCGACACTCGGACAAGGGTATGGGATGTGTCGGATATATTTCAATGGATACTTCTTACATAATTGTAGATAACATTATTATTATATGTGCATATTGTCGTATAATTGCTATAAATGTCTTTTTGATATTGTAAGTTACATATAGCTCGATTTTATCTCACATATTTGATTAAAAATATAAAAATATGATTTTTTTTTGCCAAGTTAAGAGTAACCTTAAATTTATGGTTTGATGAGTCTGACCTCTAGATACATACTTGCACCTGACACCTATACCCAAGTCCATGTAGCATAGTGAAATAAGGATTGGCAGACACAAAATCCCCCAAATTGAGAGAAGACATGGCAAAATATGTGTTTATGAATTTACTATGTCCAATTTATCTACATAGTAAGTTCCTTCACACAGTACAACAACACCTTACACTTAGACTTGCTCCTATAATATCCCCAGCAGACTTCTGTATCATTTCGAAAAGTGTATAGTAAACCAATTGTCAATGGATCATGGAAGCAAATGCATTATTGAAATTATTTTCAATTGAACATTATCATTCATTATGCTTTCTCTTCAATCTTTATAGTTACGATTTCGATATTAAGACATGCATATGCATGAGACTAATTGCATGTAACCTTGGGCAGTGTTGAACCAATGCAACAGCATCTTGAAGTACTAGGTTACAACTCCAACTACATGTGAGCACCTTGAGATGAATCATAAATGCAGATCATCTAGTTTTCATGTTTTATTCTAGAAATTAATGTGCCATTTTGGTTACTTCTATGCATCAGATAATTTTAGTCATATTATTGTCTCCAAGAATGGCACACACCAATATTAGAAATATTCCTCAATTAATACAATCTATATAGCATAGATGTAAACATACACATGACATGACACAGATACACCAACACAACAAATCCTCAAGAATTATATAAGACATACAATATATAATATTTTACTATATACAATAACAAATTATATGAGAACTATGTAACTTTGATTACCTAAAACACCATATAGACACTGCTCAACAAATATCAGAAACATTGTAATATTATTTTCACTATTACTCTCTTTTTTATTTGTTCATTATATGAGAAGGTTTTACTGTACACTACACCTTGCCAAGCGATTACATCAATCTTTCCTAAAGAAAAGTTGGTTAAGTTTGATGTGCTTATGACATGTTTGCAGGCGGTCCAGTAAAGTAGCCAAAAATCTAGCACAGCTACTCCAAAGGACAGACATGGACATGTCACGGATATAGACATGTCACAATGTGTGGGGGACACGCGCAAAATACATAATTTTATATATTTATTGTATGTCATATATAAGGATAAAAAATTAGTATATATCATTTATATGTGTGACCCCAAGTGTCTAAAGCGTATTTCAGTCTAGAAAAGTTTAAAACAAAGGATTGTTTCAACAAGTGTCCGACAAATGTCAAGATGTGTCCAATGAGTGTTGTGTCATGTCAATGTCCATTACATCATGCCACCTTCTTAGAATTGTCTATGTTTTTTAGGCTCCTCTGAAAAAGGGTTTATGCTAATAGATTGAAATAGACCCCTTTCCTCCCTGCAACCAATCTCCTTTATTCCTCTATTTTTTAGACATCTCAAAGTTTTTGGAATTTCATATTATCCCTTATCTGTTTTCTCAATTACTGTGTAGGGCGCTTCACCTTTTTCTTAAATATAATGTGACCAATGACATTAGCATATAAGCACACTAGAACACCACAAATAAAATAAATCTAATAACAATAAAGTAAAGATGGAAGAAAGAAAGATACCACTCACTCTGATCCTCATCGCCTAATTGGAACAATTAAGTACTCAAACTTCGCCTGTGTTTCAATGTGGTCCTCTCGTCACCCACATTTCATGATTTTGACAGAAAGTGATTGCAAGAGCATTTGTTCAACGAATTAAAGGAAATAAAATTATAGGACAATTTACACTTTTCACGCTCCAACTTTATTTTAAATTCCACTTCGGCCCCTAATTCTTACTCATATTTTAAATGGTGGGTAGCGAGAGGACCACATTGAAACATGAGTTGAAGTCTAAAACTTAATCATTGCAATTAGAAGTTGACAAACCAAAGTAAAATTTTGGTGAAAGTTAGGGTGAAAAGTGTAATTTATTCCAGAATTTAAACAAATTCTGCAAAATATGTCTGAGTAATACAAAAAAAGTAGGACAATAATATTTGTAAAATGGTAGCACATTCAATTAAAAAATATCAAAAAAATGCAAAATTCCCTGGCACTGCTAACTTCAATAAAATCATTAACTCTAAAAAAAAATAAAAAAAGAAAGAAAGAAAGAAAATAAGAGAGGTACATCCAAGAGTAGAGATATGAAGCTGTAGGCTGAATACTTTTTGAGAATTGATCCACTGTAAAGTAGACAACGCCATTACACATTTAGTAAATTTCTGGTCACATGTTTGAGGATCAAATCATTGATTTTCATTTTCTAGATGCAAACTATATTTTACTGCAAATCTCTAGTGTTTGGTTTCCTGGAATGCAGTGGAATGAAATGATCATTCCATCAACATGTCGATTCCCATATTTGGTTGGCTAAAAAAATAATAACATCCACCATCATAAGGGAATGATCATTCCATAGGGGAGAATAAGGAATGACGATTCCATTCAAATTCATCTCATTCCAGCGAACCAAATAGAACAATAGCTCTTCATAATCCTTATCTCATAATAAAATTCTTCTCACAGTCAAAAACATTTGCAATTACCCATAAGTGGGGGAAAAAAGGGACTTTGATACGTGGTTTTTGTTCAGATGAATCAGATCTAATAACATTACCAATGATTTTTTCATATAATAGTTAATTATTAAAGCATTCACTTAATATATACTCAGGAGGGGGGAGGCGGGGTTTTCAAATGAAAACTAACCAGATTCAACTTCTTAGCTAGCTGGGGGATGCCGCAACGATCAGAGAGACCATTATATATCTTCAACATATATGCCAATCAACAAATGTTAAATGTTTCAGAACCAATGCAAAACTATACAGGGATTGAGCTCAGAATAATAATCTGAAGTGAAAAGTACAGGATTATCCCGGAAGAACTGTTCCTCATATGCAAGTGCTTCTGCAGTGCTACGGTTCTTATTTATGTCCTGTAACAAATAAATTAGATCGAGCTTAGCCTAACTAGTTCAAATGATAATCACTGTAAAGGCAATGCAACTAAGATGACTCATGACAGTGGTAATAGTTTAAATCTTAACAGAACAATAATTTAAAATGCATCATGCGACTCATAGGCCTCATTTGGGAACAGGCTAATTTAGTAACTTCTTGGCTATTTGGCTAAAATATAAGCTAAAGAAAGCTAGTATGTTTGGGATGATTTTTTGGCTTTTTACGAAAATATGTGCAAAAAGTAGAGAGAAAAGAGAATCTTTTGACTTTTTGGTATGGGTTGTTGGCTTTTTGGTTTTTTTAGTGACTTTTTGACTTTTTGGCTAAAAAAGCCACTTACCAAACAAGGCCTTAGACTACATAATAATACCCAGAAAAACAAATTGGAAACATGTGCTTTCAAAATAATGCAATACCCAATAAGGACCGAACATATACATACTACCAAGTGACAATAACAAAATAAGCATCAATAATATACTGGTGAATAATGTGGCAAATATTACCAGATTAACGTTCATATATACCACCAACTATTAGCTATAGTGGCATCTCTTGCCAATGGGGATGGCAACATATCAGGTTTTTCAGGTTTCACGTATGTAATTCTTGCTTTTAAACTCAATTATTTTTGTGATACAATTTCATAGTTTACTATAAACTTGACTGTTCCAACCTACCTAATACTTTACCCTACCCAATCAATGCTCTCTCAAACTATTTATATTAAAATCGGGTTGGAACAAATACAATCGGGTTGGGGAATTTTGCCATCTTGCCATCCCCAAACAAAAAGGTGTACGGTTCAAGTCCTAGTCCTAATAGGAACATGATGTGTGCCATGCTCCTCAAAGAGGGGCTGGGAGCAAAAACACAAACAATAAAAGGACGGATATTGCAAATATAGTTTTGAACAGTTTACCTCCTGACTGCGATTCACAACGCCAACGTAACCTAGGCGAAGTGGAACAACTTTTCCAAGCAGAAAGTTGCGGGCATTAGTTCCCCTGTCCATTATGTCTAGCTACATCATGAGTAAAAGTACAATAATAATTAATAGTGTCACTCAATCATATAACAAAAAGAAAACTAATTTATAATCACACAAAAAAATGCTAAAGAAGGGCAAAACAGATATTATAATGTAACACGGACCTTTGTAATTACGCCAATAGTCCGGGAACCTGTTTAACCAAGTTTTGAGTAAATGAATCATAGCAGGTGAAGATTGACATACCTCATATACATGTAGCTGTCTTATATAAAATTCTTAGAATACTAGAAGGGGAGTAAAAAAGATGTTTCCAAATCATGTCATCGAAACAAGCAACATTGAAAACCTACCAGTTGGATCGGCCTCTTTAGCCATCTGCAGTGCATCAGATGTTGCCAGATCAGAATTTGCCGGACTAACTGCCAATATGATGCAGGCTTCTTGCTTTATATAAGACATCATCATCTTCCTAATCCTTGCTTCTATATCACTAGGTTGATCTCCCACAGGAACCTTAGTGATCCCAGGTAGATCAACAAGAGTGATATTAAGAACATTTGGAGATGAAATCTTTAAGCGAATTTGCTTATCTGAAACTCCCTTGTTATATCCAACTTCTCTTTCAGTCTCAGCCTGCACTAACAAGGGGTGGGGGAGAAAGTACAAGGCTTAAAACATATTCCTTTCTTCAGCAGAAAAGAAATCGATAACAAAAAATGAATGAATCATGTAGGTACCAATTTACCAGTTCCATAAACCGCATAAATACAAAAATAAAAACACAAAATAAGACATATTCAATAATGCATAAGGGCTGTTAATTTGAAACAAGAAAAGTCATAACACGCAAAGGAATGGGGGAAACTCATGGTTGAGATAGGTGATAATTTCAGTACTTTTGAGATAAGAGAAGGAATTCCTGAAATCAAGTATCCAACAAGGAGAAGAAATGAGCTTTTACGTAAAAAAAAACTCACACGGATAACAATGCTACAATTCATAAATTATCATTTTTGGGAAATCCAGATGGGTGCAAAGGAAAGGAACAAACTTATGTCGCAGTTGTCACCATTTTGTTATCATCATTCGTGGTTTTTTTATCACAATTGGAAGCGCTCCAATTGTGGTTTTTCACGTTAAATCGTTGTATTGATTTGTCTTTGATTATTTGATTGGGATTGCTATTTACTCATTAAAATTGATGCATAATCACAAATCAATATCTAGGGGATTTCTAAATTTTCAATTGGTGTCAAAGCTTTCCAAAAAGAATAATTAGATCCGTCAAGTAGGGGTGGTCGAACCATAGAATTTACCTCACGAATTGAATCCATTATCACAAATCAAACAAGATCTCGCTCCAAAAGTTTTAAAAAATAGCGACGTAGCCACTAAATATCCAGCACCTGTATTCCTGCTTCCACTCCTTCCACAAGCAGGCAGCAATATTCTCTTTAGTAAACCGAAACACCAAATTGAGCAACTATGTAGTTTTTATTATTAATTATTAGTATTAGTATTGTTGTGTCATGAAATACAATAATTCCTCGTGTATATTACAAAACAATTCTCTCACCAATGGACTGAAACATTGATGATACAGGCTGTGATTGAATAAAACTGGTGAACATTCTCATCAAAATGAGCTACATAGATAGAACACTTGACATACAGTGTTTATACTGGCAGTGGCAAGCATACATGGAAGCTTGGGCAAGTTTGGGAAGTCCCTATTTTAGCTAAAAAGCCAAAAAATCACTACCAAAAAGTCAACTTTTCCCTCTACTTTTCTGCACATCTTTTCATAAAAAGCCAAAAAGTCAACTAAAATAGCTAGTTCCCAAAACAACCCCAAGGTATCAATAAAATTGGTCACACTTCCAGCCTATTTAGTCAACATTTGTATCCACGATAAGACTGTTGCTGAGGTCCAGATTAATCCAAAAGCACAATCACCAGTTCAAAACTTAAGGTAGATGCAGTCCGTCCCCATCAAGTTTTGATATACAATTCTGCTTTATTTCCCTCTTTCCCATACAAAAGCATTACAAATATGTCCACATGAACAGTCATTTTTTGTTCTCTAAATTATCCAAGTTTTAGTGCTAATATGTAACTATCCTCAGTTTGTGTCAACATAATAAATTCCCAGTGCAGTTGTGAGAATTTGAAGAAAAACAAGGGGAAAAAAATGTATCAGTCTCAAACTATGGATAGCATCAAATTATATGATATGCTTCTCTTTGGGCATCTACCAGCAAAAGTTCTTAGATACTAATGTGACGACATAATCAGGGATAAGTCGACCACCTTAATCCTTCTCATTCCTGTTTCTCCTACTAAACAATCCAGCTGTCAGCCTCTCAGGAATGTTCTTAAAATTATTGTGGTCAGGTCTGCCATAGATAACCCTGGTTATCAAGCATCTAAGCTCTTTGTAGAGGCAATAATGGCATGCTAGATTGTACTCTGTTCCAGGTCAGTCATTGGTTCACATTAGCAAAATTGCGTCAGTCATGTTGGATGTCACACTCATAGGAAATGCCCTGACCATAGTCGCATATTGAGAATCCCATCGTAAATCAAAATCCAAATTTAGCCAATTGTGAACTAAATTGAATTGAGAATCGTTAAGATTTAGTAGAAACTACAAAAATTAAAAAAAATAAATAACGTTTAACAATAGTATATATAAAAAACAAATTAATTAATTAATGTGGTATGTGTTACACAATAATCTTATACGAGGACATGATTACACCGTCTACTTAGGAAAGCAAGAGAAGTGGGTTCAAATCCCACCAACCATAAAATTATTCAAAAATCATAATATAATCTCTCTTCATATTAAAAAAATGGACTTGGAATCCTCCTATGTTTTAAAACCTAACACATTTTAAAGTGTTGTGTAAGCTTATTGTTCAAAAAAAGTAGTTGTCAGACCATTGGGTCTAACTAATCTAACCTATGTAACATTGAACCATATTTATTTCACTAAAATAACAATAGATAATTCTTGAGTGCAAGTTACATTAACCTTAACATCCTTGGAAGATGTATTATGACATTTTTCTATAAAAAAAAAAAATTGAGAAAAAAATGTTAAGAACATGTTGAGTTGAATCTGACTCGATCTGATTGGATTCTAATAAAAAAAACCTTTGATCACCAAAATAACAACATATAGTGCGGAGACATTGGTTATTTTTGCACTAAACACTCTTAGAAGTAATATTTATGTCATTTTCACCAAAAACAAAAAGCTAAAAATGAGTCGGGATAGGTTGGATCCAATAGTTTCAAAAATTGCATTAATCGTAAAAAATAAATTGAATTCCAAAATAGATTCGGTGATATCGTATTGATCTATGCATGAATCACAAATCGAATCGTAAATTGTAAGATTTTGCCAAACAGAGGCCCCAACACATGTTGGAGAGGAGTCTAAACAAGTCCTATCAATTTTTTCATATTTTACAACCACACATAATTTCAACAATTGGAGACATGCGTGTGTATTGTTTAGATACTCATGATACACTAGTCGGAGCACAAATTTGAAAAATAAATAAATAAATAACTAGGGCCAAGGATTAAAATCAAGATAAAGTCAATTTACACATATTAATAACTCCTCCTTTAGCTTTTTTTTTTTTTAATTTTAAAAACCAGCCTAAAACTTTTAATGTATTCAAGAATAGAGCATTTACCATTTTGATAAAAGATGTGTACATACATAAATATATGGAAATAAAATAGGGGACCATTAGTTAAGTAGTAAAACTCGACACATCAACCTTACGATTGTGGGTTCAAATATGGCAAGGAGACACTTTGTGCTATTAATGACAAAGTTTATATTCTACCCAATCTACCCCCTCATACCCTCACCCAATGAGGAGTAAACTGATTTTACCTTTTTTATATTGTAATATATAAATAAATAGGTTGTTAATATTTTCATGCATATATAAGTAACTATCTGTTGTCATGTCCCTGATGTGTTCGTATTCCAATTTTTTGAAAATTAATATGTTGGCTCAACCATAGTGTGTCATTCCCATGTCCAATATTTGCATCCGTGCTTAGACTTTAACTTAGTTCAACAGTATTTTGCACATGGCTGGCCTCTGGTTGCAAATAGGAATTCATCTAACTGGGTCAATTGGCCCCCTATCATGCCCCTTGTTGAATGGCTCATGTTATTGAAGACTCTAGACCTCGTTGGAGATACCCAAATTACTCTCTTTTCCTAAGCTGGAAAACATAGGGGTAAGTTGTTCGTAGAGGCCATGTTTGGTTTCATTCTCTAAAGAAGAAGAAGAAGAAAAAAAAATTGAACTAATTTGACAAAAATAAATATAAAAAATTTGAATATTTAAAAATTATTTTTTCCCTCTAAAAAGATTATAAAAAAACTATATAAAAATGTTAAGTGCTTTTGATTTTTCATTTTTTCATGAAATTAATTTGTAGTTTTTAGAAAAAAAATTCTAAAACAAGTTTCTAAAAACCGAACCAAACATGGCCCATTTCCAAAGAATGTGACATTGACATCAACATGACATCTAGATGAGTTCCGATCCTCTCTCTATGTTTTAGTTTTCTTCCATCAAATACAATTTTCCTTTCAATCAAAATCAAAGTTTTAAAAGGCTTTACTGAGGCTCACCTCAAGACTAAGCTAAAACGCATTAAGGCTTTGATTGATACTCCCCAAAGGCTTGCACAACACAGTCCGAGGCATGCACCTTATACGCCTTTTGTGCATAAGCATATGAGGAGTACGCATACGAAAAGGTTGTCTTAGGCTCTAGTTAAAGTTAGTCTAATATATGGTTTAAATATAAAAAGAGCAAAAAATAAAAAAGAATCCATTTTGCAACTATATTTTATAAGAAAATTTACGTAAATGACCAATCAAGAAAAAAACACAAAGTTAATGCTCAAGTGAAAAGTTCAATCACTAAAGGTAAGAATGTCAATTTCACTTTCAATGAAGGCAAACTTCCTTCTTTGTAGTGAAATGTTCGATGCCTTAAGGAGAAAAATTACTTTTTATTTATTTTTTTACAATTTTAAAATATTTAATTTATTTGCTAAGTATTAAAATTAAAAATTCGAAATGCGTACGCCTCACCTCATGACGGGTAAAACGACTCGTGTTATGCATTCACCTTTAAAAACTTTGATAAAAATGTTTTAAAAAAAAAATTTTTTAAAAAAAAAAAAAAGGAAAAAGGAAAGAAAATAGCATAATACTCTTAAGATTCAATCATGATTTCATGAACCAGAATGAAATTTTAATGGAAGATACTCGTACCATTCATAAAAATTGAAATAATAACCTATTTGGCATCAAAGGGTAGTTGGATCAAGACAATATTTTATTAATATTTAAATTCAGTCATTTCTTCTCAAACGTACAAGTACCTAGTCTAAAAAGAAATATTTAAAACAATTTGTTTGATACTTACACAAAATAAATACAAATCGATTGGCAAATTTGAATTAGTTAATTCTTAAAAAAATAATTTTAAATCACTCAACCAAACCTCCCATTTGTAGCGAAGGCTGATGTCGCAAGCCAAATCTTTTGAGTGCACAGCGGAATAAAGGCCATGTTTGGTTTGGTTTTGAAAAACTTGTTTCAGAAAAGAAAAAAAAAATTAAAAATTAGTTTCATAAAAAAAAAAAAAATTTAAAAATCAAAAGTACTTATCATTTTTATATAGTTTTATCTTTTTGGAGAGCATAACTATTTTTAAAAAATTCAAAAAAAAATATTTTTCATGTTTTTTTTGTCAAACTAGTTTCTAATTTTATTTTTTATTTTTTTTAAATTCAGAAACACAAACCAAACATAGTCAAAGTTTTGCCTATGAGGCACTTGAACTCCACCTTGGTCCAAGCCCGCCTCTCTTTCAACCATCCAAGTGTTGAATCTTTACCCATCTTGACATATCAGGCCTAATGCTTTGTCAAGCAAGAACAACTCCTTTGAAGAAGTCTCGCACTTCAACGCTTGCCTCAATTTGCACATCTATATGGCCAATCGGTTGCTTCACTGCACCAAGCTCACCAATTTGCAAGGTGCTCGCCCCACTGAAGGGTCCAATGTCGTCAAGGTCCCTTTTGCCACACAACCGCACACCAAAATGTCATTGACAGTGTTGCCCACAACTTCATGTTGCCCAACCATGCAACAACGTAGGCCCCGACCCAATTGACAAGCTTCCATCACATGTAGGGTCTTTGTGGCGCTCATATCGAATGGCCATGAGCCCCTTCTTTACCCCACACATGATTGAGGATAGCTTGCATGACCATAGCATAGTCTTCGTGCACGCTTGACATGCTATAGTCCACGAAAGGCCATTACACACCTATGGAGTTGCACTTGCATGTTGCTTGAGTAAGGTAAAGTTGGTCCATAGCCCACAAGAAGCATTGCATATTCCCACAAGCTTAGCACAATGGGTCTCACATGAGGGTAAAGCTTCATGTCTTTCAAATGTTCCCACGAGTGGCAGCGTTCGTACCAAACTGCTAGCTTTAGGCCACAAGACCCCCACGAGCATGACTAAACCAAAGCACATGTCCGTGAGTTGGAACACGAGGCTTTGGTGGAGCCTCGATAACCTATTCAGTCTAAAACAACACTCCAAGATGCTACAATATATGGCATAACAGGTGTGTGTCACAAACCTCATGCCTAGGAGGTGCGCACAGTGTTGGCACTCATGCCATTTGATGACATTGTTCATAGGGCTCCCAAACATGGAGACCTAAGACGCTCCTTCTGAGGGCCAAAGGCCCACCCCCAAGTTGCCTCTGGTTTGCCCACTTTGGGTGCAGAGGCAGGTAAAAGCACACCTTACCCCTTATAATAGCATTTTAAGCCATTTGCTAACTAACATGAAAAAACATCGGTCATGTTTGAGAAGTCATCAAAATGATTTTTCATTAATTCTACAAATAATGAAAAATTACAATATTTAATTATGGAAAACTACATATCTTCATAAATTTCTAGTAAAAATATCATGTCAAAACTCCATTGTTTGACCCCCCAAAGCCTTATGCCAAAAGTTTAGCCAAATTATCCCACCAGGTTGCATGACATGCACCAACATGCAAGCTTGGGAGGGCGGGCGCTGAGCGTTCTATTGGGTGTGCTACTTGACATGCACGTTGGACTACATGGGGACATCCTCCAGCCACAATGAGGTGTCAAACCACTAACTTGGAATCCCGATTGCATACTCATAAGCACTCGAAAAGGCCTTGACTTGAGCACTCCCAAGGTCACCACACATGCAAATGTCACAAAGTTGGTCTTGAAAGGTCAACTTGTTGTGACAACCAGCCATGAGGCAAGGCCAACAAGACCACTGTATTGGGCCCTCAAATTTTAACAAAATTTAGGACCCCTAACTAATTTAGCTCTTATAATAAATAAATATATATAATAAGTCAAAACAATCAATCAAAACAATTCCCAGAAATTGAAAAAGAAGCCAAAATATGTTTGCAAATAAATAAAAATGGTCAAATCTTAAATTATCCAATCAAAATACCACTCTATCGCATCTTTGTAGCTTAATCAAATCAATGAAGCCAAACAACCTCTCATTTGACTAAAAACAAGTCTCAATATTACATTTATACCTCTCTCATGGCAAGTTCTCTCTACATCATAACAATAATAAAAATCTTCATTATTATTCTCTATCACTCTCAGTTATACTAAAAAGTCAAACTTATTACAACCATATTTATCTTTTTATCTCTATGCTATACGGTCAAAAAGGTGCTTCTCTCACTAAGGCCAAGTTTGGCATCCTCAAAAAAATCCAAAAAGTCAAAAAGTCACTATTCTTTTTAAGTCACATCATCTTATTTAAGTCACATCACCTCTCTAACACATCACTTCAAACCCAACCCAAATCCAACCCATATTTCGGCGCTGTTTGGGAAGCGCGCTTTTGGGCTATTATAGCCTCATTTTGGAAATTAGCCTAAAAGCATCCCTATAGCCACCTTTTAACTGGTTTTCAAAAAAAAAATAAAAAAAAAAAGAAAAAATAGCCTGTACGGACAGTGTAGGCGGCCCTACATATCAAAGGTCAAACTTCTACATCACGTATGAAATTACTTATTTACCCCTTTACAGCATTTTAAAAAATTATAATTCAGGGATAAATTTGTCATTTTACATTCAAACATCATTTCAACACACTTTTCAATACAACAACTCAACTAAAAATCTATCTCATCTTCCCAAACATAAAAACTAAAATACCTACTAAAATAATCAAAAAGCCAAATAGCCTACTAAAATAGCCACTTCCCAAACGAGGCCTTCATAAAAAGTCAAAAAGTGTACTTATTTAGTCTTCCCAAAGTTGGCCTAAATAAAAGTTCATCATAAGTCCCTCCCTCTCTTCTTCATATCAAAACAAAGTGTTATAACTCTCTTTCTTTCTCTCTCTCTCTCAGGAAATAAAGTAAAAGTAGCATGTACTTCTGTTTGTCATTATTAAACATATCAAAAGGTGAATTTATACCATCTCTTATCAAGCAGACTAAAATAAAGCATCTCATCTCATCTAAGAAGCACGGACACTTCTAAGAAGGTGACATATTCGTGTCATGTCGTGTTCGTGACGGACACCAACACTCTTTGGACACTTTCCCAACACGTGTCTGACACTGTTCAAAACATGTCCTATTTTTTAATTTTTTTAAAGACCCGAACACTCTCTAGACATTTAGAGAACACACGTATCTATCGCTTAAACACACGTGTTTATCGATTAGACACAGGTAAAACTAATTATAAGTTTGAACAAAACAATTTAAGATACAACATAAAACAAAAACCATATAAATTTATAAAAATTAGTATCATATTACATTTTTTATTATCTTTGAATGATATATTTATATATATAACATATAATAAATATATAAAATTATATGTTTTATGCGTATCCTCCACATATCGTGTCTTGCATTTTTTAAAAATTGACGTGTCAGCGTACACGTGTCGTGTCATGTGTCCATGTTTCTTAGCATCTCATTGTACCGCTCTCCCACTTCTTCCTTTGAGGTGAAAATTTTCGTGTTAATTACAAAAAATAATTATCCTTCTTCACTTGGTTATCAAAATTACAGTAGGTACATTTATTTCATTTTTCAATATATTGTGTTTCATTTTCCAAAATAGTCTTACATGATTTAATATATTAATTATAAAAGTTGTTTTGTTTGTGAAGGTTAGAAATATTGGGTGATTATAGAAAAAAATTATAATTATAATAAATAAAATTGTTTTGATTGTGAATATAAGAGTTTTCAATAAAAACTATAGTATCCAAAAATTAAAAATTACAAGGTAAAAAATTATAAAAGGCCCAATTAAATTATTTGTCAAGAGCCTCAAATAGACTTGAGCCAGCTCTGTGTTTTAAATTGAATTTTGCTAAATTACAGAGCAACAAGAACATATTTTATCTTTTGAATTTTGTAATACTATGTAAGTAGATTTTTCTATTGAATATATATATGCAAGCAATATTTGTGTGTGGGGGCATTAATAAATTTATAAAAATAAAAAATAAATAAATAAAGGTTATAAGCAGTTATTTTATTACATAAAAGGCTAATTTAAGAGTTAACCCTGTTTGGGGAGTGGCTAAATTAGCCAATTAGCCAAAAAGTTACCTTTTTAGCCAAAAAGCCAACAACCCATACCAAAAAGTCAAAGATTCTCTTTTCTCTCTACTTTGCCGCGACTTTCATCCCAAACATACAAGTTTTTTTTACCTACCTTTTTAGCCAATTAGCCAAAAAGTTACTAAATTAGCCTGTTCCCAAACGAGGCCTAAGTTTAGGACCCAAATACACCTTTTTCACATATAAAAAAACACTTTTACATAATTTTTATACACTTTTTACATATTTGATACACTTCTTTTAAAAAAAAATTCTAACATTAACAACAGTCTTTCTATAGACCAACAGCTAAATCACTAACAAATTTCCTAAAATTTTCCAACATTAACAACAGCCTTTTTAGCACATTCCTTATTCAAATTCCATAAACCAACAACAGCTAAATCACTACCAAATTTTCCGAATGTTAACAACAGCCTTGTTAGCATTTTCCTTGTTCAAATTCCAATAGAGCAGCAAAATCACTACCAAAATTCCTGAAATTTTCCGACATTAGCAATAGCCTTTTTAGCATTTTCCTCATTCAATGCAAATTCCATACATAGACCAACAACAACAACAGCAGCAGCTAAATCATCATCAGTGCCAAATTACCTGAATTTCTCGGCGAATCTTGGAAAAGTCATAGAAGCGTTTCCCAGGCAAGTGCCGAAACTCGCCCCACTCGCGGCCATCATCATCGGAATCCGAGCGATTCTCCAACTGCAAAACCAGAGGCCTCCGAGTGCATATATCGCAACCACGGGGAAGGAAGTCGCGGCCGACGAGGGCCTCGAGCACGCTGGACTTGCCGCTGCTCTGGCTGCCGATCACCGCCACCTGAGGCAACTCAACCTTCGAAAGCTCGCCGCCACCGCCGATGGGAGCGAAGATGTCTTGAAGCTTGTTGATGATGGGGATTACGGAGGAGCCGATTGAGGATGGCTTGGAGGATGTGGATAAAGAGGGAGAGAGACCGTCAATGGAGTTTACTTGTTGTCCCATTGTGAAATTCCTACAGAGAGAGAGAGACAGAGGTAGGGTTTTATGATAAGAGTGTCGTGAGATTGTTGGAGAAGCAGTAAGAGCTCAGTCTTTTTCGTTGCTCGACATTCAAAATAAAACAATCGACGGGAGCAGAGAGACAGTATTTGTTTGGTTGCTACTCCCACGACTTCAGTCGCACGCTAAACAAACGAGAGGTTGAGATATCTGAGGTAACTCTGTTTAGGTCAAGTTTGGAAAGATTAAATAAGCGTATTTTTTGATTTTTTATGAAATATAAGTTGAATTTGGGTTGGATTTGAAGTAATGTGTTAGAAAGGTGATGTAACTTAAATAAGATGATGTAACTTAAATAAGATAGTGACTTTTTAACTTTTTAAATTTTTTGAAGGATGCCAAATTTTGCCTTACATTATTAATAAGTTTTATTTTTATTACAATTTTAACTTTAGATAAAATAATGACAAAAGACAAAGACTCATCATACATATTATTTGTATAATTATCATAAAGAATAATAATAAACATAATACATGTCAAGAATTTCAAACGTTACTTACGTATCTTATCTGTTAAGAATCCAAAAACTCTTAAACAAAAACCCAAAATACTTAAAAGAAACAACCAAAAATATACATATCATTGAAAATTTTGATTGAATTGATGATGGATGCATCTGATAAATTATATCAATCCTTTAAAATGTTCTTGTTCTCAAACTGATGGATGTCTGCGGAAACACAAGTATGGAAAATATGCACACGTTTATAATTATTAATGAGAGGGCAATTTATGTGCAAATTGGGCCGAGTTAAGACCGTATGTTGAAATGGACCGAGCTAGGTACACTCTCTTGGTCATTGGGTCACGCTGTGAGCGGAAATAGGAATGGAGTAAGCTCGGTCATAGACTGGGCGGTTATTCAGCCCAATGCTTGGGCCGAGGTGGTTATATTTGATCCAAAAATGGCGAAGTGCGATGGTGGCGAAGTGCGGCTGGGTCTATCTCGGTCGAATACCCTCATGGTTCTGTCTGGCTTAACACAAGGCCATGCTAGCTCGGTTGAGCTATTATCAAGCCGAGGTAAGGAGGTTTGGGTCATCTCACTAGGTTGGTAGTGAGTAGGGTGTTATAAGGATAGGTATTATCCTTGGGAGTGTGATTCTTAGGAGGGCTCTGCTAAGGAGAATAAGAGTCCTACTAGGATTGTGCCAGGCAGAATCTATAAAACCTCATAACAGGACCTATGTATAGGTATGGCAATTTTTACTCTCAAATACATAGAGTTTTTGCATCTATTGTCTATTTGCTGGCTTAGGTATCGGAGAGATTTCCGGCACACACCCGCCGGCTAGCCCACGTTTGTATTTTCAGGTAATAAAGCGACGACGTTTGGAGGAGTGCAAACTTGATCAATAGGCTTATACGAGAAGATTATTTCGTGCTCATACAATTGGCGCCGTCTGTGGGAAGCAATCACAAAGAACAAACCTCTTGATTAAGTTTTCTTTCAACTGATTTCAATGGCGTACAATGAAGACTTGCTACATTCTGCCATTGATGGGCAAACCCCAGAAGGGGGCGGGAAACGCGAAGGCTTGCCTTTTATCCCGTCTATGGCAGAGTTAGTTCTCTAGGGACGAAACCCACGGAAGGACACACGAGAAAGACGGGGCTCCAGTCCTCGTCGCTCAAAAAGCCTTGAAAGGCAGAGGCGGAGGTTGGATCCTCAGGTTCTAGAAGATCGGGTAAAGGAGCAAGACGAATTGATACAGAGGATGGCGGCAGACATAGAGACAATAAAGTGCCAAATAAAAGGTAAAGGTGTAGCGGAAGAAGGCAAAACCTGCGCTCTTACCACTCAAAAGATTGTGACAAACAAGTCACGTCATCACAAGCTGAAAGTAGAAGCCTCAGGATAGGCGATACACAATCAAGGACTTCTAGGACTCGTTACTCCAGGTCTGAGAGAACGAGGACTGAAAAGTCTTACACGGAGGGAAGCAGTTATCAGCCCTCGCATTCGCACCAAACGACATCTTGACACACGGAGTTGCCTAGATCGGCGGACCTACGGATAGTGCTTGAGAAAAGGGCTCGAATGAGAGAAGACACTCAGGCCCGCCACCCCTGCAGAGTCTCTGCACTACAACAGTTGGCTCCTAGAACACATGGGAGTGTCAAGGTTGGAATGCTAAAGTCGCGCCTTGCCTATAAACCAGTAAACAAAGCGTTAGCAGGGTTGCCAAGCTTGCCGTTTGTTTTGGCGATAGAGAACGCACCATTACCCTCAGGCTTCCACCAGCCCAAATTCACTACTTATGAGGGGAAATCGGACCCCTACATGCACTTGAGCCACTTTCTCCAGGTTATGGCCGTATATCGGCAAAACAAGGCTCTAATGTGTATCTTGTTTCCTTCCAGCCTTGGTGACCTGGGCTTTACATGGTTTGAAAGGTTTTCAGAAGGTAGTATAGCTTTATGGGCACAACTAGCAGAGGCATTTGTGACCAGATTCAGAATGAACACCAAGATACCAGTGGAGATTGACCAACTTCTCTCCATTGACATGGGTGAGAAGGAAACATTGAGGTCTTACAATAACCAGTATTGGGAGACTTTTAATTAGATTGAAGATTGCCCCACAAACCTAGCTATTGCCTTACAAGCGAGGTTTAGCTGGCAATTAATTGAAGGATTCAATGACGATGACGTCACCCCTCACAATGGAATCCCTAATGGAAATAGTGCATCAGCACATCCAGGTAGAAGAAGATGTCTCACACACCAAAGCAAAAGTTGGCACAACAGCGATGTTAGATAAAAAACCTATGGCAAAAGTGAACACGGTCAAGCGAGAAGAACAACCCAGCAAAAATAGACGAGGCGGACGAGCCAACAGAGAGGACGCCCAAGCAAGAGAGTTAAGAGTCCGCACTGCCATCACCACGGTATTCAATAAACCTACCTACCGAATTCTTAGCGAGACGCGATGAACTCTACGTTCGGCGGCTAGCCAAGTTAGGAGAAGCACAAAGGGGCTACGATGATAGGTACAGTTGCACCTTCCATGATGAAAAAGGGCACCGAACTGAAAATTGCACGCTATTGAGGCAACATCTAAAGGAGTTAGTAGCTGTAGGCCACCTAGACCAATATATTGAGAGCGGAACACAGCCGGCTTCCCAAGACTGCAACAAGCCGGATGGGATGCAGGTCGACGGTCCGCCACAAGGCATAATCAACGTAATACATAGGGTCATCGAACCTGAACGGGTATGTGAACTCAAAGAGATGATCAAAAAGGCCAAACACTTGAGAGAGGTACTAAGTGCACAACCTACCATCAAAAGGGGAAAAACGGAGGCAACGAACATCATCTCATTTTCTAACAAAGACTTAGCGAGGTTACAAAGCCCTCACAACGACACACTGGTGGTTACTCTGCTCGTCAAGAACTTTGACATCAAGCAGATTCTAATTGACCAAGGGAGCTCCTGCGAGATAATGTACCACAAGACCTTCAAGTAACTAAAATTTGAGGGCAAAGACTTGGCACCCGCAACATCTCCCTTAGTCGGCTTCAACTCAATGCCAGAATGGCCGGTAAGCAAGATAATTACGCGGTCGGGATAGGAGCGATGTGAAACAAGTGGAATTTTGGGTATTGAAAGTCTTTTCCACTTACAACATAATCTTAGGAAGAGCATGGTTGCACGCCATGCGAGCAGTGACATCGGCCTACCATTAGGTGTTATGGTTCTTCAACGAAATCGGAATGATTGAAGAAGTCTTAAGGGACCAAATCATGTCGAAACAGTGCTTCGTTACAATAAATGGCAGCCGAGCTACAAAAGGGTTTGTACAAATGGTAGAAGAGCCAGAAAGCAACGAGTTGTTCGCAGACATCGGCAAAACAGCCAAATAGAAGGCAATGGAAGACTTGATAGAGGTAAGGATAGATGAAAAGAACCTAGAAAAGTTCTTTTTGCTCAGCTCGTCTGTGTCCAGCACCGAGAGAATAGAGATCATGGAATTTTTGACCTCTAACATCGAAGTGTTCGCCTGGACATCATATGACATGCCTAGCATTGACTCCACCTTCATCTACCATCAACTCAATGTCTACCCAACTGCCAGACCAATTATACAGCGAACTCGCCGATCGACACTCCACCACGCAGAGATAATAGCAGAAGAAGTGGGAAACCTACTAGAAGCAGGGGCAATCAAAGAAATACACTATCCCAGGTTGATTCCCAACATTGTGGTGGTGCCAAAAAAGAATGGCAAATGACACATTTGCGTGGACTACAAAACAGTTAACAAAACGTGCCCGAAAGACAGCTATTCCCTAACATGAATAGACCAACTGGTAGACCTAACAACATGACATAACCGACTTAGCTTTCTTGATGCGTATCACGGTTACCATCAGATCACTATATATGAACCGGATCAGGAGGTCACGTCGTTTACAACACCCAGAAGACTATATTGCTACAAGGTCATACCCTTTGGCCTAAAAAATGCAAGGGCAACATTCTAACGGATGATCAATAAAATGTTTAAACCATTGTCAGGCAGGACAATGAAGGCTTACATAGATGATATGGTGGTCAAAAGTAGAGATGAGAGGGACCATCTCAAGGACCTAGATGAGATGTTTCAAATTTTGAAGTCCCACAAGTTGCAACTGAACGTATCTAAATGTACATTCGGTGTGGGGTCAGGCAAATTCCTGGGATTTCTAGTGACCAACCGGGGTATAGAAGCTGATCCCTCTCAGATCAAAGCCATCCAAGATCTTGAAAAGCCCAACACAATCAAGGAGGTGCAGTATCTCACTAGCCTAGCAATCGTGCTAAACCGATTCATAAGTTGGTTGTCAGACAGGTGTCGATCGTTCTTCTAGGCACTGAAGGCCAAGTTTGAGTGGGATGATGAGTGCGACCGCGCCTTGGAAAGCTTAAAAGACTACATGACCTCTCCTCCGTTGTTAGTGACCCCAGTACCAAAAGAGGAGCTCTTTTTGTACTTAGCAGTTTCCCAACATGCAGTTAGCGCAATGTTGGTAAGAGCTGAAAGAATATATAACGCCCCAATTTCCTATGCCCAAATGATAACACAACCATCATGGCTCCTTAAGGGAAAACAAAAATAATTCTCCACACTTGCATTACATGATACAATTAGTTCCTGAATGCGATTATACGTTTAATCCAAAACCAAATAAATAAACAAATAGATACCCCCAAGGGTTTACAAGTTTCAAGGCTTAGGCCTAGTTACACAAAATGGTTATTCCAACCCACACAAATACAACCCTTGGCTTACAAAAGCGAGTTCTGACAAAATAAGAGCCTTGTACTCTCAACACATATTTCCTCGCCTTTAATTGGGCGGAATCACCGCATCTTTTCCTGCACAAAAATCCCCGTAGGGTGAGTATAAAACCCAGTAGGAAATGCTTAACAAAGTATAAATATTTTATATAAGTCTCAAGAAATGAAATGCACATGTCATGCTATGCTCCTTTTTTGAAAGTAAATCACATTTTCATCTTTTGAAAACCATCATACTCAATGATGTCATGCAATTTCAATTGTTCAAAACTTAACAATTTATTTCAAAGGTGGTAAATACGACTCTGGTAATCCCTAGGTCAGTATCTGCAAGTAGACTATACAAGTACTACCAAATTGTCATTTTTACTAGTATTAACCGAAAGGCTCGCCACCTATTCGTGCAGGCTTTCGGTCTTTAACGTCGGACTCTCAGGCCAACTTATTCAATATCATCTACACCACCTATCAAGACTTACCAACGTATTTACCCCAAAACCATTTCATTAAAACTTGTTTCTCAACATTCTTTTCTCAATGCAAGTTTTCAAATCAACTTTCAAAGGTTAATGTAATCAAATGAATTAATATGCCAATTTCACAAGATGAATATAAATACTTTGATTCCAATTCATCATCTAAGGAATAACATAATTCCCTCTTCTCAGGTATCCTCAACAATTAGTCATTTCAAGACCATTTCAACGTTTTGAACAATAATTTTCAAAATAAACAACAATTCTCATATTCTATGAAATTCATCATTTATATAAATATAAATAAGAAAATTTTCAAACATCTATTTATTTTGACACACAAAATAAATATAACAATGTCATTCATGGATTTTCAATCTCTTTTAAAAATTACCAGTTTCTAGGTTTTCTCACCAAAACTAGATAACTCAAATCTTTTGAAAGAAAACTTTTCAAAATCATATTTTCTTCAATCAACGAAGATCAAAACCCATAAGATCATTTTAAAAGAACAAGAGACAACCCATTTTCAAAATCGCTCAACTACTTAAATCAACAATCAATTTTCAAAGCTATCGAAGGATGATTTCAAAAATCATATAGATCTTGCAAATATATATATATATATATAACTCTGAGAAAATCCCTACCTCAAGTGTAGAAAACCCAAGCAACAAGATGGAACTTCAAAGATGACGAAATCAAGTTTTTCTTGGATCAAAATGAAGCCCTTGAAGCACTTTACCTTTTTCTCAAAGACACTAGGGTAAAAAACACAATGGATCTAGATGAAATCTTAGAGAGAAAGTGAGTTTTTGGAGAAAGAGACTCAAGATTTGAGTTTTTGGAAAGTTTTAGAGAGGGAGAGGGAACTGAAAAAGTGATCTGAAATATCAGATTCGTTGATATAACATGGTCCGCTCGTGCGTGGAAAGCTCCGCTTAAGCGTCGAATACACTTTCCCAGTACTTTTGCAGACAGGTCAGACTTTTGGAACCAAACATTTTCCGTTCGAGCGCATAAATGGCCACTCGAGCGGATAAGCAACTTTGAATGCATTTTGCATTTTTGTTTCGAGTCTTGCCCAGACATGAAAGGCAGCCCTAGACCCCATGGTGGCCGGGTAGCTCGATCCCCGACATACTCAACAAAGTGGCAAACATGAAAGAATTAACTTTTGATACAACTCTACAAGGCACAATTCGGGTTGGATTCGCATCTAAAGGTTTGGAGACATTACATGTTCCAAACACACCACTACAACCCGATAACCAAAATAAGGGGAATATAGGGAAACTAAGATATGTAACACCGTTCAAAACCATACCAACCCGAGCCTGGAACACCACAAAGAGACGAGTCAAAACCAGGATCGCTACAGAATACAACACTTGCTTATCTTTTATGTGAGCAAGACATTGCTAGGCGCTGAAACAAGGTACCTGCCGTATCGTTGGAAAAGCTAGCCTTAGCTTTGATGATGGCATCAAGAAAGTTATCACACTAATTCTATGCCCATACCGTGATTGTCTTAACGACCTTCCCCTTAAAAGCCTTGTTTGAGAGGGTGGATTTTTCTAGACGAATTTTGAAGTGGGCAGTGGAGTTGGGGCAGTTTGACATTAAGTTTCAACCAAGAACTGTGATAAAAGCCCGAGCTTTGGCAGACTTCATGGCTGAGTTCGCACCAGGCAATCATTATGTTTACCCAATCGATTTGACTGAAGAGGCTTTTCATCGAATCTGAAACTCTTCGTCGGCGGAGCATCCAACAGGTACGATGCAAGGCTAGGCATAGTCCTCATCTCACCGGATGGCCTAACAATTGAACAGGCAGTCAACCTTGGCTTTCCAGCATCCAACAATGAGACGAAGTATGAAGCATTATTAGCGGGTTGGAAATCAGCACTTCACATGAAAGCCACCGAGGTGATGGTGTACAGTGACTCCCAACTGGTAGTCAACCCGATGTTGGGCGACTATGAAACAAAGGATAATAGAATAGCTAAGTACCAGGAGTTGGTCAGAAAGGAGATCATGAAGTTTGAAGTAGTTCGGATAGAGCAAATCGGTCGAGAGGAAAATAGTAAAGCAGATGAGTTGGCCGATTTTGCGTCAATGACAGATACATCTATCCCACACCCATTGTTGATTGACTTCCTACCCAGACCAAGTATTGAAGAACCCAAAGCAGTCGAAGCATGTTGCGCCGAACTAGGCCCTTCTTGGATGTATCTCATCATAGTGTTTTTAAAAGATGGCATCTTACCAGAAGAAAAGAAAGAAGCCAACAAAATTAGAGCAAAGTCGTAGAGATTTTGGCTCTCTCCATTACTAGCATTATACAAAAAATCATTCACAAGACCTTACTTGAAGTGTGTCTATCCCAGTAAGGTCGAGGCATTTTTGTTCAAAATACACAAAGGCGTTTGTGGAAGCCACCAAGGGGGAAGATCGCTGGCCTATCGAGCAATTTTGCAAGGGTATTGGTGGCCATACATGCAAGCAGATTCAGAGAAATATGTCAAAAAGTGTGAAAAATGCCAGAAGTTTGTACATCAAATACATCAACCAACCAGAGAACTCCTACCTTTGACCAGCCTGTGGCCCTTTGCAATGTAGGGCCTGGATATAGTAGGACCACTCCCAACTGCGTCAGGCAATAGAAAGTTTTTTCTCGCAGTAACGGACTATTTCACAAAGTGGGTAGAGGCAGAAGCACTCACATCCATAAAAGAAAAAGACGTCAAAAATTTTGTCTGGTAGAACATCATAACCAGATTCGGCATCCCCAAGGCCTTGATATCTGACAACGGCACCCAATTTGATGACAAGATCTTCATGAGTTTTTGCAAAGAATATAAGATAGAATTCTACAACTATACGCCAGCATACCCAAGCCAATGGCTAGGCTGAGGCTTCCAACAAAGGAGTCTTGGACGGACTAAAAAAGAGGCTGGAAAAAGCAAAAGCCAAGTGGGCCGAGGAACTTCCCCACGTCTTATAGGCTTACCGAACTACACATCAGCGATCGACTGGTGAAACACCTTTTTCCTTGGCTTATGGCATGGAGGCAGTAATCCCACTGGAAGTGTGCCTCCCCACTATTAGGAGCAAAAATTTTGATTCAAACTTAAAAGGTGAGGCCATAACCCTGGAACTTGACCTTGCAGAAGAAAGACGAGGAAGGGCATTGGTGCACATTGCCTCATATCCGCAGAAATTATCCAGGAAATACAATAAAGCAGTGCACCCAAGGCAATTCAAGATTGGAGATTGGGTACTGCGAAAAGTAATGGGAAACACTTTGATGCCTGGAGATGGCAAATTAGGACTCCACTAGGAAGGACCATACAAAGTGACCGGTTTAGCAGGAAAATGAGTATATCACTTAGAAGATATGGACATCAAAGCTATTCCCAGGCCTTGGAACACAACCAATCTCAAATTATTTTATTTTTAGCTTTTTTTTAAAACACTTGTAATTTTTTCTTTTTCAATAAAACAAGTAGACTTTCTTCTGGTAAAATTATTTTCGTTGTTTGTAAAAGTTGTCAGGACAAGTAGGCTTAAGAAGGTTGGCAGGTGTGACCAATACTTTTTCTTCCTGAAGCCAAGATAAGGATCTAGGCTCAGGAAGGTTGGTAGGTTTGACTAACACTTTTCTTCTTCAGCCGAGATAAGGATCTAGACTTAAGAAGATTGGCAAGTTTGACCAACATTTTTTTCTTCTTTAGCCAAGATAAGGATCTAGGCTCAAGAAGGTTTGCAGGTGTGACCAATACTTTTTCTTCCTGAAGCCAGGATAAGGATCTAGGCTCAGGAAGGTTGACAGGTTTGACTAACACTTTTCTTCTTCAGCCGAGATAAGGATCTAGGCTTAAGAAGGTTGGCAAGTTTGACTAACACTTTTTTCTTCTTCAGCCGAGATAAGGATCTAGGCTCAAGAAGGTTGACAGGTGTGACCAACACTTTTCTTCTTCAGCCGAGATAACGATCTAGGCTTAAGAAGGTTAGCAGATTTGACCAACACTTTTTTCTTCAGCAGCCAAGATAAGGATCTAGACTGAAGAAGGTTGGCAGGTTTGACCAACACTTTTTTCTTCTTCAGCCAAGATAAGGATCTAGGCTTAAGAAGGTTGGCAGGTGTGACTAATACTTTTTCTTCCTGAAGCCAAGATAAGGATCTAGGCTCAGGAAGGTTGGCAGGTTTGACCAACACTTTTCTTTTTCAGCCGAGATAAGGATCTAGGCTTAAGAAGGTTGGAAGGTTTTGACCAATACTTAGTTTGTTCTTCAGCCGAGATAAGGATCTAGCCTCAAGACAGTTTTCCTTTAAACCGAGATAAAAATGGAAAAACAAATCTCAGTAATAAAAGTTTTGCAGTTTCCCAAGTTGTTCTTCCGTCGAGATAGGTATCTCTACCGAAAAAGGGAAAGGATAAGAAAAGACCGAGCTAACTAAGCCGGCTATTCTAGCAGTAAATATGATACACTGAAAAAGAGAAGTACCATGACAGAACAAAAAGATGCAAAAAAGCAAGCCAAAGATACTTCCATTCATTAGAAAAGTGAGTACAAGAGGAGGGGCTTGTAACCCGGTTACATTTTCAATAAGCAAAAACAAAAAAGAAAAATAAATCACGCAAAAAGGTCATCCAGCTCGGCATCCAAATTGACCCGAACTTCTCCAATTTTGCCTTTACGTGTTTGATCGGTCTCGGTCGCTTCGCTAAGGTCCAGCATGGCTTGGTTGGGTACTTCCGATTGGGCTAGCAACGAAGATTGGCGATTGAGGTCAGTGTTGACGGGTGGAACGTTGGCTGGATATGGGACCTCTTCCTTCTTAGCTTCCACTTCAAGGAATTTTTTTATGGACTGCATTTGCGTAGTCCGTCATGTAGGTCGAAATGAAATGTGCAGGACGATTGAGGAACACCTCGGAGTCCTGCGACTGACCGAGCTTTTTAGCTGCAGCCTTCCAGCCGCACTTGAAAAATATGTCTTTTCTAGCTTCGCACTACTGGACGTAGGTTTCTTCACCTTTTTTGAAGCCACAGTCCTCCGCATCCTCCATCTTCTTCCGCAGTTCCTTTATTTTGGTGTCCTTCTTTTTCTCCAGTTTAGCGAGTTCGTGCAAATACCGAGCTTTTTTCTCAACTAAGGCATTTTGCTTATCAGCCCCAGCCGCGCTAACCTGCTCGGTGAGTTTTTCATTCACGGTGCTCAGCTCAACCAAAGAAGCCTTCAGGACTTGTAGCTCAGCCTCTTTTGTTTTGACTTCAGCGACAGCCGCCTTGGCTGTTTTTTGCAATTCAATCACACGTTGGTGCGCAATGTGATTTTTCTGGATGGCCTGCACAGTGTCCACAAAGATAAGTTTTAACCGCACAAAATGATTGTGAAAAATATTAGATTTACTAAGAAGTCCAAAGCTTGCCAGGACCATCGACTTTGTGGTGGATTGAATCGCCTTCAGCTCGGTCAGGTTCTCGTGCCTTTCCATATCGGCGGGAAGGCACAAACTTTTGGATAAACCAAAAGCCAGTAGGTGATCTTTCTTAGTGGTAACGGAGTCAGCCGTGGTAACTACACGGCCTTTGAAAGTTACAGTCGGCACCCACGTCGAAGAAGAGCTAGCATGGTCGGGACGCCTCTCCCTTGTCTTGATTGGCTTACGGGTGGCTCAGTCTCTTGTGGTTTGGCGTCCTCTTTGTCCATCAGCCGCTGCGGTGGAGAGGCCGAGGTGCACAGCCTCTTGCTAGGCCGAGATGAGGTAGCCCGGGAGGAGGGCAACGCGACAACGGTTTCAATGGTCTAACCAGTTGTAGTCTGCTCGGTTTGGACCTCAGTGTTTGAGTTGGATGCCTGTTCGGTGATCAAAGCCTAGACGGCTCTCCTCTTGACCATCTCTTGCTCTTCGGTTAATGGGATAAGGTTGATCTGGGGCAAGTTGGGGTCCAGTTCAAGTGATGGTTCAAGAAGGAAGTCGGTAACCTTAGTTTTTCTCCTTCTGCTATATCGATAGGTCAACTCGAAATTTAGCAGCTCGGTCCAATATCGGTAGCGGTATCAAAGTGCGACATGAAGGGTGTCTTGATTGGCGTAAGCATAATTTGATTTAAGCTAGTTTAAATCTGCAAAAGAGGTAAGAAATGTAATGGGTTAGCGAGGTGGTTGTTGGAACAGCAAAGAAATTTAAACCGGAATGTTCTTTCCAGCTGTTCCTTTATTCCAGTTTATATTGTAGCCCGGTATCTGGGTTTCCTGATCTTCAAAATGGCCAGAAACCTAGAAGAAATCATCATCATTTAAATCTTTGTCTGGTGTGTTTTTGATAATTTTTTCTCAACCTCTTCTTACTTTGAGGTAGTACACCCAATTGTCGTCATTTTGGCCAAGCAAATATTGATGAAATAGCTCGGCCAATCCGAGGTTGAGGTCGAGCCGGTGGTTTAGCTCGGCGATACCATTTATTATTCTGTAAGTGTTTGTGGATAGTTGGTTAGGACACAATCTGGTTTACCTAAAGAAATCGCAGATAAGGGGTTGTACAGGGAACCAAAGCCCGGCTTCTACGAACGATATCAATGTAACAGGGACGAATCCCGGTTTACCGCAAGGTGTGGCGTTTAGCTCGGCTAAGGAGAGGTGGACGTCGTTTGGAATATGGTAGTCTCTTCGAAATTCAGCCATGGCTCTAAGCGAGTCCACCAAGAATCGATATTTACCCATTAAACTTAAAGATTGTTATGTTAAAATGAGCACGACAGCCTAGCTCGGCACTAGTGTGACTTTGGATGGCTTAGTTGAGCAAAATCGCCCAGGGGCAAAGTACAAGGGTGTGCCTGGCCAACCTAGTCAAGTCTGCAAAGTGGAAATAAAAGGTGTTATGCCCAGATAACTGGACCGGGCTAAGTAAAAAGGCAAAGTAAAATAAACCTAGCTCGACTATAACGGGGTAACAGACCATTTTCTAGTTTGGCCATAAAATAGGGCCGACTCAAGGTTTATAGCACGGTTGGTGATCAATGCATTTCTAGTTCGGTCAAGTACAAGCCTAAAGGTCACAAACAAGTGCCTAGTTAGGTCACTGATGCGATTTTGGATCAAAGTTCATGTTCTAAAGGTCATATATGTGTGTTTAGGTTTGTGCGTGAGATCTTGGTTTTATGATATTTTGCTCAAATGCTCTAGTGCATATAACACACATATATGGAGGTTAAGTATTGGAAGTATAGAAATGAATAAAAAGGAACATCAGCAAAAAGGAGAAAGAGGTATTAACAACTTACGAGTTTAAAAGCGTGAAGACAAAATTCAACCAGCAGGAGGGCAAGCGAAGCAGATGCTATAGTTACTTGGTTTGGGACTGGAGCACAAGAGGCACAGATGTGGAACTCAGAATGCAGGGAAGAGAAGATGAACAGTGAGAGTGTTTTATTCAAGAAATGGGTTTTGTATAGACACAAAAATGGCGGGACTTTTCGAACGTTTTTTTAAATAAATGTGAGGCGCTATCTGTCTGGAGAAGCAATGGACGTATGCCACGTGTCCCAGTAAGAACACGATGTCAGATATGCAAAATGACAGGCTGTGTAACAGGCACGGTTCTAGAAAACCGAGCTAACTAGGGTTGGACGTGTCTATGGTTTAGATAGGAGGAGTATTTTACTTCGGTTGGGTTGCTTTTGGTTCGGTTAGTTGGAATATCTTAGCACGGCTTGAGAAGACTAATCCTAATCATGTACTGCAGATGGAATTAAGGGGCAATTGAGAGGGCAATTTATGTGCAAATTGGGCCAAGCTAAGACCATATGTTGAAATGGACCGAGCTAGGTACACTCTCTTGGTCATTGGGCCACGCTGTGAGCGAAAATGGGAATGGAGTAAGCTCAGTCATAGACTGGGCGATTATTCGGCCCAATATTTGGGCCAAGGTGGTTATATTTAATCCAAGAAGGATTGGGGTGCGATGTTAGTGGGGTACCGAACTGGTTTATCTCGGTCGAATACCCTCATGGTTCTGTCTGGCGTAGCGCAAGGCCATGCTAGCTCGGTTGAGCTGTTATCAAGCCGAGGTAAAAAGGTTTGAGCTATCTCACTAGGTTGGTAGTGAGTAGGGTGCTATAAGGATAGGTATAATCCTTGGGAGTGTGATTTCTAGGAGGGCTCAACTAAGGAGAATAAGAGTCCTACTAGGATTGTGCTAGGCAGAATCTATAAAAGCTCATAGTAGGACCTATGTATAGGTATGACAATTTTTACTCTCAAATACATAGAGTTTTTGTGTCTATTGTCTATTTGTTGACTTAGGCATCGAAGAGGTTTCGGGCACACACCCGCTGGCTAGCTTACGTTTGTGTTTTCAGGTAGTAAAGCGACGACGTTTGGAGGAGTGCAAACTTGATCAACAGGATTATACGAGAAGATTATTTCGTACCCTTACAATTAATAGCGATGCAAACATCATGCCTCAATAGTTGTAAAGTTTATAATTAATATAGATTTTCATTCAGAGTTTTATTTTTTTTTAGTAAATGATTTACAGGAACTCTAATTTTTTATTTTATTTTTTTATGTAATGTATTCTTCCAAATGCAATTGGTTACTTTGGTTCCCACAGTATTCCATTTCATCAGAGGAATTGGTGTGGCCCTCTAGCTAATGTTCACAACAAAGAAATCAATAAAACATAAAATAAAAAAAAAAAAACACAGATATCGTTTGACAATAATAGACCAGACAAACTGATATTGTTTGACAATAAGATGTCGAACATGTTTGACATGTTCGACAGTAATAGACCGGACAAACTTGTAGCACTTATGTCCTTGAAAGCTTTTGGTAAGTGTATTTGAACCCTTTATTTTAATTTGGCAATCTTTGGTGTTGTTGTACCTTAGTTTTGGAGGTGTACAAATTGATTTAAACTTGTTGGGATTGCTCGTTCACATTTGTTCGCGTTGAAAAGTTGTTTGGAAACTTGAAAATCATGTTCTGGGATCGACACTGGTCTTGGTGGTGTCAACACCTTCTCTTTTAGTTGGCCACAAGGGTCGACACCAATCTGGGAAGGGTCGACCCTTATTCTGAATTTGTTCATCGCATTTTGGTGTCGACACCGGCTTTGGTGGTGTCGACACCTTCTCTTTTTGTTGGCCGCAAGGGTTGACACCAATCTGGGAAGGGTCGACCCTTGTTCTGAAATTGCTCACTGCTTTTTGGTGTCGACACTAGCCTGGGGAAGGGTCGACACCTTCTGTGCTGTCAAACTTAGTGTTCCAACTTTTCTTCTTGGGGTGACACACATGTTGAGGGGTTGACCCCCGCGACCCTTTTTCCAGATTTTTCTCTCGGTTTAGGGCCTACTTTTTGGGGGTTTTGACCAGATATTTTGGGTTGGCTCTGGGGCTTATTTCTATTTTTGACCTAGTACTATAAATAGGTCCTTACTTAACCCTTTCCTTTACTTTTTCTTCTCTTTCCTCCCTCTAAACCGTGAAACACTATCTCTCTCTCTATCAAAAAGCATTTTTTTCACTCATAGATCCTTAGATCTACTTGCTTGAAGGCCTCTCCTCACCTTGCTCCTTTGAGATAAAGTGTAGGGCTTGTCGAGGGCTTCATTTTGATCAGAGCAAAGCTTGGTTTCTCCTCCATCGACTTTTGGGTTTTTCTTCCTTCTTCCTTCTTTCTCTTCTAATCTTGAGGTAGGGATATTCTACTCTCCTATATGGGTTTTAACATAGATATTGTCATCTTGTATAGATGGTGTGACTCGAGAAGGTTTTTGGTAAATTTTTGGTTAGTTCCTATGTATATAAAAGAGGGGTTTTCTATTTGAGTTCCTTATGGGCATGAAGGGTTTTGAACATGTTATGACTTGAGAAGAATTAACGAAATTTGGTCTTTGGCATAATATTTGATAAATGGGGAGAGTTGCCCTAATTTAAATTAAATAAGTTATTTTGTATAAATAACGAGATTGGCTTGGAAATTATGGGATTGAAGGAATATGTGATTAAATGGTGTAGTTGGATTAATAAATTACTCACCTATGGAAAAGTTGATAAATTATTTGTTGATAGATTTACTTATCTGTTTAGAAATATCTGTTTTGGGCTATCGGTGGAGGATAGCCATGATTGTTGTAGAAACTGCATGATGATTAGGTGAATTGAAACTAATCAATTGGATTATGTCATTGAATATGATAGTTGGATTAAAACATTGAATATGTGATTTAATTGGTCATTGTATATAACAACGTGTTTGAATACATTGTATATGTATCTTGTTTGGAAGGAGATAAGGGATGTACTCCATTGTTTGGAATGAGAAAGGGGATGGACTTCAGTGATAATTAAGTTGGCCGGAGTGTCCAGGGTGAAAGTCCCGAAATCATATATATATATATATGGGTGCCGGTTCCCTCGGACGTAGTTCCGTAAAATGGCAAAGAAATAGAAGTGTATGAATAAATGTTTATGATTGAAGTGTTGACAAATAAGTTGTAGTCTCATTTTGAATTGTTTAAATGATGGTGAACTATGCCCATGAACTGATTTGGATAAGTAAATGTAAATGAATGGAAGTATGGATGTCAATGTTGATTGGTTATGGAGAAGGTGTAAGTTGGTTGACAAGTGTTACACATTTATCGAATGCTATTGTTTTAGTTAATTCTCATATATTGTTTAGCATATCTCTACTGGGCTTTGGCTCACCCTACTTAGGACACCATTTTTCAGGTACAGGAGACATGCCACCTCCAAGGACATAGCTTGGGAGGTTTAGGGGTTGAAGACTCCATTTTGTTATTCGTTTGATGTTAAATGTCTATTCAAGCCTAGGGCTTTCTATGTATAGAGTTAGAACTCTTCCTTTGTTGTAACCAAGTGTTAATTTGGAAAGCTGTAAGCCCTTTGGGCACTTATTTTTGTTGTTTAGAAGTTAGAGTTACATGCTATAGTTTCAAGATTAATGTTTATGAAATATAAAGCATGTAATATCTTTTGTGAAGGAAACTCTGATGAATGGAAATGTAATATTTCTCCTATGTTTATGACAATTTGTGAATGGTTGTCTTGTACTATTTTTGAGGGGTTACAAAACTGCTATTGTTCGAACGTCAAGTGTCAAACAACATGTTGTTTGCTAGAAATCAATCGTACAGATGTTTGGGGTTCGAAATTCCAGTGCCGAACGGTTTGGAAACTGAATCATTCAACTACAAATTTCATGGCAATGGAAAAAAGTATACAAAACCCTAAAATCTAAGCCAAATGAGAACTCACCCACTGTATCTCCAATGTGGAGTTGTTCACAACTGTGTTCAGCACCACCGATAGTGTCTTTGATGAGAAAAAAAGTGTATTGAGCAATGGGTCTTCACCGGTTTAAATAGAGAATGGAGGGGGAGATGGAATATCGAGGGGGATGAGGGTGTGGGGTGCGTAAGTTAGTGAGGATAAAGATGGAAGATTGTAGGTAGGGGTGTGTGAGTAAGGGTAAAGATGGAAGGTTGTGGTGTGTATTGAGCAAAACATTTATTTCTCAAATTACTAAAGGTGTGCCTTGAGGAATGGTTTGCCTTGAGATAAAATGTAGTGTGTAAATAGAGGCACCCAAATATCTGCCTTTTTTTTAAAGAAAATTTGCTTTTACCCTCCAACTTTACGATCAATTAACAGTTGACCATATCCACGTGTTATTTTTTTAAATATTTGATGATATAATGTGTGTTATAAAAAGTTAATTTTAATTTTAATTTAAAATTAAAATTAAAATATGATTTTTATTATTTATTTTGATAATATTGACACTTTATAAAATTGTTACTTGAATACTTATATATATTAATTTTAGTTAAATTATTTGTGTATATTAATAATTTTAATTCTATCGTACTATGAAAATATAATTATCATATAATAATTTTGTTTGATATATATTAAATTATAAAATAGTAAAATAAATACTCATTTTTTATATTAAAAATAACAGTTAAATTAGAAGAATAATTAGTAACATAAAATTAAAGTAATTCTAACTATTTAATTTTTTTTATATTCATTTGAAAAATAAAAATATGTAAAAATAAAAATTATATAAAATTTATTAAAAAAATTAAATATAAATATGTTGTACTTAGATTATCATATAATGATTTTATATGATATATATATTAAATTATAAGATTGTAAAATAAACATTCTTAATTAAATTAAAATATCAACTACATAAAAAAAAGGGAGACTTATTTATAAGTCATTTTTCAGAACCTTATGCTATGCTAAGTCCTGTGTAATTTTTTATAGAGTCTCAAGTCCTATTTTCATAAGAATGTATTCCACAAGATCCTAATCTTTTTACCCTCCATTTTCACACCTTCCCTCTCTCACTCTCTCTCTCACTCCCAACCACCGAATTAAAACTATAAAATTAAAACTAATTTATTAAAGAAATAATAAATAAAAATGGTTATCATTTTTTTTTTGGTAGCAAATTTTTTTTTTAAAATTTAAAAATAATATTTTTGGTGTTTGTTATTTGGGACATTTGTTGTCGTTTACTTTTCTCGCTGCGATTCCTCGTAATTTTTTTTAGCTGAATCCCATTTTTTTCTTCATTTTCCCTACTCTCCTCCTTCAAGACCTCTTCTTTCTTCTCTTTCTCAATCCATAGCCCTCACTGGGTGTCTCAACCCCATGAAATATTGAAAATCGGAAGCAGAAAAAGCTCAGACGAGGAAGAAGAAGAGAAGAGTAGTACCGCGGTGTTCAAGGTGTGTTAAATTTGGTTTTGGTTCTGTTTTTGTTAAATTGGTGTTGTTTTGTTCATGGAGAATGTTTATTTTTCAAGGCATTTTGTTAATAGCTTAAAATCTGATGTTGTTCTAAAATTTTTGGGTATTTAGTTTTCTTTTCCTGTCTAATAGCTCAGCAATTATTACTCAGTTGTTTGTGTTCAATAGTGTTGTTCAGTTCCCAGAAAGTATTTGTGTAATAGTGAGTGGTCTTGGAATTAAAGAATTCTTGAGTTGAATTCAACTCATTTTGGGTTTTGAGTTATTGATGTTTTTAACCCTGAGGGTTGTCATGAGTGGTTAGTGGGTGTGCTCCCCACACAATTGCTGAGGTTTCGATTCTTGGGGCCAACTGGTTTGGTGAGTTGGTTCAGCTATATGTATGTATGTATGTATGTTGGTTGATCCGACGATATTCTTCACATATATTATTGATAATTTTTTAAATTTTACAATTAATAATACAAAATAAAAATATATTAAGATTATATATCTATTTCAAAACAAACGGATTAAAAAATAAAACTTATTAAGTTTATGAAATGTAACGTGACACATTACGTTACGTTTATGTAAATGTCACATTACGTTTATATAGGTGTCACGTTACGTTACGTTTATGTAGGTGTCACATTACGTTCATATTGGTGTCACGTTACGCTTATATAGGTGTCACGTTACGTTACGTTTACGTAGATATGTCACGTTACGTTTATATAGGTGTCATGTTACGTTACGTTTATGTAGATATGTCACGTTACGTTTATATAGGTGTCACGTTACGTTACGTTTATGTAGATATGTCACGTTACGTTTATATAGGTGTCACGTTACGTTACGTTTATGTAGATATGTCACGTTACGTTTATATAGATGTCACGTTACGTTTATGTAAGTGTCACGTTACGTTTATGTAGGTGTCACGTTACGTTACGTTTATATCAATTTCCTATATATGGTTTTATTACTTATTTATGATATTAACAACTAATATTGAGCGTAAATGTGTCAACAAACTTCCCACAGGACTTATGGGAACATAAGTTTTTTAGTAGGGTCATATGTAGCATAAGTCTCCCTAATAGGACTGCTAAATAATTTTCCCTAAAAAAAAATCTAACAACGACTAATCAAGAAAATATTACATAACAGCTAAACTTAAAAAGAAAAAATAATGAAAACATCCAAACGATAGATACATCTCAATATATGAAATGATTCATCATCTGTAATATGATGTCAAAACATAAAAGAACTTACTGTTCAACAATGGAAGCAGTAAATCCAAGCTTTAGAGGTTCCTTGAGAGTATTATTGTTGTGCAAATTTTTTCTTTTGTGAGTTGTGATTATATAAATTAATGTAGAAAATGAAGTATAATTTCATATATAGAATTACTATAAAATTTTAGTGACAAATCCATAATATAGAATAATATAGAATTGGTATTGGGTATAAAATAATTTATAGAAAAATAAGAAGAAAAAAAGAGAATTTAGCATTAAAAAAAATTCTAATACTCTTGAAAGAATTAAGAAGAAGAACATGAAACGTAAAATTGGTATTGGGTTTGTGGATTATTTCAATTTACGATGAAAAATATATAGAAAATAAATATTTGTTAAATATAATCCATATAAAATAAGTAAAATTAGTATAATTTAACTTAGGTTTGGATTTGTGTAAAATACTATATGTAATAAGAAAAAACCTACTGACATGACTCTCTTAGAAAAAAATATGCATCTACAATGTGTCATCTAAGCATAAAAAAAATACTACTTTTAATATAATATATATATATGATATGATTACACCTTTTCAGATTTCGAATAATCATATATAGCATATATTATTAAAAATAGTATTTTTGTGACGTCCTCAAAATAAACTCATAACTCATATATTCATGATACAAGAAAGAGATATCATATTCCAAACATCAGAGTATTAAGTACAAAAGTATTATATGTTGACAATAAAAGTAAATGCCTTACGGGCTTACAACTTTCCAAGTCAACACTTGGGTTCAACAACAAAGAGTTCTAACTCTTTATACAAAATAAGCCCTTGGCTTGATTTACATGTAATACAAAAAAAATAACAACAAAAGATCCTTCAGCTTCTAAACCTATAGCGGTCCCGGGTTTACCCCTTGTTGTATAGTGGTCCGGACATGTGTCCGTGGATGTTGGTAATTGAGTATTGTCTTATTTACGTCCTTTCTTGCTTTGTTTTTGAGTTCTGAGGATGTGTTGGCGAGTTTGTCACAGGTTGGTTAAGTTTAAGAACCAAGTCTAGTTGCCCAGAGTTTAGCCGCTTCGGCCGAAGCGACATGTTTACGCTTCAGCGGATGGGTTGTTGTTGCTTATGCGCCGGCGGAGGTTTTGGCGCCGAGCGGAGAATGCACCCTTCGATATTCGTGCACACCGCAAAACTTCTGCAAGTGTGGTTTATGCGCCGAAGGGTCTTTGTCTTCAGCGTCTGATGTATGTTTTAGTGAGAGTTCGAGGAAGACCTGCGCTCGAGCGGGCTGGGATCTACGCTCGAGCGGACGAACTTTGTGTCTGTGTCTTGGAGCTCGAGCGGACAATGTTGCGCTCGAGCGGAACCTGTTTTATGTGTCTTTACGCTCGAGCGGAGTGTCTTACGCTCGAGCGGACCTGTCGTATAACTGAGTGGGACTGGGCATTTTAAATCACTTTTTGACTTATCTTCTTTCTCTTACTTTACCAAAACGCCATTTTCAGAGCTTCTCACTCAAAAACCATAACTTCTCTCTAAGTATTGATCTAGCTAGAGTGTGTTGTTCACCATTTGTCTTCACAAAAAGGGTGTTGATCGTCGAGGGCGTCATTTTGATCCGAATAGTTTGGTGTTTGGAGCATTTTGGTTTTGGGTCCTTCTCCTTTGGAGCTCATCTTTTGAGGTAGGGATATCCTACTCCTCTTTATGAGTCTTGTCTTTAAATTTTAGCATTTTGATATGTTGGTAGTTGTTGTGTAATTTTGGGAAACTTTGGGCCATTGTGTAATTTTACAAAAGTTTGGGGTTTTGTCTATAATAAACCTAGAAGCATGTTTGGTATAGAAACATGGAATTAATGTTGAAACATTAGTGAAATTGGAACCTAAGGGTTGTTATGTTATGGACTATAACGATGGATAGAATACATTGATTTCATGTATTGTTATGTGATGTGTATAATTGTTGTTTATATACATTGTGTTGTGTTGGAGGAGATAGGGGATGTACTCCGCGGTTTAGGGGAAGATAGGGGATGTACCTCTAAACCGGATGTTATTGGGAGGAGATAGGGGATGAACTCCGTAGATAGAGCATGTATGCTTATCTAGAAATGTATGGACAGAGCGTATATGCTTGTCTTGGAAAGTATGAATATGACAGTTATGTTTATATTTGTTGAAGTGAAATGTGTTGACATGAGTGCTTGTCTCATGTGAGATGTTTGAGCCAAGGTTATGATATGGCAAGTGAAAAGGAAATATAGACTTAAACGTCTTGGAATTGTATTGTGTTATGAAAGAATGTAAAGGAGTTGGCCATCTATCAACTGTTAATCTTTTAGTCATTATTCATAACTGGTTTAGTATATTCCTACTGGGCTGTGGCTCACCCTATATGGGAACATCATTTTCAGGTACATGTAGCATGCCACCTCCAAGGACTTAGCTTGGAAGGCTAGTGGCGGACGGACTTTTTGGTTGTCTTTCCTTTTGTAATATTACATGTAAATTCAAGCCAAGGGCTTAATGTGTAAATGAGTTAGCACTCTACTTTCTTGTAACCAAGTGTTAACTTGGAAAGCTGTAAGCCCTTAGGGCATTGGCTTTTGTTGTTAACATATAATACTTTTTGTAATAGAACCCTGTTGAATGAAAGGACGTGGATCTTTTATATATCATAGCATGTCAACACTGTTAGGTTTAATGTCATTATTTTGAGGGCGTTACAAAACCTCCCAAGTTACGTCCTTAGAGATGGCATACCATCTGTACCTAAAAATGATGTCCCATAAAGGGTGAGCCAAAGCCCAGTAGAGATATACTAAACCAAATATGAGAAATAACTAAAACATTAGCATTCGATAAATGGTTAACACTCGTAAATCAACTTACAACACTTTCCAGTATCATGACAAATACATCTGTGTTTCATTCCACTTTTCCTTTACTTATCCAGTTCAAATTCATAAACATGGCCCGCTATCTAGCCAAACAATTAAATGAGATTACAACTCATATTAAGACATTTCAATATTTCAATTATCTACGTTATGCAAACGTAATCAAGATTTTGGGACTTTCACCCTGGACACTCCGGCCAACTTAATTATCAATGGAGTCCAACCCCTATCTCCTCGCAAACAGGTTTGAGAGTACATCCTCTATCTCCTCTCAAACCTTGGAGTACATCCCTTATCTCTTCCCAAACAACATACATATGCAATGTATTTAAATACTTATCATATACAATGATCAAGCAAAGCACATATTCAATGTATTATTCCATCCGTCATATTCAATGACATACTCAATCGATTAGTTTTAATTCACCTAATCATCATGCAGTGTCTACAACAATCAAGACTATCCTCCATCGATAGCCCAAAGCAGTTATTTCTAAACAGATAGTAAATTGTCAACAGATAAATTATCTACAATTTCAAAGGTGAGTGATTAATCAATCCAACTCCACCATTCAATCTCATAATCTTCCAATTTCATAGTTTTCAACTCAATTTCATATTTCCATAGTTCCCGAATTAATTATACAAATTAATCATTTACATTAAATTAGGGTTTTCACTCCATTTTCTCAAATATTGCTCCCTAGGCCAAATTTCATAAATCAAACACCATAACTTCATTTTAGGGACCACTCATACACTTGGAACCCCAAAAATAGAAAACCCCTCTTTCAATTTCAAAACCCTAACTTCACCCAAAAACTCCAAAACAACACCATCTATACAAAATACATAACATCTATGTCAAAACTCATAGATAGGAGTAGGTTATCCCTACCTCAAATTTCGGAGCTCAAATGAGAAGAAAGACAAAACTCAAGATACTCCGGTCACCAACTTTTTCGGATCAAAATGAAGGCCACGCCAAGCTCCACACTTTATACAAAGGGACTAGGGTGGAAGATCACTAGAGCTAGATGGTTTAGTAGAGAGAAGATGTATTCTAGAGAGAGGAGCTCTCAAATGAAGGTTTTGAAAAGCTAGAGAGAGAGAGTGGATCGAAAAAGTGGTTCAAAAAGCTTCATCTCAGACTGATATACGTCACAGTTCGCTTGAGTGTGGAACGTCCCGCTCGAGCATCAGACATAGACTCCCGCTCAAGCGTGAGAAGCGACGCTCGAGCGTCGAATGCACACTTCCAGAAGTTCTGAAGACAAAGGTCCCCGCTGGAGCGTAAAAGTGGACGCTCGAGCGTCTGATGTCCTGCAAAGAAAATAATGAAGACTGAATAATCCCGCTCGAGCGTCAAACTGCCCGCTCGAGTGTAGGAGCAAAAGCAAAGGGGCCCGCTAGAGCGTAAAAGGCCTCGCTCGAGCTTGAAGGCTAAAATCTGGGCATTAACCATTTGTTTCTAAACTCAACCAACCTGTTTCAAGCCTGCCCAACACATCCCAAAACTCAAATATAAAGAATTAAAGGAAGGGAATACAACATAGGCAACAACAACATCCACGGAACTGAGTCCGGAATACAATAGACAATGGAGGGAAAACCGGGATTGCTATTTTTTTTTTCTATATTTATTGGCATATTACAAGAGCTTACTTTTTTTTCTAAGAGAGTCACGTCAGCATATATTTTCTTAGTTACATATAAAGTTCTACACAAAGTCAAACTTAATTTAAATAATACAAACTTTATCTATTTTATATAGACTCTATTTGACAAAATTTTTTTCTATAAATTTTGCATGATAAATTTAGATAATCCACAAACTCAATATCAATTTTGCGTTTCGCGTTTTTCTTAATTCTTTCAAGGGTATTGAGATTTTTTTTTAATGCTAAATTGCCTTTTCCCCCATTATTTTGCCATGCAGTATTGTATATCAAATACCAATTCTATATTATAGATTTGTTGTTTAAATATTATAGTGATTTTATGCATGAAATTATACTTTATTTTCTATATTATTTTATATAATCAAAACTTACGGAGAGAATCTACACAACAATATATTTGCTTGTTTGGGTTTTAAAACACTTTTCAAAAAATTTTCTTTTGTTTTTCGTATTTTTTGTTTTCACTAATTTTTTTAATATTTTAAGTAAGTTTTGAAATTTCTAGAGACACCTAACATAAATACACTTAAAAAGTATGATATTTGTGAAAAAAAATTTCTCTACGAAATTCACTAAATACCAAAACTACAAAAAAAAAAAAAAAAAAAAAAAAATTCATTACATTTTTCGGATTTTTATGTATTTATTAATTTTTTAAAATATTTTTTCACAAATATTTTACTATTTAGATACATCTAAGTAAGGTACATCTAAAAAAGTAAAAAAATTACTTAAAATTTAAAAAATGTTCATTAAAAACAAAAAATATGAAAAAAAATAAAAAACTCAATTTTTAAAAAACTGAACTCAGAAAATTAAAACCAAACACACTAAATGATATTCTCAAAGAACCTCTAAAGTTTGAATTTACTACTTGAATTACTTTTTTAATTGTTGAACAATAAGTTCTTTTATATTTGATATCATATTGTAGATAATTAATCATTTCATGCACTGATTTGTATCTATCGTTTGGGTGTTTTCATTATTTTTTCCTTTTGGGTTTGGATGTTGTTTTATGATTGTTTCCTGGTTAGTCGTTGTTAATTAAGAGTCTATATTTTACAATCTTATAATTTAATATATATGTATATATATCATATAAAATTATTATATGATAATCTAATTACAACATATTTGTATTTAATTATTTTAATAAATTTTATATAATTTCTATTTCTACATTTTTTTATTTTCCAAATAAATATAAAAGAAAATTAAATAGCTATAGTTATAATTATTTTTAATTTTATGTTACTAATTCTTCTTATAATTTAATTATTATTTTTAATATCAAAATTAGTATTTATTTTACTATTTTATAATTTAATATATATATCATATAAAATTATTATATGATTAATTACACTTTTATAATACAATAAAACTAAAATTATCAAAATAAAAAAATAATTTAACTAAAATTAATATATATAAGTATTCAAGTAAAAATTTTATAGAGTGATAACGTCAATATTATCAAAATAAATAATTAAAATCATAATTTAATTTTAATTTTAAATTAAAATTAAAAGTATTCTTTTACAACACACATTGTACCATCAAATATTTTTTGAAAAAAAAAATAGCACAAACATTGCACGGGTTAACTGCTAGTATGTATATAAAAGTAGTATTTTTCTCTTGCTTATATGGCACGTTTTAAAGGCTTACTTTTTTTCTAAAAGCCACATCAACATGCACAATCCATTTACATATAAAGTTCTGTACAAATTCAATTTCAATTATAATAACTAATTTTATATAGACTCTATTTGATAAATACTTATTTTTCATATATTTTTTATCATGTATTTAATTTTATCGTTGTTAGATTTCTTTTATATAGTTTATATTTTAATTTAATTATTATAATATTTAAAAAAATAAGTATCTCGATATACAAATCTATATAATAAGGGAAGAGGGATTTTGAATTTATCCTAGAGACAATTGTCCCACTAGGACATTTTAATGGTCAGGATTCATTTTAATGGACGACTGAGATGACCCTTAACTTTCATTTTTCTCTCTTTGCCAACCCAAGACAAAGGCTTACAAACCCCGTTCATTTCATCATCATCGTGCATCAATTTCCCATTCACTACCCCACGAAGCAACGCAACCTTCAGCAACGTTGCATGAGAGAGCAAACATCGCATGTTTGTTCTCTCTCCCTCTCTCCAAATTTCTCAGGTCTCAAACTCTCTCTCGTTAGAGATCTCTCTCTCTCTCTTCCTATCCCTTCGCTACCACTGACAGCGACTCTCCACACCCGCCCTACTTTATGTCGCCTCCATCACTGCGTCACCTCCGATCTCCACCAACAGCAACTCTTCATCTCTTCTCCGCCACGGTGCCTCTGCCTCCACCAAAAAATAATCAATTGGTTTTGAAATGGGTTTGGACTTGTGTGTGTTTGGATTTGTTAAAATAATCAATTGGTTTTGAATTGGACATGGGGGGTTTGGATCTTTACTTTTTTTTCCTATGTAAGGATCAAGTAGAAAGGTAATTTCAATGAATAAAGCTTATTTTTTCCTTCTCAAACTATCTCCATAGCCACTGATTGGACATGTGGATTGATTTTTAAAATTTAATTTCTTTGGTTATTTTGTGGATTGATTTTTATTTTGCTGTTTAGGATGTGGATTGATTTTTAAAATTTAATTTTTTTGGTTATTTTGTGGATTGATTTTTATTTTGCTGTTTGGGATGTGGATTGTTTTTTTAATTTTTAATTTTTTTGGTTATTTTATGGATTGATTTTTATTTTGCTGTTTAGGATGTGGACTGACTTTTAAATTTTAATTTTTTTGGTTATTTTGTGGATTGATTTTTATTTTGCTGTTTGGGATGTGGATTGATTTTTAAAATTTTAATTTCTTGGGTTATTTTGGTCCGGGCTAAAAGCCTCCTTTTGGTACCCCACGGGGCATGAATGTTTGAGAATTTCGATTTTGTTGGATGTTTGGGTTTGTGTTTCTAGGTTTGGATCTTTACTTCTTTTTTTCCCTATGGGCAGCACTATGGGCAGCACTGTTGTGAAAGGTAATTTCAATGAATAAAGCTTATTTTTTCCTCCTCAAACTATCTCCATAGCCACTGATTGGACATGTGGATTGATTTTTAAAATTTAATTTTTTTGGTTATTTTGTGGATTGATTTTTATTTTGCTGTTTAGGTTGTGAATTGATTTTTAAAATTTAATTTTTTTTGGTTATTTTGTGGATTGATTTTTATTTTGCTATTTGGGATGTGTATTGATTTTTAATTTTTAAATTTTTTTGGTTATTTTGTGGATTGATTTTTATTTTTTTTTGTTTGGGATGTGGATTGATTTTTAAAATTTAATTTTTTTTGATTATTTTGTGGATTGATTTTTATTTTGCTGTTTGGGATGTGGATTGATTTTTAAAATTTATTTTTTTTGGTTATTTTGTAGATTGATTTTTATTTTGCTGTTTGGGATGTGGATTGATTTTTAAAATTTTAATTTCTTTGGTTATTTTGGTTTGGGCTAAAAGCCTCCTTTTGGTACCCCACAGGGCATGGATGTTTGAGAATTTCAATTTTGGAGGATGTTTGGGTTTGTGTTCTAGGTTTGGATCTTTACTTCTTTTTTCCCTATGGACAGCACTGTTGTGAAAGGTAATTTCAATGAATAAAGCTTATTTTTTCCTCCTCGAGCTATCTCCATAGCTATAACGCCCTCAAAATAATAACATAAAACCCAACAATATAGACATGCATTAATATATAAAAGATCCACGTTCTTCCATTAGCAGAGCTTCCTTACAAAAGTATTACATGTTAACGACAAAAGCAAATGCCCTAAGGGCTTACAGCTTTCCAAGTTAACACTTGGTTACAAAAAGATAGAGTGCTAACTCATTTACACATTAAGCCCTTGGCTTGAATTTACATGTAATACATAAAAAAGACAATAAAAGTCTGCCCCGCCCCTAGCCTCCCAAGCTATGTCCTTGGAGGTGGCATGCTGCCTGTACCTGAAAATGATGTTCCCATATAGGGTGAGCCACAGCCCAGTAGAAATATACTAAACCAGTTATGAATAATGACTACAAGATTAACAGTTGATAGATGGTCCACCCTTTTACACTCCTTCATAACACATTACAGTTCCAAGACTTTCAAGCCTATGTTCAATTTAATCTCCATTCATAATACATGGCTCAGAACCTGGCCACACAATTCATATGAGACAATAACTCATATTAACCACTTACAATTTCATTACTTCTACAGATATGCAAATTAGCTATATCACATTCCCAAGACAAGCATATGAGCTCTATCTACGGAGTCCATCCCCTATCTTCTCCCAACAACATCCGGTTTAGAGGTACATCCCCTATCTTCCCCTAAACCGCGGAGTACATCCCCTATCTTCTCCAACACAACACAATGCATATAAACAATAATTATACACATCACAAACCAATACATAAAGGTAATGTATTCTTCAACCGTCATACTCAATGACACATTTCAATGATTAGTTTTAGTTTACCTAATCATCATGCATTGTCTACAACAATCAAGACTATCCTCCACCGATAGCCCAAAGCAGATATTTCTAAAGTAAAATAAATGCACAAAATGGATATTAAATCAACATTTCCACTTCAATTTCCTCACTTCTCATAATTAATCATATCAATTAATTAATCAATGTAATTAGGGCATTTTTCCATAATTGACATCACAACCCTTAAGGTTTCATTTTCATCAATGTTTCAACATTAATCTCATGTTTTTATACCAAACATGCCTCTAGGTTCATTACAAATAAAATCCCAACTTTTGTAAAATTACACAAAGGCCCAAAGTTCCTCAAAATTACACTACAACTTCCAACACATCAAAATGCTAAAATTGAAAGACAAAATCCATAAAGAGGAGTAGGATATCCCTACCTCAAAGTTTGAGCTCAAAAGGAGATGAAGACCCAACACCCAACTTGCTCCAAAGCCAAATATTTTCGATTAGATCGAAGCCCAAGTCACCCTCTATCTTTTTAACAAAGCACTTAGGGTAGAATCACACTCTAGGAGATGATTTCTTAGAGAGAAGGCAAGTCTAGAGAGAGAGCTCTCAAATTTAGGGTTTGAAGATAAAAAGGTTTTGAAAAATGAAGTTTAGATCATTGCGAATCGATATAAATAGGCTCGCTGAAGCGAAGACTGTCGCCGAGCGACTGACATAGAAAAACCGTAGCTCGAGCCAAGAAGGTCTCGCCGAGCCAACAACCTGGCTTCGCCGAGCGAAGAAAGCTCGCCGAGCCAGAGCTCGACCTTCAGTTTGCACTAGACGACGCCGAGCGAAAATCGCCGCCGAGCGAAGATCAACCAGATCGCTCGAGCGAAGAAAAGCTCGCTCAAGCCAAAAATCATGGTGTTCAGGTCCGTGCCAGACGCAATCGCCGCCGAGCGGCACTCGCTCAACCCACTGTGCACAAAACTCAACGCCGCCGAAGCTCGGCGACCAACTCCTCGCCGGCGAAGGACAAAAATTCTGGGCAGCATCCCTTGGTTCCCAAACACAACCAACCTGAAACAAACCTGCCCAACACATCCTATAACTCAAATACAATAAAGAAAAGGATGTAAACAAGACAATACTCAACTATTAACATCCACGGACCCATGTCCGGATCACCGTACAATAAGGGGTAAACCCGGGATCGCTATAATAGCCACTGATTGGACATGTGGATTGATTTTTAAAATTTAATTTCTTTGGTTATTTTGTGAATTGATTTTCATTTTGCTGTTTAGGATGTGAATTGATTTTTAAAATTTAATTTTTTGGATTATTTTGTGGATTGATTTTTATTTTGCTGTTTGGATGTGTATTGATTTTTAAATTTTAAATTTTTTTGGTTATTTTGTGAATTGATTTTTATTTTGCTATTTGGGATGTGGATTGATTTTTAAAATTTAATTTTTTTGGTTATTTTGTGGATTGATTTTTATTTTGCTGTTTGAGATGTGAATTGATTTTTAAAATTTTAATTTTTTTGATTATTTTCGTTTGGGCTAAAAGCCTCCTTTTGGTACCCCACGGGGCATGGATGTTTGAGAATTTCGATTTTGGGGAATGTTTGGGTTTGTGTTTCTAAGATTTGAGTTTCTATTTGTTTTTCTAAGATTTGTTTTTTTAAACATTAAAACTGAGAAAGAGACGAGAGAATGAGAAAGAGAGAGCATGGGTGTTGATTAAAAGGAGAGAATGAGAAAGAAGACCTTTCTAGAGAGATTAGAGAGAGAAAGGGGGGGAAGATGGAGAGGGAGAATGAGTGGGAAACAGTGAAGAGAGGTTAGGGGTCACTCGGCACAACACCACACAAAAAAAAGTGAGTTTAAATTATTATTTTTTATTTTTTAAATCCACTATTTTTGAAAAATGTTTGTAGAAAATGTTTGGTTTTTTTTTGGTGGATTAATTTAAACTCAAAATTTAAATAGAGTTTAAATTGAGTTCTGTTTAAAAAAATGGTGAATTTAAATTTGTATGAAAATTGAGTTTATGAGTTATGTTTATGTAGAAAATGTTTTTTTTTTTTTAAAAAAAAAAAACTCAATTTAAATTAGGTTTAGATTGGGTTATGTTAAAAAAATGATCATAAAAGTGAATTTTGAGAAAGAGAGGAGAAAAAATGATAGTAGTGTGATTTGTTCAAAAACTGAAAAGAAGAGTTTTTCTTATAATAAATTATATTTTTCAATTTTTACTTTAATTTTATTGGGGTGTATTTATGTTGAGTACTTTTACAAAATTCATTTCAAAGTCAATAAATTTGATAAATTACATTTTAAATCAATACTTTTAAATTTAATTATATTTTAATCTTATAATTAATTTAGACACGGATGTACACTATGTAACACATTACTTTTACGGGTGATACATTTTTAAACCTTCAAACCAACCCTGGGGACTTGCCTGGTTAGAAACTACTTTATTATAATTCAAAATTTTAAACTCATCAAACTCACCATAAATTAGATTTGTATTATTTATCAGTCCATAAATCAGTAGTTTGAACGTGCTAAAATCTGAATGTGTTAGAATCTATTGCCAGATAAATTATGGTTGCTGGCAAGGATAGTTAAACTTTTTAAGCACTTTCAAGATGTTGTAAGCTTTGAAGGCTCTAGAAATTGGTTCATCAAAACGAAGACTATGCGGGCAGAATGTCATTGGCTAGATGGAAAAAGCAAGCAAGAAAACTGATAGAGAGTGAAGTCTAAAGAAAAAAAAAAAAAAAAATGGGTGACCCACTACCAACCAGGGAAGGGGGTCCGAAAATTCCACGATTTTTGGGAAATTACAATACTATATTTATTATTATTTTTATTTTTAGAATCTTAATTTATTTAGCTTTTATTGTTTGTTGGACAAACTACTACTTTGAAATTCTTAAACAACATAATAATTATTTATTTTGGTAGTATTGTATATATTAATGGGTATAAACAACAGAATAATTATTTGTTTGCCGGTAGTGGGAGTATTTCTATTTGCTTTGTGGGCTGCATCAGCGGAGTTTTGGGCTATTTTGTTGTTATTTTATTCGAGTTTTATAAAGTGTGTGATACAAGTAAAATTGTTACAATTTTTAAAAAAGAATAGTATTTTTTTTAATATTTTTTCAATATTTTTGTCAAAAAATATTACGGACTTTATAAATTTTAATATGATACATATGATTTACAACTGCATTTTGATCACAATATTATTTACACTGTGCCTTTACGCACCGACATACGCTAATAAATAAATAAGACAGAATGTGCTTAATTATGTGCATCACACGAATCAAATTAATTTTCTTTTATATTTTTTTAAATTTTTTGTCCATCTTGTTGATATCTTAATATTAATTTATATTTAATTTTTATTTAACATACAATTATTTATTACAAAATATTTATATTTAATTTAAAATTTTTGTACCTCTATACAATATGTATGAATAATTCAAAAAAAAAATATTAAAGAAAAAAATCAATACTCTACGTACTTAATTTATATATTTTCCTGGGGATGCACCAATAAATCCCAAATTAATAACTTATGCACTGTTTAGTCCTAAATTTTTTCTTATAGACTGAAATGTCCCATTACAATGTTAATAACATCAGATACAATGTTAATAACATCAGAGTCATGTTACAAACATTAGATTTCAAACATCTAATGTTCATCAAATTTCAATAATGTTTGAAAATATAGGATGAAAAACATCTAATGTTCATCAGATTTCAATAAATTTTGAAATTATAAAATGAAACATCAGATCATTTACATCATTTACATCATGCTGATGTAAAAATGGGACTAAATGGAGCATAAGAAAACTTTTAGGACTAAATGATTCAACGTTTCAAAAACTAGGACTTATGGGTAAATTTTCCTTTAATCTAATCACAAGATATTTATATTTAATCTTATAAATAAATTTTGTATAGTTATATTTCTACATATTTTATTTTCCAAATAAATATAAAAAAATAAAATTAAATAATTAGAATCACTTAGTTTTATATTACTAATTCTCTTTCTAATTTAACTATTATTTTTATTTTACAATCTTATAATTTAACATATATCATATAAAATCATTATATGATAATTACACTTTTAAAGCATAATAGACTAATAAATATCCAACTAACATTTTTATAAAATGATAAAGTTAAGATTATTGAAATAAATAATTTAAATTTAAATTTTATTTTAAATTAAAATTAAAATTATTCTTTTGTAGCACATATTATAGTATAAAATATCATTATTGTGAATTTATGTCAAACATCTTATTTTTAGAAGTAATTTCCATATACGTGTAATATCCAATTTGATATTAATTGATTAAAATAATAGAATTCAATAATTTTTTGTTAAGTTTTTAGAAGAAAAATTTATAAATGTCAAATGCTAAATAGTGTGGAGCATTATTAAAGAATAATGATTCATAACAAATGATCGTGTATATTTAAGACAACTATTGATGTTTCTTAAATAATTTTTAAATAAAAATTTTCAATTTATAGTATTACTAATAATGTACCTTCATGAGGTTTGCTAGAAAAAAAAATATGCAAAAATAATTTGACTAGAATAAAAAAATTACAATTATTATGATATATCATATAATTAATTAGAACCCTTTTGAAAAATGAAATTATTGAGATTATAGAGATTTTGTGTCTGATTCTCTTTGAGAATACTTTTTATTATTTGAATTTATAATTTTTTATGCATCAATGTGATTAACTTTTAGAATCTTATTAATATAAACATAAATTTTACTTTTGAATCAACCAATGTGGTATAAAAATATTATAATAGTTCATCAAACATAAGAAATTAATAAAGATCTTTTCGATTAATAACAAAAATAATATACCATGAGTTATAACTAAATCATAATTTATATATATATATATATTATAGAATTTTCTGTTGTTATTATTATTATTATTTTCAATTTTTTTTTGATACAAATGAACTTCATGATTTTTGGTAAATTTGATTAACACAAATGATGATTTGATTTCAAGTTGACAATACACCTTCTTTTCATTTTTTTTTTTTAATTTTGAAAGAAATTATTTTTATGAGCTTATTTTATTTAAGATCACACATAGTGACAACAATTTTCATCAGCCATTAACAAATCTGTTTATATTTGGCTTTTAGTTGTTAAAATTTTCTACACATAAAGTATTAAGACTCAAAATTAAATTTTCATTTTAAAAATAAATTTCCGAACATCGCATGAGTCACCTGCTAATTTCAATTTTATTTTAAAGTTTTTTTTTAAAATCATATTAATTTGTTCTTTGCTGCCACATTTAAACGGAAAAAATTTAGTAAAAAAAATTACATTTGACCCGAAATTTTAAATTATAGATGCAAACTCACCCTCTCATCTTCTCTTCTTTCTACCCCTCTTTAACTCCGCCAGCCACCACCACCGGTGACTAGCCCTTCTTCTCGTTCCGCCACTACAACCCCTTCTACTTTCCAATTAGTTTCTATAACCCTCAAAACGAGGTCTTTAAGCTTAGATTTTGATAAAACAAAAAGGTGAGGTTTCCTCATGAAGAGCATCGAGAGTTGAAACCCAACAATCCCACAGCTCCCCAAGAACAAAACGTTACAGAATAACCCCTCTTTGGGTTCTCTGAAGGTAACCTAATTGCACCTCCGCATAACCCGAATCAAATCCTGATTAATCTTATCATTTACAAGAATTTTCTTGTAACGCCCTAAAAATAAACCCATAAATCATGCATTCGCGACATCCATAAACATAAGAGAAATAAACATATTTCTATTCATCAGAGTATTTAGTCCAAAAGTATTACATGTTGACAACAAAAGTAAATGCTCTACGGGCTTACAACTTTTCAAGTCAACACTTGGTTACAAAAAGAGAGTACTAACTTTACACAAAATAAGCCCTTGGCTTGATATACATATAATACAACAAAAACAACAAAAAGAGTCCAATAGCCTCAAGCCTTCCAAGTTACGTCCTTGGAGGTGGCATAATACCTGTACCTGAAAATAATGTCCCATATAGGGTGAGCTAACGCTCAGTAGAGATATGCTAAACATAATATGAGCAATAACTAAAACATTAGCATTTGATAAATGTTTAACTCTCATAAATCAATTCATAACCCATTTCAATTACATGACAAATGTGTCCATGTTTCATTCCATTTTCCATTTCTTATCCAATTTCTCATTTCATAACTATGGCTTAGAACTTGGCCAAACAATTTTAAATGAGATTACATCTCATATCAGCAGTACTTCCATTTCAATTGAGATAACAACTCAAATTAAACACTTCATACTTCACAATAGATACACATAATTGCTGTATCAATCTCAAATAAAATACTTCCGTACTTTATATATGATACACAGATTTGCTGTATCAATACTTCAATAGATAGATACACATATTTGCTGTATTGATGGAGTCCATCCCCTATCTCCTTCCAAACAATATCTGGTTTAGGAGTCCATCCCCTATCTCCCCCTAAACCGTGGAGTACATCCCTTATCTCTTCCCACACAATACAATGTATATAAACACATTATATACATAATCAATCAATACATAAATTTGATGTATTATTCCAACCGTTATATTCGATGACATATTCAATTGATTAGTTTTAGTTCACTTAATCATCATGCATTGTCTACAACAATCGAGACTATCCTCCACTGATAGGCCAAAACAGTTATTTCTAAACAGATAATAAATGCCTCAAAAGATATATATATTCAACATTTTCAAAGTGAGCGATTAATAAATCCATCTCCACCATTCTATCTCATATTATGCAAATTTCATCATTTCCACCTCAATTTCGTATTTCCATAACATTCCCAAATTAATTATATCAATTAATTCATAACAAAAATTAGGGCTTTCCTCCTCTTCCTCAACTTTGACCCAAAGGCACCAATATCAACAACCAACAACAATACCATCACTTTAAGACCCAAAATACATATTTATGAGTCAAAATAACAAAACCCTCTTTATACGCTTTAGAAACCCTAACACCCAAAATCACCCAACTTCAACATTAAATCAAAATGACTAAAAATTTATGTCAAAGATCATATAAATGAGTAGTTATCCCTACCTCAAATTCGGAGCTCAAAGTAAGAAGATGAAGAAATTTGAAGTGCTCCAAACCCCAATATTTTCGTATCAAAATGTAGCCCTCAACAAGCTCCACACTTTTTACAAAGGCCCAAGGTTAGAAGATCACTCCTACTAGATCAAACCCTAGAGAGAAGTTGGAGTTTTAGAGTGAGGTGCTCTCCAATGAAGGTTTTGAAAAAAGTAAGAGAGAGAACGAAAATCAAAAAGTGATCCAAAAAGGTGAAACTCGGACTGATATAAAAGTCTCCCCGCTCAAGCGTGGAAACCCTCGCTCGAGTGTCAGACACAGACTCACGCTCGAGCGTCAAAACGCCCGCTCGAGCATCGGATGCACACTCACAAAATTTTTGCAGGCGATGGTCCTCGCTCGAGCGTCAAACTCCCCGCTCGAGCGGAGGAACAAAATCAAAGGATCACGCTCGAGCGTCAAAACTCCCGCTCAAGCGTACGAAGACTTGTAGAGAAAAATACTGGGAGAAGGAAATTCACGCTCGAGCGTCAAAACGCCCGCTCAAGCGGAGAAGCAACAGCAAAGGGCTCGCTCGAGCGTCAAAGGCCCTGCTCGAGCGTAATGGCCAAATTCCAAGCATCAACTTTTGGTTTCAAAGTACAACCAACCTGTTTCAAACCTGCCCAACACTACCCAAGATTCAAATACAAAGAGTAAAGGATGGAAATGAGAATGAGACAAAAACACATCCACGGAACCGAGTCCGGAATACAATAAATAAAGAGAGGAAAAACTAGGATTGCTATATTTCTTAATCACATCAATAGATGGAATCAATTTTTTCTCTAAAGTACAATTCAAAAGTGCATAATTCTTAGACATGAACTTACCGAGATCAGAACCAGAGAGACCCAAATCTTGCAAAAACTGGAGCTTGGACTTGAGAGTCCTGTCGATGTTGAAGAAGAGGATTTGGGGAGAGTAATGGATGGAGGATCAAATTTGGGTATTGGAGAAGCGGAGTTGTTTGAGAAATTGGACCATCAATTTTGGTTTTTCAAGGGTTTTAATCCGTAAGAAGCGATTGGAGATAAAGATAGAAAAGGGTTCAAAGAATGAAAGTGTCACGCCCCAAAATTTGGAGAATTAAATATTAAATTAGGACTAAACCCCAATCAATATTCCATCATCCAAATCCTAGCAATGAAACAAAACCTAAATGTTCTCGTCTCCATAAGGTTTACGTAAATTTCAATGCTCAAAAGATTACAAGGGATTAAAAAAAAATTAAAAAAAGGCCGACCAAACCATCCACCATAATTCATAACTATCCAATACCTCCAACATTAAAGTAACAAAAACTAGTCAAAACAACTTAAATAATGTAAAGTTGAAAAAATAACCCACAATGCCAAATTGTCAAAATACTAAGGTCATAAAAAAAGAAAAAAGAAAATACATAAATTAATAGCAACCCTAAGCTCAAGAGAAACAAAAAAAGTCCAAACAACATGTCCAGCAACTATAATTATTTCTCATCACCACCGTAGTCACAACTAATCCTGCAAAAGAAGCTCGGTTGTGCTCAAATAGAACGCACCTGAGATACCAAGAGACAAAACGGGTTAGTATACAAGTATACTGGTATGAGTATAAAATTTGACACTCACGTGTCCGCCAGACACAAACAAAACTACATTTAATACTTGTTAAGGGACAAGACAAGTAGTTCCACCTGCACCGAGACGAAGGGGCAGTTTCCTGAGATACGGTGGCATTTAGTTTCTTACCCGTACACAACTAAATATAAATTGAGTATAAAATAAATAAAATAAACATAAAAATATGGTGGGTTAGCCCTGTATAAAAAAATTAGTAAGACCCACCATTTTGCAAAAAAAATAAAGTTAGTATAATTTAATCATAAATGAATTGTTGAAGAAGTATAAAAAAAAATGCACTGTTTCATACTTACATAATTCGAATTGACCAAAACTCAAAGAACAAAAGTTATACAGAATCAAATTTCCTAAATGGAAGCGTGAATGAATTTAGTAGAAACTAAACAAGTTGAGACAAAAACTTGATAGAAGAACCTAGACAAAATTCAACGAAAAAATTTGAAGCTGAAAACGAAAAAAAACTGCCTTAAGATGATTTTTTTTGGAAAAGTTCAAAATACGAAAAGTGTTCAGAATAATGTTTTACTTCAGTTTATGCAAAACCAATAAAAATGAGCTCGTTTCGTGGGTTAAAACAACATCTAAAATTTGCATTGAAATGAACAAAAACTGTTGTAACTAAGATCATCCGGTTACAAGTTTTAATCGATCTTTTTAGTATAAAGATAAAACACAAAAGTTGTCTAGAATTAGGTTGTAACGCCCTCAAAAAAACAACATAAAACCCAACAATATAGACATGCATTGATATGTATAAAAGATCCACATTCTTCCATTAATAGAGTTTCACTACAAAAAGTATTACATGTTAACAACAAAAGCAAATGCCCTAAGGGCTTACAGCTTTCCAAGTTAACACTTGGTAACAAAAGTAGAGTGCTAACTCATTTACACATTAAGCCCTTGGCTTGAATTTACATGTAATACATCAAAGAAAGACAACAAAAAGTCTGCCCGCCTCTAGCCTCCCAAGCTATGTCCTTGGAGGTGGCATGCTACCTGTACCTGAAAATGATGTTCCCATATAGGGTGAGCCACAGCCCAGTAGAAATACACTAAACCAACTATGAACAATGACTAAAAGATTAGCAGTTGATAGATGGCTAACACTGAGACATCCACTTATATCACATTTCGGTTACATGACTTACAAGTCTATGTTATCTTTCATTTTCCATTTTCGACAGATAGGTACATTAGCTATGTCATCACATTAACCGATAAGCATATGAGCTGTATCAACATCTCAGCAGATAAGTATAAGAACTATATCACACAACAAACGATAAGCATAGGAGCTATATCTACTCTTCTCTAGACAAGCATATGAGCTATATCTATACTTCTCAAAGATAAGCATATGAGCTGTATCTTCACTTCTTTAGACAAGCATATGAAATTTGTCAGATCTCACGAGTACATCCCCCATCTCCTCCCAACGCTATCCGGTTTAGAGGTACATCCCCCATCTTCCCCTAAACCGCAGTACATCCCCCATCTCCTCCTCTACACAAAGTGCATATAAACACATAGGTTCTATACACAATCAATCAATTCATAAAATTAATGTATTCTATCAACCGTCATACTCTATGACACATCCCATTGATTAGTTTCAATTTGCCTAATCATCATGCATTGTCTACAACAATCAAGACTATCCTCCACCGATAGCCCAAAGCAGTTATTTCTATACAGAAAGTAAATGCACAAAATGGATATTAAATCAACATTTCAATTCGGTGAGTGATAAGTAATTCAACTACACCCCTTTTTCCCATGTACTTCCAATCTCAACATTTTCAACCCAATTCCTCATTCCTCACAATTAATTATTCAAATTAATCAATCAATGTAATTAGGGCATTTTTCCATAATTAACATTCCAACCCTTATGGTTCCATTTTCATCAATAATTCCACATTAATCTCATTTCTCAATACTAAACATGCATATAGGTTTATTTTAAATAAAACCCCAACTTTTATAAAATTACATAAAAGCCCCAAACTTTCTCGAAATTACAAGACAACTTCCAACCCATCAAGATGCTAAAATTTAAAGACAAAATCCATAAAGAGGAGTAGGATATCCCTACCTCAAAGTTGGAGCTCGAATGGATAAGAGACCAAAATCAAAACGCTCCAAACACCAAACTTTTTGGATCAAAACGACGCTCCCGACGATCAACCCAACCTTTACAAAGGCCGAAGGGAAGAAGAACACTCTACCTAAATCAAACCCTAGAGAGAAGTTATGGTTTTAGAGTGAGAAGCTCTGAAAATGGCGTTTTGGAAAAGTAGGAGAGAAAAGGAAAAGTGAAAAGTGATTTAAAATGCCCAGCCACTCTCAGTTATACGACAGGTCCGCTCGAGCGTAAAACACACCGCTCGAGCGTAAAGACACATAAAACATGGTCCGCTCGAGCGCCAAGAAACAAAAAAAAGTTCGCCCGCTCGAGCGTGAAATCCAGCCCGCTCGAGCGTAAATCTCCCTCTTCCAGAACTCTCACCAAATAGGTACTGTCCGCTCGAGCGCCAACAATACCGCTCGAGCACAACCAGCTCGAGCTCAGAAAACCCGCTCGAGCGTAGAAACCACACCTGCAGAAGTTTTGCAGAAGCACAAGATACTGGATGGGTGTATTCTCCGCTCGAGCGCCCAAAACCCCGCTCGAGCGTACAAGCAATAACAAGGTCCCGCCGGCGTAAACCTCTCGCTCGGCGGACCAAAAAACACAGGCGACTAGACTGGATTCCTAAGTTCAACCAACCTGTAACAAACCTGCCCAACACATCCCACAACTCAAATACAAGGTATAAAAGGATGTAAACAAGATAATAATCAACTACCAACATCAACGGACACATGTCCGGATCACTGTACAAAAAGGGTAAACCCGGGATCGCTATATAGGTATACGTGCCTCTGTCCAAATTTCATAATTTATCAATGTCGTTTACAGCTGCGACTTTTATATTGCAATCCCAAGTGCAGGATGTCGCGAAGTAATATAACTCGGTGAGTCCAAGGTCGAATCCACGAGGACCAGTTTGTCCAAAATAATTTCTAACCAGTCAAATAAAGTAAAGAAAATCATGGTTTTGAATTTTTGAAATGGTTGAATAATTTGAGAAAAATAATTAGTTAAAAAAATAAGGTGATTATAAAGAGGGTGCTAAGGCATCAAGGATCCTCCACCAATGCTTTCTTTAAAATATTTTAGATTCAATTTATATAACTCAATTGAAACATACACAAAAAGTATTTTCAATTGGAAGATAAAAACAATTATTCCATATAAAAATTAATAAAAAAAAATTAATTACTTTCATTGATTGATTACACCATAAAAATCTAGTTATCTAATTCGCAGAGAATATCAAGCTTCTATCGTGCCCAAAGTCTACAATAGAATAAGATATTATACAGAATAAAAAACTTTTCCCAAATAAATAAATAAATCAATTAAAATAATCTGACCTTAAAAACCATGATTGAATCATAAAATGTTTAAAAAGAAAATGTCACACCCCCAAAATAATACAATAAAGATAACTCATATGCGGAATAAATATGAGAAACAACATACTTTCATATATCAGAGTTCACTGTTTAACAACCAGTTAAATGCTATGTAGGCTAACATGTTTCCAAGTCATTGCTTGGTTACGCAAATTGAGTATCGCTCATTACATCTTAAGCCATTGGCTTTACAAATAACAAACATACACACATAAGGCATAATTAAGAAGCTCTTGCTTCCCAAAACTCCATCCACGTTATTGCCTTGGAGGAAGCATCTCACTTGTACCTAAAAATGGTATTTCCATATAGGGTGAGCCAACAGCCCAGTAGAAATAATCTAACACAATTTATGAGGCTTAGCAAAGGTATAAATACCACGTACATAAACAATACCGATCTTGAAACATCCACATGACCTACATATCCATATGCCACTAAAACCAACCTTATTCCATTTTCCTTTAATTTCATTTCTAGTTCATATATGCTACCCAATTCATGAGTTAAATTCGTTATCTTTCAACAATCAAAATGAGACTACAACTCAATGATTTTCCAATTATGCAAAACTCACATAAATACTTCAAACTTGCCATTTTACGGATATTTCGTCCGAAGGAATCGGTACCCATTAATATATAAAATTTCAGGTCTTTCACCTAGGACACTCTGGCCAACTTGCTTTAAATGGAGTCCATCCCCTTTCTTCTCGCAAACAAATATACATATGCAATATATTTATAAACATAATCACATATGTAGTACATCCCTTTCTCTTCCCAATAAACATACATATACAATGTATCTATAACATGGTCATATTCAATGACACCAACAATGGATTAGCATTAAATCGCCTAATCCTCATGTAATTTGTACAACAATCATAGCTATCATCCACCGATAGCCTAATGCAATTATTTCTAAAGATATATTCAATATTAAAATAAATAGTTTATTCAAAACTTCCATAGGTGAGATAATACATATCCAATATCACCATTTATAATCACAACCTTCCAATTTCACGTTTTCAATGTTAATCCCAATTATTTATGCAAAATAATAATTTAATCAAAATTAGGGCAAAATCCCCCTTTCACCAAATATCAACCCAAACACCAAAATCAACTATTTTGGCACAACATGATCTTATATTCAAGCCTCATACTCGTTTACCTCATATTCATCAAAACCCCTCTTTTCATTTCACACCCAAATCTTAGATTTGTCCAAACCACAACCAAATCTCATCATCTATACACAATAGCAAATAACTAAGCTAAAAACCATATTAGAGTGTAGAAAATCCCTACCTAAAGTTTGAAGAAGAAACGAGTTGAAACCCCAAAATCAACGATGCCTAAACTCGATCTCCACACTTTAGCGTAGCCCTCGCCTAGATAACCAACTTTGATGAAGGACTTGGATATAAATCCCAATGGATTTGGAGAAATGAAAGATCTTGTGAGGCTTTTGGTAGGAAATGTAGAGAGAAGGGAGAGAAAATGTTTTTAGAGAGAGAGAGATATAAAAAAAGTGACATTCAATCAGCCCAAAGAGAGAAGAAAAGGAAAACTTTTGGATTTACCTAACTTCCCGCACCTCCAGCTGCACCTGCCTTTTTAGCAGTGTGCTTCAGCCCCCTGCCCTATTTTCCGCACGTGCGGCCTCATTCCTTGCACGTGCAGCCCTCTCTCGCACTCTAGGCCGACCGAGCAGACAAGCAACTTTGAATGCGTCAGGGCACTACCCTTGGACCCGCCAAGGGGCGCTGCCCCTGGACCCCCGCGAGCTGACCGGCCCAGTCGAAATGGCAAAACATGAAAGAAGGATCAAAACCGAGATCGCTATAGAAAACATTGGAGTTTCACCCCTAACCTTAACAAAGAAAATTTAGAACTTCATAAAAACAAAAAGGGAAATAATATGTATTAAAAGGTGCATTTTTTACCCCAAAATTAATTCCCTTTTCCTCAACAGATTAACATGTATTTATAGGGATTGCTGAGAATTGAGTTTGACTTCAATTTGCCTTCTTCTTTTCCTTATCTTGCCCAATCCTTATCCTCATTGTGAATTATCCTACAAAAAGTAAAATTATATCATTAAATTCACAATTAAAAATAAAGTGGGAGAATTAATTTAATAAAGGTGTCTTAATGATTAAAAATAATAAAATAATTATACATTTTTAATCATTCATCACACCTCCCAACAAACTTATTGCTAGTCCCTAGCAATTAAGGTGATTACAAAAATATAGTTCTTAATAAAAATATGTAAACCATTTTCGTAGGAAAACGTAATTGCATTTAGCATATGCAATAAGCCTTTAAACCCCTAGGTTACCCCTAGTGGATGAGTTATAGTCTCGTGAGGATTTCCAGAGATGATATCCTCAAACATCCAAAAATTTAACCTCAAAGTCTCCCTTATTCATATGCACAAAGTTCAAGAACAAAGTCATGAATTTCATTATACTAACAAAAGAATCAATCAAAATTTAAAATACTAGCAACAAATAAAGATATCCCAATGTATCCAAAATTCAGAGTGTGTGAATAATCTTAGCCAACATAAACACATTCTTAGCCTCAAGGTAAAATGTAACTCAATTGTCTATCTGAAATATGCTTTGACTCAAATTTCATCGGATTTTACACTAAACAATTGAATCACTCAGAATGTGGAGTAAATATCACTCTTAATATATGAGAGTAGAATAATGTAAACCAAAAGCAAAATTTCTCGCATATTAAATTTGTTGAAAAATGCTCATAAGAAAGAATAAATAAATAGTCTCATGGAAGGAATGCCAAATACTAGGAATTAAAATTCACACATTATTAACTATCCATCATGTCCATATCCAAACCATACCATTCCTAAGATTAAATAGGACTTTTATTTGGTTGTAATGTAAGGGTAAAGGTGGGAAGAAAAAAAAAAAAAAGAGAGTAAAGGTTGAGATCTTAAGACTAATGAAGATAAATATAACACAATTTAGGAGATTATTGCAGATAGTTCATTTTTCCAGACTCCTTCAAAATTTGTCTTTTGTGCTTTTTAGTAAGCACACTCCATGTACTTCAATTTTTCTCAGCTGCTTCTTCTTCTTCTTTTCTTTTTATTTATTTATTTATTTTTATAACTTAACCCTTTTTCCTCATCTCCTTTTTACATCTCAAATAACAAATTTCAAGTCAAATTAAGACAAGTTTGTTGTGGGGTTTAACAAAGAATGGCTAAATATAGGCTCAAATGGGCTTCAAGGGATTAATGTGACAAAGAAAACTATAAGGTTCAAAGAAACAAAGATGGCTTAAAATCATATCTTAAAAATTGGTATGGTCCTTCAATTTTCATGATCTCAAGGAAATAATAGTGTGATAACAAATAAATGTATTCTCAGCATTTAACCAAAACAAAGAATAATGAGACTACACAACAAATTAATGCGTTTCCAAAGAGAAATCAAGTGTAAATTTCTAATAACCCTCCAAAGAAAAGAATGGATCGAAACTCACAGGGTTAAAAGTCTCCACTATCATTCTTCAAGATTTTTAAGTCACATCCACTTATCAACTAAAGATTGTATTCATGTGGTTAAAGTGCAGTGAAAAAGTTCTAAATATGAACACATGGGATACTTTATCAATGAAGATAGCATAATAAATTTCAACACAATTCTCAAGCTAAGACAACAGAAATATCACAACTAAGCTCAATCACTTTAATGCACATATTAGAGATAACTTTGAATTTTTTTTATTTATTTTTTATTTTTATTATTAACTCATTGCAATCAACACAAAATGATAATTAATCCCTCCCCCCAACCTAAATCGTGCATTGTCCTCAATGTAAAAAAAAGAAACAGGAATGAGTTTTCCTTAAATGATGAATCATGTTTGCTTTTCCTGCAATGGGTTAGCAAAAAAAAAAAAAAAAGGAAAGAGATGCAAGGTGAAAAAGAAAATTGAACCCTAGTTGTTTCATAGAGCCTGAAAAATTGGATCCACAAGTTCCATGGACTCATCCTTAGATGGAAAATTTTCCAAAAATGGTTTCAGATGCTGCCCATTCACTTTAAAAACATTACCATTCTTTGGGTTTTCAATTTCGACAGCTCCATGAGAAAAAAAAGTTTTAACAATGAAAGGGCTAGTCCATCTAGATCTCAATTTACCAGGAAATAAATTTAATCTAGAATTATACAAAAGAACTTTTTGTGAAGGTTCAATTTTTTTTTCAAGAATATGCTTGTCATGAAACACCTTCATTTATTCTTTGTAAATCCTAGAATTCTCATAAGCATCCCTCCAGATTTCTTCTAACTCATTCATCTGCAATTTTCTTAATGAGCTAGCTTTGTCTGAATTAAAATTAAACGTCTTTATAGCCCAGTATGCCTTATGTTCCAGTTCCGCTGGCAAGTGACAAGCTTTTCCATAGACAAGTCTATAAGGTGACATGCCAAGCGGGGTTTATAAGTTATACGGTATGCCCAAAGTGCATCGGTTAGTTGCAAGGACCAATCTTTGCGATTTAGGTTAACCGTTTTCTCCAAAATATTTTTAATCTCCTAGTTAGCAAGTTCAACTTGACCACTTGTTTGTGGGTGATAAGCGGTTGCAACTTTATGAGTAATACAATATTTTTTCATCAAAACTTCAAAAGATCGATTACAAAAATGCAAACCCCCATCACTTATAATGGCTCGAGGAATTTCAAACCTTGACAAAATATTTTCTTTCAAATTTTTTTAAATAGTTTGATGATCATTATGCCTGCAAGGAATTGCCTGAACCCATTTGGAAACATAATCAACAACAACTAAGATATAAAGATATCCAAAAGATGAAGGAAACGGTCCCATAAAATCAATGCCCCAACAACAAATAGTTCAATCACTAAAATAGGTTCAAGGGCATCATATTTCTACGGGTTATCCCTCCCAACTTTTGACAATGCTCACAGGATTTGCAAAAATTATGACTGTCCTTAAAAAGGCTTGGCCAATAAGATCCACACTGCAAAAATTTTGCAGCGGTTTTCTTTGAAGAAAAATGGCCTCCACAAGCTTCAAAATGGCAAAAGGAGATGACACTATTTATTTCATTATTAGGGACACATCTTCTTATAATTTGGTTTGGACAATATTCAAACAAATATGGATCATTCCAAAAGAAATTCTTTACGTCAACAAAAAATTGCCTTCTGTCTTGTGTACTCCATTGACTTGGGATCATGCCTGTAACAAGATAATTAACAATATAAACATACCAAGGCAAATCAGTAATAATAAACAATTGCTTATCAGGGAAAGTATCCTTTATGGGCATTGTTTCTATGGAGTCATCAAACACAAGTCAAGACAAATGATCCGCCACAACATTTTCTACTCCTTTTTTGTCTTTGATTGTGATGTTGAATTCTTGGAGTAGAAGGATCCACCTAATCAAGCGCGGCTTAGCATCCTTCTTGGCGAGAAGGTACTTTAACGCTGTATGTCAGTAAATACAAGAATAGGCGATCCAACTAAATAAGCACGAAATTTGTTAAGAGCAAATACTACAGCTAGCAACTCTTTTTCTGTAGTAGAGTAATTCATTTGGGCATTATTTAAAGTTTTACTAGCATAGTAAATGACATATGGCTTTTTGTCCATGCGTTGTCCCAAAACAGCTCCAATTGCATAATCACTAGCATTACACATAATGTCAAAAGGTATAGACCAATTAGGTGGTTGCATGATAGGGGTAGAAGTAAGCATGGTTTTCAATTTTTCAAAAGCCTCTTGACGTTTATTAGTCCATTCAAAAGGTGCATCTTTTAATAAGAGATTACATAACGGTCTAGATGATCTCCTATAAAAACCTGCATCTCCTAAGAATGATCTAACATCTTTAACAGTCTTAGGGGTAGATAAGTTTGCAATTAACCCAATTTTAGATTTATCTACCTCAATTCCTTTAGAAGAAATAATGTGTCCAAGTACATTCCTAGAAGTAACCATGAATTGGCACTTCTCCCAATTTAACACGAGGTTCTTTTCTTTACACTTGGACAAAACTTTCTGTAAATTTGTTAAACAATCATCCAAATACAGAAAAATCATCCCAAAAAACTTCTAGAAATTGCTCCACTATATCACTAAAAATACTGAGCATGCACCTTTGAAAAGTGGCTGGAGCGTTACATAATCCAAATGGCATCCTTTGAAAAGCAAAAGTACCAAAAGGACATGTAAAAGTGGTTTTTTCATGGTCCTCTAATGACATTTCAATTTGGTGACATCCTGAGTACCCATCTAGGAAAGAATAACATGCATGTCCAGCTACCCTTTCTAAAATTTGGTCCAAAAATGGCAAAGGAAAATGGTCTTTCCTAGTCATGGAATTTAATTTTCTATAGTCAATGCACATATGCCAACCCGTAACAACACGAGTTGGAATCATCTCATTGTTCTCATTTTTTATCACAGTTATTCCAAACTTCTTGGGTACTACTTGTGTGGGACTTACCCATTTACTGTCAACTATAGGATAAATGATCCCCACATCTAATAGCTTAAGGACCTCTCCTGTCATGACATCTTTCATTGTAGGATTCAACCTGCGTTGCATCTCCCTCGAAGGTTTGGCATTTTCTTCCAAATAAATTCTATGAGTGCATACCAAGGGATTAATTCCTTTAATGTCTGCAATGGTCCATCCTATTGCCCCTTTATGTTGTCTCAAAACATTAAGTAATTTACCTTCTTGCATAGAGTCAAGTTTAGAAGATATTACCACTGGATATGTGTCCTCGGGTCCTAAAAATGCATACTTCAACTCTGTAGGCAAAGGTTTCAACTCAAGTTTCGGTACTTGTTCACTTGATGGCAAAGGCTTACTCATAGAAGTTGGCAACTACTCAAACTTTGGCTTCCACTTGTAGTCTTTTAATTCATGTGCAGATTCTAATAAAGAATAAATGTATGCAATTTCTGAATCTTCATCAAAATCACAAGAATTAACTAAACAAGATTCAAGTGGATCACAAAAATAGGAGTTATTGAAATGCTTTTCAACAAATGTATCAATTAAGTTCACTTCCTCAATCTCATCACTATCCCTTGGTTGTTTGTAGATATTGAAAATATTCAACTCCAAAGTCAAATTACCAAAAGACAATTTCATCACACCATTTCTACAATTAATTAAAGCATTGGAAGTTGTAAGAAATAGACGACCTAAAATGATAGGAATTTGTGTGTGTGAATGCAAAACAGGATGTGTGTCCAATACAACAAAATCGACAGGGAAATACAAGTTATCTATTTGAACCAACACATCTTCCACAATTCCCCTTGGTATTTTCACAGAACGGTCTGCAAATTAGAATGTAATGGTAGTCGGTTTAAGCTCTCCAAGACCTAACTGTTCATAAACTGTATATGGTAAAAGGTTCACACTTGCCCCAAGATCAAGCAAATCTTGCTCTATCCTGTAGTTCCCAATCACACAAGAGATTGTGGGGCATCTTGGATCCTTAAACTTTGGTGGGGAAGTTTGTTGAATTATTGCACTCACTTGTTCTGTCAAAAAGGCTTTTTTTGTACATTAAGCTTTCGCTTAACTGTACACAAATCTTTCAAAAATTTGGCATATGATGGGATTTGTTTTATTGCATCCAATAGGGGGATGTTAACTTTGACATGCTTGACAAGTTCAAAAATTTCAGCATTTTGATTTGATTTTTGAGGGGGCTGTAATATTTAAGGAAAATGAGCAAGAATCGGACATCTCATTTCTTCACTTGGCGTGGACTTTTCAATATCATCACGACTCTTTGATTTTGAAATATCCTTAGGCTTTGGGGCCTTCACATGAATAGTTTTATCAATAATTTTTCCACTGCGAAGTGTAGTAATAGATTTGACATGTTCAAGTTGAGTGTCAAAAGATGAAGAATCACACACTATATTGTCCTTGTGGGTTGGGTTGAGCTTGAGTAGGAAATTTACCTTTTTCTTGAATGCTCAATGAAGATGTCAATTTGGTGAGAGTGTTCTTGTTGGAAAATTTGGTTTTTATAGGCTTATTTTGGGCCAACTTTAAGCCAAAAATGAAATTTGGGTCCACACGTCTTTTGAGGTGGGTCCAAAGAGGTGACGTGTTCTTTGCCGTATGGCAAATCACACAGTGAAGACAATTTGTCAAAACCATTTATGAGTGACTGAGAACTTGACACCGTTTTTGGGTTCGTGGAATGGACAATTCAAACATTAAATGTGGGTTTCCTTGTAAGGCTTGTCCCACATTAGAAACCTAAGAGAACTTATGTGTGTATATAAGTTCTAGGTGGCAACACTTAGGTTGGGCCCCAAGGGGCACCACAAGTTTGTAAAAGGGGGGAGTTATGGACAAATTGAACCTTAGCTCAAACCACCACACACGCGCGCCGCTGCTGCTATCCGGCTGGGTGCGGGTGTGGGTCGAGTCGGTTCTAATGTTAATTTTATGAGAAAAATTCATTTGAATTTTTTCAAAAATTCTTGCGGGAAATTAATTCAAAATTTGCACCAAATTTGAATTCAAATTTTTTGTCCATAATTGTGCCACTTCTAGTTCAAAATTTCCAACAGATAAACTGTTTTTTTATAACTGCCAGAAAACTGCCCATCAGTTCTGGACAGTTTTTCCAGACATATTCAAATCTGAAACTGCTGCAGATCTGTTGGAATTTTGAATTGTATCTGTTTAAAAACAGATCTGTTCATGTCAATTGAACCTGTTCGAACAGCCTTGGTTTGTCTATAAATACAACCATTTCCAGCAGTCTTTTGGTACTGAAAAAATTCATTTTTGCTGTCTAGATTTTGCTCAGTTGCATATATATTCTTCAAATATAATTTTAGGAATTATAAGGAGAGTATAGAACACAGGTTTAGTTTGCCGTACAAATTGTTTGGAGTGCTACTACAATTTGTGGAGATCATTGTATCTTGGGAGATAGATGCCTTTTTCCATGAGCACTGTAGCGGGGTGAACCTGTCTTAAGGACAAAGTGTCACACATTTGACTTGATCTAAAGTTTTTATTCGGTTTGGTAAAATAAATTATGTAAGTGATTTATTTTTATTTATTTGATTTGGTTTCAAATTATTTATTTTACACAAAAGATTGTTCCTACAATCTTAAGACAGATTCGAATAATTCTGTTTATACAGAATTTTTCATTTGTTTCCTTTTCTCTTTCTTCTTCTTACAAAAATTATTTTCTGTGGTTTTACAAATAATATTCTGGTTGGAAAAACAAATAGTAGTAATATACTGTCTGACAGATAGTAGTAATATATTGTCTATTTTCTTTGACAACTAGTAGTAATATACTGATGTCATTAACAATTCAGAATATTTATTTGTGAAGTTTGTCAGAAATTAATTTTGGTTTTCAGAAATAATTTCTGAATGCTCATTATTTAAAATTTTGTTTTTAGTTTTTTAATTTTTGAAGTGTTCCAGAAATATTTTTTCTGTATGGAATTAATTTGTTTAAATAAAATTTTATTTTATTTTATTTTATTTTCAAATTAATTGGAAATAAAAGTTACAATTCTTATTCCTTTTATTTTTACAGAATTTAATTTTGTAATTTTGGTTTAAATTTTTACATGTAGTATACAATTCTAATTCTAATTTTATTTTACAATTTAGAATTCATAGCTCTTGAAACTAATGCTCAAACAAGTATCGATATGGTGGCTATCATTGCTCAAACTCCTTCTCCGATTATGGTATGCGATTAATCACGGTGAAAAGCCGAGAAGTTCTCGAGAACTGATTTTAAAAGATGGCGAGAAAATGTTGTTCTATCTTACTACTCTTAATCTAGTATGTTTCTTCGTGAGGATGCTCCTACTCTAAAGAGGATGAAACCGACCGACAAGTGGTTCTTGCTATCGATGCACGAAACATGCCGATTTCCTTTGGAACTACATCTTGAATGGACTTGACAACACATTATACAATGTCTACAATCCTATCAAAGCGGTAAAGGAACTTTAGGAGTCTTTGGAGAAAAAGTACAAAATAGAAGATCTTTGGCTCAAAGAAATTTGTGGTTGGTAAATTCCTAGACTTTGTGATGATTGATTCTAAGACTGTGATCAGCCAAGTTCAAGATCTCCAACTCATTCTGTATGACATTCACGCAAAAGACATGTCTCTCAGTGAATCCTTCTAAGTTGCAGCCTTAATTGAGAAATTACCACAAGGCTGGAAGGAATTCAAGAACTACTTCAAACACAAGCGCAAAGAAATGTCTTTGGAGGAATTATTTGTCTGTTTGAGGATTGAGGAGGACAACCGCAATTTAGAGAAGCAAGCTAGTAAGCATTCAATAGAGTCAAAGGCAAATGTGGTGGAACATGCTCCAAAAGCCAAGAAACGGGAGTTTTCTAGAGAAAGTTCCTCACAAGGCTTTAAAGGAGGGAAAACTAAAAAGTACAAGTTTAATGGTAAGTGTTACATCTATGACAAAGAGGGACATCGGGCCAAAGATTGCCGTAGCAAAGGCAAAAGCAAAAGAAGAACAAACAAGAAGCCTGCTCAAGCCAATATGACTGAAGTGGACAAAATTTCTAATGGTGTAGATGACATAAATCTTTTTGCAGCTGTTTCCGAGGCAAATCTTGTCAGAAATCCTAAAGAATGGTAGGTGGACACTGGTGATACTCGCCGTATCTGTGCTGACAAAAAGATGTTCACATCTTATTCTACAGTGGACAACAGTGAACAACTTTTTATGGGCAACTCCTCGACTTCCAAAGTTGAAGGACAAGGAAAGATTATTCTGAAGATGAAATCTGGAAAGGAATTCACTCTCAACAATGTGCTGAATGTATCGGACATTCGCAAGAACCTTGTTTCTGAATCTTTGTTAAGTAAAAATGGGTTTAGGCTAGTTTTTGAAAGTGACAAGTTTGTACTTACCAAAAACGGGATGTATATAGGAAAATGTTACATGTTTGATGGCCTTTTTAAAATGAATGTAATGATTGTTGTACCCTCGGTTATTAATAAAAATACATCTTCTTCTTATTTGCTTGAGTCTTTAAATTTGTGGCATGGTAGACTTGGACATGTTAATTATGGATCTTTGCATAGATTAATTAATATGGAATGTTTACCTAAATTTGATCTTGATTTAAATCATAAATGTGAAATTTGTGTTGGGGCAAAATTATCCAAAACTCATTTTCATTCAATTGAGAGAAATCTGAGAACCACTTGAATTAATTCATAGTGACATTTGTGATTTTAAATCAATTCCAACTAGAGGTGGGAAAAAATATTTTATCACTTTCATTGATGACTATACTAGATATAGTTATGTTTATTTAATTCAAACCAAAGATGAAGCTTTGGAAACTTTCATACAATATAAGAATGAAGTTGAAAATCAACTTGGTAAGAAAATTAAAAAACTTAGAAATGATAGAGGTGGTGAATATGAATCTCCTTTTGGTGAATTTTGTAAAGAACATGGAATAATTCATCAAACCACCGCTCCTTACTCACCTCAGCAAAATGGAATTGCTGAAAGAAAAATAGGACTTTAAAAGAAATGATGAATGCCATGTTAATAAGTTCAGGATTACTTCAGAACTTATGGGGGGAAGCAATACTTTCTGCTAATTATATTCTAAATAAAGTACCCTGAAAGAGAGTGAAGCAAACACCTTATGAATTGTGACATGGGAGAGTATCATTCTACAAATACTTGAAAGTGTAGGGGTGTTTGGCTAAAGTGGCTATTCCTAGTCCTAAAAAGACTAAGATAGGTCCTCAAATAGTTAATTGCATTTTCATTGGTTATGCCAAGAATAGTAGTGCATATTGGTTTTTGATTTATAAATCAGAACATTCTGAAATGCATGTAAATACTATTATTGAATCTCGAAATGCGTCATTCTTTGAACATGTATTTCCAAATAAGATTGGACAAGAGACTAGTAATAAGAAAAGATCTTATGATGCTATTACTAGTCATGATCAAGAACAAGGGTAAGAGATAGATCAAATTGATGAAGAGGAACTTAGACGTAGTAAACGTGTTATAACCTCAAAATCTTTTGGTCCAGATTTTCTAATATTTTTGTTAGAAAATGAGCCTTTAACATTTAAAGAGGCTATGTCCAGTCCTAAGGCTCCTTTATGGAAAGAAGCTGTAAATAGCGAAGTTGAATCCATCTTGCAAAATTACACTTGGGAATTGGTGGATTTACCACCAAGGTGTAAACCTCTTGGGTACAAGTGGATTTTCAAAAGAAAAATGAAAGCGGATGGATCAATTGACAAATACAAGGCAAACTTGTGATCAAAGGTTTTAGACAAAAAGAAGGTCTTGATTACTTTGACAAATACTCACCGGCTACTAGAATAACATCCATTAGAATGCTAATTGCTATTGCATTGTTGTACAATCTAGAAATTCATCAAATGGATGAGAAACCGCTTTCTTAAATGGTGAGTTAGATAAAGAAATTTACATGGAACAACCAGAAGGATTTTCTGTTCCAAGAAAAGAAAAGAAAGTGTGTAAATTGGTTAAATCATTATATGGTTTAAAACAAGCGCCAAAGCAATGACATAAGAAATTTGACAAAGCCATGATGTCAAACGGTTTTAAAATTAATGAATGTGACAAATGTGTTTATATTAAAAACACAAGCAAGGGTTATGTTATAGTATGTAAATGATATACTCATCATAGGTAGTAATAATGACATAATTAAAACTACCAAGAAAATGTTGAATAAACATTTTGACATAAAGGACATGGGGATTGCTGATGTAATACTTGGTATGAAAATTACCAAAACATTAGAAGGTTAAGCTTTGTCACAATCACATTACATTGAGAAAATACTTAACAAATTTAGCAAAGATGATGATCATCTTACTAGAACACCTATGGATGTTAATTTCTTTCTTTCTAAGAATGTACGGGAAAGTATTTTTCAATTAGAGTATGCCCAAATTATTGGAAGCTTAATGTACTTGATGAACTGCAATCGCCCAGATATAGCTTATGTAATAAGTAAATTAAGTAGATGTACGAGTAATCCAGGAGTAGAACACTGGAAAGCAATTATAAAGGTTCTAAGATATCTCCGATTTACTCGTAACATTGGGCTAAATTATACTAGATATCCAGTAGTACTTGAAGGATACTGTGATGCACACTGGATATCGGATACTAGAGACTCGAAATCCACCAGTGGGTATGTCTTTACTCTTGGTGGTGTGGCTATATCTTGGAAATCTTCCAAACTGACTTGCATTGTTAGGTCTACTATGGAATCAGAATTCATAACTTTAGATAAAGCTAGGGAGGAAGCAGAATGGCTTCGCTACTTCCTTGAAAATATTCCAATGTGGCCAAAACCGGTGCATGCTATATGCATACATTGTGATAATCAATCAGCAATAGGTAGAGCATAGAGTCATATGTATAATGGTAAGTCACGACACATTCGTTGTCGACATAACACCATGAGACAACTACTCTATAATGGAATTATTTCCATTGAATATGTGAAGTCTAAAGACAACATAGTGGATCCACTAACCAAAGGGTTAGCAAGAGAGCTAGTTGAGAATTCATTGAGGGGAATGAGACTTAAGCCTATTAAATAAGAGTTACCACAACGGCAACCTAACCTAGTTGACTAGAGATCCCAAGATCTAGGTTCAAAGGGACAACTGAGTTGTGTATGACTCAGAAGGATCACTGGGGAGTCAAACTTCTACCAATTTCTATGATGAAATAGTGATGTTTGCAGCGTTTTAGGTTAAGTAATACTTTTGATGATTCTTATATCTAGGTATACCTAGTGGAGTATGGCAGGATACTCTTCATAAAAATCACCTATGTGAGTGTAAATTGGGCCGGTTCTATGAGATTTGTGAAGGGTTACAATTCTCTAAAGCACTCATGAAAGACCAGGTTGTTTAGGACCAAAATGAACACAATAGTGAGAACTAAACTGTGTCTGGTAATATACTGTGTGAGTTCTATTGTCTTGGTTTACTCAAACGACTAAACAGTTCAAGACATCATGTTCACTGGTTAGCTAATAAATCCGATAGTGTCTCACAAGGGAAGGTTCAAAGCCAAAAGCTACCTATCCTTTGCAGAATATTCCCATTTTCTGTACTATCTGTAATTAGATCATGTTGTTTCATTTTCTCTTCGTCAAATTCCATTCATGTGGGGATTGTTGGAAAATTTGATTTTTTATAGGCTTATTTTGGGCCAACTTTAAGCCCAAAATTGAGTGGGGTTCACACGTCTTTTGAGGTGGGTCCAAAGAGGTGACATGTTCCTTGCCGCATAGCAAGTCACACGGTGAAGACGGTTTGTCAAAACGATTTATGAGTGAATGGGAACTTGAGTCGTTTTCAGGTTCATGAAATGGACAATTCAAACATTAAATGTGGGTTTCCTTGTAAGGCTTGTCCCACATTGGAAACCTAAGAGAACTTATGTGTGTATATAAGTTCTAAGTGGCAACACTTGGGTTGGGCACTCCAAGTTTGTAGAAGGGAGGAATTATGGACAAATTGAACCTTGGCTAAAACCACCACACACGCGGGCGCGCGCACCGCCTCCCAGCCAGCCGAGCCGAGTCGTGCCAGGTGCGGATGTGGGTTGTGGGTCGAGTCGGTTCTATTTTTAATTTTTTGAGAAAAATTCATTTGAATTTTTTAAAAAATTCTTGCAGGAAATTAATTCAAAATTTGCACCAAATTTGAATTCAAATTTTTTGTCCATAATGTGCCACTTCCAGTCCAAAATTCCCAACAGATAAACTGTTTTTTATGACTGCCAGAAATTGCCCAGCAATTCCAGACAATTTTTCCAAACAGATTCAAATCTGAAACTACAGCAGATCTATTGGAATTTTGAACTGTATCTGTTCAAAAACAGATCTGTTCATGTCAATTGAACTTGTTCGGACAGCCTTGGTTTGTCTATAAATACAGCCATTTCCAACAGTCTTTTGGTACTGAAAAAAATTCATTTTTGCTATCCAGATTTTGCTCAATTGCATGTATATTCTTCATATAATTTTAGGAATTACTAAGAGAGTATAGAACACAAGTTTGGTTCGTCGTACAAATTGTTTGGAGTGCTACTACAATTTGTGAAGATCATTGTATCCTGGGAGATAGACGCCTTTTATCCATAAGCACCATAGCTGGGCGAATCTGTCTTAAGGATAGAGTGTCACACACTCGACTTGATTTAAAAGTTTTATTTGGTTCGGTAAAATAAATTCTGTAAGTGATTTATTTTTATTTATTTGATTTGGTTTCAAATTATTTATTTTACACAGAAGATTGTTCCAACAGTTCTTAATGTCATTTATTGTCTGGGATGTCAGATTATTTATCACTGTCAGGCCTTGCATAAATTATTGCAATGTATCCTCAAGCTTATTCTTTGGTGGGGGAGCATATGGAACAAAATTAGAATATCCTTGAGGTTGTGGGGGTAGTGCAACATTATTACTCCTCAAACTAAAATTTGGGTGATTCCTCCATCCTGGATTGTAAGCCTCAGAATAGTGGGATGAAACAAGCTTTTTGAAAGTGTTTATGGCATTTGCTTGACCATGCAATACCTCCTTAAAAGCTGGAATAATTGGACATCCATTTGTTAAGTGTCCCATGGTCTCGCAAATGTCACAAACATTTTCTCTTTTAAGCACAATAGTGATTTCATTAACTTTCGTTAATTCCATGGCCTCTACTTTTCTGGTCAAAGTAGCTATTCTTGCACTTAAATCATCTTCATCTTTTAGTTGGTACTTACCACCACCAGAAACTGTAAAAGAAGGCTTGGTTTTACTAGAATGTCCTAGAGTATCAGTGGTATCCCAAGATTGGGCATTCTCTGCTAGTAAATCAAAGTACGTAAAAGCTTCATCGGGATCTTTATTCAAAAATTTACCATTACACATCATCTCTACAAATTGGCGCATTAGAGGAGTCAAACTTTCATAGAAAAAACCAATAACTCACCAAGATTTGTAGCCATGATGTGGACAAGAGTTTAACAAATCCTTAAAACGTTCCCAACACTGATAAAAAATTTCATTTTCTTTTTGAGAAAAATTTATGATTTTTCTTTTTGAAGAATTTGTTCTATATATTGGGAAAATTTCTTTAAAAATTTAGTTTGCATCTCTTGCCAAGTGCTTATTGATCTAGATCTCAATGAATTTAACCATGTTTTTGCCTTATCTTTTAGAGAAAAAGGAAATAACTTCAGCCTTACAGTCTCCTCACTACAGGTTTGGTCAAGCAAGGTAGTACAAACTTCTTCAAATTCTTTAATATGCAAGTAAGGATTTTCAGAGTCAAGGCCATGAAATCTAGGAAGTAAAGCAATCATACCTAATTTAAAAATAAAATTATTTTCATTTGGAGAAAAAATAATACAAGACAGAGCACTACTCCTTGTGGGTTGCAAATAATCTCGCAAGGTTCGAACAGGTTGGGCCATTTGAATTTGATTTTCATTACCACCATTATTTGCCATCATGTCAAGTGTGTGAGGGTGTAGAAATAAATCAAATTCAGACTCAAAGAGATTACCAAACAATGTATCTGAATCAGAATCAATGCTTACCAACTGACCAAGATGATCACGATACCAAATATGCATGCAACATAAACAAACTCTTTATTTTATTTTATTTTATTTTTTTTTATGTAACAAAACAGAACTAGTTATATCAAGGGGGAAAAAAATCAAATTAAAAAAAAGTACCAAATGCACACCAACATACCCACTACCTAAAAAAACAAATTTTAATTTTTTTTATTCTTGGTTACTGTTCTGAAGCAACGGTAAAACTTTTTATTTTATTTTATTTTTTTAAAGTAACAAAACAGTGATTAACTCTTTGTTTTTTTTTTCTTTTTTTTGGTTACTGTTTCGTGTTCCAAAGCAGCAACTCTGTTTTCTTCTCTCTTTTTTTTAAAAAAAAAAAAAAAAAAATCAAATCCCACTTATCAAAAAATAAAATAAAAAGAGTGGAACGAGTTTACCAAAATTGCGAGAAATCGCAATGCAAACCTCCTCAGTGCTTTTTCAAACAATCATGCAGGTCCTTGATAATGACGTCAAAAAACTTGCTGTGACTTTTATATTGCAATCCCAAGTGCAGGATGTCGCGAAGTAATATAACTCGGTGAGTACAAGGTCGAATCCACAAGGTCCGGTTTGTTCAAAATAATTCCCGACCAAATAAAGTAAAGAAAAATATGGTTTGAATTTTTGAAATGGTTGAATAATTTGAGAAAAATAATTAATTAAAAAAAATAAGGTGATTATAAAGAGGGTGCTAAGGCATTGAGGATCCTCCACCAATGCTTTCTTTAAAATATTTTACATTCAATTTATATAACTCAATTGAAACATACACAAAAAGTATTTTCAATCAAAAGATAAACACGACTGTTCCATATAAAAATTAATAAAAAAAATTAATTACTTTCACTGATTGATTACACCATAAAAATCTAGTTATACGATTCGTAAGGAATATCAAGCTTCTATCGTGCTTAGTCTACAATAGAATAAGATATCATCTGAGAATAAAAACTTTTCTCAAATAAATAAATCAATCAATTAAAATAATCGACCTTAAAATCATGATTGAATTATAAAATGTTTACAAAGAAAACATTGGAGTTTCACCCTAACCTTAACAAAGAAAATTTAGAACATCATAAAAACAAAAGACAAATAATATGTATTAAAAGGTGCATAATTTTCCCCAAAATAAATTCCCCTTTCCTCAACACATCAATGTATTTATAGGGATTCTTTGAGAATTGAGTTTGACTTCAATTTGCCTTCTTCTTTTCTTATCTTGCCCAATCCTTATTCTCATTGTGAATTATCCTACAAAAAGTAAAATTATATCATTAAATTCACAATTAAAAATAAAGTGGGGGAATTAATTTAATAAAGGTGTCTTAATGATTAAAAATATTAAAAAAATTATACATTTTTAACCATTCATCATTTATTATTTTTCAAGATGGACAAATCAATACAACTCACACCATACCAAAAACTCATGTTTCATTATTTGTACCTTAACTCCATCACTCGGCTCTTTTTACGGCCTACATATATCCCATGTGGCTCCCGTATACCTAACACCTCTCTGAAGCCAAGCTTGCATGGGGATATCGTCCCGAGTTTGACCCACACTCTCCAGATGGTTAGCATATACATACGCGCGTAAATCAAAACACTCGTCTACTCTTGAGAATGAGGCAACAATATATATACACAATCTCTCATCTATTCATGAGAACAAACATAACCATGCCAAGCCTAAGGCATTCAAATAAATCTCATAATCCTCACATTTTTTTTAATACACCTTTTCTCACCAACACTCAAATAAAGCAACAATCCATGGAGTCATGGTGAAGTATAAGGAATTTATCTATGGGTTCTAAATTTATTTTAATTTCATATATCTATGAGTGTGATTACAACTATAAAATAAATACATATAACAACCCTAAACCTGACATACACAACTAATCAAATAATGAAATCAATCCATTATCTTCATGGAATTACAAAATCAAACCAACATTAAATAAATATAAATAAATAAATAAAACAACAAATTAAACATAAATCAAGGGAAGTGAGTTTTGCACTCATAATATTTTTTTGAAGATCAAAGAATCACTTGGAATTAATGGAGCCACCAAAATAAAACCCTGACCCCTTTTATTTTTGTCTCTCTCCCTCAACTCCCTTTTCCTCTCTCTCAACTCCCTTTCCTTCTCTCTCTTCTCTCACGACTTGCTTTGCTGCTCCTCTCTCTTTGCCCCTCACCCCTCTTTCTCTCTCTCTCTCTCTCTTTGCCGTCTCTCTTTCTCACCAAGCACTCTTTGTTTTGTAACCTAATTTCCTATCAATACAACATATATAAAGAATGATTAAAGAAAGCAATACATACACACCCCAAATCCAACATAACTGAATTACCTAATTTACTATCATACCTACATACAATACATATAAATTTGATATATATTTTATAATTATATAAAACACCTTTTATATATATATATAACAAATACAAATATATAAATATTCAGATTAATTATATATAATTAAATAACACATTAAATTCTCATATAGTCACGTAATTAATAAAGCCAAAAATAAAATAAAGTAATAATAATAAATAATGACTTACAATAAATCAGGGTCGCTACAATATATACACCTCAAAAAAATCTCATCCCGAGATTTGATAGGAAAAAGTACTAAACAAAAAGCTCTAGGTGCATATGCCGAACTTTCTCTTCCAATTCCCAACTGATATCATTCTCATCTTCGCTCCATTGCACTTTCACCAAGTTCACTTTCTTGTGCATGGCTTTACATCGGTCTAGAATAGTAACGGTCGCACCACATCGTTAGATCATGACTAATCTCCAACACTTGGTGATACTACTTGGGAAGGTCTTGCACACACTTCATAATAAAGATACATGGAACACATTGTGAATCATAGATAAAGTAGGTAGTAGAGCTAATTTGTAAGCCACATTACCAATCCTCTTAGTGATCTCGTATGGTCCCACAAATCTAGGTGCCAACCTTCCCTTCTTTCTGAAACGCATGATACCCTTCATTGGCGAGACCTTCAAAAACACAAAATCTCTAACATTCAACTCAACCCTCTTACGTTTTCTATCAGCGTAACTCTTCTGACGACTCTGTGCAGTCTTAATATGTTCCTGAATAATATTCACCTTCTCTGTGGTCTCCCTCACCAACTCTGGCCTTAACAACGGCGCATCTCCTACCTCCATCCAATAAGCACATGATCGACATGGCCTCCCATACAAAGCTTCAAAAGGTGCCATTCCTGATACTTGAGTAGTAGCTATTATTATAAGCTAACTCCACCAATGGCAAGTGCTCTTCCCAACTACCACCAAGATCGAGGACACAAGCTCTTAACATATCTTCTAAGATCTGATTTACCCGCTCAGTTTGCCCATCTGTTTGAGGATGATAAGCAGTGCTCAGGTCCAACATAGCACCCAAAGCATGCTAAAAACTCTCCCAAAACTCTACCACAAACAACGGATCACAATCCGAAACTATAGAAACTGGTGCGCCATGAATTCACATCATCTTCCGAATATATAGCCTAGCCATTTTATACGCAATCGGTGAACACTAATAGGAATAAAATGAGCAAACTTGGTGAGTCAATCCACTATCACCCAAACAGATTCATTGCCTCGCTTAAACCGAGGCAATCAATCTACGAAGTCCATTGAGATGTACTCCCATTTCCAAGTAGGGATCTCGAGAGGCTGCAAAAGTCCAAATGGTCGTTGGTGTTCTGCTTTAACCTGTTGACATACATAACATCGAGAAACGTACTCTCCTACGTCCTTCTTCATACCTTCCCACCAGGGTGAATGGCATATCGGGACCTATGGGCATTATCCATAATCTCTTTCCTCAATTCAACAATGTTAGGTACACATAACCTGTCCATGAATCGCAATCCCCCATCTGAGTCCATAGACCAATCAGTAAGACAATCATCAATCAAATCCACTACAAGGTCATCGAGCTTGCTAACAAGGAACCCATCTAAATACTACATCTGACGAACTTTACCAAGTAACGTCGGTTGCACGGTCAAACTACCAATGTATGCCCTCTCGACACTTTCTATTGGTTAAACATCATGCATCGAAATTAACTCCAAGGACTTCCATTTTTAAATCATCAAAGAAGCTATAATCCCATGTTGTCGACTAAGTGCATCTGCAACCACATTTCCTTTTCTTGGGTGGTAAAGGATCTCGAAATCATAACTACTGATGAATTCAACCCACCTTTGTTACTTCATGTTAAACTCTTTTTGAGAAAAAATATATTTGAGGCTTTTGTGATCTGTATATAACTCAAAGTGCTCCCCAAACAAGTAGTGTCGCCACACTTTTAACGCAAAACAACTACTGCCAGCATTAAGTCATGAGTACGGTATCCTCTCATGAGGTTTTACCTCCCGTGAGGCATAAAATACAACCTTCTGATACTGCATCAACACACATCTCAAACCAGTTCCGCTCGTATCAGCAAACACCACTAACTTTTCCCCTTGTACTAGTATAGTTAACACCGGTGCTGTAGTCAAGAGCTACTTTAACTCATGGAAAGCTCTCTCACAATCATCTGTCCATAAGAACTTCACATTCTTGTGGGTCAACTTGGTCATGGGTGGTGCAATAGTGGAAAACTTCTCTATAAATCTCCTGTAATAATCAGTTAGTCCTAAAAAACTCCTCACCTCTGAAGGATTCGTAGGCTGCTTCCATTCTTTGACCACAACAACCTTCTCAGAATCTACCACTATTTGGATACATGTCCCAAAAATTGAACTTCATTCTCCCAAAAGTGACACTTACTGAACTTAGCGTATAACTGATGCTCTCTCAAAGCTTACAATACAATTTTCAAGTATTCTCTGTGCTCTTCCTCATTCTTAGAATACACTAGGATATCATCTATGAAGATAATCACAAACTTATCTAGATACGATTGAAAAATTCTATTTATCAAGTCCATGAAATAAGTAGGAGCATTAGTTAAACCAAAAGGCATTACAGGAAATTCGTACAACCCATACCAAGTCTGAAAAGCAGTAAGCGGTATACTTTCCTCTAACATACCCATTTGATGGTAACCCGTTCTGAGATCAAACTGAGAGAACATGGCTGCCCCCTTCAACTGATCAAACAAGTTGTCAATTCTAGGTAGCGGATACTTGTTCTTGGTAGTCACCTTGTTCAGCTCTCTGTAATCTATGCACATGCGGAGAGTGCCATCTTTCTTCGAGATAAAAATCGTGGGTGCTCTCCACGGGGAGTTACTTGAACATATGAACCCTTTCTGAAGCATCTCTTCCAGCTACTTCTTCATCTCCACAAGCTCTTTAGACGCCATCCTCTATGCCGCTTTAGAAATCGGTGCAATTTCTGGCACTAGGTCAATGCAAAATTCTACTACCCATCGAGGTGGAGATACAAGTATCTTCTAAAATACATCCTCAAACTCACGCACTACATCTACCTCACTAATATCCTACTTAGGGATTTCTACTGAGCACAGAAAACTTGTCATTACCGACTCTTCTCCATTGTGAGAAGTGTGGGTTAGTCGTGGTATATCGGGAATATCTATATTTACAGTCCTTCCAGCACAATCTAGAGTCACAAAGTGTTTTCACAGCCAATCCATACCCAAAATAATTACAAACCCCTCAAACCCTAAAACAATTAGGTCCGCATAAAAGACTTTGCTCGAGTCAATCTCAAAATCTTTACACATCTTATAAAGATTAACTGCCCCTCCTAAAGGGGTTTCAACACGAATAGGTCTAGATAAGGAGGTAGTTACAAGGTGTTCTCTTTCTACAAACTGTCTAGATATGAAACAATGAGAGGCACCAATATCAAAAAGTACTTTAATGGGTTCTTAAAAAAGATTAAAAGTACCTTGCACCTTGTCATTTCCTGGCATCACTGCAAATACCCTGGCGGGAGTTGTCGGACCCTATCGTACATGTTGTTTCTGAGGGCAATCCTTGACTACATGTCCCAACTGCTGACACCCAAAACACTTCCTATTGATTGGTTCAGGTGCTAGTGCTCTGATAGGTGGGGGCCCTTCTAACTAAGGTATTGGAAGATGATAACCCAACTATGGCACTTGCTGCCACTGTCCTTGATAACCCTGTGGGCGCAGACCACCCTGTCTCTGATAATAGTGCCCTCGGGGCTGGAAATTGCCCTGAGGCATGAAATTACTCTGAGGTCTGAAATTACCTGACTACCTTGTTATTAGAGCCTCTGAAATTGCTGACCCCTATGCCTTTGATCGTAAGGTCGATATTTGTTCCCATCACGCTGCTGGAAGTGACTCCCTCTGGAAGTCTCTCCGACCTTGGCCTTTCATTCTTTAAACTGTTTCTCTTTTTCCTTATACTTCAGTGCCAAGTCGAGAACTTTATCAAATGGTTCAGCATCAAAGGTAATAAGGGACTTATACATGTAATGATTTAATCCCTTAATAAACTTTTCATTCTTCTTCTCCTGCGTATCAACCAAGTAAGCGGCATAACGAGACAACTCATTAAACTTGGTGACATACTCGATCACTATTCTACCATTTTGAGTCAACTTTGAAAATTCATCACTAAGTTGAGACTGAATAGTAGCAGGAACAAACTTCCAGTCAAAACAGGTCTTCAAATCTGCCCAAGTCAAAGTTGTCAAATCTAGACCCCCCTTTCACGAGTTCCACCAAAATAGGCTGCTCCCTCAACCTGATGTATAGGCAACTCCTATTTTTGGACCTCGGTGAGCTGCATACGACCAAACACCATCTCACATTTCTAGACCTAAGCGTCAGCTACAATGGGTCCTCCATGTCTAGAGAATTTTTGACCTCCCAAAGAACCAAAGTCTTTGTTGCTCTTCGCAAAGGGATCTCCCTGCTGACCTTGATTATTGTTCTGCACAACCTGAAGTAATTGAGCCATCATCTCCCCCACATCAACCTGCACAGTATTGGTTGCCCTGGTAACAATCGTCGCTGCCGCCGCATTAGCAGTTGTTTTTTTCCCTGTGCCATTGGGCTCAGTACTTCTCAAATTATACCTTCCAGCCATCACTTTCAAGTTAAACACACAAAAAGAATTCGTTCAAAAATACTTAGAATAAACTCAACCATTAAACTAAACCAGCTAACCCATGTTTCCACAATCTGAGAATCACCTAAACTATCTAGGGTAACCTAGAGCTCTGATACCAAACTGCCACGCCCCAAAATTTGGATTATTAAATATTAAATTAGGACTAAACCCCAATCAATATTCCATCATCCAAATCCTAGGGGTGAAACAAAATCTAAACGTTCTCGTTTAGATTTAAGTAAATTTCAATAAGGTTTAAGTAAACAAAATCTAAACGTTCTCGTTTCCATAAGGTTTAAGTAAATTTCAATGCTCAAAAGATTACAAGGGATTAAAAAAAAAAAACCTAACAAAATGCCAACCAAACCATCTACCATAATTCATAACTATCCAATACCTCCAACATTAAAGTAACAACAACTAGTCAAAACAACTTAAATAATGTAAAGTTGAAAAATAACCCACAATGCCAAATTATAAAAATACTAAGGTCATAAAAAAAATAATAAATATATAAACTAATATCAACTCTAAGCTCAAGAAAACAAAAGAAGTCCAAACGACATGTCTAACAAATATAGTTGTTTCTCGTCACCACTGTAATCCCAACTAATCTTGCAAAGGAAGCTCGGTTGCGCTCAAACAGAATGCACCGAGATGCCAAGAGACAAAACGGGTCAATATACAAGTATACTGGTATGAGTATAAAATTTGACACCAGCGTGTCCACCATACACAAACAAAAGTACATTTAATACTTGTTATGGGATAAGACAAGTAGTTCCACCCATACCAAGAAGAAGGGGTAGTTTTCCGAGATACGGTGGCATTTAGTTTCTTTCCCGTACACAACTAAATATAAATTGAGTATAAAATAAACAAAATAAACATAAAAATATGGTGGGTCAGCCCTGTATAAAAAAATTAGTAAAACCCACCATTCTACAAAAAAAAGAAAGTATAATTTAATCATAAATGAATTGCTAAAGAAGTATAAAAAAAAATGCACTGTTTCATACTTAAATAATTCGAATTGACGAAAACTCAAAGAACAAAAGTTGTATAGAATCAAATTTCTTAGAAGGCAATGCCAACAAATTTAGTAGAAACTGAACAGGTTGAGACAAAAACTTGATAGAAGAACCTAGACGGAATTCAACCGAAAAATATGAAGCTGAAAACGGAAAGAAATTGCCTTAAGATGATTTGTTTTGGAAACATTCAAAACACGAAAAGTGTTCAGAATAATGTTTTACTTCAGTTTACGTGAAACCAATAAAAACGAACTTGTTTCATGGGTTAAAACAGCATCCAAAATTTGCATTGCTAAAATGAACAAAAACTATTACAACTAAGATCATCCGATTACAAGTTCTACTTGATCTTTTTAGTACAAATTTAAAACACAAAAGGTTTCTAGAATTACGTATACATGCCTTTGCCCAAATTTCATAATTTATCAAGGTCGTTTACTATTTTTCGAGATGTACAAATCAATACAATTCACACCATACCAATAACTCATATTTAATTATTTATACCTTAACTTCATCACTCCGGTCCTTCACTTCTGGCCTACACATATATCCCATGTGCCTCCCGTATACCTAACACCGCTCCGAAGCCAAACTTGCGCGGGAATATCGTCTCGAGTTTGACCCACACTCTCTGGATAATTAGCATATATGTATGCACGTAAATCAAAACACTCGTCTACTCCTGAGAACGAGGCAACAATATATATACACAATCTATCATCTACTCATGAGAACAAACATAACCATGCCAAACCTAAGGCATTCAAATAAATCTCATAATCCTCACCTTTTTTTTTATACACTCTTTCTCACCAAGACTTAAATAAAGCAACAATCCATGGAGTCATGGTGGAGTATAAAGAATTTATCTATGGGTTCTGTGGGGGCATATTTTTTTGGATAAACAACACGTGGCCAAGGTGGCACCGAAGTACTAGTCGAGGTGCCATGTGTCCTGGTCATGACACCGAGATGATCTCGGCTAGGCCGAGGTTATCTGCGGAGATACCAGAATCCAGGATAAGCAAATAAGGGACAAGAGTCCTAGATTGGGAGAGGACCTCAGTCTGGATAAAGATAAAGCTCTTAGGGAGTTTATCTCTATCTATTTGAGAGTCCAGGATAAGCATTGAGCCAGAGTCCATTGAAGCTAGGCTTCTACAGGGATCAGGTCAATGCTGGCTATAAAAATAAGGCACCCTTGTGGGTCTAAGGTACGCTTTTTGTATTCTGGCCAGTGAGTTAAGCACTAATTATTATCCTTGAGAGATAAACTGAGTATTGACTTGATCGACGGAGTGCCCCCGGGTGAAAGAACCACCGCTGGAGTCTTTTCTTTCTGTGACAGGTCGTTCGGGCGCAATCTATTCTGCTGGTGTTCTCGGTGAGTAAGTACTGTTTAGCGATCTTGATTAAAACAACACACATAATTTTGTGCCATCTGTGGGAAAGAAAGTAGAATAGATGGCCAACGACGAACAGAAAAAGAAGATTGGGGACGACATCCCTACTGGAAGTGGTAAACACTTTGATCCCAACGTAGAGGAGGATAACTGCAACGAAGAAACTCGGGATCAAAATCCCAGAGAGAAGGACGTTGGCCAGGAGGGAGATGTACCAAAGAAAGCAGACCGAGGAGGATATTATAACGAGAACGACCTCCAGGTATGGAAAGATAGATGCCTGCGGAGGGACGGAGAGATGAAGGGCATGGTGAATAAATTGGGGGACTTGCAATCGGTCGTCAATTTCATGATGCAGAACAACGTCATCCAGCCACCGTTCGTGTTACAAGACACACCGATTCCAGCGGCCAAGAATGATGCCCAGAAAGTAGGGCAGAAAATAGTCCCTGCAGTCCCCCAGCACACCAGGACCAAAGAACACTCTCACTGGCCTTCAAGGGAAGTCGGGCAAGGAGAGTCAATGAAGGGAGATTCTCGGAGGACGCATCGTACCAAAGAAGCTGACCCCAAAGAACATCGGCATGTTCAAGGGAAGGAACTTTGTTTCGACGCAACGAACGGAGAGAGGTCCCAGAGGACTCATAACAATACTGGGAGTAGTGCGCCGAAAAGGCTGAAATCCATTGATAGCCGAGCTCCTAAACAAACCAAGGAGGATTTGAGGGATTACCTCCAGAAGAAGCAACAAGATGCCAAGGTAACCTCTCCAGTCAAGCCGAGAACGCCGTTCTTGGTGGAGTTGGACAAATTTGAGGCCTCGAAAAGGTTCCACATACTGAGGTTCCAAATATACGATGGTAAGTCTAACCCTAACTTTCACGTCGGCTTATACCTGAACTCAATGGCACTATACACCGAGAATGAGTCGTTGCTCTGCAAAGTGTTCCCCTCATCCTTTGGGGAAATCGCATTAGACTGGTTTCACAAGTTGCCGAAAGGAACTGTGAAAAGCTGGGAAGGCCTAGCCAAGATGTTCATGGCTAGATTTGTGACAAACAAACTATAACCATTGAGGGTGGACTTCCTGATGGCTCTAAGAATTGGCGAGGATGAAAGCCTTAGGGCCTATGCCAAAAGGTATTATGAGGTGTTCAACCGAATACCAGGATGTAACCAAGAGGTGGCGGTCGTGTCTTTTAAGAACGGCCTGAAAGATGATTGTCTGCTCTGAAAATCACTGGTAAAGACACTACCAAAGAGTATGGAGGAACTTATGGCCAGGATAGAGAAGTATACGAGAGCTGAGGAGGATACGCCAGGGACAAAGGCGTCGAAACAAGAGAAGAGAAATGGCTCGCCGAAGCGAGGCCGAGGTAACACTGGATACAACAAGCAAGAGATAGGATTAAGGGCTGCACAAGCAGTCACAACCGTATTCCGAATTCCGATTTACAAAGTCTTGGAAAGAATTCGGAATTAGCCCTATTATAGAGCACCAGAGAAGCTTCCTGGTGAATTTATGGGAAGAAGTCTAGGGAAACACTGTACCTACCACAACGAGGATGGACATCTAACTCAAGGGTGCAGAGCCCTAAAGGCATATCTGGAAGACCTGGTAAGACAAGGTCATCTAAGCGACCTGGTAGATGAAACCAGGACAAGGGAAGAGCAAGCGCGACTACCTCAGGCACCGACAGCACCACCTCCACCAGCACCATAATTGCAAGCAGGCGGACCTCAAGTGATCAATGTGATTCACTCGAAGGTCAATGAGAACGAGATACGTGGGGAAACTCAGAAGGTAAAACACTTACAACATGTGTATCAGGTCCAGAAGAAGAGACCTAGGGCAGACGGGTGCCAGGGACCAATGGTGTCCATTATTGAAGACGACTTAGAGATAATACAACATCCACACAACGATGCCTTAGTAATATCCCTCCAAATTAGAGAGTGCCAGGTAAAGTGAATTCTGATCGACCAGGGCAGCTCTTGTGACATCATGTATGTCAGGTGTTGCAAGGAGCTTGGCCTTCACCACGATGATTTGGAACAATCCAATGGTCGGATTCAATGGAACGCCGACATGGCCCCTGGGAGCAGGAAGTTTGGAGGTGCAAGCTGGCACCAAGAAGGTAAAAACTGAGTTCACAATAATTGACACTCCCTCCCTTTACAATGCTATCCTGGGAAGGCCATGGCTGCATGCACTGGGGGCTGTTCCCTCAACTTTGCACCAGCTGTTGCGGTTTCCAACAAAACATGGGATTGAGGAGGAGGAGGTCAGAGGAGATCAGGTGCAGGCAAAGAATTGCTCCATAGCAGCAATGAAATCCACATGCAATATACGAGAAGCAGAAGCAGCGGAGATTGAGGATGAGGACATGGAAGTCCTTGAGGACGTTGGCAAAGAATCAGCCGAGAAAAGTGAGGAAGCCTTGAAGAAGATATTAGTCCAGCAAGGGGATGAAGAACGCTTCTTCCTTCTCGGCTCAAGATTGGCCGAGGAAGAGGAAAAGGAATTAGAAGCATTCTTGAGAGCAAACCTTGAGGTGTTTGCTTGGACACCGTACTGTAGACGTCTCCGAACGTCTTGGGAGGGAATCCCCCGTTTTGTTCATTTGGGCTCACTACAGTTCAGGACTCAATGTCACGGTTCTTAATCTGATCTCGCAAAGTGCAATGCGAGATTGATAAATCACCAAATAGTCCAAATCCGGCAAATCGTTTTTGAAAACAGATTTTTTTGAAAGAAGTGCCAAACATGGACTGCTTTGCCAGATACAAAGTTGCCACCTAAATATTTTTTATGGGGGGAATTTAGGAAACCCTAACTTGTTGCCTAAGGCCACGTGTCCGTCATCACCAAAGTTGCCTCGACTCGGGAACTTGGGTACAATTGGGGAAGGTCAGCTATGAGCACCCCTGCTTGCCCGATCAAAAATCGGCCTCTACTAACCATGATATCTAGTTTTGAAAACATTATGCATTCTTATTCCGGTTAATTAGCTAATCTTACTATGTGATGCGCACAACACAAAAGTATAGACTAGATCGCCTAATTTGGAACAAAGCATTGCATATCCGCTTGTTTGAAAGACAGTTTGAAATTTGCTACTCGCAAGTAGGCTAAAACACAGATTTCAACGAGTTGTTCCAACTCAAGCAATCCAACCTCCACCCGCAGGCATTCAAGCAGTAAATCAACTAAGCAGTTAGCCTCATGGTAAGCATGCTTTCATGTTAACATTCACACTCATACGAGATGCCAAAGCATAAACACTCACCTAGTACTCCAAGCCAAAAACAAGGAACATGTTAATAATCAAATGTATGATCCAAGTCTATGTTAACATGGCTAATGCATCGCAGGCAAAATGCAGCTAGAGTAGGCTCGGCTAATCTATAGATGGCATGTGAAATGCGACAGATAACATGTATTCAAGTTAGATTTGAAATACTATGCAATTAGTATGATGTGCCGAGCCCAGTGCATGCAATACAAATGAATAGATGCAAACATGCTATTATAAGTATGCTAATCAAAACATGCCCTAATACTAACCATCAAAAGCATGTAAGTAAAAGGGAGAAAGAAGTGGGGATTGGAAGACATGCATCACATGTACGCACGTTTATTACAAATTCCCCCTCGCTCGGAGGGACCGAAAGAATAATACAATTTAATCAACTAACAAGCTAATTAAATAGTTACAGACCACTTAACTAGTTAAGCAAATTAACTAAGCTAATAAAGCGGTAAAACAGCCTCGGGAAGGAGGTCCAATGCATGCATGCCCGGCTCCGCTTGAAAATCCACCACTATGCACAAGCTGCCTCTGTTTGCACTGTTTTATGCCTCTGAAAATTGCACAAGTCCCAAGATTGGTTCTGGAACACTCCCTGAGGGTTGTAGGAGGTCACCGGCCAGAAGGGAACACCACCGGCCATGGAGGAATGATCATCGACCATAAATGTGGCTCTCAGCCAGAAGTTTGTGGTCGGCCGGTACTCAATTTGGTCAGTCGGCCATCTATGTCTGCAGAATCCTGTTTTGACAGCAGCAGAGGACAGACAAGACATGGAAATGCATTTTCAAATAATATTTGCACTACCAACCTCCCCATCATGTTATGGACTCAAGGGAATTTGGTCTTCGACCCTCAGGCCATCAATCACGTATTTCCATGCATGATGGCCCAAGAAGCCAAGTTGTGCATTTTGATGTCAAATGTAATGCACATAAACACACAAGGGATCCAACCTCTATCATGGTAATTCAAGAGGCAAGGCATGCATGCAAAATGTAACCTAAGCATGCGAGCTAAGTATGCAACATGAGCATGGGGACAAACATGCAAACATGCAAGCATGTGATAACCTATCAAACATGTGAACAAGCAATGTATACTAGGCACACAACCTAAGCGAACAAGCATGTACCAAGTATGCGAGTTAATCAAGCATGCAAGATGCAATGTAAACATGTAAGTATGCAAGACATGTAACATGTTAAGCAACTTAATCAAAGAAGTGCATGCTAAATGCAATGTGATTCAAGCATGCAACAACAAGCGGTAGGCCAAACATGCAACAATATGTGAACAATGGACTTATACCAATTTGGGCAGCTCTCAAATAGGCCCAAAACAGTGGCCAAATGCCAAGGAAATGAAGGCAAATGCACATACAAACATGCATGCAAACATGGTCCAACACTTTGGCATCAAAGAGCAACTTTTAAACACACTTAGAAGGGACAAAACATGGACAAATGGCATACATTATAAGCTTTGAAAATCATGTTAAGGATGGTGCCAAACCAACTAAACAAAGCAATCAAAGCATGCAAGCAAGGTTCAAACTTGAAAACTAGCCACGGACTCAAACCAAGGCTATATGAAGCAAGCCCCAAAGGGCCATGGAGACTGAAACAGTCCCAATGCAGGTCTGAACAAGACCAAAGACACACCTAGATGGCATCTAAATGGCCTAAATCTAAAGGCATGCACAAAGGTCCAAACATGGAGCCTAAAACACAAACCTTTTAAAGCATTAAAGGAGCATCAAATGCAAGCATACAAGCATACCATATGGACTGAAATGACATGGTGAGTGGTGCCAAACCATTGAAATGATGCAAGGAGAGCATGCTAGAGGGGCCAACACTCAAGGCCTACAAGGGAGATTGCATGGTAGCTATACAAAGCAAGTCATAGATGACCCAAATAACCAAAAACAGACCTCAAGCATACTAAAACATGCATAAAAGCTTCACAAAACTAGGCCAAAATCATGCTAAAAACAAGGCTCAAAGTACAAAGCACGTTAAGGCAATTTCATGGCATTACAAGACAAGTATGCAAGGCATGCATGGTGTGTCTAAACCAACTTAAAATAGAGGTAAACCATGGAAAAATACTACCAAATACCAGCTAAGACATGGCCAACATGGACTTAAACAAGGTGCTCACACATGAGGCTAAAATGGCAAGTATTGAAGACAATAAGGAGAGGGGATGACCCTCTCCTTCTTAGGACCTTAAAACTCCATCCCCACCACTGAAATCCCTCTGGATTTCAGTGGTGGGAAGGCCAAGACAAGGTGGTCCCGGACCTCACCAAAAATGCACAAAAATAAGGCCAAACAAGGCCTAAGAGGGGTCAAACAGCCCCAAACACCAAAACAACCTTAAACAACTATTTTAAGAACTCAAAATCAGAACTTTTATTAGTTATAGACTAAGCTTAAAAACAGATGCAAGGATGGCTAAAATCCTAAGCAAAAATGGGGAATAAAAGGGTAAAGTTCTTACCCTTGAAGACCTTCTCAAGAACAATGCTCCAGCTGGTCTCTTCAAGCTTAGATCAACTCAAGAACTCTGAAAATAACTCCTTAGCACCTCAGTAGCCAAAGGAAAGTGTAATACTAGGTGTTTGTATGCAAAACTATGAACAAAACACCTTAATACATACACAATATGGAAGAGAGAGGGGGATATAGAGATAGAATAGATACACAATCCTTTAACCCTAATCTCAGAGCTTTGGAAATTTTTTAGAACCCTTGAGGAGGGAGGAGAAGCCCTCCTCTATAGGACTCTACTCTTGCAAAGCTTACAAAACAAGCTAAGCAAGAGGGAAATTCATCCATACACGTGTATGGAAGGGGTGCAAAGTGGGTGCCAGCTGTGCCAGCTAGCACAAAATATCTTCCAAAAGCAGATGAACAGTGGTCGACCAACAAAAGTGGCCATTTGACTAACAAAGGTGGCCGACCGACCACCAAGAGTGCCGACTGGCCATCACTAATAGCCGGTGGCAAGAAAACATGGCCGGTGGCCTCAAGCCATGGCCGGTGAGGTGTGGGGATGGCCAACAAGATATTCTCTGCCCTTGGAAGCAAAACAACAAGTTTTTGGTGCAAAACCAAACATAAAATAGTCAAGTTGAGAGTTCCTAAGGCAAGGCACGTAGCCGAGGCCTCTGAGAACTCAAAACGAACACGAACATGGATGATCACCGAGTGTTCAAACGGTGACGTCTAAGTCTTGAGGATGGTCAAAAATGGGGTGTCTATATGTACGAAATGCCCGGCATTGACCCTGAGGTCACTTACCAGAAACTGAATGTGGACAAGTCGGCAAAACCTGTCACCCAGCGAGCAAGAAGGCCGACATTGATGCATGTTAAGGCAGTAGAAGAGGAAGCGAATAAACTTCTGTAGGCCAGAGCCATTTGAGAGGTAAACTACACAACATGGTAGTCAAACACGGTTGTTGTGAAGAAAAAGAATGGGAAGTGGAGGGTCTGCGTGGACTTCACCAGCCTGAATAAGGCTTGTCCTAAAGACAGTTTCCCACTGCCCAAGATTGATCAATTGGTGGATGCCACTTCAGGGCATGGAAGAATGAGCTTCCTGGACGCTTATAGAGGGTACCATCAAATAGCCATGTACCCCCCAGATGAGGAGAAGACTGCATTTATCACTCCAAAAGGGTCATCGCCACAGAGTGATACCTTTTGGGTTGAAAATGCAGAGCAACCTATCGAGATTAGTGACAAAGATGTTCAAACATCTAATAGGGAAAACAAAGGAGGTATACATTGATGACATGGTCGTGAAGACCAAGGAACTCAAGATCTTCTCGACCTAAAGACAGTCTTTGACATTTAAAGACATTTCAGCTCCGACTCAATACATCAAAATGCACATTTGGAGTTGGGTCAGGGAAGTTTCTGGGATACCTGGTCACCAGAAAGGGCATTGAGGCAAGACCGGATCAAATCAAGGCCATTATGGAGTTAGAAAGCCCAACGTCAGCAAAACAAGTGTAAATGCTGACTGGAAGGGCTGCAGCCCTAAACAGATTCATAAGCAGGAGTTCTGATAAATGCAAACCTTTCTTCAGTTTAGTAAAGAAAGCCACAGACTTCTTATGGACAGAGGAGTGCGAAGTCGCCTTGGCCGACTTGAAGAAATACTTGACCACAGCTCCAGTTCTCTCAAATCTAGTACCTGGAGATGAGCTGTTCTTATACTTGGCGGTCTCAGAGCATGCAGTAAGTGCAACAATAATCAGGGAAGATAAGGGAGAACAGAGGGCAATCTACTACGTGAGTAAAACCCTAGCAGATGTAAAGACCAGATACCTGCCCTTGGAGAAGTTGACACTAGCTTTAGTAATGGCCTCCAAGAAGCTAAATCACTACTTTCAAGCCCACAAGATTGTGGTGTTAACTGAGCATCCTCTGAAGTCCCTATTGCAGTAAGGAGATCTGACAGGCAGGATAGCCAGATGGGTAGTGCTGTTAGGCCAATATGACCTAGAATTTAGACCCAGAACAACAATCAAAGGCCAAGTTTTGGCCGACTTCGTGGCCGAGTTCACACCAGGCACCATCATACATCGGGCTCCGTTGAGCCGAGGTACACGATGTCTAGGTGAACAAAGAGAAACCCAGCTGGGGATAGTAGAACAGAGGAAAGAAGAGAAACTCAAGCCCTACAGTATTTACGTCGGCGACTCCTTCCGCCTGTTTGTTGATGGAAGTTCAAACCGACAAGGAATGGGGGTAGGAGTAGTGCTAGTATCACCGGATGGGTAGATGCTGGAACAATCCATTCATTTGGGATTTAAGGCCTCAAACAACGAAGCAGAATATGAAGCACTGATCGCAGGATTAAAGTTGGCAGCAACAATGGAAGCCGACGAGGTAATGGTCTTTTGTGACTCCTAGCTTATCGTCAACCAGGCAACAGGCGAATATGCAGCCCGAGATGAAAGGATGATGGCCTATGGAAAGGAGGTGGGCAAACTGATGGCATTGTTCCAAAATTGCCGACTATAGCAAGTCAGCCGAGATAACAATAGCCATGTCGATGCCTTGGCCAACCTGGCTAGTGCAATGAAACCAGGAGAGGAAGGACAATAATGGTTAACTACTTGTCAGGTCCAAGTGTAGAACCACTGAGCAGAGAACATGAAGCAATGTGTGTGGAGATGGGAGCAAGCTGGATGGATGCAACAATAGCATTCCTTAAAGAGGGAAAACTACCAAATGATCATAAAGAAGCACACAAGATCGACCAAGTCGGCAAGATTGATCTACAAAGAGAAGGGCATCTCTACAGAAGATCTTTTACTGGTCCCCTTTTGAGGTGTATGCATCCTTCACAAGTTGAAGACTTCTTGTATGAAATACATGAAGGAGTATGTGGAAGCCATACTGGGGGCAGGTCACTTACTCATAAGGCCATCACTCAGCGATATTGGTGGCCTTATATGTAGAAAGATGCTGAAGCTTATGTCAGAAAGTGTGAGAAGTGTCAAAGGTTTACACCTTTGATACACCAACCAGCAGCGGATATGAACCCAGTGTCTAGCCCTTGGCCATTTGCCCAATGGGGCATGGACCTTATTGGACAACTTCTTCAAGCAACTGGACAAAGCAAGTTCCTACTAGTGACAACAGATTACTTTACCAAGTGGGTTGAAGTTGAACCCTTCACAAAGATTCGGGACATTGATGTAAAAAACTTCTTATGGAAAAACATCATTACCAGGTTTGGGATCCCAAGGGCAATAATAGCAGACAATAGTACGCAGTTTGACAGTAAGCTAATTAAAAGCTTCTGTGCAAAGTACAAGATCAAGAATTATTACTCTACTCCAAGCTTCCCTCAGAGTAATGGTCAAGCAGAAGCATCCAATAAGGTTATCTTGGATGGGATTAAGAAAAGGCTAGAAGCAACAAAGGGTAAGTGGGTGGATGAGTTGCCCAGTGTACTCTGGACATATCGGACTACACCGAGAAGATCAACTGGAGAATCCCCATTTGCCATGGCTTATGGCACAGAGGCAGTAATCCCATTAGAGGTCGGCATCCCAGGGATCAAAACCCAGGGAGTGGAGAATGGGACTAATGATGCATTTTTAGCCCGAGATTTGGACCTACTAGAAGAAAGAAAGGAGAAGGTAGCAATTCAGCTGGGGGCATACCAGCAGCAGCTTGCCAAGGCTTACAACAAAAAGGTCAACCCATGAGAGTTTCAAGTTGGGGACCTCGTCCTGAGAAAGGTCGTCGGCAACAAGAAGGATCCCAGAGAGGGCAAGCTTGGCCCAAACTGGGAGGGACCTTATAGAATCATCTCGGTCCTAGATAATGGGGCATATCGGCTTGAAGACAGTGAAGGCAAAGAATTGCCAAGACCCTAGAATACTTGCAACCTGAAGTTCTTCTATCATTAAGATTTCATTTGATATTTTCTTTAAAAATCTTTTGTTATTAGTCGAAGTAATTAATAAAATTTTAGCTCGATTTTTTATTTTAAACTTGTGTAAAATGATTGACCAGTCACTTAGTGATATTTCTGATTGAAACATGACGAATAACTTAGACTTATTATATGGCAGAGTTGAATTATATTTGCATATAATAGAGTTGAACTAAGTTGGCGATGTTTCTGATTGAAACACGATGAATAATTTAGACTTATTATATGGCAGAGTTGAATTATACTTGCATATAATAGAGTTGAACTAAGTTAGCAATGTTTCTGATTGAAACATGACGAATAACTTAGACTTATTATATAACAGAGTTGAATTATACTTGCATGTAATAGAGTTGAACTAAGTTGGTGATGTTTTTTATCGAAATATGACGAATAACTTAGACTTATTATACGGCAGAGTTGAATTATACTTGTATATAATAGAGTTGAACGAAGTTGGCAATGATTCTAATTGAAACATGACGAATAACTTAGACTTATTGTATGACAAAGTTAAATTATACTTGCATATAAACAAGTTGAACTAAGTTGAATTAACCTAGATTTGCTATGTCGACAGAATGAAAACTTTGAATGACACTAAATACATATCAATTAGATTAACAGACCGAGGTTTATAACCTCGGCGATCTGTTTGAATTTGATCTTGACGACAAGATCATACTTACATACTTAATGTGAACATAAGTGAAACTTAAGTTCACATTAGGGGGCAGAGAGTTGGAGAATAATACTTGGAAGTTGGAATTTACAAGAGAAAATTGGTTTAATACTTGTTGAAATCTTAAGAAAAATTTACAAGTTGAAGTTAAGCCAAGGTTGTGTTGAAAGAAAATTGGTTTAACACTTGTTGAAATTTTAAGAAAAAATTACAAGTTGAAGTTAAGCCAAGGTTATGTTGAAAGAAGTATCTACGTACTTGCCGAGATTACTATGCTGCCAAGACTTGGAAGGTAATGGAAGACAAAAGTCTTGATAAGTAAGAGTGAAGTGGCAAGTTGTAAATAACACTTGTGAAAATATTTTTTATAATATTTTCAAGTGTTAAGCCAAGGCCGAGATAAACCATTAGTGGGTATAACCGAGGTATTTTACCCCGAGGAGATTGCACAGTTAAGGTGTACTTCGAAGACATACAAATTATTCTAAGTACGGAAGCAGTAGAGCTTACAAACAATAAACACTTGAAAGAAGAAGTTGTGCTTGCATTAAGAGAAGAAAAAGGGCACTTCGGCCTACAAAGAGACTACTTGTTTAGATTACAAAAGTGGCACGTCAACCAAATATGAAAACTGGAAACATTGTTCAGGAAATTACTAAGTACAAAGAAAAAGTCAATAGCAAGACTACTCGGCGTCGATGGTGGGCTGCGTCTCGGCCCCAAAAGACAACTGGGGAATCTTTTCGGTAGCCTTCTCAGCCTCGAGCTCGGCGTCGATCTCTCGTAGAGTCTGATCAATGCTCCTTTCGGCGATTGGCACCTCGGATGTTGTCTTCTAGGGGGAGGCACCGTTTGAGACCTCATCCTCATCATCCTGAGTCAAGTCTACTTGCTCATTTAGAGTTGGGGACTTGGCCCCAGCAGGATCTTTAACAACGGCCACCTCGGCCTCTTCATCTTCGGCTTTTTCTCTTTCTTCCTCTTCTTCTTCTTCCACAGCCTTTGTCTCAGACTGGCTTGAAGTGGGTGGGAATAGCACCACAAGTCGGCCTACGACCCTCAGAGGAGAGTCCTCGGGGACAGCCAACTCCTTCAGAGTGGCGATCCAACCAAGGGTGAAGCCCTTGTTGCATGCCTCTCTGATTTGTTTTTTGTAGTCCTCGCAGACGTCGGCTGCCCCCTCGGCGTATGTTTTCTCGTCCGCCGCTTTGATCTCGGTGTCCTTTGTAACCAAGGCAACGATGAGCTCGGGTTAGGCTTCGGCGGCCTTTGCTTCGGCCTCTTTCTTCTTAGCTTCAAGGACCTTAGCAACAGCCTCAGCAGTGCATGCCCTCTCCTCGGCTTCGTCTTGAGCTTTCCTAGCTGCATTGGCCTGATCTATCAAAGTTTTCATTTTGGCCTTGGCCTTATTAATGGTCTTTAGCAAGCCAGCAGCCTCCTTGGTCTTGTTGACCAACTCCTTTTTAATGTCAAAAGCCTGCATCGCGAAGGAGTGGGCGTGTTGGATCGCCTAGAAGAAATGGACAGAACAAAAGTTAATAAAACTCTAAGTGTGGAAAAACAGAGAATGCAAAGTACCAAGTGTTAGGGGCTTACTTGTATAGAGTGCTGCAACATCAGAGCGAAGTTTTCATATTCGCTGACCTCGGTGTTGCATTCGAGGTCTTTTGGAAGAAGCAAGGCAGTAGAAAGGGCAACGCCGACTTTGATGTCAGTCGCGCTGTCGCTGACTCTGATTGGCTTGTCCTCAATGGTGATTGGAGGGGCCCAGGGGGCATCCGATTTCAAGGACCCAGAGGTTGTGGCAGACTCTGAACTCAGCTTCTTTGACCGGGTGGATTCAGAAGGAGCAGCCTCTGCAGGCCTCTTTTCGGCGGCAAAGGCACTTTTTTCCACCTCAGCTATGTTTGAGATCGGCAAGGTATCCTCAGAATCGATCTGAGTTACCGTTGCTTTTGCTTGGGCTTTCTTCAGCCTTTTTGGCTTTGGCTTTGGCTTTGGCTTTGGCTGAGATTGCGATGATGAAGATTGTACGGTGACAATGTTGGGGATGTTAGCTAGAAGGTCGTCTGCTACAGCCTTTTTACGACCCATCTCGTCAGCAGCTATGGCAACAGTAACCTTAGTGCCGAAATGGATCGCTAGAAGTGTAGTTGGGGGGGTTGGCTAGATCGTATGAGGACGCCTCGGCACTTTGGCGTCTTCGGCTTTGAGTTCTGCCTGCTGGTGCGAACAGTAGAGCTCAGCGTTGGCATTGAGAAGGTGGAATCAGTTGTGGAGCAGAGGTTGATGGCTGCTCTACTGGATCAGATGTTGATCCTTGGTTAGGCCTTGATGATTCAGCTTGAGGAGTTGTTGCTGAAGAAGGAGACTTGCTTTTTCTTGGGATGTCGACAAGTACAGATTTGTAAGTCGGGATGTAGTTGAGCAGCAAAGGGGCTTTTCGCTGGTCAACTGGCAGACCCAACAACTTCTTGAAATCCTTGCTGGGATAGAAGTTTTTGCGGAAGTCCTTTGGAGGTTGAGGAAGAGCTACAAGTAAAAAATAGACATTAGAACATTTAGAAGGAACAAAGTATTAAAGACTTGAGAAGCAAGTAAAAGTAACACTTGGCTCTTACCATCTCCCTCTTTGAATAATGTACGGCTTAAAGGGTAGAGATGAAGGTCATCATCTGGAAGGAACTCCAGCCGTTCGAGACGATGAAATAATTATCCCCGACGCCTTGTTGGAATCGGGGAGGTCACGATGAGTTTGTATTCCGTCGACCTCGCTTAAGGTAGTAAATGTAGCCTTTTTCGACTTAAGGCCACACATGGTGTAGCAAGATCGATGTCGGCTAGAGTTACCCTAGCATTTTCTCGGCTATCTAAGGCAATGATACCGTTGATGACTCTGTAAGAGTTAATGGCTAATTGCATTGGGTTGAGTTTATAATAGTGAAGGACTTCTCAGAAGAGGATATCAAGAGAGAGCCTAAGTCCACACTCTATGAAGGCCACGACTGGAAAGGTCATGGAGTCGTCTTTGGGCATGATGGAGTCCTCCTCCCCAGCCAACCTAAGATGAACGTCGGCAGGGATGACAAACTCTTGCCTGAAATATTCTAGCTTAATTAGGGTGTCTACCCTCCACCTCCACATACCCATGACGTCGGCTTAGAGGGGAAGGTGTTGGATTTCAGAAGGGAGTGGTTTGTTAGGGTTTTAAGGACCTCAACTTGAACTCAAAATAGAAATTGGGGCAAGGGATTTCAGGATCTAAGAGGAGTTTGTTTCAATTTTTCCTAAAATTTGTGAGTTCTACAACAAATCCCAAAACCTAAGTCTATCCAAACAAGAATTGAAGGCAGAAATCTGGAGAACACAACAAGAAAACAAAAATAAGAACATGATTCAGAATCAAGAATAGTGATGAACTATCAAGAACACTGTGGCAAAGTATGTACAAGGGTGCGAGGTCAAGATCGGTGGCAAAATAAACAAGTATGTGAGTAGTGTGTGTATACTCAGGAAGAGATTGGGCAAAAGCAAAATCATGACACAAATATGCCCAAATACATGACTGAATTCAACGCACAAATTTATAATCAGGAACATGAATGGGCTAGCAATGGCAGCAAATAATGCAATGGAGTTTACAGATTGATAAGAGGAAAACAATGGCTTACGGAAGGAAGTGACGCCGGTATAAGATACGTCGGAGTTGAACCCTGGTGGTACGAGTGGTAGAACGGTAGAGGTGAACGGAGGTGGTTGTAGAAAGCTTTGAAAAGGTGACAATGGTGGTTTAGAGAGAGAGAAAGCTTGAAGTGCAAAGAGAAATCAGAAAATGTGAAGTGAAAAGACGAAGAGAGGGGGAAGTGATTTTGTCAAAACACGAAAAGGCGGCAAATCACAATTAGTGTGCCTAGGACGACGTGTTTGTTAGACGGCGTACGCAAGTGCGATGGGACTTAATGGCGCGTGTCATGTACGGTTCAATAGGGAAGAGACGCGTGACAAAAACGGTTGAATTACTGTGCGTGACAACTCATACGCGTGTTGAAACTCTTGGAGTTCTTGATTTAATGAAGCAAAGACCTCAGCTTGGGGGACAATCTCGGCTAAATAACTTGAACAAACTTGGTTATTCGTTCTAAAGCATTGGTGAAAACAGATTACAGGTCTTGGTCATATACAAATAGTGACCTCAGTAATTAAGGATAGAGCAAGCTTAGCCGACGTGCTATATGGTTAAATGGTATAGGTTCCATCACCTCAGGATGCCGAGATAATAGAACCTAGGGGGTAGTTGTGGGGGCATATTTTTTGGATAAACGACACGTGGCCAAGGTGGCACTGAAGTACCAGCCGAGGTGCCACGTGTCCTGGTCATGACGCTGAGATGATCTCAGTTAGGCCAAGGTTATCTGCGGAGATACCAGAATCCAAACTGAAGGTAACTCGAGTTTAGAGGACTAAACTCCTTATAAGGAGGAGATCAGTAATAACCCTCGCATCGTCTTGAATAACCACCGAATTGAATCTTGATCAGCGATAAACCGAGCGCTAATGGTGATAAGTGAACTGGATGAACTCTTGAACAATGAATGAAATCAAAAAGCTGAATGAGTTTGTCTATTTAATTACATATCTAATCTGTTTGATTCCATGATTATCTGTTTGACTTTATGTGTTTAAATTGCTAATTGAAGGCCTTATCGGCGGCCGAATTAGAAACCGTTTGAAGTATTGGAATCAGCATAATATTTGTGATTTTATGGTATTTTTATCTGAAAATTGATTAGGAATGATTAAATTAGATTAAATTGAGTTAATTGAGAACTTGGGCTTATTTACCAACTTGCCACCATAGTGGACTATTGTTTATGATTTCCTAGAGCCTTATACACTTCACCTAAAACATTTGCTCAGCCTTTCTTTCACACTCTTAGCCGACCAACACAAGAAGATAGATAGAGAGAGAGTTCATTGAGAGAATTTATCTCAAATTGTTGAAATTGCAGAATTGCTTAGAATTGAGCCATAGATTGCATCTTGAGCTTGTTCTTCTTGAAATCAAGACTTAGGTAAGAACTATAACCTTTCAATGTTGATTTTATGTTGTCTCTTGCATCATCCATGCCAATTGTTGAGTTAGAGTGCTAAGAGGTTGATTCATGCTAGAATTCATGCATGCATGTTGAATTTGTGGACTTTTGAGGTTGAATTCTTGAAGAATCATACATGCATGATCATGTTTATATTATAGTCCATGTTTCCACTTCATTTTCCAACTATTGAGCTCTTTGGAGCAAGATTTAAAGATTGAAATTGGTTTAAAACCCATGCATCACATGTTACATATTGCTCTTAAAAATGGGTTTGAAATTGTATTTAATTGACCCACCTTTGGGGCTTGAATTCTCAAATTAGCTTTTAAAACTTGTTATTTATTGAGTTGGGATGTATTCCCCAGAATTTGGGCCCAAGAGGTCGAGTTTTGAGTGTTGGAACACTTGGTTTGAGCTTGGAAGGCAAATCTGGAAATTCCAGATTTGGCTTCTTCGCTCGAGCGAAGAATTCCTCGCTCGAGCGACCAAGGTTTCCTCCGAGCTACGCTCGAGCGAGATATTGGTGGCTCGGCGTAAAATCGAACATCGATTACTTTTCTTTGTTTTCATCAGACCGCTCGAGCGAAGGAAGGCTCGCTCGGCGAACCCTTTGATTTTGGAAGCTTCGCTCGGCGAGCATCGGCAGCATCGCGTAAAATTGAGCATCGATATTTTTCTTTGTTTCATCGAGCGCTTCGGCGAAGGATTGTTCGCTCGGCGAATCCTTTGATTTTGCAAACTTCGCTCGGCGAAGGAAGGCTCGCTCGGCGAGACCCTGTTCGACAACTTTTGAAAAGTGCCTTCCAAGCGTATTTTGCATCCTCATCTCATCCTAGGCATTCTTAGGCCTAGTTTAATGCATCTTAATGAGGATTTAGACATAGAACCACAGGGAATTTAGAGATTTAATTATCATCCTTTCCAAGCTGTAAACTTAGTGTGTGTTCTATTGATTGATGTTTAGGGTTGACTCTCGGGGGCGCTCTAGCTCTTGATAGCCCAATCCTTTGTGAGTAACAGATGTGTAAAGATATGTTCAAAATGGTTATCTTTTGAATCTTGTTTCTTGAGCTTTCTTGAATTGATGTTATTTATCGAATGAATGTATGTCCTATTTACTGTATTGTGGCATCCTTAGCACCTCATTGTTATTATTCTGAGCTCTGTCGGTTTCCTTGTGGAACCATCATTTCTTGAATGATTGGCCATCATTCTTGTTGGGTCTATTAAGGCCGGTCCTTTTGGACCCTCTTGTTTTAGGCTATTGGATGTACCACATATGGTGATTGATTGAAATCTTGAAAAATGAAACTCTTGTTTAATGAATTGATTTCATTTCTTGCAAGGACATTCATTCATAACCTCTTTACGCTTTATGTTATTCAGGGCTTTAGCTCCTTTGTTATATATATATGTAGGTTCTCGGCCGCGGACGAAGCTAGGGCGTGGGATTGGTCCCCAGTTTTGTCGGCCGACCTATGTGCCTCCTTTGTGAGGTTCAGGGCGCCATGCCATGGCTTGGGGTGTTTTGTGTCCCCACTAGTCTCCTCTTGTTTTGTCTTGTTATTGAGGATTGAGTTCCGTCTTGAATGTCTGTAATGATTGTATAATCTGTCTTGGTCGAATGCATAAATGTATGAAAAATGTTTTTGACATCTGATTTTCCTGACTCAATGGACACTAGTTATTTCTTGTATTGGCTTCTTGAATACGTACTACGATTGATTGTATTCTTGTTGATAGGCCTTTGGTAATCTCGGATTCTTGGCGATTCTGATTACTAAACCCATAGGGCGGGTTTGGAGTCGTGACAGTGGTATCGAGCGATACTTAACCACGAGTTATATCGCTTACACGTGTCCAAATGAGCTATAGGGTGTCCTAGAAAAGCAATTAGGGCATCTCATGAATTTGAAAAGTGTGTGCTATATTTGTTGATTATATGTTAAAGCGCTAAAGCTGTTTAAAGATACAAGCTGCTCATAATGATAAGCTGTTATAAGCGCTTTATAGCAAAATGGATAATGCAAATGGCTGAATCATCATCCTCTGAGGCGAATGGCGGACTTGAACAAATGATGGGAATTTGGTAATTGAAAGATGGACCAACAATGAACCAACGACCACCTCCTCCTCCTCCGGTTCAACAGGAGCAGAATGCACCAAATGTAGAATGTGAATGTTAATGAGGTGGATATTATTGCCTTGACTCGAAATTGACAAGATGAAACCGCCGTCCTTTAGGAGGCTTAGAACCATTAAAGGTGAAGCATGGGTCCTTGAAGCAGAAAAGTTATTTGAGGTGTTTCCGTGCTCGAAGCACACAAAATCTTATTAGCCACCTTTACTGCGGGGAAGAAGCTAGAAGGTGGTGGATGTTGACCCGTGATGCAAATCTTGTAGTGACTTGGGCTCGGTTCAAGGAGTCATTCTTTGAAAAATATTTTCCCGATGCATCGAGGATAGAAAGGTGGTGAATTTGAACAAGCGAGGCAAGGCAAGGCGTCTGTTGCTTAGAATATGAGAAGCAATTTACGAGTTTGCTAGGTATGCACCACATATGGTGGATCCGAATATAAGAAGGCGAGAAGATTTGAGGCGGCCTTAGTCTTGCTATCGAGGATCGAATAAATGTTACGAAAATGCCAACTTTTGTGGGTGTTCTCGTAGAGCCTTGATGGCGAGTCAAATATTGCGGCCGTGAAACAATCAAACACCGACAAGTGAGTGGCAAGGAAAAACGGGGTTTTAAGTTTAAGAAAGGCAAGCATAACCCGACAAACAAGAAAGCGAGAATCTGAGGGTCGACAACTAGCTGACCAAGGGAGTGGATTTACTCCACCTGCTCCACATGTGGCAATAAGCACAAAGGGTTTGCTACGGGTTTACGGAGCTTGTTTGGTGTGGCAAGATGGGCCCTGAAATTAAGATTGTCCCTCTACTCCATAAGCGGTGTAAAAGGCGCAGCCTTGTGACATCAAATGTAGCACCAAACCGAACCCCAAAGCTAGGGAAAGAGCACATGAGGCGAGGCGAGTGTTTGCCTTAATGCAGGAGGCGTCGAATACTGAGACCGTTGTGTCAGGTATCCTCTCTATCTGTGCTCAGAATGCTTATGTATTGATTGATTCGGGGTCTACACATTCTTATGTGTCACATGCTTTCTCACGAAAATTGAATAGACCCTTAGAACCCATGAATTATTTGCTAGCTGTATCATCACCTGTTGGGGGATCCATGACATGTGCATATATGTATCCTGCTTGTGAGATTATTGTTGGGGATATGCACCTATTTATTGATTTACTGCCATTGAACATAGATCATTTTGATGTGATATTGGGGATGGACTGGTTACAAAAATATCATGCTACTATCGATTGTGTGACCAAGCAAGTTGTTTTCCGTCATGGGTTTACCCGAATTTGTATTTATAGGAGAAGGAGTAGTACCTCATCCATATGTGATTTCATCAGTAAAGGCTGTCAGACTGATTAGAAAATGGTGTAAGGGCTATCGTATTCTGTCTTGTTGTATACTCTTGATAATGTTAAAAGCGATGTGAATTGCATTCCTATAGTTAGAATTCCCGGATGTATTTCGGATGATCTACGAGGATTTGATTGTGAGGAGATTGAGTTCATTGTTGATGTAGTCTGGGGTACCAGTAGTTATCGAAAGCTCCTCTGAGAATGGCTCCAACCGGCTGAAAAAGCGAAGGTACAATTGCGAGGCTATTTGGACAAGAAGTTTATCGGGCCTAGTACTTCACCGTGAGCGCTTATTTTATTTGTGAAGAAGAAAGATGGCTCACCGAGGCGTGCATTGATTACATGGCTGAATAAGGTAACGTAAAGAACAAATATCCTTTACGGCGTATTGATGACTGTTTGATCGATTCTGAGGTGCACAAGTGTTTTCCAAAATTGACCTTAGATCGGGTACCATCAATTGAAAGTCAAACCGGAAGACATTGATAAAAGCGCTTTCGAGCGAGGTATGGCCATTATGAATTTTTAGTTATGCCATTGAGTCACAAATGCCCATTGCATTTATGGACCTTATGAGCGAAATTTTCAAACCATACCTTGATGACTTCATTGTAGTATTTATTGATGACATATTGATATATTCTAAAATGTAGAAGAACATGAGCGACATCGAGACTTGCCCCGCAAACCTTAAGAGAAACGGCGTATGCTAAAGCTGTCTAAGTGTGAATTTTGGCTTGACCATGTTATGTTTTTGGGGCATGTTGTTAGCAAAGATGGAATTTCTGTTGATCATGAGAAAATTGAAGGCTGTAGTGGTGGCCTAGACCAACAAATGTGTTGAAGTCCGAAGCTTTTGGGATGGTGGATACTCTGAAGATTTGTCAAAGATTTCTCCAAAATTGCCTTACTTGACTCAATGACTCGAAAGGGACACCATTTGGTGGGTGATCGGAGGAATCGGCATTTCAGAGTTGAAAACTAGACTTGTGTTGCACCAATTCGACTCTACCTCTGAGTCTTGATGGTTACCTTGTTTTTAGTGATGCCTCTCATAAGGGTTTGGGATGTGTTTTAATGCGAGAATGGGAGAGTTATTGCTTATGCTTCCCGGCAGTTGAGACCGCATGAAAAGAATTACCCAACCCATGATCTTGAACTTGCATGATGGTTTTTGCATTGAAAATCTGGCGACACTATTTGTATGGAATAACATGTGAAGTCTACACCGACCACAAGAGCCTAAAGTACTTTTTCACACGAAAAGAAGCTGAATATGAGGCAATGGAGATGGCTTGAATTGATCAAAGACTATGACTTCTGATTACGTACCATCGGGAAAAGCCAATACCGTTCTTAGATGCCTTGAGAAAATCGATTGCCAACTTAACTTTGTTCTTTGAGAGAAAAGAGTTGCTTCTTGATCTTGAAAAGTCTGAGATTGAAATTGTTTTGAAAGAAACGAGGCGGGACAATAAACGCCATTCTTGCTCAACCGGCCTTGATTGAGGAAATTAAGGAGAAAGCGACAAGCTGGATGATTACTTGAAGAAAATCATCGAGGAAAGAGATTCAAAACCGAAAGCAGGGGTTCAAATTTGAGAACAATGTCTTGAAATTTCAAGGCGGTATGTGTACCAAATGATCTTTGAATTGAAAAGAAGAGTTACGCAAGAAGGCCACAATTCAAAGTTTTCTATTCACCCGGGAATACGAAAATGTATCAAGATCTAAAAGCGGAATTTTTGGTGGCGAGGATGAAGAAAGAAATTGCCGACTTTGTGTCTAAATGTCTTCATTGCCAACAAGTCAAAATTTGAACATCAACGACTTCTTTGGATTCTCGCAACCCTTACCCATACAGAGTGGAAATGGGAGCACATCACGATGGATTTTATCGTTGGATTACCTCGCTCCGGAAAGGTATGGATTCAATTTGGGTTATTGTTGATAGGTGACTAAATCTGCACACTTCCTACTGTCAAGACAATCTATAATGCGAGATAGATTGGTATTATTTATATTGATGAAATTGTTAGGCGCACGAATTACTGTGTCTATTGTTTACGAGATTGAAGTTTACATCGAGGTTACAGCGAGCCTCTGATTGCATTGGATGAATTGAAATTTGATGGCGCCTATCATCCTCGAACAGATGGGCGGTCGAGAAAGGACCATCAGGACTCTAGAGGACCTCACGAGAATGTGTGTTCTTGACTTCGGGGAATTGGGAAAGTCATCTGCCGTTGGCTGAATTCGCCTACAACAACAGTTACCATTCGAGTATTGGAATGGCGCCTTTTGAGGCATTGTATGGCAGAAAATGTAGATCTCCAATCTGCTGGACAGAAGTTGGAGATGGGCCATTGCTTGGGCAGATTGTATATGAAACAACCAAAAGGTAAAAGCGTCTGACAAAGGCGAAAAGCGCAGGCCGTCGGAAAAAGTTATGCGATGTCGAGAAGGCGGGATAGAGAGTATGAAGTGGGTGATCACGTTTTTGTGAAAGTGACACCAATGAAAGGCGGACTTCGCTTTGGAGTCAAAGGCAAGTTAGCACCGAGATATGTCGGACCGTATCAGTTATTGAGAAAATCAATCCGGTGGCGTATCAAGTTGCACTTCCTCTGAAATGGAGCATATGCATAACGTCTTCCACATTTCGATGTTGAGAGACTATCTTGAGATCCGTTTCATGTGATTGAGCCTACCGTATCGTGTTGAGTGATGACTACACCTACGAGGAGCGACCTATCTGATTATGGCAACCGGCGGATCAAGCGAGAAACAAAGAGATTCCGCTAGTGAAAGTGGTAGCAAAACCATGGTGGTGTGTATGCCACTTGGGAGAGGGAAGATGACATGGCTAGGCGATATCGGATTTGTTCATTTGAATCTGTTTTCTTCCAAAGCGAAGGTAACTTCGAGTTTAGAGGACTAAACTCCTTATAAGGAGGAGGCGTAATAACCCTCGTACATTCTTGAATAACCACGAATTGAATCTTGATCAGCGATAATGAGCGCTAATAGTGATAAGTGAACTGGATGAACTCTTGAACAAAGCGAATGAAGCCAAAAGCTGAATGAGTTTGTCTATTTAATTACATATCTAATCTGTTTGATTCCATGATTATCTGTTTGACTTTATGTGTTTAAATTGCTAATTGAAGGCCTTATCGGCGGCCGAATTAGAAACCGTTTGAAGTATTGGAATCAGCCTAATATTTGTGATTTTATGGTATTTTTATCGAAAATTGATTAGGAATGATTAAATTAGATTAAATTGAGTTAATTGAGAACTTGGGCTTATTTACCAACTTGCCACCATAGTGGACTATTGTTTATGATTTCCTAGAGCCTTATACACTTCACCTAAAACATTTGCTCAGCCTTTCTTTCACACTCTTAGCCGACCAACACAAGAAGATAGATAGAGAGAGTTCATTGAGAGAATTTATCTCAAATTGTTGAAATTGCTTGGGAATTGCTTAGAATTGAGCCATAGATTGCATCTTGAGCTTGTTCTTCTTGAAATCAAGACTTAGGTAAGAACTATAACCTTTCAATGTTGATTTTATGTTGTCTCTTGCATCATCCATGCCAATTGTTGAGTTAGAGTGCTAAGAGGTTGATTCATGCTAGAATTCATGCATGCATGTTGAATTTGTGGACTTTTGAGGTTGAATTCTTGAAGAATCATACATGCATGATCATGTTTATATTATAGTCCATGTTTCCACTTCATTTTCCAACTATTGAGCTCTTTGGAGCAAGATTTAAAGATTGAAATTGGTTTAAAACCCATGCATCACATGTTACATATTGCTCTTAAAAATGGGTTTGAAATTGTATTTAATTGACCCACCTTTGGGGCTTGAATTCTCAAATTAGCTTTTAAAACTTGTTATTTATTGAGTTGGGATGTATTCCCCAGAATTTGGGCCCAAGAGGTCGAGTTTTGAGTGTTGGAACACTTGGTTTGAGCTTGGAAGGCAAATCTGGAAATTCAGTTGGCTTCTTCCTTCAGCGAAAATTCCTCGCTCGGCGACCAAGGTTCCCCCCGAGCTACGCTCGAGCGAGATATTGGTGGCTCGAGCGTAAAAATCGAACATCCAGTACTTTTACTGTTTTCATCAGACCGCTCGAGCGAAGGAAGGCTCGCTCGAGCGAACCCTTTGATTTTGGAAGCTCGCTCGAGCGAGCATCGGGCGGGCATCGCGCGGAAAAAATGGGGATCCAGTATTTTTACTGTTTCATCAGCGCGCTCGAGCGAGGGATTGTTCCCGCGAGCGAAGCCTTTGATTTTGCAACCTAGCTCGAGCGAATGGAGGATCGCTCGCGCGAGACCCATGTTTTCCGCAACTTTTGGAAAGTGCCCTCCAACTGGATTTTTGCATCCTCATCTCATCCTAGGCATTCTTAGGGCTAGTTTAATGGATCTTAATGAGGATTTAGACATAGAACCACACCGGGAATTTAGAGATTTAATTATCATCCTTTCCAAGCTGTAAACTTAGTGTGTGTTCTATTGATTGGTATTTAGGGTTGACTCGGGGGCGCTCTAGCTCTTGATAGCCCAATCCTTTGAGTATGAGATGTGTAAAGATATGTTCAAAATGGTTATCTTTTGAATCTTGTTTCTTGAATTTCTTCGAATGATGTTATTTATCGAATGAATGTATGTCCTATTTACAGGCTGTATTGTGGCATCCTTAGCACCTCATTGTTAGTATTCTGAGCTCTGTCGGTTTCCTTGTGGAACCATCTTTGTTTCTTGAATGATTGGCCATCATTCTTGTTGGGTCTATTAAGGCCGGTCCTTTTGGACCCTCTTGTTTTAGGCTATTGGATGTACCACATATGGTGATTGATTGAAATCTTGAAAATGAAACTCTTGTTTAATGAATTGATTTCATTTCTTGCAAGGACATTCATTCATAACCTCTTTCGCTTTATGTTATTCCTTTGGGCTTTAGCTCCTTTGTTATATATATATGTAGGTTCTCGGCCGCGGACGAAGCTAGGGCGTGGGATTGGTCCCAGTTTTGTCGGCCGGCCTATGTGCCTCCTTTGTGAGGTTCGAGACGCCATGCCATGGCTTGGGGTGTTTTGTGTCCCCACTAGTCTCCTCTTGTTTGTCTTTGTTATTGAGGATTGAGTTCCGTCTTGAATGTCTGTAATGATTGTATAATCTGTCTTGGTTGAATGCATAAATGTATGAAAAATGTTTTTGACATCTGATTTTCCTGACTCAATGGACACTAGTTATTTCTTGTATTGGCTTAGCGAATACGTACTCGATTGATTGTATTCTTGTTGAGGCCTTTGGTAATCTCGGATTCTTGGCGATTCTGATACTAAACCCATAGGGCCGGGTTTGGTCGTGACAGTGGTATCGAGCGATACTTAACCACGAGTTATATCGCACACACGTGTCCAAATGAGCTATAGGGTGTCCTAGAAAAGCAATTAGGGCATCTCATGAATTTGAAAAGTGTGTGCTATGGATCGATTATATGTTAAAGCTGCTAAACTTGTTTAAAGATACAATCGCTCATAATGATAATCATAAGCGCTTTATAGCAAAATGGATAATGCAAATGAAATCAATCATCCTCTGAGGCGAATGGCGGACTTGAACAAATGATGGGCTGGTAATTGAAAGATGGACCAACAATGTAACCAACGCCACCTCCTCCTCCTCCGGTTCAACGAATGAATGCACCAAATGTACAGAATGTGAATGTTAATGAGGTGGATATTATTACCGACTTCGTAAATTCACAAGATGAAACCGAATCCTTTCAGGAGGCTTAGAACCATTAAAGGTCAAGCATGGGTCCTTGAAGCAAAAAGTTATTTGAGGTGTTTCCGTGCTCGAAGCACACAAAATCTTGTTAGCCACCTTTACACGCAGAAGAAGCTAGAAGGTGGTGGATGTTGACCCGTGATGCAAATCGTAGTGACTTGGACTCGTTCAAGGAGTCATTCTTTGAAAAATATTTTCCCGATGCATCGAGGGATAGAAAGGTGGTGAATTTGAACAATGAGGCAAGGCAAGACGTCTGCTGCGAATATGAGAAGCAATTTACGAGTTTGCTAGGTATGCACCATATGGTGGATACTAGAATATAAGAAGGCGAAGATTTGAGGCGGCCTTAGTCCGCTATCCAGGATCGAATAAATGTTACGAAAATGCCAACTTTTGTGGGTGTTCTCGATCGAGCCTTGATGGCGAGTCAAATATTGCAGCCGTGAAACAATCAAAACCGACAAGTGAGTGGCAAGGAAAAGATGGGTTTTAAGTTTAAGAAAGGCAAGCATAACCCAACAAACAAGAAAGCGAGAATCACGGGTCGACAACTAGCTGACCAAGGAGTGGATTTACTCCACCTGCTCCACATGTGGCAATAAGCACAAAGGGTTTGCTACTGTGTTTCGGAGCTTGTTTCGTGTGTGGCAAGATGGGCCACAGAATTAAAGATTGTCCCTCTACTCATAAGCTGAAGTTTAACCGTAAAAGCTTGCGACATCAAATGTAGCACCAAAACCGAACCCCAAAGCTAGGGAAAGAGCACATGAGGCAGGCAGAGTGTTTGCCTTAGTACAGGAGACGTCGAGAATCGAGACCGTTGTGTCGTATCCTCTCTATCGTGCTCGTAATGCTTATGTATTGATTGATTCGGTCTACACATTCTTATGTGTCACATGCTTTCTCACGAAAATTGAATAGACCCTTAGAACCCATGAATTATTTGCTAGTCAGTATCATCACTGTTGGGGATCCATGACATGTGCATATATGTATCTGCTTGTGAGATTATTGTTGGGGATATGCACCTATTTATTGATTTCTCGCCATTGAACATAGATCATTTTGATGTGATATTGGGGATGGAGGTTACAAAAATATCATGCTACTATCGATTGTGTGACCAAGCAAGTTGTTTTCCGTCCGGGTTTACGAATTTGTATTTAGTGGAGTTGGAGTAGTACCTCCTCCATATCGATTTCTTCAGTAAAGGCCGGTGATTAGAAAGGTGTAAGGGCTATCGTGGTTACTGTCTTGATGTACACTCTTGATAATGTTAAAAGCGATGTGAATTGCATTCCTATAGTTAGAGAATTCGGATGTATTTCCAGATGATCTACCAGGGGATTTGATTGACAGGGAGATTGAGTTCATTGTTGATGTAGTACCGGGTACACAGCCGTTATCGAAAGCTCCCTACAGAATGGCTCCAACCGAACTGAAAGAACTGAAGGTACAATTGCAGGAATTGCTGGACAAGAAGTTTATCAGGCCTAGTACTTCACCGTAGCGCTTTGTTTTATTTGTGAAGAAGAAAGATGGCTCATCGAGATGCATTGATTACATGAATGAATAAGGTAACCGTAAGAACAAATATCCTTTGGCGTATTGATGACTGTTTGATCGATTCTGAGGTGCACAAGTGTTTTCCAAAATTGACCTTAGATCGGGGTACCATCAATTGAAAGTCAAACCGGAAGACATTGATAAAACTGCTTTCAGAACGAGGTATGGCCATTATGATAAAACTGCTTTCAGAACGAGGTATGGCCATTATAAATTCATTCTCAAATACACAACTGTGGAGAAGTGGTTTGGAAATACTCTTCAGATCTTGGGAAACGCTAGTGATCCTCAGCTAGTCACCTGAAAAGATACACACTCCGGTCAGGGGTGTCGGGATTAGCACTCCGACGGACAAGTTAGTTCAGACACTCAAGATAGCTTCTTGTTTAAGTTAAGTGGAGTGATTCTTACATACCTACTAAATATGTTGCTCCTGTATTTATACCTGTTTCCCTCGGTCCTCGGGGCCAAGGCTTACTTTTTGATCATTATCCTTTATATTATCCGGCTCCAATGCTACACACTTATTCGGCCCAAATATTGTATTCAGACATCTGACGATTATTGTCACTCTATATTATGGCATATACGCCTTTTTCAATTATTCGGCTCCCACAATTGCCCCCCGAACTCCCTATTGATGGTAGTTAATTGGCGTGTTTGGTCTTGAATTGGAAAAGTTAAAACAGGTTAGGCGGCTTTGCGTATCCCAATATAGATGTCAGGACGCGCACACCTTTTCGTTCATCATTACGCTTTCCCGCCTCAATCGTGAGTTTCACCTTTATTGTGATTTGAAATTTCAATCTTTTCAAATGCACAGTTCATCGAGTATTCGAGACTCTTAGACTGCCAGCAGATATCCCTTCTCTGACTCGCATGCTCTGCAACTCTTCTTCGTCTACCCTCGTCTCCGTTTAATCTTCGTAAGTCTTCTTCTCCCGTTTTTACGATCCTATTTTCTGTTTGTCGTTTTGATTCCGGCGAAACCTTGAATCCCTGCGAACATGGCTAAACACTTGAAAGACCTCCTTTCCGAGGGTCGTATTTCTGGATTCCGGAGACATTTTTCCATTCCCGACGACGTCCACTTATCTCTTGTAAGGGACAATACCCTTGACATGGAGAGGGAGGATCAGAATACGATCGTCTTCCCTCTCTTATCCATAACGGAGGGCGGAGTCCGTTTTTCCCTACACCCATTGCTTAGGGCCGTCCTTCGCTATTGGAGTCTGATTCCTTCTCAACCTAACGTCAATTTCTTTCGAATCATCATGGAGGTGATTGAGTTAAACCGGCGTCTTAGGATCAACCTTGGCATTCCGGCGATTTGGCACTGCTACACTTTGGCCAAATCTTCCGGTCGGCTGGGGCGATACTTTCTCAAGGCCAAGGACACTGACCATCACTTGATAACCATGCTTGCCAGTTCTGGCAAGAGGGTTGACGACGTAATGGTCAATGTCCAAGGTAATTGGGAGTTCGGTGACGGCGAAAACCGCCGAGATCCTATTCCCAGACGAAAGGGTGATCCAGGTTGCCGCGCAACGCCTTATTGTTTGTTGACTTACCCTTCACTCAATTTTTTCCCTTTAATCACCCCTTGTTCTTTGCAGGTAATAGATTGAAGAAAATTCTTCCGTCAACCGGCGGGACGGTTCTTGAGGAGATCAAGTCTGCGCTCAGCTACTTCAGCCGTCCAAACGTACAAAAGCAAGGGAGAGCGGCTCACATACTCCTCTGATATGAACCGACTTACACTACATTCTCGGCTGCGGAAGGCATTCCAATTCCATCCGGCGATCAACACCTTTCGGCTCTTATCTTTCCCAGCTTCAAGAGCCTTAGGCAAATTGGCCTCGAAGATTCAAATTCGAGGGCAGAGGATGAGCCGGTGGTAGAGGTAGTTGCCGAACCAACCGGAGAGGTTGCTGAGGAGGCCAAAGAGGTCGACGAAGCGATACGCTCGGCGTTTGAGGCTGCGGGACTTAACCAGCCTTCACCATCCACTTCGGGTCGGGCAGAGTTTTCTGAAAATATTTTTGCAAATTTTGGGGACCTACCCGACGATATTTTTGAAGCTATGTGTAATGACCCGGAACCGTGTGTCACAATTATCAGTAATTAAATATGCATTTCTATGATTTAATTGAAGATTATCTGTTTGAATTAGTAAAATATCTGTTGGAATTGCGACTTTGGGACTTAAATTGACAACCGTAATGGCTTCAGAAAATGAAATTGATCATGCCTATGTGTTACTGGGAATTTTTAGAACCATTTGGGAAAATAAATGGAAGACTGAATTTTGTCTGAATCGTTAAGTCCCGTTTGGCTTATGTTTTTGGCTTAATTGGGTTTATATGATATATATGGATAAAGATGAGGCTTTGACCTCATTTGACTCAACAAAAGGGAAAGAAAAACCTAGAAAAGAAAGAGAGAGAAGAGAGAATTCGGGGGAGAAGAGAGGAAACCAAGAGAAAAGAAGAAGAAAGGGGAAATCAAGTTTACACTTCTCCATTCAAGTGTTTAAGGTAAGATTTTCATGAAATTAGTTGTTGATCCTTGACATTTAGCATGTTGAGAGCAAGATTATGGCATAATTATGTTCTAAATCATGGTTTCTTTACATGTTTGGCCAATTTGAGGTAGAACGTCCATGGATATAGAGATATGAAGCTTGTATGTATATGTTCATGGATTTCCACTTTGATTCATGGGTTTGATCTTGTTTATGGTTCATGTGGGTTTTGATTTGAAGCTTTGATGTTGAATTATGTGGTTTCAAATGTTTTGAGTTTTGATTTCATAAGAGGGGAAGTTTATGTTTCAAGGAAAGGATGAAGTTTAGAAGAAGAACCAGAATTTCAGACTTTCGCAGGGTCCGCTCGAGCGTAGGGGATCCCGCTCGAGCGTAGAAATCAGCCTCTCAGCAGTTTTGGGGAAAATGTGCAGTCCGCTCGAGTGGACAAAGTAGCGCTCGAGCGGAAGGGCTTGTTTTCAGAAGATTTTGGAAAGTTGAATTACGTGATTCTAACATGTTAATGGCATCTTTTAGCATCTCATAAGCATGAATTAAAGTAAAGAAGGATTAGAATGAGCATGAAATGAATGTGAAATGGCATGAAGTATGTGATGTTTTGATGATGAATGATAAGAAATGTATTATACTGTTGATGAATTGCGGGTCAAGAAGTGAAGACCATGCCCTCGGTTTTGGAAACCCACTGTGAGTAACATTTCTGTAAAGTTATGTTAATATGCAACGTATTTGAATTGTTATACGATATGATATGTTTATGAATGTGATTTTATGCTGTGAACGAATGTCCTGATTTGCGAATCTAGTATGGCATCCATAGTTAGTCAGTCGTGGGGGCGAGAACATGCAGGCCCATGCGCTTTAGTCATGGGGGACGGCATGGAAGGACAAACCCATGACCAGTTTACGAGATCTCGGTATGTGTTTAATCGGTGTCCGGGACCGGTTACTCTAGTCGTTAGTCGACACATGATATATTCTATGGAGTATGCCATTATGTATGTTCCATGATGATTATGATTATGTATATGAATGTTATGTTTTATGGATTTACATGAAATGTTGGAGTTCGTTCACTAACCCCTTTACTTTAATGTTACTTGCTGAGCTCTAGCTCATTGTTTGTATTTATGTATTTATAGGTGAGCCTTCAGGGAGTCAAGCCTAGGCGGAGTTCTTGTCGAGCCGCCGTTTTGAAGCCTAACCAGATGTTTTGAGTGCCTCCGAGCTGGGGCTAGGCCTGGAAGGCCGTACGAGTTTTGTTTAGTTATGTACATGTGTTGCATATGTTCTTTTGGTTTATGATATGTATAGATAGTGGGTAAATTAACATATTTTTTGGCATGTAATGTATGTTCATATTTATGCATAGCTCTTTGGACTATTAGTTTCTTTATTTCGCTTCCGTGAGCCCCGATTATTTATGTCTTGTATGGGAAGGCCTGTGGTAATCAAGGATTACTGGCCGGTTACGATGCCAACCCTTTTGGGGCGGGTTTGGGTCGTGACACTATGGCTGGGGAAAGCCTTACGCAGATGGCGCGAAAGAAAAATGCCGAGCGAATGGCTGCTCGAAAAAAGGCCGAGGCTGCCCATTCTGAGCCCACCTTGATTGAAAATTTCGTACCCGTTATTGAAGAGACAATTCAAGTCGTTGAGACCGAAACGGGGGAAGAGGTTGAGGAACAGGTCATTGATGAACGGCTGATTCCGGAGGAGCAGGGCGAAAAGCGTAGCGCCGAGGGAGAGGCTGGGTCAGAAATTAGCCTTGCTTCCAAACGGCCTTGTTTAGAAGAGTCGGGTGTGGCTGCACCTTTTATTGTTCAGCCTAAGATCAAAGATACGCCGATCTCCTCCGATGCCTCAACCATTGAGGATCCAGCCGTGGCATTGAGCCTCGCGGCTTCAATTTCCTTGCCGGCTGACGTCGCAACCTTTCACGCCGTGCCGGATGTTATGGCCGTAGCCCTATCTGCGTAGTCGGCGTTCCTGGTTGGTGACCATCTCAAATTCTTTTGACTTTGTTTTGGTTAAAGATATCTGACAATCCCAACTTGTTTTGCAGACTGTTGGCAGGATCGCGGACCTAGGCCGCCGCCTCCATGATGCCCTCGGCAGAGTTGATCATTTGCAAGCGGAGACGGATGGTCAAAAGAGTAGGGCCGAATTTGAAAGTATGAGAGCCGCGATGGAGGGTGCACGAGCTGAAGCAGAGAAAGAGAGGGCTTACTCAGCTGAACAGTTTCGCTCTGACGCTGAGAGCAGGGCAAATACGAGCGAAGAATCGCTCAAGTTAGCCAAGGAGGCGCTTGCCAAGGCGGAGGTTCAGTTAGCGGAGCTCAAGGCTGCCAAGGAGAAAGCTGATTCTGAAGCTTCTGCGGCATTTGAGGCAGGAAAAAGCGCCGCATTCACGGAATATGTAGATGAAGTCCCCAAATTCGAGAATCGGGGGTTCAAACATGGATGGCTCAAAGCCCTTGCTGCCGCTGGAGTTACATTGGCCTTGCCAATTCCCTACGAGCAAGTGGACGTTGAGCCACTTGAGTCTAACCCTGAGGATTGATCTGGGAGTCATCACTTTTGATTTTGATTTAAGTTTTTGTTTGGTAGACTTTTGATTTTGATGTAAGTTTTTGTTTGGTAGACTTTTGTTGGCTCAGGCTAGTTTTCATGTATAAATTGGTTACTATTTGCGCTCAATTTATTAATGAAAACTGCCTTGGTATTTCTCCATTACTTGTTCATGGTTTGTGAAGTTATGTTAATGAAGAATACTTTGCCTTTCACGAATTTGGATAAAATCATTGCTGTATTTTAGCTTTTAGAAATTGAATATCCTATGACAATATTGAATTAGCATTCATGTGCCGTATATTGTGGGTACTAAGCCGAATCGATTGATGAATCTGCCCTTGCCCCAAGCAGTGCATGATCATTCGGGCACTGGATGAAACGACCTTAAGATTTGTGAAAGATTGATTCATGGGCCAGCTGGGGTACATAAGCCAAATAGATTGATGAATCTACCCTTGCCCCAGGCGGTGCGTGATCATTCGAGCACTGGATGTAACGACCTTAAGATTCGTGAAGGATTAATTCGTGAGCTGGCTGGGGTACATAAGCCGAATAGATTGATGGATCTGCCCTTGCCCCAGGCGGTGCGTGATCATTCAGGCACCGGATAAAACGACCTTAAGATTTGTGAATGATCGATTCGTGAGCCGGCTGGGGTACGTAAGCCGAATAGATTGATGGATCTGCCCTTGCCCCAGGCGGTGCGTGATCATTCGGGCGCCGGATAAAACGATGATCATTCGGGCGCCGGAGGAAACGACCTTATGAGTTTTGATAGATCTGTCTGCCTTTGCCCCAAGTGGGTCGATCCAGTCGGCGTCGGGCGTTTGAGGTTTTTACAATTAATGAGATGGCCTCGAGGGTGCTGCCTCTTTAAAGGATAAATGATTAAAGGTAAAACTTTTATGAGCATAGCAGACAACTGACTCCAAGGTTTGAGGGTATCGAGTGAATGTTGAACAGACTCTTCTTTAACAGCAGAGGGGAAGCGAAGACGCTGGCTGAGCTAGGTGGAGACATGAATCGAGGTAATGACCCTCCGCACACAGGGAGCAGGAGTTCCAGGGATCGAGAGAGGCGTCAGTCTCCTCAACGTCGAAGCAGGTCGCCCAGGCGGGACAAGCAGTCGCAGGGAAGAACTTCCCAACCTCGAGTCAAGAGGGCACCTGAGGCGAATCCGCGCCCATTAAGCTTCGCGGTATTTGTAGGGAATAGACCCATGACAGAGGTGGACTCGATCATTCGAGACCCAAATATAGTGGTCGAGTTTGCTCGACAAATTTTCCCGCCTGAGGTTCAGCAATCAAGGTAGGTCGCTAGGACTACAAAGTGTTTCGTGAAGGCGTTCATGGGGTGGTGAAGGGGCTGTACACTACCTGTGAAATCGGCATGCAGTTGCGCGCTGCCCGCCGAGAAATGGAGAAGAAGGATGAACGTATTCAAAGTTTGGAGGCTTGCGCGGAGGCGGCTGAGCGCGAGTTGAGGAAGACCAAGGCGGCCCAGGCACAACCCGCCGGGCAGGGAAACCCAATCGTGGAACAGAGGGTTACCAGCCGGCTCATCAGTTCCGCGCTTGTCGATCGTGAGATGGCGAGTATGTTCGCAATGGAGAACACGAAGGGAAGGGCCTATGAGAAAGGTTTCCATGAAGGCCGAAGAGTTGGAATCGAGAAGACCAAGGAAAAACTTGCCGAAGAAGTTTGCCGATGTGAGAATCGTGGATTTAGGCACGGTTGGATCAAGGCATCTCAAGCCACAGAAGCTCTTCGAGCGGCAGGCATTGATTCAGCATCACCACTCTATCACAGTAAACATTTTTCGTTTTCTGCTTTTGAAGTCGAGAAGAGTGATGATGAGGGTGACACCGTATAATTATATTTATTGTAAGGCTGAAACGCGGATCACGTTCAAAACTATGTAATTTATTGCTTGTTTTGTTGAATAAATAAAGAAAAACGTTCTGTCACAAATATTTAATTGCAGTTCGTATTCGGCATGTATGTGTTTCGTTTTATTGTGTTTGAATGAATATATAAGTGTTGACCGGCAGGGTCAATCCATACTTGAGAGCCGTTTACTCCTGACAGGCTATTGTAAGCTGAAGCCAAAAGCCGGTGGGTAGAGTGGCTCTGGCAAATTCAACTCGGCTCGGGGCCTAGATTTTTGGACAATGCACGTGCTTTAAAAAGTCGTTTGGATAACTATGCCGTGGCGAATGTCAACCGACATTTTGCTTATGGAGTTTAGTGTTAGTGAAATCGCCTCGGGATTGGGGCCTCGAGATCGCTGCCAGTATTGAAAATAAAAGGAGTGGGCACTTTGCGCAGATAAACAATCGCTTATGTGAGGTGGGTTAAGTGGGGATGTTAGTTAGAGGCTAAAGTTCACCTGACCTTGGTGTTGCCATGGATCGTGGCGGAGGGGCCATCCGTATGGGAAGTAGGGCGTCCGAAAGTTGGCATGAACCTTCAAGTCGTCGAAGCAGATCACCCTGAAAGGAAAGGCAACGAACGTTGGATTTATCCCTCCTTGTCCTGGATCTTTGCCTTGACATTGTCAATGGTATCAAGGGAGGACTTGGGCACAATTGGCTCGAGGCATTGCAAACCGCGGAGGACTTCCGGGTGACGGGAGTTGATTCGGCACTGCCACTTTACCAATGCGTCTCTTCCTCTTTTTAGCTTTTCAGGTTGGAAATGGGTATTGTAGTGCTCAAATATGAGTTGCGTTTATGTAACAACTGTCTGATTAAATAAAAATTGTAATGCTTAAATGCGAATTGCGTTTATGTAACAACTGTTTGATCGAATAAAAAGTTGTATTTCAAACATTTGCGTCTTATGCTGAATTTTTTATTTGCGTCTTGCCTTGACATTGTCAATGATTGAAAAGTTTTGTTTTGTTCGTGCCAAAGGGTATTCCAAATCCGGAGGCTTAATCGGCCCTAAGGTGTCATGCACCGAATGGAGCTCTGAATCCGAAGACTTAATGTGGCCAATCGTGATATCCACGAAGGGCGCTCCGAATCTGGAGTCTTAATCGGCCCTAAGGTGTCATGCACCGAAGGCGACTCCGAATCCGGAGACTTAATGTGGCCAATCGTGATATCCACGAAGGGCGCTCCGAATCTGGAGTCTTAATCGGCCCTAAGGTGTCATGCACCGAAGGGGGCTCCGAATCCGGAGACTTAATCGGCCCTAAGGTGTCATGCACCAAAGGGGGCTCCGGATTTGGAGACTTAATCGGCCCTAAGGTGTCATGCACCAAAGGGGCCTCCGAATTGTCATCATGACGAGCGGCATAATGGGGTTTGTGAAATGAATTGAACGACAAAGAAAGATGGTTTGCATTGCAAAAGTGAAATATATACAAGTATCAAAGCCCACAGGTCGGGTCAGTGATATGGTTTTCATAAAATTGCTGCTTGTGCCGATTGGGGGGAGCCACAGATCTCTTCAATGCCACGGGCTGTTGGAAAGTGCACGAACTGATGATAAGTGCTTGGAACGGCCTTCATAATACGTATCCAGGTTCGCCCCATGATGACATTATACGGCGAAGGGAGCTTTACAACCAGGAATTCTACTTCGACCGTCCTGGAGCCCGCTCGGACAGGTAGTATGATCTTCCCTAACAGGTATTCAGGATTCATATTAAAGTCGAACAATGGACGAGGCGCCGGACACAGATCTGACTCGTTGAGGCCGAGTTTGATGAAAGTTTGGTAATACATAACCTCTGAAGTACTCCCTGGGTCTATGAGAATTCGTTCAATGGTGAACCGGTTCATGCGTAATCTAATAACCAACGTACTGTTGTGCCGCTAAGGTCGGAGTCATTGAAAACAATTGTCGGAGCTTCTTTGGGCCACTCAGTCAGAATACGTTACTCCTGGGGGATTGGATGCGATTGAATTGTGTGCACGGTTGGGGGTGCAGGCAGGCTATAGATTACATGGATCACGCCAAGTGGAGGAGAGTCCTGCCTCAAGGCTAGTGCCTTGGTTGGCTTTTCCTATTTCGCATACTGTTACAGTCCGCCGTCTTGCACCAGTTCTTCCAGGTGATCTTTTAATGCGTAGCGACTCTCTATTTCGTGGCCGTGATCTTTGTGATATTCACACTGCCGATCCCTTCTTCGCGTGTCGGGTGGCCCCACCATCTTTGACGGCCATTTGAAGAATGGAAGGTGTTGGACTTTGGTCATTATTGCAGCGATTGGTTCTGACAACTCTGTGTACTTTTTGTCGGCACGTCTCGAACGTCTGCTATCGACTTACAGTTGCTTATTCGTCCGGTGGGGACATTGATCGCTTGATGGGCGAGTATCCCGCCTTTTGTCTCGTTTAGTGTGTTGCCGAGGCTCTGGCCTAGGAGGTGGTACGGAACTTATTGGTTGAGCAATTTCAAGGGGGGCCGTTTTGTTGGACATTTGGCCGGCCTTTATTCTCAAGGCATCGTCTTCCACTTTGCAATACTCCTCAACTTTCTTCATCAACGCCTGCACTGCTTTGGGGGTCTTCTGGTTAGAGAACTACAAAGAGGACTATCAGGATGTAGTCCCATTTTGAAGGTGGTGTTGGCCATGGAGTCGTTACAAGCGTCGTCGACGAGGTTGAAGCACTCCCAATATCGCGTCGAGTACGCTCTGAGTGTTTCTCCATCGAATCAAGATAGCCCAGAGAGTCGGCTGTTTACTGCACCTCGTTGGTGATGAACCTGGCCCTGAAGGATTTCTATAATTGATGGAAGCTTTTGATGGAGGCCGGCTCCAGCTTATAATACTACTTGACAGCTAATGGCTCTAGGCTGTTGGGGAATATTCGGCACGTGAAGGCTTCGTTGTCTACATGCAATGTCATGGCCTGCTTGTAATGACAGATATGATCAGTGGGGTCTGATTTTCCATCGTAAAGAGTGAATAACAGAGCTTTGAACTTCTTGGGCAAGGCCGCCCTTGCAATCCATCGGACAAAAGGATTGTGCTGGTCATCTTCGTCTGAACTGCTCCTCCTACGCTTGTTCCTTGTATGTAGACTCTTTTCGAAGGAGCTGGAAGTTTCGGATCGTCCCTTCTTGGTGAGCTCCGTAGATAATGAGTTGGAGTCGCTATTGGTATCCATGGGCCGGGCTCGAGGTCGTTGTCCATCGGCCCTCGGAGGTCGTTCGGGATCTTGGCGCATGGCTTCTCTCAATTTTGCGACTTCGAGGGCCAAATCTTGACGGAGACGTTCATTTTCAGCGATCATGTTCTCCAGCCTCTGTTCGTTCTACTTTGCTTGTTCCATGATCGCCTGCATTGTCTCTTGCACTGAAGTCGTTGGTGAATCGAAGTTCAAGGCGCGTCTTGCAGCGATGGTTTCTTTCCCGAGCATATTTGCTGGAGTGAGGTCATCTCCCTGTGCGGTCTCGTCAATGGCTACCGGAGGATCTTCAGTCACGCCTGCCATGGATGTATTTGAGTATTCCCATAGACGGCGCCAATTGTGGAGAAGTGGTTTGGAAATACTCTTCAGATCCTGGGAGACGCTGGTGATCCTCAACTAGTCACCTGAAAAGATACACTCCGGTCGGGGGTGCCGGGATTAGCATTCCGACGGACAAGTTAGTTCAGACACTCAAGATAGCTTCTTGTTTAAGTTAAGTGGAGTAATTCTTACATACCTACTAAATATGTTGCTCCTGTATTTATACCTGTTTCCCTCGGTCCTCGGGGCCAGGGCCTACTTTTTGATCATTATCCTTTATATTATCCGGCTCCAATGCTACACACTTATTCGGCCCAAATATTGTATTCAGATACACTAATATTGTCACCAGATTATGCTACTTTCCGCCTTTGTCAATTATTCGGCTCCCACAACAACTTCCAAAGTTCCAAAAACGTGTTGCATTTAAAAGCAACATAAAGTCTTGCATCAGACAACTGTGGCAATCACATAAAACCAATGTCAATATACTAAAAAAATGCTCATTATGGCGCATAAAATAAAACATTTCACCCTCATCCTCTTACAATCTCAATGGCTAAACCAAAGCTCAATAAAACCATACCACAGCATATCAAATAATCTTAACCAGTCAACACATCTATGATAAATCACTTCCAAAGATAGGAACCAAGATAAGGAGAAATGATTAATCAATAGCAAATCTGTAAGTTTTCCATCAATTAACAAACTTGATTTTCCCTAAACAGCCACTACTAGCATTCAAGAAACTGATGATCTCATTCAGAGACTCCAATTTGTGGTTAAGCTTTGTCACTTGAGCTATTAAAATTGAGCTCACACTCTCAACATTTAAGTAGTGTTGAGTGGTGACATTGATGCTTGTGATGATCAGATCATTCTTTTTCTTGAGTTGAGCAACTTGGGTTGTCAGATCATTTAGATGTTTATGTTTCTTCATCCAAGGCCACATTGTCAATTCTTGATTCAATATCATTCTCTTCCCCTTCCTCTGATATACCAATTGCCCCTTCAAAACCTAAGTTTTAAAACAACAATGATCCTGGAAATGTCTCATTAGGAAAAGCCATGAAAGCTCAAAATTGTGCACATTAACTTCACGGACTTGACCTTTGATCGAGCACTTGTAATCTTTCAAGTCTTCAAGTGTAAAGAGGGTTGAAGAAATCAAATTAAGGGTTGAAGTAACTTAGTATCAAAAGATGAGTTGGTAATTCTCAAACTTGTTGAATTGCTATGTAGCGAAAATTAAATCTCTACAAATTTTGTATGTAGAGAAGGCTCTGTTTGGAACGATTTTGGAAATAGTTTTCTACCCACACATTCCAACTTCACGTTTGTTTACGGTTTTCAAAACACATTTCCACACCCGCTTTTGAAAAATCGTGTACCCGGATATCCCCCGGATGTCTAGCCGTTGACCGGAACAGTGTTCTTGAATTTTTTTTTTTCACTTGTTATTTTTATATGTTAAATAAAAAATATTTCAATTTTTTTTTAATTTTTTATGAGTTTTGAATAGAATTTTAGGTTGTGTTTGGTTATGAGTTATAAGTTTTTGTATAAAAATTATGTCACATCACTCAATTCAAAAACTCTTTTCAAAATTCATTCACCAAACAAATTTTCTACACTCAAATTATAATTCCAAAACTCACAAACTCAAAATACAACTCATATTCTCAAATCATATTTACAAAACTCTACCAAACACAACCTTAATTTTTAAAAGTGCATTCTTGTTAAAGAGGGACGACATGGATTTACTAAACTTGTTTTTCTTCTTCAATGAAAGCACTTGTATGGGTTTTGATATAAGGAGGAACTTGAGTGAGCTTTTGACGATTTCTAACTTATAAAGACTTTGTGTGTCTATTTCTGTAGGAAACTATTTATTAAACAAAGGAATTTGTGGGCATTTAAAATAAATCAATTGACTGAAATATAATACTAAACTGAAAATAATTTTCAAAAAGTTATTTCCGAAGATTAAGATAATTTCTTATTCAAGTATAAACAAGAACAAGAACACAAACACAAGCTGTAAATTAAATTAAATAAATAAAACTTACAGAATGTTGGTAATTCAAATGCAGAAATTAAGGGAAAAGTTTAGGCATGTGTTGGACACATTTTCCTTAAGATCATTATGTCCTCACTACAGTGCTTATGTCCTCACTACAGTGCTCGAGAACATATGGCGCTGACCTCCCCAGATGCAATGACTACACTCCAACAACGGAGCACTATGAAATTGGGTCTGGCGAACAAAATGTGTTGAACTCTTCCACGCAAAAACAAAGAAGAAAATATGCAAAAGAATGCAAGGAAAGATTGTAAAAATTGAATATCATAATTGCTTGGACAGGGTATGAATTTATAGGCTCTAGGTTAATTGTTCGGATGGGTTTGGAGACCCTTCAAAAAGGTGTGAATTTGGAAAACTGCCGAAGTGAAGAGAGGTAACCGGAGAAGAAAAGGGAAGGCACTATTTCAGCTTTGAATTCAAAAGTTCAAATTCAAAAATTTTCCTGCAAAATTTGAATCAATTCAATTAGTGTAGCTCAACTTTTCATGCTTCTTTCAGATACGATCAGCCCTACAGTTCGGACTCCCGTGGTTCTGAATCTGATTCCACAAGTGCAATGTGAAATAGATAAACACAAAAGAGTCCAAATCCGGCAAATCTTTTGAAAAATCAGTTTTGAATAAAAAATGCCAAAAATGGACGGCTTTGCCAGATTACAGAGTCGCCACCTAAATATTTTTGAAAAATTTAGGAAACCCATGACTCGTGCTAAAGGCCACGTATCCGTCATCACCAAGATTGTCTCGGCTCAGGAACTTAGGTACGAGAGAGGAAAGTCATGAATTAAACACCCCACTAGCCTGATCAAAGATCGGCCTCTACTAATCATGATGTGATTCTTATTTACATTATATGCTCTTTTTCTGATTATTAGACTAACATTACTATGTGTTGCACACAAGTATAGACTAATTTGCAAAAATTAGAATACTTTAACTCATCCCAATTCAACAATTAGCCTTCATCCACAAGCATTCAAACAGATATATCAATTAAGCACTTAACCTCATGGTATTCATGCTTATCATGGCAACAATCACTCGCATGCGATATACTAAAATAATAAGTGCTCACCTAGTACTCCAAGACAAACCAAAAGAAATAAAAGAGTTAGAAAAAATGCAAGATTTTACGGATGCAAAATGACTAATGCAACACATACAATAATGCGATTAATGGGCTCGGCTACTAATTATGACATGTGAATCAATTTGAGACCACGCAATTTCAACACGTTTTCAATGAAGTAATAAACGAAAATGCTTGTTAAAATGATGAACTGAACCGAACCGAACCTCGATGCATGCAAGACAAGTGGATGCAAATCATGGAGTATGCTAAAAGAAACATGATGTTCTAAACTACCCATTATAAGCAAGTAAATAAAAGGGAGAAAGACGTGAGGTTGGAAGGCATACACATTATTACAATTGGCCCTCGTGCAGGAGGGTCCGAATGAATGTTCGAGTGTCCAAATAAACTAACTATTACAAATTCGAATGAATGAATTAAAGAGACAAGCTAGCTATCTACTTCATTACAACAATGCTAATAATGAGCAATAAACTAGAAATCCAATTGAACTAACCATGCAACTAGCTATACAATTACAAATGAACAATTGCATGAATTACAACTAGACTAAGGATAATGATAAGAATTAATTACCACAATAATTACAATGATTAATCATCAAACAAGGATGCACAATGATGCACATTGCTCGTATGCACAGCGTCCAGAAACTGCTCTGTTTTCCAGACTATTCTGTTTCACCTTCAACCACTGCCCTCTGTTTTCTGCAAAATATGCTGCTGCCAAACATTGGAGCCCAGCCGGGCCCAAATAAGGCTGGTCGGGCCCTATTTTTGTGAAAAAATCTGTTTTTGTGCTTTGAAGTGAAAACAATGCAGACAGAGTTATTTTGAACTTTGTTTGTCCCTTCTACTTTTCTCTGTCATGGAAAGCCTCAAGAGAAGAACGAAGTCATTTCCAAAACCATCAATGAGCAAATTGATTGCTTGATGAGTTAAGACATGATTTTGGACAAAAATTAATGAGTGCAATGAATCAATACCTACCCCTCCCTCCTATCATGGAGTAAGCTCAAAGAGGGAGGTAGAAATGCTTCAAGGCTCATCGAAACATCATGAATTGATGTAAGACAACCCTTGACACATTAGACTCGGCATAACATATTGCCGAATCCAAGCAATATGATTTATTTTCTTTATGTGGGTTCATTTTAACAATTTTTTGGACCTTTCTATTCTTTAGTCCATTTGTCCAAGATAACAGTTAAGTCCTCTAAAGATTACATCCACTAAATGAGAAGCATGTCAAGCGGGAAGTGATTTTCATCATGAAAGAGAGATCATGCTATTGGCGATGAACCTCCATAGAGATTAAGCCATTAAGCATAGATCTCTAGCTCATATTTTGAACAACCATTAACCGGTTGAAACAACTCTCAAATGAAAGAAATGAATGGTAAGTTGCTTATTAAAATGAGGCTCTTAACATGGAAATTAATTAAAGAAAAGCTAAGAACAACATGCAACAAGCTATATATGATAACTTATGATACAACAAACGAACTAATCAAAGCTAGGACAACCCTAAAAAACCCCTAATAGGTGAAAAACAATGGCTCAAAGTGCATGAAAAGAGCCCAAAAAGCTAGAGAACAAGCAAAGAAAATAAGGCTAGCAAGAAAGAACAAGGAGGGGTGGCTAACCCCTCCACTTTTGAAACCTCAAAGTATGATTTTTAGCCTCTTTTGAACTCTGAAAATCAATTTGAAAGGTCAAAGAAAAGAGTGTAGAGACAAGGGTTGAGCTATGAAGTAAGGTGTAAAAGAGGGTGTCAACCCTCTTTACCCTTTGGTAGCTATTCAAACCCAAGTTTCAACACTTGAACTAGGATCAAAACAATACAAAAACACAAGAAATGGATAGAAAATGATAGAAAATGAAAACAAAAGCAAGAGTTACAAGCTTATACCTCTCAAATGGAGTAAGCTTTGGTTGTTGATCAAACTCAATCCTAACACACTCTCAAGCTTGAATTGTACTCCTCAAGGTTCAACCAAGGTTCCAAGGTTAAGGTTTGAGGATGTGTATAGAGTATGAAGATGGCTTAAGGGTGACAAGCTTGTTCAAATATGACTCGCACAAGAAGAAGGAGCTCTCAATGTGTGTTTAGGCTTTTTTTAAATTGTTCAACCCTCAAAAACAGAGGTATAACCTCGTTTTTATAGAATTTGAGCAAAACAAGTTAGAAATATCTCCAAAAATGGATAGCTGGCGGGCTCCCACCTGTAAGAGTGTCTATCGCCATCGAGGCACGGCTAACCCTCAATGAGGCATGGCTGCCCACAAGTGTTCCCCTGCTTTCTCTTTTTAAGCTCAAGTAGGGCAAAGACAAGGTTCAAAAATAAAATTCAGGGGTTCAATCAGTGTGGATATGAAAGGTTTGAGATTGTTTTGAGTGCTTGACCTTAGTTGAGAAGGGGAATCATGCACAATACTATTTTTATCATTGTGTGTACAGGACAAAGCACACAAGTCTTACGGGCCGTCAAAAATGGGGTGTCTACAGTTGCCACTCTTTGACAGAACTCGAAGTTATGAAATGACATGAGTGAATGTCAAAGCCCAGGGATGACACATTTTGATAAGGCCGTAAGACTTGGGCAAAGAAATCAAAACATAAAATGCAATGGTTGAATTCGAAATTATCTACGTATCCCTTTGCAAGGAATCAAACCAGCGTAGTTCAAGGGCAAGATGCAAATGATATGCACAACGAAATAACTTATGATTATACAATGAAGAAATGTAATGAAACATTTGAACGAAAGCCAACAAGTGATGAAATAACATCACAAGTAACAACAAAAGTATAAACCAAAGCAAAACAAATCAAGCTGTGTCTCAGACGGAAAGCGAGTAAACAAACACATCTCTCGTAGAATGGATATAAGAAAATGCAAGCCTATCTACGTCTCACGCAGAAAGGGTATAAGAAAATGCAAACCCGACTACGTTTCACGTAGAAAGGATGTAAGAAAATGCAAGCCTAAAAGGTGGTGTGAAACAACTCCGAGCGCATCTCACGTGAAAGGAAGAAGGGTGGTGTGAACAACAGGCGGACTTGTTGTTTTTAACTGAGAGAAACAACTCTAAGAACGTCTCACACAGAAGGAAGAAGGGTGGTGTGAACATTAGGCGCACTTGTTGTTTTTAATCGAGAAAAATAACTCCGAGTGTGTCTCACGTGAAAGGAGGGTGGGTGGTGTGAACAACAGCCGCACTTGTTATTTTTAATCGAGAGAAACAACTCCGAGCGCGTCTCATGCGAAAAGAGAAAGGGTAGTGTGAACAATAGTCACACTTGTTATTTTTAACCAAAAGAAACAACTTTGAGCATGTCTCGCATGAAAGGGGGAAAAGTGGTGTGAACAACAGGGGCACCTGTTGTTTTTAACCTAGAAAAATAACTCTGAGCACGTCTCACGTGAAAGGAGGAAGGGTGGTGTGAGCAATAGGTGCACTTGTTGTTTTTAACCGAGAAAAATAACTCCGAGCGAGTCTCATACGAAAGGAGGGAGGGTGGTGTGAACAACAGGTGCACCTGTTGTTTTTAACCGAGAGAAACAACTCCAAGCACGTCTCACCAGAAAGGAGGAAGGGTGGTGTAAACAACAAGCGCATCTGTTGTTTTTAACTGAGAGAAACAACTTTGAGCGTGTCTCACACGACATGAGGGAGGGTAGTGTGAACAACAGGCGCACCTATTGTTTTTAACCAAGAAAAATAACTCCGAGTGCATCTCACGCGAAAAGAGGAAGGGTGGTGTGAACAACAGGCGCACCAGTTGTTTTAACTGAGAGAAACAACTCCGAGCACGTCTCACATGAAAGGAGAAAGGGTGGTGTGAACAACAGGCACACCTGTTGTTTTTAACCGAGTGAAATAACTCCGAGCACATCTCATGCAAAAGAAGGGAGGGTGATGTGAACAACAGGTGCACCTATGTTTTTAACCGAAAAAACAACTCTGAGCATGTATCATGCGAAAGGAGGGAGGGTGCTGTGAACAACAGGCGCACCTGTTGTTTTTAACCGAGAGAAACAACTCTGAGCGCGTCTCACGCGAAAGGAGGAAAGGTGGTGTGAACAACAGGAGCACCTGTTGTTTTTAACCAAGAAAAACAACCCTGAGCGCGTCTCACGCGAAAAGAGGAATTAAATCAACGAAAGAGTAAACAAAACTTAGAACTCGACACAGCGAGACTGGAAGATTTCGAAAATGAAGCTTACCAAGACGAGTCAAAATCAAGGTACAAAGTGTAAACGCAAATCACGCAAACAAATTGAACACGATGCATTGTAATAGACTATACAAAGGTGCATAACATCAAAATAATCAAAGTGATGCTCAAAATGATCAATTTGGAACCAATTTTGCAAAAGTTTTGAAAATGAGCTTAATTGAATACAACACCATACGAAACAAATCATGAAGGCGTAATAAAACAAGAACGAGAACAAAATTCTTTTCCTCTCCTCTCTATTTTCCTTTCTTTCCTTTTTTCTTTGTTTTCTTATTATTTTTTTCTTTCCTTTCCTTTCCTTTCCTTTTCTTTTTCTTTTTTTTTTTCCTTTTTTCTTTTTTCTTTTTTCTTTTTTTCTCTGTTTTTTTTTTCTTTTTCTACTCTATTTTTTTTTTTCTTGCCAAACCAAATACAAAACGAGGCTGCCTAAACATTAAAACATCAAAACAACTTAACTGTACCTGTACTTAGGATCGGCTGGGCCTAACTGAGGCACGACTGGGTCCATTGGAGCACGGTCGGGCCTTGATGGCGACCAGGGGCAAATCGGTAAAAGCATGGATGTGGTTGCTTTAAATCAAACCCAAACCTTATTTCCACCCACACCCAAAGCCGAAACTCCCTCCCCTCCTCTCTCTAAGCCTCCTCTCTCTCTAGATTACCCTATTTTCATAAAACCCACAAACTCTCGTCAATTTTTTCTTAAAACCCACTCACTCCTCTACATTTTGAACCGAACAAAAATCGATTTCGTTGAGTTTCGTGATTTCTCTTGGTTTTGCTTGATTTCTCATATACTTACCCTCATTTTTTTCCTTTCTCCCCCTTGATTTTCACTTTATCTTATTTTCTCTCTTCTAGGGTTTGAAATTTTGGGGATTTTCACTCAATTTCACTTACCCACTCACTTTTTCACACTTTTCTCATTTTTTCCTTCATATTTCTTGATGGCTAGTGATGAGGTTCCCATCCCTAACCCCGTGGTGGGTATCGGTGCTATCCTTGGTGAGGACATCGAGGCCGAGGATATCCTTCCGCCTATACCTAAGTCGGAGTTGCTTCCATTGGCTGACAAGCATTTTGACGCCGCCACTTACTAGATCCACACACATTCTTTGACCTCCCACGGCATGCTGAGATTTGAGGGATTCATCCCCGAAATCGATGAGGACATTTTGCTGCGAGAGCCTGCGGAGCACTTGTCCGCCGATGCACCCACGGTAAGCAACTTCCCCTCATTGTTTAAGCATATGTGTAACTACATACTTGAAACTTGTAAATGAATCTTTCTTTCAATACACTGCAAATACTGATAAGATTTCCACGTGATAGGTGATAACCAGGAGGATTGGCGGTTATGGATCCATATCTGGCGCATAGCACTAGTATGAGAGCTTCCTGCAGAGGTTCACACGCTGGTTGATGCTGCTAGCTTTGGACTCTTCTGTTCAAGACTTATACAGATGCGGGCTAAGCCACTGTTTTATGGGGCCCTGATGGAGAGGTGGTGGAATACAACTGACTCGTTCCACTTTTCATCAATTGGGGAGATGACTCTGACCCTATATGATTTCTCTATGCTCACTGGTCTGCAGATAGGGATTGGCGGCCCAATCCCGTTTGATCCTAATATGACACAGTGGAGAGATGCACAGTGTCAGCTTCTCAGGGCAATCCCAGACACTACTGGCCACAGAATGGTACGATACAGTTGGTTCTTGGAGCATTTTTTTTATCTTCAGCCAGTTTCCCCGAAGGAGGTCTCCCAGTACACCCGCGACTTTCTTATGTATCTCCTCAGTACTACCCTGTTCGCGAACATGGAGAATACTGTGGGGTTATATTTCTTAGGAGCACTAGTGCATCTGCCATAGGTAGCAGAGTATGATTAGAGTGGTGCAAGCCTGGCCACTCTATACTGTTACATGAGCTCTGTATCCCACCGAAAGGTGGATTCACTTAGCGGCTACTAGAGAGTTTGGGAGGTACACCTCACACTTACTTTTCTGTTTAGCTTTGCATTTTGTTTGACTTTATATTTTGTTCAACTTTGTATTCTTGCTCATTTTTGCACTTCCTGCTTATTTTTGTTTTGCATTTTCTATTCATATATGCTCATCTACTTCATTTATTTTTCTCTGCTTGCAGTTATGGGTTTACACGTATTTTACCTCTCTAGCTCTGGTCCCAGTAAGGCCGCTTGAGTTGTCAGTACCCCGCTCTCGGTACTACAACTCAAGATTCGAGCGACGTCGCCGTGTAGACCAAGATTTCCCCTACTTTCGCCACTTCTTTGACACCATCACCGCAAACCAGGTAACAAAATACTAGTCTTTGTCTTCATCTTATTATTTCCCTCATTATTTCCACTGATTCCACACTGTTGTGTCCATACTGCTGTTTCCTATACTGTTGCTTCCTTGATATCCGACACTTGACTTGTATCTTTTACTCACAGCATGACTGGCTTCCTTAGGCGAGCATCCCCCAGGTGTCGAGGATGACCTATGTTACTGTATGGCCTGCCTCCACCATGCAGATTTTGTTCGAGGGCCCTTTTGGCAGGGCATATTACTTGGGAAAGAGGTTCATCTGGCAGACGTGAGGCGTCGCTAACCCTGACATTCCACATCCTCCTCCTCTAAGCATGAGGGTAGTTGATGAGCTTCACAACGGTCCTTAGATTGACTTCCTGATATTGGGAGAGGATAGTGACCGATGTCATGAGCCCGATGACTTCACAACTTTCTTGCAGACCCGAGTGATGGCGCCTCTTACCCAGGGCGTGGCTGGCGTCATTTCAGAGGTTTCTACTGCCACTACTAGAGGTGTTCTTACTGCCGCTCCCATTCCTGGGCTTCCCACGATTTCGACTGAGGTTGTATACATGCGACTAGATAGGTTTCTGGAGCAGATCCCTCTGGAGCATATTGAGGAGAGGGATCGCAGATTGATGATTACTCCTGGCATCGAGCAGGTACACACTTCTTTATGCTTCTACTCACTGTACACTTTATTATTTCTTTCCACTGTACCATTTTATTCTTGTTCACTGTGCTTGATCACTGTACTCGATTATTTTTGTATACTATACTAAATTCTCTTCCTTTTGCAAGTATCCGTGGCATATGCTGATGACCTTCTCTAGACGATCGACCAACTGCTTATGATCGTGCAGAGGAGGCAAACTGCTTTAGTCATCCATGAAATTGAGGTATTGTAATCTTGTTCGTAATTATGTTGCATCCATTCTAAGACCTGTACATAATTTAATTTGATCTCTTCTGATATCTGTACTCATTTATGTACTCATTTATGTACTCATTTCAGCTTAAGCCAGCACCAACTGCACCTGCAGGGCTTCTTCCAGCTGGGAGGAGGCGGAGACGAGGTGTGGTGAGATTTAGAGGACAAGCTGACCGGGGGAGAGGCCGGACGAGGCAGCGCTCACCTCTTGAGGAGTCTTTTGCTGAGTACACGACCTCTGAGGAGGAGGAGGTTCACGTGCGATCCAATAGTTCCAGTGATGATAGTGATGCCCCTTCTTTGCAGCCGAGGAAGAAGAGAGCGAGGATGGAGTGTTGATTAGTTCTTTTGCCTTTTCTTTTTCTTTGTAGTTAGACTCTCTGTTTTTGGATTTGAAGACTTTTCTTTTGTTTTTGGTTCGTAAAAACAATGATTGAGGTTGGGCCCGCTAATGTGTATATAAAAAAGTTTTGGATAATTCCTCTCGCATAAAATGGGATAGATGGCATAACCATTGTATAACAATTTTGTACAAGACTTTACAACTGTGGATGCGTGCTTTTTGAATTCTTTCTTGAATCGAGATAACCTTTCATCGACAAAAAGTTCCAATAACAGCAAAACGAAATGAACATGACCTAAAAACACTAAAGAACACTTGATAAAAACAAAACAAAACTCAAAGTGCAACCACAGTAGAGCAAGACTGTTTTGATCTGGGCTATCATTTAGACCCGGTCGAGTCCAAATAGGCACGGTTGGGTCCCAATGAGGCACGGTTGAGCCCAAAAGTGATATCAGTCAGTGGGATCCAGTTGTCATGCACAGCTCCTTCTCAAAGTCTATAAAAGGTGCTTCCAAGCAGTTTTCCATGCAGAATAGCAAGTCTTTGATGTTTGGCTCTTAAGATGGAGAGTGTGCTCAACACTCAACACTAGGCTTCATGATTGGATTGCCAATTTGGACGGCTCGGAACAGGTGAACTTTCGCAGTTTCGACCTAAATGCTTTTTTTCCTTTGAACTGTACTTCGCTTTGCTTCCCATTTCTCCATGCTGCTGTTCAGTGCTAGAACCCCAATTACACAAGTATTCCGTTTCGGATCCCAAGAGCTATGCTCGACACTTAAAGAGTTTCAAGCATTGATGGAATCCCGACGCGACAAGGAAATTATGCCGCAACCCCATTTTGGCCATGCCCTGGATTTGGAACAAATGTGCAGGCTTACTTTGCACAAAGCTCGATCTTTAGCTCATGACGGGGAGCTAGATATACCCGGTTTGATCCATCGATTTTCTGACATCGGAGACAGAGGCGACCTTCTCTAGCGAAGCTTTTGGCAACATGTCTTCTGTTTATGTATGCTCGCGCATTTTCTTCTTGCCCCTAGTTACGGCAGAGCCAGCATTAAGCTGATCGAAGCAGCCCACCATCTGAAAGAGGGTAAGAGTTGTATTGGTTTGGTGTTAGCCAAGAACCTAATGGGTTTAGATGCTTTCCACCGACAAGAGACATCCAGATTTGTAGGGAGTCCACTACTGCTTCAGGTACTGTTTCCCATTACTGCTTCAGGTGCTGTTTCCCACCCTTTCTTATATATGTCTCTCACATCATTCGACACTCACTCTCTATTTTCTCTAAAACCCTTTTCTTTCCTTTCTTAACGCATCTCTATTCTTTAATCTATCTTATTTTTAATCCCTTCCCAGGTATGGCTCATGGATAAGCTGAAAGTGGTGGAAACTTGCCCCGAATATTTAGCCTAAGCTTACTTCTTCCACCATCAACTAGTGGACTTTCCCAATAAGGGATGGTGGTATAACTAAATGTGCAGCAGATTTACAACTGGCATCACTTGGGGTTGCCCCTGGCTCAATCTGACTGAGATGAGTTACAACATGACCCGGCAGCCAGGCATACAGTTGATTGGCCTTATGCACTACATATTCTACTTTCCTTTTCGGCTAAGACGCCAGTTCAGGCATGATCAGACCTGCTCTGAGGAGGGGGTAGAATACCCAACTTCATTCCCGATTCGTGCTTTACACCTGGCTCAGTACCTTGTTGCTTGGAGGACGAGAGAACTTCTGGTCCCTGCCCCAAGTTTCAATTATGCCATTTTTGGTGAGTGCTTGGCTTGGCTTAAGGATGAGGCACAAGTCGGGCCAACTTTGGCTGCAGAGGCTTCCACAGGCACGAGTAGGGGACACAGGAACACTTGACTCATTTATGTCCCTAGTTTATTGCTTTGACTTTTCTTTTCAAGTTTTATGATGTAAAAGCAACTTTGATTTGTATCGGAGAGTTGGAGAATATATTTGTGTTGAAATCAATGGAATTAAGGTTGTGAGCACTAAAAATTTTCCTTTTGGTCCCAAAAATGGTCTAAATTGTAAAAGGTAAAATTTTGAACAAAATCAACTTTTATTAAAACTTTCTAAAACCATTGTCAAAAATAATCACTACCTGATACACACAGGAATCAAACCCTCAAGATGTACAACCTCGAATCAAAAGATCATGACTACCCCTGATTGTATACCACTACTGCTCCGCTTTGTAACTAACTTTTCTTCCCAAAATGAAGATCACAACCGAACTAATAGATAATGAACAAAGATGACCTGATTAGGAAAACGAACAGGATAGTTAAGTTAGAGATAGTTACGGCCGAACTTCAAGATGAGGTTGCCTACGTATCCCAAAGATGGGAATCAGGCCTTACGTAGTTCGGTTTAGGTTCACTCGAGTATTAACTCTTTCCTTTTGCACTCTAACTTTTGCCAAAGTCGCCTTTTAGGGTTTTCAACTTTGCGAGCTCAGTTTTTCTTTATTCTAATTTTTCTTACTCTAACTTTTGCCTAGGTTGCCCTTTCAAGTTTTTAGCCTAGCAAGCCTCTCAGGGGTAATATTTCTTCAACTTGTCCATATTGATCGGCTGTGAAAATTCCAAGCCATCTAAGTCCATGAGAATAACCGCCCCTCTTGACCAGATAGCTTTGATAATGTAAGGACTAGTCCAATTGGGTCTGAACTTGCCCTTAGGGTCGTGGATAAGAGCTCTGTTGTCTTTCAACACGATGTCTCCTTCCTTGAGATTCCTAGACTTAACTTTCTTGTTAAAAGCCTTGGAAATTCTGCGCTGGTAGCTATAGCTCAACTTTCCGTGCTTCTTTCAAAAGACGAATAAGCCCTACAGTATCAGACTCCTGCGGTTCTGAATCTGATCCCACATGTGCAATGTGAAATAGATAAACAATAAAGAGTCCAAATTCGGCAAATCTTTTGGAAAATCAATTTTAAATCAAATTGCCAAAAATGGACTGCTTTGCCAGATACAGAGTCGCCACCTAAATATTTTTGGAAAATTTAGGAAACTCATGACTCATGCCAAAGGCCATGTGTCCGTCATCACCAAGATTGTCTCAGCTTGGGAACTTAGGTACGAGAGGGAAAGGTCATGAATTGAGCACCCCCGCTCGCCCGATCAAAGATCGGCCTCTACTAATCATGATGTGATTTTTATTTACATTATATGCTCTTGTTATAGTTATTAGGCTAACTTACTATGTGATGCACACACACACAAGTATAGATTAACTTGCAAAAATTGGAACACTTGATTTCATGTTCGTTTTGAAAAGAGTTTGTAAATGTGCCACTCGAAAAAGTGGGCTTAAATGTACATGAATTGAACCATCCCAATTCAAGCAATTAGCCTTCATCCACGGGCATTCAAACAGTTTATCAAATAAACACTTAGCCTCATAGTGAACATGCTTTGACATGGCAACAATCACACTCATGCAATTATGCTAAAGCAAATAAAAGCTCACCTAGTACTCCAAGCCAAAAAGATGATAAAGTTAGAATAATGCATGATCCTAACTATGCAATATGACTAATGCAACGCATGCGATATGCAATCAAATAGGCTCGGCTACTTAACATAACATGTGAATCAATTTGATAGCATACGGTCTAAGCACGTATTCAAAGAAGCGTTTAACTAACAATGCAAGTTAGAATGATGCACCGAGCTTAATGCATGCAAGATAATGGATGCAAGGCATGAAAGATGCTAAACAAAACATGATGCCCTAAATTAACCATCATAAGCAGTTTAAATAAAAGGGAGAAAGACGTGGGGTTGGAAGGCATACACGTTATTACAATTGTGCCCTTCGCGCAGGACGGTCCGAATGAACTAACTAGCTAAACTAATTAACTAGCTATTAAAAAATGAATTAAATAAACTAACTATCCTAGCTTAATTATTACAACAATAAATTAAATAACTAGTCTAGAAATAATTAGAACATAAAACTAACTAAATATTTACAAGACAAAATTAACTAGCTACAACAAATTAATTACAACACTTTACAAAATTTTAAAGAAATGACTAAGCTAAGTAATTAAACTAAACAACCTCGGGAAGCGAGGAGTGCTCATGCATGCGTGCGGATTTCCACCCGAAAAAGCCTCTGCTCTGCTGCCAAAAAGCCTCTATTGCACAGTTAGAACACTTGCACTGTTTATCACCTCAAAACCAACTCTGTTCTATTTCAAAAGGCCACTGCTCAATTTGGAAAAAGTGGTTGGCAGGCCAGAAGTGGTGGCCTGCCGGCCACAAATGGTAGCCTGCCATCCAGAAATGGTGGCCTGCCGGCCACAAAATCCTAGTTCCTCCTTCTGCAACAGGGAGCAAATAGAGCACAACCAAGGTATTCTTAAGGGTTGTTTGCACAACTTACCCCTCCTTATCATCAAACAACTTAAAAGAGTGGTAAATTTGATTCACAAACCATCAATTGATATGATTTCATTGCATGATGGCCTATGAACCAAAGTGTACAAGTTCAATAAATGCAACAAAGAAAGAATCTCAAACCTCATCCCTATCATGGATTGATCAAGGGAAGTGGTTGACAGTGACTCTTGAATTGTTTACATCACTAATAAGTATGAAACGATTCAAGACTCAAGGGTTCAATTAACGTCCGATTGAAACCAAAATTGATTATTATCTTGCATTATTTTAGTCTTCAATTTAATACTTCATTTTAATTACCAACCATTCTTTAATCAATTAAGTCCAAGAGTGAGCTTTAAGTCCTCTAATGGAAAGGAGTACCAAACCAAGAGTTGTTTTAGGCATGAGAGAAGTGTCATGCCGTTAGTAATGAACCCCCAAAGGGACTAAACCATTAAGCATAAGACCTCAATCTCAAGCTTAAACAAACAAGTGGCTTGAAACAACTTTCAAAACAAATGAAAAGCCAAGAAATGAGGAAAATTGCAGAGGTGATTAAGGTTGATCACAAGCATGGAAAACAAGAAATAAACACTATCAACTCAAACAGGTTGGTGGCTAAGGCCTAAACCACCAAGCCGATGAGGACAATTACACTACAAGCATGCAATACAAGGCTCAAATGCAATGAACAACCAAAAATAGTCCTAAAACAGTGCTAAATCAGTCCTAAAACATGCTGGAATTAAGACAAAAATAGCTAGAACAATAAGTTAAAACGTGGAGCATGTTAAGCTAGTAAACAAGCACAAGGAGGGGAGGCTAGCCCCAATATTTTTGAGACTTCAAAACAACATTTTAGCCACTGAAAAAGCTCTAAGAATCAGTGGTAAAAAGCTCAAAAAAGGTTGACAACAAGGTGGGAAACACAAGGGTAAAGGCCTTGGAAGCTAGGTAGAAGAAATTGTGAGCCACCCCTTCACCCTTATTGGCCTTAAACCACAAGTTTCAGCACAAAATTTCAAAGTTTAGATAGCCCAAAAACAGTAGGCAAAATAGCAATTAAAGCAAAACAATAAACCAAGACTTATACCTCTTGAAGAGGAGAACACTTTCCAAGCAACAAATCAACACTTACACACCCTCTAGAGCTCAAAGTAAGCCCAAAAGTGCTTCAGCTCCAATACCACAAGGTTTGGTTTAGAGTGTATAGGCAAAAGCTTAAAAATTTGCAAGAGAGAGAGAGAGACAATTGTTTTGCTCCAAAATGTTCAACCCTCAAAAATGGAAGGGGAGGTCTCCTATATATAGAAAAACATTAAACTCCCTCAGAAATATCAATACATACACATGTAGGTAGGTGCATGCATCTGTGGAAATAGTTGGCACAACTGGCATAAATATCTGCCAAAACACACTTGTGGCTGGCAGGCCACTAATGTTGGCCGGCAGACCACACAAGTGGCCGGCAGCCTGCATTGGTGGCCGGCAATTTCGAAGGTTTTTTAGGCTTCAAAAACCATTGTTTTGGTCCAAAACAAAGCAAAAGGTGTGTAGGATTTGAAGGCTAAAAAATGTGGCATTCTACTGACGACTCCAAGCACTTGACAAGCATATACACATTCATCATTGGGTGCACAAGCAGTGATGTCCAAGTCGAAAGGACGGTAAAAAATGAGGTGTCTATAGTAGCCCTGAACATGATACAATGCCTCTAGCCTCCTCCTCTCATCAAACAACATTAACTCCTCAAATCTGCTCTGTTGCCAATCCGCCTCTGCTATCTGACACTCAGACATAACTCGTATCGACGGGACTTCAATTTCAATTGGCAAAACGGCTTCCATCCCAAAGACGAGTGAATAAAGGGTTGCCCCTATAGATATCCAGATCGAGGTTTTGTATCTCCAAAGTGCAAATGGCAGTTTATCCGACCAGTCCTTGTAGGTCTCAACCATCTTCTGCAAGATGTTCTTGATATTCTTATTGGTGGCTTTAACAGCTCCATTGGTTTGTGGCCTGTATGTGGATGACTTATGAAAAGCCATATTGTATTTCTCCAACAAGTCTATCACCTCTTTCTTGAAGTGGGAATCGTTATTTGATATGATCTCGTTCGGAACTCCGTACCGGTAGATGATGTTGTTTTTGCTAAATTTGGCCACATGCGATGCCTTCAACACGGTATAGGATTGAGCTTCCACCCACTTTGTAAAATAATCAATCGCCACCAAGATATATTCACATCCATTCAATCTTTTTGGCGAGACAACACCGATAATATCGATTCCCCAAACTGAAAAAGGCCATGGCGAAGTCATATTATAGATGCGATTGGCATGAATTTAACATTTATGGCATCGCCGAACAAAACCAATAAAATCCCCCTCCATGGTGGACCAGTAATAGCCTTGCCTGATAATCTTTCGGGTTAGCATCACGCCGTTATTGTGTGCTCCGCATTCTCTGCCGTGGATAGCCTCCATAAGGCGCTTCGATTCCTTTTCCTCCACACACAGCTTATGCATTCCCAAATGACCTCTTTTATACAGCTTACCCTCGCAGATGATAAATTGGACGGCCATACGTCGTATTCCACTTTTGTCCTTGGCATTTGCCCCTGGTGAATACACCTCATTTTCTAGGAAGTTCCAAATATCGTAATACTAAGGGTTTTTGTCTTGCACTTCATCTAACGCGACAATGGTTTCATAAGCCGCGTATTTCGCTCAATGATAATCGGATGCATTCGACTCCAAATGATGTCTACCATAAAAGAAAGAGTTGCTAAAGCATCGTAACCCGTTGTTCTCTCTAATAGATGCGTGAATGTCAGTTTTTCAAACCTCAGAATCATAATATCCAGGGTCTAATGGTAAACCTTCATCTTCTCTTCTTTGACTTTCCAGTCTCCATTTGCTTGAGAAACAACCAAGTTCGAGTCCCCGATGACGTCTTACCTTATTGCCCCTAGTTCTAGGGCAGCTTCTAAACCAACAATACACGCTTCATATTCTGCTTTATTGTCAGACACCTTGAACCAGAGTTTGAAGGCTAAAGGTATATGGGAGTCGTCAGGTGCTATTAGTAACACACCTATCCCATAGCCGTACTGATTGGACGCTAAGTCAAAGTGCATCGTCCAAGTTTTCTCTTCGACCTGCAGAACGACTTCATCTAGGAACAAGTATTCCACTCCCTCATCTCCTTCTACTGGGTGATCTACCAGGAACTCCGCTACAGCTATTCCTTTAACTGACTTGCGGGTGACATATTTGAGATCAAATTCGGAGAGAAAAAGCAACCAACGAGCCAGCCTACCTGTAAGTGTTGGTTTCTTAAAGAGATATTTGATGAGATCTAATCTCGAAACCAGGATTACAGAGTGAGCTAACAAGTAGTGCCTCAACTTCCTGGTAGCCCATACCAAGACTAGGCAAGTTTTCTCCAAAGGAGTGTAACGGGTCTCATAATCCAACATCTTCTTGCTCAAGTAGTAGATGGCTTTCTCCACCCTATCTTTAGATTCCTGAACGAGCATGCATCCCATGGTCGTATATGTCACTGACAAGTACAGAACTAGAGGTTTCCCCGGCTCCGACGATGACAACACATGCGAATTCTAGAGGTACTACTTAACCTATTCAAAGGCAAACTGGCATCGATCATCCCATCGAAATTTCTTCCCTATCTTCAGGAGACTAAATAGTGGTTCACAAGTCAAGGTTAACTTAGAAATAAATCCTCTTATGAATTGCACTTTACCTAGAAAGTCGCGCACCTCCTTTTCAGTCCCCGGTGGTGGCATTTCTAAAATGGCCTTGATTTTGGAAGGATCTACCTTAATGCCCCTCTGTGTGATAAAAAATCCCAACATTTTCCCTCATTTACCCGAAGGTGCATTTCATGATTCAACCTCAATCAGTATTCCTTGATCCGCTGAAAGAATTTCTTCAACAGTTGTAGTGGCCCTCTCGCTCTTGAGTTGACAATCATGTCATCCACATACACCTCAACCTCTTTGTGGATCATGTTATGGAGAATGGTGGTTGCAGCCCTTTAATAGGTGGCCCTAGCATTTTTCAACCCAAATGACATAACTCGGTAGTAGTAGGTACCCCACGGAGTGGTGAATGCAATCTTCTTTCTGTCCTCAGGTGCCATAAGAATCTGGTTATACCCGGAAAACGCATCCATAAATGAGAGCAAGGCATGGCCAGCAGTGAAATCCACTAATTCATCAATGTGCAGCAAAGGAAAGTCATCCTTCGGATTGGCTCTGTTCAAGTCTCGAAAGTCTACACACACTCGGATTCTACCATCCTTCTTCTAAGATGGACGATATTGGCCAACCAGGTCGGATACTCAGATACTAACAAGAATCCTACATCAATCTTCTTGGTGGCCTCTTTCTTGATTTTTAATGCCCAATTTGGACGAACTCCCACGTAATTCGCTTGATCGCCGCCTCGTGGTCAAGAGGATCCGTGTCATAGCCTTAGGGTCGATTCCAGGCATGTCTTCTTAGGACCATGTGAAAACATCTTTGAAATCTTTTAATAAAGCGGTTAAATGCTCGCGCTCCTCCGAAGATAACGTGGACCCAATCTGGACCAGGTATGAATCCTTCTCAGTACCTACATTCATGGCAATGATTTCATCAGCATAGGGTCTAGGAAACCTCTTCTCCTCCCGATTAATCAAGTTTTTCAAAGCCAAAAGAAATTCTTCCTCTTCGTTTTCATTAAAATTTTGAAAGTCCTGATCAATACAATAAACCAACGGCACAGAAAAGTACACAGAATCCGCAGAGTTTTTATTCAAAAGGTCCAGATCTTCGGTTACAGACTCAAAAGAAAAGTTGAATGAAGACTTAGACAAGACTTTGGTATCTAGGTTACCACCCCTAGAAATACCAGATTCAGACTCAGAAGAACTTGAATTTGATTCCGATCCCACAAACTCAGTGGAATCATATTCTGGTTCATCACCCGATTCAGAATTGGAAAGGTAGCCTTTCTCCAGCTACCAAATAAGATGTGGTGCCCCTGATGCATCCAGAATGCCACTAGTTGGGTTTACACCCAGTTCTTCCCCGATCATGGAGACGATAAAGTTATCCCCCAAGTTCTCTAGGTCGACGGCAGGATTTGTCAGGATACTAGCCAGTGTTGTCCCTACTCCAGGTTCGCCGTCATCTGAGTCACCTACCATGCTCTATTAAACTTTGATGCTTAGTTCAGCCTTTTCCTCATCATCATTGTTCCGCAGCTGATAGTCAAAGAAGATCTCGAACCCGGGGACACGTTGCTTTGAGGAATTTACCCAAGGTTCGAGAAAGCCACAAAAAGGGAAATCCTCTCCTTTCCGAACAAAATAGCCATTCAATGTCCGATGGGCCTGTGGATGAGTTCATAGTGTTTTTTAGCTTGCTTGGCCTTAGCTTGGCCTCTCATTTCTTCTCCTTTTCTGATTTAGTCTTCTCTGGTAGGCACATAGCCCAGTCCAAAGGCATGTGGATTGTGTGGCACACCTGTCAATGCTGCAACACCTTTCCAGCCACTCTTTCTGAGCTCCATTCCTGGAACATGTTGCAGTTTGTTCATGAAATAGATGGACTGGGCGCTGACGTACATGCCTTCGTCTGCGGCCAGAATGGTCTTCACTATCCGAGCTTCAGCCAGAGTGAATCCTGAGAGAAATATATCCTCCTCACCATGGTTGATCTCTAGCACTGGCGTGGTCACCTCTAGCGGTAGATGGATAGAGGAGTTTCCAAAAAAAATTGCCACTCCTCCCCCATGAGGATACTTCAACATCTGGTGGAGAGTGGAGGAGACAACCTTCACATGATATAACCAGGGCTCCGTAATAGCAAATTGAAGGTAGCCGGCACATCTAAGACATGAAACTCGATCTCTTGCTCTAATGGGCCCACCTAGACTCTCACTTGCACTGTACCCATGACCTCTCTACTTGTGTTATCATACGCCCGTATTACTTGGGCTGTGGCAACAAAGTCCGCTAGTTTGAGGCCAATTGCGTAAGCAGTATGGGAAGGACAGACATTAATGGCCGAACCGGTATCTATCAACACCACTGGCACCCATTTCTCCCTACATTCCACAGATATGCACAACGGTTTATTATGAGCCGAGCCTTCCGGCTGCAACTCTTTGTCAGAGAAAGTAAGCACTAGTCTGGCACCACCTGTAAAAACCAAACCCACAAGCTGCTTGGGCATGGTGTCAATGGACAATTTAGCCTTGTTCATTGCCGACAACACTACCTGTTGATGTACTCATGAGGCCATGAGAAGACCCCAGATTGAGATGTCAGCTTGGATTTTCTTGAGCTATTTCAATATTGTCTCTTTTTCTAGTTGTTTCTCCTTCTGTTTCTTGGCCTCTTTGTCTTTTCCAGACGCCTCTGCTTGATCCAAAGTGTGGTTTAAAATACCGTCCACTGTGGGTAAGATGGTCTATCTCTTTAGCATACCATGTATTATTTGGGATACAGTCTCCCCAATCTTCGTCGGTATGGTCCAGATGTAAATCATTGTCATCCCACCACTCACCATCAGCCATAGCTGGACCATTATTTAGTTCTACTTGGAGCATGTTCACATCACGCCCCCCATCATCATACCACTCTTCTTCCATAACAGCTCTCAGTTTTGTGTCCCAATATCGCTTGAGTTCCCTTGGAATACTTTTTCTGTCTCTGGGCTCCCATTTGGGTTCTCCCATTCTTTGAACATTATCTGCAGTTGGCTCGGCCTTTGCTTTTCCCTTATCATTTTCCTGCCCCAGTGCTATCTTTCTCTAGATTTCTTTTATCCTTTCATTTTGGAATTGTTCAAACTCCCATTCTTGCTTAGTTATGGCCTTACTCATAGTCACGGCTTCAGGCACGACTTCGGTTCTGGGTGCAACCGCAGTTATCTTTGTTTCCTTTCCCTCTGGTTTTACCCGAATTTCTTCTTCTTTGTCTGGCTCATCACTCAGCCATCTGGTATTATCGGTCTATCCATTCAGGTCAAACCATCCGATCTGTACATCTCCTTGATTATGCTCATCGAAGAATTCTAAGTTGTCGAAATCCTCTTCGAGGTCTGCCAAATCATCTAACCCTTGGCTCAGGCCATCTTCCCTGACCACATTGATGTCTACCAAGGTTGGCAACACCAATTCAAGCTTGATTTGACCAGTTGACACAATACAGCAACTTGGATCATACACCCTGTCAAATAAGTCCTCAGGACACTTTGGCAACAGACTAGTACCTTCCTCTAAGGTCGACTCCCTTTTCATTGTAAGTCTCATCACCACAGGCTTAGGTTGAGGCTTGGATATGTCCATCATGCACAAGTCTGCTCCTTCTGGAATGAACAACGTCAGTTTTGGTAGGTGGAAGGAAGTAATATATATGCTAGGGTCGTAAGAAGTGGCCAGTGTATGGATAAGGTTAAGGTTTCGAGGGGACTTGATTATGGGCAAGGAGTCGATTTGTGGTTACGTTCGGTTTCTGAGGTAGAGCGATCACCTTGTTGTCAATGAGATCTTGAACCTCATGATGTAAACGATAGCACTGGTCGGTGTCATGACCATGCTGCTGGTGAAAAGCACAGTATTTTGCGGGATTATGCTTAGATGGAAGAGGATTGGAAAGTGGGCGAGGTTCTAATGGTTTTAGGTGCCCTTTCTTGATGAGCACTTGTATGGCTTTAGAAAGGGTCATGTAAAAGTGGTTAAGAGTCCTCTAAGGTCGGGTTGGGTTGGATGAGGTTTGTAGGTTTGTGTTGGCAAAGATGTCAGCAGTCTTGGTTGTGGTGACAACACTTATGTCCAACGGTCTCGCAGCTGTGTTACTACTAGCAGCATTGGAACTGCGAACAAATGGCCTTTTCGCCGGCTCCTTCTCATCTATAATAAGCCCCTGCTTCATAGCATCCTCAATTTGCACCCCCATTTCATGGAGTTCTGTAAATGTAAATAGAGGTAGAACAATCATCTTTTGCAACAACTTGCCATGCAAATTTCGGACAACCATTCTTATCTAATCCTTTTCCAAAGGTCAAGTGGTCATCATTGAGGCTCTAGCCCTCCATCTCATCACAAACTCAGAGAAATCTTCTTTGGCTCTTGGCATGTTGCCTCGAGATCACAAGTTGTGACCTCAATCTGTGTATTGTAAGAATATTGAGCAATGAAAGCCTCGGCCATCTCTTCCTAATTCTGTTTGACGGAATCTTCCAACTTAGCATACCAAATGGCCACCATACCTGACATGGTACAACCGAAGAGAGACAACTTCTGTAGTCTAGTTAAGCCCATCAACCGCAAGATATCCGAAACAAACACAAGTGGACCATCGGATCCCCGAAGCCATCAAATCAATCGATGTGCGGCATTTTAAAGCGATTTGGCAATGTAACTACAAAATCAATATACCCTTCCTCTATGTCCGGGATGGAGTTAACCCCTTGTGTTTTCTTGAATAACTTTTCTAGTTTATTGATCTTAAGTGCAGTTGGGTCAACCTCGAACTCGAACGGAGCCTCGGTCTGATAAATAGGGGTTTTAGGGGCTTGTGCTGGGATTGGCTCTTCTGGATTGCCCTGGTTTTCTTGAACATTGGCAGTATGAGAAGCGGCTCCGGGTGCTAGGATAGCCACGGTAGGTGCATGGGATGCAGAGGCCGCAGCCAGGTGTGGTTGTTGTTGTTGTAGCTTGGTTATAACCTCGGCCTGAAGAGCTACATCCTACTTGTAGCTCGACTTTTTCGTACCTCCTTTTGGAAGGCAAAATAAGTCCTACAGTATCAAACTCCCGCGATTCTGAATCTGATCTCACAAGTGCAATGTGAAATAGATAATCACCAAAGAGTCCAAATCCGACAAATCTTTTGAAAAATCGATTTTGAATCAAAAATGCCAAAAAATGACTCCTTCACCAGATACAGAGTCACCACCAAAATATTTTTTGTTTTGGGGAAATTTAGGAAACCCATGACTCGTGCCAAAGGCCACGTGTCCGTCATCACCAAGATTGTCTCGGTTCGGGAACTTATGTACGAGAGGGGAAGGTCATGAATGCATTTGAGCACTCCGTTGGCCCGATCAAAGATCGGCCTCTACTAATCATGATATGAATCTTATGTACATTATATGCTCTTGTTCTGTTTATTAGGCTAGCATTACTATGTGATGTGCACACACACAAGTATAGACTAACTTTGCCAGAATTGGAATATCTTGATTCATGTTTGTTTTGCAAAATTGTTTTGAAATACGTACGAATTGAAAAAGTGATCGCATATGAACATTTACTCAAATTGTTCCAATTCAAGAAATAAGCCTTCATCTACAGGCATTCAAGTAGTTATAGCATTAAGCATTTAGCCTCATGGCAATCATGCTAAACATGGCAACAATCACACGCATGCAATCATGCTAAAGTGAGTAAAGGCTCACCTAATACTCCAAGACAAAAAAAGAAATGAGTTAGAAAAATGCATGATTCCTAACTATACAATATAGCTAATGCAGCGCATGCAATATACGACTAATAGGCTCGGCTATTAATATGGCATATGAAACAATTTTGATAGCATGCAGTCTAAGCACGTATTCAAAGAAGCGTAAGCAATAACAATGCAGTTAGAATGATGAACCAAGTCTCGATACATGCAATACAAGTGGATGCAAACATGAAGTATGCTAAACAAAACGTGATGTTCCTAAACTAACCATCAGAAGCTAGTAAATAAAAGGGAGAAAGACGTGGGGTTGAAAGACATACACATTATTACATTGCGCTCTCACGAAGGAGAGTCCGAATGAACTAAGCTAATTAACTAACTAATTAAAGCTAAGCTAATTATTACAAACCAAAGTAATTAATTAACTATTCTAACTAATTAAATAATTACAACACAAGTGCAATTAAAAGAAGTAAGTAAGCTAAGTAATTAAGTACTAAGCTAACTACTCCGCCTTGGGAAGCAAGGGATGTTCATGCACGTGCTCGATTTCCACCCGAAAAGTTACTATTTTGCTTCCGGGGAGCCTTTGTTGCACAGAGAACACATACACTATTGCCCACTTCCAAAATAACTTTGCTCTGCTTAAAAAACACAATACTGAATTTTGCATTGGTGGCCGGTTAATACCGATGATAGCCGGCCACCATCAAAGGTGGCATGCCGCCATCACGCCTATTCACTTTGCTACAATAGAGGACAAACAAAGCATGCACAGGGTATTCTCAAGGGTTGTCTGCACAACTCACCCCTCCTTTTCATGAACAAATCAAAGGAGTAGTAAGCTTGATTCACAAACATCAACTCAAGCAATTTCATTGCATGATGGCTCATGAAACCAAAGTGTGCAATTTCAATAGATGCAACAAAATAAGACTCTCAAAACCACCTCCCTTTCATGAATTGATCAAGGGAAGTGATGACCTTAGAGACTTGAATCATTTCATCACTAATAAGTATGAAATGGCCCAAGTTTCCATGTGTTCAATTAACGTCCGATTGAACACAACACTTTTTATTATCTTGCACCTTTTTAGCCTCAATTTTAATTACTCCATTTTAGATTACCATCCATTCTTTAATTCAATTGAGTCCAATAGTGAATTTAAGTCCTCTAAATGGAAAGAAAGCTCAAACCAAGTGTTGTCTTAGACATGAAAGAGACATCACACCATTGGTAATGAACCCCAAAGGGATTAAACCATTAAGCATGACATCTCAATCTCATGCTTTAAACAAACAAATTGTTTGAACCGCTTTCAAAGCAAAACAAAAGCCAAGAAAAGAGGGAGGTTGCAAAGATGATTAAGAGTGATCACAAGTATGGAAAGCTATAAATAAATGCAATCAACTCAAATAAGATGGTGTCTAAGGCCTAAAACACCAAACTCATAAGGACAATTACACTACAAGCATACAAGACAAACAATGCTAAAACAGTCTAAAAATAGTCATAAAACATGCTGGAATTAAGCTAAAAAAAGCTAGATTAATAAGCTAAAACATAGCACAAGCTAGGCTAGTAAGCAAGACACAAGGAGGGGAGGCTAACCCCTCCAAATTTGGATTTCAAAACATGATTTTAGCCATTAAAATAACTCTAAAAAACAATGTTTAAAAGCTCCAAAACATATAGTAAAATGATGGAAAATATAGGGGAAAAAGCCTTTAAAACAAGGTGCAAAGAAAGATGAACCACCCCTCAACCTTTAATGGCCTTAGAATCCAAGTTTTAGCCCAAAAATACAGAAGTTTTACAGCCCAAAAATAGTTGGAAAATTGCAAGAAAAAGAGTAGACAAAGCAAGCAAATAGGCTAAGCCTTATACCTTTTGAAGAGGAAATCAATTCCAAGCAACAAAACCAAGCAAACAACACCCTCAAGAGCTCCAACAAGGCTCTAGGATACCTTAGCTCAGGTATGGAGAGATTTGGTTAAGAGTGTATAGGCAAAGGTTGAAGATTTGTAAGCAAAAGTGTAAGAATTCGCTATAGAGAGAGAATTGTAGAGAGAGAGGAAAAATTTTGCTCTAAAATTTTTCAAACCTTAAAACATGAGAGGGATTGTTTTAGCCATTGTTTTAGCCATTGTTTACATGCACTTTGAGCCATTGTTTTAGCCATTGTTTTGGGCTCTTTTCATGCACTTTGAGCCATTGTTTTAAGGTTTCAAACCTTAAAAAATTTTGCTCTAAAATTTTGCTCTAGAATTGTAGAAAACATGAATTCTCCTCAAAAACATCCAGCTCTACACGTGGGTGAAGATGCATGAATCTATGCAAACAGTTGGCATAGCTGTCACAAAAGATCTGCAAAAGAAACTAGTAGTCGGCTAGCCATCACTGGTGGTCAGTAAGCCACATCAATGGCCGGCAACCAAAAAGTGATGGCCGGCAGCCCAAAAAGGTGGCCGGCAAGCCACCAGAAGCTGCAGGCTTGAAGAACCAAGGCTTAGTCCAAGAATGAGGCAACAAGGGTGCAGGGTTTGAAAAGCTCAAAGTTATGGCATTCCGCCGAGGAATTCGAGCACTTGACGAGCAAATGAACTCATCATTGGGTGTGCAAGCGATGACGTCCAAGTTGTAAGGGCCGTCAAAAATAGAGTGTCTACAGTTGCCCCTCTTTGACAGAACTCGGAGTCATGAAATGACATGAGTGAATGTCAAAGCCCGAAGACAACCCATTTTGACTAGCCCGAGTCGCCACCTAAATATTTTTGAAAAATTTAGGAAACCCATGACTCGTGCCAAAGGCCACGTGTCCGTCATCACCAAGATTGTCTTGGCTCGAGAGCTTAGGTACGAGAGGGAAAGGTCATGAATTAAGCACCCCACTCGCCCGATCAAAGATCAGCCTCTACTAATCATGATGTGGTTCTTATTTACATTATATGCTCTTGTTCTGATTATTAGACTAACATTACTATGTGTTGCACACAAGTATAGACTAATTTGCAAAAATTGGAACACTTTGATTCATGTTTGTTTTAAAAATTGTTTCGAATATGTACCACTTTGAAAAAGTGATCTCATATGCACATTACTTAAATCATCCTAATTCAAGCAATTAGCCTTCATTCACAGGCATTCAAGTAGATATATCAATTAAGCACTTAGCCTCATAGTATTCATGCTTATCATGGCAACAATCACGTGCATGCGATATGCTAAAGCAATAAGTGTTCACCTAGTACTCCAAGGCAAGCCAAAAGAAATATAAGAGTTAGAAAAAATGCATCATCTTGCGGATGCAAAATGACTAATGTAACACATACAATAATGCGATTAATGGGCTCGGCTACTAATTATGACATGTGAATCAATTTGAGAGCATGTAGTTTCAACACGTTTTCAACGAAGTAATATACGGCAATGCTTGTTAGAATGATGAACCGAGCCTCGATACATGCAAGACAAATGGATGCAAATCATGGAGTATGCTAAAATAAACATGATATTCTAAACTACCCATTATAAGCAAGTAAATAAAAGGGAGAAAGACGTGGGGTTGAAAGACATACACATTATTACAATATGACATCGTGCAGGAGGGTCCGAATGAATGTCCGAGTGTCCAAATATACTAACTATTACAAATTCGAATTAACGAATTAAAGAGACAAGCTAGCTATCTACTTTATTACAACAATGCTAATAATGAGCAATAAACTAGAAATCCAATTTAACTAATCGTACAACTAGCTATACAATTACAAATGAACAATTGCATGAAGTACAACTACACTAAGGATAATGATAAGAATTAATTACAACAATAATTACAATGATTAATCCTCAAACAAGGATGCACAAGGATGCACAATGATCGCATACGCAATGTCCAGAAACTGCTTTGTTTGCCCAGACTATTATGTTTTACCTTCAGCCACTGCCCTTTGTTTTCTGCAAAACATGCTACTGACCAAACATTGGAGCTCAGCCACCGTGCCCTATTTTTGTGAAAAACCCTGTTTTTGTGCTCTGAAGTGAAAACAATGCAGACAGAGTTATTCTGAACTCTGTTTGTCCCTTCTACCCTTCTTTGTCATGGAAAGCCTCAAGAGAAGAACGAAGTCATTTCCAAAACCATCAATGAGCAAATTGATTGCTTAATGAGTTAGGACATGATTTTGGACAAAAATTAATGAGTGTAATGAATCAATACCCACCCCTCCCTCTTATCATGGAGTAAGCTCAAAGAGGGAAGTAGAAACGCTTCAAGGCTCATCGAAACATCATGAACTAATGTAAAACAACCCTTGAAACATTAGACTCGACATAACGTCCGGCCAAATCCAAGCAATATGACTCATTTTCTTTATGTGGGTTGGTTCATTTTAACAATTTTTTAGACCTTTTCATTCTTTAGTCCATTTGTCTAAGATAATAGTTAAGTCCTCTAAAGATTACGTCCACTAAATGAGAAGCATGTCAAGCGGAAAGTGATTCTCAACATGAAAGAGAGGTCATGCCGTTAGCGATGAACCTCCGTAGAGATTAAACCATTAAGCATAGATCTCTAGCTCATATTTTGAACAACCATCAACCGGTTGAAACAACTCTCAAATGAAAGAAATGAATGGTAAGTTGCTTATTAAAATGAGGCTCTTAACATGGAAATTAATTAAATAAAAACTAAAAACAACATGCAACAAGCTATATATGAGAACTTATGATACAACAAACAAACTAATCAAATCTTGAACCAATTAAATAACCTATGACAACCCTAAAACAGCCCCTAATAGGTGAAAAACAATGGCTCAAAGTGCATGAAAAGAGCCCAAAAAGCTAGACAACAAACAAAGAAAATAAGGCTAGCAAGCAAGAACAAGGAGGGGTGGCTAACACCTCCACCTTTGAAACCTCAAAGCATGCTTTTTAGCCTCTTTTGAACTCTGAAAATCAATTTGAAAGGTCAAAGAAAAGAGTGTAGAGACAAGGGTTGAGCTATGAAGTAAGGTGTAAGAGAGGGTGTCAACCCTCTTTACCTTTTGGTAGCTATTCAAACCCAAGTTTCAACACTTGAACTAGAATCAAAACAATAAAAGACACAAGAAATGGATAGAAAATGATAGAAAATGAAAACAAAAGCAAGAGTTACAAGCTTATACCTCTCAAATGGAGTAAGCTTTGGTTGTTGATCAAACTCAATCGTAACACACTCTCAAGCTTGAATTGTACTCCTCAAGGTTCAACCAAGGTTCCACGGTTAAGGTTTAAGGGAGTGTATGGAGTATGGAGATGGCTTAAGGATGACAAGCTTGTTCAAATATGACTTGCACAAGAAGAAAGAGCTCTCAATGTGTGTTTAGGCTTTTTTTAAATTGTTCAACCCTCAAAAATAGAGGTATAACCTCGTTTTTATAGAATTTAAGCAAAACAAGTCGGAAATATCTCCAAAATGGATAGTCAAGGCTCCCGCCTGCACAAAGGTTGTCTATCGCCATCGAGGCACAACCGACCCTCAATGAGGCACGGCCAAGCCCACAAGTGTTCCCCTGTTTCTCTGTTTTAAGCTTAGTGTAGGGCAGCACAAAGTTCAAAAATAAAATTCAAGGGTTCAATCAGTGTAGTTATGAAAGGTTTGAGATTGTTTTGAGCGCCCAACCTTGGTTGAGAAGGCGAATCATGCACAATACTATTTTCATCATCAAGTGTACAGGACAAAGCACACAAGTCTTGCGGGCGGTCAAAAATGGGGTGTCTGCGATTAGGAAATGTTTTTGATGAACCATCTTCAAGGTACAAGGTTATTTCGCGTAATTGGATATATGCTTTTGACTTCAAGTTCAGCAGCTCTCTTTCCAATCCTCTGCTGCAAAGAGTTGCACTTTGGCGTCAACAAGACAGCAAAGAAAAGTGCAAGGCTAGCTTCTCTTCTTACTCTATTAAGGTGAGGAACCCCCCGCTAAAGTAGTCACTACCGGATCCCCCTTACTATCGACGAGTTCTAATTCCAAGATTTGCTCTCTCATCATCTCTGAAAGCATGTTACTGCTTGACTACGACTTCCTTTATTGGTCCATGACTTTCCCCTCCACAAAACTTGGGTACCCTTTGGGGCCCATCCTAAGTGTGCCAATCTAGAGTTTATATACTCATATAAATTCTCTCATTGTTTCAATGTGGGACAAGCCATTAATGAGTAAACCCACTTTGTCTCTTCAACTTCCATTTTCATGAACTCGAAAATGACATCAACTTTCCATTCACTCAGAAATGTTTTTGACGAACCATCTTCGAGGCGTAATTCACCACACGGCAAGAAACACATCACCACTCAGACCTACCTCAAAAGGCACATGAGTCCAGCTTCAATTTGGGCTCAAAGTGGCCCAAACATAAGCTTAAAAAACTCAAATGTCCGACAATCCCCCACATGAATGGAGTTGACGAAAACGGATATGCAACAATATGCAAAAAATGCGATATAGTACATTAAGGAGATACCATGTTTCAGGATAGATAGCTTTTGGTTTTGAACCTCCCCTAGTAAGAACCTATCGAACTTACAAGCTGTCTAGTGGACACGATGCCTTGAATTGTTCAGCTGTTGATGTAAGTCAAGACAATAGATTACACACAGAGTACCACCAAACACAGTCTGGTTCTACAGTTGTGTTCATTTTGGCCATGAACAATACTTGGTTCAGTGAGTGCACTAGAGAATTCAGCCTTGCTAATTCTCATACAACCGGCCCAATTCACAGTCACATAGGTGATGCCATACTCCACTTAGATAACTAAAATATAAGAATCATTAAAAGCAAAGCTAATCCTGACAACACTGTAGGCATCCCTTTTTTATCATAGAAATGGGTACGAGAGTAAACCTCTCTAGTGATCGGGGAATCTCCATAATTCGGTTGTCATATTGAACCTAGTTCTTGGGATTTCCAATCTTTTAGGTTGGGTTGCCATAATGGAGATTCTTAGTTAATAGGTTTTAATTTCATTCTCCTCGACAAATTAAACACTTGCTCTCTAGCTAGCCCTTTTGTTAAAGGATCCACAATATTATCTCTAGACCTTATAAAGTCAATGATAATTATACCATTTGAGAGTAATTGTCTAACGGTATTATGTCGTCGACAAATGTGTTAAGACTTTCCGTTATACATATGATTTTGTGTCCCTCCTATTGCTTCTCACTGTCATAGTGTATGCATATAGCTGGCACGGGTTTTGGCCGCATCAAAATATCTTCTAGGAAATTTCGAAGCCACTTTGGTTCTTCTCCTGTTTTATCCAAACCGATAAACTCTGATTCCATTGTGGACCTCGTGATGTAAATTTGCTTAGAGGATTTCCAAGAGATTGCTACACCTCCCAGGGTAAATACATATCCACTCATGAATTTTGAGTTATTAGTATCCGATATCCAATTCGCATCGCTATACCCTTCTAGTACTGTTAGATATCTCGTATAATTCAATTCATAATTTTGGATATGTCGTAGATATCGAAGTACCCTAATTATAGATTCAATGTTTTTTATTTATTTATTATGTGCTACCTACCTATATTACTAGTGATTTCATGAACATGACGGGTTTGTATGGTTGCCAAATGTCGAACAACTTGGGTTTATACGGTGTCATATTATCGAGCAAAACGAATTTGTTCAGCCTTGTGTGGCCAAAAGTTTAAAGATTCACTTTTTTGTTTTTTGTGTTAAATTCCATGTTACCTATCTATATGAGTGGTGCTTTCGTGAACATGATGGGTTTGTACGGTTGTCGAATGTCAAATGTTGAACAAACTCATGTTGTCCAGTGTCGTACTAACAAACAAAATTAAGTTTGTCCAATCTTGTGCGGGTTTATAAATTTTTTTTTTTTTCTCCTTTAAGAAAAATGCTTCGGACCTCCATCGAAATCGACCCCGATGGTGGGCGCTCATGATTGGATAAAAAAAAAACTGTTTTATTTTTTTCTTGTTTTTTTTGGAGTTTCAGCCAGTGGGGGTGCGACACCTCACTGGGGGTCTACAGCAAGGTTGTTCTTTTTAAGTTCAAGTTTCATGTTACCTATCTAGATTAGTAGTGATTTTGTGAATATAATGAGTTTGTACGGTTGATGAATGTTGAACAAACTTGAGTTGTCCGGAGTCATACTATCGAAAAAAATTATGTTGTCCGAAAATTATGTTGTCCGGCCTTGTGTCGTTGAACATTTACAGATTCACTTCTTTTATTTTCTTTTCCATTTTTTTTTTTTTTTAAATTTCATGTTACATATCCATATCAACACTAGTGATGTGATTTCAATTTTTTACATAGGAATGGCAGTGGTCCCACGTGTTCAACCACCGGCATCCAATAAAAGACGTGGTAGGCAAACAGTATCTGAGAGGTATGCAAATATGCTATGGAGGTGGATATCCTTGTGGTGAAGGATGACATTGTCGAGGATGATGGTGGTGTGAAGGATAACCATGTTGAGGATGATGGTGTGGAAGATGATGACACGAGACTAGTTCCAAGTGCCGCTGAGGAACTTGCAGAAAGGGTTTTGGACACAGAAAGGGTTTGGGACAGCTAAAGACCTAGGAGTAAGCTTAGTAAATTAAATACTTCCTTAACAAGAGTGTAATTCTTGAGTTCAAGTCTCACCGTTATGATGCAACTTTCTTTCACTTTATATTGTTAAAAAAAAAAAAAAAAACCAACTAGAACTAGGCAGTTCCTGAACATACCAATAACTTTTTACAAATTTAAGACATTTGCCTTGCCAAATTGGCATCATAACATAATTTAGGACCCAACAATATGGAGATGAAAAACAAGTCCTCTATTCATCCAGAGAGAACTCATGATACCTAAAGGGTAACCTAATTTTAAAAATAAAAATAAAAATAAAAAAAAGGTTTGGAAGCAACCCAAGAGAAAGAAAAAAAAAATCACATTTAGAAAACATACCACCATATCCGTATACAATGTCAAGTGATTTAAAATTTAAGCCATCTTTTCTCCCTTTCTTTGCTGGCAACGGCATTCGACGCAGATGTGTGAGCTGCCTCAGCTTCTGCCAAAGCTTTGCGCGTCTCATTCAGCTTCCTCATAGCAGCCTCATAAACTACCTTCTCTTTCTTGTTTCGACTCACCATTTCTTCAAGCTTCTCAACTCGCATCCTCAGCTCCCTCACCTCATCGTCATAAGCAAGTAGGGCCCGCCTGTCTTCTCTCTTCCCTTCCCCAAACTGTTTATTTGTCTGTTTCTCTGATCTTCCATTCATAGCCTCACTGTGCATGGCAAGCTGGGTATTGATAAGACTAAAGACATCTGGTTCTGCTTCCTCTTCCTCCTTGGCAGCTTTAGCCGCTGCTGCAAACTTCTTATCACGCTTTCTCTTCCCACCTCTGCTTCGTTTCTTCCCCTGATTTTCCTTATTCTCTTCATTTTCCCGGGAATCAATGGCATGATCAAGTGATTGCTTTGGCGGAAGAGCTTTTACAGAAATGGGGTCCACCATTCCCTGCCCAGATACACCTAAACCCATTCCTTCACAGTAACCCATATTAGCCATCATCTTGGAAGCTATACCCCGGGTGTGATTCTCCCATTTTGCAAAAATGGCAGTTTCTGTCTGGATGCCTTTCTGAAGGGCAGTGCTTTCAAGGAATCCTAAACCCTGAGAATTGTCTTCTTCATTGTCACTGGAATCAGATTGTTCTGAACTTGTGTCATTTTCTTCTTCATCACTCATTTGTGCATATTCAGACAAAGAAATAGCATCACCCCCAAGCTTTGCGGAGATTCCAGTGCCTCTAAAAACTACTTTCCCCGTTTTGAGTTCATCGTCCCATAATTCAAGTTCAGCTTCCCTCCAAATGCCAGTTTTATTGTCGGGCACTGCCCAAATAGTGGACCCCACCAGTGACTGTTCCCATACTGTGGGGATATACTTCTTCAGGGAAGATAACGGGACATTAACACCTGGTACAAACAACCCAATGTCTGTCATTTCAGTTCTGAGATGCTGAATGCACCATAAGAGAAAACAAGACAAGCACTGTGTTAAAATTTAACAGAAGCTAGCTTAATATTCAGAATAGACCTATCAAATGCAGGAACTAATTCAGGAACTGAAATGAACCAATAAAAAGAACTGAGCAAAATTTTCGAACTTAATAACAGAACAATTGGAGCTGCATTGACTGAACCAAGTAGATTAGAAAGTGACTTGGAATTCCTATTCTCTCTCATGTTGGGAGCAGAAAAAGATTGTTAGCGTAAACAATTTCATTCAACAGTCCAAATAAAAGGGAAGCAATTCTCTTTATTATTTTTGCTTTCCAGATTATTGGTGGACAGTATACTTATCGCATCAGTTTTAGCAATAACAAAAGAGAGGACAAAAAACACTTGAGCAGTTTGAGGGTTTTAGAAACCAACGTCTATCTTCTCTATTAACAGATATTGTTGTAACATACCATGTGATAAGCGGCAGCTATTACCAAATCGACACCGCTGCTGTAGAAAGAACTTGCATATCTGCACTTGGTGGTCTAGTATTAGTAAGTTGATACAACCAAAACCAGTTCATATGCTACCATGTTAATCTGATGAATTAATATTTCAGTGATGCCAAAACTCATGCAAGACCTGCCTGGGAAAGCAAAGTGCTATTTTCTTAGAGAGAGAGAGAGAGAGAGAGAGAGAGAGGGGGGGGGGGGGGAGAATGAGGAGTGGTATACAAATTTTCCTTGTTTCTTTGACCAGAAACAGCACTTAAGTCACTGGTTAGATAGCTATAAGAAATATATATATATATATATAATAAAGAATAACCAAGATGAGTAAATCAATTAAGAGATTTCCGTCATTAAGGCGTTGAACATTATATATAAACATAGGGTCAGAATTATGGGTGCAATGAATCTGTCAGAGCAACGCATTCTGAAGGGTCCAATGGATGACAATGCTATGCAAGTTTAGTAGTCAACCAAACATGGTCATCGACCAGCTAATACATTGACCCGCCCACCTAATCACGTGGAAACAAAGACAAAGTATCATAAGGAAGCGAAAGCATTTAACAATGACCAATCAGGTAACTAATTTCACCTGTATGATATCACTTGCAGAATACACTGCTTAACCCAGTATGTGAACACTCAACACCATCATACCCCAAGGTGTAACAGCCTAGCATCCATAAATGCAATGTTGTCAAATTGTGAATTGTTTTGCTAAAATGATGGATCGTGAATCACATCGAATTGTGAATCATAAGATTCACTTTATTTAATACTAGAGATGTCTATGTAAACCCATTTGTGATTTTCTTTTGGCTGGTGACACTACGTAGGACAGGGTCACCATTGCACTCATATTTGTTCATGTATGACAGAATACAATGTTTATGCAACTTAGTATTAAAGTTGGAAACTGTATAACACATTCCTAAATACATTCGCCTTATCTGAAAGTCATCTCACAAAGTCCAAGAACAGAACAATGAAATGTTTTGGAGTGTAGTGCAAAAAAAACTAATTAAAAGCATTACTGTATATGCTAGACATATAGAGAGAGAGAGAGAGAGAGATCTGTTAACTCGAATATTTAAAACTTCATCTGAAAATTAGCATTTCATTAAGGTCAATAACTTTTGTTCTACTCAAACTCATAGGATATCATCTTAATGCATCAAAAGAGTAAACCAATGTTCGCTATCGTCTACCAGAAATTATGATACACTGGGAATGCAATAAGATCTTAATAGCAGATTTTTCTCTACTTAACAGAATCTGCTCAACCAAAGATCGGCATCCAGAATATATATAATTCAATAAATAAACAAGTTAAACCAGAAGGGTCAATTTAAAAGCAGATGTTATAACAACAATAAAGGAAAAATAAACAAGACAGAAGATTAGACTCACCAACATGTTTTCAGATGTTGGTGTGAGGAAAGAAATCTTCGCTGAATTAGAACCTTCCAACCCAACAATCAGACCATTATACCAACGTCCATCAGTGTGGCGGAATCTACACTTAGATCCAACAGAATAACTTAGATCTGCCAGTGGTTCTGCTTCAACTTGTGTTGGATCAAGGGGCTCCACTTTGACATCATCAGCAACATACTTGGAACTATCTAGAACCGAATCCACCTCTCGCAGCAGCCTTGCACGTTTCAACTGAAGGAGCCATTGCTCTGCATCTTTGATAGCCTGAACAAGCTCCTCATAAACCTGAAACAACAAAACATTTAACATTAGCAACTCCAACGAACCATATATATGTCAAAAGAAATCCCCCCACGTGATTCTGTACAATCTTGTGGTAATTAGTATAATGATTTACTAATAAATTAACAAATAAAACAATCTTGAAAAAACGCTAGCTTTTTCTACATTAAGTACAATTATATCAAACAAGATCAGGAGCAACATCAAAGATGATCGTGTAGTTTCATTTTCCACCTTACTTCAGAATATGACATGCCGCTATCTATAAATTAAGCAGGCATGGAGATAGAAAATTAAGTATTCTATGAACTGAAACAAGATAGATTTTCCTTAGACCATTTTACATACGTAAAATCAAGTATGACATGTTATTTGAAACTGTAATAAATGAAAAAATAGTCCGCTCTACCTCATCCAAAAAAAAAAAAAAAAAAGCAGCAGCACTCTAGCCAGAGATTCAATGGCACTATAGCATCAATCTTATATCTTCATTTCTAAAGCACTGTCTCTGCCCTTATTTCACATGCTTCCCCAAGGTAAGCTAGAGCAGACAAGGAATAGCACAGCAGATTAACAGAAAAGAGAGCATATAGGGATGTTCTGATCAATCACATGTCACGTTAAGTATAAACAAGTACACAAACCAACAAACAAACAAACACACATAATGAGAGAGAGAGAGTATGCAAGGCACATTCCTCCCATTAGATAACCACTTTATATAGGAAAATATTATTTACTATTAACTTTCTTTTCATCATTAAAACAAAGAGTTGTTAGGGCTTGTTGGTTATCATTTTCTATTTTCTATTTCCAGTTTTTGGAAATACATAAAATTTGTTTGGCAAACTGTTTTTTAAACTCCAAAAAAATTGTTTTCAAATTCTTGAATAATGTTTCTGACAAAATGAAAATGATATTAAAAAAGAATGGATGCTTTCAAACTTTTCATTGTTACAAAAATGAACAAAACAAAAAACACAACCAAACAAGCCTTGAATTTTACAGTAGAAATGTCCCATTGCTCATTAATTTAAGATACAATCAGCAAAGCAAGGTTTCACCACCAAAAAATAAATAAAAGTTCCCATTAGTTATTTACCAACTATAAATTAAAAGTTCCCATTAGCTATTTACCAACTATAAATTCCAAGGTTACTGCCAGCTAATAGCTCTAGTGGCATTCCCTGATCCCAGTTTGAAAAGATGCACAACTCTCGTAAGTCCGCTTGCAGGGACAGTGTGAAGGGGAGGTTAGCCTATGAGCTAGGCTACGGAAAAAACCAATCAGCAAAATAATTGACAGAAAGGTTTAATTGGAATCAACCACTAACAATAGCACATCCAGACTGATGTCACTACCCAAAGCAGCTTCTAAAAATCATACTTGCAGTTGCAACTAACACCATGAAAATGCTTACCTAAGCTTGTTACTTTACTTCTTCGTAACCCATTCACAGATGATACAATGTCAACTATATTACTTAAATGATTAATAAAGGAAACTACAATTTAATAACTTTTAACCAATGAAATACATAAGGATATATTAAAACATAAGGATATATCATACGAATATGTCAACTGGACAAATTCTAAAAAAAGTAAGATCAGATATATTAAAAAAAGGCAATATGTGTGTGTGAGTGGATATCATGTATACAACAAGTAATATTAAAATTATATGCGTGAACAAGAACTTGACCAAATTTGACATGCTTTAATCTTTCATTACTATTTTCCAATTCTTCTCCCAAGGTGTATGCGAAATTATTTTCACATTTATCCTACCTACCAATTGTAGTATATGCAAATGTCACATCTCAATTCCAAGATAGGTTAGATACATGATCTAGAGCATCGAAAAGTATCTGACCGTCCTTCAAAATTGAAGAAAATAATTTCAAATTATCAAAATAAAACATTTAGAAAGTATAAAACACGTCTCTACAAGTACTAGCAGATTGCCAAATCCTTCCTAAGAATATACATATTTTGATCACCTTTTTTTATGCACACAAGTGTTTAATTTTAAACAAGTCCCAACACTTCTCAACTAAAACCTGAATCTTGAATATTGAAATGTTGCATTTCTAGAATAGCAGCGAAGTATAATTACTAAAATGATTCAGAAAATCATAACAAAAAATCAAATGCTATACTTACTACTTCAAAGCTGAGTGGTGAGTAGCTTCGGTGTTGTATAGTTCTAAACGAAGAACTATTGAGGGTTTGAATCATTCTTCTTTTTGCCAATTGGAGCCGTTTCTTTATTGGTTTCTCCAAGCATAATTTTTAATGATGTGTAAAAATTTAGAATATTTAAGATTCATAAAAACAGATTGTTCTTCAAATTAATAATATAAAAAAATACATTCTGACTTTATATGCCCAGAAATATATAAATACATGTGTAAAACCATGCCATTGGTATCCTCTTTTAAAAAAAATTTAGTCGTACCATGTCACATCTATCCCATGCCATGTTTCCATAGCTAAGGCATCAAACTAAGTTACTATAGCTCAAGGATCCTAAGCTAAATTACTATAGCTCAAGGATCCTAAACTGACTAAGGAGAGTGGCACTTCTGCTAGGTTCTCATCCTCCATCTGTTCTTAAAAAAATTGTTATAAAATAATATCCTATATAAAAATCATAATTAATTAAAAAATCACTATCACACTTGATGCATACAATGCTCAATTACAATTTGCAAGAAAATATACAACCTTGAATAAATTTAAAGAACAATTCTTCCCAATGCATACAATGTTCAATTACAGTTTGAAAGAAAAGGTACAACCTTGAATAAATTTAAAGAACAATTCTTCCCACCAGAATAGTCAATACTTACTGAGCTCAAAAGACGCTAAATGAGTCAGGGCATTAAAAAAACTCAAAAGCCAAAAAGTATTAGCTAGATAGAAGATTTGCTTTAATTAATTATTTTTGGGAGAGGGTGGGGGTGATAGCTAAGCACACAATGCAAATAGAGTACATATGCAACAAACCAAAACCAAACCAAAACCAAACCAAAACCAAGCCTCAAGTCCCATCAAATGGGCTGGCTACATATGCAATAATCCAACTAATTTATTATTGGTCTCTTATCCCCCCAAAAAAAATTATGGTTGCTCTCTTGAAATTTGAGACATACAGAAAAATGAGTGATAAAAAAACAGATAAAGACCAAACTTATCCCACCACCATGTAGTGAAAAAAATGGAATAACTCAAAACACATAAGGAAGCCAAAAAGAAAAAGAGAGTATGTAAGTCAATACTAAATTATTGTACCTCTTAATCTATGTTACATGGAGTTTCCAAAGCAACTCAAATAGCCATGTCAGACGCCCGACTCCCGACACTTAGACAAGACTGTGGATATGTGTAAGGATGAAACATGTCTAGATTATATAGGTTTGTCGTCAAAAATCAATATTTACCCATGTGAAGAAAATCATTTGGAGTGAACATTTGAAAACTAAAAATCTAGTAAAACGACTTCCATGAACTTGGATCTTCAACCCAATCCTCATTTTCAAGTTGTAATCTTCATACTCCAACTCTATGTGTATTTCTTGCTCTCTACCTTTCTTATTCTTCTTATTTGTTTTAGTTATCCCCCGCCTCTTTTTATTCTTCTTTTGTTTCGATTTCATTTTTTCTTGTTTCGGTTCTCTCTTCAACTCAATATTTATTTTTGGTTTCCTCTTCATCTTCTACATACTTCTATCAAAATTTCTTCTTTTGCTTCCTTTCATCCTCTTTTCTTGTTTCTCCGTTTCAATTCTCTCTCTTCTTCTTCTTCTTCTTCTTCTTCTTCTTTAGTCTTTAAAGAATTGAAGTTATTTGTAAGAATTGAACCAAGGAGAATGTGATGGCGTTACTTTCTTAATTCAAATCTTAAGAATAGTTATAAGTCTTCCAATATTTAGAAATTTGCAAACTTATAAACAAATTTTGGGGGGACATACGTGTAGGTCTTATTAAGTTGACTTATTATTTAATAGGTCCTATGATAATTAATGACATTTTTTATCATACACTATTAAAAAACGACACTAATTGTTAATTTTCAGCGACAATTTAAAAATTATCACAAAAAAATGTCAATAATTATAAGTTTTAGCGACAGTTTAAAAAAAATCATCAAAAAAAAGTTCCTGATTTTTAACTTTCAGCGACAAATTGAAAAATTCATCATAAAAAAAGTCACTAATTGTAAATTTTAATGACAATTTATGAAAATCGTGACAAAAAAAAGTCACTAACTGTCAATTTTTCGCAACATATGTAAAAAATTGTCACGAAAAATTATTTTTAGTAATGACTGTACTAAGACTTTTGTTCGATAGGGCTTGATGGGAATTAAATCCAACTATTAGGACCTACTGATGGTTTACTTATAAATTTTTATCCCGACAGCTTCACAAAGTAAGAAAACTACATATAAAATTTCAATTGTAAAACATGGGTGAGAATAATATCCTTAAACATCCCCAATTTTACAAGTCATCAAAATTTTCTAAGTTGTGCCAAGTGTTAGTGAAACATGAAATAGGATAATTTTATAGCAAATTATCTGGTCACATATCTTGTTGATCATATTTTGAAATTATATACATTAAATAGTTATATCTAATGATACACTTTTATGACATGTTTTTTACATTTTGTGTAAATAGAAATTGAAATTGCATTTCACACGTTCGTTACAAATTTTTTGGTTATATATATGTTCATCCCCTCAACGTTAAAATCCTGCGTCCTTCCTGGATATGTGTCCGATACTTTTCATCGGACACTTCTATATATTTATATTTAACACTATCATTATAGTTGCATAATTATTATAAAATGAGCAATATATCTTTTTGACAAGGTATAATACCATTTTATCTCACATAATATATAATAGATTAAAAATATGACCATTTTTTTGTCAAGTTTGCATACCCTTAAATATGAGATTTGATGGGTCCAACATTTATATATATACCCTAACCAAGTCCATGTAACATAGATCTTAATCACTACATACATCCATATAAAGTTATTGAGTATGCAAATTATGTCCATTCAGGTAATTTAAGATGGAAAATAATTTCACAATTTAGCTTCACTTTAGAGCTCAATTTCATATGGTTAATTTGCATAAAATAAAGGAGAGTCTGAAATAATCGTCAATTGCACACAGTATGTTATCATTCATATAATTAAAATGACGATAAGAACATTGTTGTCGACGTACAAAGATACTGAAAGAAACTTGCAAAGGTCAAAACTTGAGAGAGATAGAGAGGGATTGAAAACCCTAGTTGGTGAAAAAAGAGAGGGGACTAACAGGGAGGAGATCGGGGTTGGTGGGATCAGAAGAGAGGGCATCTTTGAGAGCCGCGAGCGAGTCTCTTTGATCTTGCAGTTGAAGCTCCACTTGTTCTTCCATAACTCTCTCTTCCTCGTCCGCCATTAGAGAGAGAGAGTGAGAAAGAGAGAGAGAGTCTCACCGTCTGTACGTTTCTCCTAAAGCTTGGCACAATTAAAATAAAAAAAGGAAAAATACAATGGATTACAAATAAACTAGCGGTAACCCGTGCGATGCACGGAAAAATAGACTATATATATTTTGTGTGATAAATAAATCATCTTAATCTTAAATTATATCTTAATAGAAGTCATAATATTAAGCCATCTAGGTAGATGTTAACAATAATTAACCAACAAAATTTTACAATAAAATTTGATATGCGTAAGAAATTATTAATTATAAAAATTGTTGAGAATAATAGTATCACAATCACTTGATAACATAAATAATTTGTATCAAACTAAACAAAACATTAAAAGAGAGAAATTCTATAAACTCAGAAAAGTTATCATAAATTTACTTGGACTTTTAAATCAGTGGTGTCTATTATTATTGTGGGATCAAATTATGAATAAATATCAACTTTTAATTATAATTTATAAGTAATTTTTAAAAAAATTTAATCTAAATTTGTTGCTTGGCTTATAAAAAGAACTTCTCAAACAAAGCATTAATTGATTATATTAGCAACTCTCTATCTTTGATTTCCTCTATCAATAACACACTCATATCATATCAAAGTATAAATCATTCTCCATAGTTTGAATAATACTTGCATAGTTCCTACGTCATTTAAAAAAAATTAATCAAGATAAGAATGTCACAGTATTATAAAAATTATATAAGAGAATAGTTTTAATCCATTTTATTTATAAAAAAAATGATAAAAAATTATTTGAATTGTACTTGAAAAAATATAACAAATGATAGCTTTAATCATTATATACCCCAAAAAAAATTATATCGGTTACTCAACGGAAAAATGGTCAAATACAAATAGAGTCATGAACATTGAATTAAATCATATGAGCTCTAAATTGATAGTATAATCTAGCAAATCAACTAATAATAACATAGAGATATTGACAAATATGTAGTACTTCCCTATCATCTTTGTATTATATTCATTAATTTCATATATTATATGAAAGTTTTATTCGTCTCGATCCTTCAATAAAATAAGGATCAAGAAAACAAATTTGATAAGAAATTGATTCTAAACTTAATTATTGAAAAACAAAAATTTCAAAGAGATAATTTAGAGATGGGATTGAAGAAATACTATAACGAATGGCAGTCTTATAAAAAAATTTAAAAAAAAAAAACATAACAATGATCTAATGCAAATTATTTTTAATATCTAATAGAAAGAATCTCAAATTATTACCTTTTATAAATATAGTGAAGAAAATTAATTTTGTAAGATTTTTGTGCTACCTTCTCCCATGTAGCCTTTATTATTTCATTATTAATACTATTCTCATTCAGAGCGATAATTTTTTTTTATTTTTTATTTATAATCTTTATCATTTGGTAGATAATAACGAATAATAAAAATTATCAAGAGAAGGTTAAGAATTTAATAAGAGATAAGAAATTATAGATAAGAGCATTTCATAAAATAAAAAATTTAAAATAAAAAAAGATAATATGTGATAGGAGAAAAAAAAAAGAGTAAATCAAAATAAAGATTTAGATATATATGTTTTTGATAGATATATAGATTAACAAATCATATCTTTATCTAAATTTTATTATTTTAATTTTTTGAAAATCAATTATTTAATCTTTATCTTTATTTGTAGGCCACGAAATTAATCTTTATAAATTATTTATCAATTTTTATATGTTTATTTATCTATAAGTCATGAAATTATTATTTTTAAATATATTTTAAAATTTTTATCCATATCTATAGGTCATGAAATAAATTTTCATAAATTATTTATGAATTGTTATATGTTTATCTATAATGAAATTAATTAAAGTACGAAATGAGAGGGGAAAAAAAAAGAGAGTAATTTTGTTTTTTCTTAAAAAAAAAATCAATTATTTAATCTTTATCTTTATTTGTAGGCCATGAAATTAATTTTTATAAGTTATTTATCAACTTTCATTTGTTTATTTATGGGAAGAAATTTTAAATTATCTATAAATTATGAAATTAGTTTTTTTAAATTAATTTTTTATTTTTTATCTTTATCTATAGATTATAAAATTAATTTTCAATTTTTTTATGTTTATCTATATGGAGGAATTTTGAAATTCAAATCTTTATCCATAAGTAATGAAATTAATTTTAATTTTAATTACTCAAATAAATAAAAAATGAAGAAACATAGAAAACATGAAAGGCAATCAAAGAAGGTTGCCACGTAGGAAAGAGAGTGTTTTAAAATTATGAGAATTTATGAATAAATATTTGGAGGTTTTTTACAAAACAACTACATTTGGTTATATAGATAGTATAGATAGATAGATAGATTATCAAATTTTTCAGCAAAGGTCTCGTATAGGTATAGGATCCATACAAAAGGATTTCACATCTATTTGAGAGTTTTGATAAAATATTTAATAATTTATTATTTTTATGATTAATAGTCTAATTTTACAAATCTTTATTTATATAAAAGACAACAAGTCTTAGTAAATAAAAAAAAATTACATTAAAAAAAAGTAAAGCAAAAAAAAGAAACAAAAAATAAGAAGTAAAGTAAAGCAAAAAAAGAGAGTGTATGATTTTAATATTTTTATTCTGTCTAAATAATTATAATGACAGAGAATTAGTGAATTTTCGAAATGTTAGAAGTGATATTTATTAAATCCAAATATCAAGATTGTAAGTGTAATTTATTCCAAAAAAATTATCAATTTAAATATTAATTTTTTATTCGTTTTTAATTTAGATTATTTATTTACTTTCATTTATTGAAACGGACGAAAAAAAATAATATTTTAGGTTGAGTTTCGGAAATTGCTAAATAAATTTGTACAAATTGTCATATCATATTTTTATTTTTTTTATATTTTTTCATAAAAAATTAAAATAAAAAAAAAAACATTAAGATTTTGTTTGGCATAAGTTATTTTGACTAAATTAGTTAATACAAACAAAATATGTTAATTTAACCAATAATAAAAAAATATCAAATTCAAATCATAATTATTTCACTTTCTCTCACAATCATATCATAAAAAAAAATCAAAATTTATCTCAAATATAACTTTTTTAGCCATATTAAAATAATTAAAAAGTCAAAGAATTATGCTAAATTAACTCATCAACCCCAAAAGATATCAGTAAATTCAAAGTCTATATACATAGAATGTCTAAAATACTCATTTTCATTGACTTTAATGACTATAATACTTACTTTTTTGTTGATTTTACTTAACAAAAATAGACAAATAATTTAGATTGAAAACAAGAGGAAATATCATTTTTCCCTTTAAACTTTCACGCATTTTTCAATTTGACCCCAGACTTCAATTAATATCAATTTTACACCCAAACTTTCAAGTTTTGATAAATTTAGTCTATGCCGTCACATTCCATCTATAATTTGACAGATTGTACTGACGTGACACCAAAATTTATGTAGAATTTCATTTTACCTCCCAAACTATACCTTAAAAATCAATTTGCCCTCCCAAATATAAAAAAAATAAATTTAAATATTTAATAAATAATTTTTTATCTCAATAATGAAAAAAAAAATTGAATTTTAAATAATATATACTTTGCGAAAAAATAAAAAAAAAATAAAAAAATTCTCATTTAGAATTATCTTGAGATTATGAAGTATGGGTACTTCAACAAATATCTTATACTCGTACTGAATACTTATGAATTTTGAAACGTTTTTATAGCGATCCCGGGTTTACCCCTTGTTGTATAGTGATCCGGACGTGTGTCCGTGGATGTTGGTAGTGGATTGTTGTTCTGTTTACGTCCTTTCATATATTGTATTTGAGTTATAGGATGTGTTGGGCAGGTTTGTTTCAGGTTGGTTGTATTCGGGAGCCAAGGGTTCCGCCTGAAATTTTTGTCCTTCGCCGCGAGAGTTGGTCGCCGAGCGGCGTTGAGTTTTGTGTCCGTGGGTCGAGCAGAGCGGCTTCGCTGATCGGCGATCGTCTGGCCGGACTGAACACCATGATTTCGCTCGGCGAGCCGATTCTTCGCCGAGCGATCTGGTTGATCTTCGCTCGGCGAAGCGGTTCGCCGCCAGCGTGCGTCTAGTTGCGAACTGAAGGTCGAGTTCACGCTCGGCGAGATTTTCTTCGCCGAGCGAAGCTTCTAGGATGTTGGCTCGGCGAGACCTTTTGGCTCGAGCTACGGTTTTCAGGTTCGTCGCTCGGCGACCAAGTCTTCGCCGAGCGAAATTTGTTTATATCGATTCAAATGATCTAAACTTCACTTTTTGAAGCTTTTACTTTTTAAAACCCTAAATCCGAGAGCCTCTCTCTCTAGACTTGCCTTCTCTAAGAAATCATCTCCTAGAGGTGAATCTTCCCTAAGTGCTTTGTTAAAAGGTAGAGGGTGACTTGGGCTTCGATATAATCTGAAAATATTCGGTTTTGGAGCAAGTTGGGTGTTGGGTCTTCATCTCCTTTTGAGCTCAAACTTTGAGGTAGGGATATCCTACTCCTCTTTATGGATTTTGTCTTTGAATTTTAGCATTTTGATATGTTGGTAGTTGTTGTGTAATTTTGGGAAACTTTGGGCCATTGTGTAATTTTATAAAAGTTTGGGGTTTTGTCTATAATAAACCTAGAAGCATGTTTGGTATAGAAACATGGAATTAATGTTGAAACATTAGTGAAATTGGAACCTAAGGGTTGTAATGTTAATTATGGAAACGTCCTAATTACATTGATTAATTAATTTGAATAATTAATTGTGGAAAACGAGGAATTGAAATTGAATTGGGTCATGGGTTATGACGATGGAAAGAATACATTGATTTTATGTATTGATATGTGATGTGTATAATTGTGATATATATGCATTGTGTTGTGTTGGAGGAGATAGGGGATGGACTCCGCGGTTTAGGGGAAGATAGGGGATGGACCTCTAAACCGGATGTTACTAGGAGGAGATAGGGGATGAACTCCGTAGATAGAGCATGTATGCTTATCTAGAAATATATTGGCAGAGCATGTATGCTTGTCATGGAAGGTATGAATGTAACTGTTTTATTTATATTTGTTGAAGTGATGAAAGAATGTAAGAGAATGGACCATCTATCAATTGTTAATCTTTTAGTCATTATTTATAACTGGTTTAGTGTATTTCTCTTTGGCCGTGGCTCACCCTATATGGGAACATCATTTTCAGTCTTGGTAGCATGCCACCTCCAAGGACTTAGCTTGGGAGGCTAGTGGCGGACGGACTTTTGGTTGTCTTTCCTTTGCGGTGTTACATGTAAATTCAAGCCTAGGGCTTAATGTGTAAATGAGTTAGCACTCTACTTTCTTGTAACCAAGTGTTAACTTGAAAGTCAGAAGTCTGTAGGGCATTTACTTTTGTTGTTAACATGTAATACCTTTTGTAATAGCACACTGATGAATGGAAGGACGTGGATCTTTTACATATCATAGCATGTTAATATTGTTGGTTTAATATCATTATTTTGAGGGCGTTACAACTTGGTATCAGAGCGTGCCGGGTTCGAATACTTTGGGTACGTGGGAAGTGATTAGGATCACAATGGGTTTGTCTCGCTTGATAGAGACTTAGTGTAGTGTCATATGCTATGTGTCTAACTGATAACGTGCTTATGTGATTATTTGGGTATGGGATTTAGTTTCTAGGATGTTGACTGGATCTTTGGGTTTCTGAGAGTCCCGTTGGAAAGGCACTTGATCAATGCTGTTTCTAACCGGTACTCTAGTAACGCCTTGGGACTGTCATCATCCGGAAATGAAATTCGTAAGTGCTTATGTGTTTATGTGCTTACGTGGAATGAATTACAGTTATTCATGTATTAGGACGTGAGTGTTTAGTTATGGCACGTTGATAAATGTGCTAATGTTTTGTGTTACCTTTATTAGGATGTCAGGACGAGCAAGAGGTGGTAGGCGTGGTAGGCCTAGGAGGCAGGAAGTGCCATTACCGGATGAAGTTCCGGCAGTTCAGGAAGGGGTTGGTCAGGCCAATGTGGCCGAGCGATGGGTCAAGAGCTATGGGTGCCTTGGCCCGAGAGATAGCAGGGCCTTAGGTATTCTCGGAGCAGAAATCGAACCGAGGCGGACCTTCTTTCTTGAAGAGGGAGTTCTTCGGTCTAACCGGAGGAGTTTGTTGGGGATCCTAAGGAGCCATTGAAGGCGCAGTGGCTAGAACAGATGAGTAAAACGTTCGAGATGCTAGGCATTGAGGACGGAGCATTGAAAGTGACCTTGGCATCCTTCCAGCTGAAGGGAGATGCGGGTCAATGGTGGAAGTATGAGAAAGTTCGTGTGGGTGGTACTTGGGAGGGGTTTGTGGATGCTTTCCAGGAGAGGTGTTTATCATGATGGCTAGAGAGAGACTAAGGGATCGGTTACCAAGCTTAAGCAGGATGGTTTGTGCGTGGCGAGTTTGAGGCTACATTTACTAGCTTGTCGGGTTTGCACTGAACTTGTGGCGACAGAGGAGCGCGTTGCTATGAGTTTGAGCGGAAGTTGAGGTGGGACCTCAAGTTGAAAGTTAGTGGACCTTACATTCGAAGTCTGAGGCATTTGGTGGATCTGCGGCTCATATGGAGCCGATGATGCAGGAGGGAGAAGAAGAGAAACATGGGGCTCCAAGAGGGGCCAAGAAGGAGAGTGATGGTAGGAGGCGAGGGGTTATAATCCTCACCGTCGAGGTGGTTTGGTCAGTCGACTTTCCCAAAGACTGAGTGCAGCTCCGGAGGGGCGGTCAGGAGAGTTCACTGTTACAAGTGTGGCCACCGGTCACAAGGCTTGCTTGCCCAGGGAAGGCGGTCGAGAGCTTCTTCGGCCACCTGCACCACGAGTCGAGTTCGGGCAGGGGCAGCCGTGTCGTGTTACCATGGGACGGACCGGCACATGAAGAGGTATTGCCCACGGTTGAGTGCCGCCATCAGAGCGTCTGGTTCTAGACAGACGCAGGATTTCAGCCACTCGGTCAGGCAGCCTCGAGGGCCAATCCGGGGCTTCGTCCCCCAAGATAAAGCAGCCCTATGCTCCGAGAGGCGGCAGTAGATTAGGGGCCTCTGTAGCGTGTATCTTTATCACAAGCAGACCTAATCCGACTCCATCAAGAGTGAGAGGTACTTTTCTGTTTTGCAACTTCGGTTGCTAGAGTGTTGATTGACACGGTGCATCTCATTCTTTTGTATCTGCTTGCATTTGCATCGTGTTGGAACCGAGTTAGCACTTTTAGCATCTCCTATTTGCGTTGTGTCACCTGTTGGGGGTGAGTTAATTTTGAGGCACGGATGTAGAGGTTGTGATATAGAGGTCGACGATCATCGACTTCCTTTTCCATTTGTAGTTATGCCCATGAAGGGCTTTGATGTTATTTTGGGTATGGACTGGTTATCGTCATACCGGGCGGTTATTGATTGCTACCGCCAGAGGGTTACTATTTGCATGATGAACGGGGAGTTTTTCCACTTTTTAGGAGACCGGGTTGGTAGTATTGTGCCACAGGGGTGCGGTCCGCGAAGGCGGAATGAGCTTGGTAGTTTACTTGCTAGTTTTGAGAATGGTGAATATGATGAGACCCAGATTGAGTTGCCAAGGGTAGTTTGTGAATACGCAGATGTCTTTCCCGAGGATCTTATTGATTTGCCACCCCACCGAGAGACAGAGTTCTCTATTGAATTAGTGCAAGGCACGGCCCAGATTTCTATGGCACCTTATCGCTTTTGCCCCAAATAGAGTTGATTGAGTTGAAAGTTCAACTCCAAGAATTGCTAGATAAGGGCTTCATTCGCCTAGTGTATCGCTGGGGAGCACCAAGCCCTCTCTGCTAAAAAGAAGCACGGTGCCTTGAGGTTGTGTATCGACTACGGGAAGTTGAATCAGACTCTGATTAAGAATAAGTACCCTATGCCCGTATAGATGACTTGTTTGACCCGATTGAAGGGTTCCGTTGTTTCTCTAAGATAGACTTGAGATCGGGTTACCACCTTGAGGGTCGAGAGGAGGATATTCAAGACCGGCATTCCGTGCTGTGGCCGGATTTTCCCGGAATTCTTGGATCGCTTTTGTGGTCGCTTTTGTGGATGATATTCTTATCTATTCACCCTCGAGCAAGAGCACGAGGAACACTTGAGAGTGGTGCTTGAATTGCTTAGAGCCCATAGGTCAGTATGCCAAGTTTGGGAAGTGCGAAGTTCGCTAAGAGAAGTCAAGTTCTTAGGCCATGTAGTTTTAGGGAAGGGGTGTCTGTTGATACATCAAGACCGAGGCGATGCAAGATTGGGCCTGACCTAAGAGTGTGTTTGAGATCCGCAGTTTTCGATTACTGCGGGTACTACCGTCGATTTGTGAAAGATTTCTCCAGGTTAGCTTCGCCGTTGACTAGGTTGTCTCGCCAGGGAGTCAAATTTGTATGGAGTGAGACTTGTGGAAAGTCGATCCAAGAGTTGATAGTTAGTTTGACCTCCGCTCCAGTCTTCATTATTCAGAGAGGGTTGGGTTATGCAGACTATTGTGATGCCTCTCGAGAGGGTTGGGGTTGTGTGTTGATGCAGGGAGGGAAAGTGGTAGCTTATGGCTCTCGTCAGTAAAAAATACACGAGAAGAATTACCCTACACACGACCTAGAGTTGGCATTGTGATCTTTGCCTTGAAAACTGGAGGCACTACCTTTATGGTGAGAGATTCGAGGTGTTCTCGGATCATAAAGTCTGAAGTATCTGTTTTCACGAAAAGACTTGAACTTGAGGCGAGAAGGTGGATGGAGTTTATAGAAGATTACGACTTGAGTTGCATTATCACCCGAGGAAGGCCAATGTTGTGGCCGATGCTCTTAGTAGGAAATCCATTAGTGATGTAGCTTGTGTCGCCATCCGAGAGTGGGAGATGTTGGGGGCACTTGGCGAGTTTGACTTGCTTCGGCGAATCCGTTGAGGTCGCGGCCTTGTTTTACGTGGGTTCTTGACCTACACTTGTGACTCGAGTGTTAGAGGCACAGAGAGGTGATCTTGAGGTAGAATCCTCAGAGAGAAGATCTCCATGGAAAAAGTTGAGAAAGGTTTGACGGCGATCCCGACTGAGTTTGAGATACCGAGACCGTCTTTGTGCCGAGTCTGTCGAGAGGAGGTACTCCGAGAGTTCCATCATTCGCGCTTTGCGGTGCATCCGGAGGTACTAAGATGTATCGGGATTTGGGTCGCCGGTTTGTGGCGGGTATGAAGAGAGATGTGGCGATCTTAGTGTCTAAGTGCCTTACTTGTCGACAAGTGAAGGCCGAGCATCAAAGGCCACGGTTTGTTACAACCCTTGCTCGTTGCGAGTGGAAGTGGGAGTATGTCACCATGGACTTCGTTGTAGGTCTTCAAGACTTCGTGGGTAGTGATACTATTTGGGTGGTTGTAGACCGTTGACCAAGTCGGCGATTTCATTCCAATGCGCGTGAGAGATTCGAGAGATCATCTTGCCGACTTGTATGTTCGGGACATAGTGAGATTGCACGGGGTCCCAGGACGATCGTCTCAGATAGAGATCCTCGCTTTCTCGCTAGGTTGTGGCGTAGTTTGCAGAGTGCTTTAGGTACTAAGTTGACCTTTAGTACAATTTTATCATCCTCGGACCGATGGGCATCCGAGCGTACCATTCAGATCCTTGAGGATATGCTTGAGTTGTGTCCTTGATTTGATGGGACATGGAGAGGCACTTATCACTGGTGGAGTTTGCCTACACAATGATTTCGCCTAGTATCGGTATGGCACCATTTGAGGCCTTGTATGGCCGACCTTGTAGGTCTCCAGCTTTGTTGGGCCGAGGTGGGTGACACACCTTGTTGGGTCCGAGTTGGTTAGGGAGACGACGGAGAAAGTTGAGCTTATCCGTAGGAGGCTTGTTCTGACCAGTCGCCGAAGTCCTATCTTTGACCGTAGGAGGAGACCGTTGAGTTTGAGGTGGGTGATCACGTCTTTCGAAGATATCACCTAGGCGGGGTTTGTTGAGATTTGGGAAGAGTGGGAAGTTATCCCCTCGGTTTATTGGTCCTTTTGAGATCCTTGAGCGGATTGGCGAGGTTGCTTATCGTTTAGCTTTGCCGCCACAGTTGGCCGGAGTTCATGACGTGTTCCATGTGAGTATGCTTCGGAAGTATGAGCCGGATCCATCACACGTGTTGGATTGGACCGACTTAGAGGTAGATGAGGATGCCTCGTATGAGGAGAGACCGGTTCAGGTCTTGGATAGGCGGGATCAAGTCCTGCGTGGTAAGACCATCCCTTTGGTTAAGGTTTTGTGGAAACATCACGGAGTGGAGGAGGCCACTTGGGAACGTGAGTTGGGAGTCCGTGAGAAATATCCGGACTTATTTGTTGATGTGTAATCAAGTGTTGCAATTTTGTAATTGTAATGAACTTTAAGAACATTTGAAATGTCTTAAGTTGTAAAACATGGTGTATGTTTTGGTTAATGTAAATGTTGTAGAACTTGCCTTGTTATGGGAGTTGATTATAATATTGCATATCTTTGGCTATATTATAGAAATAAAATTGTATCATGATTATTGCTTATGATATAAATTGTAAACCATATATGTGGGAAATGGTTGAAATGGAAAGAAATTGCATGTTGAAATGTACATGTTGAGAAATGCTTCTTAATAGGAGATGGATGACCGGTAATGGGTCGAATTGTTAAATGTGGTGTTATGACATTGTTTAAAATGGAGAAAAAGGCTTGCTTTTCAAAAACTTGTTTTAATTTCGGGGACGAAATTCTTTAAGGGGGGGAGGTTATAGCGATCCCGGGTTTACCCCTTGTTGTATAGTGATCCGGACGTGTGTCCGTGGATGTTGGTAGTGGATTGTTGTCCTGTTTACGTCCTTTCATATATTGTATTTGAGTTATAGGATGTGTTGGGCAGGTTTGTTTCAGGTTGGTTGTATTCGGGAGCCAAGGGTTGCTGCCCAAAATTTTTGTCCTTCGCCGGCGAGAGTTGGTCGCCGAGCGGCGTTGAGTTTTGTGTCTGGTGGGTCGAGCCAGAGCGGCTTCGCTCGATCGAGCGATCGTCTGGCCGGACTGAACACCATGATTTCGCTCGAGCGGTGATTCTTCGCCGAGCGATCTGGTTGATCTTCGCCGGCGAAGCGGTTCCGCCGAGCGTCGTCTAGTTGCGAACTGGCGGTCGAGTTCCCTGCTCGGCGAGATTTTCTTCGCCGAGCGAAGCTTCTAGGATGTTGGCTCGGCGAGACCTTTTGGCTCGAGCGGTTTCAGGTCTCGGGTCGCCGAGCGACCAAGTCTTCGCCGAGCTGTTTATATCGATTCGCGATGATCTAAACTTCACTTTTTGAAGCTTTTACTTTTTAAAACCCTAACTGAGAGCCTCTCTCTAGACTTGCCTTCTCTAAGAAATCATCTCCTAGAGGTGAATCTTCCCTAAGTGCTTTGTTAAAAAGGTAGAGGTGACTTGGGCTTCGATATAATCTGAAAATATTCGGTTTTGGAGCAAGTTGGGTGTTGGGTCTTCATCTCCTTTTGAGCTCAAACTTTGAGGTAGGGATATCCTACTCCTCTTTATGGATTTTGTCTTTGAATTTTAGCATTTTGATATGTTGGTAGTTGTTGTGTAATTTTGGGAAACTTTGGGCCATTGTGTAATTTTATAAAAGTTTGGGGTTTTGTCTATAATAAACCTAGAAGCATGTTTGGTATAGAAACATGGAATTAATGTTGAAACATTAGTGAAATTGGAACCTAAGGGTTGTAATGTTAATTATGGAAACGTCCTAATTACATTGATTAATTAATTTGAATAATTAATTGTGGAAAACGAGGAATTGAAATTGAATTGGGTCATGGGTTATGACGATGGAAAGAATACATTGATTTTATGTATTGATATGTGATGTGTATAATTGTGATATATATGCATTGTGTTGTGTTGGAGGAGATAGGGGATGGACTCATGGTTTAGGCGAAGATAGGGGATGGACCTCTAAACCGGATGTTACTAGGAGGAGATAGGGGATGAACTCCGTAGATAGAGCATGTATGCTTATCTAGAAATATATTGGCAGAGCATGTATGCTTGTCATGGAAGGTATGAATGTAACTGTTTTATTTATATTTGTTGAAGTGATGAAAGAATGTAAGAGAATGGACCATCTATCAATTGTTAATCTTTTAGTCATTATTTATAACTGGTTTAGTGTATTTCTACTGGGCTGTGGCTCACCCTATATGGGAACATCATTTTCAGGTACTGGTAGCATGCCACCTCCAAGGACTTAGCTTGGGAGGCTAGTGGCGGACGGACTTTTTGGTTGTCTTTCCTTTTGCAGTGTTACATGTAAATTCAAGCCTAGGGCTTAATGTGTAAATGAGTTAGCACTCTACTTTCTTGTAACCAAGTGTTAACTTGGAAAGCTGTAAGCCCGTAGGGCATTTGCTTTTGTTGTTAACATGTAATACCTTTTGTAATAGCACACTGATGAATGGAAGGACGTGGATCTTTTACATATCATAGCATGTTAATATTGTTGGTTTAATATCATTATTTTGAGGGCGTTACAGTTTTTCTCACTCAATATGTTATACTTGTACTCAATATTAGCCCCTGTCATCACATTTCATCTACAATTTGACAAATTGTGCTGACGAGGTACCAAAGTTCATTTAGAATTTCATTTTACCTCCCAAACTATACCTTAAAAATCAATTTGCCCCCCCCCCCCAAATATAAAAAATAAATTTAAATATTTAATAAAAAAAAATTTATCTCAATAATGAAAAAATTTTGAGTTTTAAATAATATGTACTTCTCGAAAAAATAAAAAATAAATATAAAAATTCTCATTTAGAATTATCTTGAGATTATGAAGTATAGGTACTTCAACAAATATGTTATACTCGCATTGAATACTTACGAATTTTGAAATATTTTTCCCACTCAATTTTGAAATTACTATTAGTTGATCAATTCTATTGAAATTAATTTAGGTAATAAATTAGTTACAATTGTGCGCGGTCACACATATAGAGTAGCCAAGAAATTTTTGGCTTAATAAGTTTCTTTAAGATTGACTTGAGATAATTTGAGACCTATGAAGCACAGGTACGAGTATACGTATTGGTATTGGTACGATGCGGATACGCTGACACGGTAAAATCTAAAAAAATGTAGGCACAAGTACGGCTTAATAAGTTTGTAAAAAAATATTTGTTTTTAATTTGAAATAATACAACAATTAATTAAATTGTTTAACATTTAATGCCAAAAGTATAAATATAAGATAAACCAAAATTAAATATCATTATATTAAATAACTTACAAACCATAACATAACTTTAAAATCATACTAATTATAAAACTAAAAATGAAAAAGAAGTCTAGTGAAAATAATTTTATTTTGGTAGTTAAAAAAAATATTGTTTCAAATGAGTTACGGCACGGCTTGGGTATATACTAGTTATGCTTGGGTACGCCAAAAATTAAGAAGGAAAAATTTGAGTACGTGTTTTATGTACTCGGCACGTATGCAGAAATACTATACATCAATAAGTACCCGGTACAAGTACGACATATTTGTCGAATTATCCATGCTTCATAGTCTTAAGATAATTCTAAAGGAGAATTTTTACATTTTTTTGCCAAGTATATATTATTTAAAATTTAATTTGTTTATATTTGAGAGGCAAATTGATTTTTAAGATATAGTTTGGGGGTAAAATAAAATTTCAAATGAATTTTAGTGTCACGTTGTAGACGTTCCCGAACGCATCCCGGGGAAAGGGAGTGCGAGTCCTCCCCGTTCTGGTTCGATATTGGGTCACTACAGTTCGATGGACTCAAATGTCACGGTTCTTAATCTTGAACCAAAGAGTCCAAATCCGGCAAATCGTTTTGAAAACAGATTTTTTTGAAAGAAGTGCCAAACATGGACTGCTTCGCCAGATACAGAGTCGCCATCTAAATGTTTTTAAAATGGGAAATTTAGGAAACCCTGACTCGGTGCCAAAGGCCACGTGTCCGTCATCACCAAAGTTGCCTCGGCTCGGGAACTTGGGTACGATTGGGGAAGGTCACTTCGTGAGCACCCCCGCTCGCCCGGTCAAGGACCGGTCTCTACTAACCATGATATCTTATTTTGAAAACATTGTGAGTTCTTATTCCGGTTATTAGCCTAGGTTACTATGTGATGCGCACAGCATACAAGTATAGACTGAGCCGCCTGAATGGGAACAAAACATTTCATGTTTGTTTGTTTAAAAAATGGTTTGATGGTGCTACCCGCAGGTAGGCTAAGACGTGGATTTGCCACCCTCGGGTGGGCTTAGAAAAACATGATTTTGCCACTATCTAGTGGGCTTAAAACAAACATTTGATGAATTGTCCCAATTTAAGTAACTCAACCTCCACCCACAGGCATGCAAGGCAGTTATATTACATAAGCACATAGCCTCATGGTAAGCATGCTATTCATGGCAACACTCACACGCATGCAAGGATGCTAAAGCATAAAACTTACCGAGTACTCCAAGCCAAAACAGAAGCTCGTTAGAAATCATGCATGATCCTAGATACACAGAATTGCCTAATGCAACACATGCAAAGATGTAACTATAGCAGGCTCGGCTATTCTAAACATGGCATATGAAATGTTACAACTATCAAGTATTCAATTTGGAATTGAAATACAAATGCAGTTTGTATGATGTGCTGAGCCCGGTGCGTGCAAAACAGATGAATGATGCAAACATGCTGTCATACTGTTATGCTAATTGAAATATGCCCTATATCTAACCATCATAAGCAGGTAAATAAAAGGGAAGAAAGATGTGGGGTTGGAAGACATACATCACACTCACCCACACTTATTACAATTATGCCCTCGCACAGAGGGTCGGAATAAATATACAGTCCCGAATGAAAGAACAATACAGTCCAAAATATTACAGTCCGAATAATATACAAATTCCTAATTAATTAACAAATTAACTAAGAAAAGTCAGAATCGGCATGCAAGCCGTGTATGATTCTGATGAATGCTGCATGTTTGGGCTGCCTTGCGCGGAAATCCACTAGGATGCCCCAATTAGCCTCTATTTGCAATGTTTCTCAAAATGCGTGCCAAACTCCGAAAAGTTGCTGATTCTTCATTTTGCTGCAACAGAGTGTAGGAAAAGGGCATAGCAATGTATTTCACAAATATATGCATGCCTCGATCCTCATGCCACCAATCACGCATATCGATGCATGATGGCCGAGGAGCCGAATTGCACAATTCAATATAGGATGAATGCATATGAATGCTATAACAAAACCTAACTCCATCATGGATAATCCGGAGTATCAGTAACTTGGGAATTGAGACCCGTCTGCCGCCGAGTCTGAACGTGCCTCGCTTCTATGCCGGCTAACTCCTATCCCGAACATGATGCAATATGCATGATATGCATGAAATGTAGCTAATATGCAACCCTAACATACACAATGTCATGGAATGGCATACACGCTATACAAGGTAATACACAATCGGGCATACACAATGCTATGGATGAAATGGCATAAGCAATGCAATAATGGGCTTACACCAACATGAGAGAGCCTCAGCCACACTCACATAGGAGGCCATCAGATGAAAACAAGACACCTCGAAGTGCGTGCATGCGTGCACGTAAACCGAGAACGGACCCTCAGGCACCGAAATGCCACTCTAATGAGACATGGCAAAGACATGGAATATGATATGCAAACATGCAAAAATTAGTGGCAAAATGAGGGGTAAAACAGCCCCGAAATGAGGCGAAATAACACCCGATGTATGAAATGATCCCGAAACATGGATTTCAATGCATAAAAGGGCCTACAGCTATACCATACATGCATAATTGATACATGACATGAAAAGGCAGAAACAAGGCAGCCCCATAACTCACATTTTTACAATACAAAACAAGGCCAAACAGCAGTCACAAGTAGGGCTAAGATGGCATACAAAAATGGCTCCGCAAGGGAGGCTATGAAGCAAGTGATAGATGCAAAGCCCAAAAAGAAAAATATCCTTCTACAACACTGAAGAGGGACTAAAAATATGAACATTTACAGTAGGTGACAAGCCTCAAATCAGTATGAAAATATGCTCAAAATGCAATGCAAGATTAAGGCCAACAAGAGGCTATAACATGAGGTATACAAAGAATTCACCAAAAATCCAAAGACCCTTAATGAGATATTCCAAAAAGGTCAAAATATGGCAATTTTCAGTTCTGATCATGGCCGAAAACAGAATCTAGATAAGCCTAAAAAAGAATGCAAAAATGGGGGCCAAAGAGGGGTATAACATGAAGTAGGCCAAATATACATCAAACAACCAAAGACCCTTAATGAGATATTCCAAGAAGGTCAAAATATGGCCATTTTCAGTTCTGATCATGGCCAAAAAAAAGAAGCAAGACAAGTCAACAAAGCATGCAAAAATGGGGGCCAAAGAGGGGTATAATGGTAAGTGCCACATGGATGCCCCCAACAGTGTTGAGCCCTTCTACAATGTTGTAGAGGGACTCAAAATAAGCCAACTCACAGTTTATATCATGCTCAAAAATAGATCACACATAGACTAGAAATACCATGAAAAATAATGGCATACAAGAGGGTATTGAAGCAAGTACCAAATGTGGGGCTCAAACAAGGTTGAGCCCTTAAACAAATATGAAGAATGGCTCAAAAAAATGACCCTTTAAGTTAGGGTTGAAGCCCAAAACAGCAAGAAAATAGGCTAGAAGAATGGTTCAAAAATGTGCTACAAAAGAGGGAAAGATGAACTTACCCTTGAAGACCACACTTTTGCTCCCTTTTGGACCAAGGAATGTTGCTTCCTAGCTGCTGGAAAGCTCCCCAAGCTGCTGGAAATGGAGTGGTGGTGGTGGTGCTTGGTAGTAGTGAAGAAATGGAGCCAAAACTTGAGAAAATGAGAGAGAAATTGAGAGATATGTATGTGCATGCTCAAAGCAAGTTTTCCAACCCTTGAGATAGAGAGGGAGTTGCTATATGTATGCAAGGATGGAGGGGGAATGGAGGGAAAAATGTGTAGGGCTATGGGATTAAGTTCCCTTCTCTACAAAAAGTCCCTCGAAATCAGATATTTTGGAGGAAAAAGCTATACAGCTGCAATGCACACATCTCAAGGATCATGGCCGACCTGCTATTTTTGTTGCAGGTGGCCGGCCGGCCAAGGGGCAAAATGGTCCAAAACAATTTCTGGCCGGCCACCAGATATTGGTGTCCTCCCAGGTCTCCTTAACACAACCTTGTGGTTCAAAATTGGCAACTCTAAAACAGGAGAGAGAATAGGGCACTTTTAGGAGGGGTTCAAAAGGTTCAAGTTGAGTTACTAGCCGGCCATGTGATATTAGGGTCCTCCCATGTGTGTACAACACAAATATGTGGTTTGGGCTTGAAGAAAATGCTCCTAGGGTGGTCAACATTGGCTCGGAAGTGAGAAAAAACGGGCGTCGGAGGGCGCCGGAGGAGCATAACTGATTGCTGAGACAATTGCTGGCCTCCCACCCTTTAGTGACCTTCCTGGTGATAAAACAGAGGTACCTGCCAAAAATGAACGAAAACCGATGCAAAACGAATGCTCGGGGGCCAAAACACGCAGTTCGGGGTCCCGAAAATAGGCTATTAAGCACTGAAAATGGCATCCGGCCACGAAGTGGGTCTCTCGGACCCCAGTGTCCCTCAAAAGGGGGTAAATAAGATATATGCAAAAAACCAGAGAAATCGGAGATGGTTAAACGGTCCCGAACCGAGGCACACGGCCTGACGGCTCCGAAAATCGGGAACCGGGCTCCGAAATGGGCAAAATGGCCTACGGCCACGAAATGTAGCCCACGGCCACTGAGAGATGGTCTACGGGACCTCTCCCTCCCTTCAGGAAGAGAAACAGAGAAAATCGAGTCTGGTTCGCAAACCGAGACAAGGTACAGAAGAGGGTTCGGAAGTCCAGAGGTAGGGCTCACGGCCGCAACTCTGAGACTTCTGAACGAGCACAATATGCAGCATCACCGAGCGCTCAATCGGTGACGTCTGAGTCTTAAGGTCGGTAAAAAATGGGGTGTCTACAGTTGCCCCTCTTTGACAGAACTCGGAAGTCACAAGTGACGGGAGTGAATGTCAAAGCCCAGAGACGACCCATTTTTGACAAGGCCGAAGACTTAGACAATCATACAAGATGCACAAAGATATGTGCCCGCAGGCAGGGGCAAAATGCAAAGCGATATGCACAGAGCCAGATGTAACTTAACGATCATGCAAGTGCAGCAAGCTGTAATGAAGCAAGTATTCGCAAATAGATGCAACAGTTTTAAGCAAGAATGCAAAGCAACAACTACATTTCATGCAGTCAGGAATGCAGAGAATTATTCAATTCTCGTCGCGTCTCACACGGAGAAGATACGGTACCTGCGCGATTCGTCTGGTCGCGCCAGCCTCAAATGAACCGTACATACAATATCGTGCCTGCAAAAGAGAGAAATTCAACAAGCACAATATGCTAACAACATATATTCAATGTGATTCCTGTGATTCCGAAAGTTTGACACACGCAGTGTCGGCGAGTGAATGTATCGCAGTACGAGAAAGGAACGTGCGTGACAACGCATGCTCGAGCACAGAGGTATGGTACACCAAGAAGACATGCATGACAATGCAAGATGCTCATGAGAATGCAAGTTATGTGCACAACAATGTAAAACGAGCATAAATCAGGGCGCCCGTTTGTTACGAAACAACGAGCAAGGAAACGCGCATTTCGGCGAAGGCGACTCGACTGCAGCCTCTGGTTCACCTCCCGGAGAGGTTACAACATGCTTAAAAAGGATACACTCTGATTTTGATGAGTAATGATGAGACACGTCGAATTGTACCGGAAGTTCATGAGCAATTTCGCGCCAGAAAGTGCACTTTTCTTGAACTTTTTCAAGTCCCGGGAACTCCGATCTTTCTCAAAATTGGCAGAGAGCTAGGTGAGCATGTGGGGGACATGGCCGGCCAGCTGGTTGCCTAAGGGGAGGCCACCGCCGCACAAAAAAGCAAATGGTCGGCCACCAAGAAGGTGGCCGGCCACACCGCCCAAAACAGGCGCTTTGGTCTTTTCGCCTCATTTTCTTTATATCCCTTCATCCATTCACTTCGAGCTCACACCCACAGCTGCGAAAACTTCCCCTCTTGCCTCCCAAACCATTTTTTCCTTCAGATTCAAGACTTTATACGATTTTTCAAATTTCTCCCACGCAAGTTGTTTTCGCAAAAACATTCGATTTTAAGCGCTTTGGACCGATTAAATTTTGATTTCGGGGCTTCTTTTCTCATTTTCACCATTTGAGGTAAGTTTGTCTCAATATTTGGAAGATTTTCCCGGGAGTTGACTTTTGTTGACTTTTTCATTTCCCGAGAGTTGACTTTTGTTGACTTTTTCCAATTTTGGCTCATTTTTGCTCCTTTTGCAAATTTTTTGAAATGGCGGGTAATTTCCCTCACGGTGGAGGTCCTCCAGGTGCCGGGGATGATTTTGATATCATGATGCTACCCCCGAGGGTCCGACCATTTATCCCCGAGAGATACGCCCCGTCGGTGCACATTTTTCCGCGGGCCATTTTTCGTCATTTTACTGACTTCAATGATCGGGCACCCGGAGATCTACTTCTACGAGAGCCGGAGCATCACCTTTCTTACGAGGCACGAGAGGTATTTTACTTCATTTTCTGTATTTTTCGTGCATTCCATACCTTTGCCATGCTTGAACACACAGTTTAGCTTATAACATAGTACTTTGCTTGCATCCTGAACATGTGGTTTAAACACTTGAATTTCTGAACACTAGGCTCATCGATTGATTGTGAACGCACGGTACACATTAGTTAAGAATTGAACACACGGCTCAAACACTGATTTGTCGAACACATGTACCGAATTTGAAGGTGAACACACAAAGACACCGACTAAGAGTAGAACACACACCCAAACTCGATTTTCAACACATACCCAAGTTGATGGTGAACACACGGCACACAATCGATTGAGAGTAGAACACGCAGCCCCAAACTCGATTTTGAACACACCCAAGTTAATGGTGAACACACAAATTACACTCGATTGAGAGTAGAACACGCAGCCCCAAACTCGATTTTCCAACGAGATACCCAAGTTGATGGTGAACGACACATTACACTTATTGAGAGTAGAACACGCAGTCCCAAACTCTGATTTTCTGAACACACAGTTCTAGTTGATGGTGAACACACAGCCCACACTGATTGAGAGTAGAACACGTAGTCCCAAACTCTGATTTTCTGAACACACAGTCCAAGTTGATGGTGAACACACAGCCCACACTGATTGAGATTTGAACACGCAGCCCAAATTAAAGCAAACACGCAACCCACTGAGTAAGATTTGAACACGCAACCCAAAACACTAATTTTCTGAACACACAGCCCAGAACACTGATCTTCTGAACACACAGCCCAGATTAAAGCGAACACGCAGCCCACTGATTAAGATTTGAACACGCAGCCCAAAACACTGATCTTCTGAACACACAGCCCAGATTAAAGCGAACACGCAGCCCACTGATTAAGATTTTCTAAACACACAGTTCATTTACTTGCGTTTGCACACGGCTCATTCATTTCATTTGCACACGGCTTGTTCATTCTGTTTGCACACAGCTTGTTCATTTCATTTGCACACGGCTTGTTCATTCTGTTTTGATACAGCTTGTTCATTCTGTTTGCACACGACTTGTTCATTCTATTTGCACACAGCTTGTTCATTTCATTTGCACACGGCTCATTCATTTCATTTGCACACGGCTCATTCATTTGATTTTGATACATGCATTCATTCTGAACGCAGGTTGGCTCTCGTACCGTGCGAGGATACGGCTCCACTGCTGCGAGAGAGTGGTATACCGAGCTTCCAGAGGCTGTCCGGGATTTGGTTGATTTTGCAGGGTTCAGAGCATTCTGTATGGGGTTATCACATTGTCCTGCCAGTAGGACACTGTTAGCCGCTTTGGTGGAGAGATGGTGGGACACCACCAATTCCTTCCATTTTTCCGCCATCGAGGATTTGACCATGACTCCGCTAGACTTCGCCGTACTTACCAGTCTGGACATAGGAGGTTGGCCCATTCCTTATGACGAGGATATGGGCGAATGGGAGGCCGCTTGGGTACATCTGTTGGGGGCCCGCCTACCAGGACAGAGCTTCGGGAGAGTCCCAGACACTGTTCTCTTCCGTGCTGAGGCCGGAGATGGAGCCCGAGTCTCCTAAGGAGGTTGAGCAGTACACCCGCGATTTCCTTATGTTCCTTTTTGGCACCACTGCTTATCGATAGGGGAACACTGCGGTTGTATCTTTTGAGTGCCCTAGTGGACCTATCACAGTCGGGCCAAGACGATCGGGTGGCGCGCCCTGCTACCTCTATTGCTATATGAGCTGCCTCTCGCGGGAGACTTACTCGGCGACTATTGGAGAGCCTGGGAGGTACGTTCTGTCCTCTTGATTTACATTTCTGCTCCTCATTACTTGTTCATTGCACACACGGCGCACTTTACATCCTGTATTTTGCCCTCAGCACTTTGTATTTACATTCCGCATTGCTTTTCTCAGCTATGGGTTTACGTATATTTTCCGACGTTAGCCCTAGAGATGGAGGTGGCAGGGCCCCTTATGACCCCGTTTTCATTAGTATTCGAGGGCCAGTACCGACCGAGACCTCGAGAGACTCTCTTCTACCTGCGACAGTATTTTGACACTGTTCGGACGACAGAGATATTTCAAAACTCTCAGTTCTCTTCCGTTTTCATCTTTGATTTGCCCTGTATATTCCCGATTTCTGATTGATTTATGCACTGGTTATCCGCAGATTACGTGGCAGCCCTGGGCGGTCTTGGGCGATGGTCTCCGATTTCAGTATCCCGGAGGAGCGGGTAACTCCCAGTACAGGTTCCTGCTTGAAGGACCGGTTGGTAGGGCATGGTTCCTGGGGGAACGCTTTCTGCGTCAGGTGTGGGGGTACAATTCTCAAGACCCTCCTGCCGCACCTCCAGCCACTATGCGGACTGCTGATAGACTCTCTACCCAGGAGGTCGTTAGTGCTATGCAGGGCACCGATGCTTTGCTGCACCTTACGGACGGGGACTACGCCACTTATCGTCACACATATCTGATGCCTCCCTTGACGGGAGTGCGTGCTCCGCCATCGAGACCGGCCGATGTACCATCTTCGAGTTGGGCTCGTATACGGATATCCTCCTCCAAAGGGCGGTACGCCTCGAGGTGGGGTGGATCGATTCCCGATCCTCCGACTCTTCATCATCTGGGTGGCCGACATGCCGATCGAGTTGACGAGTTGGCGATTTGGGACTCCTTACTGTGTCTCACTGGGCCTCCTCTTCCGACCACGATATGTCGAGATCCCGATTCACCCCCAGATGTTTTGACTTTGATTTATCAATGATATTTGGACATTCATTCATTTACCGATAGTTTTGCATTTGTATCTCAGAGTCTATTGAGTACATGGATGAGATGCTCGGGATGTCGGCCACATTCGAGGGCATGATCCTACGGAGGCACTGTTAGCCATTATGGGCGCGTGTGCATCGGCCCATCTTTCCTCAGATTTAGCATATTTCGATGACATGTCGGTTTTGAACATTCTCGTCAGATATTGATAGGTCAGGTAGAGCACATCTGGCACACACCCCATTCGCATATTGTACTTGCATCTGCTTTTCATATTTGAACTGATGTATTGAACTCTTCACTTTCAGATGCCTCCTGTATATGCACCGCCGCGGGCCGGGCCACCCGGGCCTTCTCAGAGAGGTCGAGGTGCTGGGCCATCCAGGCCTTCTAAGGAAGCAGGGCCATCTAGGCCTTACCGGGAGCTCGAGGAGCGGGGTCGTCTCGCAAACGTAGGGCACATGTTATAGAGGCAGAGCCTGATGAGGAAGAGGAGGAGGAGGTCGCAGATCGTGAGTCAGAGACATCTGCTGAGGAGGGGGGCTCCGGCCTTGGTTCCGGGAGTGGAGACGAGGCTGAGGGGGATCTTGAGGATGACAGCTCCGACCCGGATGGTGATGATGGTGCAGAGGTTGTCCCACAGAAGAGAATGAGGGGGCCTCCTCATTCCCGCTCCCGAGGATATTGACGCTATTTCCTGCTTTATTTTACTTTTTACTAGTAGTTTGTAGCACTTTGCATATTGTTAGGCAGTTTTATTTTCTGTAAAACTTGTAACTTTATTTTGTTGTAAAACATGATGGAATGAAACAGCTTTTGAAAAGGTGTTTGTATTTGAAACTCTTAGCATTGCATCGCATCATTTTGCACAAAAACGGAATTGAATAGGAATGTGCCTTGTGTATTTACCGGGTTAGGTAATGAATCAACGCAACAAATCAAACGACTCGACTCACTAAGAAATAACAGAATCTTAGCAAGTTTACAACTCGATAAACAAAATACAACAATGTTAACGACTCGATAAACAAGACTTAACAAAATTGCGTAAACAAAAAGTAACAACTCAAAACACAAGATGCGACAGCTCGACAAAACTTACAACTCGATAAACAAAGCAACAACTCGATAAGCAAAATACAACAAAGCGTACTTCGGACGGACGATCTAGTTGATGGAACGCATCCGAAACTGAGAGAAATGAAGGCCTTCGACAACCCCGATGCATAGAAATGCCTCAAACTTCCTTCCGGAGGGCAAAACAGGACCAATGCATGGCCGGTCACATTTTGAATCTGGGGACTGAAGGGTGGCCGGCCGGCCAGTTTTTGAAACAAAGATGGCCGGTCTGCTAGAATAGATGGCCGACCGGCCACCTTCCCTGCAACTCCTAGAATTGTGACACGTGTCCTCGAATAGTGTTTTACCCCCTATAAAGCTCCAACTTTGGAACTTATTCATTTCATCACTGCTTTGCACAAAAATGGAGGCATTTCTTGTAGAAAATCTCACATCTTGGATCTCTTCTTTAGATGGCTCGGAAAAGTTGAACTTCCGGGATTTTGGCTCGAATGCACTATTCACGCTGGGCCGGACTCCACTGCATCTTCCTTTCCTTCATGCCGCGGCGAGGTTTTGGAACCCAGTGACGCATGTCTTCATCTTCGGAGGGCAAGAGGTATGTCCCACTTTCGAAGATTTTCAAGTCTTGATGGAGTCTGAACGCTCAGAAGAGATCTTGCCTCAGTCTCGTTTTGGCCACGCCCAAGTTTTAGGGCGGATGTGCGGTCTCAACGCGCATGATGCTCGATCTCTGACCTGTAACGGGATGTTGGATATCCCGAGCCTGATTTACCGATTCTCTGATGCCGGTGACCGCAGCGACCATCGTTGGCAAGGTCTCCGACAACACGCCCTGTGCTTGTGCATGCTATCTCATTTTGCTTGTCTCTTGCCCGGAGGAGCTAGCATCCGCTTGATTGAAGTCGTTCAAGGCTTGAGGAAGGAAAGAGTCAGATCACCATGACATTGGCCGAGACACTACTAGGTTTGATGCCTTCTACCGCCAAGAGACAACTGTGTTTGCGGGAGTCCACCATCGCCGCAGTAATGTTTCCCACCCAAGCTCACATATGTATTTGTTCACATCACTGCCCTCGTGGCTGTTTTTCTCACAAAACCCTCATCTTACTTTTCTCTCATCGCACATCTCTCTATTCTTTATTCTCTCATTTTTCACCCCTCCCCAGATATGGTTGATGGATAAATTGCAAGTTGTAGACTCTTGCCCTGCTTACTCAGCCCGCGGCTACTTCTTTCGACAACGTCTGGTCGACGTCCTGGATGAGGGATGGTGGTTTGAATGGATGTGCAACTTGTCAGCTGAACGCATTGCTTGGCACTGTCCTTGGCTTAACCTTCCGGCGATGGACTATAGCATGTTCCAGGATACTGGGATCCGGTTGATTGGCCTGACCCATTGTGTATTCTATTTCCCATTCTGTATTCTGCGCCAATTTGGTCATGATCAGACTTGCCCTCCGGAGGGGGTTGAATACCCGGTCACTTTCCCAGTCCGAGGTGCACACCTTGCCCGACATACTACGGCCTGGAGGACTAGAGAGCTCCTGTCCCCTGCCCCTGTTTTCAGTTGCACTTTATCTGACGAGTGTTGGGATTGGCTCAACGAAGAAGCACAGGTTGGGCCTAGGTTGGCATCAGAGGCTTCAACTAGCTCTGGCAGAGGGCGCAGGGACACTTGACTTGACTATGCCCCGGATTTATTGCTTTACTAGTACTTTCAAGTTTTCTTTATGAGTGTAATAAAAAGCAACTTTAATTGTATGCAAGAGCGAGAGAACTCTGTTTTGAAATCAATGAAATTGAAGGTTGTGGTACTGAAAATTCTCCGCTTTGGTCCAAAAATGGTCTTAGTTGTAAAAAGATTAATTTTGAGCAAAGTTAACTTTTATTAAAACTTTTCAAAACTATTTTCGATATGGATCAGAACTGGACACGCCTGAGATTTGTCACTGAGATGCACAACCCCGGATCCTAGCAACTGGAAAGTTGCCCCTAGTCTGAATGGTACCACGGCACTTCATCGCAACGGAAAGTTGCCCCTAGTCTGAATAGCACTGTACCGGAGATCACGATAAATGCTGATGAATAGAGATTACTGAGATGATCAAATGGACAAAGTTGATCGGGAAAAAGATTATGACTGAACTTCAAGGTGAAGCTGCCTACGTATCCCAAAGATGGGAATCAAGCCTTACGTAGTTTAGGCTTAGGTTCGCTCGGGTATTTTTACTCTCCTTTTGCGCTCTAACTTTTGCCAAGGCCGCCCTTTGCGGGTTTTCAACCTTGCGAGCTCAGTTTTTATAATTTCAAATTTTCTGTGCTCTGAGTTTTGCCTAGGTCGTCCTTTCGGGTTTTCGGCCTAACAAGCCTCTCAGGGGTAGTATTTCTTCAACTTGTCCATGTTGATCGGTTGAGAAAACTCCAAACCATCTAGATCCATCAGAACCACAGCTCCACCAGACCAGATTGACTTGATAATGTAGGGACCAAATTCAATTGGTGCGAACTTGCCCTTTGGGTCGTGGATGGGAGCTCGGTTGTCTTTGAGTACCAAATCTCATTCTTTCAAATTCCTGGACTTAACCTTCTTATTAAAAGCCCGGGCGATTCTGCGTTGATAACTTTGGACGTGGTACAGTGCCTTCAGCCTTCTTTTATCGAAAAGCATGAGTTCCTCGAATCTGCTCTACTGCCAATCCGCTTCGGCTATCTAGCACTCAGCCAATACTCGTAATGACGGGACCTCAATCTCGATAGGCAGAACAGCCTCCATCCCATAAACCAATGAGTACGGAGTCGCCCCAGTAGAAGTTCTGATTGAAGTCTTGTAGCCCCACAGAGCAAACGGCAGCTTATCTGGCCAGTCCCGGTAAGTTTCCACCATCTTCTGTAGTATGCGCTTGATATTCTTGTTGGCGGCCTCAACTGCCCCATTAGTTTGCGGCCAGTAGGTAGATGACTTATGAAAAGCCACATTATATTTCTCCAACAAATCAATCACCTCCTTCTTGAAGTGGGAACCATTGTCTGAAACGATTTCATTTGGGACCCCGTAACGACAGATGATGTTGTTTCTGATGAATTTTGCTACATGCGAAGCCTTCAACACCGCATAAGATTGGGCCTCGACCCACTTTGTGAAATAATCTATCGCTACCAAGATGAACTCATGCCCATTCGACCCCTTTGGCATGACAAATTACACATCAATTCCTGCATGTAAAACGCCATGGCGAAGTCATGTTGTATAGCTTTGACGGCGGGATGTTCATGCGATTTGCATGAATCTAACATTTGTGACATCGCCGGACGAAACTAATACAATCCTCCTCCATGGTGGACCAGTAATAACCCTGTCTGAGAATCTTCCATGCCAACATTACCCCATTCATGTGTGCACCACATTCTCCCCCATGGATGGCTTCCATCAGACGCTTTGACTCTTCAGCATCAACGCACAGTTTATGCATTCCCAGAGGACCTCGTTTATACAGTTTACCTCCGCAGATGATGAACTGGACTGCCATTCTCCTGATTGCCCTCTTATCTTTGGCATTTACCCCTGGCGAGTATGTTTCTTTCTCCAAGAAGTTCCAGATGTCGTAATACCAGGGGTGTTCATCCTGAGCTTCATCTATGGCTGCAATTGACTCGTAGGCAGGTGCAAATTTCTGGTCGATGATGACTGGACGCATTCGGACTCCACACGGGATGTCTATCATAGAAGATAGAGTTGCTAAAGAATCTGCGAACTTGTTGTTCTCTCTTAGTAGATGAGTAAAACTTAGCTTCTCAAACCGAGGAATCAGCAAATCCAAGGTTTGGTGATACATCATCATCTTTTCCTCTTTTACTTTCCAATCTCCTTTAGCTTGAGACACAACAAGGTTCGAATCCCCAATGACGTCCAACCGTCTTGCCCCTAGTTCCGTGGTCGCTTCTAGACCAAATGATACACGCCTCAGATTCTCGCTTTATTGTTCGAGACTTTGAATCGAGTTTGAAGGCTAGAGGATACGGAATTGTCTGTGCTATCAAGAACACTCCTATCCCATACCCATGTTGATTTGACGCCCGTCAAAGTGCATCGCCCAAGTCTCATCGCCGATATGCAGGATTGATTCATCCGGGAACAGTACGCAATCGCTTCATCCTCAACCGGTGGTCGGCAAGGAACTCGCCATCGCTTCCTTTCACCGACTTGCGTGTCATGTACGTGAGATCAAATTCGAGAGCAACAAAGAACCAACGAGCTAGCCTACCCGTAAGTTACCGGTTTCTCAAGAGATATTTGATGGGATCAAGTCGTGAAACCAACATTACAGAGTGAGCTAACAGTAGTGCCGCACTTCGGTAGCCCATACCAGCTAAGCAAGCCTTTTTCCAGTGTATATCGGGTCTCATATTCCAAAGATCTTTTGCTCAAATAGTAGATGGCTTTCTCCACCTTATCTTCTGATTCTTGTGCAAGCATGCGGCCCATTGTAGTTTCAGTCACTGACAGATACAAAATCAACGGTTTCCCCGGTTCTGGTGGCGATAAAACGTGGGTTCTCAGAGATATTCTTTGATCTGTTCAAATGCAGCTTGACATCGGCCGTCCCATTGGAACTTCTTTCCTTTCTTGAGGAGGCCAAAAAGTGGTTCACAAGTCAAGGTTAATTTTGAAATAAACCGTCTTATGAATTGCACTTTACCCAGAAAGCCTCGCACCTCCTTTTCAGTCCTTGGTGGTGGCATTTCTAAGATGGCCTTGATTTTGGAAGGATCGACCTCGATGCCTCTTTGTGTAATCAGAAACCCCAGCATTTTTCTCGCTGTAACACCAAATGTACATTTCTGAGGGTTTAGCCGCAATCGGAAATCCCTGATCCTTTGAAAAAACTTATGCAAGGCGGTGTAGTGGCCCTCTCTTTCCTTGGCCTTGAGAATTATGTCGTCCACATATACCTCAACCTCTTTGTGGATCATATCATGTAGTATTGTGGTCGCGACCCGTTGATAGGTAGCTCCAGCGTTCTTCAACCCAAACGGCATTACCCTAGCGAAGATGTCTTCACGGGTGGTGAATGCGTCTTTTTCCCTATCTTCCGTGCCATCACTATCCGGTTGTATCACGAGAAGCCATCTATGAATGAAAGCAATGCATGCCTGGCAGTGAAGTCTACCAACTCATCGATGTGCGGTAAGGAAAGTCGCCCTTCTGACTAGCTCGCTCAAATCCTCAAGTCTACACACACCGGATCCCGCCATCTTTCTTCTAAGACCGAACAATGTTGGCCAACCAAGTCGGAAATTCAGATAGCAGCAAGAAGCCTTGGTGGATTTGCTTGGTGACCTCTTCCTTAAACTTAAGAGACCAATCCGGCGATCCTTCGAAGTTTCGCTGACAAGTTGGGCCTCGGTCAAGGGGGATCCGATCGTACATAATCTCAGATCGATTCTGCATGTCCTCGTAGGACCACGCGAAAGCATCTTTGAAATCTTTTAATAAAGCGACTAAGCGCTCGCGTTCCTCCGAAGACAACGTGGACCCGATCTGGACCAGCCGCGGGTCCTCCTCAGTACCAATGTTCACGGTAATGATTTCGTCCATTAATGGTTTAACAAATCTCTCTTGCTCTTGCTCAATTAAACGCTAGAAAACCGAGGAACTTCGCCTCGCTGCTTTCATAAGTTTTGAAAGTCAAAATTAATACAATAAATCAAGGGCACAGAAAAATACTCGGAAACCACAGATAGTTCATTCACATTAGGCACATCCAAATCGTCCGATTCATTGGTTACAACAGACTCAAATGAAAAGGAAAAATACGACTTAGACAGATCAGGCATCCGGTTAGCTTTCCCAGAGTACCAGACCAGACTCATTGAGCTGAACCCGATTCGACTCACAAGACTCGGTGGAATCAGATTCCGCCACTACCCGATCTTGCCGCCGACAAAAATCCTCCTCAGATCGCCAAGTGAGAGAGGTGTGATTGATGCATCCAAGATAGTCATGGTAGGCCCACATTGCTCCATCCCCAATCATGGAAACCACGGTTATCCCCAAGCACTCTTGGTCGATCGGAGAATCAAAGATGAGACATGCCAAGCTACCCCATTTCAATTCCAGGCCCTCAAGATCCACCGCTTTGCGCTTCAACCTCATTGTTGGTCTCGCGCTTCAGGGCAACGCTATCCCGGATAGTTGCGGTCGAAGAAGATTTCAAAACTGCACGCGCTTTTCTCCGCGTTTAACCATGGCTCTGGGAAGCCGCAAAATGGAAAGTCTTCCCCCTCCCGGACAAAGCGTCCGTTCAGGGTACCCTGGATGGGCCTGTGCATTAATTCAAAAGGCTTCCCAGCCTGCTTCGCTCTGGCTCTACCGGCCATTTCTTTTCCTTTCCTCACCCAGTCCTTTTTGGTGAGCAGATAACCCAGTCCAAAGGTATACGGGTTGTGTGGCACTTCGGCCAAAGCAGCGACTCCTTTCTTGCCGCTCCTTCCTAATCCCATCTCGGGGATATGTTGTAGCTTGTTCATGAGGTAGACGGATTGAGCACTGACATACACACCTTCACTCGCAGCCATAATACTTTGCACTACCCGGGCCTCCGCCAAAGTGAACCCTGACAAGAACACATCCTCCGTGCCATGCTCAATTTCCAAAACTGGTGTAGACACTTTCGGCGGCGGATGGATGGATGAGTTTTCGAAAACAATTGCAACCCCCTTCCCGTGAGGGTATTTCAACATCTGGTGTAGAGTGGAAGAGACTGCCTTTACTTAGTGCAACCACGGTCGCCTCAAGAGTAAGTTGAAGGTTGCGGGAACGTCCCAGACATGAAATTCAATGTTGTGTTGTCCTGGACTAACCTGGGTCTGAACCTTGACAGTCCCCATCACTTCCCTGCTGGTATTATCGTAAGCTTTGATCACCTGAGTGGTTGGTATGAAGTCCGCGGGTTTCAACCCAATTGCATATCTTTCCGTCAAGTGACGTTGATAGCTTGAACTCGGTATCAACAAGTATCACCGGTATCCACTTATCTCTACATTCCATGGAGATGTAGAGGGGTTTGTTATGATTTACGCCCTCAGGCGGCAGTTCTTTGTCTGAAAAGGTTAATGCCGGGGAACCTTCTCCCGGAAAAACCAGCCCAACCAGCTGCTCTGGTGTAGTATCAATGGAGAGTTTGGCCTTGTCCATAGCAGATAGGACGGCCTACCTATGTACTCGCGACGCCATAAGCAGTCCCCAGATGGAGATGTCTGCATGTATCTTCTTTAACTGTCTCAGTACAGCTTCTTTTTCAATTTGCTTCTCTCTCTGTTTCTCAACTTCTTTATCTTTTCTAGATGTTTCGGGTGGGTCTAGGTGTGGGGGCTTGAAGTACCGCCCGCTCCTGGTCATGTGGTCCACCTCATCGAGGTACCAAGTGTCATCTGGTTGAGCACCTGCCCAATCTTCATCCGTGTGGGCAAGACATAAGTCATCGTCTTCCCACCACATCCCGCTAGCGTTCAACAAACACCTATCTGGTTCTAGCAAGTTTGTACTCTCGGTACTTTCATCCCATATGCTCACAACATATCCTGCTTTCGTGCTCGCAGCACTTTCAATCTCTTCATGGTTCTTGGCTTTCCGGATTCTCTAAGAATCCTATTTCTTCTCTTGCTCCTTGCGCGTTAGTATGGTTTGTTGTTCAGTTTTTACAATATCTTGATCCCGAGCGAAATTCTTTGTACCGGCGCTCTCCAGCAATCCATTCTGACTCTCGCCCCTTCCGGCCATCATTGATACCCTTGCCCCTGCCGGGCCTTGCTCTGACTGAAGTTGCACGACATCAGGCTGATCATTTAACCATCTGATAACTTCCGCCGACTCCTCATATCCAAACCAGTTGACTATTACATCCCCTGATTCCTGATCGTTAAAGAACTGGAGGTTGGCAAAATCTTCTTCCACTGTTGTCAGATCATCTGCCCCTTGTTCAAGTCTGTCCTCCCGAATCATGCACAGTTCAGCTTTTTCTGGTAGCCCCACACTCAACTCCGACTGGCCCACTGGTAGGATGTATCCGCTCAGATTATAGGCTCTTCCAGCTAGATTCCTGCATGCTCCATCCTGCACTCAATAATTCTTCCTTCCTCTGAAACTCGCCCCATTCCATCTTTGATGGTCCCCACTTTTGGCGCAGATTAAGTTGTGGAGGCGTCCAACTTGCACAAGTCGGTCATCGGGAAGGATCACCTCCGGCTTGGGTAGGTGAGAGGGAGTAATATAGATACTAGGATCGTAGGACACGACCCCAGTTTGGATGAGGTTGACTCTTTTGGGTGGTGGATCTTGGTTATGTGCGGGGAGTGAGTTGGTTGTGACGTTGGGTCTTTCGGGAGACAGAATAATATTTTTGTCAACGAGGTCCTGAATCTCGTGACGCAATGTAAACATTGGTTCAGATCATGGCCATGTCGCTGTGGTACGACAAAGACTTGGCCGGGTTGTGGGAAGGGGGGAGTGGATTTGGTAATGGCCTCGGCTCTAGGGGTTTCAGATGCCCTTTTTTGATTAGAACCCCAAGAGCTTTGGACAAAGGCATGTATAGTGGAGTGAAGGTTCTTTGGCCTCTGGACTGATATCTCGGGGCTTGGGTACTACTCCCGGATGTCTTCGAAAAGGGTGTCACGCGGGCCTTGGATGGGGAGGGGGAGTGGTGGTGACCATACCGACCTCCGAAGTCCTTGTGTTTGCAGCGCCACTCGGGCCTGCGTTGTTATTGCTGTTGAATGTCCTTCGGGGCTGCTCCCGGTCCTAGTCGATCAAACCTTGCTTCATCGCATTCTCGATCTGTACCCCCATCTCGTGTAAATCTGAAAAGGTGGGAAAGGGGAGTACGATCATCTTCTGCATGAGTTTCGGTTGGAGATTGCGCACAATCATCCGGATTTGATCTTTGTCTGTAGGCCTCAAGGTCATCATCGGCGCCTTTGCCCTCCATCTAGTTACAAAATCGGAGAAAGACTCCTTGGGTTCCTGCCTCGTCGTTTCGAGATCATGGGTTGTAATCTTGATCTGTGTATTGTACGAGTACTGTGCAACGAAGGCCTCAGCCATCTCATCCCAGCTTCTTTTCACGTCATCTTCTAATTTTGCGTACCAAATGGCTGCCACACCCGACAAAGTTCGGCCAAACAGGGAAAGCTTTTGTGGTCGGGTTAGGCCCATTGGCCTCAGGATGTCTGAAAATAGCCGGAGATGGACCATAGGATCCCCTGACCCATCAAAACGATCAATCTGTGGCATCTTGAATCTGTCTGGCAATATTACGGCCACGTCGGTGTACCCATCTTCGATGTCTGGAATGGCCTTCACCCCCTGCGATTTCTTGAAAAGCTTCTCCAACTTACTCAGTTTTAGAGCTGTATGATGTACCTCGAAGTCGAATGGAGAGTCCGGGTGGTTGGGTGTAAGATTCTTGGACAGTTGTGGCAGAAGCGGGGGCGGAGTCAGCCCTGTTGGAAGGTTGGTGTCCTCTTGGATATTCTGGACATTGGGTAGGGTGTTTTGGGTGTTCGGGAGGGTATTCTGAGGATTTGGCGGTAGAGGTGCTGCTCGCCGGTAGTGGATACCAAGTGGAGGAGGAGCTCGATGTGAAGCAGACGCAGATTCTCATTGCAGCCTAATGTAATCACCTCTTTGGGCCATGATCGCGCTTGTTGTTTAGCAAATTCCGCTTGGCGGATGGTATCCTCCTGCATCTATTTCATGCTCTCGTGCATTTGGCGCATCATCGCCTCCATCCTTGATGTATTCTGCTGTTCCATCTGAATGACCGGTAAATGTATCTCTATGGCAGACACAGAAATCTCAACCTGACTGTTTACTGTCAAAGTAGCCCTCTGTCCCGGTAATCCCTGTTCTGACACACTGCGCCTCATCGGCCTTCTTCTGATAACTGGGGGTAGAGAGTGGAACACTGGATGTCCATCAACCAGATCCTCGGATCGATTGAGTCGGCGACCTCGTGTCCAAAGTGCTTGGGGAGTATCTACTGGTTCGGAAGCAATCGTACTAAAAACTGCCCTAGCAAAAAGATAATAAAGCAAAAAGGAAATAAATAACCAGATAAACGGGCAGCATAACAGCTTAAATTAAATACACACAACACACAGTCGGGCATACAACACGCAGTTGATAAGCTGAAAATACACTGTCCTCAATCATCGATCCTCGTTCTCAGATCACCGTTTCCCCAAAACCGAATCCGATATCCGCAGACAACTGATTCTCAGATACTGACTGATGCCCGCAGGCCTGATGCCCAAACTCAACTGATACATGCATTCCCTGTAGAGACGCACTCTAACAAGCACATAGCAGATAAGTGAGAGCCAAAACACCCCTATGTTGGGGTAGGGTTTCCCTGTCCTATTTTGTCAGGAGCTAAGGTTTTACTACGCACACAGCGGTTTCAAACAACCTATAAACGGGTAAGCAACTTGTCCTAGTTTGGAATGATCACTATGGATCCGAATATGCACTAGGTCGAATGGTCAAAAAAGGTGCCCCGGTAAAACCGGGGTTTGTGTTCCCATACTAGTAGTGCCTGTAACCGGTCAGCCTTATAGACATGCCTTGACAAGACAAGCCTCCGGCAAACCGCTCAGGAATAGCAGATGGCAAACACAGTGTCCTAGGCGCACCAATGCAAATGCAATGCAAAGAAACACACAAGTGTAGTCAAAACCAGATATCATGAGTTCGAGTCAAGTTCTCTAAATCCCCAGCAGAGTCGCCAGAAACTGTAGACGTCCCCGAACGCATCCCGGGGAAAAGGAGTGCGAGTCCCCCCCGTTCTGGTTCGATATTGGGTCACTACAGTTCGATGGACTCAAATGTCACGGTTCTTAATCTTGAACCAAAGAGTCCAAATCCGGCAAATCGTTTTGAAAACAGATTTTTTTGAAAGAAGTGCCAAACATGGACTGCTTCGCCAGATACAGAGTCGCCACCTAAATGTTTTTAAAATGGAAAATTTAGGAAACCCTAACTCGGTGCCAAAGGCCACGTGTCCGTCATCACCAAAGTTGCCTCGGCTCGGGAACTTGGGTACGATTGGGGAAGGTCACTTCGTGAGCACCCGCCTTGGCCAAAGCCCTCCCTCTACTAACCATGATATCTTATTTTGAAAACATTGTGAGTTCTTATTCCGGTTATTAGCCTAGGTTACTATGTGATGCGCACAGCATACAAGTATAGACTGAGCCGCCTGAATTAGAACAAAACATTTCATGTTTGTTTGTTTGAAAAATGGTTTGATGGTGCTACTCGCAGGTAGGCTATGACGTGGATTTGCCACCCGCGGGTGGGCTTAGAAAAACATGATTTTGCCACTATCTAGTGGGCTTAAAACAAACATTTGATGAATTGTCCCAATCTAAGTAACTCAACCTCCACCCACAGGCATTCAAGGCAGTTATATCACCTAAGCACATAGCCTCATGGTAAGCATGCTATTTATGGCAACACTCATACGCATGCAAGGATGCTAAAGCATAAAACTTACCGAGTACTCCAAGCCAAAACAGAAGCTCGTTAGAAATCATGCATGATCCTAGATACACAGAATTGCCTAATGCAACACATGCAAAGATGCAACTATAGCAAGCTCGGCTATTCTAAACATGGCATATGAAATGCTACAACTATCAAGTATTCAATTTGGAATTGAAATACAAATGCAGTTTGTATGATGTGCTGAGCCCGGTGCGTGCAAAACAAATGAATGATGCAAACATGCTGTCATACTGTTATGCTAATTGAAATATGCCCTATATCTAACCATCATAAGCAGGTAAATAAAAGGGAAGAAAGATGTGGGGTTGGAAAACATACACCACACTCACCCACACTTATTACAATTATGCCCTCGCACAGAGGGTTGGAATAAATATACAGTCCCGAATGAAAGAACAATACAGTCCAAAATATTACAGTCCGAATAATATACAAATTCCTAATTAATTAACAAATTAACTAAGAAAAGTCAGAATCGGCATGCAAGCCGGGCTTTTTGATTCGATGAATCTTTGCATGTTTGGAACGCCTTTTCGGAAATCCACTGGGATGCCCCAATTAGCCTCTATTTGCAATGTTTCTCGAAATGCGTGCCAAACTCCGGAAAGTTGCTGATTCTTCATTTTGCTGCAACAGAGAGCAGGAAAGAGACATAGTAATGTATTTCACAAATATATGCATGCCTCGATCCTCGTGCCATCAATCACGCATATTGATGCATGATGGCCGAGGAGCCGAATTGCACAATTCAATATAGGATGAATGCATATGAATGCTACAACAAAACCTAACTCCATCATGGATAATCCGGAGTTTCGGTGACTTGGGAATTGAGACCCGTTCCGTCGCTCGAAGTACGAAACGTGCCTCCTTTCCCATGCTCGGGCTAACTCCTATCCCGAACATGATGCAATATGCATGATATGCATGAAATGTAGCTAATATGCAACCCTAACATACACAATGTCATGGAATGGCATACACACTATACAAGGTAATACACAATCGGGCATACACAATGTTATAGATGAAATGGCATACGCAATGCAATAATGGGCTTACAAAAACATGAGAGAGCCTCAGCCACACTCACATAGGAGGCCATCAGATGAAAACAAGACACCTCGAAGTGCGTGCATGCGTGCACGCAAACTGAGAACGGATCCTCAGGCACCGAAATGCCACTCTAATGAGACATGGCAAAGACATGGAATATGATATGCAAACATGCAAAAATCAGTGGCAAAATGAGAGGTAAAACAGCCCCGAAATGAGGCGAAATAACACCCGATGTATGAAATGATCCCAAAACATGGATTTCAATGCATAAAATGGCCTACAGCTATACCATACATGCATAATTGATACATGACATGAAAAGGCAGAATCAAGGCAGCCCCATAACTCACATTTTTACAGTACAAAACATGGCCAAACAGCAGTCACAAGTAGGGCTAAGATGGCATACAAAAATGGCTCCGCAAGGGAGGCTATGAAGCAAGTGATAGATGAAAAGCCCAAACATAAAAATATCATTCTACAACACTGAAGAGAGACTAAAAATATGAACATTTAAAGTAGATGACAAGCCTCAAATCAGTATGAAAACATGCTCAAAATGCAATGCAAGATTAAGGCCAACAAGAGGCTATAACATGAGGTATACAAAGAATTCACCAAAAAGCCAAATACCCTTAATGAGATATGCCAAGAAGGTCAAAATATGGCCATTTTCAGTTCTGATCATGGCCGAAAACAGAAGCTAGATAAGCCTAAAAAAGCATGCAAAAATGGGGGCCAAAGAGGGGTATAACATGAAGTAGGCCAAATATACATCAAAAAGCTAAACACCCTTAATGAGATATGCCAAGAAGGTCAAAATATGGCCATTTTCAGTTCTGATCATGGCCAAAAAAAAGAAGCAAGACAATTCAACAAAGCATGCAAAAATGGGGGCCAAAGAGGGGTATAATGGTAAGTGCTACATGGAGGCCCCCAAAAGTGTTTATCCCTTCTACAATGTTTTAGAGGGACTGAAAATAAGCCAACTTACAGTTTATATCATGCTCAAAAACAGATCACACATAGACTAGAAATACCATGCAAAATAATGTCATACAAGAGGGTATTGAAGCAAGTACCAAATGGGGGGCTCAAACAGGGTTGAGACCTTAAATAAACATGAATAATGGCTCAAAAAAATGACCCTTTCAGTTAGGGTCGGATCCCAAAACAGCAAGCAAATAGGCTAGAAGAATGGTGCAAAAATGTGCTACAAAAGAGGGAAAGATGAACTTACCCTTGAAGACCACACTTTTGCTCCCTTTTGGACCAAGAAATGTTGCTTCCTAGCTGCTGGAAAGCTCCCCAAGCTGCTGGAAATGGAGTGGTGGTGGTGGTGCTTGGTAGTAGTGAAGAAATGGAGCCAAAACTTGAGAAAATGAGAGAGAAATAGAGAGATATGTATGTGTATGCTCAAAGCAAGTTTTCCAACCCTTGAGATAGAGAGGGAGCTACTGTATGTATGCAAGGATGGAGGGGGAATGGAGGGAAAAATGTGTAGGGCTATGGGATTAAGTTCCTTCTACAAAAAAGTCCCCAAATCGATATTTTGGGGAAAAAGCTATACATGCAATGCACACATCCAGGATCATGGTACCGCTATTTTTGTTGTAGGTGGCCACCTATGGCCGCCCGGCCAAGGGGCAAAATGGTCCAAAAAAATTTCTGGCCGGCCACCAGATATTGGTGTCCTCCCAGGTCTCCTCGACACAACCCTGTGGTTCAAAATTGGCAACTCTAAAATAGGAGAGAGAATAGGCCACTTTTAGGAGGGGTTCAAAAGGTTCAAGTTGAGTGACTAGTCGGCCATGTGATATTAGGGTCCTCCCATGTGTGTACAACACAAATATGTGGTTTGTACTTGAAGAAAATGCTCCTAGGGTGGTCAACATTGGCTCGGAAGTGAGAAAAAACGGGCGTCGGAGGGCGCCGGAGGAGCATAACTGATTGCTGAGACAATTGCTGGCCTCCCACCCTTCAGTGACCTTCCTGGTGATAAAACAAAGGTACCTTCCAAAAATGAACGAAAACCGATGCAAAACGAATGCTCGGGGGCCAAAACACGTAGTTTGGGGTCCCGAAAATAGGCTATTAAGCATCGAAAGTGGCATCTGGCCACGAAGTGGGTCTCTCGGACCCCAGTGTCCCTCAAAAGGGGGTAAATAAGATGTATGCCAAAAATCGGAGAAATCGGAGATGGTTAGACGGTCCCGAACCGAGGCACACTACCGACACCGAAACCGGAACCGGACTCCGAAATGGGCAAAATGGCCTACGGCCACGAAATGTAGCCCACGGCCACTGAGAGATGGTCTACGGGACCTCTCCCTCCCTTCAGGAAGAGAAACAGAGAAAACCGAGTCTGGTTCGCAAACCGAGACAAGGTACAGAAGAGGGTTCGGAAGTCCGGAGATAGGGCTTACGGCCGCGACTCTGAGACTTTTGAACGAGCACAATATGCAACATCACTGAGCGCTCAATCAGTGACGTCTGAGTCTTAAGGTCGGTCAAAAATGAGGTGTCTACACACGTTAGCACATTCCATCCAATTGTAGACGGTATGTGACAGTAAGGGCCAAATTAATTAAAATTTCGAAAGTTTTGGTGTAAAATTGATATTAATCGAAGTCTGAGAGTCAAATTAAAAACCGCATAAAAATTTGGGAGGCAAAATGATATTTTCTCAATAAATAGATAAATAATTGTATTTACAAACCACAAAAAAAATCGGTACAAACCATTTTTATCATTTGAATTTAAATTTTTGAACAAAAATCAAATATTTGAATATAAATTTATGAACAATAAGTAATTGTTCTTATTGTTCGAACATAAATAGTTAAAACAAAATATATATTTGAATAATTTATTTTTATTCATCAGTTTATGTCTATGTCTGAACATTTGCTTTTTATTTAAAAATTTATATCCAAACAAAATAAATAGTGTCTATTGAGATTTCTTGTAGTGTATGAATAAAATTTCTCAAACAAAAATTATAAAAATGTTGTGCCAGTAAAATTTTAGAAATTGTAAGTTAGTTTAATGAACTTTTTTTTTATTTCAAATGAATGAACACAAATTTCACATGTCATTGTATGAATTTTTGTATAAATTTTATTGGGTCAATTACACTTTATGTTGGGCAACTTTATCACTTCATGTGACGACTCCACCACGTATAATATTTTATATGTGATTAGTTAAAGAGATTTAGATTTTAATTAGTCATTATTTTAATTTAATTTGAGATTTATGAAAATTATGGAATCTGATTCGTATATGATTTGATTAAAGATTTATTTGGACTTAGAAATTGAAAGCCTAAATAGCTTTAAAATGTGAAATTGATGAGTTGAATCGGTTTAATTTTGAGTATTGGACCATACGAGAGTTTAATTAAATATTCGATTTAGTTTAGTAAAATTGAGATTTGATTAATTGGGTCCGAATTAGAGTTAATTAAGTTATGAGGATTGAGAATTGTGATTATTATGAATTAAACTTACTTAAGAGGTATCTAATTTGAATATGTAATTTATTGATGAGAATCTTAGGTTTGATTTGAAATTGAAAGCCTTAATGATTCGAGAAACCAAAATTGATGATGGTAATAAATTTAATTTGATATTTGGAGCCTTTTGAAGTTTGATTAAAAATCTGATTCAAATTAGTAAAAATTAAATATAATAATTGAGTCTTAATGGAAATCAAATTAGACTAATTAAATTATGTGAAATTTGTGATTAGTTATGATTAATTAAGTTATGTGTTAATTGTGATTAACCAAGATTAAAGTGATATTTAATTAAGCTAATGTATAATTAAGAGTAAAGCTAATTCTACTCATTTAATTGACTGAGAAAGAGGTATATGGAGCCTTCTAATTGTGTTGGAGCTTTTGTGTGTGTGCATGTGTAATATTTGGCTGGTGACTTCATAGAAGAAAAGAGGTGGATGTCTTGTTAGGAACTGATCCTTCCTAACCAAGATTGGTAAGACATGAAATAACAAATAAGAAATAAATTAACGAATCAAACAAATCACACACATAAAAATAAAAGGATTTACGTGGTTCACCCAAGAATAGGGTTACTTCTACAGTTGTTGCGGTTTTCACTATAATAAGAAAAATATAACTCTCTCTTAACCTAAAAGAGGTGCCCCTCATCTATTTATAAATATAGAATTAGGATTACACAGAAGCATATGGGAATTACAAAAGTACCCAATCTCCTTTGGGGGGCCCCCCAAACCCCCATTGGACCTAGTGTTTGAGTAAATAGTACTTATCAGGGTCCACCGACCCAACAATCTCCCACTTGGAACTTGATAACACAAGCTCTCCACCATCTTCATCACATAGAGAAGTGCCGCAACCATGGTTTTGAAAACCGAACTGGACTGGCCAGTTCGACCGGTTGAACCGTCGATCTGTCGGGGTTCCGATCCGAATGCATCCTCTGAACCGGCCAAAACTTAAAACCGGTGTATTTAGTGAAAACCGAAAAAACCGGCGGTTGAACCGGCGAACCGGTCAACCCAGAGCCGGTTCACCGGGTTATCCGACTCGGATTTTTTTTTTTGGGGTTTTTTTTTTAAAAATTTTATTTTCTTTCTTTCTTTCTTATTTTATATATATAATATAAGAATATAAGAAAATTTTAATTTGAAGCTCTTTTTCAAGGGTCTCCTTTTGTGAGGAATCCCATTAAGAGCTTGATGAATTTATTGTGAAAGTCTTCACCTATTTATAAGATAAAAAATTATTTCAAAAAGACTCAAGAAATCCATGTGGAATTCAATCAAATGCATTGAAGGGAATATTGAAATTTTGATATCCCTCCAAAATTTTTGTTCTCCTTTCAATCAAATTATTTGAATTAAAATCATATGGAGGGAATATTAAATATTTGATTTCATCTTCCAAAATTGAAATTAATAATATTTTAAAATATATTATTATATTTTTCAGTAAAAAAATTATTAGGAAAAATATTTAAGATAATTTAATATTTTTAATTTATAATTTTATTACTTATATTTTTATTTAAATATAATTTTAATATATTTATTACGTCACGGTTCAATTCTGGTTCAACCTGATGGTTGAACCGGTGACCCGTCTACCAGATCCCTTTTCCGGTTCGCTTACCGGTTCGATTTTTAAAACATTGGCCGCAACAACTCGATATTTCTTCATCAATCTTGAAGGCCAACTAAAGTTGCACACCACTTCAGTTTGTCAATCGTGACTGTATTGGTTAACATATCTGCTGGATTCTTACTACCTTGGATCTTCTTAAGAGACAAGACTCTATCATTTACAAGTGAACGAATGAAATGATATCGTAGCTGAATGTGTTTTGTCCTAGAATGAAAAGTCGGATTCTTTACAAGATGAATAACACTTTGACTGTCACTATGCAAAACACTCATCTCTTGCGTCTTACCTAACTCTACTAGGAAATTCTGTAACCAAGTCATCTCTTTCCCAGCTTCAGCAATAGCAACATACTCAACCTCTGTTGTAGAAAGGGCCACAATCTTCTATAATTGTGAAATCCAACTCACTGCTATACCACTCGCTTTGTAAACCTAACTAGTAGTACTATTTTTGTTATCTATATCACCAGTCAAGTCCGCATCAACATAACCATGTAACCCGATGCCGGTTCGTCTAAAACAAAGTGTTGTGTCTGTAGTACCACTCAAGTATCTAAGGATCCACTCCACTACCTCCCAATGCTGTTTGCTTGGATTACTCATGTACCTACTAACCACTCTCACTGCATGTGTAATGTCTGGTCTAGTACAAACCATAGCATACATTCTGCTACCGATAGCTGAAACATACGGAACATGTTCCATATAAGCCTGCTCTTCTTCAGTCTTCGGAGACTGCTTTTTGGTAAGTATGAAGTGGTTAGCCAATGGAGTGCTCACTGGTTTTGCACCATCCATGCTAAACCACTTGAGAACTTTCTTAACATACTCAGCCTGTGTGACAACTTCAAAGTACCATTCTGCCTTGTCCCTGTGAATCCTCATACCAAGGATTTTGTTTGCAACTCCAAGATCCTTCATCTCAAATTAGTTGGACAAAAGTTTCTTCAATCTTTTTATCTCTTCAATGCTAGATCTTACTATAAGCATATCATCAACATATAAGAGCAAAATAATATAACTTTTGTCAAACCTCTTGAAATAATAATAATGATCTGCTTGACATCTTGTAACACCGCTGCTACACATAAACCTATCAAACTTCTTGTACCATTACCTTGAGGCCTGTTTCAAACCATACAAGCTTTTTCGAAGTTTGCATACAAACTCCTCTTTGCCACGTGCCAAGAAACCTTGTGGTTGCTTCATGTAAATTTCCTCCTCCAAATCACCATGGAGAAAAGTTGTTTTCACATCCATCTGCTCAAGACGCAAATCTTCAGCAACCACAATTCTAAGCACCAATCTGATAGTGGTCAACTTCACAACTAGAGAGAAAATTTCAGTGTAGTCAACTCCTTTTTGCTGAAATCCTTTTGCAACCAATTTGGCTTTGTAGCGTTTACTCCCATCATGTTCTTGTTTGACCCTGTAAACCCACTTGTTGTGCAAAGCTTTCTTACCCACTAGTAATTCAGTCAACTCCCATGTCTGGTTTGCCATGAGTCAATCCATTTCTTCTTGCATAGCTGACTCCCATTTAATTAAATCATCAACATGCAAAGCCTCATCATAACTTTCAGGTTCACCCCCATCAGACAACAACAAATAATGTAAAGATGGAGACCAAAGTTGTGTAGGTTTAGACTCTCTTTCTGACCGTCTCAACTTAGGAGTAGAAATATGTGGGTCAGTTTATGGAATAATTTTTCAAGATTATTTTGAATCCTACTATTCAGATCACTCTCACTAATCTCCTCTAACTCAATATGCTCATGACAAGTAATAGATTCAAATTCATATTCATATGCAAACTTATCCCTATCTTTATACATTACTTTCTCATTAAATATGACATCTCTACTTCTGATTATTTTTCGATTTTTATCATCCCAAAGCCGATAACCAAATTGATCAATGCTACACTCAATAAAAGTACATTTAACAGATTTCCGATCAAGTTTACTTCTATTAGTAGAATCTATATGCACATATGAAACACAGCCAAATACTTTCAAAAAAAAAAAAGATTTACTTCTTTAATGCTCCAAGCTTCTTCAAGTAACTCTCCATCTAATGGAACAGATAGACCACGGTTAATCATATATGTTGTAGTGTTAACTGCATCTATCCAAAACATCTTCGGTAATTTGGCCTATATCCTCATACTTCTAGCACGTTCATTCAGAGGTTTATTCATGCATTCTGTAACGTTATTCTGTTAAGGTGTCTTTCAAACAGTCTTCTCCATTCTAATTCCACTTTCTGCACAATATTTCTTGAACTCATTGTCCTCATATTCCCCTCCATTATCTGATCTCAAGCACTTAATTTTCAAACTTGTTTCAGTCTCCACCAAGGCTTTCCACTTTTTAAAAGTAGTATAAACTTCAGATTTGTGTTTCAGAAAATAAACCCACACCTTTCTCGTTGAGTTGTTGATAAAGGTAACATAGTATAATGATCCTCCAAGAGATAAAACTGGTGCAGGTCCCCACACTTCTGTATGAACCAACTCCAATTTTTCTAACTTCAGCTTCCTGTCACCCTTTGAAAAAATGACCTTATTTTGTTTGCCAAAGATGCAATCCTCACAAAAGTCAATGTCCACCGATTTCAAATCCGACAGTTTCCCCTTAGATGCAAGTACATTCATCCATTTTTAACTCATATGTCCAAGCCTTTAGTGCCACAGATTTGAGTTTTCCTTTTCATCAGCAACTATTACCGCATCCCTATTGTTCGTAGTCATGCAAAAGGTGTCTTCTTTTTTACCACGAGCAACAACCATGGCTCCTTTGGTGATTTTTCACAAACCACCCATGAAGGTTATAACATGACCTTCATCATCAAGTTGTCCAACAGAAATCAAGTTTCTTTTCAAACTAGGCACATGTCTGACATTCTATATCTTCCAAACAAATCTGTTTGGCAACCTGATTGTTACATCACCTTTACCCGCAATCTTTAAAGATTCATCATCAACCAGATAAACCTTCCCGAAATCACCACCAATGTAATTGTCTATGATTTTCCTCTGTGAAGTAGAATGGAATGATGCCCCAGAATCTAAAATGCAAGATTCAAGAGAGCTGTCAATACTCAAGATCAAAGCATCATAAATCTTCTCCGTTGCAGCATTAGCAGACTTTTGATTTTGATTACCTTTGTTCTTATTTAATGTTAGGTAATCTCCTTTTAGATGTCTCTTCTTTTCACAGTTCTAGTAACTCTGTCCCTCTCAAGTTCTTCACTTGCTTCTATGTTTGGATTTGATCTGTTGCGGTTTGGGTTTTTTCCTGCTGAACTTCCTCTGGCTTCTGTATTCAGGGCAAAACCTGATGTTTACCCTAATCCCCTTCTGCGAATTTCTTCACTCAGAATTAAATCTCGAATATCATTGTAATTCAACTTTTCTTCTCCTGAAGAATTACTCACTACCATTACAGTACCATTCCAACTTTCTGTCACGACCCAAACCCGGTACCTAAAGTCTCGACATCGCAACAAGATAAAAATAAAATAATTATAATAATTTTGTAGTCATAGCACAAGCGGATAAATTAAATAAATTAAAATAAAATAATTGGGTACAAACGTTTATTAAAAGGAAACATAGTCATTTGGGCTTTTATTTTATTCCAGGTGTCCACTTAGAAATACAGATAGTCCCAAAAAAAAAAAGAAAAAGAAAACATTGTAGTTTATCTCCAATCTTGATCCTACTAAGTCTCGTCACCTGAAAGGGGTAACAACTATAAACACATAGCAGAGTGAGAAATATTATACTGTGAGTATAAGGGCACAAAATAGCCATGGATAGTTATTTAAGTTAAAACATTAACATAATTTTAGTTGCATAAATAAATTATTTAAGTGGTAGAAACTGAAGTAAAAATTTCATAAATAACTATAACCACGGTATAGAACAGAACAGAACATGAGTCACTGGAGTGACAATCAGGACAAAGGTCAATGGATCCATGACAAACAGAGGACACAAAGTGGCCAAACAGGGGCCAATGGTTATTTAAGTCCTCCCAAGGCATGAGACTCTCGTGGTAGTACTTATAGAAAATAATTGTTTATAAAATTATTGTCAAATAATTTCTAAAATCTAAACAAACATATCCTTGGGTTTCAATTTAAGTAAATAGAGTTCAAAAAATAATCCATGTAATTGAAACATTAACATAACTATAAAACATAAATTATATAAAATAAATTGTAGTGACTCAAAATATTCGTAAAATATATTATGGTAACTCAAGACATATAGAAAACATATTATGGTAACTCAAGGCATAATGTAGCTTACATTAATATTAACTCCTATTATTTTCTTATCTTCTCCAATTTTCCAAACTCCACTCCTTGTTTCTATCCCTATTTTGTGAACCTTAGCTTAGTACCTCACCCCTATATATACATGTATGGAGTGTTGGTGCATCAGGTCCAATTTTTTTCCTTAATCAATATGTGCACAGGTGGCATACTTTACTGCCTCCAACAATGCTCAACAGATTACACATCCTCTTAATAGTGCCACCTCTCATTTATCGCAAATTACACTTACCCTAATAGCGGCACCTCTTAACCTTTGTTACATAATTATACTTGGGTCCCAAGTAAGAGAATATTTACATTATCCTCTCTTGATAATCATACCATAATTGCTAATTAAGTTATATTGTAGGCACACAAAATTATTAAATATTATTTTGTTTCTATATTTATTTTACTATTATTACCACCACTATTATTATTATTATTATTATTATTATTATTATTATTATTATTATTATTATTTATATTAACGTGGTATTAATTAAATATTTGGGGTGTCACACTTTCTGGCAAACTAGATAGAAAAATCAAAGACTTAACCTCATCATCAAATTCGATAGATACAGAACTCAATTGTGTTACCACGGTGTTGAATTCGTTCAGATGCTCAGCCACCGAAGCACCTTTTGTTATCCTCAGATTAAACAATCTACGCATCAAATAAACTTTACTTGAGGCAGAGGGTTTTTCGTACATGTTTGAAAGTGCCTCCATGAGACCCGTTGTAGTCTTCTCCTTCACGATGTTAAACGCAACGTTATGAGACAACGTTAGCCAAATAACACCTAGCGCTTGGCGATCAAGAAGAGTCCACTCATTATCTTTCATCTTTTCTAGTTTCGTCCCTGAAAGGGGCTCATACAGTTTTTTCTGATATAGATAGTTTTCAATCTGCATCTTCCAAAAGCCAAAACCTGTGTCATTAAATTTATCGATTCTAACCTTTTCGTTTGTAGCCATCGTTCCCACTCGAACCAATGCTCTGATACCAGTTGTTAGGAATTGACCCTTCCTAACCAAGATCAGTGAGACATGAAATAACAAACAAGAAACTGTTGGAAAAATGGTTTTATATAGGCATATTATTTAACCCAATTTGGGTGGACCCCAAACGTCTTTTGGGGTGGATCCGAAGAGGTGAAGTGGTGAAGACAGAACGTCAAAACCATTAATGAGTGAATGGGAAGATGACGTCGTTTTCGGGTCTAACATTAATTTTTTAGATAAAATTCATTTGAATTTTTTCAATAAAAATTATTGTGGGAATTTAATTTAATTCTAAATTCAAATTTTGGTTTCCTAAGTGGTTTTTTAGAATTTGTAATTTTAGAATTTAATTTAATTCTAAATTTAAATTTTAGGTTCTTTAAATGTTTCCTACAGTTTGTACCTCTTTATTTATTTATTTATTTAACTATTTCATTTGTTTAATATATATATATATATTTTAAATAGTTTAAATTAAATAAATAATAGTTCCCAACAGTTCACTAACGGAACTATTTCCAATTGTTTGAAATTTGGTCAAACGGTCAAAATTTGTTTGATTCAAAGAAGTGCACCTATTCATGGCTTTTGTGCACCTTTTCACTTTTGTTTTGGACCTGTTCGGGGCTGTGTTGTTGCCTATATATACTGCCATAATTCCAGTAATTTAGGATCCGAAAAATTCAGTTTGCTTGTGGATTTTTTGCTGTCCAAAAATTCTGCATTTTTTTTATTCTTTCTTCATATTAGTTTTAGTATAATATTTCAGAGAGTTAGAACACAGGTTTGGTTCGCCAAACAAATTTATTTGAAGTGCTTCTATAAATTTGTGAAGATCATTGTATCCTGGGAGATAGACGCCATTCAACCGTAAGCACCATAGCGGGGCGAATCTGTCTTAAGGACAGAGTGTCACACACTCGACTTGGTCTTGAAATTTATTTGGTTCAAGAAATAAATTCGGTATGTTTATTTAATTATTTTGTTTGAATTATTTCAGTTCTTTTTATTTACTCAGAAGATTGCTCCAACAATCTTAAGACATATTCGAATTATTCTGTTTACAGAATTTTTCGTTTGTTTCCTTTTTTCATACTTCGTAAATAATTTCGAAAGAAAATTATTTTCTATGAATTTACAAAATAATATTCTGATTGGAAAAACAAATAGTGATTATATGCTATTTGACAGATAGTAGTAATATACTGTCTCTTTTCTTTGACAACAACTAGTAGTACGATACTGGTGTCATTAACAATTCAGAATATATTTTTTTGGAATTTTTTCAGAAATTAATTTTGGGTTTTAGAAATTATTTTCTGAGTTTTCATTAATTAAAATTCTGTTTTCAGTATTTTAATTTTTGAAGTGTAACATGAGATTTAAATTTCTGTGTGAAATTAATTTGGTTAAATAAAATTTTATTTTATTTCCAAATTAATTGAAAAAAAAAATAAAAGTTATATTTTTATTTCTTTTATTTTATAGAATTTAATTTCCTGTGTAAAATTAATTTGGTTAAATAAATTTTATTTTATTTCCAAATTAATTGAAAAATAAAAGTTGTAGTTTTTATTTCTTTTATTTCTATGTGGAATTAATTTGTTTAAATAAAATCTTATTTTATTTTCAAATTAATTGGAAAATAAAAGTTACATTCTTGTTTCTTTTATTTTTACAGAATTTAATTCTGTGCATTTGGTTTAATTTTCTGTGTAGTGTAAATTCTAATTATAATTTTGTTTTATAAATTAGAATTGATGGCTACTGAAACAAATGCCCAAACAAGTACTACTGTGGTGGCTGCAATTGCACCAACCCCCTCTCCTGTGATGACAGTACCGGTAAATCACGGTGAAAAGCCGAGAAGTTCTCGTGAACTGACTTTAAAAGATGGCAATGTAAAATGTTGTTCTACCTAACAACTCGAACTCGCTCGCTTTTCTCCGTGAAGATTCTCCTATCCTGAAAGAGGATGAAACCGACCGGCAAGTGGTTGCTGCGGTTGATGCTTGGAAACATGCCGATTTCCTTTGCCGGAATTACGTCTTAAACGGACTTGACAACACATTATACAACGTCTACAGTCCAATCAAGACAGCAAAGGAACTTTGGGAATCGTTGGAGAAAAAGTACAAAACAGAAGATGCTGGCTCAAAGAAATTTGTGGTTGGCAGATTCCTGGATTTTGTAATGGTTGATTCAAAAACTGTGATTAGCCAAGCTCAAGATTTCCAACTCATTCTGCATGACATTCACGCAGAAGGTATGTCTCTCAGTGAATCCTTTCAAGTTGCAGCTTTAATTGAAAAATTACCCAAAAACTGGAAAGAATTCAAGAACTACCTTAAACACAAGCGCAAAGAAATTTCTATGGACGAGTTAATTATGCGTTTAAGGATTGAGGAGGACAACCGCAATTCTGATAAGCGGGCTGGTAAGAATCCTATGGAGTCTAAGGCAAATGTGGTAGAAAATGCTTCAAAAACCAAGAAACGTAAGTCTTCTGGAGAAAGTTCATCACAAGGCTCTAAAGGGGGGGATAATAAAAAGTACAAGTTTAATGGCAAATGTTACATTTGTGACAAAGAGGAACATCGGGCCAAAGATTGCCGTAGCAAAGGCAAAGGCAAGAAAAGAACAAGCAAGAAGCCTGCTCAAGCCCATATGACCGAAGTGGACAATATTTCCAATGGTGTCGATGACATCAATCTTCTGGATTGTTTCCGAGGCAAATCTTGTCGGAAATCCTAAAGAATGGTGGGTGGACACTAGTGCTACTCGTCATATTTGTGCCGACAAAAAGATGTTCACATCTTACTCTACAGTGGACAATGGTGAACAACTTTTTATGGGCAACTCCTCAACTTCCAAAGTTGAAAGACAAGGAAAGATTGTTCTCAAGATGACATCAGGAAAGGAACTCACTCTCAACAATGTGCTGCATGTACTGGACATTCGCAAGAATCTTGTTTCCGGATCTTTGTTGAGTAAGAATGGGTTTAGGCTAGTATTTGAGAGTGATAAATTTGTACTTACTAAGAATGGGATATATGTAGGAAAAGGTTACATGTCTAATGGCCTTTTCAAGTTAAATGTAATGACCGTTGTACCCTCAGTTATTAATAATACTACATCTTCTTCTTACTTGCTTGAGTCTTCAAATTTATGGCATGGTAGACTAGGACATGTTAATTATGGATCTTTGCGTAGATTAATTAATATGGAATGTTTACCTAAATTTGAAATTGATTCAAATCATAAATGTGAAATTTGTGTTGAGGCAAAATTATCTAAAACTCCTTTTCATTCAATTGAAAGAAGTACGGAACCACTTGAATTAATTCATAGTGACATTTGTGATTTTAAATCAATTCAAACAAGAGGTGGAAAAAAGTATGCAATCACTTTTATAGATGACTATACTAGATATAGTTATATTTATTTAATTCGAACCAAGGATGAAGCTTTGGAAACTTTCATTCAATATAAGAATGAAGTTGAAAATCAACTTGGTAAGAAAATCAAGAAACTTATAAGTGATAGATGTGGTGAATATGAATCACCTTTTGGTGAATTTTGTAAAAAACATGGAATAATTCATCAAACCATCGCTCCTTACTCACCTCAGCAAAATGGAATTGCTGAAAGGAAAAATAGGACTTTAAAAGAAATGATGAATGCCATGTTAATTAGTTCTGGATTACCTCAGAACTTGTGGGGGGAAGCAATACTTTCTGCTAATTATATTTTAAATAAAATACCCCGAAAGAAAGTAAATAAAACACCTTATGAATTGTGGCATGGAAGAGTACCATCCTACAAATACTTAAAAGTGTGAGGGTGTTTGGCTAAAGTAGCTATTCCTAGTCCTAAAAAGACTAAGATAGGTCCTAAGACCATTGATTGCATTTTCATTGGTTATGCTAAGAATAGTAGTGCATATCGGTTTTTGATTCATAAATCAGAACATACCGAAATGTATGTAAATACTATTATTGAGTCAAGGAATGCATCATTCTTTGAATATGTATTTCCAAAGAAGACTGGACAAGAGACTAGTAACAATAAAAGATCTCATGATGCCACTACTAGTCAGGATCAAGAACATGATCAAGAACAAGAGTTAGATCAAATTGAGGAAGAGGAACCTAGGCGTAGTAAACGTGCTAGAGCCTCAAAATCATTCGGTCCAGATTTTCTAACATATTTGTTAGAAAATAAGCCTTTAACCTTTAAAGAGGCTATGTCCAGTCCTGAAGCTCCTTTATGGAAAGAAGCTGTCAACAGTGAAGTTGAATCCATCTTGCAAAATCACACTTGGGAATTAGTGGACTTGCCACCAGGTTGTAAACCTCTTGGGTACAAGTGGATTTTCAAAAGAAAATTGAAAGCAGATGGATCAATCGACAAATACAAGGCAAGACTTGTAGTCAAAGGTTTTAGACAGAAAGAAGGTCTAGATTACTTTGACACATACTCACCGGTTACAAGAATAACATCCATTAGAATGCTAATTGCCATAGCATCTCTATACAATCTAGAAATTCATCAAATGGATGTTAAAACCGCTTTCTTAAATGGTGAGTTAAATGAAGAAATTTACATGGAACAACCAGAAGGGTTTTCTGTTCTAGGGAAAGAAAAAGTGTGTAAATTGGTTAAATCATTATATGGTTTAAAACAAGCCCCAAAGCAATGGCATGAGAAATTTGACAAGGCAATGATGTCAAATAGTTTTAAAATTAATGAGTGTGACAAATGTGTTTATATTAAAAACACAGACAAAGGTTATGTCATTGTATGTCTTTATGTAGATGATATGCTCATCATAGGTAGTAATAATGACATGATTAAAACTACCAAGAAAATGTTGAATAAACATTTTGACATGAAGGACATGGGCATTGCTGATGTAATTCTTGGTATGAAAATTACCAAAACATCAGAAGGTTATACTTTGTCACAATCTCATTACATTGAGAAAATACTTGACAAATTCAGCAAAGATGATGATCATCTTGTTAGAACTCCTGTAGATGTTAATTTGTATCTTTCTAAGAATATACAGGAAAGTATTTCTCAATTAGAGTATGCCCAAATTATTGGAAGCTTAATGTACTTGATGAACTGCACTCGCCCAGATATAGCTTATGCAGTAAGTAAATTAAGTAGATATACGAGTAATCCGAGAGTAGAACACTGGAAAGCAATTGTAAGGGTTCTTAGATATCTCCGATTTACTCGTAACATTGGACTTAATTATACTAGATATCCAGCAGTACTTGAAGGATACTGTGATGCAAATTGGATATCGGATACAAGAGACTCAAAGTCCACTAGTGGGTATGTCTTTACTCTTGGTGGGGCGGCTGTATCTTGGAAATCTTCCAAACAGACTTGTATTGCTAGGTCTACTATGGAATCTGAATTCATAGCGTTAGACAAAGCAGGAAGAGGCGTAATGGCCGCCACTTCCTTGAAGATATTCCAATATGGCCAAAACCAAGGCTCGCTATATGCATACATTGCGATAGTCAATCGGCTATAGGTAGAGCACGAATCATATGTATAACGGTAAGTCACGACACATTAAGTTCGACATAACACCGTAAGACAACTACTCTCTAATGGAATTATTTCCATAGAATATGTTAAGTCTAAAGACAACATAGCGGATCCACTAACCAAAGGGTTAGCGAGAGAGTTAGTTGAGAATTCATCGAGGGGAATGGGACTTAAGCCTATTAAATAAGAGTTACCACAACGGCAACCCAACCTAGTTGACTGGAGATCCCAAGATCTAGGTTCAAAGGGACAACCGAGTTGTGATTGACTCAGAAGGATCACTGTGGAGTCCAACTCCTACCCATTTCTATGATGAAATAAGTGATGTCTGTAGCGTTAAAGGTTAAGTAAAATTTTAATGATTCTTATATCTAGGTAAACCTAGTGGAGTATGGCAGGATACTCTTCATAAGAATCACCTACGTGAGTGTGAACTGGGCCGGTTCTGTGAGATTTGTGAAGGGCTATAATTCTCTAGAGCACTCATGAAGACCAGGTTGTTCAGGGCCAAAATGAACACAATAGTGAGAACTAAACTGTGTCTGGGAATATACTGTGTAGGTTCTATTGTCTTGGTTTACACAAATGGCTGAACAGTTCAAGACATCATGTTCACTGTTTAGCTAGTAAATCCGATAGTGTCTCACAAGGGAAGGTTCAAAGCCAAAAGCTACCTATCCTTTGCAGAATATTTCAAATTTCTAAACTCTCTGATTAGATCATGTTGTTGCATTTTCTCTCCGTCTACTTCCATTCATGTGGGGGATTGTTAGAAAAATGGTTTTATATAGGCATATTATTTAACCCAATTTGGGTGGACCCCAAACGTTTTTTGGGGTGGGTCCGAAGAGGTGAAGTGGTGAAGACAGAACGTCAAAACCATTAATGAGTGAATGGGAAGATGACGTCGTTTTCGGGTCTAACATTAATTTTTTAGATAAAATTCATTTGAATTTTTTCAATAAAAATTATTGTGGGAATTTAATTTAATTCTAAATTCAAATTTTGGTTTCCTAAGTGGTTTCTTAGAATTTATAATTTTAGAATTTAATTTAATTCTAAATTTAAATTTTAGGTTCTTTAAATGTTTCCTAAAGTTTGTACCTCTTTATTTATTTATTTATTTAACTATTTCATTTGTTTAATATATATATATATATATATTTTAAATAGTTTAAATTAAATAAATAATAGTTCCCAACAGTTCACTAACGGAACTATTTCCAATTGTTTGAAATTTGGTCAAACGGTCAAAATTTGTTTGATTCAAAGAAGTGCACCTATTCATGGCTTTTGTGCACCTTTTCACTTTTGTTTTGGACCTGTTCGGGGCTGTGTTGTTGCCTATATATACTGCCATAATTCCAGTAATTTAGGATCCGAAAAATTCAGTTTGCTTGTGGATTTTTTGCTATCCAAAAATTTTGCATTTTTTTTATTCTTTCTTCATATTAGTTTTAGTATAATATTTCAGAGAGTTAGAACACAGGTTTGGTTCGCCAAACAAATTTATTTGAAGTGCTTCTATAAATTTGTGAAGATCATTGTATCCTGGGAGATAGACGCCATTCAACCGTAAGCACCATAGCGGAGCGAATCTGTCTTAAGGACAGAGTGTCACACACTCGACTTGGTCTTGAAATTTATTTGGTTCAAGAAATAAATTCGGTATGTTTATTTAATTATTTTGTTTGAATTATTTCAGTTCTTTTTATTTACTCAGAAGATTGCTCCAACAGAAACAAATTAACGAATCAAACAAATAACACGCACAAGAACACAAGGATTTACATGGTTCACCCCAGAATAAGGTTACGTCCACGGCTACTGCGATTTTCACTATTATCAGAAAAATACAACTCTCTCTTAACCTAAAAAATGTGTCCCCTCATCTATTTATAAGTATAGAATCAGGGTTACACGGAAGCACATAGGAATTACGAAAGTACCCAATCCCCCTTGAAGGGAGGCCTCCCCAAAACCCCCATTGGACCTAGTGTTTGAGCGAACAGTAGAGTTGAGTGAACGCTACTTATCAGGGTCTATCAACCCAACATGTCTATCTTATTTGTGTTGGAAGCCTTATGTTCATTTGTTTTATAGTTGGAAACAGAGAGTTAGAAGTTAGAAGAAAAGAGAAAGAGAACCGAGAGAGAGAGAGAGATCAAAGAATGTGTTGGAAACCCAATTCAAGAGTCTAAGAAGAAGAAGAACTGAGGAAGGAAAAGGTAAAAAAGTGAAGAATTGAAGACAAGTTAAAGAAATTATCAAGGATTTATCAAATTGAAGATTTTAGATTAAAAAAATCACTTAAAAGTAGAAATTAAGAAGTAATTGAGTTCAATCTCATGTAATTACAAAGAAATTAGCAAGAAGATGAAGAAATTATGATTATCAAAATTAATTATTTTGGGTTTGATTTTTATAGTCTTACATGAAATTAAATTATATTGTTACATACATGAGTGAATTCTATGAGTATTTGAGTTTATATTTACATATATCATGGATTTTGAAGAATTTGAGCCATTCAAGTTCATATTTTGAAGAGAAAAGGGAAATTTTTTTATAAAAATCAAGTTTATAGAAATTTGGAATTAATCCTAAAGTTAGATACGGTTTTGATTTTATAATGAAAATTAGAAATTGATTTAATTTTGATATTTAATCCATGCACGTAATGTAACTTAAGAGTTTTACTCAAATTAAACATATTTTGAAACATCTATGATCATAAATTAAGTTTTGGGTTAAAAATTGAGTTAAGTTCAATTTCTAAGAGATTGATTTTGTAATTCATCATTTAATTTTGATTTTTTTTATTTATCATGAAATTGGATTCCATCTTTACATGTATCATAGGTTTTTAAGGGTTTTGAAGATTTAATTTAAGTTCTAAAGGAAAAAGAACAAAATTTTGAAAATTATGAGTCTATGAACATTTTAACTTTAATTTTGAAATTAAAGGAGTTTTAATATAAATGGTTTGAAATTGATCAAATATTTAGATTTTCTGAAGTGTTTTCATGTTTATAATTAAGCCATGCAAAGACCCCAAGTTTTAAAAGTGTTTGGAAACTATTTTTGTTGATTTTCAAAACCAAGAATTTCACAGACCGCTCGAGCGCACATAATAGGCATCCAGTATTTTTGTAGACAGCACAATCCGCTCAAGCGATCAAAGGTCCACTCGAGCGATCAGACCTTTTCAACATGTTTTGAAAAATTACATATTTTTCATATTTTCATTCTCGACTCTCCCTAAGCATTCTTAGGAATAAATTATGACTCGTTGTGTATTAATAAGTTAAGAACAAACCTAAATTAATTGGTTAAAGAATAAGTCATTGATTAAGTAATTGATCAAGAAAGAATAAGTAAAGTAAGCATATGTGAAATAAGAATTCGGTTTAATTGGGAAGAAAAGAATAAGAGAGGTTAACTATGATCAAGAGAATAACATTGTGTTTTGATACGTTTGGTTATGTGCTTTATGTAGGTTGGACATCCAAGGAGTTACATTCGAGTCACGCCCACTGCAAGTAGTATCTTTGTAAAGATATGTTGAAATGTATTTTTGAATTACTGCAAGAATGTCATTTTGAAATGCTATTTTGATACAAATGAATGAGTGTCTCTTTTGAAATGTAATGGTGGTATCCTCAGTGTAGCTCTTATTTAGGGATACTGTAGCGATCCCGATTTTGACCCTTCTTTCATGTTTTGCCACTTCGATTGGGCAGGTCGGGGATCAAACTACCTAGTCAGCTCGCGAGGATCTAGGGGGCAGCACCCTTTGGCGGGTCCCAGGGCAGCGCCCCTGAAGCAAAAATAAAAAATGCATTCGAAGCTGCATGTTCGCTCGAGCGGCCGTTTATGCGCTCTAGTAGAGAATGGTTGGTTCTAGAAGTTTGACTTGTCTACAAAGGTACTGGGAATGTGTATTCAACGCTCAAGTGGGGCTTTCCACGCTCGCGCGGACCATTTTATATCAATTCGTGAATCTAATATTTCAGATCATTTTTGTATATCTCTCTCTCTCTAAAAACCCTTTCCTCTCCCTTCTCTCTACATTTCCTTAAGCCAAATTGAATCAAAAACTTGATTTCTCAAGATCTGTTGGGAGTTAGACCGAAGTTTTTCATCAAAGTTGTGTAACTTTTTGAGGGCTTCGTTGTGTGCGATGAAGATCGAGTTTCGACACCATTGATTTTGGGGATTTCATCTCATTTCTTTTTCAAAACTTGAGGTAGGGATTTTCTTAGAGTTATATATATATATATATGTTTGCAAGATCTATTTGATTTTTGAAATCATCTTTCGATAACTTTGAAAATTGATTGTTGATTCAAGAAGTTGAGCGATTTTGAAAGTGGGTTTATCTCTTGTTCTTTTAAAATGATCTTATGGGTTTTGATCTTCGTTTATTGAAGAAAAGATGATTTTGAAAAATTTTCTTTCAAAAGATTTGAGTTGTATAGTTTTGGTGAGAAAACCTAGAATTTGGAGATTTTGTTTTTTGAAGACTAAAAATCCATGAATGATATTATTATATTTATTTTGTGTGTCAAAATAAGTGGATGTTTGGAAATTTTCTTATTTATATTCATATAAATGATGAATTTCAGGGAATATGAGAATTGTTGTTCATTTTGAAAATTATTGTTCAAAATATTGAAATAGTCTTGAAATAACTAATTGTTGAGAATACTTAAGAAGAGGGAATTGTGTTATTCCTTGGACGATGAATTGGAATAAAAGTATTTATGTTCATCTTGTGAAATTGGCTTATCAATTCATTTGATTATATTAAACTTTGAAAGTTGATTTGAAAATTTGTATTGAGAAAAGAATATCGAGAAACAAGTTTTCATGGAATGGTTTTGGGGTAAATATGTTGGTAAGTCTTGATAGGTGGTGTAAATGATATTGAATAAGTTGGACTGAGAGTCCGGGGTGGAAGACCGAAAACCCACATGGATAAATGTCAAGCCTTCCGGTTAATACCAGTAAAAATGACAAATTGGTAGTACTTGTATGGTCTACTTGCAGACACCAACCTAGGGATTACCAGAGTCGTATTTACCACCCTTGAAATAAATTGTTAAGTTTTGAACAATTGAAATTGCATGATATCATTAAGCATGATGGTTTTCAAAAGATGAAAATGTGATTTATTTTAAAAAATGACATAGCATGGCATGTGTATTTCATCTCTTGAGACTTGTATAAAATATGTATATACTTTGTTAAGAATTTCCTACTAGGTTTTATGCTCACTCTACGGGATTTTTGTGCAGAAAAAGATGTGGTGATGTCACCCAACTAGAGGCGTTGAAGTATGTGTGTTGGGAGTACAACGCTCTCATTTTGCTGTGACTCTGTATGTAAGCCAAGGGCTGTGTTTGTGTGGGTTTGAATAACCATTTTGTGTAACCAGGCTCAAGCCTTGGAAACTTGTAAACCCTTGGGGGTATTTATTTGTTTACTTACTTGTTGTTAGATTAATGTATTGTTGCATGAAGAACTATTGTATCATGTAATGTAAGTTTGGAGATTTATATTCGGTTTTTCTTGAAAGAGTCATGATTGTTGTATTATCATTTGGGCTAGAAATTTGAGGCGTTACAACTTGGTATCAGAGCTACCGGGTTTGAATACTTGGAGCTCGTGGGAAGTGGTTGTTTAACCACAATTGATTCATTTAGCATGCTTAGGAAGTGTTATGCATTTTGTGACTATGTGATAACATGCTTATGTGACTAAATGGGTATGGGATTGGACTTTTGAGATGTTGTTTACGTCTGTTAAATTCCTTGAGATCTTATTAGAAGGGTACTTGATCAATACTCATTCTACTAAGAATTCTTGGTTTTTCGTGAAACGAATCTCATTATAAGAGTATAATCTGTATGTGTTTACATGACTAAATACTTATGTGGGGTGAAATTTAATTGTTATATGGTAGAGGAATATATAGAATTATTGTGATCAAATGTGTAAGGCAAGTTCCGGGCACGTGTGGGTTAGTATGCTAAATTAATTCTATTGTCTTGATGGACTTGGTTGTGTCTTGATGCAAGAGGGAAAAGTTATGGCCTACAGTTCACAGCAATTGAAAACTCATGAGAAAAATTACCCCACCCATGATCTAGAATTAGCAGCGATGATTTTTGCTTTGAAAATTTAGAGGCATTATTTGTACGGTAAGAAGTTTGAAGTCTTCTTCGATCATAAGAGTCTAAAGTATTTATTTTTTCTCAAAAAGACTTGAATTTATGACAACAGAGGTGGATGGAATTTATGGAGGATTATGACTTTGAGTTACACTATCATCCAGGGAAGGCCAATGTGGTGGCCGATGCTTTGATCGAAAATCTGTGAGTATTTTGGCAAGTGTGGCCATTCGGGAATGGGATATGCTAGATGTTATTGGCAAGTTTGATTTGCACTTGGGTGAGTCTGGAAAGAGTGCTACCTTGTTTACTTTGAATGCTTAACCTACCTTGGTTAGTAAGGTCATAGAGACACAACGAAGAGACCGTAATGTGGAATCAATCCATGTTAAGATTTCCAATGGAAAGGAAGAGAAAGGTTTGAATGTTCACTCAGATCTGAGTATACGTTACCTAGACCTTTTGTTTGTACTAGAATCTTGCAAAGAGGAAGTGCTTCGGGAGTTCTATCAATCACGCCTTACGGTACACCCGGGAGGCACTAAAATGTATCATAATCTTAGTCGTCAGTTTTGGTGGAGGGGTATGAAATGGGATGTCATTTATTTGTATCGAAGTGCCTTACTTGTCAACAAGTGAAGGTCGAACACCAAAGACCAGCAGGTTTGTTACAACCCTTACCAATAGCCGAGTGGAAATGAGAGCGTGTTACCATGGATTTTATAGTTGGGCTTCCTAGAACACAACGAGGTAATGACGCCGTTTGGGTGATTATTGATAGGTTGACTAAGTCTACCCATTTCATTTCGATGTGCACCAGCGATTTAATTGAACGCTTGGCAGAATTGTACATTAGAGAGATAGTTCGACTTCATGGAGTCCCTGTGACTATCGTGTCGAATAGGGATCCTCGTTTTACTGCCTGGTTATGGCAAAGCCTGCAAGAGGCGTTGGGAACTAAGTTGACTCTTAGCATCGCTTATCATCCTCAAACCAATAGACAATCGGAACATACCATTCAGATTTTGGAGGACATACTTAGAGCTTGTGTCCTTGATTTTAAGGGGCCTTGGGAAAGACACTTACCATAGATTAAGTTTACTTACAACAATAGTTACCAAGCTAGTATTGGGATGGCACCATTTGAGGCTTTGTATGGCCGACCTTGTAGATCACCAGTTTGTTGGGCCGAAGTGGGTGATGTACTGTTACTGAGTCTGGAAATTGTTAGAGAGACAACCGAGAAAGTTATTCTCATTCGGAAGAGGTTAGCTACGGCCTAAAGCCGACAAAAGAGTTATGTCGATAAGAGGAGACGGCCTTTATCTTTGAAGTTGATGACCATGTATTTCTAAAAATCTCACCAATGTAGGGTTTGATGAGATTTGGTAAGAGTGGTAAATTATCTCTAAGGTTTATTGGGCCTTTTGAGATCTTAGAGTGAATTGGGGAAGTGGCATACCGGTTAGCTTTACCGCCATAACTTTCGGGAGTTCACAACATATTTCATGTAGCTATGCTTAGGAAGTATGAACCCGACCTCTCTCATGTTCTTAATTGGGTTGACTTAGAGGTAGATGAGGATGCCTCTTACGAAGAACGACCGGTTCAAATATTAGATACCCGGAAGCAAGTGCTACGGGGCAAAACTATACCGTTGGTAAAGGTGTTGTGGAGACACCATGGAGTTGAAGAAGCAACGTGGGAACGGGAGGCGGAAGTCCACTCTAAGTATCCGAATTTGTTTGAAAATGCTTAAGTTGTTTTTCCTTGTAATATTCCCTAGTGTTTGAGGGAAATGTGTTAAAATTGTTGACCACATGTTGTTATGTATGTTGTTATGTTAAGCATGAAGTAGTTACGGATTGTCATTTCTTTGCTTCATGTTTAGGTTAATGTTGACGATTGTTGTTAATGAGATAACCATGGTGGAAATGGCGCAAAAAAAATTGGTTGAGAGTTAATATTGTGATTTTAAAATAAAATAGCGTGGTTTTGATCGCTAGAAACCCCCTTTGTTTGGGTAGTTTGATTTGAAATTTCGGGGACAAAATTCTTTAAGGGGGGAGGTTGTAGCGATCCCGATTTTGACTCGGTCAACTTACGGGGGTCGAGCGAGAAAGTGTAAAAATGCAAAATACATTCGAAATTGCTTACGGAAAAGTGTATTTCACGCTCGAGTGGACCATGTTATATCAGTCCATAAGGAGATATTTCAGATCACTTTTTTAGTTCTCTCTCTCTCTAAAACTCTCCAAAATTTTCAGATCCAGAACTTCTCTCTCTAGAAGTCATCTTCTCTCTTTGATTCCTCCAAATCCGTTGGAAGTTAGACCGAAGTTCTTCATCAAAGATGTGTAACTTCTCGAGGGCTTCGTTGTGTGCGGTGGAGATCGAGTTTCGACATTGTAAATTTTGGGGTTTCATCTCATTTCTTTTTCAAAACTTGAGGTAGGGATTTTCTTAGAGTTATATATATATATATTTTTGTAAGATCTATATGATTTTCGAAATCATCTTTCGATAGTTTTGAAAATTGATTGTTGATTCAAGAAGTTTAGCGATTTTGAAAGTGGGTTTGTCTCTTGTTCTTTTAAAATGATCTTATGGGTTTTGATCTTCGTTGATCGAAGAAAAGATGATTTTGGAAAGTTTTCTTTCAAAAGATTTGAGTTGTATAGTTTTGGTGAGAAAACCTAGAATTTGAGAATTTTTTTTTAAGAGACTGAAAATCTAAGAATGATATTGTTATATTTATTTTGTGTGTCAAAATAAGTGGATGTTTGGAAATTTTCTTATTTATATTTATATAAATAATAAATTTTAGGGAATATGAGAATTATTGTTCATTTTGGAAATTATTGTTCAAAACTTTGAAATAGTCTTGAAATGACTAATTGTTGATGATACTTGAGAAGAGGGAATTGTGTTATTCCTTGGATGATGAATTGGAATAAAAGTATTTATATTCATCTTGTGAAATTGGCATATCAATTCATTTGATTACATTAAACTTTGAAAGTTAATTTGAAAACTTGTATTGAAAAAAAAAATGTTGAGAAATAAGTTTTCATGGAATGATTTTGGGATAAATATGTTGGTAAGTCTTGATAGGTGCTGTAGATGATATTGAATAAGTTAGCCTGAGAGTACGAGGTGAAAGACCGAAAACTCGCTCGGATAGGCGTTGAACCTTCTAGTTAATACCGGTAAAAATGACAAATTGGTAGTACTTGTATAGTCTACTCGCAGATACTGACCTAGGGATTACCAGAGTTGTATTTACCACCCTTGAAATAAATTGTTAAGTTTTGAACAATTGAAATTGCATGATATCATTAAGCATGATGGTTTTCACAAGATGAAAATGTGATTTATTTTCAAAAAGGGCATAGCATGGCATGCGCATTTCATCTCTTGAGACTTGTATAAAATATATATACTTTGTTAAAAATTTCCTACTGGGCTTTATGCTCACCCTACGGGATTTTTGTGCAAAAAAATATGTGGTGATCCCACCCAACTAGGGGCGTGGAAGTATGTGTGTTGGGAATACAATGCTCTCATTTTGCTATGACTCTGTGTGTAAGCCAAAGGCTGTGTTTGTGTGGGTTTGAATAACCGTTTTGTGTAATCAGGCTCAAGCCTTGGAAACTTGTAAACCCTTGGGGGTATTTATTTGTTTACTTACTTGTTGTTGGATTAATGTATTGTTGCATGAAGAACTATTGTATCATGTAATATAAGTTTGGAGATTTATATTCGGTTTTTCTTAAAAGAGCCATGATTGTTGTATTATCATTTAGGCTAGAAATTTGGGGCGTTACAATCGTTCTAACCCCAACATCACCGCACACCACTGTATTGCCACCACCGCAATCAAACTATCTTCCTCCCTAATCTTGTTCCTCCTTCGGTGACCTTCTTTAGCCCTTTTCTCCAACTCCTGTTGCTCATCATCGTTGTTCTTGGTTGTGATCGTGATTGGCCGCCCTCACACTGACACCTCTTGCATTATCTTCTCTACCCAATCTCAACCTGCGCAGCTACCATAACTACCATAGCTGTCACAATCCAAATCTGCCCCTATAGGTTTAGCGTCGTAGGCCAGTAATCCTAGGACTACCGAAGGCCTCTGAACATAATAACAAAATATAAAGGGCTAGTGAAAGCAAATATATAAAATATAATGCCTATTGAGCTGTGCTGACATACATGGAACATAATATTTAAAACTTAAATATATACATATGACATCAAAATTACATAAGTCATGCATCACTATACTGATATTATTAAAAGGGACTTAGCCTAGTGTACGGGTAAACAAAAACAAAATAAATTCTTAACATTATCTACAAAGACTTGACTTTTTCAGATGACAACCTCCCTGGGAGGCGCAAAGGTTGGCTAACAATAGACTTCCAGGCAGCCATCAATGAGCCTGGTCACGCTCCTATCACTTATATACATAATATAAATAGTGAGCGAAGCCTAGTGAATAATAGCAGAGTAAAGGATTTAATGAATGATGTCCCATATCAAATTCGAAAAGCAGAGTTCGGATTAGAAATAGATTCATATTGTTATTTAGAGTTCAGAAGTATATACTTATTCAACTTCACAAATGATCATACATGGCACACCCATTAGTGCTAACAGATCAGATACAGAACGTTAAGGGTCATACTTGACCAGTTCCATAAATAAACTTTTGGTACTGGGAACAGATAACATACGTAAGGTACGGTATTGTTACTCTCGAACGAGAGCCATGAGACCACGGTATTATTACCCTCGAGCAAGGGCCTTGTGCTCATAGACTACGGTATTGTTACCCCCAGGTAAGGACTATGCGCTAAGGATACCACGAATACTTTTCAATATATGGACAATCATTTATTAATACAGAACATAACATTTTAGAAAACATATCATTTATTGTCATATCATATAGAAAAATACTTAAATGTGAACATAACTTTACAAAGTTATTACTCACAGATAGCTCCAATAGCAAAACAGATATAACAAACGGATTAGGCAATTTATGGTGCGTGACCTACACAAACACAGAATGGATACATATTGAAACACACACCTGGAATTTCTTTAACTTAATTCTTTCTTATCTTAGTGTGTTTCTAATTCTTATCCTTATTATTATGTCTTAATCATGGCCTATGAATGCCTAGGATGTAATGAGCATGTCAAAACATGTAGTTCAACATTTAGTTAAAAATTCAAAAACTAGGTAGTCGGTTCGAGCGCAACTTCTGTCGCTCGAGCGGTCTGTAAAGTCTGCAAAAAAATACTGGTTATGTAAATTTTTCGCTTGACGATCACTCGAGCGTGAGATTGAGTGAACAGGGTCTCCACTCGAGCGTAACTGTGGTCGCTTTAGCGGTCTGCAAAATTTTATAAACTTCTGGGAGCATGAATTTTACACTCGAGCTCCACTTTCCACGCTCAAGCGGTGGCCTAAAGTTGTGAGTGGTCGCTCGAGTGCAACTTCCTATGCTCGAGCGAACCCTCAAACTCTACAAAAGCTCTGGGAATTAGTATTTTACGCTCGAGCGCAGAGTTCACCACTCGAGGGGTGTGACCAAAATCTGGGATTTCCAGATTGCACTCCCAAGTTCCAAACTCATCTTTAACCTTCCAAAACACATCATCGTGAGCCCAAAGTTGAGAAAACATATATAAACTTATAAAAACTTCATGAATGGAAAGCAATTTCACAAAATCAAGGAAAAAAAACATGTGAATTGCATAAAAACAAAACTTTAAACTTTAAGAACATAATATGAACATAACATGCATGCCATTTCTTGAGTTCAACACTTCCACAACATGATCAAATGAGCTAAATTGATGTATAATGTGAAGAATGCTCAAAGCCAAGCTACAATAACCACATGCATGCAAGAATCCTTTGACAATTTGCTTCAAACATAGTGAAATATGTATGCATGCATGATTACTCTTAAATTCTTTCAATTTTAACTTAATTCAAGTGCTACTACACCTTCAATTCCTTTTGCTTTTACATGAAATTAAGCCTAATGGCATAAAAGAAGTGTTGAATCCTTACCTCAAGTTCTCAATTAAGCTCTAGGTGATGAATTCACTAAGATTCCAAGCCAAATCCTTGAATTTCCAAGCTAATTCCTTCCAAATTCTAGTAATTCCCTCATGGCTTCTCAATTTCTTCTTCTCTCTTCTCTCTCTCTCTCTCTCTCTCTCTCTCTCTCTCACGTTGGTCTCCAAAGATGAGAAAAATGGGAGTGTAGAGTGTATATAGAAGCCTTATATAGGCTTGATTAGGCCACTTAATCGGTTTTAGCTTAAGTTTAAGTAAATTTATTCTAATTATTTGGTTCTGAATCAAATTTCAATTGAACCTACCATAAGACTCTAAAAATCCCAAATAACACATAAACTTAAGCAATTTCGAAATCGGATGCCGATAACACTTTTAATTCGCAGAACAGAATAGAAACACAGACAGATATTTCTACGACAGACAGATATAAACATAAATAATGTAACACACATGCAATTAATTTAGAAATTCTTCTTAATTACTTATTAGGCATCCTTAGGCCTCGTTTGGGAACAGGCTAATTTAGTAACTTTTTGGCTATTTGGCTATAAAGGTAGATAAAAAAAACTTGTATGTTTGGGATGACTTTTTGGCTAATTACGAAAAGATGTGCAAAAAGTAGAAAAAAAAGAGAATCTTTGACTTTTTGGTATGAATGGTTGGCTTTTTGGCTAATTTAGTAACTTTTTGGCTAATTGGCTAATTTAGTCAGTCCCCAAACGGGGCCTTAATCATGATTTAATAGTTAATCACAGGTTGTGGTTGTTACAATAGCCAACCTTCTTTCTCATTTCTTCTTTAAACCCTAGATTTGGATTTTTTAGATTTCCCTCTCTATCAATAATGATGGTCGAGACTATTATCAGTCGTTAGCAATAGAGATCGAGCTGCGATGGTAGAGGAAGACGATAGCCAGAGGTGGTGGTTGGGAACAACCAAAGATAGCAGAGATTGGTGGTAATGGTGGTGTAAAGAAGGAAGAAGGAAGAAGATTATGGCATTTTTAGTATAATAAGTTGTGTATTGAGTAAAAAATGAGATTTCAAATTCATTAAATGTGTGTGTTTTGAGAAATAATGTACATGGAGAAGATTTGATGTGTAGAAATAAAATTTCTCAAATATTACTCCCGTTTGTTTTGGGGTATAGAGGGAGGGATGTGATTAGGATGGAAGTGGGACCCATTTAATGTTGTGTTTGTTTGCAGATTTGAGGAAAGAATTGAGATGGAGGAGGGGATTAAGTCGGGCCTTGGAAGGGGGATTGGAATTGAGGAGGTGTGGGTAGTATTAGAAAAATAGTTCGCCGAACTACAAATTTTTTATTTTTATTTTTTATTTTTTTGCAAGCTGGGCATTTTTTTTGGAATATTAATGTTAAATTTTTTTTTGTATTTTTTGTTAAGTAAAAATCATTATTTTATTTGTTTTTATTTATTATTTATTTTTTACATGTTGGGCATTTTTTTTGAACATTAATGTTTAATGTTTTTTTATTTTTTTTATTATTTTATATGAAAATAATTTAATAATCTATACACCAACAACTATCATTAAAACAAACACAATTTTACTTAATCTCCTTACTATTAATTCTTTCCATTCTACCTCTAAAAATAAACAAAAGCTTAATTCTAAGTTTACTAAGAATTCTCACTTTAATCTTTTTATTTTTAATTTTTGTTAACATCATCAACGATAGATAGATAAAAGGGTGATATTGTAATTTACCTTAAAATATAAGGAGTCAATCGGGAGCTTCTATTTGCACATCCCTCATCCTCTTTTCACACACACTTTAATAAAAATTATTTTTATTTTTATTTTATTTTTAAGTGAAATTACTATTTTGGACATAAAATAAACACATTCGGAAGTTGATTGTCGAAAAAATGAAAAACATTCGGAACTCTACTTCCGAACAAGTTATTTAGTTTCGGAAATCTACTTCCGAATCAATTGTTTATTTTCGGAAATCAACTTCCGAACCAATTATTTATTGAAAAAGATGTGTAAAGAGGGGAATGTGTGTGTGCAAATAGAAGCCCCCGAGTCAATCTTATTAACGATAAAAGGATGAAAAAAGTAATAATTGTAAAAAGGGTGATATTGTAATTTACCTTAAAATATAAGGAGTCAATCTTATTAACGATAAAAGGATGAAAAGAGTAATAATTGTAACTTACTTAGTTAAAATATGATACCAAAAAAAAAAAAAAAAGTGTTTAGAAACATCTTTTTAACTTTTTGCCAAATTTTTTTTAAAAAGTAGAGAAAAATAAAAATAAAAAAAAATTTAGAAAATTACAAAAAAGTACTCTAATATTTCACCCTTTAACAAAATAAATTTTAAATTTTGTCAATTTAAATCCTAATATTTTTATTTATTTTTAGTTTAAACCATTTAATTAGAGTTTAAATTGATAAAATAAAAAATTCAGATTTATTTTGTTATAAAGGTCAAAATGCGATATTTTTTTTTGTAATTTTTTCAAATTTTTTTATATAACCTTTTAACATTGAAAAAAGATAATTTAGAGTTTTAATAGCTCTAATTGGTGTGCGGGTCTCATGCCTTGATTTTTTGTTTTTGATTTTCTATATCATTTTAGTGTTCTTTTACGCTGTGTTTGGTTAGGGGATTTGGGGAGGGATTTGGAAAGGGAAAGGGAAAAGGTGTGTGAAACTATGTGAAATGTAAGTATATTTTTTTTACATTTCACCTACCTTTTCCATTTCCCTTTCCAAATCCCTCCTCAAATCCCTCAACCAAACACAGCATTAGAGTTCTCAAATTAGAAGGATGTATAATTTTTGTTTAACATTTTAATAATAATAAAAAAAAATTTCCCCCAAACACGCCCTAAATAAGGATAGCGTCAGTTGCAGATTGGTCTCAAAATTCAAATTGAGAGAGAGGGGGAGAGAGATAGAGACAGTGAGAGAATGGGGCACTCTCTTGAGCATCATCTTCACAACAACCAAGCAGTAGACAATCTGGTGAACTTGTTGACCAAGGCCAACCACGATCTCACTCTCGTCCAACACAAACTCGAAAAGGAGTTCCAACAAATCTACCCTGACAACGTAACCAAACATCCTCCAAGCTCTCTCTCTCTCTCTCTTGGGGTTTCTTTTTCTTTTCTAATTCTGGTGTTTTTGGATTTTGCAGGCTAATCCGATCAAGCTTGTGTCTCGGATAAAGAAATTACAGCAAGATTTGTCATCTTTGAAAGAACAGTGCCGTGTACTCCTCGCTGCCAAACAGGTTTCTCTATTTATTATTGTAGTTTGACCTAAATCCCTTTGGTAAAACATTGCTTTAAAAATTGGGGAAACCCATTTCTATTCATGTAGTTAAATCTCTCATTTTACCAATGTGGTTCAAATTATGATCGTAAGAGCATCTCCAATGCTTACTTTTTTTCTTTTTTTTCTTTTTTCTTGTCAAATTTGAGTAAAGATGTGGGTTAAAAGTTTCATCCGATACTAAGTGTTCCAACGCTAAATTCCCCAATCCACTTGTCCACCCGGTTGACCTGCCGGTCATCTATCAGGTCGCCCACCAACGGTCACCTGTGAGATTTGATGAAAGGTTAAATGCCCCTTGATTTGATAAAAAAGTAGGACTCCCTTCATTTGATACCAATTTGGTGAAACAGTTGTAACACTGTTTTTACTAAATTTTCATCAAATGATTTGAGTCTGGGTTGGAGATGGTCTAACATACCATGATCCACTGACATTGATGTTGCTGGCATCCCACTAAAGTCTGTTTGGTGCAATTTATGGAAATTTGTGCTAATGTTGTTGGTTTGGTGCAATGCTTGCTTACTGGTTATGAGGTAGAAATAGCTTAAAAAAACTATTAAAAGAAAAAATGATTGTTGAGAATTGGGAGGAGAGAGGATTTTAGTTTAAGCTTTTTGATTATCTACTTTTAGCAACCAAATAGGCCTCAATATTGATTAGGGATGGACACCGATTGAGTAGGCTGGGTCGGATTTGGGCTGGCCTTAAGCTAGGAAAAAAACAAAGAAATCTCATGATTAAGCCCAACCCAGCCTGACATTGGTTTTAAAAGTTCTATCCCGAGCCCGGTTCTAAAATTACATTACGGTATCAAGCTTGCCCAATAAACTCACGTATTCAATAAAATAATAAATTTATAAAATAAAAACAATAATTTTATAGTTAAGTTGGCATAAATATTTGGGATCTGTTTGGTAATGTTTATGTTTGTAGTTTTTTATTTATATTTTCAATTGTAAACAAAAACTCGTTTGATGTCTATCGTTATTTTCAAAAACTCATAAAATAGTTTATAAAATTTACTAAATTGTTGTAACAACAAAAAAAAATTGATTTAACTTATTTAGAAAGAGAAGAAAGAAAAAAAAAAATCCACTCCTTCCTCCTCCCACCCCCCTCCAGCCACCACCCACTGCTTGTCACCACCACCACCAACCACCACATCTAGCCACCCCCACCTTCTGTCACTGTTGTCTGTGACTTCCTCTGATCACCTTCAACCACCTCCTACTACTAGAAATCACCTTCAACCTCCACCTCTTCTGAAAAACCACCTTTGGCCACCCACCTATGTGCGTGATAATCACCTTCAGCGGCCAAATTGGTCGATAGATGAAGTTCTGGACACTTGAAATTAGGAAATAGAACATGAATTGAACACAAACAGCTTCTACAATATGATATTAAGGACACTAGAACCAAGAAACATAATATTCTAGCACAACACTGCAATTAGAACCAATATTAGGGCCAAGTGATGATTCTTCTCCAAATGCAAGGGAAAATACTTGAATCTGGTAGTCTTCTAGATCTGGCCAACAAGGATAAAAGTGGCTTAGATGCTACTTGCTAAACTCTTTGTCAATACAATACCCGATGAAGTATGCGCAATATGGTCTAATCCTTGAACTCTTGCCTCTAATTCTTCAATACTCTAGCTTGTAAAAGAACTCTCTTAGCTCAAATATATATTTTTTTCTCTACAAAGTAGCTCCTTTTATACAAAGTCAAGGGGCTTACTCAAGAAGGCAACTCAAAACTTGCACATAAACTCCCCAAAAGAATCTCTAACAATCTAAAAACATTACAGATATAATATAACAAAAACATCAGATAAACTCTTGTATAGGTTTCAGCCAACCACTCTTGGCTTAAAACATAGAAATGATGAAAACACCCTTGCTAAAGACATCAATAATCTAAGAAGTACCTACACTTTTAAGAAGGTGGCTTGTTTGTGTCGACACCGATACTCGTCAGATACTTCACGACCCGTGTTGGACACACGTCCAAATGTGTCCTATTACTTTTTAAAATGTTTTAGACTTGGACACGCTTCAGACACTTGGAGAACACATTTGTTTATTGCTTAGACATACAGGAAACACATTATAAGTTTGAACAAAATAACTTAGTAACCAATGACAACAGAAAAAAACAATGTAGATTTATACTTATTAATCTCTCATCCTTTAAACTTTAGAACTTTGTATTATGTTGTATAATTTTATTATCTTTGAATGAAATATTCATATATTTGACACTTAATAAATATATAAACAATATATCTTGCTTGTGTCCCCATGTGTTGTTTGCATTTCTTGAAAATTGTCCTGTCAGCTTGTCCATGTATGTGTTGTGCCTCTTGGTCCATAATTCTTATCCTATATACATAGTTACATGGTTTGCATCAACACCCTATCCTACCCGAAAAGTATTAATTGAAGCCAAGTTTTTACAATTTTTGGTTCGATTGTTTGTCATTTCAAAGCCTTTGTTCTAATGTGGAACAATTAGAACGATCCACACTTGTTTCATGCTGGATGTTTGACTCAGCATGAATCGGAGCTAGCTTGCTGTATTTTTGTGGTTTTCTACATCAATTCTTAGATGGTTGTCCAATTATCCAAGTCGGCTAAAAAAAGCATTCTGGATTATGTTTGTCCATGAGAACAAAGATCTTGCAGTCACAAGCAATTAATGTTTACAAATAATGCTTTTAATATCTATTCTGATAGACTCCATCTTTTTATAAGGAACCAAATGTTGTAATTCTGCTTACAGTTTTCAGTTAATAGTAGGAAAGTAACTTATTCAATTAATTCAATCACAGGATTTGATTGACAAGGCCAGGACGACTCTAGTTGGGAATAGATCATCACTACAGCGGTTGCAAGCATCTACTGGCATTCCTGTCACTAGTGATTCTGATGATCCTGCATACACTAACTTCAACCAGGTGATATGTTTTATGCTTTGTTATATGTCAGCAGACTTCATTAACATGAAAGTTAAGAGGGCCTTCCTACTGGTTAATGACCCAAGAAAGACTTAAAATTTTTGTTACACAAAGAAAGCAATGCTAAAGTAATCAAGAAGAAAGCAGAACACATGGCAATACAAATAAAACGTGTCCCGTCCATTGGTCCATGTCCAAAGGTTCTTGTTTTGTTCTCCTTTTTATTTATTTATTATTATTATTTTTCACTCAAGTGCAGAAACTTTTTCTTTTGTCCTTTTTGATATTTTTCGTTGTTGATATAAAAGTTGAGCCTTGTATATTCATTTGTGAGTTTGTTATAATATTCAATTTTTATTGTTCAGTTATTTTCCAAAACGATAAAAAGAAAAGAATTATGGAGTCTTGCATCTTCTCAACCCAATATGTAGTTCTTAATATCAAAATAGCATGTCTTGCTGATTTTTATTGTGCTACTGTGAAAGGTTGTGTGTTTTCCAAGTGGTGTTTTAAGAATTTGCACCATTTGCCAGAAAGCAACCAAAATTAAACCATGTGAGGTTTTTCACACTTGTGATTAACAATGCAGAAGTGTTCTGTCTCTGGAGCTTTGTGTTTTGCTCACCAAGTCTCCAGAGCCAAGGCTCACTACATGTTCTTGTCTTTATTTGTAATCTGCACATAAACTGTTTGGAAGAAAAGTTGACTGTGTTTATTATTTTTGACTTGTGATATGCAGATTATAGACGAGTGGACCACTCAAGTGAGTCTAAGAGCAGGTAAGGAATCCAATACATTGTTTCTAGAATTTCATAATTTATTATTCATGGTGGAGGTGTTTGACAACGCATGGTGGCTTAAAATTTAATGTTTCCTCATTTATGTGAAGAGGGATTGAATATCACTGGGTGGGGGGGGGGGGGGGGGGGGGCGGGGGTCAAAATTCCGTTTTAGTATATTGTTTCAGTTAGTTTGGATACGGAAACTGTTATGCAAGAACATGGTTTCAATCACACAATAAACAATAACAAAAAGAATAAGCGCACACACGCACAAGATATACGTGGTTCGGCCACATGGCTACGTCCACGGAGAAACAATCAAAATCCACTATACGCAATAAGGATTACAAAACACTCCACAGCTCTCTCTGTTTCTATTACATTCACAAAACCCTACCCGAAATGAACTCATATTTCTTGTGTGATGGATAACCCAAAAGTATCCGACTCACACACTATCAATTCAAGGCAAAATATAATAGCCATAACTGTAAAAGTGTAGCACAACCATATTCAACATATGAAGTCTATGATAAACATCAATCTCATTAACCTAGCATAAGTGAAAAGAAATGGCTAAAGAGTTAACTATCCCCTCCCCCTCCCCCTCCCCCTCCCCCTCCCCCAAACTAAATATGATGGTGTGCCCTCACTGGCAAAAAGGAAGAATAACATGTTAAATAGCAAGAAAGGGAGAAGATAGCACCAAAGCAGTCAGAGATATGGTAAGGGAAGGGGAAGAAGCACCCCCCAAAGACGAAGCAAGATGACTTGTGATAGAAGACTTGATATGCCAAGAGATAAGGGAAATGACACAAAAAAGTAAGGGACTAGGAAACCCTAAAATAAATAGATATAGACCAAATATAAAAATAAACATAAAACAAAAAGACAAGCAAACCCTAAAACAAACAAAAAGAAAAGAAAAATGACAAAATAGGTAGAAGAATAATAACACTGAGCCTGAGGAGAGAAAAGAACAATGCAGTGAATATGGAAGAATCGCAGAGGCGGAGGCGGGAGCGGGAGCGGGAGCGCGGGGGGGGGGGGGGTGGTTAGTACTACTAAAAAGGAGAACCCATATGAGACTGGGTCTCAAAGGTGTTTTAGTGGATCTGTGCATGCATATCATCAAAGGGCTGTTGAGAAAAACAAACAAATGTTGATAAAAGAAAAAAAGGACTGGCTTTTATATGCCTACGAAGCATCGTATTGCTGTTGGGAGAGGTCCCAATAAGCATAGAAATCAGCCTGTAAGGTGTCAACAGACTGTCGGAGGCGAGTATGCTCATGATGCAAGGCCTCATAGTTGGCACGAGTCATATAGACCGGTGCAAGTGGGTTAGCAGGGGCCGAGGTAGTAGCACCAGGGGCATTATCGGTGATGGGCCGTCGTTGCCCATATCCTCGGCGTCATCATAGGTAGCTGGAGGCTGCATCTGAAAAGAGGGGGCATCTAAGACAAACTATGAAGCCAATTTTGTTAGGTGTAGTGCAAGACATCCTCAATTGACGACTCTGCATGGTCAAACTGGTAGCTCGAATGGTGGCGAATGAGGTGAGTGATCAAGTTGGCAAAAGGGAGATGCCAAGTTTGAGAAGGATGTTATGCATTTGATCCTAAATGAGCTTTAGGACATCGACCTAGAAGTCAAACTCAAAGTGATTAAGAACACGAATAAAGTCATCACAGTGCTCTTCCTTATGTCCCGAGGTGATCACATTCCACCGCAAAATGACATCAAGCAACAAAAGGCGGGGTGCTGGCATCACCCACGCGATCCGCAAAATCAGTTTGAGTGAGGTTGGTCATTGGGAGTTTGTCATCATAATCTTGAAATGGATATGTTGATGTGTGTACAGCTAGGGATTAATTGTCCTTTTTTAGTTATTTATAGTAGCTGTTAGTTATATTAGCTGTATTAATTAATTGTAAATTTTTTACTTTTTTGTATTGCCTTATATAGCTATATATACCTCCATATAGGAGAAGAATAAAATAATCTGCTCTATTCCAACATGATATCAGAGCGTTGATCCTAAAACTTTTCCTCTGTTTTTCCTCTAGTGATTTTTACCCTAACATATTACCCGACCAATTCTGATTTGGTTTGAAAAGTTTGTCGCTGCCGCTATCGCTGGAAACTGCTTTATCGCCATCGCCAGTGCAATCTTTACTCACGCTTTTGTGTAATCTTTACGCCAATTCTCGCTATTCTTCCCATTTACTCTCAACATGTGTTACTAAAAATCTGTTGCTACCCTTCTCTAGCTATCAGGATCGGCAAAGAGACAACATGTCTCTGCAAATCACCTTGGACAAATTGGATGGCTCAAATTACTCCACGTGGTCTCGGAGTGTGGAGATGTATATCACAGGAAGAGGAAAAGTGCAGTATTTAGCTGGAAAAAAACTTAAATCCGATGAAACAGATGCTGCTTACTCTACTTGGTTGGAAGATGATGCTATGGTTAAATCTTGGCTTCTTAATTCAATGACCTCTAACGTGAGGGCTGTGTTTCTTCGTCTCCCTACTACTCATGATGTTTGGGATGCGGTTTCCCAAACCTATTTTGTTGGCAAGGATGGCTTCACAGATGTATGAACTCCGATGTCGGGCTCATGAGACACGCCAGAATGGTAAGTCTGTGGTTGATTACTATGGTGCTCTTCAACTTATTTGGTAGGAATTGGACTACCGTTGTCCGAGTACAATGAAGTGTGCCACAGATGCTGCCACCCAGAAAAAAGAGATTGAAGAGGATCGTTTATATGATTTTTTGGCTGGTCTTGATCCTAGTTTGGACTAGGTTTGGAGTCAAGTGTTGGCTCAAGATCCTCTTCCCAGTGTCCATAATGCTTTTGCTTTTGCACGCCGTGAAGAGCTTCGTCAGACTACTATGATGGCTGGAAAATTTCATAATGGATCTGCTATGTTGGCTAGTGCTTCTCGGTCTTTGCTGATGTGTTCAAATATGACTTCTGGTATTTCTCAATCACCATTAGTATTTTCTGTTGGTAATTCTCAATCACCATCAGTATTTTCTGGGTCAAAAATTCTGGCAACAGGAAGTGCACCTACTGTAACGATACCAATCATGTGCGAGAAACATGTTTTAAATTGAATGGATATTTAGAGTGGTTTGTTTAGAAGAAGGGAATTAAAAAAAGGGGAGCAATCTAGGACCTCAGGCTCATCATACCTCTACAGACTCGAGCTTCTGTCCCTTCTCTAGTAGATCAATCTACTTAACAGGTTTCTCTAGCTAATTATACTTTTACTTCCTCATCCAACACAAGTAATTCTGGATTCACTTTGAGTACCACTCCTGTTCCTTTTGTTAACCCTTGGATCATTGATTCAGGAGCTTCAGATCATATAACCAATGACTCTTAACTGTTTGCTTCCTATACCATTTCTCCTAGAAATACTGTTAAGGTTGCTAACAGTCTTTCTACCCCAGTTCTCGGGGCTGGTTCTATTCCTTTATCATCTTCTTTATCTCTTTCATCAGTGCTACATGTTCCTAGCCTCTCTAATAATTTATTGTCTATTAGCCAGATTACTAAGCATCTTAATTGTTGTGTAACCTTCTTTTCCACTTACTGTCTTTTTTAGGATATTCTTACGAAGACGATTGTTCTTGGTAGAGAAATTGGGGGTCTATATTATTTGGACTTGAAAGAATCACCTGTTTTAGAGGCTGGCCATGTGTATCAAGTGGGGACCGAAGCGTCTAAGGCTCGAGAGAAGATTTGGTTATGGCATAGGAGATTGGGACATCCGTCATTTCAGTATTTGCAACATCTATTTCTATCTTTGTTTTCTAAAGTCAATGTTTCTAGTTTTCAGTGTGAATCTTGCATTTATGCAAAACATCATCGTGTTTCTTTTCCTTTGTTTCAATAAAAGTGATGTCCCTTTCTCCTTAATTCATATTGATGTCTGGGGACCATTTCGAATTCCTACATATACTAGTGCTTAGTGGTTTGTTTGGTTTGTTGATGATTGCACGCGTGTATCTTGGGTATATTTGATGAAAGCTAAGAGTGATGTCTTTCCTATTTTTCAAACGTTTCGTCAAATGCTTCGTACCCAGTTTAATGCTCAAGTGTAGGTTGTTAGGTCTGATAACGGGAGGGAGTATCTAAATCATAATGCCTATTTTATCCAGCATGGCATAATTCATCAAACATCCTGTACATCTACCCCTCCACAGAATGGTATAGCCGAGCGTAAAAATCATCACCTCCTGGAAGTGGCTTGATCTTTATGCTTTGCTATGCATGTCCCAAAACGGTTTCGGGGTGATGCTGTCCTTACAGCTGCATTTCTTATAAATCGTATGCCATCCCGTGTCCTCCAGTTCAAAATGCCTCTCCATACTTTATCTCAGTATCATTCTCTTCCTTCTCTTCTCAATATCCCACCAAAAGTTTTTGGGTATGTCTGTTATATTCATGTTCATCACCATCAACGTGGTAAGATGGATCCCTGTGCCCTTAAAGTGTTTTTTTGTGGGTTATTCTCCTCCTCAGAAAGGGTATAGGTGTTATCATCCCTCTTCTGGAAAAGTGTATGTCTCTATGGTTGTTACCTTCCTTGAACAAAACACTTATTTTTCAGCGGGCACTTCTAACACTTCTCTTTAGGGGGAGATTGGAAGTAAGGAAGAAGAGAAGTTGTCTTGGGATGGAATGACAATACCAATTGTGTCAAGATTGGAGATCACACAACCAATCACTAATTTGCCTGAAGAAACGGAATTGAGAGTGTATGCAAGAAGGAAGAAAAATTAGGAAAGTCAGGATCAAGAAGATATCCAAGTCAGTCAAATAGATCCTACTCTTGAACAACCAGACCAATCGACTACTTCTCTTAAGAATATCTATGAGAATCCTCCTGACCTTGAGGTAATTCCTGAACTTTCTTCCCCGGTTGATACTCGAATAGAATGCATTGTTTCTATAGATTCTATTGATCGAGTTGATGATTTAGAGTTATCTATTGCTTTGAGGAGACAATCTCGTACTTGTCAATCAAAGTATAAATATCCTATTTCGAACTACATATCATCTCATCGTTTGTCTGATTCCTATATAGCATTTGCAAACCATTTGTCTTCTGTATCGACTCATCATAATTTACAGGATGCTCTTGGTAATCCAAAGTGGAAAAAAGCTATGGTTGAGGAAATGGAAGCACTTCAAAAGAATTCTATTTGGAATTTGGTTGAACTACCTAAAGGTAAGAAGACTATGGGTTGTAAATGGGTTTTCACAGTGAAACAGAAAGCTGATGGATCTGTGGAAAGGTATAAGGCTCGGTTGGTGGCCAAGGGTTATATACAAACCTATGGAATTGACTATCAAAAGACTTTTGCACCGGTGGCCAAGATTAATACTATCTGGGTACTTTTGTCTTTAGCTGCAAATCTAGATTGGCCTTTGTAGCAATTTGATGTGAAGAATGCTTTTTTGCATGGGGAATTGGAGGAAGAATATGGCCTCTGATGTTGTGAAGGTTTGTTAGTTGAACAAATCTTTATATGGGTTGAAACAGTCCCCACGAGCATGGTTTGGCAAGTTCAGTCAATTTATGAAGAATTATGGATTCAAACAAAATCAAGCTGATCATACTCTATTCCTCACATATGATAGCGGTAAACTTACAGCGTTGATTGTATATGTTAATGATATGGTAGTTACAGGTAATGATGAAGAAGGAATAAGAAGGCTGCGAGATTAGGTGGATGTCCCAAAGCTCATTTGGGATCAAATGTATAAAATCTTAACTGATGTCAAACTCAAGCAAACGAAGACCTTTCAAACTTGGCCTCTTCCCTTCGCCAACTTGATCACTCACCTCATTCGCCACCATTCGAGCTACCAGTTTGATCACACAGAGGTGTCAATTGAGGATGTCTTGTACTACACCGAGCAGAATTGGCTTCATAGTTTGTCTCTGATGCCCCCTTTTCAGATGCAGCCTCTAGCCGCCTATGATGATGCCGAGGGTGTGGGCGACGATGTCCCCATCACTGATGATGCCCCTCGTGCTATTACCTCGGCCTTTGCTAACCCACTTGCACCAGTCTATATGACTCGTGCCAACTACGACGCCTTGCATCATGAGCATACTCGCCTCTTAAAAGTCTGTTGACACCTTACAGGCTAATTTCTATGCTTATTGGTAGGGGTGTGCACGGGTCGGTTCGGCTTGGTTTTACCCTTGAACCGTCAACTGAACTGACACATTCAGGTTAGAAAACCAGTTACTTGTCGTCGACCAAACTACAGTTCGAAATTGACTTAATCAAAAGTCACGGTTTGGCAGTCGGTTTGGTCAATTTCAAAAATCCAATAGGAATTTGTAAAAAAATGAATTTGAGAGTTCAAAACAACAAATTGAGTTTATGTCTATACACTTGCAGATTACAGATCTGTGATAGAGAGAGTAAAGCAAAGAAAATGGGGAAGACTGCCTTTACTTATTGCTGTGGCGACCATCTTCACTCATCATAGTGCTATCGCTCATCGCCACCAACACTAACACCAACACCACCGTTAATTGACCTCATCCGTCCCTGCCACCGCCCATCACCATCGGAATAGATTTGGACAGAAAAATAAAAAGAAGCAGAAATGAGGGAGAGGGTGAGAGATGATGAGTTCGTCTATCAAAGAGAGAAAGTGGGTGAGGGAGAGTCGAAAGGATTGAGAGAGAGAGAGAAAGAGAGAGAGAGAGAGAGAGAGAGAGAGAGATGAAAGGCTTGAGAAGTAGAAAGGATTGAGGAGAGAGAAAGCCACAAAAGTAAATGAAGTTGTCAGATCTCTGAGAGAGAAAAAATAGAGGAATATATTTTCCTTGGGAAAATAGATATGGCCTTGGAAAACATACACGGAGTATTATATATCTCTCAGATTTATATGAGATGCTATATATCTCATCTCAGACTTGAAAAATGTGAAGAATTTATTGATAAGGGGATTAGGTGAGTTGTCATACAACTCTGGCTTGGAAAGGACAAGTTGTCTTGGAGCTTTAACTCATTTAGCTTATCAAGGTAACTCAAAAAAGCTAAGCAACTACAATAATACTTATTTATTATATGTATCGGTCGGATCGGGTTTGATCGATATTTTTTAATTAAATCTGACATCCGACCATAAATCAACTTTTTTTTCATGAAATCTATCCACTGCGGACTGAATGGTCCGGCGAAACTATCCGTGACATGCACGGGTTGGGCGGGTCCACGAGTGGTTCGATTTTTTGAACAACCCTACTTATTGGGACCTCTCCCAACAGCAATACGATGCTTCGTAGCCTTTTCAACTTAAGTTATTAAGCCTTGTAGCCCTGTAAGTTAGTTTTCCATTTCCTCTAGAATCACCTCAATCCGATATCGGATGAGAGAGATATGTCCAAAATACGAAAGGTTGTCCAGTATGTGCGGTTGCACATGCGGCTAGTTAGCCCAAATTCCTGGTTCGTTTGGGATTGTGTTGCGTTTGGACGGGAGGTGTTGCGAGTTAGCGATGGGGTCTTCCATCTTCTTTGGTTGCTTCGCCTTCCCAAGCAATGCTTTGGTGATCCCTTGCTGGATGAGGAGATCCTTCGTTCATCTTTGCTAGGGATAAGTTATTCTTCCTGTTGAACTTTTCTATTTCATACTTTGTGTTTCGCCATTGTTACTGATCAAGAGATTGAAACCCTAAGCTCTCTTTAATCACACAATAAACAATAACAAGAGGAACAAGCACATTCGCAAACACAAGATATACGTAGTTCGGCAAGATGCCTATGTCCATAGTGGAGAAACGATCAAAATCCACTATTCGCAGTAAGGATTACAAAACACTCCGGCCTATTGGCCTTGGCCCTCCGCATTCATAAAGGGCCCCTTTACAGTACTTTGAGTGTTTGTTTAATATCTTTATTCTCAATTTTTTTGACAAAAAGAGGCAATTAGAAGTTTGCATTGTTCAATAATCTTAATAGGTGTCAAAACAAATTATTGTTTTGGTATGTTTCTTGGTATGTTGGTGCATTTCGGTATGTTTCAGCAAAAACCTTGGAATTTCGGTATTCCACTCATCTTTCGTTTCAGTTTCTCAAGAAATGCAAACATTTTGGCCGTTTTGTTGAAAAGAAACAAAATTTTGTTCCTTGTTTTGGTAGGGTTGGGGGGAGATATATCTGAAAAGTCTAATACTAACAAAGGTTGGACAAACAGATGACCTTAGGTTTTCTGCAATTAACAAGGGGCGAAGGGTGTTCAGCTGTGCTATACATGTATATGAGTAGCAATGAAATAGGCCCAGATATACATCAACAAGAGATGCCGTGCAATGAATCTGCTAGAAACAGGAATCGTTGTTTATGATCTGTACTGTTTCATTGATTAAAAAAAAATGTGAACTTGTCTTTGATAGGATGTCTAGGCAAGCGTGAGCTCTCTTGGGCTTTTATTCTCAACACTTTACAGCTTTTATTCCTACAACCAGGATTTGATGCAAAGTGCAGGGATGCAAAGTGTAATTTACCCAAATTATATTTAAAATTGAATGCGATAATTCTATTTCAACCTTCGCACTGTAAACAGGAATGCTATAAAATGGGGGATAAATTGGGTATGCATCTAGGGGATCTGTCCACTGAAATTGTTTTGATATTGTTCTGATAGTAGTTATTAAAAAGTGGGGTAGAAAAGGCCATACATAACATAAATGATTAATTCCATAAATTACATGATGAATTTCAGATCTCATGATGACCATATTTGATATAGTGCCAGTAAAAGTTGAATGCCTCTTGTAACTTTTTTTTGAAAATACATCAATTATGCAGGGGATGAGAGCCATGAGTCAAACTCTGAGGATATCAACCAGCTTCTCTTCTCGGCAATTGTTCAAGGCAACTGAAGAAAAGCATGACTATTTTTTTTTTTTTTGGATATGTAAAAAGCATGACTAACTTTATAAATTATAATCAGCAACACCTGTGAATTATATTTTCTTACAGATATTGATTATGGTTGTCTTCATTGCTTGCTGTTACCTTAAACAGCTGATGACATTTTGCCTATATTGTCTCCCATCTCTTTAACTAAATGAAATAGAGTTTTCCAATCTTCTTTTGTAATATTTTAAGTACATCGGTTTTGGATCCAGTTTTCCTAACCCCTTAGAATTGGTGCACATATTTTAATTGTGATATATTTTAGTTGTAAATTAGCTTTATTGGACAGATGTTTTACTCCCTGTCAAAATCCAGGATATGACCTGTGGAAGGTAGGAACTAATTGACCTGTTATATCATGTGTTTCATTCTTGACGGGGCATGAAGTACGATCTTTTTCTATTTTTCTTTTTATTTATTTATTTATTTGTCTTTAATGCAGTGTATTGAGATTATGCGCTGCTGTTTTGATCTATATCGATGGTTTAGGGTTTAGATTATGGGCAGTTAGATATGTGGTATTTGGCTGAAAGGCAGCTCAATACCTATTCAAATTTGTTTGGTTTTAAACGTCTTTCCTAGCTTTGATTGGGTGGTTTTTGTGTGAGCTGTCTGAGATCTGATGATTAGTATATCATTAACGAGAGATTGAACTACTTGATGGTTTTTGTGTGAGCTATTTGATGGTTTTGTGGATGATCTTTCTCTCCCTGTAGCTCCAGCCAAGAGGGGAGAGCTACATTACTCAGAACTACTTTTAAGCCAATTTTTATTGAAGGTTCTCTTTGCTTCAACATTGCATGCTTGAACTAATAGTCGAATATTAACATTGTCATAGAAAGTTAAGAACTCTGTTTTATTTTCAAGTGGATTAGACCATTTCTCAGGTGTGGACTTTTCTTGTTGATGGCTCTTGGAAAGATAAAGAGCATGCAGCAGGGATGGATGGCATGGGTTTGTCTCAACTCAGAACAAGTGGTGGTGGACCAGAGGGCTTCTTCTTACATTACCCAGCCCTTTGGCAGCAGAAACTCGAGTGTGTTTGGCAGCAGTGTAGTGGGCTAAGGATCAGGGCTTCACTAGAGTCTCCATCCTTATAGATTGCCAAGTTTTGATCAATCTTTTGGTAGACGGGAAAAGAAAAAAGAAGTTCATCAAGAGATTAGAATTAAGTCCAGGGGTTGTGGAGGACAGGGAGAATCAGAATGTCAGTGGCATTTATGAGTTTTATTCCCAACTTTATTCGAAGGAAGAGATGAGCAGACCGGAGATTGAAGGACTAGAATGGGGAACCATTGATCCGGAAATTGCAATATGGCTTGAAAGGCCTTTTGATGAAACAGAAATTTGAGAGGCGGTTTTTGATTGTGAGAGAGATAAAGCTCCAGGTCCGAATGGTTTTTCTATGGCTGTCTTTCAAGATTGTTGGGAGGTGGTGAAAGGGGATTTGTTGAGAGTGTTTTTAGAATTTTATGAGTCGGGAATTGTTAATTTGAGCTCGAATGCCACATTCATCTGTTTAATTCCTAAGAGAGTCAATGCTGTTAGAATTGGAGATTTTAGGCCTATTAGTTTGGTAACGTCATTGTATAAGATTTTGGGAAATGTTTTATCAAAAAGACTAAGGATGTCTTTACGGGATACGGTGTCTAGGGTACAAGGGGCTTTTGTGAAAGGTAGACAAATTTTAGATGTTGCCTTAGTGGCAAATGAAGTAGTGGAGGAATATAGGAGTTCAGGGAGGGAGGGCTTATTTTTAAGATTGATTTTGAGAAGGCATATGACAATGTGGATTGGCAATTTTTAGATTTTGTTATGGATAAGAAAGGATACGGAGGGAGGTGGAGATCTTGGATTAGGGGTTGTTTATCGACCTGCAATATGTCAGTTATAGTTAATGGGAAACCAGGGGAGTGTTTTAGGGCTTCGCGAGGGCTTCGACAAGGGGATCCTCTTTCTCCCTTCCTTTTTATTTTGGTGGCGGATGTTTTGGGCAGGATGGTTGATAGAGCTGAAGAAACAGGTCTTGTCGAGGGGTTGGAGGTGGGGAGGGATAAAGTTAGTGTGACCCATTTACAATATGCGAATGATACTATCTTTTTTTCTACGGGGGATGAAAACCACATACTCAACCTATATTCGATCTTGAGAATTTTTGGGCTCATTTCGGGACTCAAGGTTAATTTGGGAAAAAGTAGTGTGGTGGGCATTAATATGCTGCAAGAGCAACTTCAGAACAGGGCGTCTCTTTTAGGTTGTGGTATAGGGTCCCTTCCGATTGAGTATTTGGGTCTTCCTTTGGGGGGTAATCCTAGGAGTGAAGCTTTTTGGACTCCAATAATGGAAAAGATTGGCAAAAGATTGGAAGGCTGGAGCAAGGCTTTACTATCTCGAGGGGGAAGGTACACTTTGTTTAAGACTGTTTTGAGCGAAATTCTTATCTATTATTTATCTTTGTTTAAGATTCCGGTTAAGGTGGCGAGGTCAATAGAAAAGTTGATGCGGGATTTTCTTTGGGAAGGTAAGGATGAGGGGAAAAAGGATCATTTAGTGAATTGGGAGGTGGTGTCGTTACCTAAGGAAAAAGGGGGTTTGGCTATCGGTAACATTGTAGCTAGGAACTTGGCCCTTTTTGGCAAGTGGTTATGGAGATTTCCACTGGAGATTGATTCATTATGGCATTCGGTTATTAGAAGCAAATATGGGATTCAGGACAATGGTAGGGATTCACGAGTGATTTTAAGGGGTAGTTGCCGTGCTCCTTGGAAGTCAATTTCTCAAATTTTTACATGTTGGTCTCGACATCTTTCTGTGAGGGTGGGTAATGGGGAAGTTGTTCAGTTTTGGGAGGATGTTTGGATGGGTCAATCTTCTTTTGCTGCGGATTTTCCGCATCTTTATCGAGTGGCTCGTTCTCATAATTCTTCAATTGCTTCCATGGCTTGCTCTCTCTTAGCTCCAATTGCTTGGAATTTTGATTTTTTTAAAAATCTTAATGATAGGGAGACTTCACAGTTGGTTTCTTTATTATCTAGAGTTGATCACTTCTCTTTATCTCCTCTTTTGGAGGATGTGAGGGTTTGGGCACTTCATCCGTCTGGTATATTTTCTTGTAAATCCTTTTTTGATTACATCATTGATAATCCTCAAATTCCTCAATTCCCTTTTTGTAAAAAAGTTTGGAAGGCTTGTGCTCCCTTAAAGGTAAAGGTGTTCATGTGGGCCTTGGTTCATGGGGGAATTTTGACCAATGATACATTGCAGAAAAGGAGACCAAATCGTCTTTTAAATCCTCAGTGGTGTATTCTGTGTTGTAAGAGCGGGGAATCCGTGGATCACTTATTCTTGCATTGTCCAATAGCTTTGAATTTATGGCATAGATTGTTTCGTGTTGGAAACGATATGTGGGTGGCCCCAAAAAGGAGTGTGCATATGCTCTTAATTGATTTTCATACATTTGGTGGATCGAAGAGAGCCAAAATTTTATGGACTTGTGTGGTCTTTGCAACTTTTTGGGTGCTATGGTGGGAGCGAAATCAGAGGTTGTTTGAGGATAAGTTTCAGGAGGTGGATTGTTTACGGGATCATGTTTGTCACTTATCTTCTTTTTGGGCGTCGGGAAACTCTTTATTTAAAGGAGTTCCACTCTTTTTGTTAGCTAGAGATTGGTTGGCGGTGTGTGCTTTGTAAGCTTTTGATTGTTGTTAGTTGGTTAGGAACTTTTTCATGTTGTCTTTTCAATGTTTTGTAATCAGAGGATGTCTCATCCTCTTCTCCCTTTTTCAGTTTTATTAATAAAGTTTTTGTTGTTGATCAAAAAAAAAAAAAAAATTGCTAGTAGTTTAGTGTTCTTTTGTATTTCTAAAGTTTCCCGAAGTGTAATTCAACTAACCCATGAGATGGCGAAATCTGTAACCTTATTATTTGATAAGTAATATCATATTTCTATATCTCCTAAAAAAATCATTTTTTTAAAGTTTTTAGATCACTTAATTTAGATAAATTGAAAAATTACAAAATTTGTGCAATTTTTTTTTTCCTCAAAAATTCATTGAATGTAAGAAAAATACAAAAATAAAAATAAAAATAAAAATGAAAATAAAAAAAATTCAGGTAGACTTCAATATATATATATATTTTAAAAATTTGATATCACAATTGTAGACTTCCATGAAATGTTAACCATCAGGTCACATTTGATTGCTGAATTATTTCTTATGAGTTTAAACCATCTGGTCATGTTTGATTGTTGAATTATTTTTTATGAGTTTAGATACAATGAGATTATTAATAGTATTTGTGTGTTGAGATTTGATAGGATGGATTGGATATATGATAGCTGAAGGATTGGATATATGAATGTGATTGTGGGGATAAGTTACACCATGAGATAATAGTTTCGATAAATGATTGGATAGAAAGAGTGAGATATTATATTTCGTTACAATAAAATAAAAATGTAATTATTTTTTTTTACTGTTGGATGAAGAAAAAGATAATTCAAAGGCCTCCACACTATCTATGGTATTATTTAATCCCTCCATTTTTTTCTATTTAATTTTCGATACTAGTATTCAAATTATTCAAAATTTGGTACCATGCAAAACAAATGCCGAATTAGACTATCTAGTGAGACCTACATATTCCCTACCTCTAATCCCTTTCTCCTTATCCTGCAATCAAACACCAGATTAATAATACAGTGAACCCCACATTTCCACCACTTTCAAATCAAAGGTTTGTTTGAATTCTTATTTTATGCTTAGATTCTTTTCAGTCTATTACCTTATTTCGGTATCCTTGGACCTTACTGCTTGTGTCCATTTTAAGCCTACTAGTTATCTTTTATGCTTGTGCTGTGGTGTTTTGCGTAGTTCTGTGTTTCTAGTATCATCTCTTCTCTTGTTTATTTTCTAGTGTCATCTCTTCTCTGTTGCATTAATGTTGAAAAAAGGTTTTCTCCTTAGTTCTATATCAGGTAAAAGAAGATCATCGAAGAGGGTCTGGCTAAGCCAGAAGTCTCTTGTTTGTGACATAGCCCCTTCTCAGTGTATGCCACCATATGACATGTTCTCTTACATGGATCCTGTTGAAGTGGCTTTAATTAAGGATGCCTTTTACGATGATTTTGATTTTGATTGGGAAGCTGTTGCGGGTGCCTATCAAAGCAATGGAGTCTGATACCTCATTAGAGGAGTTGGTTGGGAATGTTAGTAGGCAAGAACAAAGGAAGACTCATGATTCATCTGTTGTGCCTCCTAATACCTCTTCAAAAATGGAAGATTTATCTGCTTCCCCCAAATTAGATGACAAAGGTGATGATGCATCCCATAGTGGTGGTAGTTGGCCAGGGTCAGGAACTAGGAACAAACCTAACTTCAAAGCATCAAGGAGGAAGAAGCAAGTGATTATGGGATGCAAATTTCTACTCACTGATTCTAGGATCCGAGAGGATCTAAAAGTTGGTAGAAAATTTGAGTTTTTTCATTGACCTTCAAGAGAAAGAGTTTAATCTAGCTGATATGCAGATCGACCAATTGGATATTTAGTGCAATACGTGCTCGGGTAATCTTAGTGAGGACATTCTCGAATCTAACTTAGAGACAAGTCCTACTTTTGCGCCCCACAACCCAGCCAACATTATAGCTGAGAACATCTCCGGAACAAGCTCTCAAACTTTCAAATGATGTCTCCAAAACATTTCAACATTCCCAAAGTAATTTTGTGAGTGTCATCAAATATGGTCGGGAAACGAGTGGTGTCCTAGCGTGGGGTGGTTCTAAGCAAATTCAAGCATTACCATTTAGCTTGAAGGGAAGATCACGCAAGCCTTTTTCAATAGATCACACGAAGCAGAAACTTGAGCATCACATAAAAGATGGCTATATTGACCCAAGCCTTTTTCGAGTCCCACTCAGACAGACTCTGCGTTTTTTGATATGACATCGTCCAGGTATGGTCTTCCGTTTTTACTAGTTCTTGTGCAGGTGTTTTGTAGCCCTTTGCTTGTGGATGACTTGCCGCTTGACCTTCGTTCCCTTGAGCGGTTGTGTGGTTTTCTAGGCTTTGTTTATTTTGCCTTATTTTCTGTCGGAGTATGTTATTTGTTCTAAGACTATTGTACTTTGTCTTGTTATTATGAATGAAGTTCTTATATTTGCCACAAAACAAAAAATATATATATATATATATATTGGAGGCATAGGATGATCATTGACTCCTCAAGGCAAGCGCATCAACGTCCGCCACTTCACAGTAGGCCAGGCCACCAAAAATGGAAAATAGAAATGCTAGAAATCAAGAAATCAATATATATATTAAAAAAAAAAAAATGTATAGTCCAAAATCAACAGTTGTATTCTATGCTTGAAATGAATCTAGATCACATATTCTTTTTCTTGGTATGGTCAGTTTCTTGGCCTCTCTAGAACTGAAAATGGAAATTCAGTTAAGCCAAATGCAACCTAACAGAAGTAGGCATTCTTTACAAAAATGCTTTCAATGAATATTTTCGATAAGTAGATTGCAGCAGAAACCAGAAAACTTCCTCTCTCTTCAACCACATGTTAAAAACATACATGTATTTCCTAACATGTTGTAAAACACATTCTCTGCAGTGATGACAAAAAAAAAAGAAAAAAGAACACCTTTCCAATCACAAAGTACCATAGCCTTTCAATTGTTGTCTAGTGCATATTATTTGGCACAGCATTGCTCAGTATCATAGTTTTTAAGGTTTCAATACCTTTTGGCTTCAACAAAATCCAATAAGTTTTATGCTTGTAACTGAAATTTCATTTTACTTCACAGATGTGAAAATAGGACAACATTAGGTCATGCATTCATGAATACATGGTGCAATTGGTAGTGTGGAATTTATAGACTTGACCACAAAACTGGACTCCATAAATGAAATAAAGAAATTCAGAATGGTAAAAGAAGACTTTTAATGGTCTCAAAAACAAAAAGCATTAGCACTACTACTTAGAAATAGGAGGCTCCCCCAACCACTTTGCACGAAAGCCCGTTCCCTTACAATCATCACAGCATGTTGATCCCTGGGAGAAACATCAGCAGAGTAGAATATGGGGATATGTCAATAATATTTGCCTTCATGATGCAAGAAAAAAAAAGAAGAAAAAAAGAAGAGAGCTTGATTTAGCTATTTTAACTTACCTTCCCAGCACAAATAACACAACTGCTGTTTCTGGATGGTACTTGGCAAAGCATGTTGTCGCCAAGAATAAAGAAACCTGTACCACCACACCATTTGCATTCAACATGCCCGTTTGAATCACAAGAAGAGCAAGCAATGGGCCTTGGTTGCTGCATGCATCAGGGACGTGCGAGATATTAGGAGGGAAAAAAGGAGACCATAAAAAGTACAAGACAACCACTACAAAATCATAAAGGTATTTCCAGTGCCATTAAGAAGATCCTGTTAAAGGAAGAGTAATATTTGAAATCCACATCTACCCAAACGGACCCTTGGTACTTTAGGATTTCCCAACTAATACTTGATGTGAAAAAAAAAAAAAAAATCAGCAAAGCATCATGACAAATATTTTTGCATCAGCAACAGAATTTGGTTGACAGTCCCTTTTTATGTCGTTTTTAATTTAATTGTGCTCCATCAAAGAAATAACTCTAGTAATTCAAAAGTCAACTTATCATCTCACTCAAATGGCCCTTTTTTGTTTTTGTTTTTGTCTTCCCCTAGTCTATATACACTTCGAACTAATATCATAGAGAAATCTGTAATTGGTGTGATCGTTTCTCCCTATGGCATGAGATCAAATTTCTCTTCCAATTTTCTCTAATCTAGTAGTCAACCAGTGCTATGTCTTTTTTGTAACAATTGAAAAATTAAAAGAAACAGAAACTGGTGTTCACAAATGTAGTTGATTTACTTTCACCGTAGCTTATGTAGGATGCTTTGCCCTACTGGCGACCAATGCGTAAAGACAGTAGTTGACAGGAATTTGTGACCACTGACCATCCGTGTCTAACACAACTTCAAGCAGTACGGTTCACCTAGCCACAAAAGTTCTGCCTTCATTATTCAATTCATTAGGTACCCATACAAAAGATTTCTCAAAAAAAAAAACTATCCTCTCCATAAAACACAAAAAAATAATCAAAACCTAATGTAGAAAAATGGCGAATTCATCAATGCGTGTTCTATGTTTGCTTCACTGTGGTAATTTATTATCTAGATTAAAGTGTTTGAAGAGGTTTGCCTAATTCATATTTTTGCTGTTGTTGAAATTTGCTCTCCGGTTCAACTAGGAAACTTCTATACAAGAGTTATCATTTTATTGTTAGGTTTTAAACTTCTCTCTTACATTCATGTTTAGAATCATCGCTCAATGCTATTTTTCATATGTGTTTCAGCCAATGATGGGTACCGTATATTCAGAGCTATCAGAGAAGCACATGAATTTTGTGCTGAAAGAAGGTGATTAATTACAAAACAAATTGAAAGAAGACTATTTGTTAATATGACAATGTCATTGCAAAAAATTGTGAAATATGCAATTATCACTCTTAAACATGGGTTTGCTGTGTTTTTTGGTATTGTTCAAATTGAAACCATAAAATCATCTAATTCAATAATATTATATTAAGCTATTCATGCATTTGTTATTGTTCTTCTAATTATTTTTATTACTGCAATGAGTTCATTTCGTTGTCAAATTAGAGTTGCTTTTAAAGAATCATTTTGTTGATTTCTCATATGTATTTTGATGCGATTCCTTATAACTATTGATTTTTTAAAGTGAATTTAAGTGAGTGATTTTGTTACAGGTGGCTGATCCGTATTAGAAACATTGGCTTATGTTGCTTCTCTTTATGTGTGTAGTCGGTGACTCTCATTCTAAACTTGATGATTAATTATTATTATTTTTAGTTAGATAGGATGATTACTCTTTTGTACCAAAATATTCATTCACCTTTCCTTGGAGGTACTGAAATTTGATAAAGTGAAAATGTTACTAGTTATGATAATTCAGTAACATCCTTTCATTGAAGGTTTGCTATACACGGGTCATTTTGACGTGGATTAAATTTTAAAATTTGCTATTTGGACTTAAATTTTAACAAATATTTTTAGATTCTATTCTTTGCTTATGCTACACTGAAATATAAAATTCATTATTTAGACTTTAATTTTGGAGTTTGTTATTTGAAATTTATGAATGTTTTTGTTAGTTTACTGTGTAGAAATAATTTTAACTTATTATTTGTGAAGTTTTAAATTGGAGTGATGTTATTATTTTGAATTGATTTATTACAATTGAATTCCATAGCATGTGTGGTACCAAAAAAATTGTTGACCGTGCCTATCCCTAGTCTTTCTATAATCTAAAATCTTTCTAACAACACTTCAAGTTTTCTAAAGTTATGATGCATCAATGGGTCATTATATATTTTTTTCTTTGTTTCTGGGTTTGGGTTGGCAATTCCTTACACATCTGAGATTATTGTAATAGTAGCAAATGCTGCTCATTCACATAATGTTATAGGGATGAACCAATTTCCACTCAAAAGAACAGGAGATCAATTTATCAAAAATAAAAAATAAAAAATAGAACAGGAGACCAAGCTCTTACACAATTCCTGATAATATTAAACTAACCACAAACAGGTTTATTAACACAGTACCGCTACATCCACCGAATTTTCCTGCCTGAATGAATATCTTACAATTTGGGCGCAGGGAAATTCGGTGAATCAAACATTATTGTTATTAACAAGTCGCAATCACAAATTATCATCACTTTAAATCAACCATAGGGAACCCTAATTTGACCGATCAATTTTCTTTTAACAACTTTCAACTAATCAATGAAGCGATTAAAACTAATTTCATAAACCGTTTAATTAATACGACTGTTTAATCAAATCACCAATTACTTAGGCTTTTTAGTTTCTTTATTTTTCTTTAGATTTTTCAACAAGAAAACAGAGTTGAAATGAAAACCCTAGAGGAGGCAATTATATTATACCTGAGAGATTAACCAAGCTTTTTCCATACGCTTAGCAAAGTTTGAGGAGCTCTCGTAAGAGTCCACCATTGAAGCTTGAATTCGAACACCACAAACCCTAGAATTCAAGACACGACAGTGGCGTATAGATTGGCCACCAATTGGGAGTCTTCTGGGCGATACGAAGCTGTTGTTGTTGCTGTTGTCTATCGATTTTATCGAAATCATCGGTCTGCAACAAACACAATTCGACATTTTCAACTCAATTTCGTTAACGATCTCAATTTTTTAGAGAGAGAAAAAGAGGTTTTTTAGAGAGAGAGAGTGTGAGAGAAAAAGAGAGTTTGGCGGGGAATGGAACGGCGGTCGCAAGAGCCGTTGGTTTATCTTCCGTCTGGTTTTGTGAAGAAGATGACTATGACCCGGCTATGGCCCGAATAGGGCCCACCTTTCTTTGCATCCATCAGGGATGATATCAGTGGACCATCCATTAATTAGTTCCAAATAAATAAATCATACAAACCTCAATTGAAATTTGTTTAAAATACAATTTGACTTGATTTCAAAATGAATAAATTATAAATACACCTTTTAATTAAAATATAAATCATTTTTTGTGGATCTAGAAATTATATTTCATCTCCCGAAATTTTTAATTTCATAACAAATTATCCATTTTATTAATAAATCATCAAGTCAATTAACAATTTTAATGATATTATAAATATGTTTTAATTAATAATTTAGGTAATTTTATTATTATATAGGAGAGTAATTATGAATTTTTTTTATAGTTAATTCTATTAAATAATTTTTTTTAATAAGGGGGTATTTGTAATTCTTCAAACTATTGGGGCAATCTGTACTTTAAGCAAATCTCATGAGGTTTATTTGTAATTTACCTTTTAAAAAATTATAAATTTTTTTCTCAAAATATTTTATTTAATAAAATTAATTAAAAAAATTAAATTTCTAACTGCTTTCTTATATAATAAGAAAATTACATGAATTATTATTTAAAATAAATTTATAATATCATTAATAATTACTAATTGATTTGATGATTTATTAATAAAATAAGTTATTTATTATATTGTAATTTCTAGAATCACATAGACTAATTTGTACCCAAAAACAAATAGACTATTCATTGGTCACTTATCTACTTAAACATTATTTTGGTTAATAAATATATCATTTTTTAAAAGGGAAATTACACATCAATGTATGAATAAAAAAATATTTTCAAATTAGTGACATTATTTATTGAGTGCTGCTATTAGCATTTCATGAATTATTTTAAACCCTTCAAATTTTAACCATTTTTTTTATTACAATAATAATCTCAAATAAAATTACTAAGAAGAACATCATTAATTTTAGAATACCCCATCTCACAATTAAATCCACACACCACTACATCATGAATTAGGGTTTATAAGAGTATCCACCTCTATCACCACCCATCCATCTTTCCCAAATCTTACCTTCAAAACTTATCCATCCTCAAAATCGTGAAAACCCTTTAGCGGTAATATTTTAACAATAACGGTAGCAACCATTTTATTACCTACACTTCTCCGGCAATGATAATGAGTGGAAGTTTTTTTAGTAACCACAACTCCATAAAACGAGAGGAGTACACAATAAAAGTTCAGAAGAAGTTCGTAGCTTTGATGGTGTTTTTAGTTCAGAGGAGATTGGCATTGTAATGATAAGTTTCTTTAAAAAAAAATGGCAAAAATAATAAAATCAGTTCATCATTTTTTCGGTACTGAACTCCCGAACAAATGATCGAAATTTGGGAAGATAGGCCCGAACATTGTTTATAGTTTGGGAACCGGTAACCGAATATTAATCACCGAAGAAAAAGATGAGGCGACAGAGAGAGAAAGAGAGAGAGAGAGAGAGAGCAGAGAGCAGAGACAATAATCACACTTGGTTCTTTTTCTTCTTCTTCGTGGGTTTTGTTAGAGTTTTTGGAAAAGATGTTTTTTAGAGTGTGAGGGGTGTGCATTCAATTGAATGAGTGGAATGTTTTCATAAGGATAATTTTGGTATTATTTGGGGGGATAAAAGAAATTTTAAGGGTTTCAAAATTTATAAGTTGGGTACAAAGAAATTAGGGGTCCAAAATAATAGATAGGGTGCTAATAGCACCACTCTATTTATTCTATCATTTTTTAAAAAGGAAATTACATATCAATGTATGAGTAAAAAAAATATTTTCAAATTAGTGACATTATTTATTCCATCATTTTTGTTCGGTAATGTTCAGCAAGCAATTCGAACAAAAATGACAGAACTTCGGGCATTGGAGGAGGTGCCATTTTACTCACAACACCAGATTTTGAACGATTACATGGGCTTCGTCGTGAGGTTGATGAGCTTCTTGAGAAGGATGAAATTTTCTGGTTTTAGCGAGCACAGGAACACTCCCTTCTTTTATGTGAAAGCTACCCAATGACATCAAAAGAAAAGAATTGAAGGTCTGATGCATGCCAACCATAGTTGGTTCACTTCGGAAGATGACAAGGCCAATATTGCGGTGGACTATTTTGTGAAGTTATTTACTTCTTCTTGTCCATGGGGTATGGAAACGATTCTTGACTCAGTTAGGTCACGGGTTGTTGGGGAGTTACAAGTCATGTTGTCCAACCATTTTTTTTGTACACAAGGTCTTCATGGCTTTACATCAGATGCATTCAACTAAAGCACTTGGCTCGAATAAGAAGCACGCTTTATTTTCCAACGCTTTTGGCATGTGGTTGGCTATCAAGTTACACAGGTTGTTTTGGACATTTTGAATCACTTGTAGAGTGTTGATGCAATTAATGATACATACATTGTTTTGATCTCGAATAAAAAAAATTGAAAGCAATGGCAGAATTTTGGCCTATTAGTGTGGGTGTTGATTTCTGATCACATAACCAAACAGGGAACTCAGCTAGAGAGCACCAACATAATATATTAAGCCTAAACAACCTGTCACAAAAAGATAAGAATCCGGCGGTGGTTCATCCATCCGGGGGCACTCCGACGATCAAGTCAGTAATCAATATTTCTCAAAGATACAAATTGTGCTTAAACTCACAAGAAAGAACTGATGATTCTCAATATCTCACACATACCTCAGACCCACGGGGGTGCCTTGTTTTTATAGCCAACACTGACCTGATCCTTGTAGAAGCCTTACTTCAGTAGACTCGGGCTCAATGCTCATCTTGGATTCTCAGATAGATAGGGATAAACTCTTTATGAGCTTTATCTTTATTCAGACTGTGATCCTCCCTTGTTCTAGGACTCTTGTCTCTTATCCACTCATCTTAGATTCCGGTATCTCCGCAAATAACCTCGGCCTAGCCGAGATCACCTCGGTATTAGGACCAGGCCACGTGGCACCTCGACTGACACTCCGGCGTCACCTTGGCCACGTGCTGTCATTCACAAAAAATATCCCCACAACTGCCCCCTAGGTTCTATTACCTTGGCAACCTGAGGTGATGGAACCTACATTGTTTCTTCCTACAGAATGTCGGCTAAAATTCATTCTTTCCTTCAACCGAGATCATGACTCGTCGGTTTCGAGTACTCAGGACTCAACTGTCCATCTCTATCAGTGACTAAGAACCAAGTTCCTTGAGTTCTTTAACCGAGATCGTTCTCCTAATCGAGGTTTTTGATTCAATAAATCAAGAACTCCAAGAGTTTTATCTGCACATGAGCTGTCACGTTCGGTTTTCTCAATCGTTTCCACCACGCGACCCTTTCTCATTGGTTCGTACTTGACACGCGCTATCAGGTTGCATTGTTTCTGCACATGCCACCTGATAAACACGTCATCCAAAGCATTTCATTATGGTTTGCCGCTTTTTCGAGTTTTTGACAAAACTTTTCCTTCTCTCTCTGTCTTTTCACTTTTACAATTCACAATTTTCCCTTGTCTCTCAAACTCTCTCTCTCTAATATTTGCAAATCTTCCATTGTTGCATTCACGAGCTCTCTACAATTGCATTTTTTGTTACCGCCGGCACACCACTCATCATTTGATTTTGATCATTCAGCTTGTCTGACTCCGGTGTATCTCACTCCGGCTTCAATCGGTTAGTTCTCCGATTCCTTTTTATTTTAACTTTAATTCTCTACTGTTGCTTACTATTCTTTGCCATGCTCATACGACTTCCTTTTGAATTTTGCTATACGTTTCACTTCACACCTGTTTTTGTGGAATCTGTATATGCATTTGTAGTTGTTCTTTATTTCTATCTTCGCGCTTTGGTTATCATTTCTTGTTTCTTGAATTTGTTTGATGTAACATAATTTGTTCCTGAATTCGAGAGTGTGAGTATTGCTTCTAGTTTTTGCACTTTGCCTTGCATATCCTCACTCATTGTTCTGAGAATTTATGATTTTCTTTATTCTTGAATCTCGGTTGCTTTCTTGATTTCTGAATCATACTCTTTTTCTGCTTTTTTTGTTGCATTTCCAGATTTTTGTCTTCAATTCCTATTTCTGTAGTTCCTAGATTTGGGATTTGCTTTAGAACCTTGTTCCTTAGGAAAATCGAAACAAATTCCCTTAGATCTTCAAAAACCCTTGCACCAATACCTGTTTAAGTTTTAGCCAAGGTTTGTAAACCTATATCAATCATTCTGCTGCCCAACCCCTTTTTGCCGAGATAATGGATATATTTAGGTAGAGGGTAGACACCCCAGAAAAACTAGAGCATTTTAGGCGGGAGTTCTTTATCCCAGCTGCCGTTTGAGGTTAGCTGGGGAGAAAGACTCTATCATGCCTGTTGGAGACTCCATGCCCTTCCCTGTTGTTGCATTTATTGAATGCGAACTTCGATTTCCCCTAGATACTTTCTTCCGAGAAATTCTTCACTATTACAAACTCAACCCCATGCAACTTGCCAGAAACTCATATAGGGTTATCAATGGCATAATCGAACCAACACACCAAGAAAAGGCTAGGATCACACTAGCCAATATCCAATTCTGCTATACCATGTGTGGCCTTAAGTCTGAAAAAGGCTACATACACTATCTTAAGCTGAGATCCACCACCTTCAAACTAATAGCTGACCTCCCAGACTCTAACAAGGGTGTTGAAGATGATTACTTTATCATCTCGGACAACTAGGAGTTTGCTTTTGATGACGATCTTCATCTCTATCCTCTGCGCCGAGCAATTTTTAAAGAGGGTGGTGGTAAGACTTATCATCTTACTGTAATTCCATTTTGGTTAAGGCTTGCCAACTTATTCATCTCTACTAATGTTTGCTCTTTGTTCTTTGCAGTTCTCTCTCAGCCAGCTAAGGGATTTCGGCAATCATACGTCCCCAGCTGAGATCTAAAGAAGCTCTTGGATCTCCCTGTGCAAAGACGCAAGGCCCCTCTTCTGTTGAATTACATACCAATATACAAATCGGCTTTGCTCGACGTCCCTCGGAGAAGTCAAACTCCACCGTCTGCCTCAACCTCTTCAGTCACTTCTTCACCAAGAGCTGATCAGGCTTCCTCTTCTGATCCAGTTGAGTTGCCATCAACCTCTGCCCCCCAACTTATCTCAATATCCCAAATACGACACCTTAACAAAGCAATACGTGCGAGAACTTCGTAGCCACAAACGTCAAGACTCTGAGGTGTCAGCTTACGATCCAGCAAACCCACTCATTGTACTTCCAGCAATTCACTTTGGCACCAAAGTTACCTTTGCTGCAACCGCCGACGATATGGGCCGAAAAGCTATTATGGAAGACCTCTTGGCCGACTTGCCTTGAGTGGTTACTGTCTCCTCTTCTCCATCAGAGTCCAAGCCCAAGCCTAAGGCAAAAAGGGTGAAGCGTGCCAAGGCAAAAACTACTGTGACTCAAATTGACACCAAAGACATCGTGCCGATCTCGAGATTGGCAGAGGTTGAGAAAAGTGCCTCCAACGCCGAGAAGAGGCCTACTGAGGCCGAACCATCTAATGCCGCTCGGTCGAAGAAATTGAGGTTAAAAACCACCGCAAACCCAAGTGCTTTCAAAGCCGATGAACCTTAGGCCCCTGCAATCATGATTGGTGATAAGCCAATGAAGGCTGGTGATAGCGCTATCAACAGTATCAAGGTCGGCGCTGCTCTTTCCATAGTCGTGCTCCTTCCAACTGATCTCAATCGTATGGTCGAGATTAATGAATATGAAAATTTTGCTCTGATGATGCAGCATTCCATCTTGGTAAGTTTCTAACACTTGGTACTTTTGCATACAGTTTCTTTTCTCTCAAAATCTATAAAGCAGTTCGCAAATGGTTCTCATGTTCTTCCCTGCTTTTGGAGTAAATTAGTATATCATCAATAAAGACAACAATGAATTCATCCAGAAATTGTTTGAACACCCTATTCATTAAATCCATAAACGCTACAGGTGCATTGGTTACCCCGAATGGCATTACCAAAAACTCATAGTGCCTATATCTAGTTTTGAATGTTGTTTTCTCTACATCTTTTGCTTTAACTTTTAACTAATGATAGCCCGATCAGAGATCAATTTTAGAAAACACTTGGGCTCCTTGTAGTTGGTCAAATAAATCATCTATCTGGGGCAATGGATATTTATTCTTGATAGTTACTCTATTCAGTTCTCGGTAATCGATACATAATCTTAAGGACCTATCATTCTTCTTAACAAACAAAACTGAAGCACCCCAAGGGGAAGTGCTCAGACGGATGAATTTATTGTCTAACAGTTCTTGGAGCTGGGCTTTCAATTTTAGTTCAGAAGTTGACATTCTGTATCAAGTCTTGGAAATAGGTTGTGTTCCAAGTACTACATCAATAGTGAACTCAATTTCCCTATCAACTAAGTTTCCAGGCAAGTCATTCGGAAACACGTTGGGAAATTCAAAAGCAATAGAAATAGTTTCCACATTAGAATTATCATAAACCTCAGTCAAAACACAACACATGTAACCCCTACATCCCTTTCTACGCAGTTTCACAACTTTCATGGCAGAAATCAGGTATGGGGGATGAATTACCCCATTCCCAATAAACACAAACTCAGGTAAGCCAGGTGGACGAAATACAAAAAATTTATTTACACAATAAATAGTGGCACAGTACTTAGTCAACTAGTCCATACCCAGAATACAATCAAAATAATCAATGTTCAAGGGTAGTAAATCAACATACAATGTCATTTCACTAATCATAAGATCACATGCCGGATAAACATAAGCACATATCATAGAACCCCTAGACGGTGCAGATACAGATAGCAAACAGTTCATAGATTCTAACGGTCTAGTTAATTTTCGAGAAAAAGCATGCGATACAAATGAATACGTGGAACCAGAATCAATCAGCACATATGCATTCTGAGCACAGATAGAAATTATACCTAACACTACTGATTCAGTGTTTTGTACATCCCTAGGCACCAAGGCGAATACTCTCCCTTGTCTTAACGTTTCATTCCCATTGTTGCCCCTGGCATTAGTTCTGGTATTCGATCTGGCCACTGAAGCAAACCCAACTGAATTTGCTGCGGGGTGACTGGGATTTCCGGATCCCAGTGGACAATCTTTTATCATATGGCCAACTTTGTCACACCGGTAACAAGCACCAGATGCACGATAACATACTTCCCTATGTTTCCTGCCACAATCTGGACAGTTGGGTATAGATCCATTACTTTTACCAGAACTACTGAAGGATCCTGTGTTTTGCTTCTTTGAAAATGATCAGCCCTTCTTGAAATTAAACCTAGCCCTCTTGCCTTTCCATTCAGTTGATGGAATTGTAGCTTGTTTATTTGCCGCCAGAATGGCTTCTGCCATCAGTGCTTTATCAAGGACGTCAACATATGTAGGTAATTTCAGCACACCGACTTGGTCATACACTTCCAAGTCTAATCTCCCTTCAAATTTTCGAGCCTTTTTGTAATCCGTGTCGACCATATGAAGAGCAAATCTGGCCAACTCAGAGAATTTAGCTTCGTACTCGGCTACAAACATCTTCCCTTGCTTAAGTTCTTGAAATTCGGACACTTTCCGATCTCTGAAGCATTGGGGAAAGTATTTATCATAAAAGATCTCATTGAAACGGGTCCACGTCATATTCCTATTACTACCTCGAATTAACAACCACCATCTATTGGCTTCATCTTTTAAGGTGTAGGTGGCCAAAATAACTTTTTGCATCTCAGTGCAAGGAAATACCTTGAATAATTTTTCCATTTCAAGCAGCCATGATTCTGCCTTCAACGGCTCAATGCCACCCAAGAAAGTTGGTAGTTTCATTTTCATGAATTTCTACGTTAGGTTGCTGATGTCATTATTATCCGGTTCAACTTGGACTGGAGGGGGTGGAGGAGGCATTAGTTGTTGTGTTTACTGCTGTGCTATTGTTTCAGTTAGAGCGATAATCATCTGTTCCATTCAGCTCATGCGAGCTTCTGAGGATTCACTTATATCATTACTTCTTGCATTCTCCATTAGCTATAGGTAAACACAACAATTATAAATATAGGGATAATTTTGCTCATTTCCTTCAATTCAAATTTAGTTTTCTCATTTATGAATAAAGATTACCACACACTCACACATGCTGACGAAATGTCCCTAATCCTTTCTAGGACATCCTATAGCTTTTATGGACTCGTGTGTGCGGTTTAATACATGCTCTGATACCATTCTGTCACGACCCAAACCCGCCTCTATAGGTTTAGTGTCGTAACCGGCCAGTAATCCTTGGATTGCCGAAGGCCTCTTAATAGAATAACATTTAATTGGGGACTGTGGAAGCAAATATACCAAATATGAATAGTCCATAGAGCCATGCAAATATACATGGGACAGAAATTTGAAACCTTATATAATATATTCATATATGTGACATCATGATGCATTGGTCTTCATCACATTTGATACAGTTGTAGCCTAAAAAGGAAAATAGCTACACAAAACATAAGACTTGTTCGTATTACAAACAAAACTATAAGGTCTTTACTATTGCCACTTGGACTTGACTTGATCACACTAGGGAACCTCCTCGGAGGCACAATGGTTGGCTGACGAAACAGAGGTGCCAGATCCTCAACTTTGGGTCTGGTTACCTATATAAATAATATAAATAGTGAGCAGAAACCCAGTGAATAATAACAAAGTAAAGATTTTAATGAATGATACCCAGAATAGATTTCAAATCTCGTAGCAAATCATAATCATAATCAGGTTTATAGCAGAAACAGAGTCATAGTCTTATTCATATTCAAATCATGTGTGGTACATCCATTAGCATAAACACGTCTCTTTGGTCAAGCATATCAAGCTCCAAAAGGAACCTCCAGTACCGGGTAACATATCTCTTATATGAGCTACAGTATTGTTTCCCCTGAGCAAGGACCTATGCCACGGTATTATCTCCCCCGGGGGAGGGCTTCATGACCATAAGCCACAGTATTATGTCCCCTCGGCGAGGGCCTCTGTTAAGGATACCATAATTACTTTTCAAGAAACTTGGACAATCATTCATTCATACAAAACATGGTATTTCAGAAAATTGATAATTTCATATCATCAGAAAATAATTACAGTCAAACACAACTTTACAGAGTTATTACTCACAGATAACCGGTGGCTCCAAATAGACGAGTAGAGTAGGTGTTCACTTAACTTGAGGCGTGTGACTTACATAACATGACCGATACATACATTGAGACACACGCTCGAATTGTACATAACTTATTTCATTTGTCCTTAGTGTGTTTCTAGCCTTTATCCTCATTAGAGTGTTTTAATCTTGGCCTAGGAATGCCTAGGATGGAATAAGGATGCAAAAAAATGTACTTGAAAACATTTTTCAAAACTTACTGAAAACAGGGTCCACGCTCAAGCGTGGCTTTCCTCACTCGAGCGGACATTCAAAATAAGAGGGTCTGCTTGAGCATAACTTCCTTCACTTAAGCGGTCTGCAAACTTTGACAAAAGTACTGGTTGCTTGATTTTCACGCTGGATGGACATTCGATTCCCGCTCTAACGTGAGACTCAGACCTTCGCTCGAGCATTACTTTTGTAGCTCGAGCGATCTGCAAAACATATGAACTTCTGGGAGCATGCATTTCACACTCGAGAAGACATTTGGTCGCTCGAGCTGAAGTGCAAGATCATAGAGTCGCAGTTCGAGCATAGAATCCGTCGCTCGAGCGGAGAGGCAAAATCTGGCAATTCCAGATTGCTCTCCTTGAGTTCAAACTCGAATTCAACCTAATCAAAACACAGCTCTTGGCCGTAAAACTTGAAAAACACTTACAAACTTACAAAACATGAAGAATTAAGGATTATTTCGCAAAATCAAGGCCCAAAAGTAAGTAAATTGGCCAAAATTCAACTTGAAACTTCAAGGATATGATATGAACTTGTCATGCATATATTGACTTGAGTTCTTAGTTTCCAAAACATGATCAAATGAGGTCTAATGGTGAGAAATGTTATGAATTCTTCAAACCATGCTAGAATTACAACATGCATGTGAGAAAAGCTTTAACAACAACTTTAAAATGCTATGAAACATGCATGCATGTATGGAAATGACTTAGCTTTCTTCAATTCTAGTTCAATTCCCTTATGAATTCACCTATTTCATTTGTATTCATGTACTAAATGACTCAATCCCAAGGTTGTAAGGTTGAGCTCTTACCTAGGCTACTCAATTGAGCTTCACTTAATCAAAATCTTGAGTAATTCTCCAATCTCCTAGCAATGGCCTTCTCTACTTTAAGTTTGGTCCCAAGTTCTTTAGTCTCTCACTCTCTCCTACGTTGAGCTCAAAGATGGGGGAATGAGGATGTCAAAAATGTGTAGGAAGAGATAGGAGTGGCCTTATATAGGCTTGGGCATAAGTGTTATTATTTATTAATCAAGTTAATCAAGTAGACATTAAATTATTTTAATTTAATCGTTCCGAACCAAATTTCAATTAAACCTACCATAAAATTCTAAAAATTCTAATTAACACATAAATCAAGTCAATTTCAGAATCGAATGCCAATAAGGCCTTCAATTCGTAATCCGAAACGGAAACATGAACAAATTTTTCTACGTTAAAACATATATTGTAATAACCCTCACCACTGGTTACTGATAACCCAACTGATTACTGCTAAACTAAGACTGAACATGATTAGTAACCGAATCGATTGAAATACTGAACTGACTGACTTAAGTCTGAAACTAATTGATTGAGTATATAGTTTAAATGCATATCTATCTGTTGACTGTTAAACTTATCTGTCCATGTTTTATGTTTTAAATTGCGAATTGAAGGCCTTATTGGTGGCTAAATCTGAAATCGATTAATGTTTTATGATCATTAGAATTTATGTGATTTAATGTTGTATTTATCTGAAATGTGATTTAGTATGATTAAATTAGATTAAAATAAGCTAAATTACGTAAGTTAGGTTTATTTACTATCTTGCTACCATTAGTGGGCCACTAGCTTAGCACTTTTGGGACTCATTCATATGCCTTACAATACATTTGCTCAGCCATTTTCCTCAGCCATTTGAGAGTTATAACTAGGGATGTAAGAAAAATCGAAAAAACCGACCAAACCGATTGAACCGAACCAAACCGGCTATATTTGGTCTGTTTTTTAACAAGAATCAGTCTGTGCGGTTTTTTAATTTGATTTTTTCCGGTTTTCGGTTCGGTATCGGTTTAAGCACCTTGTGCACCGATCTAAACCGAAACCGACCGTTTCAACACATATTGTATTTATAATATATATATAAATATAAATATAATCTAATAATATAATGATATTAACAAATATAATTAACCTTATCATCTTTATAACCTAAGTTTGTAAACTCTTATTATATTAATTTTAACTCTAACTCATTATTCTCGAAGCCTTAGTATTTTTAAATTTTTTTTTGTTTTTATTTTTGTTAATTTAGAAATTGAAATATATTAAATGGATGGATTGGATATGTTTGAACGGTAGACAAATAACTAATTTAATATTTTTATAAAGATTAATGATTATATTTAAAAGTGACTCAAGTTTGAAAAATCCTAAACCGATTAAATCGCACCAAACCGAACCATTTCAATCGGTTCGGGTCGGTGCGGTTTGATGGGAAAAGGGGTCTGTATCAGTGTTCAAAATAATAAAACCGACATTATCGGTTCGGTGTAATTTTTTACCTATATACCGACCGTACCGAACCGATTACATCCCTAGTTATAACCGACCAAGAGAGTGTGAGAGAGAGAATTGAATTCAAATTGGTGGCTTGCTTGAAATTGAAAGAATTGAAGAGAGGATTGCAAACTTAAGCTTCTAGTCTTATAGTTGGAAACTTAAGGTAGGAAATTCAACCTTTTATTGATGTATTGAAGATTGTTCTTTCATGGTTCATGGTCCATTTGAGGGTAGAGCCTAGAATTGGTGCTAATTGTTGAATGGAAGCTTAATCTTTGCATGCATGTTTATATCCTTGCATTTGGATGTTGATTTCATGGCAATTGGTGCATGCATGTTCATATTAGTGTTATAGTCCATGAATTCATCTTATTTCTGAAAAGATTGGCTCCTTGGAGCAAGTATTGAAGCCTTGGAGTTGTTTACATCCATGCATATACATGTTTACCATGTTCTTGAAGGTTTGGTTTGAAATTGGATTTAATTGAACTACCTTTGGGCTTTGATTTCTCAAATTGATCTTTGAAACATGTTATATTATAAGTTTTGAAGTGTTTTCCAGAAAATTAGCACAAGATGATCGAAATTTATGCATTAAAACTTGGAGTTCAAATCTGGAAATTCCAGATTTTTGACTCCTGCTCGAGCGGGGAATTCGAGCTCCCAGCATCTTGCACTGTTTTGCAGTCCGCTCAAGCGGGACCTTGTGTCTAACGCTTGAGCGGCTATCGAGCGCCCATCGAGCGTGATTTTCACACATCCAGTACTTTTGCCATGTTTTGCATTCCGCTCGAGTGTGGAAAGTGACGCTCGAGCAGGGAATCTTTGTCTGCATTTCTGCTCAAGCGGGGAAACCCACGCTCGAACGAGACCTCTGATTTTCTGAAATTCTGAAAATGTTTTCTGAATGCATCTTTGCATCCTCATCCCAACCTAGGCATTCTTAGGTCTAGTTTAAGGCATCTTAAGGAGGATATAGATGTAGAACCACACCGAAGCAAATTAGGGATTAAGTTATTATTTTCCCAACTGTGTAGCTTAGTGTGTGTTCAATCTGTAACTGTGTAGGGTTGGCATCTAGAGACTCGCTCTAGCCTAATTATAGCCCAGAACTCTGTGAGTAACAATTGTGTAAAGATATGTTTAAATGTGGCTGTTTAAGTTGTACTGTTTTTGAACTGATACTGTTTACTAATTGAATGTTTGTCCTCTATTCTGAACTGTATTGTGGCATCCATAGCAACTACTGCGCTAATAGATGTACCACATATAACTATTATGACTGAATGACTGATATATTGAATCAATGAACTGTTTTCATTACTGTAAGGACATTCATTCTTAACCTCTTTACGCATTATGTTGTTCACTGGGCTTTAACTCACTGTTTATATATTTATGTAGGTGTTCAGGCACCAGACCGGAGCTAGGAGCGTGGGTTAGACTCCCATTTTTGTCAAGCCAACCATTGTGCCTCACTGCGAGGTTCCGAGCCTGCCAAGCTATGACTTTGGGGTGTTTTATTTCCCCCGTCTGTCTCTGCATCTGTTTTGTAATAACTGTTTTAGGCTATTCTTGTCTTTGCTTAATAGGGATTAGGTCCACATTGAATAATTGTAAATGTTGTACATGCTGTTTTGTACTGTTTGTGTATATATGTATGAAAAGTCTTTTTGCATTCAGACTGTCACAGCTCATTGGACATTGCTTATTTACTATTTTGGCTTCCGCCATGCCCTTGTACTCTGTATTACTGTATTTCTGTTAAGCAGGCCTTCGGTAATCTCAGATTACTGGTCGGTTACGGTGCTAAACCCATAGGGGCGGGTTTAGGTCGTGACAGATATAAACACATATAATGCAATGTATGATGCAAGATTTCACTTTAATTTCTTTTTAGATACAATTAAGCATGGATTGACGTTAACTATGGGTCAGGGTTATTACAATAAGTCTAAGTTATTCGTCATATTTCAATCAGAAACATCGCCATAGAACTGGTCAGTCCTATCACACAAATTTCGAATTCATAAAAATCAGACTAGAGTTTTATTATTACTTCGACTAATGAAAGTATGACAAACTTTGAAAAACAAAAAACTAATGATAAAAAAATTTCAAGTTGCAAGTGTTCCAAGGTCTTGGCAACTTTTTGCCATTAGTATCTTCAAGCCAATATGCCTCATTACCGACAATCGAGATGATTCTATAAGGCCCCTCCCAATTTGGGCTAAGTTTTCCCTCCCTAAGATCCTTATTGTTACCGACGACTTTTCTCAGGACAAGGTCCCCAACCTTGAACTCTCTTGGGTTGACCTTTTTGTTGTAAGCTTTACCAAGTTGTTGCTAGTATGTCCTTAGCCGAATTGCTGCTCTCTATCTTTTCTCCTCTAGTAGGTCTAGATCTCGGGCCAAGAATGCCTCATTAGTCCCATTCTCTACTCCGTGGGTACTGATCCTAAGGATGCCGACTTCTAGTGGGATAACTACTTCAGTGCCATAAGCCATAACAAAAGGAGACTCCCCAGTTGATCTTCTCGGCGTAATCCGATATGCCCAAAACACATTGGGCAACTCTTCCATCCACTTTCCTTTCGCTGCTTCCAGCCTCTTCTTGATCCCATCCAAAATGGTCTTATTGGATGCTTTCGCTTGACCATTGCTCTGAGGGAAACTTAGAGTGAAGTAGTAGTTCTTGATTTTGTACTTTGCACAGAAGCTTTTGATTAGCTTATTATCAAACTGTGTACCATTATCTGCCATTATTGCCCTTGGGATCCCAAACCTGGTGATGATGTTCTTCTATATGAAGTTCTTCACATCAATATCTCGAATTTTCGCAAGGGGTTCAGCTTCTACCCACTTCGTGAAATAATCAATTGCTACTAGCAAAAACTTCCTTTGCCTAGTTGCTTGGGGCAGTTGTCTAACAAGATCCATGCCCCACTGGGAAAATGGCCAATGGCTGGATACTGGGTTTAAATCTGCTGCTGGCTGATGTATCAAAGGTGCAAACCTTTGACACTTCTCGCACTTTCTGACATAGGCTTCAGCATCCTTCTGCATGTAGGGCCACCAGTACCCTTAAGTAATGGCCCTATGAGCTAGTGATTTACCCCCAGCATGGCTTCCACATATCCCTTCGTGTATTTCATACAAGAAGTCTTCAACTTATGAGGGATGCACACATCTCAAAAGGGGACCAGTGAAGGATCTCCTGTAAAGATGACCATCTGCTATTAGGCTGAACCTGGTTGACTTCAATCTAGTCTTTTGTGCCTTTTTTCGATCGTCTGGTAGCTTGTCATTCCTAAGGAACATCACTATTGCATCAATCTAACTTGGACCCATCTCCACACATATTGCTTCGTACTCTGTCATCAATGGTTCCATACTTGGGCCTGACAAATAATCAACCATTATTATCCTTGCCTCTCCTGATTTCATTGCACTAGCTAGGTTAGCCAATTCATCGGCATGATTGTTATCATCTTGGCTAACCTACTGTAGTTGGCAATCCTGGAACAATGTTAGCAGTCTAATAACATCTTTGATATAAGCTATCATCCTTTAATCTCGGGTTGTATACTCGCTTGTTGCATGATTCACAATAAGTTAGGAGTCATAGAAGACTACCACCTCATCAGCTTTCATTGTTGCTGTTAACTTTAACCCTACGATCAGTGCCTCATACTCTGCTTCATTGTTGGAGGCCTTGAACATCAAATGAACCCCAAATGAATAGACTGCTCTAACATTCGCCCATCTGGGGATACAGATACTACTCCTGCCCCCACTCCTTGACAATTTGAACTTCCATCAACAAACATATGGAAGGAGTTGCTGATGTAGATGTCGCACGGCTTTGGTTTCTTTTATTTCTTCTGTTTTGCTTGAGTGGGGTTCTTTGGCCCCAACTGGGTTTCTTCTTGCTCTCCTGGACACCCCAAGTCGCGGTTCACCGAAGTCTGACGTGGGATGGCACCAGGTGTGAACTCGACCATAAAGTCGGCCAAAACCTGGCCTTTAATTACTGTTCTGAGCCCAAATTTCCGGTCATATTGGCCCAACACTACTGCATATCTGGCTACCCTGCCTGTTAGATCTCCTTGCTGCAACAGGGAATTCAAAGGATGCTCAGTTAGTATCACTTTCTTGTGGGCTTGGAAATAATGATCCAGTTTCTTCGAAGACATTACCAGGGCTAGTGTCAATTTTTCCAGAGGTAAGTACCTGGTCTCTGCGCTTGCTAGGGTTTTACTCACATAGTATACTACCATTTGTTCTTCCTTCTCTTTTTTGATTACCACTAAACTGACCGCGTGCTCTGAAATTGCCAAGTATAAGAACAGTTCCTCTCCAGATATTGGATTTGACAGAACTGGAGCTATTGTCAGGTACTTTTTCAAGTTGGCTAAGGTGAATTTGCACTCTTCCATCCAAAAAAAATCTGTGGCCTTCTTTAACAAACTAAAAAGTGGTTTACACTTATCCGAACTTCTGATTATAAACCTGTTCAGTGCTACGGCCTTTCCAGTCAACATCTGCACTTGTTTTGCCGATGTCAGGCTTTTCAAGTCAAGGATGACTTTGATTTGATCCGGGCTTGCTTCAATATCCCTTCTGGTAACCAAGTATCCTAGGAACTTACCAGACCCAACTCCAAATGCGCATTTCAAAACATTGAGTCGGAGCCGATATGTTCTCAGGATATCAAAAACTGCCTTCAAGTCGGCTAGATGATTCTCAAGTTCTTTGGTCTTTACGATCATGTCATCAAGGTACACTTCTACTGTTTTACCAATCAGATGTTTAAACATCTTGGTTATCAACCTCTGGTAGGTTGCTCTTGCATTTTTTAGCCTGAAAGGCATCATTCTGTAGCAGTACAGCCTTTTGGGGTGATAAATACAGTCTTCTCCTCGTCAGGGGGGTACATCGCTGTCTGGTGGTATCTCCTATATGCATCCAGAAAACTCATCCTTTCATGCCCTGAAGTGGCTTCTACTAACTGATCAATCTTAGGTAGTGGGAAACTGTCTTTGGGACAAACCTTATTCAGGCTGGTGAAGTCCACGCAGACCCTCCACTTTTCATTCTTCTTTTTCACAACTACTGTATTGGACAGCCAGGTTGAGTAGTTTACCTCTTGAATTTCCTTGGCCTCCAATAGCTTGTCCACTTCCTCCTCTACTACTTCAACATGAACTAAAGTCAGCCTCCTTGCCCGCTGAATGATAGGTTTGGTCGATCTGTCCACATTTAGTTTATGGCAAGTGACCTCGAGGTCAATGCCAAGCATCTCGTATGGCGTCTAGGCGAACACCTCTATGTTTGTTCGCAAAAATGCATCTAACTCCCTTTCCTCCTCCTCGGCCAAACCTGAGCCGAAAAGAAAGAAGCGCTTTTCATTCCCTTGTTGGACTAGAATTTTCTTAAAGGCTTCCTCGTTTTTGTCGGCTGGCTCTTTGTTGATGTCATCCAAGACCTCTATGTCCTCGTCTTCAATTTCTACTGTTTCTGCTTCTTGCACGTTGCAGGTGGATTTCATTACTACCATAGAGCAATTTTTTGCTTGCACCTGATCCTCTCTGACTTCCGCAATTGCATGCTCTGTTGGAAACCGCAACAGCTGGTGCAATGTTAAGGGAACAACCCTAATTGCGTGCAGCCATGGTCTTTCCAAGATCACATTGTAAAGGGAGGGGGTGTCAATTACTGTGAACTCTGTGCTTACCTTCATAGTGCCTGCCTACACCTCTAAATTTATTGCTCCTAGAGGCCATGTTGGCGTTTCATTGAACTCGACCATTGGGTTGTCGGACTGCTCCAAATCATCTTGGTGAAGGCTGAGATCCTTGTAACATATGACATACATGATGTCACAAGAGTTGCCTTGGTCGATCAAAATGCACCTTACCTAGCATTCTCCGATCTTGAGGGTTACTACCAGAGCATCATTGTGTGGATATTGTACTATGTCTAGGTCTGCTTCAGTGAATGACACCATTGGTCCCTAGTACTCGCTTGTCCTACGCCTCTTTTGCTGGACCTGATACACATGCTGTAAATGCCTCACCCTTTGATTCTCTCCACGCACCTCGTTCTCATTGACCCTCGAGGGAATCACATTGATCACTCGAGGTCCATCTACTTGCTGTTGTGGTGGCGGTGGAGGTGGTGTTGCAGGTGCTTGGGGCAGCCTCGCCTACTCTTCCCTCGTTCTGGCCTCATCTACCAGGTCCCTTAAGTGACCCTGTCTAACCAGGTCTTCCAAATACGTCTTTAGGGCTCTACACCCTTGAGTCAGATGCCCATCCTCATTGTGGTAGGCACAATGCTTCCCAAGGCTTCTCCCCATAAATTCACCAGGAATCTTCTCCGGCGCTCCATAATATGGCTAGTTCCTGATTCTTTCTAGAACTTTATAAACCGGGATCCAGAACACAATGGTGACTGCCTATGCAGCCCTCAACCTTATTTCTTGCCTATTAAATCCAGTATTACCTTGGCTTCGCTTCGGCGAGCTGTTTCTCTTCTCTTGCTTCGGCGCCTTCATTCCCGATGTATCCTCTTCTGCTCTGGCATATTTCTTGATTCTTGCCATGAGCTCCTCTATACTTTTTGGTAGAGTCTTTGTAAGCGACTTCCAAAGCATGCAATCACCCCCCAGGCCATTCTTAAAAGACACAATCGCCGGCTCCTGGTTACATTCCGGTATTCGGTTGAACACCTCATAATACCTTTTGGCATAAACCCTAAGGCTTTCATCCTTGCCAATTTTCAGAGCCATCAAGGAGTCTACCCTTAATGGCTGTAACTTGTTTGTAACAAACCTGGCTACAAACATTTCGGCCAGGCATTCCCAACTCTTCACAGTTCCTTTCGGCAACTTGTGAAACTAATCTAATGCGATTTCCCCAAAGGATGATGGGAACACCTTGCATAGCAACGGTTCATTCCTGGTATACAAAGCCATTGAATTCTGGTATAAGCTGAAGTGAAAGTTTGAATTGGACTTACAGTCATATATCTGGAACTTCGGCATATGGAACATTTTTGGGGCCTCAAACCTATCCAACTCTACTGAGAATGGCGTTCTCGGCTTGATAGGGGAGCTGCTTCCTTTGGAGGTAGTCCCTCAAATCCTCCTTAGTCCGACTAGGAGCTCGGTTGTCAACAGATTTCAACCTTTTTGGTGCACTGCTCCCGGTGTTGTTATGTGTCCTTTTGGACTTCTTTTCATTCACCGTATCAAAGCAAAGTTCCTTCTCCTGAATGTGCTGATATTCTTTGACATGAGTTCCCTTGGTACATGGCGTCTTCAGAGACTTTTCTCTTACCGACTCTGCTCGATTGGCATCTCGTGAAGGTCGATGTGAGTGTTTTTTTACCCTATCATGCTGAGGGACTGCTGGGATTGCTTTTTGCCCTTCTTTCTAGGCATCTTTCTTGGCCACTGGAATCGACGTGTCCTTCAATAGAAACGGTGGTTGCATGATATTGTTTTGCATCATGAAGTTAACAACCGATTGTAGGTCTGCCAACTTGTTTGCCATTCCCTTCATCTCGCCATCCCTTCTCAGGCATCTATCTTTCCATACCTGGAGGTCATTTTCGTTGTAATACTTGTCTCGGTATGCTTTCTTCGGAGCGTCTCTCTCTTGGCCGACGTCCTTCTCCCCGGGATTATGATCCTGGGGTCCTTCATTACGATTTTTCTCCTCCATGTTAGGATCGGCATGTTTACCACTCCCACTAGGGATGTCGTTCCCAATCTTCTCTTTCTGCCTGTCGTTGGCCATCTATTTTCCTTACGTTTCCACAGATGGCGCTAAATTGTGGGTGTTAATTTCTGACCACACAATCAAATAGGGAACTCAGCTGGAGAGCACCGGTAGTGTCACGACCCGCTCCCCGTACCCAAGGGTTAAGTATCGTGATGGTCAGTAACTGAAGTTACCTCCGGCCAATTCAAAAACAAATTAATAAACGCAAGCGGAAGAAATATTTAAGTAAGGGTACCAAAATAATCATCGGAGTTTCTATTTTTATTACAAAATTCATTGACCAAAAAGGCCGATATTTACATATAAAAATACTGTGTGTGTGTCTATTCCGCAGCCCCGCGTCTAAGACTTTTCAAAAGCTATTTCTGAATTGCATTATTTCCTAAAAATTGGTAAACAACTATAAGCACATGGCAGAGTGAGAAATATTATACCAAGAGTATAAGGGACACGAAATAACCATGGATAGTTAGTTAGGCCAAAACATTTAAGATAACTTAGTTGGAACAAATAATCCTTTAAGTAACAAAACTGAGATTATGTAAATAAATAACCACAACCACGGTAATTTGGTAACAAATCATTTAAGTAGCAGAAATTAAAATACAGATATTATGTAAATATATAACCATAACCACGGCATGCGAGAATAGAACAGAGGTCACGAAGTAGCGATCGAGAGCAATGGATTCAAGAGGTGACTCGTCTGCATTCTAGAGGTGGCTCTATAATAGTGTAGTACTTAGCTCAAGACAAGACTTTGGTCCGCCTGTGAGCAGTGCAGATTCAAGAGGTGGCTCATACGAATTCTAGAGGTGGCTCCCACAATAGTGTAGCACTTAGCTCCGCACAGCACTTTGGTCCGCACAGAACAGAGGTCAATGGATCAGAGGGCCACAAAGTAACCGAACAGAGGCCAATGGTTATTTAAGTCCCCTAAGACATGGGACTCCCGTGGTAATACTTACAAAACATAATTGTTTATAAGGTCATAGTCAAATATTCTTTAAAATATAAACAAACATATCCATGGGTTTCCTTTTAAGCAAATAGGGTTCAGAAATAAAACCATGTAACTGAAGCCTTTATAAAACATAACTTTTATTAATATACTAATAAAATATAACTTGTGTAAAACAGATTTGGGTAAGTCAAAATATACATAAAATATATTTTGGTGACTCCAGGTATAATATAACTCACCTTAACTTTAATACCTTACTCTTTCTTTCCACTATCACAGACCCTTTTAACTTCCACCATTCTTTCCTTCCTTTCCTCTCTTTCTTTTCTTCTTTCCTTTCTTTCCTTTTCTTCTTTCTTTTCTTTCTCTCTTTTTCTTTCTTCCTTCTGTTTTCTTTCCAGGCGCCTCCGTATTTATAGGGGAAAAGGCGCCACGTGACAGATTTCAATAATAATTACAAAGATTCATTTTTATCTTTAATAGATATTTAAGATAATTACCTTTTAACCCAATACTTTAATATAATTATATAAATAAATTAATTCTTAATTAAATTATACTTTATCATATACCAACATAAAATTAATTATTTCTTTTACTACCACACTCATTATTATTATTATTTATATTATCTATATTATTATTATTTATATTTTGACCCATAAAATTTTAATAATTATATTATTTTACAAAATTACGCATAATAATATATAATAAATTATATATTTTTCGAACTGAGATTAAATAATATTAGTATAAATTCTACAGAATAATTAAAAATCTGGATTGTTACAATCTTTCATTATTTTAAAAATTTCGTCCTCGAAATTTGTCACATGTAAGCCTAGGTCTGCAATGACGGATTGGTAATGGGTAGCAAGTTCGTATTTAGTGCTAGGTCTCACTCTTTTCAGGTAATTACACCTCAGCACATGGACCAAACTTGATGGCCAGTTCGCTTGTTGATCGGGATCGTAAATGTTGGGATATGAATTTTTTGAATGAAAAGCTTCTTGCTGTTGATATTGATAAGATTTGTAAGGTCCCTCTAAGCTTGACACTTTGGTATGGCATTACATTAAGAGTGGTGGTTGTATCATTCGATCTGCATACCATCTGCATATGAAATTATCAGACTTGGGCTGTGCATCTATTTCGTTGGGAGGTAATTTCGATACAAAGTGTTTTTGGAAACGACCGTGGCACCTTCACATTTCTCCCAAAATGAAAATTTTCACTTGGAAGGCCTGTTTAAACATCCTGCCCACACGGGTGTTGCTTGCTAGTTGACGGATCTATATTTCGGAAAATTGTGCACATTGTGATGATGCTAGGGAGATGTTGATACATTGTGTTCGTGACTGTTTGGTGGTATAATAGGTCTGGTTTGGAAGTTTGTTGATCTTGGTTGAGTACCCACGTCGATTTTTGTCAATGGGTTGAGGCGGTGTCTAGTAGTGTTGATGATTCAAGACTTGATTTATTCTTTGCATTGCACTGGGGCCTTTGGTTTGCTTGCAATCAGTTTATATTTCACAACAAACATATGGGCGTTGCCAAGATTGTTCGATTGGTTTGCGATATTGTGTAAGATTTTTCACAAGTTCTTGATCATGATGTACGTGTTCGTCCTGAAGCACCCTTGGTGAAATAGACGGTGCTTGCGGTTGATTTCTACAAACTAAATTTTGATGGGTCTATTTTCGGGCATCAGAAGGCTATCAATATTAGGATTATTGTACATGATCATTTAGGTCTGGTGGTTGCTGCTTTATTGGAGAAGTTGCCATTTTGGGTTGATATCGATTGTTCAGAAGCATTTGCAGCAATGCGTGCTTTGGATTTTGTTGGGGAATTAAGGCTACGACAAGTGCATTTGGAAGGAGATTCCGTCGTTAATTCCATCCGTGATGGTGCTTCTACATTGGCCTCCTTTGGTCATATTTTGGAAGGGTCAGTTGCAAAATGTCACAATTTTAGTGCCTTTTGTATTTCTCATGTAACACGTTTAGGAGCAAGGATCCCCTATCCCCCTATCCCAAATCGCTCATAATCATTGGATATGTCTTAAGAGTCTCATATGATCCAATGGTTGTGAGTGATTTGGGACAGGGGGACAGAGATATTTAGGGACATGGGATCCTTGGGACACGTTTAGGCAACATGGTTGCTCGTGTATTGGCTCTACGGGCTTCTCGATACTGTAGTTTGTTTGTATGAACTGAGGAGACCCCATCTAAATTATGTTCTATTATTTCTTTGGAAGCTATATAGTTTGGTCATTGAGCTTTTCCCTCTAAAAAAAAAAATTAATATGTAAAATCATAGACTATTCTATGATTTTGTAATTAAGTTTTGAAAAAATAATAATAAGGAATTTCCTTTTTTTTTAAAGGTTAATTAGTGAAAAATTCAAATTTATGAGTCATATATTATTTGGTTCAAGATTTAATCTTTTTTGTCATAAAGGCTTATGCTCATCTGAGAAAGTCGTCGGTGGCCAATTGGTGGCAGTAAAGGTGGATAGATAGGTAAAATTAGACAAATAGGTGAATAAATGGATGACATGTGTATAAATATGTGACATTTGAATAGATAATTTGATAGATAGGTGACACCTATACATATAGGTGACATTTTGGATAGATATGTTACATTTGAACAAAAAGATAAATAAGTAAATTTTTGAATAGATTAGTGTCCTTTTGATAGATAATGTTCTTTTGGCCTAAAAAGATGTGAGTTTTGACCTATTGGTTCGATAGTTCCAGAAATGGACTTCTGGCCTAAGTGACCTTTTTAAACAATCATTATTATTTTTTAAATAAAAATTTTAAAATATATTTTTATTATTTATTTTCACTAAATTATGTTTTTGTTAATTTTTAGAAATTAAACAAAACTAAGCATTGTAATAAATTAGAATAAAAATAATGAATACCTTTTCAAAATTAGTGGTGTTTGCTCATTCGATGAATTTATTGTTGATTTAAAATTTATATATATTTTTTGATTGAAAAGCATATTACTCAAATGGTAAGGGTCTTGTCTACTAAACTGGAGGTCTTGGTTTTAAGTTTCAATATCCTCTCAATTAGGGATGGTCATTTTTTTCCACCCTACCCCGCCCCGCCTCGCAAAGATTTTTCCTGTGCAGATTAAAAAGTGGGATGGGAATGGGGACAAGTTTTGCTTTCCCCGCACTGTTTCACCTGAACCCTATTTCGATTATATTTATTAAATATATTTATATGTATATAATATATATAATTTATTTATTTTTCATTATAATAAAGTTAAAATACTAAAATATTATACTTATTATTCATTTATTTTCTATCTTATATAATATAATTCTCATTAAGTATAAACTATTATTCATAATGTACTAAATTATCTATAGTTTTTATTAATATTTTTATTTTTTAACTTACAAAATTAATTCGCCTTCCGCCGCGCTTCCGTCACCCCTCGATTTGCCCCACTCCCAATATGATATAGTGAATTTCTATAAACCTGTCTCAAACTCGACCCATGACTATCCCTACTCCCAATATAATTTTGTATTTTAAATATGTTAGAAGGATATTCCTTCACAGTACATATAGTATAGTAGATATTAAAAATAATTTCTCTAAATTAAATGAAAGGAAAAATAATTACTTAGAATAAAAATAATGAATACTTACTTTCATAAAATATTATTTATAGTCATTAACACTTCATTTGGTGTTTAATACAATGAAAAATGACTAACTTACTTTAGCAGATAATAAACCGGGCAAGTTGTCTAAAGCGTTAAAGGCCTAGATCAACAAATAATAAATAGAATAAACAAAAGATTCAAAAGTTTCATAGAATTTCTGATTTATTATATAAAAGGAATACAACCCACTAGCAGAGAAATTTAAATTAATGTTCCAAGGGAATCAGGCCTTGTTTAGTTTGCTTTTGATAAATAAATTTTGGAGAAAATTTTCCAAAATTTTGTTTGGTTTAGTGATTTTGAAATTTTTTTTTTCCAAAATCACTTTCTCTCTTCTACATATCAATTAATCATTTTTTTTTTCTCCTCTCTTATTCTCAATCACTTTTTCTCTTATATACATTTATTCAATTACAACAAAATATCAAATCATCCCAAACTCTATACTCCAAAATTATTTCCAAAATATACAACCAAACAAATTAACAAATTTTCTAAACTCTCTCCCAAAATGTTTTTTAAAAATTTATCTCCTAAAACTAAACCAAACACACCCTCAGTGTTCTTGGTAAGAAATTATCTTCAAACATTAAATTGATGTGCCGCAGTTAGTACACAGTGGCTGCTGTGCCTCCTGCATACCTTGGAGCAATTGAACACAAATTATGGATGACATACATGTTCCAAGAACAATAAGATCAAAAACAAAACTAACAAGTGTCTTTATGATTTTCTAAACATGGATAGGCAAATGACATGTGGTAATAAAATGTCTTAGGTAGAATCAAAATTAAACAGAAGAATCTAAAACCTTAAAAAAAAAAAGAAAAAAAAGAAAAGATTAATATAAATAGCATGTTTATGTAAGCCGAATTGACAACTACAAACTCACTCTGCTATTTAAGTAGAAATTAACGAACGATCAATTAAAGCCAACATGCATAGACCTAAGGCAAATCCTAATTTAAAGAGTAAACTATTGTCGACAATCAACAAAATTATTGCAGCAGGAAAAATGGGCAACAATTTTCGACCATCTCCATATAGATTTCAATATTCTCATAAATCACTTAAAATAAAAAAAAATAAAATAAAAAATCTAATACCCTCCCGACTAACAAAAAAAACAATGCCGACGAACAAAAAAAACGAACAATCTCTTTGCTTCTTTTTTAGATTATATACTTAAAATGTTTATTTTATAAATAATTATTTATGCTACCAAAAAATTATTCTATTACTTTATTTAAAGGGGAAATTACACACACAAAAAAAAATCAAAGTTTAACTCTTGTAATAAAATAAATTCTAAATTATTGATTTTGTCAATTTAAATTTTAATATTTTAATTTGTTTTTAATTTAATACATTTGTTAATTAATTAATTTATTTATTTTTTATTTATTTTTTTTTACCCATACATTCTATCTGCGAGGTCGTCCAGATCTGCTGCTGAAAGTTGGTCGTAAAAGTCATCCCCATCTCCCATGGGCATGGGCGGTTCATCGTACCATTCTTGATCTTGTCCGTCGATTTCTGGTGAAACGCCATGCTGATAGTTAGGGTATCGGCTTTCCTCGACAAATGTTTCTTTACTGAATGGATAACCCGGGATGGCTAGATTGCAATGTATCTTATGATATCTATCTTCACAAACTAGATGTCCGGAATTTCCGTTATATGCTAATAGAGAGTCGCTAGCAAATTTTCTCCATTTGTTGAGCTGATCTTTGAGTGGAAATCTTCTACATGGCCAGGGTCTCTTATTGAGAAGTGCTGGGTATCTTGAAGTTCCTCTGAGGTACATCTTATGCTTAGCTAGGTTGCACCATATTCCCTTCCATTCTGGTAGTTTGCTATCTATCAATGCCTCTACATACGAATGAAATTCTTCCATTACACATAGTACTGCATGAGCAAGCTTATGTCCAAAGCTATCTGTCTAATCTGGATCTGTGAAAATTAATCTGGAGACAAAGCCGTAGTCTAACAATTTTGGGGCTGTTAGATAACGAATCTCGCCTCTGATTTCTATCTCCAATGGCTCGAATGTAGCTAAATTTATCTGGCAAAGGCAAACACTGAAGTCCAGGTTACATTGACATCTTCCAAAATGCTCGGATCTCCTGTTGCATTTTTCTTCATCTAAACAGGGCTGTTCTTCTTCTTCATAGGTATAGGTCCACTGATAAGCTAAGCCGGGGCAGTCAACTCTAACTATAGAAAGGTCTTGAAGAAATTGCTGAATAATGACTAGCTCGCTATTTTTGCTATCTTCGGCTAAGGTGTAAATATAGGGTTTTAGGTCTTCTATTACTTGGCTTTTCTCACAAAGAGATCGAATGATAGAATGCCTGAAGAAATACATTCTAGCACTTAATTGGTCAAATTCCTCACTGGTGAGTTGTTTGATTTCTGGGCTAGGTAAGGAGGTAGGTGTTCTTTCCGAGCTAATTTTTAAGTCGATTGGTTAGGGTTCGAACAGTTGCTCTCAATTGTTTTCTTCGTCTCGAGTCGGTCTAGCTCTTCATTGACTCTTTTGCCTTTATCCATAATTTTCTTGAAATTTTTGGAAAGGCCTTCACAATGTCTGCACATCTGGAGAGGATTCTGAAAATCTGTCTGAGGGTTAGAACTACTACTACTGCCTGAACTACTGCTTCCAATTATCTGGCTAACTGGAACTCCACTAGTAGCAAGAATGGTTGACCTCATCTTGCTCAATGTGTCCAGGTAATCTTTAGCTATCTGGCTAATAAAGTAACTGGTTCCTATTTGTCTTCGGGCATAGATACTGGCTGTCTCAAAATCATAAAATCCTTTAAACTGGGGTGTAGAAAAATTTTTAACTAAGGGTTCTACTTCTACCCAGTCATGGTAAATACCTGGCTTGGTTCCTTTAGCTACTACATAGAAAGAAAAACTTTTTGACAAAGGTTTATTTTGGATTTTTGAAAAATAAATACTGAAAGAGTTTAGGGCCGAAAGGCGTTTAGCTGGGTGGTTTTGGCTGGTCCAAAGGTTATCTAAAAGACATTGTTGAACTGGGTCTAACTCTATCCCTGTTAAAGGTCTGAATTTGGTTCTGCCTTCATGAATGGGAAGAGAAAATCCCCAAAAGTTCATAGTCTTGCTGTTCTCCATTATCTGCACAAAAATTAAACTGGTTATCTTCTTTTTCTAAATAAATTTTTCTACTTAACCAATCTGTTAATCTATTATCACTACCTTTGATATGCTCGAACTTTACTTTGTATCCTTGCCCTACTATACAATCTAAAAATTTTGCCCATCTTCTAGTGCTTAATTTACGCTCATTGAGTTTGTTATGGAATTTAACTATAGCTTCACAATCTGTTCTAATTGTAAAAGGTTTGTGCAAAAATAATCTAAATTTATTTATTGCATAAACTACTCCTAATATTTCAAAATCTAAGCTAGTCATAGTCGTATCTTTTTCTTTAAACTTTCCGGAACTGTATCTACAAATACGTTCTTTATTTTTACTATCATACTTACTAGGTTTGGCTAGTAATATTGTTCCCCATCCTAATTGACTTGCATCTGTTTCTACAACTATATATTCTGATTCTAAGGGGAGTTGTAGGTCTGGTAGCTTTTTACAAATATCTTTTATTTTTCTGACTAGAGCTATATCTTGCTGATTAAAATATTTTTGTCCTGTGGGTGTGGTTTTACTGTAAAGTGGTCCTATTATTTTACTAAGGTTAGGAATATACATTCGTGCATAATTTAAAATTCCTAAAAAAGACTGAAGTTGTTTTGTATCTTCTAGTTTATCTGGGTATTCTAAAATTTTCTTGACTATATGAGGTTGTAATCTAATTTTCCCATCTCCTAACTCCATTCCTAAAAATTCTATGTGAGGTTTATTTAATACCATATTCTTTTTGCTAATTATTATTCCATTATTTATAAATTCTTCTAAGGCTATATACAAATGATCTATATGACTATTTTTATCTGGACTAAATACTAATATGTCATCTATGTATACCAGTATAAAACTATATTTATTAAATATACTATCCATTTTACGCTGAAATATGGAAGGTGCATTTTTTAATCCAAAGGGCATAACTAGCCATTCATAGTGTCCTTGAGGGCAACAGAAGGTTGTCCATGGTATGCTTTCCTTTTCCATTTTTATCTGCCAGAATCCTGACTTACAATCAAATTTACTAAATATTTTTGCTGTCTGTATTCTATTTATGAGTTGATCTTTATCTGGTATATTATATTTATCTTCTTCTGTATTGTCATTTAATCTTTTATAATTTATGACCATTCTAGCTTTTCCTCTTTTTATCTCTGCATGATTTCTAACCATAAATGCTGCGCTTCTATGTGGACTATTACTAGGTCTAATTACTTCTAAATCTAATAGCTCTTTAATCTGGGTTCTAAATTCTTCTATATTTGCTGGCGTATGATCTATTTGTGCTGAGGTAATCCTATAATCCATATTTTTTATATCTAAACTGGCTAAAATTTTATTTCTCTCCCAATATTTCATGGGTTGTTCTCCTAAAATTTCTGTTGTTTCAGCTAATCTTATTATCTCGTCTAAATCATTTTCTGTTCTTTTGTATTTTGGTTTTTTCTTTATTTTTCCTATTTTTGCAAAAATTAATTCTAAGTTAGCTATTTCTTGAAAATCTTCTAAGTTCCAATAATCTTCCTTATCTTCAAAATGAACTTCGTCAAAATCTTCTAACTCATAATTTTCCATATCTAATTTATCTAAAGAAGTGTTTTCTACGTCATTAGGTATGTATGTTTGGGCTAGCTCTGGAAAAATATTTCTACTTGGAAATAAAAAACTAGCGGGAACTGAATCTACTCCTATGGTACCACCATGCTTCGCACGCAACTCTGATGAATGGGCTATAGTGTTTAGGGCATAAGCTGTTGGGGTATTGACTGTTCGTTTGAAGAAGCTGATATTATGTTGGCTGATAAACATTCCTCCTTGTAAGCTAAGTATAAAGTTAAGTCCTAAAATGAAAGGATGATTCTGTCGGCTATTTCCTATCCAAACTTGAGGTAATGGGAACCATTCTATGTGCTGATCTTGAGAACCTAGATGATGAAAACTAATCTGAGCACCATTGATGCAATGTGTGTATGTCTGTTTAGTGCCATCTGCTATACTAACTAACTAAGGGTTGCTAAGGTCAGGCTCCATCCTGGTGGAACTACGTGTTGTTCTATATATGATTTACTGGCTCCTGTATCTATCATGGCATCTATACTGAGGGTTTTTTCTACAAATTTAATTACACAAGAAATTTCAACTAAATTTGACTTAGGTATAACATGATAATTAAATGGTAAATAGGTATTATCTGGTTTTATCTGAGAGTATTGACTAAAGAGTTGAGAATCAACTAGGTTGACTAATTCTAAAGAATTCATATGTTCTTCAATTAATTTATCTTTTAAAGGGTATTTAGTATGAAACTGTTCTAACTGTTGTTTGAGCTGCCTATTTTCTAGTTCTAAACATTCTATGTCAAAACTAGTCTTGGTTTCTATCTCTTGTATTTGTATCTTGAGTTCTCGTACTTGCACTTCTAATTCTCTATTTGCTAGTCGTAATTCTCTGCTTTCTATACTGTTATCTTTTCTGGTATTTTCTAATCTTATCTTATGTGTCATATTTAATTTTTCGAGACAAATTATACAATAAGTTATGCTGCATAATAAACATTGAGCTCTCTTATCTTTAGTTGGAAACCAATTACAATAGCTGCATCTAGTAGTATCAAATCCTAGTCCTATTTGAAAATTATGTTGACATTCAGTATTTGCATTACATTCCATCATAAAGAAAATATCTTGAGAAGGATTTATTCCTATTTCCTGGTTAAGTTGTCCTAAAAGATTATCTACATCTGTATCACTTTCGGAATCACTATCTGAGCTTATAGCTTCTAATTGATATTCATAATTACTAACTATGCTATATACTTTTGAATCATCACTATTTATGCTGACTATATCGTCTTCTAAATCTTCTATAATATGTAGTCTTTCTATCTGCTTATTAGTATTAGGTTTCTGTCTTTTTGGGCAGGCTTTTGCAAAATGATTGGGTTCTCCACATATAAAACAATTACATTTTTTACTATTGGGTTTTCTAACATATCTTTATTTTCTTTTATCTTTTTCATCTTTGGATAATCTCTTATAATTTGTCCTATTAAAGGTTCTACTTTTCCTAATGAATTTTTGTTTTTTCCAAGGTTTTCTATATTTTTTCTTCCAATATTTTTCTTTTCTATATTTTCCATATTTTTTGTATTTTTTCCTATTATATTTGTCTTCATATTGTTGAGGAGTATATATTACACTACTACAAAAACTATAATTTTGTTTTTTCAAATCTTTTTGTATTTTAACTTCTACACATTTTTCTCTGAGTTTATAAAATGTAAAAATTATTCTAGGTCCTATTCCTAAACTTCCTCTTATATTTAATTCTCCTGTAGCTATTTTTGCTGGTAAACTTGCACAATAAATTGCCCATTTATTTTCTATTTCTCTTCCTAGTTCTCCGGGTAATTTTCTAAAATATTTATTTCCTATTTCTTCGTCAAAACTTTTCCCTGTTTTAGCTGCTATGGCTAAGTATTCTCTACTAAAAGGTACAATATATTTCCAACTTCCTAATGTTATCTGATCTAATTCAGTTAATGCTATGCTTTGAGCGGAATCATTTCCTCTAGAAGGGTCGTATCCTATAAGTATTTCTTTAATAAAACTAGTGAAATTCCACAGGTTATTTCCTAAATCTTTAAGCTGTTTAATTGTTTCTCCAAATTTTCCTTTAAAGGTTAAATAAATATTATAAGCTGAATCTCCTAAAAGTGTCTCCATGTATTCCCACATATCTGTTGATTCATAGAGGCTGGTCATCCATGCTTTTACTGCATCTTTTTCCCATCTTTCTATTACTTCGTGCCATACCTGAGGGTCGAATCTAGCTAAATCTAAAAGGGTTCCCTGATTATTAACTGGCTGTAATTGTATGCTCATATCTAATGGTCTACGTTTTCCATGAAACTTATAGCTTTTATTGGGATCTGCATGACTACGTCCTGTACTGGTTAATGGTCTTCTTCCTCCTATTGCATATTGCATTGGTTCTACGGGATCTTGTACAGTTGGTTGTGGGTTACTAGTGCTTGTGCTTTCTGTATTCATATAAAAAGTATCTTCTAATTGAGATTGTTCTAATATTTTAGTATCTTCTGCCTTAGGTTGTTCTGGTATTTTAAATATTTTACTGGGATGTATTATATCTTCTATGATATCATCTACATATTCTGTATGGAATTCTTGATCTAAAAATGATACTGCTTCATCATGGGTATCTCCTCTAGCTAAGTATTCTAAGTATCTGGCATCTAATATCTTGTTCATGTCTTCTAGGGTGAATTTTTCCAAATCCATCTCATCAATACTATATATCTTATTTTGTGATACTGTTTTTTCTTCTGTCATTACATAAAGCTGATTTATTTCACTACGATTATCTTGATTTTCTTCTCTATCTATACTACTAAATTCATTATCTTCGGATTTTTCTGGTGCTACATAAGTATACTGAGTAAATCTTACTGCATAATTTCCATCTCACGCTCGATATAATAAATTATCTTGAGGGGCTAATCTTTTTTGTCCTAAAAAATCTCCTAATTTCCAATCTAGGGCTGCATTATCTTCTGAATTAAATTTTTTAGCTGGTAATGCTTTTATTCCTTTTGCGCCTAATAACTTAACTATCTAATCATTTGTAAGTCTATAGTGAGTATTGCTTTCTGATACTGCTAAACCAAAAAATCCTGTGCAGACTAATAAATTCTTTTCTCCTTTCTTCATTTTGTATCCTTTACTTTTTATTCCTATTTTTATCTTCTTATGAAAGGTCGAGGTTGGTAATAAGAAATCTGGTGTGAAATAAACTATTCCTCCTTTAGAATTCATATCTAATTCATAGCTGCCTAAAAGACTTTGTCCTACATCATTAAATCTATCATCATAAAGGCATACGAAAACTTTGGTTCCTAAATTTTCTCTGGTTAAAGCCTTAACTCCTACCACTACTAATCCTAAGTGGGTCACTTTAAGGTGTTCACTTACGGCATATTTATAGCTTTCTCTCTCTATTAAGTTTAGCTCTACCTTTTCATCTTCTTGAGTTACACTAATCATCTGTTCAGCATAATGTTTAAATAAATATTGTTTTTTATGAATTTTACCTAGCTTATACACGTATTTAGCTGGAATTAATTCTAATTTTTCTTTTTAAAATTTTTCTATTTGTTGTTCTACATCTATAAACTCTTCTACTTTGATATCTTCATCATCATTACGCTTTTTGCTACTACTACCTTTAATTAGCTGTTTAAACATATTTATTTTCTGTAAATTCTACAAACAGGCTTCTTTGGTAATAATTTAAGTTTTTCAAAATATCTAGCTATATCTTCCTCTTTTACCTGAGATTGAGATACGTTGGATTGTCCTTCTATTCCTTTTCCTTTTTGAAGTACTAATTTTTCTAGGGAAGCTAGACGATTTTCTAAGCTATGTATTTGTTCTGATAGGTATTCTATTTTTTCACACAATCTTATTAAAAATAAAATTTCTATATTATTTTGTCTTACTGTTATTTTATCTGATTGACTTACACCCTGATAACTACTGATACCTTCTGGGTTATTATGAAAATCTTCTGCTTGTCTTAAAATAGTCTGGTAATCCCTATTAGCTTTTTTTTATCACTACTCATAAACTAGGATCTCACTAATTGTTCTAAAATTTCTAATTTCTATTTTAAATTATCTTGAATTTGATTAATTTGTTCTATTTGTTTAGCTATTTGATTTGTAGCTGAAATTAATGTTTCTATTTCTAGCTTCGTAGGAAATTTTCCTAAATTTAAATCTATTCTTTTTTGTAGGATGGAACTACACTGATCTTGGATATAATCTAATTTTTTATCTTGATCTTTAATTATACTACGATTATTACGGAGATGTTATATGGATGAAATAAAAAGATTACTAATTTTATCTATGTCTTTTTTAATATTTTCTGCAAAATTAATCTGATAATCTATGATACTATTTAGCTGAGGATTATTTTCACTATGAAGCTGATGTGAAAAATTATTTTCAAAATTACAACGAAAATTATTTTTATTTATGCTAAGACGATGATTATGGCTGCTGAGTTCTAAATCTAGATACTCTACTCTTTTCATACACAAAATTAACTCCGATTTTAAAATTATTAAAAGCTACTATAATATGAAATTTATAACTAAAATCTCTAAAAATAAAAACTACTCTATTACCATAAGCAAAATGCATAAACTAACTTAAACTGTCATAAAACCGAACACTGCTCTGATACCAATTTTTGGGGGTTGAGTTAGTGGTATTGGGCTGAGAATTATCTAATTAATTCTACAGTTATGCTAAAAGATCTTCAAGTTGTTGTATGGCTAATTTTAAGGCTTCTTGTTTTATAGTTAGCTGTCTATTTATCTGAGAAATTTTTAAACTGTAATTTTCTAGGGATCTGCCGGAAGCTAATGATAGAAGAAACTGATATCTAAATTTTTGATCTTCTAATTCTTGTATTAGTTCAGTACTAATTTTAATTTTATTCCTAAGGTCTTCGTCTAAGGGCATATACTTTTTGATTTTTGAAATTTAATTTTTATTTCTAAGGTCTACGTTAGTCTAAAGGCATACAAATTTTTGATTTTTTGAAATTCTTATATGGACAATATTTCCTTAATATTTCTACTCGGGTTACTCTCCTTTTATTCTAAAATTCTTTTCTATGGCAAAAACTATTTTTAGGCAATGTTTGTTTTCATTACATGTACTCCCACCTTGAGACTAAGCCTCGTTCAACATAGTATATTTTTATTTTCCATTTTTTGCTTTTCCCTTTTTGCCTACAATTCGCCCTCCAACGCCTAACCACGGGTCACACGGGCTCTTCAGCTAAGGTCACTCAGTAACAAAATAGAAAACTGAAGATACTACGAAGGTTCAAAGCATGTAATATTAATGAGCAAACAAGCATTCCATAAACTTAGTTTTTTCAAAAAGAAAACAAATTTTTAGAATAGAAGAGTTACCCTTTCGAAATATATAAGGAAAAAGAGAAACTACTCACACTTCATATTAATAAGAAATATACTTACAAAGATTATTTTACAGACTCTGAAACTCTGAAAAACTTAATAAACTTAGAGGTTTTTGAGAGGGGTTGGAAAATTTACAACGCAGAGTGAAGTGGTGTTTTTCATTCTGCCTTCTTCGTTGGCATGCAAGCCAATTTATACAACTCAAGAGAAAGATAAAAACAAAACAAAAACATCCTAATCTATGTCCTAGTTTTTCCTAATTCAACATCTACAAGCCTAGATTCTAGGCTTTTTGAAAACAAATGCATACTTAGGCTTTTTGAAAACAAATGCATACTTTGACGGAAAATTGTATGCATATAAAGACAAAACATATATGTATACAATTATATGCTGGACTCAAATTACTATTCTAGATATAGATAAATTTTATCAATAAAAGATTAGGATAATGATATCGGGTACTACTTTGGGCCCCATCGCATATCATTCAATCCTTTCTTTTTGACAAAATTTTGACACCATAATTTATTATAAGATACGTATAAAGATTTTCACAGCTTTTCTTTAATAAAGCAGGATAAGAGATATCCACTTTATTAAAGTAGTGAGTGAAGGAAAATTCTTATCACTGACAGACTCAAATAATTACAGACACAAAATATCTACAAAAATCTTTTTGTTTTTTCTTGGCGTGCATTTTTCTGATATCTGAGGAGAATCTTTATCTTCTAGGGATTTTGTCTTCTTTTGACGAAGCGCCAATTATTGATGTTGACTCATGGAGTGATGCTTCTAGGCGGGTTCTCGAATGTTTTGCAAAATTGAAAGAGTCATGTAGAAATATTTAGAAGATTAAGTGAGTCTTGTAGTGGGACCCGCTTTTAATTTGTTTTTAATTTAATACATTTGTTTATTTTCGTTAAGTAAATTTGACAAAAAATGATATTTTTATTATTAAATTCAATAAAAAGAATATTTTAGACATTTTGTATACACCTTTATTTTAATAGCTAAAATATTATTTTTCCGTTAATCTTAATTAACAAAGATAAATGAATACTTTAATTTTTTTCAAATATAATTTCCTCTTATTTATATTCTTAATATACTTGGCTTCGTTTGGATACAGATTATTTTAATAAGTTTTTGACTTTTTACGAAAAGACGTACAAAAAAATAGAGAAGTGATGCAATAATTTATAATGATATTTTTGACTTTTTAATTAAAACATTTAGGGTATGTTTGTTTTGGTTTTGAGAGAGTAGTTTTTAAAAATTATTTTGGGGAGAGAGTTTAGAATTTTTTTTGATTTGTTTGGTTGTGTATTTTGAGAGTAGTTTTAGAGTTTGGGAGTTTGGAATGATTTGATATTTTGTTGAGTAGATGTGTGTGAGAGAAAAAGTGATTGAAAAGGAGAGAGGAGAGAGAAAAAATGATTGATTGATGTGTGAGAGAGAGAAGTGATTTTGAAAATTATTTTGGAAAAATTACCAACCAAACAAGTTTTTTTTTTAAAAAAAATTTCTCAAAATTACTCTACAAATCCAAACCAAACATACCCTTAGGGGTTGTTTGGGATGTTCTAAATAAGTGTGTTTTTTGACTTTTTATGAAATATAGGTTGAGTTTGAAATGATATGGTAGAGAGGTGATGTGACTTAAATAAGATGATGTGACTTAAATAGGATAGTGATTTTTTGACTTTTTTTAAAGATGCCAAACTTAGCCTTAGAACATCTCCAATGGTTTGCTATTGAAGCTGTCATTGCTATAATATAGCAGCTGTGTTGAGTTTGATGCTCCAATGGCAAAACATAGTAGCTACCAAATTTGACACAAGCTTTGACAGCTGCCATTCATGCCAACTCAGCCAAAACCAACGGTTTCCCTCCCTCCTTTCCTCCCTTCCCCCCTCCCCCAACAACTGTTTCACCATTTTTATGTTTCAAAATTCACCAAAAAATTTCATGAATAATGCAACATTTTACCATTTTACCCGAAATCAAATGGTAAAAAAACAGATTCACAGAAAAATTATAGATTCAAAAATTACAGATTCACAAGAAAAAAATTACAGATTCAGAATTCAGATTCAAAGATTCATAGATTCAAATTCATCAAAAAATTACAGATTCAAAGATTCACATATTCAAATATAGATTCACAGATTCAAATTCATTAAAAAATTACAAATTCATCAAACAGATTCACAGGAAAAAAAAAATTCAAACAGATTCAGAATTCACCATACTTGGTTTTTGAGCATCTTTTTGAGCATATACCGTTGCCGGTGGCCGATCGTCTTTTTGAACATATACAGTCGCCGATCGAAGACAAAGAGATGAGGGATAGAGTGAGACAGAGAGAGAGGTACATCTGGATAGCCAGAGTGAGAAGATCGAAGACAGTGAGAGACATAGACGATGGGGATGGTAGATCGAAGACAGTGAGAGAGAGGTAGATCGAAGACAGTGAGAGAGAAACAGAGTGTGAGAAGAGAGTGAGAATATTCATCGATCGAAGAGATAGAGAAGAGAGTGAGAGTGAGAGACGACTCTGAGAGTGAGAGGGACATGGAGGAGGAATGAAAGAGACAGTGAGAGGGAGAGGGAGAAAATGTTGATGAACAAATCATCTCAACCGTTCAAGATCAACACGTGGACGATGGGAGATGACATTTGATAGAGCCGTTGGGCTCTGTTTGGCCTAAAAAAAAAAAAAAAACTCAATTTGCTGGGTGGGTGGGTGGCTTAAAAAATAAACTTAATTTTTTTATAAATAGAGCCGTTGTGCTCTGTTTGGTCATTTGATAGAGCCGTTGGGTCTGTTTGAATTTTTATAAATAGAAACTCTTTATTTGAATTTTTTTTCACAGCAACCATTGCACATTTCATTTTTCTTTTCTTCTCTCTTCATCTCAATTTGATTTCATACTAAATTTCCAAAATTATATTATTTTTAGTTTTTTCACACAATCACTATGGAATGTTCATCAAAAACAAAGAGAGGAAAATTATTTATTACTGAAAAAGATGTGGCAATTTGTAGAGCTTGGTGTCACATTACTGAAGACCCAATTGTTGGAAATTCGCAATCGCATACTCATTTTTGGGGAATAATTTTTGAAAATTTTTGCTCACTGCAGAATGATCACTTAAGAACACAAGCGTCTATCTCATCTCTCGATGGGATGTAATAATGAAATGTTGTAACAAATTTCGTGGGTGTCTACATCCAAGTGGGGAGTCACAAGTTGATATAGTAAGATTTTATTTTTATTTATTATGTTAGTTTTTATTTATTTTGTCTTACATAAAAATTAACTAATTAATTAATTTAATATTTTTTTGATATAGATGTTTCAAGCAAAATTGTTATACCATTAAGATGAAAACAAACATTTTATTTTTGAACATTGCTGGCCAATTTTGTAAAACAATATCAGGTTGAAAGATGTAAATCCTACGAATATGGTGAAGTCAAGGATACATACACCATTTTCCCTTAATTCAGCCCCCGATTCCCCTATGGATAACTGCATTTCTCTTGAAGATGACACCAGTCCAAGTGTTGGTAACAATCCAACTGTTGGTGAGGGCAATGTCTCTGCAAGGGGTAAAAGGCCGATGGGTAGGAAATCTGCAAAAGAATTATTTCGGAGAAATCAAGTGGTTGAAGCTGAAGTCCAAAAAATAAGCATACAATTGGAGACATTTAACCAACACCTTGCTGAGAAGGAAAAGAAAAAAGATGAAAGAGAAGAAAAAATGATTCAAATACTGCAGAAAATGAAAGAACTTGAGATTAGAAAAAAAGAACATGAGATAATGACTACGGACATTTCTCTTTTGGATCCTCAGACAAAAGCATATTACACAATGCGAAAAAATGAGATTTTCGCCAAGTGGTCCGCAAATATCAGCAGCCCAAATTACTATATTTCCATGCCTCCTGATGAATAATTACGGGATAATTGGTGATTGTTTATTTTTTAATTTAGCAATGTCATTTAATTTTTAATTTGGATGGTTGTTGGTGGTTGGTTATTGGTGGGTAATTGGTGATTTTTTATTTTTTATGTGTAGTTAAAAAATTTTATTAAATATGTAGTGATATGTTTTTTGGTGAGGTGAATTAATCAAACAAATTTTTTTTTTCCAATTTTTAATTTTTTAAATTTTTTTATATTTGTCTAGTTGGGAATAATATAAATATATAATTTTTTTAACAAATAGGTAAAAAAATGTCGCAAAAGACAAAAAATAACTAAAAATAAAATCACAAAAAACCTATATCCAAACAACACTTACAAATTTGGAGGGAAAGTTGGTTGAGATTTGCTAAAAATAGCAAATGATCATTAGAGCACCATTGCTATAATTTGACAAAATAACACTATTTATTACTAAATTATAGCAATAGCAGAGATGCTCTTAGTCTCCAAACAATGCCAATGGACACAAGTACTTGATGACCCTAGTAATGTATATAAGTTTGATTTTCACATTAGCACGATCTAAGCAATCCTAAACAAAAATCTAAATCTTATTGAATTAATCATTTTTGTTTAGTTTAACTCACTTTCTAAAAATTTAAAACTTTTATATATGGTATTTTTTTTTAAAATATATTTTAGATATACTTAACCTAAATACATTTAAAAAGTATAATAGTTATGAATTTTTTTTTAAAAAAAAAATTCACAAAAATTTTAAAATATTTTTTCATAAATATTTTAATTTTTATGTGCATTTAGATTAGGTGCATCTATAAAATAAAAAATATATATAAAATATTAAAAAAACTCATTGAAAATAAAAAAAACTCAATTTTTACAAAGGAAAACATTTAAAACTCACAAAATACTTTCACAATTGTATCCACAACGATGTGATATTATATGTGTCAATTTTTTATTTGTTACACATCTAATCATATAGGGTTCCACTTGGTTATCATATCATTGTAGGTGGGGGACATTTCCCTAAATAAGCCAAAATAATAAGGGAATTCCCAAACTAAGCCTAGTTTTGAAAGAATTCCCAAAATAGGCTAAATCGCGGTTCACAATCGCGAGTTCAACACTTTTCCAACATTCTTGTGTGAAATCTGGGCAAAGTTAAACTCGCTGTTAAGAAACGCGAGTTTGATTAAGAACTCGCGGTTAGGAAACGCGAGTTTGATTTTTTTTTTTTTGTTTTGAACTCGCTGTTCAGAAGCACGATTTCATCGAAATTTTTTTTTCCATGGAACTCGCTGTTTGGAACCACGAGTTCATCAAAAAAAAATTTCTTCTGAACTCGCTTTCTGAAAGCACGAGTTTAGCAGAAATGATTTTTGTTCTTAACTCGCTGTTTGTAAGCACGAGTTTATCAAAAAAAATTTCTAATGAACTCGCTCTTTGTAACCACGAGTTCATCAAAACCCAGGTTTTATGAAAATTTTTTTTTCTTCCACCCTCACTCTTTAGAACCACGGTTTTTTACCAAATTTTTTTATGAACCGCACTTTTAGCGTAATTTTTTATTTTTAATTTCAATTTTACTAAACTTTAAAGAAAAAAATTTCGTTCTTTTGTTTATGTTGTCATTGTTTTGGTGATAATATATTTCAAAATAATTTTTTTGGTTAAAATTCTTTTTACTAAAACCATTCTCATATTAATTTTTTTTTTCTTTCCTTTTGTCTTTATTTTGGGTTAGAATGTGTAATTCAGCATTTTTTTATTTTGTTTGACTAAAGTAAATTTATTTAGGTTTTTTCTTGTGTTTGTTTTGGGTTAGAAGGTAATAATGTAATTCATAAATTTTTTTAGCTTTAGTTAAGCCGTTTTGATGTCAATTTTTTTATAATTATTATTTCTTTGTTTTGCGTTAGAAGGTGTTATTCAGTAATTTGTTTGGGCTTTAAAAAATCCGTTTTCATTTAAATATATATATTTTTTCTTTTGTCTTTATTTTGGGTTAGAAGGTGATAATGTAATTCATAAATTTATTTTCACTTTACTAAATCTATTTTCATGTAAAGTTTTTTATTTTTTATTTTTTTCTCTTGTCTTTGTTTTGGGTTAGAATGTGTTATTCAGAATTTTGTTTTGGCTTTACTAAAGCCGTTTTCATGTAAATAATATATTTTTTTTTTCTGTTGTCTTTGTTTTGGGTTAGAAGCTGATAATGTAATTCGTAAATTTTTTCTCGCTTTACTAAAGCCGTTTTCATGTAAACTTTGTTATTTTTTATTTTTTTTCTCTTCTCTTCGTTTTGGGGTAGAATGTGTTATTCAGAAATTGGTTTTGGCTTTACTAAAGCCGTTTTCATTTAAATAAATTTTTTTTTTTTTTTTTCTGTTGTCCTTGTTTTGGGTTAGAAGCTAATAATGTAATTCATAAAACCTTGAGGAAAAACACACATAAGTCTCGAACAACAATACATTGTAGTACAAACAGAACAATACATTGTCTCCCACAAAAATACATAAGTAGTACAAACATAAGTCTCGAACAACAATACATTGTGGACACCATGAACTGAACACACAATACATAGATAAACATAACAGTTAGACAGACAAATATTAGCCAGACAATCTGACCAACTCATTACGGAAACACTTACTCTAACACAGACATTACATATTAATGCATGACCTAATATTGCCGAAGTGTAGACATTAACACCTAATTCGCGCTTAAATCGGTAGGTGGCTCAGAGTTTGAACAATCCGAAAGCTCAGTATCAGAGACAAGCTGAGGATCCTCCATGATACCCTTGATAGCTGCATCATTTGGTTCTGTTTTGTTCTTCTGGGCATCCTTCTTAACTATGTATAGCTGCATATCGCGGGCTAACCTACGGTTCATTTGAGAAATCTCACGTTGTAGTCTTTCACATAGTCGATCAACATTATCAGGATCTTCCTTTTGGATCTCAATAGAACGTGCTTTTGGCACCTTCAATCGATTTTCCCGATATAATTTTTCCATTTGGACTCGCTCTATAAATAGTGCGGGCCACTTCAGAAGTCTAGCGTTTGCTAAACCATATCCTGTTTGATTATCTGATGGTTCCTCCACCAAACCACATGGATCTCGATAGTACTTGGGCATGAAAAAATGTCGCTTCCCAAACCTATCATGATAAGCACAAGAGGCATCTAACGAAGCAAATGGTGTTTCATCTTCAGCATCGCCACTTCCCCTTCCCCCTCCTCGTCGTGAACTGTCACCCCTTTGCAAGTTCCTACCACCTCTGCGATTCCCACTCCCTCCCATGAACCATGTAGCCATGCTAATTTTTTAAAACAAATGAATGATAATTTCGTAGGGCGAAATGAGTTGTAAGGTTGTGTCTTCACCTATAGTCGTTTATATAGTTGGTTATGAACAACTTTAAAAATATGGCCCTGCATGACAATCCCACATAAACGAACAAGGTATGAGTTGTCAATAGAATGAAAAACCAGAAAAAAGGAAATATTGTGCACAAAGTCACATGACTTGACAATCCATCTGTATATACCGACAAAATAAGGGCATGCTCACTGTAAGGTAAATCAGTGAATTCACTATTGCCATGTGACTTTTTGAATTGAGAATCACACATATATTAATAAGAAATGAGTTGTCATTGTAATAAAAAAGTCGAGCAAAAATTTGAGAAAACCAAAGTCTGTGCACCAAGTCACATGACTTGAAGTCACATGACTTGACAATCCATCTGCATATACTGACAAAATAAGGGCATGCTCACTGTAAGGTAAATCAGTGAATTCACTGTTGCCATGTGACTTTCTGAATTGAGAATACCACATACATTAATAAGAAATGAGTTGTCATTGTAATAAAAAAGTCGAGCAAAAAATTGGGAAAACCAAAGTCTGTGCACCAAGTCACATGACTTGACAATCTATCTGCATATACCCACAAAATAAGGACATGCTCACTGTAAGGTAAAGCAGTGAATTCACTGTTGCCATGTGACTTTCTGAATTGAGAATCCCACATATATCAAGTAGAGATGAGTTATCACTGTAATAAAAAAATCGAGCAAAAAATCGAGAAAACCAAAGCCTGTGCACCAATTCACATGACTTGACAATCCATCTGCATATACTGACAAAATAAGGGCATGCTCACTGTAAGGTAAATCAGTGAATTCACTGTTGCCATGTGACTTTCTGAATTGAGAATCCTACATATATCATTAAGAGATGAGTTGTCATTGTGTATCAAATAATCGAGCAAAATATTAAGAAAACCAAAGCCTGTGCACCAGGTCACATGACTTCACAATCCATCTGCATATACTGACAAGTCTCTCCATGATTTGACTACTCAATGTTTGAAAAAATAATGGTGCACCTTGTGAGTGAAACGTGGGTTAGATAGGAGTACTTGGCCACCAATGTTTGTGAATATCATGGTGCATTCAAATCTGTCCAGAAAACTGGTGCATTAAAATCTGTCTGGAAAACTGATGTTACACAGTAATTTCAGAAGTGTTGTTCTCTTTGGGTATAAATCCGAAAAATAACAAATCATCGTCATTAGAACTGGTTACAATTCTAGTTTCTATACTAAGAGAATCGTTAATTTCTTTAAAAAGTTACAGAAAACAATCTGTTTGGGTATAAGTAATTGTAAATAGTGATTCATCCCAACCAAATCAAGTAAAACCAATTGGGTTTTAAACTTAGTCCCCCAACTGGACCAACCACTTGGGTTTGAGCTTGTTTGTCCAGGCCCCGAAGTTTAGTTTTTTGTCAACCCCTCATTCCTTACCAGAGTCATGATTTGTACTGGACTTACAAGAATTGGAAGGCGACTCCTTCTTCTTTCCTGATGGAGATTGAAATTCTTTACGTAGAGGATCCCTATTTGACGAGGCGCAGTTAAGGGAAGCTTTTCACCGAGCTACCTGTTCTGTTTTATGTGTTATTGAAGGCGGTAGTTCGTTTGACCGAGTTTAGTTTTCTGTCAACCCCTCATTCATTACTAGAGTCATCATTTTTACTGGACTTCCAGAAATTGGAAGGTGACTCTTTCTTCTTTCCTAATGGAGATTGAAATTCTTTGTAAATTGAACCCTATTTCACCAGCCCCAGTTAAGGGAAGCTTTTCACCGAGCTACCTATTCTGTTTTATGTGTTTTTTTTAAGTATTCACATAATTCAACATACATTAATCCATTCATTAATCCAGGATCCCTATTAATTCAACATACATTAATCCGATGGAGATTGAAATTTTTCACGTACAGGATCCCTATTTCACGAGCCCCAGTTAAGGGAAGCTTTTCACCGAGCTACCTGTTCTGTTTTATGTGTTTTAAGTATTCACATAATTCAACATACATTAATCCATTTGTTAATCCGTAACATTCATTAACTCATTGCAATTCAATAAAGAAAGTCATGAACTAATAAATGTCTTGTTATAAATGTAATTATTTCATAAACTTCGTGTTCATTAAACAAATACTTCAAATACATCCGCACCTTAGATGAACAACAACATTGTCTTACACCTGCACAACATACAAATATATATGGAAGATAAAGGTGTTTGATTTCTCATTCCTCATCCGACATGTAGTAGTCGAGAGATATTTTTCATTGTTTAAGACATTATTTCGCTCAATCACTTTCAAATCTCGTTGCTTGCTTCGCCATTTCGTGGCTAGTCAAGCATGAAATGTCGACATCTTCGCATCAACATTCATTGTTCTCCTTCTTAATTCTACTAACTCGCTTTTCATAGTCAATGACATTTCGTCTAGCCATGGTTAATGAACGATTTATGAGGTACGGTGCCCCAAAGTTACGTAGATCATTAAACAATCCTTCTTGCTCATTACCTCGAACACCCATTCGCCGGATACCAAAGATAATAATCCTTCGGACTCGAGTACTTTTCGCTCTTGTAGTCATAACTAAATGAAGGTAGCGTACCACACTTTCGGATTTCTTTGTTGGCGTGAACTTCCCGCACCTTTTGAAGACATTGTTCCTAAAATAAACAAACAAATAATAATAGTAATTGTAGATATATTACTATTGTTATGACTTGAACAAACATCATACTGGGATTGTCGCTATTTATAGACATCATACTGAGGGTTAACTAGAGATGATCTAGTGACGATAATGCATGCTGGGGCACTATGGAAGAAATGATACCCGTGATATTATTTTTTAGCTTTTCATTTCATACAACTCGAGTACCGTGACTTTGTGTACTGTGATGTAGTCACGACGAGTTGTCGATAAAGTCATCATTGTAGGATAGAGGATGACACTGCAATCCCTTCATATTGGAGCAGTGAGTTGTCAAATAAAATAATATGCAGTGAGTTGTCACATCACCCTATGAAACTATTTTTTTATGCTTAATTTTTTAATACAGTAAGTAGTGACTTGGAATTGACGATTTTAGTACAAATTGGTATTTTCAAAAAATTATAAATGAAATTAAATCCTTAAATTTTCTTTGTTTTAAACTAATATTCTTCATAAACAACCTATATTTTATTTTATTTTCACTTAATGAACTTCACAGTCATCCTAAAATATCCAATGTTTGCATTTTTTGCTTCTTTTTGTATATTCTGTAATGTGATAAAAAAAAATAAAGCATTTACTTGCGTTGCAGAAAGTCACATGCATCACGTAATGTGAGGAAAAAAGTGACAAACTATATAAGCATGGCAAAGTCACAAAGTCAGATGCATTACTGCATCACTGCATAAAGCGACATGCATCACTGCATCACAGCACAAAGTCACATGCATCGCTGCACAAAGTCACATGCATCACTGCATCGCTGCACAAAGTCACGTAGCATCTGAGGAAAATACAAAGCATCCAAATTATTACACCGGTTCAAGTAATTGGTGCGCATCACTGACAAATGTTGGACGTATCACCGCACCGAGCTACAATTTATTATCGTACCATACCTACTGTGCCCTTGTGAATTATGCAATCTATTAAAATTTTGAGGGGGTGTCATAACAAAATAACAATAAATTAATAAATATGTTAATACACCTAAAAAGTAAAACAAATTTCTGAATAAATATTTCAAAGAATTTAAAAATATTTTAAAGATTTTGAAATTGTAATTTCACATTTATTTTTTAAAAAAAATTTCAGGCAGAGAAATTTGACTACTTCAGACGTTTAGTCGGTTGATTAGCTTGGTTTTTATTTTATTATTTTTTTTTATGTTTTCACTTTTTGTTTTAGAATAACAATAAATTATGCAATTCATAAAAGTCGAAGTGACAACTCCTATCAAGTTGATGCATAGTTGTTCAGGTCATAAAAGTTGACGTGACAACTCTGCTGCATAGTTGATTACAATAATTTCATACATACAGCTACCATGTGTATATATGGTATAAATATCGCATCATACCATAAGAAAAGTTTTACAGCTATTTCGAGCGATATCATCATGAGATATACGGTGGTTGATCTATATTCAGCAATGGGTCGCTATTGGGTTGCAGATGGAGATGAATTTGAATACCCAATGAATCCAAATCTGCGTTACTCACGTGCCACCGTCAATACCATGAGAGCTGAGTGGGAATTTCGCAAAACACGAGCAAACGTTCTCGTTGAGCTATGTCGTGAAGTTAATCTTAAATTTCCTCGCCGGTTAGCCATGCGTATGCCTACTGACACTCCACAGTTGTTGCAAAGGGCATTGCATCGTATCCGCGATGAGGTTAATCACATGACCCAACGTTTGCAAAGGTCCGGACTAATGAAGACTGCAAATGAGCGTGCCGAAGATGGGTTAATGGATGATGCACACCAGTACTACGCTTGGAGCATGGATGTTATGTATGAATCTGATATTGAGATGTTAGATGATGATGATAATGAATGAAATTGTTTGGATGAACGCCCAAACCATTTCTGTAATGCATGCAATTTGTAATGGTTATCCACGACTTCTCAATGAAGGGAGATATTTCAATTGTTTTCGAATATTTATTGTAATTCTACTTTTACTTTCTCTCCGTTATTGTTATTTTGAAGAACGCTACTTGAACTAGACTTTCATGATTTCATGCATTATTGATGTGGAATATAATAATGATACGTAATGAACAAGGTATCAGTTCATATCGATTGATAGTTGAAATACTTGTGTTTGTTTAGATATTTATTTTGTCTCCTTTTTGTTCATATTGCTCCCCACAACTATCCATTATGCAATGTTCACATTTTTTTTCCAGATTTTTGTTGTATAACATTTTTACAAACCTGTAGCAACACAAGTGGTCCTCCAATCTCATTTAATCATAAAATCCTATCAATTCTTATCATTTTTTTCCTGCTGCTTTTCATTTTTATGGAAATCATCAAAACAAGTAAGAATAAAAAATTGTGAAATTATATTTTCAAGAAATAAGTATGACACATTTACATCATCTGCATAAGTTTGATATACAAAACTATAACAAAACTATAAATAAAATAAACTATACACTCCACATCACACCCGCTAATGCCCTAACTCGCCTCAGCCCCACAACCCCGATCAGGCCTCTCCTCGCCTCGCGGTAGACTCTTCAATATCGCTCTGTGGAGCTGTGGATCGTGACTTTCATCGCATGTGCCGCTCGATCCGGTGTGGCGGAAGATCGAACACTGCCGTGAGCTGTGAAACTCCATCATCTGGTGCAATCAGACAGATCTGCAATGCAGCTCGACCTCTTTTCGCCTCGCACTCGACCTCTGCCGCGACGTCTGCCACGACCAAAACCTCGGCCTCTCCCGCGCGCTCTAGAGGGGGGCTCAATATGGCCCTCAGCGTCAATGTGGGAGATGTCAGTGAGAACTGCATCATGTGTACTCATGGTCGCGGTGGAACTGTCTGGTGGTGGTAACTGAGTGGGTGGGGTAACAACGTCATGCATATATCGGGGCGGTGTCCAATCAGGGTCAGGCTTATAAGGTATGCCAGTATGCTGCGTAAGAAGTACGTCGAGGGAATCTGTAGATATGTATGGGGTAGTATGTGGTGGGGTCGAAGGCAGTGTCGGCGAGCCGATGTGGCGGCGCCAAGTGGAAGGCGTTGACGCGACGGCTGCCGATGTGTCTCGAGCGCAATTCGTGTGTACACCGTAGTGGCCGAAATGCAAACGATCTCCCCGATGGGCAAGCTGGAATGCCTGGTACAATAACTCTCGGATCTCTGCAATGGCCTCCAAGGCATGCTGTGCATCACGTCTCAAATGGGCGTCCTCAGCCAAGTGAAACGACCTCCCAACTCCAGCCACCTGAACAAACATTCAGACGTATTATTAGGCTACAGTTCATTGAAAGTAAATCAAGTATGCTTTTAATAATTATCTGACACATAATATGATACTTACCAATGCCTCAAGATAAGGGCTAACTCCCTGATATCCAGACTCAGACACGTGGCTCGGATTCCCGACTAGTAGGTGTGTATGTCGCCGATACCACAACATGTAAGGGTCGGAAGAGGGGATCACCTCATCAGCGTAGTCACCAGCATAATATCGTTCCAACGGCATCCCACAATCAGATATATCGCATATAAACAGACGCCAACAAGGCTACGCCACGCTTATCGCTGACGCGTGCAACTGCCACTCAGTGTCGAACCGATCCGGCACGGACTGCACCCGACCAAACTGTCGGAGGACACGATGGGGAAGATGCCACTCAACCACGTCAGAACAAATAAGTGGCACTCTCGCCATCCATATCTCCTGACCCAGTCGGAGGACCCCAGGGTAAGGCTGCCAGATAAACTACAATGACGACAAATAATTTAAATTTTGCTCGTGAATTAAAAACATATACAATGAAGAAGACAACTAAAACGCAATCAAAAAAGTTCATACCTCGCCCTCGATCATCCGGTCCAGTTGGTCTCTATAAACTACCACTACGTGGGTCGAGACGACCTCGTGGCCCATGTCAACCCTCTACCGGCTACCTCGCGGTCCGGCAAATCGTGATGTCCCTCACCCATAGGAAGCTCACTAGGACCAACCGGTTGCCGCCTAGACGGGGCAATGCGAATCAATCTTTCCCATGCCCAAATCTGTAATAGTTTGAACACAATTACAATACTGATATATGGCTATAAATATGAATTGACATGTAATAAAATTGTTACTAACCTGTAGCAACACAAGTGGTCCTCCAATCTCCCTTGTACCCACCTGAGCTGCTCGACATAGCATCCTATACAACCATGCCAGAGCCGCGCTACCCCAGCTGTACTGCCCAATCTCCTCAATGTCTCTCAGCAATGGCAAGTACATCAGCTTGAGCAGGTTCTCAGGACTTATCGTGAGAAGTACCCCCAATAAGCCACGTAATATATGCTCGCATGTCATTGCACCAACTCATCTGGAGCATGATCTAGAAGATGAGCAAAGTGCTCGGCCAGCCACCTCACCCTCACTCTACCTGGCTATAAATCTGCTGGTGTAGGTGCTACTCCTAATAGCTCAGCACATAAGGCTATCCACTGCCCCGTCGTGAGAGAAGAGTCAACTCCAGTAACTGCTCGGCCATCAATCCGAAGACCATATAGGACGGAGACGTCCTGCAACGTGACGGTGGCCTCCCCGATCGGGAAATGGAATGTATGAGTCTCCGTGCGCCACCTCTCAACGAGAGCAGTGATGAGTGCATGGTCCAGTTGAATGTGCCCGACACGATACACACCATAGAATCCCGCGCGTAATAGATACTGCAAGACTCTATGGTCCAACGGATGCTCCCACAATCCAGAATCTGCTCGACGGCATGTCAACACGGTGCGTGCCTCATCCTGCATAACAGAATTACCAGTTCAAATAATAACATTATCCCAAAATATACAACAAAATGCAATGTATTTTAATTGTAGTCGTAAAGTGCAACAAACGTTATTGCATACCGGACGGTCCCACATACTGTCAGCCCGATGTGCCTGTCTCAACAGTGGAACCTCCTTAGGTACATGTGCCATGAAGCCTGTACAACTGAAATATTAGATCATCCATATCAAAAGCTTATTTAATCATAACATAATAACAGAGAAAACTGTAATTATTGATTTTGTACTGAACGATGTAAAATACAATGAAGTAAATGTTATGGGTTCGAGAAAAAGACAAATTTATGTACCACTTACACGGAAGCAATTCGAAATTAATGATTACATTTATGGCATATTTGACAAAACTGAAATATTTATTTTGTAATGCTAAAAGTTTGAATAAATTATAAATTTTGCAAAATACATATAAAATTTTGTAATTGTGAACAATGACCGCAATATTCCAATTTTTAAAATTTTAATTTATAATAGGTTAATTTTTTAAAAATTTGTAAATTTTTAAAAAATTATAAAATGTGAACAATGATTGCAGCATTGGATATTTAATTTATTCAAAATATGAAATTTTGAAATGGTAGAAGAACTACATGATTAGTACACCGTGAATATTGTAATACATATTTCGAATCAAGTACTCCGTGAAAAACTAGTACACATTTTCAATAAATTATAAAAGTTTGAATAAATTGTACACATTTTCAATTTTGCATTACACATTTTTGACTGAAGTACACATTTTGTAATACACAATTCAAATGTACGACCCCGTTTACAAATAAAGAATTTAAAAATACATAATTAAATGTTCTATTACAAATGAAGAATTTCAAAATGATATATTACAACATGTAAGTATTACATAGTCTTCATCGACCAAGTCGCGGACATGTTCGGTCATTATGACTGTCTGGTGGCACTCATCGCAACGAGTCACAAACGCATGTCCGATATATCCATCTCATTCGAATACGAGCCATAGATGTACGAATTCGCTTTTACTTCTCGCACGAAGGTCATTAGGCATTAAGGTCCATCGCGGATCATCCCAATAATCTTCATGCGAGATTGGGTTGAATTTAGTTTCCCAAACTCTCATGTATACAGAAGCTCAGATATCGGATCAACGCATCGGAATGGATTGTCACCGATTCGGACATTACAATGAGCATATGAGAACATGGATAGTGTCTTATCTCATATTTCCCACAACCGCACGTGGGTTGATTCATCCGCACAACTGCCTATTATGCGACTCGCCCACGGCGAAAAGATGTTTGCACCTCAAATACACATGAGGCCTATAAGATAATATTGAAACAAACTAATCAAGTTCATATTTTTAGATGTAATTAATCGAACAACATAATAATAACAATTTTTTCACATTACAAACTAACTTTGTCATACGATATCAACGTGAAAGTATTTCATGCGATACCCTCCTCCATAGTTCTTTGCATCTCTAGGGTATTGGAATTCATTGTGTACATCTGCTTTCAAATGGGCTCCCATCTCGTCAAAATATTTGACGAGTCGTCAAATGTGAATTCAACCATACCTGAAATAGGTAAGTTCCTTGCACCTTTCAAGACGCTGAAGCACTCGCATCATTACTAGTCAATACCCCAAATGATATCCACCGTCATATGCAAGGGCCCACCTCGATTCATCTTGTGGACCCAATCGATGGCTTCTTGGTTAATAGCTCAGATTCCGATCTAAGTAACCATTACACTTTCGTCGTTGATCAAGACTCGCTTCCACGTGGTTGTTTGAGCTCCTTATTTCAAATGTGTGTTAAAGTTATCGCAAACATGTCAAGGCAAGGCCGATGATATCCAACAAATTGTAGCGAGGATTCACCCAATGTCGCCACAAGCCTAAAATACTCTCACTCGATCGATATCAAAGTGACTCCTTGTCGGTCCATGACAATATGTTCCTTGATATTTTGAATGAAGAACGACCAAGACTCCAAACTCTCCTCGTCGACAACAAATAATGCAAGCGGTAATATTTTGCCATTATAAGGACAATCGTTGCTACAAGCAACACACCAAGATATTTACCGTATAAGAATGTACCGCCTATAGTTATAACAGCCTACAATATCTAAAGCCATCGATGACGGGTTTGAAAGACCGTAAAACAAAGTGGAAGACGGGTATAATGGTTGCATGCCCAAGATATCTATGCTTCCATGTCACGATGGTGCCAGATTAGATGTCCGTAATGCATGCATGAATTTAGGCAATTGTCGTATGATTCATCCCAATCACCGAATACCATTTTAATTGCCTTTGCCCTTGCATGCCACGCCTTCTTATATGATATACTATAGTTCATGGTCTTTTTATATCTTCGATGACATTCTTAATTGGCATATCGTTCATTCTCGCATACGACAATAAAATATGAGTTAGATTATCTAGATGTGAACACTATAAACAAACAAATATGTATGTATATGTAAACATTTATTTTTTATATGAACCGCAACTTGTCCCAAAATATGAGAAGCAATGTAATCGAGCTAATATTAGTGTGGTCCCTATTCATTCGTGGGTATAAACAATGGTGAGGACCCTCAGCCGCTTTTATTTCAAAAAGACCATGTTTCCTACTAAGAGATGCACGAACCACCAATCGCAATGTGCTTGCAAGCAGACACCCAAAGGTCTCACTTGGAGGTTACGACCTTATACTCTCGATTATTTGTTGCATGGTACAATTTCACAAAGATATAGAAGTTGCTTCTTATCAACAAAACCATTCCTCATCTAACTCGATTTTCAAAGACTCCAAATCCGTTACGGGAACGACATCACGGGTACTAATGTCAAAATCACCACCCATGTGAATGTTGTCATAGAAAGGATTTCAACTCTAGGTGGAATGGGGGCATTTTCAGTTCAACAGAGCCCGGCATCATATTCTTCATCATCATCATCATCCGATCCGCCTAATAAATTTTCTTCCTCACACATTTCATTGTCATCATCGTTTAGGGCGACATCAGACCGTACATGTCATCACAAGAACCGCACCTCGTTTCATCGCTTTGACCATATTACCAAAGAACTTCAATCGAGTGGTATGATGGTCGCATGTCGGCACATCTTGTGTGTTATCACAAATTCATAACCATATCCACCACATGAACTTGATTCTACACCATGGCCCTGAAATGATTGTGTGTAGCCCAAAGGATAACATTGATCCGATTCATACATAGGAGACCAAACGTCACAGTCAATCCCATGCGCCAAAGAATGTAGTGAACGGACGAGAATCGATATGTGTCATGTTCGGGATATTGTGTACAATCTGTTTATCAATGTAGACTTCAAACAATTTGGTGCTTGAAAACTTGCACCGATATTTAATACTTGTTCAACGCCTCATCGTCATTGATCGGTAATATCTTGTATTTCTTGTGTGTTTGCCATCGGCGATAAGGATATCTACATTTGAAGGTCAATCGGACACTTTCCGTAACTTGCCACCTTTGACGTAAACATCTCCTCCAAATTACTAAGCGTGGTGCCAATTTGCACAAGATATATCCCTTTCGCTCAAAGATCATATGCTACGCCTTCATCAGATCCTAATTATGTTTCCCAAAGAGAAAATAATTGGAACAGTCTCCATATACTTGCTTCAATTAAGACAAAAAATATTAAAATAGCAACAATATACTTATATCTCCTTGTACTTGTAAAAGAAATATATGAAATTATACTCATTCAATTACAATTACTTGTGACGCAAAAACTTTATTTAAGTAATCATCAATTGTAATCCAACATTCATTATTGATTTTTTAATGAAGATATGAGTTAAAATAATGATAATGGATTAGATTTTTTAGCTTTTTAAGAAAAACATCTTACAACTTATGAAAAAATTAACATCATGCTCTTATGCTATGCTTTTTACATTACTTATTATTATTAAGATCATGCTCTTCTGCACATTAAATGTAATTCAGCTACATTTTAGGTCTAAAAATCTTTTATTAATTTTGGATTAAATTTGTATAAATTAGAAAGTAACAACATCTGTAATCATTAAACAAATATAATTGATGTAAGTTGATTTAGGTGATTGATAAATTATAAATCTAAGTAATTTACATAAACTTATAAGTGTAAGTTGTTAATGTTGTTACTTTTACTGTAGGTAAACTTATGAGTGTAGGAAAATCCAACATCACTTATGTTGTTGGTAGCTCAAGTGGTAGTGCAATGGTCAAACAACTCAATTTTCAAACAACTACCTGGGCATCACCATTGCACTACCACTTGAGCTACCAACAACATAAGTGATGCTTTATTCACAGTTTAATATATATGTTTTGAGTACACAAGTCTTTTTTTTTTGTGGATAAAATCGTGGTTTATAACAAGCATTTTTTATGAAAAGCGCTTTTGTAATCATGATTTCTTAATCAAAATCGCTTTTGTAACCATTTATTTTAAGATTTTCCAAATTCCACGCAGGACAGGAATTGGGAATTCTTATTTTGGGAATTCTTTCAAAACTAGGCTTAGTTTGGGAATTGAATTAGTATTTTGACTTATTTTGGGAAATGGCCCTAGGTTGTGTCCTTATATAAATTATAAAGTGTTGGTAAACTTGATTTATACATAAAGAAATTTGATGTATACATATTCATGACCACGCTTGTAAGTAAAATATGTAAAAACGAGTTTTCAAAACACATTTTGAACAAAAATTCAAAACCAAGACTCCTCTTATTTGTCACAGACATCGACACTCACTCTCTCTCTCTCTGACACACACACCCACAACACTTACACTCACATGAAACATATATAATTTTTAATATATATAAATTTTATTTTATAAAATTCAAAACAATTAATTTTTTTTAATTAAATTTATCTTTTTAAGTAATTTATTTTTCAAATTATTTTTATTTTTTTCCAAAGAATTTTTTTTTCCAAATAAACCTCAGCGGTGTCAGTATAATTTACCTAAAAAAAAGAAAATTACATTTTAAGGATTAAAGTAAAAAAATAATCATGTTATATAGTTGATTATTATTTGCTATTATCAATTATTATATATATATATATATAATAAAATATTGGTATGAATTTTACAAAATAAAATTTATATATATTAAAAATTATATATGTTTGATGTGAGTGTGAGTGTTGTGGGTGTGTCTGTCAGAGAGAGGGATAGAGACAGTGTTTGTGAGTGTCTGTGACAAACAAGAATGAGTGTTGGTTTTGAATTCTTTGTTGAATTTTTACATTTTGCTTAGAAGTGATTATTATCCACGGGTCAACAGTAAAACCATAGTTTACAACCACGTTTTCTGAAGATAGAAACAATTACTTAACAAAAGCATGGTTATGTATAAATCAAATTTATATCAAAAGCGTGGTTTGTATAAAGAATTAAAAGCGTGGTTTGTAACCTAGACAGATATATCAATAATTTTAAATATGAAGACATTACGAAAATTATTCTTTTATTTTTCTGTTCATATAATTTTATACTATAATTTGTATGAAGTATTGTATTTATTCAGTGCGATTGGACAAAATTGGACAAGTCATACAAAAATCTTAAATCATAGTATAACTTTTTCTATGAAATTATTATTTTCATTGAGTTCAAATAACTCGACTGATTTTGTATGACTTGTTCTTAATTTTTATTTCAAACATTGTTCACGTATAAGTTTATAACTACTGGTCAAATTAGTGAGATTTATGGACAATTAAACAGAAGTTACTTTTATTGACATTATTCCCTTTACCAATAGGGACCTTAATGACAAAGTTATTTGGTAGGTTATTTCCTATGACATTATTCCCTAGCTTGGGGAAATAACCTCATTCGAAATAACGTAGGAAATAACATAACAAAAAAATTATCGACCTGAATCAAGTCAAACTTGAGTTTCATTAATATTAAAGAGCTCTCATTATGTGTTAGAAATTAGGTATGCTCCTTTCAGATCTCAAGTTGAACTCTCAGTATGTTTCATTAATTGAGATTTGTCGGATCTACGTGGAATGGACGATTGGTGTGGATTGTAAGATTAGTCGATAAATAGGTCAACTGATTCAGACATCCGACTATCATAAAAAGTTATAACTTAATTGAATAAACATAATGCAGGCGCATACAGAATAAGTCAATTGGATAATTCAAGTGGGTAAAAATGATCGAGAATGACTCATTTTATAAATCAAATATTTTAATTTTTTCAAACATAATTCCTAAACAAAGTTGTTTTTTTTTTTTTTTTAATATCAAATGTTTTCATAATAGCATTTTCCATGATGACTTGGAAGGCCTGTTTTGGCAAAGACGTAAAAAGTAATTTTTTGACTTCTAATTTTTTGTGGATCAAATTATTCGACCTCTAATGTTTATATCAATTTTTTGTAGATCACTTCTTAAAAGTCATTTATTTATATCAAATTTATAAAAGGGAATGTCATGAAATTTAAGGAGGAAAAACTCGAAAATGAAATTCAACCGTAAATGGGGCATGAAATTCAAGTAAACTATACTTTTTATATTTAACGACGATTAGATTTGAATTTAGTGCATAAATTTAGTCAAACCAATTTTTCTTATCGTAGGGGCATGTGGCATCATTGGCATATTTTAAAGTTTTCTTCTTTTTTTTTTTTTTTTTTTGGTTTGGGTCAACATTCTAAGTAGTTAGATTTTTAATTTGTTAATAAAATTTTAGTGTACTACTTAAAGGGTCACCCATAGAAAATATTAACAATGACAATCACTCTTTAAAAAAATTTAATAAGAAAACGAAAGAAGGCCTACGCCGACATAAAATTCAATTATCTAACTTTTCTATTTTGCCATATCCCTATCTCCAATATATATATATATATATATATATTTTTCTTCCTGGCCAAAATTATGAGAAAACTTTCATAGCAATTTCTTATCACAAATTTTGTCCCTTACTTTTCAATTTCTTATTCTTACTTAAAAAATTGAAAGTTAGACCAAAATTATTTTTGTTACTTTATTAATTTTAAGTTATTACAACTCCACATCACCTAATTAATAATAATTTTTACAGCCAAATTAACGTTTCTCTTTCTTATGTAATTAATTAACAGCATTAAAATTATTGTAAATATTTAGCTGCATAGGACTAAGGTAATTTATTGGAATGACAATCAAAGGGAATGGCATGATTATTCCTTTCCTTAAATATGTTTTGATTCAAAAGAAAAGAAAATATGTTTTGATTATTCCTTAAATATGTTTTTGATTCAAAATATGTTTTGATACCAGAAAATTATTATTATTATAGATAATTATCTATTCATTATGTAAACATTATTTGTTCCTAAAAAAAAATTATATAACATTATTTAAAAAATTTAACTTATCATAAATTTCTTAAACCTTAATTTCTGAAACCATAACCCTCATTTCTGATTTCACAATTTAAAACTGTGAATTGAAAAATGATTTCACATTCATCAATTCAAAACCCTAATTCAAAACCAAAATCCTCATTTCTGATTTCACATTCAATAGAAAACCATAACCCTCATTTTCTTATTTCAAACATAATATTTAAATTTTTCTAAACAGATGCAACATTCAACATATTTCACATTCAACAGATTTCACAATTATAAACAGATTTAATATAAATATAAACCATTCAACATTCACATTCAACAGATTTCTAAATAGATTTCACAAATATAAATCCTAACCCTAACCCTAATTTAAGATTTAAGATTTCACATTGAACAGATTATCTATAATTAAAATTCAAGAAATTATCTATAATTAAACACATTCAACAACAAATTATCTATAGCAAAAGATTTCACATTCAACAGATTATCTATAATTAAAATTCAACAAATTATCTATAATTAAACAAATTCAACAAATTATCCATAATTAAAATTCAACACATTCAACATTCACATTCAACAAATTATCTATACTTAAAATTTCACAAATATAAACCCTAACCCTAATTTATTTGTTCTGATTTCACAACATTTTATTCACAAATATAAACCCTAACCCTAACCCTAATTTATTCACAAACATAAACCCTAACCCTAACTCCACATTCATGAACCCTAACCCTAATTTATTCACAAATATAAACCCTAACCCTAACCCCACATTCATGAACCCTAACCCTAATTTATTCACATTTTCACAAACACAAATATATTCACAAATATACACTCTAATCCTAATTTATTCGCAGTAAAGTAGATGATAGAAGCCATACCAACGAGAGAGAGATAGTACTGAAGCAGGGGATCGAGAGAGAGAGAGAGAGACAGAGAGAGAGACAGCAGAGGGAGAGGAGGGAGCGGGAGAGAGACAGCAGAGGGAGAGGAGAGAGCGTGAATTGAAAACACGGGGCTGGGGGGTTTTAAATATAAACTTTAAAATCGTGGTTGTGAACCACGATTTCACTTACCAAAATCGTGGTTAGAAAGAGCGAGTTCAAAAGAAAACAATTTTTTGATGAACTCGTGGTTCCAAACAGCGAGTTCCATGGAAATTTTTTTTTCGATGAAATCGTGCTTCTGAAAAGCGAGTTCAAAACAAAAAAAAAAATTAATCAAACTCGCGTTTCCTAACCGTGAGTTCTTAATCAAACTCGCGTTTCGTAACAGCGAGTTTAACTTTGCCCAGATGGCACACGAGAATGTTGGAAAAGTGTTGAACTCGCGATTGTGAACCGCGATTTAGCCTATTTTGGGAATTCTTTCAAAACTAGGCTTAGTTTGGGAATTTCCTTACTATTTTGGCTTATTTAGGGAAATGGCCCTTGTAGGTGGCTTTGTGAGTCTGAAAATGTTAGTCTCTAACATTACTCTTTGACAAAATCAACCAAAACCAAACAGTCCCTAACAACATTAATCTACTATTGGCAAACATGGCTTTGATCTGAGATGTTTGGTAGAAATTATTTTAAATTAAAAATTGATAATAAAAAAGTAGAAGTTAAAGACATCCCTCACACAGTTTTTAGAAAATCATTTTTTTTTCCAGTTTATTTAAATTGTTTCTGCCTCTTAAGTTTTAAGTAAAAAATGTACTAAATAGCATGATATAAGCTCCTAAATTGAAATACTAAATAGTATGATATAAGCTCCTAAATTGAAATATGTTATAGGCTGAATTTATCATATTGGCAAACACGGCCTTTGTGAAGCGCTGAGAGAGCAGCTCCGTTGACGCATCGAGGGTTCATTGTTGCAGTACAAGTGGGAGACCGATTAACTGGCCGTAGCACAAAACCTATCACACTCCTCTCACTCTCACTCTCACTCTCACTCTCACTCTCTTACTCTAAAAATCAATAATACAAGCTTCAAAACAGACTCCTCCAAAATACAGAATTTGATAGATAGATAGAGAGAGAGAGCATTTGAATGGAGAAAGGGAAAGGAGTGATGATGGGTCGAAGATGGGCCGTTGATTTCACTGACAATTCTACCACTCCTTCCTCTCGCGACATCCCTGATCCCCCGGGCTTCTCTCGCGCTTCTTCCGATCAGGTCTCATCTCTCTCTCTCTCTCTCTCTCTCTCTCTCTATATATATATATATGTAAGAATGTGTAAGAATGTTTTTGCATTTTGGGTTTAATTGGGTTTGTTGTTATTTGCTCATCTGATATTATTCTTGTAGGATGATTCAACACTTAGTCGCCAAAAGAAGGATGCTGAAGCTAATTGGAAATCTCAGGTAATTTCAATCCGCATTTTTTAGGGTTTTGATCTTTTTTTTTTCTTTTCTTTTTTTTCTCCTGTTTGTGGGCTATAATTAATTTTCTGTTTGTGCTCAAATTTTGGAATCTTGTGGAAAAAAAACTCAAAAGTTGTAAATGCCTGGCTTTGAGGTGGCAAAAAATATGGATAATTTGATATGTTTTGGGACATAAAACCTTAAGATTGTTAGGATATAAATGAACTCACTGTTTTGTTACTTCATAGTTTATGAGTCTAGTAGGTGGAATAATTAATCCTCTTGCTCATAGATTCACTTTCTACTGAATGCTGATTTATGTATGGCGTCATCGTATCTATATGAAAATAATGGAAATTGAGACATTACCTTTACCAGACATGTTACGAAAGCCTTTTTTCCACCTCCTTATGCACACCCAATTTTCTATCACTTAATGCTGTTTTTTCCAAGTTAAATAAATGTAACTAATAACAATTTGTTTGCTATTCAACCTCTTGTATTTTGTCATGTTGTCCTCAGAAGGTGTGACAATAAACACTCCCCCCCCCCCCCCCCCCTCCTGTTTTTTTTCTTTTCCCCATCTATTGTTGTCAAATTGTGAATCATTTTATTAAAATAATGAATCATAAATTGTAAGATTCATTTTATTTAATATGATATATAATTTTTATATCTATATACGTATAAAAATACATACAGTGTATGAAATGAAGTAAATATTAATTAACTAAATCTTATATATTTATATACATATAAAATCATGTATAAATTCATGCATACCAATATAACTAATTAATACCTTATATATATCTTGATAATTTGGCAAAAATAAGGTCATTTCATGCATTTTGTAAATAAAAACAAAAATAAAATTGAACCATAGTGATTCGCAAATTGAATCACATGATTCACTGAATTTCCTATTCAACAAAACAATGCGCTTTTTTTTTTTTTTTGGGTTAAAACTTGTATTGAATCATATGCATCGAGTTGTTAATCGTGCGATTCTAACAACCATGTCCCCATCTATTAAGCTAAACTAATTTCTTAAAGACATTTGGATGCATCATAAGAGAGACAATGGGAAAAGCATTGGAACTACTGAATTATTACCATTTTTCGGTAGGTGTGATGATTTGTGGGGTAATGTTGGGAGAATTTTGTTAGTTTAGATGGTGCAAATTGTTGCCAGAAAGCAACTTCTGCTATATTGATGATAATCTTAGTGATTAGGCCTTTCATAGCCTTTTTCTGTACATGCAATGCTAATATTTGTTGGTTGCAGTGGAGAGCAACCTAAGAAGCACTGACATGGGCACGTAAATTTTCAAAAAATGCAGGAGACGACACGTTGGAGACACGTGCAAAACATAATTTTGGGAAATTTAGTTAAAAGCCCCTTGTAAGGGGTGTGTATTGCTTGAAGTCCAACATAAATTTTCTTTATCCATAAACTCCCTCATTTTGTTTGACTTGTGCATGAAGGACACGCATTGATTTTTGGGGCGTTTACCAATTAGTCATATTAACTATACTGATTTACCTACAGGTCTTGACGGATAAATTTTTCATTGTAAATTTATTCATAAAAACAAGAGAGATTGATATCAATAGGACTTAATGAGTAAATAAGTCTCAAAAGTAGGACTTATTAGTAATTTACCCTTGATTTTTATGGACATTTAATTAAGAAACAATAGAAGCATTCTGTCTCCTTTGTCCACCCACAATCACAACAACCCAATTCAGTTCTAAAATTCCACAACTGCAATCTCTCTCTCTACTGTATATCTCTGTGTGGAGTAGTTGTTGGAGCTTTGGAATGGGAAGTTTTAAGAAGTAGGTGAAGGAGAGAGCGAAGGACCTCAAGAGCTTCTTTAGTAAGGGAGTCAAAATCGTTAGTGACTCTTGTAAGAAGGGCTAGCACAAGATCAAGCACCTCAGACGCTGATCTCTCCAAGAAGGGATTCTTTTTTGCGTAATACGAATATTTCATTCTAGGTTTTGATTTTGAACTCATTGGGTTGTGATGTGACTTTTTTTTTTACTTATTTTGTTTTCCTGCAGATGTCTTGTTCAAGAATGACAGTAAAGTTTTACTCTAGTAGTGTGTTCTTGAGTTACTCTGGTAGTGATAGTAAAATTTTACTGTGAATCAGAGTAACATTTTATTATGAAACATAATAAACTTTTACTGTTTACGTCAATTTCGACGATATTTTTTTATTATAAATAATTTCATAGTGAATCTGGATTTTGTTTGATAGATCTTGATGAGAGAATTTTGAAAATATTAATTTTATTAAAAATCGACATCTAGATCAAAAGTTATAGCATTTTAAAGTTTAAAATTTTAAATTAGTCACTTAGGATATTTTGGTAATAGTGGTGTGTGCTGAACTTTTCATGGAATTTTTTTTTGTGCTCGTCCTTAATGCTTTAATTTTTATTATGAGGGGACTTTAGCTAAATTTCCCTATAATTTTATATATTTATTATGTCATATTTTTTAAATTTAATATTTTTTTTATGTCAAATATTAAATTTTATCAAATTTATCAACCTTAGAGCATCTCCAACGGTTCACCAGAATTTTTATCAAATTTGAGTTAAAAAAAAAAAGAGTTCCTCAATCTGATATTAGCCACTCCAACGGTGAGTACTGTAGCTTTCATCAAAACACACTGGAGTCCAGAGGGATGATCGGCCGGTCAACCGGACAGGGAAAATGAATTTTTTTTCCTTTCCATTTCTGTTTCCTTAATTCGTTTTTGTAGAAATAATTAATGTATAGAGAAATAGAGAAAGAGAATTAATTGTATGTATTATTGATTGATGTTATTGAATGTTATATTAATAAAGAGCTACACTCTCCATTATATAGGAGAAAACATTACAAGCATCATCATGCCAAAAATGGATCCACTAACCAAAAGGAAATGCACTCATCTAAAACCTAACACACTAACATAAAATAATCTAAAACCTAACACACTAACATAAAATATTCTAACAGCCCCCCTCAAACTCAAGGGGGATAGGAACCAACCAACTTGAGTTTGGAGAGAGTAACAAAACAGGAAAATAAAATGACAAATAAAATAAAAGATGATAGGAGACACTGTATGGTCGTGCCAGACCGTTGTAGAAGACAGTTTATGGGGTCATGTCGGACCGTTGTAGAAGATAGTTTATGGGGTCATATCGGACCGATGTAGAAAACAGTTTATGGGGTCATGTCGGACCGTTGTAAAAGCGATTCATCGGGTCATGTCGGACCGTTAGAAAGCAGTTCTTGGGTCATGTCGGACCGTAGAAAAGCCATCTTGGGTCATGTCGGACCGTTGTAGAAGAACAATTTACTGGGGTCATGTCGGACCGTTGTAGAAAAACAGTTTACTGGGTCATGTCGGACCGTTGTAGAAAACAGTTTACTGGGTCATGTCGGACCGTATAGGAGCTAACCGGAATCAAAGTCGGGACAGTTTACAGAGTCTTGTCGGACCCATATAGGAGCTAACCGGAATCAATGTCGGGACAGTTTACAGAGTCTTGTCGGACCCATATAGCAGCTAATCGGAATCAAAGTCGGGACAGTTTACAGAGTCTTGTCGGACCCATATAAGGCGTGCCCAATCTTATCAAAAGGCGTGCCATCAAAAGGTGTGCCCGACAGCCATCAAAAGGCGAGCCATCAAAAGGCATGCCATCAAAAGGCGTGCCATCAAAAGGTGTGCCCGACAGCCATCAAAAGTCGAGCCATCAAAAAGCGCGCCGATTTGTCGTCTAGCGTTGAGAGGCGCGTGATACGCGTGTCTGCCTTGCCTATTTAAACCAAGGCGAGGCTGCCGCTTATACAGAACAAAACATCTGCTGAAAAACCTCTGAAAACCTCTTCATTTTGCTGAGAGAGATACTCTGTAACACTTCTGAGAGAAATAATCTGTAACACGCTGTTGCTCTGAAAATGGCTTCTTCTTCCCGTTCCGCTACCCAGAACATAGTCTCTTCTTCCCGGGGTCTGCTTACTCTCTTTCCCGACCTCAATGAGTGCACAAGAGAGATAACCGGGGCAGTTGCCCTGGAACCGCAACCAATTGCCCCTGGACCAAGCCCTCCTGGTTTTGGGCCATTGAACTATCCGATGGTGGCAGTTGAGCAGATAATGGCTGCTCAATCTGATATTGAGGCCAATTATTATACATTAAGGTCATGTGTTGAGACCATGACTGCGGTCAACAACCTCGCAGACCGGCGAGTAGAACAAGCGAGGTGCAAAGCAGTAAAAGCTCAACTGCTCGCTCCAAATAAGATGTATACGGATGCGGCGAGAGATATGTCTTGTCAAGGCGAAAACAAGGAACTGAAGCGGAAGGCCACCGTGATGCTCAGATTTGGGGGGCCGCCATATGTGACGGTTGAGGAGCAACGGGAAGTTAACGTGCTCGGCGGCGTGGGAAATACGGAGGCAGCACCGGCAAGGGACGCCCAAGACAAAGGCAAGAAGAAGAGAACAGCTGAAGAGGCGAAGAAGTGAAGCCGGTTGTTTGTGTTTTTGTTTTTTTTTTTTTTTTTTGGTGTAAAATGGTGATCGGGTTTGATCCCGACATGAATAAAATAAAGTTGGTGTGCAAATCTGAATGGTATGAATTTGATTTGAAAAAGATTAAAAATAATGTGAAAGAAAAATAAAGAAAGAAATAATGTGAAAGAAAATATATTGAGAAATCAAAATGAAAGGTGGAGAGTGGTTGACATGGTTTTGGGGCCCACGGTTTTGGTCCACGGACGGCCCACTCCAATTCACCTAATGCCGGAGTATCCTTGGAGGAGGGTGTTGATCCTTACAAGCATAGCTGCCTTTGTAGCTGATTGTGGCAATGTGTGACATGACTCCGTTCCATTGCCAAATATTCCAGCATTAAAAAACCTAATAAGCTCCTTTTGAAGAGCACCACCTTCTTTGGTCCTCCTATGTGAAGTAGCACCAAAACCAGTAGTAACACCATAACTATCTGTCCCTTTATTCATACTCTCCATAACCCAATCACTACTGGCCTTCACTGATATAAGAAAGATGCGGACTTAAATGAATGTGATCCTCTGTCTTGGAAGAACCAGCTGCAAATGTCTTCAATTTGTGCAACACAGTAAATTGAATGGCAGTATATGGCATAACCATGAGGAGTGCTGGGACATTGCCACGCCAAAAAACCCTGTAATCCTTCCTCTCTAAAGATGTCCTTAGTTGCTTGTAACATCCCAGTGTATTTTGATGGTGCATACACATCTTTATGAAGCAAAGCCCATGAAGTAGTTGGTTCCAGCTGAACCTGGAATCTGATCTTAATAACATCGAGCGGAGACGTTACTGTCCGCGATATTCCGCCAGCGATTGCACCGGCAGTGGCATCTACAAATGCCCTTTTCAGCTGCCCCGGCTCTTCCATCACCCCAACAACCAAGCTGAGGTTTTTACTAGAACCTGGGAAGAGAATAGGGTAATGGAACGATAACAGCCGCCATTTTGACGATTTGAGAGAGTCAAAGTTTAGAAAGAGAGAGAGATTTTTGGGATGGTACCGCCTTCAAATATCTGTAGCAACAACAACAAGATCAAGATCAAGAAGAATAATTTGTGGCAGCGGAGTGAAGATATGTGTAGAAAATTCCAGCGGGCAGCGAAGGCAAAGTTACCGGCCGGCTGCCCGCCGGTGAGAAAGAAATACAGGCCTAAATCTTATGGCTCTGATACCATGTAGAAATAATTAATGTATAGAGAAATAGAGAAAGAGAATTAATTGTATGTATTATTGATTGATGTTATTGAATGTTATATTAATAAAGAGCTACACTCTCCATTATATAGGAGAAAACATTACAAGCATCATCATGCCAAAAATGGATCCACTAACCAAAAGGAAATGCACTCATCTAAAACCTAACACACTAACATAAAATAATCTAAAACTTAACACACTAACATAAAATATTCTAACAGTTTTCCACTTCTTTTCCCCTCCATTAAATATTTTCCATTTTTTTTTGCCTCCAGTAACTATTTCCTTCCAAAAACTGATATAAACAGATTAACTCATGTACCATATAAACCAAATGATTTACGTTATATCTAGAACCAACCATTACTGAAAACCAGAGCATAATGACTAGCTCAAGTTCTTACGTGTTCAGTTCATTTTCATCCTCTTCTTCTTCCTCATCCTCTGATGATGAGTTTGATGATGAAAAAATTATGAAACTTCTAGGTGTTTATGAGATAAATAATGCTAGTATGATACAGATTCTGATAGCAAGTGATCGATCAAAGAAAAGAGGTGGTTCTATTGTTGGACATAAATACATACATCGCGATAGATGGAGGGGTCATGAATGATTGTTTGTAGATTATTTTACAGCAAATCTAGTTTATTCACCTGCAACATTTTGAAGACGTTTTAGAATGCATCGTCCTCTGTATCTGCGAATTTTGAATGCCATTGAAGCACACGATCCATATTTTGTTTTAAAAAAAAGATGTAACTCATATCTTCGGATCGTCTCCACTACAAAAGATGACTTCAGCAATGAGAATACTGTCATATGAAGTGGTAGCAAATGCAGTTGATGATTATGTGCGAATTGGGGAAAGCACGACAATTGAAAGTTTGCAACACTTTTGCAATTCAATAATTGAAATCTTTGGACTCGAATACCTTAGATCTCTAACAACTGATATTGTTAGATTATTTGCTATTGGGGAGGTTTGTGGGTTCTGGGTAAGTTGGGAAGTTTAGATTGCATGCATTGGGAGTGAAAAAATTGCCTAACGGCATGGCAAGGTCAATACATAGGCCATCAGAAAAAGCCAACCATCATTCTTGAAGCAGTAGCTTCTTATGACTTGTGGATTTGGCATGCATTTTTTGGAATGCCTGGATCATACAATGACTTGAATGTGTTGGATCGGTCGCCCTTATTTTCTGATCTTGCCCAAGGTAAAGCTCCGCGTGTCTATTACACTATTAATGGACACACTTGTAATATGGGTTATTATCTTGCTGATGATATATACCCTCAATGGGCAACACTGGTCTAGACAATCTCTTCTCCCCAAGGAGCAAAGAAGCAACATTTTGCAATGATGCAAGAGTTAGCAAGGATGTAGAGCAGGCATTCGGGAGTGCTCCAATCCCGATTTGCAATGGTAGGTGGTGCCATACATTTTTGGGATTCCAAAATGCTTGGTAACATAATAAAGAGTTGCGTCATATTGCACAGTATGGTTGTCGAAGATGAGAGAGATGAGCTTCTTGATTTCGATCATGAAATTTCATCAACCAACTCACCAGTACTACTTTCGTGTAGCAGTTGACTACTAATCATTTATGTCCCGTCATTTAGGTATTAGAGATAAGAATGTATATCATGCCCTCTGCAATGATTTAATAGAACATATGTGGTATCTTCATAGTGAAAACTAACTTCACCACGTGGGCGAGAACATGTACTTTTGGTTGGCTTTTTCGATTGGGAGGTGATTACCCAAGGATGGCTGTCTGTGTTTGTTGTTGCTCTTAAATTTCATTTACACATATCATCTTTTTTGTTAGTCAAATACTGCTAGTGTTTGTTGTTGGTGCTCTTCACCCTGTTCACATCCGTTTTTGCTAGTATTACTGGTCTGTGAACTTTGTCAATATTGAAAATAGTATGAATTTGTTAGCAATGTACTAATGTGATAATTTACTGATGTTGTGTTTTGATATGACTTTGGACTACTAATATGGATGCCTATAACATATACCTTACTTCAGTGCATAACTAATTTTCTTGTTCTGTATCTACATTTATTAAATTAGAAGTGACTCATGATTCTTAGGCCATCTCCAACGGTTCACCAGAATCATCACCAAATTTGAATTTGGTGAAAAAGAATACCTTTTTTTTTGTCCCCAACGGTTTTATCAAAACGATATAAAATTCAAAATGGCTCAAAATTTTCACCAAATTGAGGAGCTAGGGCCAGATTTCACCAGTTTACTGTGCGGGTACATTGGGAGTGAGGTCCACCGGACGATCGGCCGGTTGTCTCCCCGATTGTCCAGATTACAGAGAAAATGAAGAGCAGCAACCATGGTTTGGACTGCAAATTGGCTTGCAAAGTTGGTTGCTTTTTGTGGCACCAAGATGAAATTCCCTACCAACATTGATCTATGGATAGCAAAGGCAAATGCATTGCATATAGATTTAAATTTGTACCAAAACTAGCCATTAATTTAGCAGGTGCAACTCCAATAATGTTACCGTTGGTTTTGCAGAGGATTTAACAAATGGCCTTTTGGTGTTTTTTGTATCAAATCTGAACAACATACATTGTGACGTGAGGATTAGGCCCATATGACAAAAACAAATGAACAACACTAGGGTTTCAAAAAGTGGCCGCAACCGTTACGTAACGCCGTTACGTAACGGTTGTGGTGGTTACCGCCACCCGTTACGGCCGCTTTTGCAGTGTGATTCAGATTTACAGGTGTGTCGGCCGTAGCGGCTAGTATAGCGGTTGTAACGGTGTTGTAACGGCTATAACGGCCTCTTACGCACCGTTACGTAACGGTTCCAAACTGCTTTTTTCGAAAAAACACAACCAAAAAAAAAAATTAAAAATGGGAGAAGAGAGATAGAGAGAGAAGAGGGAAGATGGAGGAGCAAGAAATAGAGAGAGAGAAGAGGGAAGATGAAGAACATGTTATTGATTTGTTGAAACTGCAAGACCTATGCTATTCTATTCAGCTGCTATCATTCAACTATTTTATTTGTGTGTGTCTATCTATATATTGTTTGAAGATAATAATAATAATAATAATAATAATAATAATAATAATAATAAGTGTGGTCATTATCTATTTGGCTTGATTAATATATATATATATATATTTAGTCTTTTATTTATTCTCTTACTTTTGTCGTTGTTCATCTTATATATAATATTTAGTGATTGATTTTTTGTATAATATAAAGTCATTAATTATTAAAATAAAATGTAAAAAACTCAGCTTATATTGATTTAAAAATATGAAATATATTGGATCATACTTAAAATTTTATAAAAATTGACCAATATTTATTTTAAAACCCAATAAATATGATCATGGAAAAAAAATGTGTGTATCGGTAAGTTTTTTTCAAATTGTGCGAAAAATAAAAATTCACTTGCCTTAAGTATCGCAACATACGCTTATGACATTTACACTCAAGAACCACAATCAGGCCACATCACATCACGACGCAAATAATCGCTTTTCAAATTGTAGAACAACACATACGAAAACAAGCAACCCACTAACTCCAAATCAGCTTCATCAAGCATGCACCACGAAAGAAAAAATAGTCCAATATAAACATACATAGTACTACTACATTCATAAAGAAAAATAATTAACAAAATTTAAAAAGTAGTACAACAAACAGAAAAATGAAAAAACAGAATGTAGTAGTACATCGTCAAAACAAACAAAAACTACATAAATTTGTGATACATCCAATCTCTCATCCAAACACATCAAAGGTCATTGTCAGGTGGCAGTGGATGGAAGTAGTGATGGTAGATCTCACTGACGTAATGCTCAATTTGATCCATGCGATTGCTTGCTACTTTATGACGTCTTATAGTGTCCACACGAAACTCACCAAATTGTTGAATTAATGAGTTCTGAGAGGTGGCAAATGCATCGAACTGATTACCCAATGCATTGAACTAATTAGCCATTTGTTATTCCTATTGAACGCGCTGATTTTGTCGTTCTTGTTCCATAGCCAAAAAATCAGTCCAGTATTGAGGTTTGTTCAACTGCTGGCATGGCATTGTCATGGGGGTCTTCGGGAGCATTATCTGTTGGTGCATTTGCACTCAGACTTTGCAATAAACTTTCAACGTCACCAGCTCGGGTCAGTGTGTACTCCGAAATCGCCGAAGAGATTTTAGTCTCTGCTTCACCTACAAGTCGGATCTTAAAAGCTTTGAAAATTTTAGTCAGCAGAGCTCCAAAAACTAGTGACTGGCCAGTGATGCAACCAAAATTTGCAACCACCATTTCTTTCATTAATATATACCATAAATCCAATTTCTGGCCAACGTCAAAACAATATAGCAAATAAACATTAAAATTTGGAACATCAAAATGTCCTCTTTTGGGAGTGACATTTTCTATTATAAATCGATGGAGAATACGAAGGTGGGGTTTCAAATGTCTTGCTTATAAATTATTGCTGGTAAATCTCCTCTCACAAATAGTAGTATATACTTCACTTGTGTTGCCAACAATATCAAGTAGGTCAGACTCACTGTGAAAATAGATATGCATATCCCCTTGCTCAAGTCCAATAATTCTTGCCAAAGTGGGGATATCAAATTCAATAACCTTACCTTTCACATAAGATATAATACTAAAGTCTCTATCTTCTTCATCAGTAGTTTTCAAGTGAATACAAAATAAAAACACAAGACGATGATATATCTTTTGTGGTTAATTGATTAAATTTATGCACCCCCTTGCCTCAATTTTGCTAACCAACAGAGAATCATATTGAGCAAGAAGATTTACCCGTCTCCTGGTGACAATAGGTTGGCTGCAAAAAATTTGAAAGGCTTGTTCATGATTGTAAGTGAGAAAATTAGTAGTAGGATAACCTGAACTTTAAGGTAGTTGTTGCTCTTGTTGGCATTGTGGAGGGTTGGAGGTTTCACCATGTTCTGGTTTTGCTCTTTTGGTTCTAGGCATGATGTTAATATATGTTGAATTTGATTGGAAATGTGTTAAATGTGAATGGTGGATTTTAGAAGGGCTGAAATTGAATGTGAGGTGACCAAATGGTGTGAAAAGACAGTGCAACACAAAAAAGTAAGTACAACAAAAAAGGAAGTGCACAGAAAAATGAAGTTCACAAAACAGGGCCAGTTGACCGGCCGACCGGTTTTGGTGTAGAATTTGCTTTCAGTTTCTGCTACTTCTTTGAATGATGCACATTTCTTCCAACAAAAAATGACATACATTTTTGCAAGGCATTGTGTCTATATAGAGTGCATTGTCACTAGTTTTAAACAAGGTAGGTGGTGGAGGGAAGTAATGAGGTGGGTCAATTTCTTAAATGTAGTTGGAAGGTTGTGTGTGTTTCATGAGGTATTCATGAAACCGAACAAGTCTGCATTTTGATATGATGGTGAAGTAGTTGGATGGTTGTGTATTGAATTTTCAAATGTTGGGTATATATATAATTTATTTGTAATATATAATTCATTTGTCTATCATTTTTGTAATTCATTTGTGAAGTTTGAGGCATTCTTTTGTAATTAGTTTGTAATTTATTAAATCATGGGTTTTTGGGTATGTTGGGAAGTTTAGATTGCATGCATTGGGAGTGGAAAAATTGTCCAACGGCATGGCAAGGTCAATATGTAGGCCATCAGAAAAGGCCAACCATCATTCTTGAAGCAGTAGCTTCTTGTGACTTGTGGATTTGGCATGCATTTTTTGGAATGCCTGGATCACACAATGACTTGAATGTGTTGGATTGGTCGCCCTTATTTTCTAATCTTGCCCAAGGTAAAGCTCCGCCTGTCCATTGCACTATTAATGGACACACTTATAATATGGGTTATTACGTTGCTCATGGTATACACCCTCAGCGGGCAACACTGGTTCAAACAATCTCCTCCCCAAGGAGCAAAGAAGCAACATTTTGCAATAATGCAAGAGTCAGCAATGAAGGATGTAGAGTGGGCATTCGAATTGCTCCAATCTTGATTTGCAATTGTAGGTGGTGCCATACGTTTTTGGAATCCCAAAATGCTTGGTAACATAATGAAGAGTTGCGTTATATTGCACAATATGATTGTTGATGATGAGAGGGATGAGCATCTTGATTTCGATTATGAAATTTCTTCAACCAACTCACCAGTACTACTTTTGTGTAGCAGGAACAATGACTTCCAATCATTTATGTCCCATCATTTAGGTATTAGAGATAAGAATGCATATCATGCTCTCCACAATGATTTAATAGAACATATGTGGTGTCTTCATGGTGAAAACTAACTTCACCACGTGGACGAAAACATGAACTTTTGGATGGCTTTTTCGATTGGGAGGTGATTATGCAAGGAAGACTGTCAGTGTTTGTTGTTGCTCTTGAACTTTATTTAGACACCTCATGAAACACACACAACCATCCAACTACTTCATTTAAGAAATTAACCCACCTCATTACTTCTCTCCACCACCTACCTCGTTTAAAGCTATTGACAATGCACTCTATATAGACACAATGCCTTGCAAAAATGTATGTCATTTTTTGTTGGAGGAAGTGTGCATCATTCAAAGAAGCAGCAGAAATTGAAAGCAAATTCTGTAGCAAAACCGGTCGACCGGCCTTGTTTTGTGAACTTCATTTTTCTATGTTCTTCCTTTTTTGTTTCACTTCCTTTTTTGTGTTGCACTGTTTTTTCACACCATTTGGTCATCTCACATTCAATTTCAGTACCTTTAAAATCTACCATTCACATTTAACACATTCCCAATCAAATTCAACATATATTGACATCATGCCTAGAACTAAAAGAGCAAGACCCCAGAACTTGGTGAAACTTCCAACCCTCCACAATGCCAACAAGAGCAACAATAGCCTCAAAGTTCAGCTTATCCTACTATTGATTTTCTCACTTATAATCATGAACAAGCCTTTCAAATTTTCTGCAATCAGCTTATTGTCACTGGGAGAAGGATAAATCTTCTTGCTCAATATGATCCTCTTTTGGTTAGCAAAGTTGAGGCTATGGGGTGCCTAAATTTAATCAATTTACCAGAAAAGGTATATTCTTGTCTTGTGTCTTTATTTTATGTTCACTTGAAAACTATTGATGAAGAAGATGGAGACTTTAGTATTATATCTTATGTGAAAGGTAAGGTTATTGAATTTGGTATCCCCACTTTAGCATGGATTATTGGAGTTGAACAGGGGATATGCATATCTATTTTCACAGTGAGTCTGACCTACTTGATATTGTTGGCAACATAAGTGAAGTATATACTACTATTTGTGAGAGGAGATTTACTGGTAGTAATTTACAAGCAAGACATTTGAAACCCTACTTTCGTATTCTCCATCGAGTTATAGTAGAAAATGTCACTCCCAAGAAAGGACATTTTGATGTTGTTCCAAATTTTATTACTTATTTGTTATATTGTTTTGAGGTTGGCCAGAAATTGGATTTATGATATATACTAATGAAAGAAATGGTGGTTGCAAATCTTGGTCGTATCACTGGCCAGTCACTAGTTTTTGGATCTCTGCTAACTAAAATTTTCAAAGCTTTTAAGATCTGACTTGTAGGTGAAGCAGAGACTAAAATCTCTTTGGCTATTTTGGAGTATACACTGACTTGAGCTGGTGGCACTGAAAATTTATTGCAAAGTTTGAATGCAAATGCACCAACAGATGATGCTCCCGAAGACCCCCATGACAATGCCATGCCAGCAATTGAACAACCTCAATATTGGATTTATTTTTTGGCTATGAAACAAGAACGACACAATCAGAGTGTTGAATGGGAACAACAAATGGCTAATCAGTTCAATGCATTGGGTAATTAGTTCGATGCATTTGCCACCGTTCAGAACTCATTAATTTAACAATTTGGTGAACTTCGTGTGGATACTGTAAGACGTCAAGCAATTGCATGGATCAAATTGAGCATCACGTCAGTGAGATCCACCATCACTACTTCCCTCCACCACCACGTGACAATGACCTTTGATGTGTTTGGATGAGAAATTGGGTGTATCACAAATTTTTTTATTTTTTGTTTGTTTTGACGGTGCATTACTACATTCTGTTTTTTTTTTTTTTTTTTTTTTTCCTGTTTGTTGTACCACTTTCTAAATTTTGTTAATTATTATTTTTTTTATGAATGTAGTAGTACTATGTATGTTTATATTGGACTATTTTCTTTCATGGTGCATGCTTGATGAAGCTGATTTGGAGTTAGTGGGTCGCTTGTTTTCATATGTGGTGTTCATTTGTTTTTGTCATATGGGGCCTAACCCTCATGTCACTATGTATGTTGTTCAGGTTTGATACAAAAACCACCAAAAGGCCATATGTTAAATCCTCTGCAAAACCAACAGTAACATTATTGGAGTTGCACTTGCTAAATTAATGACTTTTGTACAAATTTAAATTTACATGCAATGCATTTGCCTCTACTATCTATGGATCAATGTTGGTAGGGAATTTCGTCTTGGTGCCACAAAAAGAAACCAATTTTGCAAGCCAGTTTGCAGTTTAAACCATGGCTACTGCTCTTCATTTTCTCTATAATTCGGACGACCGGGGGGGACGATCGGCCGGTTGTCCGGTGGGCCCCACTCCCAACGTACCCGCACAGTAAACTGGTGAAATTTGCCCCAGCTCCTCAGTTTGGTGAAAATTTTGGGCCGTTCTCAATTTGATATCGTTTTGATAAAACCGTTGAAGACAAAAAAGGTGTCATTTTTCACCAAATTCAAATTTGATGATGATTCTGGTGATCCATTGGAGATGGCCTTAGATACGCTATTTTAGTTTTAAAAAAAAAATTTAAATTAAAAATAAATAAATTAAATTAAAAAAAAATGGTCTTCAACGTATCCCCCACTTGTCCCAGCGTGTTCGACACGTGTTGGTGTTGAACACCTACACGTGACCTCTGGAGAGGTGTTTGTGATAGAGAGCAAGTAAGATTACAGCTGCTCTAATATGCTCCCTTCGTCCGATTTTTTTGTCCACTTTCTATTTTGGGTATTGATATTTTCTAGGTTTCCAAAATTACCTATTATACACAAGTACAAACACATTTTAAAATTCAAAATTAAAGGGTATTATGGTAAAATTATTTTAAATTTTGAATTGATGTGCAATTATTTCTTGTTTCCTTAATAAGTTGGATTCCCCAAAATGGACAAATAAATTGGGACGGTGGAAGTTGTTGATTAACAGGTAACATGTTTTGTCTGATTGCACTCAGTTGTTTTGTTAGGCTCTCTAACCTACTTCTATATGAAATATTTTTCTTTTAAATTATAATTATCATTTTTTTGGTACCATAATTGCTAATTTGCTACTGACAGCTGTGTATTTGTAATATTGACTCAATACTGATTTCTATTTGAGCAGAAAGCATGGGAAGTGGCGCAGTCCCCTTTCAAAAATTTGCTCATGATGGGTTTCATGATGTGGATGGCTGGAAATACAGTGCATTTGTTCAGCATTGGTATTACATTTTCAGCTCTTTGGCAACCCATAAGTGCTCTTCAAGGAGTTGGGAAAGGTAAGGCACAAGATATTGTTTTTGTTTTTATTTTTTAACTTTCATATTTCTTCCAACTTCTTTTTGTTTTTTACATTGCGGACGTATTTTCATAGCCTGGGGAATTTTTTCAGTGGTGGTGTGTGTGTGTGTTTTTGGGTGGGGTGGGTTTTGGTATGAGAAAATTTCTTTATGTTTTTATTCCTTTATCAGCTTCACTCATTCTAATCATCCTGATTCTTCTTAGCTGGGACCTTAGGTCAACTTCCGTTTTGTGTCTCTTCTCTTGTAAAATAATGTACAACTCTCAGTTGTGGTGGTGATTAGTCAGGATAATGTGATACTATACTATTAATGGAAAAATTGAGTTATGGGAAACTAGTGAGGTGGGTGCTAGTTCTGTGTAAGGGGGTTGGGCCCTCATATAGTCATATGAAGAGTTGTGTGGTTTAAGAACTTTATCATTCACCTGAATCCAGTGTTGCCATGGTCCGGGAAACTAAATTTGAGTTTGTTGATTAGAAGGTTTGTAGGAGGGTTTGTGAAAATTATTGGGGGCAATTGCTAAATTTTTTTTGACGAATGGTGTTTTCTCCCCATTCGTCTGGTGGGATTATGGAAATTTTGGGATGAGAGGGTGTTGAACGACTATGTTACATGGACTCGCCATTTTAGAGCAAGTACCCATGTTGACACCTTTTCACATAGATATGGGTGTGTTAATTTGTGACAAACTTTTTCTTTCTTGATCGGAAAATGTAAATCCAAACAAATAAACCAAACACAAGAAATTGTCACCACTCCAGGTTTTTTTTGTTGCATAAGATGAAGAAAAAAAATACATTTCTCAAGAGCAACAAAGGGAATGATATCTAGGAAAGGTTGACGAGGAAGACAAAGCAAATTCAATGATGGAGGTTTAATGCCAAATTGAGGAAGATAAAGTAGTAATTTCCATTTTTTGAACAACAACAGTCATCGCAATTTTGCAGAGAGATGGATGTCCAGCTATCCCCCTAGCATTTATCCATTATTATTATTATTATTATTATTATTATTATTCTTGAGATATCTATGATCAATGGGCTTATTTTTTTAAAGGAAAGATTAATGGGCTTGAAGGGTTATTGTATTTGGGTAGCAAATTACATGCTGAACTTTATTTACGTCTTTGTGCCAAAATAGTGTTATATAAAAATTATTATTTGGCCAACTTTGAGACTCGTGTTCATTAATTAGTTCTCACAAAATCATTACACCCCCCCCCCCCCCCAAAAAAAAAAAAAAAAAAATAGTTATCATAATAAATAATTAATTTTATCCAAAAAACTATGAGAAAGTCATTTATATATTTCACATATATAGATTAGCTTTTTAAATTAGATGACATCTGTGTACTGATGTCTAATTTTTGGATAGTTTTTGGCTTAATCTATGTATCCTTTGTGACATCCCATTGAATGCACAAGTCATTTCCTTCTTCTAGTGGCTACCGATCACGGCTTGGTGTACGGACAATCAATCTGTGTCCAAGATGATGTTAGAGTCGGACATCTTCATGCCTTGGGGTTCGAGAATCAAGCGCACAAACAATTCCAAAGGGTTCGCATACAAGTTCTAATGATCTAACACATACTGCAGATATGAAGGAATGCGATGAACAAAATGTGTATCCAAGAGTTTTAAGACTGGATTAACAGAAAGAAATTTACACCGTCTAGGTTCTGATTACAAAAGAGTCACCCCAAAAAAGTTCTAACTTCTAACTCTATGCCAAGGTTGATATACATGTAGTAGAGATGAAAGAATACAAAGTGGCTATAGCAATAGTATCAATTAACACAGAGATCAAATGGAATTTTGATGAACGATACAATGGAATAGATGACATTACGGTTTTAGACTTCAATGTGGTCAAGGTTATGAAAGTAGTGACTAAACTAGATATCTAGCTTAAAATTGCATTGGCCATATGCGTTTCAAACTGAATATCCAAGATTTGTCACTGAATAAAGACTAAGCATAAAAATGCAACTGTTTATACGAATTCTCGTACTAGATAGAATAATCAAGGATCAAAGGTTGTCAATTGATCGTCTTAAGACAATATACTTCAGCGAATTGGAAAGACTCAATCAAGATAGAGAAATGATGATTTTTCATTCGAAGAGGTGTCATCAATTCAAGGATGCAACTAAAGGTTAAGTTATGATGGTTACTATGACTAGGTTGTCTTTTAACTACAAGCCGAAAAACGTGGGTAAGGATTGAATTTAGGCTCTGATACCGAGTTGTGACGCCTAAAAAATGGATTCTACATGTTGAAAAACCTTAGAGTGGTCATTTTCGAAGTCATCGGACCACTTGATTAACCTAGATGCATTAGGATGCACCGTAGCACCTACAGCGGAGAAGCATTGGATTAGATTTAGCTTCTTCTTCTTCTCCTCTAAGCAGCACACACGAACAGACCCTTTTCCAACTTCTTAACTTTGCTTCGATCCATCTTTCGAACTCCATAACTTTCTCAATACTCAACGGTTTTACTTCGTTCTTTCGCCAATCTCTTCACCTTGCTTTGTACTTCGTCTCTTGCTGCCCACACCTCTCGCTCTTTCGGTACTGTCTCTCCCTCACCCTTACCTGCTCTCTCTCTTTATATATCAATCATCTATATATATATTGTAGAAATTTAATGTATAAAAAGAGAAATACAGAAAATCATGTATCTTGTATTGAATGTTTTATTGATTGATATTTGATTTCTATATTTTACAAGACCAAATGACACTCCTTATATAGGAGATATTACAAACATCATCATAACTCATTAAACCCATTATATACCACTTACATATTATATATTTTCACTATCTACCACTATATATTTCCACTATCTACTCACCTAACACACTTACATTTATCTACCACTATATATTTCCACTATCTACTCACCTAACACACTCACATTTACCTACCACACTAATAGCCCCCCTCAAACTCAAGGGGGTTAGGAACTAACCAACTTGAGTTTGGAGAGAGTAACAAAACAGGAAAAATAATCTGACAAATAAAAGTAGATAGGAAACACTGTATGGTCGTGTCAGACCGTTGTAGAAGATAGTTTATGGGGTCATATCGGACCGATGTAGAAAACAGTTTATGGGGTCATGTCGGACCGCTAGAAAATGGGGCCATCGGGTCATGTCGGACCGTTGTAGAAAACAGTTTACTGGGTCATGTCGGACCGTTGTAGAAAAACAGTTTACTGGGTCATGTCGGACCGTTGTAGAAGATAACCGAAATCAATGTCGGGACAGTTTACCGAGTCTTGTCGGACCCATATAAGAGCTAACCGGAATCAATGTCGGGACAGTTTACAGAGTCTTGTCGGATCCATATAGGAGCTAACCGGAATCAAAGTCGGGACAGTTTACCGAGTCTTGTCGGACCCACAAAAGTCGCACCCTCAAAAGGCGTGTCAAATCTTATCAAAAGGCGTGCCATCAAAAGACGTGCCCGACAGCCATCAAAAGTCGAGCCATCAAAAAACGCGCAGATTTGTCGGCGTGCCATCAAAAGACGTGCCCGACAGCCATCAAAAGTCGAGCCATCAAAAGGCTGTCGTCTAGTGTTGAGAGGCGCGTGATACGCGTGTCTGCCTTGCCTATTTATACCAAGGCGAGGCTGCCGCTTATGCAGAACAAAACATCTGCTGAAAAATTCTCTGAAAACCTCTTCATTTTGCTGAGAGAGATACTTTGTAACACTTCTGCCCAGAAAATGGCTTCTTCTTCCCGTTCCGCTACCGAGAACATAGTATCTTCTTCCCGAGGTCTGCTCACTCTTTCCCGACCTCAATGAGTGCACAAGAGAGATAACCGGGGCAGTTGCCCTGGAACCGCAACCAATCGCCCCTGGACCAAGCCCCCCTGGTTTTGCGCCGTTGAACTATCCGATGGTGGCAGTTGAGCAGATAATGGCTGCTCAATCTGATATTGAGGCCAATTATTATACATTAAGGTCATGTGTTGAGACCATGATCATGGGGTCAACCTGCCGTGACCGCTTCGTGAGTAGAACAACCGAGGTGTGCAGTAAAAAGCAGCTCGCTCCAGCGCATGTATACGGACGCCCGAGCAGAGATATGTGTCTGAAGGCGTAAAATAAGGAAGCGGAAGGCCACCGTGATGCTCGATTTGGAGGCCGCCATATGTGACGGTTGAGGAGCAGCGGAAAGTGAACGTGCTCGGCGGCGTGGGAAACACGGAGGCAGCACCGGCAAGGGACGCCCAAGACAAAGGCAAGAAGAAGAGAACAGCTGAAGAGGCGAAAAAATAAGGCCGGTTGATGTGGTGGTTGATTTGTTTTTGTGAGTTTTTTTTTTTTTTTTTGGATGTAAAATGGTGATCGGGTGGAACTCCAACATGAATAAAATGAGTGGATTGTGCAAATTTGGATGACATGAAGGTTTTTTTTTTTTTTTTTTTTGAAACCAGACCATGGATTGGGTTTGGTGGGTTGGTATGGGAACGGAGGATTAAAAACAAAAAGGTATAGTGGTAGTGGGAACATGAGTGGGGTTGAGAATAAAGGTGGTGTTGGAAGATAAGAAAAATAAATAAATAAATAAATAAAAGGATGGGTGTTGACTGGTGATGTAGAGAGAGAAGAATATATTATAAAGAGATTATGATGATGGTTTTGTGTGGTGGACAAGTACTGGTAGAGAGAGAAAAGGTTAAAAAGAAAAGATTTGAGTGGGAAGTTTGTATATGGGTGGAGACATACACGCTTGTACTGAAAGAGAAGATGTAGTGGATGGTAATATTAAAATAAAAGAAAGAAAAAGAGAGGGTGTAAAGGGACATAGAATTCTGTAATCCGCAGGCATTGCTTTTCGGAAAAGAACTCTCGTGAAGTCTGAACTGAACACAGCAGATTTGGAGGAGCATAGTGAGTGAGATCACTAATGTTCTCAGAGATGGAGGACAGACAAGAAAGGCTGACACAATTAAACGTCACAAGTTTGGTGTTTCACTGGCAGGTCCAGGTCGAGCATTCAACAGAGGCTGGAGAGCTTTAACAACAATGCTCATGTTTGGCCGGAAATCAGCTTCATATTGCACACACAAGGCAGCAACAGCAGCCATCTTTGCGACTGCCTTAGGAGGGTACTCGCCTCCGAGTCCAGTGTCAACACACTGCGTCACCTTATCTTCACTGAGTTTTGGTGTTGCCCATGTCACAAGAGACTGTTGTCCACGTGGGAGTGTATGATCAACAGGTTTACGCCCAGTCAAGAGTTCCAAGAGAACAATACCGAAGCGGTAAACATCACTCTTTGAACTCAGTTGTCCGGTCATTGCATATTCTGGAGCATGATAACCAAATGTTCCTAGAACACGAGTGGAATGCAGACGTGCTGCCATATCAGGGGCTTGATTGGACAGATCGAAATCCGCAATTTTAGCGACATCATCAAAAAATAAGACATTGCTGGACTTGATGTCACGATGGACAATAGAAGGCCGTGCCTTCTCATGTAAATATTCAAGTCCCTTTGCAGCCCCAACAGCAATTTTAACCCTTTGTAACCAAGACAGAACTGGACCTGGCTGTGCTCCCTTGACACCTTTCCGTCCATGGAGAATATCATGAAGAGATCCATTCGAAGCATACTCATATGCAAGGACTTGGAGACCGCCATCAACAGAATAACCAAGAAGCTCAACAACATTTTCATGTTTCAGTCTTGATACCATTGAAACCTGTGCTAAAAATTCTTGGTCTGGTTGCTTACTGGAGTCTAACTTTTTAATGGCTGCAGCCTGCCCACTGGTGAGAAGACCATAGTAAACTCTTCCATATGAGCCCTCACCAATTAATGCCTTTGTACCAAAGTTGTCTGTTATTTCCTTCAATTCATCCACTGGGATGGAGGGGACAGCAATAGGCTGAACATCTACAGTTTTTGTGTCCTTCGGTGCAGCTTCAGCAGCATGATAACCTCCATTGTTGCCTACTGTATTTTTCATGTATGGTCCATTATCAGCAGCCTTGTGCATATCATCTTCCATGCAACAGCTGAAGCAGCTCATGATTGTTTTCTTTAATGAACAAGCATCTACTTAAATCCAGTTCAGATCGAACCCAACAAATCAAAACTCAGAGAGAGAGATTACAGTGGAATAGGTTGAGGTCCGGCGGACGGCCAAGGCAAGGTTGCCGCCCGCCGGTAAGGCGAAGAACACCAAGAGCTTAACCTATAGCTCTGATACCATGTAGAAATTTAATGTATAAAAAGAGAAATACAGAAAATCATGTATTTTGTATTGAATGTATTATTGATTGATATTTGATTTCTACATTTTACAAGACCAAATGACACTCCTTATATAGGAGATATTACAAACATCATCATAACCCATTAAACCCATTATATACCACTTACATATTATATATTTTCACTATCTACCACTATATATTTCCACTATCTACTCACCTAACACACTTACATTTATCTACCACTATATATTTCCACTATCTACTCACCTAACACACTGTATCACCTCCACCATGCAGCTCCAACCCACCACTTGTGTGAGCTTCATCATCACCACCTCCTGACCTCCATAGATACCACCTTTAATCTAACTCGTTGCCACTTAGAACCACTCTCCACAACATGCCAAAGGTGAAGGAGGAGGAGGATGTTGGAGGAGAAAGAAACAAAAGAGGAGATATCTTAGAATTTTCGAAGTTGGTTTTGGGGCTATTTTTGGCATGCTGAAACCACCCATTATGGGAAGGAGTGAGAAGGCGAGGTGGTGTAGGATGAAATACGAAGTAAGACGAAGAGATTGACAAAAGAACGGAGTAAAACCGTTAAGAATCAAGAAAGTTATGGAGTCCGAAAGATAGGTTGAAGCAAAGTCAGAAAGTTGAAAAAGGGTGTGTTCGTGCGTGCTGCTCAGAGAAGAAGAAGAAGCTGAATTTTATCCCGTGCTTCTCGACCCTTGGTGCTACGGTGCATCCTAGTGCATCCGGGTTAATCAAGTGGTCTGATGAAATCGAAAATGACCACTCTAAGGTTTTTAATGTGTAGAATTTATTTGTGTCACATCCTTCATTTAGAGATTTGATGTGTCTTGACACCTAAATACGCACCTGCACCCAGGGCTGCAAATGAATCGAACTAATAGCGAGCTCAATTTGGCTTGATTTAGTAAGGGCTTTGCTTGGTTTGGCTTGGTTTGTTACGTATATAACCGAGTCCGAGACAGACTTTAGGTTGGTTTAATAAATGAGCTAAGCTTCAGCTAGAAAAGCTTGCCTCATTTATTATGTATTTAAATAATAGGATAAATATATTATTAATATAATGTAAAATGTGTTATATATGTGTGTTTAATATAGAATAATATTTAACGAGCCGATCGAGCTTGATTATTGAGACAAACTTTTTCTTCATTATTGAGCCGTGCTGTGCTCAAGCTGAATTAATTTTTGAGCTTGATAAACGAACAAGTTGAACTTGAGCCCTACAAAGATCATCTCAGTTTGACTCATTTACAGCCCCACTTGAACCCAATACCCACATCGGAGTCCATGTAACATTGGTGAGCACTATAGATGAGGTTGTTAGTATTTATTTTGTTTCTATCAATTTTATGCTTCTTGATAAAATTATGCATGGTGGCTTAGGTTGTTCTATTTGTTTGTTGGGGATGGAATTTAATGTCATTAAAACCTCTTAAAAGTAAACGAAAAACTTGGTTGCCTTTGTGTTGCATAAAGCATGGGGGATTTTCATTATTTTTTTTTTTTAGCAAATTCTTGAAATCTCATTGGCTCTCTTCTAAGGCTTTCCACCTTTATGTAGTCTCATTCGCAAGAGAACCCATTGGCAATACAGTCAATAGATTATCAGTCTGTACTGATCGGGAGGATTTTCTTTTTCTTTTTCCTTTCTTTTCCTGGATGTAATAGAGGAGGCATTTTCTAGATCTATTATTTGATGTCATAGTCATAGTGTGCTTTCCTCTAATCCCATCAAGTTGGGCTTGGTTCCATTTAGACATGCTGCTTAATTGTGGCTTAGCTTAGGAATTTTCTTTCTGGCCCTCTTTTAATGAATGGTGAATGGAGATGGGGGAAGTGGTAGTTTTAAACTCATGAAAAGACTTCAATTTGTTAACGAAAGTTGAGACAATGGTATAAATACCTTTTTGGTGATTTAGTAAAGTGTAAGATTATATCATATTTTGATATTACTAATGGATTGCAGGATAGATAGGACTAGTTTGAAGAGTGAGCTATGAGGAATTCTAGCTATAGAAGCTAAATTCAAATGGATTAGTGTTCAACAGTTTGACTGAAATTGGTAATGGGAGGAAGAATAATCTTATTGAGAGTTGCTATTGGGTAGTGGTGAAATTTTGGAAGACTAAAACCTGCTTTTCAAAGAGAGTTTCTAATAGAAAATATCTCTAGGCCTATTCTTGTTAGAGTGGCATGTTGCTTCTTGTCAATATGTAAAGGATGCAGGAGCAACAACTGAGGGAAGAAGATCCCAAAAATTAAGATCTACAATTTCATTGTGGGGGTATTTGGTTGTTTTGATGCATTGACTGCTTGTTGATAGGTTTATTTGTCTTTAGGGTTGTCTGTGGCATCTATAGATGCTTCCCTTGATGTAAAATGAGATTTGAGTTAATTGATTGATTTTCTTTGTTAAAGAATGAGTGTGAGCTGGTCTGTTCATTTGGTGTTGATATCATTGCAAGCCCATGTAAACTAGGGTAATTTTTTTTTTTTAAGGAGGAATCAAGGATGTTGTATTTAGCATGGGCAAGAGTGCACCAATTTTAGGGAGGATGAAAGGTCTTTGAAATTCTTTGACAAATGTGCGCATCAATAAGAGTGCACCAATCCCTCTTTTATAGTTTGAATTCCTAAAATGATCAATTAAAAAAGATTGAGAAATATATATATTTTTTTCTGATAAGTATGGAATTGTGTTGGATGGATGCCAAGGAGCATCACCCCTTATACGTAATAGGAAATGATAAGGAAACAGATACAAAGAAATCAAAAAATTATATTCCATTCCCAAAATGTTACTCTCCTATAAAATCTACCAACAAAAAGGAGCTTTCACAGAAGTCATCTTTCAACCAAAAATGAAAGATCCTAACAAAGTAAGCTTAAGGCTATGCATAATCATCTATACATCTTTAAAAGTTTGTCAGTTTCATTCTGCGATGGCACCACAGTAAGTACATGGGAGCCACCCTCGATAGTCCACACCTTCATGCTCTTAGCACATCACCTATGATCCAAATAGTTGAAAATCTAAAGGACGAAACCGACATAAACCAGCTAACTCTAATCAGAGAAAACAAATAACTATACGAATCTCTAGCAACATCACAATGAATTGGCAGGTGATCCAAGTTGAAAAGCCCAACCCAGCCCATACTTCTCCTTAAAACTCAGGTGTTAAGGAGAGGGAAACTGGAGTCTTATAATCAGTACAGATGGGGCAACTCCAGGTGAGATGAGACACATTCCAACACACCCTCCCGAACCACAACATGTAGTAGTCGGACAAATGGCACACCAATCACAGGCCCAACCAAGCTCTGATACCAAGTTAAAAAGCCCAGCTCACACTTCTCCTTAAAATCCAGGTGTTGAGGAGAGGGAAACTAGAGCCTTATAACTAGCACAGATGGGGCAACTCCAAGCAAACCCACCCTTCTGGACCCCAAAACACACTAGTTGGATAAATAGCCCACCAGTCACAGGCGCAACTAAGCTTTGATACCAAGTTGAAATGCCCAGCCTACATTTCTCCTTAAAACCCAGGTGTTCAGGAGAGGGAAACTGGAACCTTATAATCAGCATAGATGGGGTAACTCCAATTGATGTGGGACACATTTCAACAATCCACCAACTCCATTATTTCGTACATGCTACACAAATAGGCAAAAAGAATCCTCTCTTACCCAAAATTTAAAAGGTGAGGGTAGCATCCAAAACAGCCGTATAAACAAAGAAGGTTACTTTGGTAGGAACATCTGATTCTCATACATGCTTCCAAGGAAAACCCCCTTTCCCCTACTACACACAATTAGGTAGAAAGATTTGATTTTGAATCTTCTCCCTTTGCCTTTCCATTTCAATTCATCCCTCCCATTCCCATTTATTCTCACTCTATAAAGTTACTCCAAAAAGGCCTCGACAAATTCCAACCTCCAATCTAGAGCTCTAACAGTATTCTTGCTTGCAAAGAATTAGTAATCAAAGATCATGATATTTGTATTGGCTACGATCTTGTAGAGCATGGAAAGATTATAGATAAATGAGCATCCCCACACTACTGATCCATCCAAGACCTCACTTTATGACCATCATCATTTGCCAAGTAAAGATCCCTAACAGATTAACTTAGTCTATTCTAATATCTTTTCAAAGCGCCACCCCATAGAACTTGTAACCTCTTTGGATGTCCACCTTTCTATCTCCGAACCATACTTGCTCTCCACTACCCTCCTCCAAAATAATTAAAATTGCTATGAAAGATAAAAGATGTATAAGATGTAGAAGAATGAGACAGAGAGAGGGGAGAAGGAATGTGAGAATCAATCAAGGTTTTCTTCCTTGTCACTTATAAAGTTGTATTTGTATTCCAATAATCTCAAGTACAAAAATATCCTTACATCACATAACATATAACATAACACTCTTCATGTTTTTTTCGATGTACAACTTACAAACAATATGATGGAAAAACTTACTAGTAAAAGTATCATGCAACCGATTTTCAAAAGAGCATACAAACCAAACCAAACCAAACCATTGTTCAACTTTTGCTTAAAGAAATGCTTGCCAACTTCAATGTGTTTGGTTTTTTCATGTTGACTGGATTGTGAGCAATATTGATGACAAACCCAACTATCACAATATAAATTTCATAGGTCAATCATCATAGAACCCCAAATGTTTCAGTAAGAATTGGAGTCACGTGTGTTCACAAATTCCATCAGCCATACTCTCTACTTGCTATTTTGTATTGGCATTGGATTTAGCCATCACTGTTAGCTTTCTCTTTTGCCATGTGACAATTTTTTCCCTATAAATGTGTATTAGCATGAAGTTGGGTTTTAACTCTGTTGCGGCCACAGTAATGGTGGCAGTGACGCAGTTTTAGGATGTAATGGACGTAGCATAAGGTTACAACAATCAGATCGGAATCGTGAGTGTTATTTAATTATTTATTTTATTTTTTTTCTCTCTCTCACAACTTTGCAAAATCTTACCGATACACGTTTTTTAAAAATCACATTTATTTGGTGTCTAAAATGATTGTTTTTGACAAGTAAGGGTTTGTAATGGTTTTTGGTATTTTGATTTAATTTAAGCATGATCTACGATAAATACTATATTTTATACTCTCATTTTTTTTTTTTTACTGATTTTCTTTCAACACTTAATCATTTCTTGTGTCATTGTTTAAAAAAAAAAAAAAAGAAGATTGCTAAATGGGAACCTTTTGGATATTTGGTTCAGAGGGCCAATCTTATGAACCCCGCCATTGGATAGTCTCAAAAAGTAGGTTCAATTTCTTAGGTCTTTGTACAAACCAATAGATGAAGTGCATGTGGTCACAATTCACTTACCTCAAAGAGCTTGTCAATAAGACCTTTGCACCATACAAATTGAGGCTAAGGCCTCTTGTCAAAAACGTAGTCCTATTTTATTTTATTTTTTGATCATCAACAAGAAGGAATTTTATTAATAAAGAAAAGAGGAGATGTAAAGTGAGGACAATACGTCCGCTTACAAGCAAAGGAAAGTAAAACCACTATCTAATTATACATAAAAAATTAAAGATTCACAAACAACTTTCCAGTAAAGTTAAGATTCACAAAGTGTAGTCTTGTTACATGCTTTGGCAAGCACTGCTCTTTATGGTTGGCCGAGCTAGCATATTTATATCATGTTATATAGACTTCCATTTTGAACCTGATTTTGCTGGATTTTGAACTCATCCACCTTGTAGATTCCCTTTGAACAACCCACTTTGACAACTTAAAGAATACACTAGCCCTTAGAAGCAATTGAGCATACAAATCTATTCATCACTAGAGTCACCTCCAACAGTAATTTATCCCAACCACAAACTGAAGCCCTTCGTTTTTATTGAAGGATAAAGCAAGAAATTTATAATGTACCTCTTTTAATTTATTAACATAATTTTATTGTATGGAAAAGGCGTCAATTTATTAGAGTCATGACATTCTTAGAATCTTACAACTAAATAAACAAAAAAGGACATTTTAATGTTAAATAAAATAGACAAATTAAAATTTAAAAAAACAAATCAGCCATTTATTTACAACTTACAACTACTTGTTATCCCAACAATGACAACTTGAGATGGGGAGGAGGGGGTGTGAATTGGTTTTTTCAAAGATTTGAGCAATAATGAAAACTAATGCATTTTGACCTAACTGAAATGAAGAAGGGTCTAATGTAGAGAGATAAAACAGTGTAAACAAACTCCAACGATGAATATGCAATGTGAACAACACACATGCAAATATAAGCAGAAATAAGAAAGATGAGAAGAGATATCAACACATGATTATTGGTGGTACAGCTTAAGTTTACATCAACTCCTCAAGTTTCCTTATCTAGAATTTCTCCACTATCTTCAAATAGTGCTACAACCCCCTGCTTTTCTGGAGGTATTGAACCCTTACAAGAAGTGATCAATCAGTAATCACTTCAGTAGCTAATATGGATCTGATGCTAGTCACATCTAACCCAAGTGATTTTGTCTCAAAAACCACTCACAAAAGTCACTTTCGCAAGAGCAAAAGGAAGAAGGCGTGCAAACCCTTTTACAATGAAAGTTCAACTGTCAACAAAAATCTCACTCAAGAGTGTATATCCCAATGATGAACACAACTGAATGCTGTCTTATCGTATAACAAAGTGCTTATCTTGAATATCTCCAATGTATCCATGTACTTTCAACTGAGAGTAGAATGCTTCATTAGATCTTCAAAATTTGACTGTTAGCTTAAAAAACTTGCCATTACGCTAAACATCAAAGAGGATAGAAATATTTCCTTTGTTTATTTTCTATTTTGTTCATTGAAGGTGCTGTTCACAGGTCAAGTCGTCCCGGGTTTATAGTTAACCCATTGGCTGAACTGACTATTTCAGGTGGGAGATTTTGTTACCCGCATTTGACCGATACGAGTTTTGAAATCGACCAAATCATGCCTTCGGTGAGGCGGTCGGATTTCAGTCAGTGTATAAAACTCGAAGAATCACAGATGACTAAAATGAAAGTCTCAAAAACCTTAATTTCAAATATGAATGTTTATCTTTCTACTATTTTTTTTTAAAATCCATATACTAAAAATGAAAATACAAATGATTAGCAAAAAAAACATAATAACTCATAGATCGTCACTTAGGGTTGGTTTGGCAAGTTTCAAAAAAGTCAAAAAGTCATTATCCTATTTAAGCCACATCATCTTATTTAAGTCACATCACCTCTCTAACACATCACTTCAAACCTAACCCAAATCCAACCCATATTTCATAGAAAGTCAAAAAGTGCACTTATTAGATTATCCCAAACAACCCCTTAGCTCTACATAATCTTCAAATCAACAGTGAACTTGGAGCTTGACGTTGCAATTGAGAAAGGACTCATGGTCATTGTCTATGGTGGAGACATCACAACCTTTCACTTGAACAGCCTTGCAATCCGAATTGAAGATGGGAGGAGTTTTGCCATTTTCAAAGTGATGGAGATATGAAAACCAGAGTAAGGGATATTGAAAAAAGAGGGAGTCGAGAGGTTAGATGTTCTGGAAGGGTTTTGGGAAAAGAAGAAAAGAAACATAAAGGGAGAGAGAGAGAGAGAGACACACACACACACACACACACACACAGGAATAGAGAGAGTGGTTTGGGAAGATAAATATTTTTTTTTAAAAAAAGGTAAATAAAAGAGAATTTTGGGAAACGAAAAATATATATACAAGAACAAAGAGACTGTTTCCGGAAAATAAAAAATAAAAGAAAGGTAAAGAAGAGAGAATTTTGAAAAAAGAAAAAAAATATATATATATATATAAATATATGTGAGAATAGTATTTTGGGAAAAAGAATAAAAACGTAAAGAAGATATATAGAGAGAGTATTGGGGGGAAAAAATTGTACAGGAAGAGAGATAGAGCGTTGTTGGGAAAGAAAAAGAAAACATCAAGACGTACAGAGTTTTTCGGAAAAAGAGAAAAAAGTAATACAGAAAGAAAGAGAGATCGTCTTGGAAAGAGAGAAGAAATGCAAGTGAAGAGAAAGTGATAAAGTTTGAGAAGACATAAATATCTGACAACTGAATACACTTAAACAGTGAGAAGAGATAAGGCTGTTGAGAAAACATAATTGTTTATTGTTTTTAGATATAATTCGGTCGGTTGGGATTTTTCGGTTCTATCATATTAAAATCCGTTGCCGACCAAGAAATTGCTTTTTCCCAACGTTGGAACCTGCAGCCAACCATTGACTCTTTCGAAACCATCTGTTTTTGGTTTTCACGGATTGGATTGGTTGGTTTGGGCGGGTGATTTGGATATTTGAACCACCCTAGAAGGTATTGTCCTCCCTTGTGCTACATTCTCTTAGTTATAATTTGTCTTCATTTCTTGTGTTTAGAAGATAGAAATGGAAACAAGCTTTTGTTCCTACTGCTGTAGCAATTGTAATATCAGTTTTTTAACTGTTTATGTGATCCCTCCCCCCTTTTTTGATTTTTATTATTTGTTTGATTGTTTGTCTTTTGTTGGGAAGTTGTTGTGTGTGTGTGCCGGGGGGGTATTTCATAATGTGCATACTTGTATTTTTCCCCTAATTTATCTCCAGAAATTGATGAAGCTGTATGCTGTTTCTCCAATGAACAGCTGCCTGCTGCAATGCTTGTATGAAAAAAACACGAGAGTTTCTTTAAGGCATTGTATTTACAATGCACCAAAAGAGATATCATTTTGCAGAACTTACATGGTCAAGGCAGCTAATTTGATGCCTGATTTTAAATAATTCACCTCTGTGTTATCTTTTACCTAGCAATATCCATGCATGTTTGTTAAACTCTGTAATGTTTTAACTCTGAATTTTTTCTGCAGTGTTCCAGCCATACAAAGACAATAAAGTAGACCTTCTTGGGCCCAAACTGCTGTTCATTGCCCTTAATTTAGGGGGCTTAGCACTAGGTGTATGGAAGGTAAGATGCATTTTCCTTTTCTTTTATCTTATATAAGAAATTTTTTAAGTTTTCATCTCATGATTTTTTTTTTTTTTTTTGGGGGGGGGGGGCGGTTACTTATCAAACTTGATGTTGGCAGCTTAACTCATTGGGTCTTCTTCCAACCCATGCATCAGACTGGGTTTCATCCTTACCCCCTGCTCAGGTTCAATCCTTGAACCTAATGGCATGCATTATTTTTTGCTCCCCCCTGTTTTCATATGCGAATAATGCTTTACTTTATAAAAAAATTCAATGCTATTGGAGTGTTTTACTCATCTGAATTAGTGGATTAAAAATCTCTGACATGAGGATTAATCATTGGAGGGCTAGATCTGGTACAAACTGCATGATATTCAGTCTCCTTTGTAGACATAATTACTCGATAGGAACTAATGGCACTATAAGTCTCTCAACAATAAGAAAAATCAATTGTTTAGTCCCAATGCAATCTTGAGTCATCTGCTTCACTTCAATTTTTTCCCAATACCATTTATGAAGGATCACTGTGTTTTGATATCCCAAACTTCTTGGAACCTAGTTTGAACTGTAATCACAGCAGATATGCAGCTTTGTTGAAAAATTAGCAGGAGACTTGTGCCTTCAGTAACAAGTGCAGAAACACATTTGAAGGTGGAGTTTAATGTATAATAATTCTAAGTTGGTGTTGCACTTTTTGGCCTTCAAAAACATATTGTTCTTTGCTCAAGTTAGTTTTGGCTGTACAGAAATTGTTGTTATGCACTGTATTTGAATTTTCAAGAGATTCCAAACCACTAGTTCTTTCTTTCTTATTACAAACCAAGTTCTATCTGGTATTGCAATTGGCTCATTCATGAAAGTTCTTTTTTTTTTTTTTTCTTTCTCTCCCTTGAAAAATGATAATGAGTTGTAAGGCAGAGATTGGTTTTTGGTGACTACAAAATAATGGATTCTTTTTACAGAGAGTTGAACCACTAGAAGCTGTACTTGATTTGAACAGATCGCATGGTTTCTTTAGTATTGCATAACTTGCATTGCATTGTGGTTGAAAAATAAATCGGATTTACTGGAGGAGAAAATGAAGATATGAAAAGAAAAATATAAAAGAATGGTTCCACCTAGGGAGATCTGGTTTTCCATAAAGAATGCAGATATCCAATCTCAAATTCTACTTGCCACTGGAGATGTATTCAACACCTGAGGTTCATGCAATTAAAAGGGTTGCATTTATGTGCTTAATCTCTTCCTAAGTAATTTTATGATCTTATCATTGTCATTCTGAATTCATCTTGTAATTATACTGGTCCCTTGTCCCGAAGGGAATGGGTTGTGACTCCTACATAGTTTAATGATAGCAACCAATCAATGTAGCAGGCCTGACTCTGACTTCAACTGTAAGTTGACACTTTGAGGGTTACTCTCTTTAGGAGGTTGACACTTCGGGGATTAATGAACTCCTTACCACTGGTATTCTGAGTCAGTCAATGAAGCTCATAGATTTTTCATTCTGTAATAAGCAGATCTCCTTATTCGGTTTGACCTTTCTTGATGTTTAGTGTCCACTGTAAGTCATGGTTGTAGGTTGGAAGAATTATTGATGCTAATTCCAAGGCATGAACTGCAATTTTTATAGTTTCAGTTGTCTTTTGAATTTCATGTTTAGAGATCTGTTTGTTTGAATTTGCCCCTAAATGTACTTTAAGTTGCTCACAATAGGCTAGAATTTGAAGAGAGGGTCCTGAACTGACTTCCAAGTATTTCCCTTATAGTGTTTTAGTCCATGATGCTTTGTCTTAGCTAAGTGATGCCATCTCCATGGATTACATATTTTAATGATATCAACCAAATCAATGTAACATCTGGCTCTACCACTAGTGTAAGTTGACACTTTGAGGGCTATTCCCTTTAGGACGTTGGAATGGTGCATCTTCAAGGCTGGGCCTGAGGTTTTGGAGGCCCAAAGCAAACCCCCAAGTTTGGGGCCCTCTTGTCTATTTTCACAATTATATCTCTGCTCACTGCTAAGATTGAAAAAAAAATTCCTAAATTCACGTTTGATTTTGAGTTTTCAAAAACAGTTTTTGAGTTTTTTATTTTTCATGTTTTATTGTCTTTGGTGAACTTTTTTTTTTATATTTTAGTCATTTTTTTTTATTTAAATTTTGTTTGTTTTTAGATGCATCTGCTATGCTTAAAAAGTAAATTTTTTGTGAAGAAATCTAAAAGTATTCAATAAATATTATAAAAAAAAATACAAAATGTATTGAATTTTTGTATTTAAAAAAAATTACAAATTTTGTATTTTTAAAGTGTATCTAGATTAAGTGGATCTAAAAAATAATTTATTTTTTTTTTTGGGTTAAAAACGTTAAAAAAAAATCACCAAAATTAAAAAAATACATATTGAAAACTTGACAACTATTTTTGAAAACTCAAAACCGAACAGAGTGACCCGAAACATCATAACCACAAACCTTTTGTTTTTTGGGCACTTAGGCCACAAGTCCATTTATGAAGCTCTAATCTCTTTGGGCCAAAAAGACGCAATTTGTCCAAAATGACAATTATATGTTAAAAGTCTATTTGTTGAAATTCACCAAACTATGTATTGAAATGTGACACATGTCACTCATTCAACAATATATCTGTTGAATATTACACATTTCTCTACCTCGCCACCACCACTTGTTGCCGCCAGCCGTTGTCGACTTTCCTGACACTAATGCCTTTTTCCAGCGACCTTTTCCGGTGTCCTTCTCACCAAACAAGATTTTACCTTGGATCTAATGATTTATACCCCTCGGGATGGGCTTTTCACCAATTTTTATTTTTAATTTTATAATAAAAAAAGCCCTAAAAATTACGTCACAACAACCACAAACCTAAATAAAATCAAATTATGTATCTAATTTTTTTTTTTTACAATTATACATACATGTGTACATTGATTCAATGGTAAAACCTTGGCCTAATAACCTTGAGGTTATGGTTCAAATCTCAGGGCAACCATTTTGTGTATTATGCCAAAAGTTAGGTGTGTACCCAATCTTTTCCCTCTCAAACACATATTAATGTGTACTATTTTGGTGGTGTTTTTTATACATACATATGAGGCTACATCCAAAAAGAATTCAAAATTTTTTTTTTTTGTTTACTTCCCGTAGAAACCCAATTGTAGATTAGGTTTGGTGTAATTTTAATTCAAACCCCATACTTTTTTAAAATATAAATTGGGCCTTCAAATTGTGTCTTTTAAGTGACCTTCTACACTTCTATTTGGACCATTTTCATATAGATGGGCCTCTTTTTATTTTTATTTTTTGAACTAGCATAAGAGCTTGTATTTTTTGGGGTCCTTTTTGCAGCCATTTTTTGGGGGCCTAAAAGCGGTTACTTTTTGGGCTTCCCCTCAGGGCCGGGCCTGTGCATCTTGGGCATTTGGTATTTAATTTTTAATATACTTTTTACATGTGGTGTTCCCAGTGAATCAATAAAGCTCTGTAGATTTCTCATTCTCTAATAAGCAGATCTCTTATTTGTTTTCACCTTTCTTGATGTTTAGCACCCACGGTAAGTCTTATGGCTGTAAGTTGGAAGAGTAATTGATGCTAATTCCAAGGTGTGAACTGTGGTTTTTATAGTTTCAAATCTCTTTTGAATTTCGTGTTTGGGGATCTATTTGTTAGTTGTCCCTAAATGTACTTTGAGTTGCTTCACTTGGTAGGCTAGAACTTGAATTATGGTCTTGATATGACATCGAAGTATTTCGTGTAGTATTTTACTCAGGATTCCTTATCCCAGTTAATTTGTGCCAGCTCTGCCATGGATTCTTTCTTTCATGCATCATCATGATTTAACCAAGCATATAACTATTGACAAAGTAGAATGGTGAAGAATGATTCATATATAGCTTATCCCTCTTGATTGAAACACAAGGCTTTGGTTTGGTTTATCATGACAAGCGTGTATAATTTTTTAGGAAATCAATATTCTATAAGGTCTAGTTTTTAAGTTTTTCCGGAGTATTTATTGCACTATTCATTGGTCCAAGCAATTTTTCTAGTTGCACTACTAATGATTGTTGCTAAATGATTACAATTACTATATATTAGTGTGGTAGGTAAATGTGAGTGTGTTAGGTGAGTAGATAGTGGAAATATATAGTGGTAGATAGTGGAAATATATAATATGTAAGTGGTATATAATGGGTTTAATGGGTTATGATGATGTTTGTAATATCTCCTATATAAGGAGTGTCATTTGGTCTTGTAAAATGTGTAAATTGAATATCAATCAATAAGATCAATACATTAATTTCCTACATGGTATCAGAGCAATAGGTTAAGCTCCTAGTGTTCTTCGCCTTCTGGCGGGCGGCAACCTTTCCTTGGCCGCCCGCCGGACCCTCCACATGTATTGCACCTGCTACTGAAAAACATTCACCTGCATGTTACCAGTTTCTCCCCAAGCTGTTCAACCTTTGGTTATGGCTTCTTCAAACCACCAGCAGGTACAGCCACACCAAAAATCAGTGAATCAAACTAAGCCACTTGTTCAAAGAGTGTTTCAACAGACTCCTCAACTTGAGTAGCTGAAGATCTTTCTTCAATTCAGGGGTGAGGGTTTGGGCAGGCATGTCAAACCAATTCTTCCCAGCAGCAAGATTGTTGATGTTGGAAACCACGATGAGACCACCAGTGCCTGCCTGTTTCTCAGCTTCTGTCCCTAACTTCGATATTTCTTGGTCATAATCAAATGAGTTTCTCAAATCAATGCTGTTTAAGATCTCTCTCAATTTCCTCAAGTCAATGAAGCCCTTGTTCTTGCTGTTCTTCTCATTGTTTGCAGCCATAACTTGGAGAAGCTTCTCTTTTCTCTGAATCTCCCTTGTATCAACAAACAATCTACTGTGTGACAGTGTGGGGAGATGCAGTGGTACGTCGTTGCTGCGATTCTCACCATCCTCACCAGCTCTCAGGGAATTTTGACTACATTGTCACAGAGTAACGGAGGATATAAATATGACTATGCAACTGTTCCTTTTCTTGCTGAAGTATTCAAGCTTATTGTATCCAGTTTTTTTTCTTTGGAGAGAGTTCCAGAGACCAACTCCTCCCAGAATGACTACGGACTGGAAGAGTGTTTGTTTGTACCCTATTCCATCTATCATATACCTCATCCACAATAATGTTCAATTTGCTACCTTGACATTCGTGGATCCCTCCACATATCAGATAATGGGAAATCTGAAGATTGTCACAACTGGAATTTTGTTCAGGATGTTCTTGAAGAGGAAGCTTTCTAACTTGCAGTGGATGGCAATTGTTCTTTTGGCTGTGGGAACAACCACAAGCCAGGCTAAAGGCTGTGGAGAAGCTTCATGTGATTCCCTCTTCTCATCACCAATTCAAGGTTACATGTTAGGGATATTGTCTGCTTGTCTTTCCGCAGCAACCCCACCAACTAGAGAGAGAATAACCCAAAAAAAAAAAAAAAAAAAAAAAAAAAAAAGAGTTGCCTTATCTCTTCCTCTCTCTCTCTCTTATTAAAGTCCCATCTTTTTATTTCTTTATTTTCTTTATCCATTATTTTCTTTTCTTTTATTTTTATTCTTAAACAAAACACCACCAACAACATTTTCCAAACTTGTCATTTATTCATCTCGGGGATCAACCCCGATCACATTTTTACACCCAAAAAAAAAAAAAAAAAAAAAAAAAAAAAAAAAAAACACCTCACCACAACAAATCAACCACAACCCACACAACAAAAACCGGCCTTATTTTCTCGCCTCTTCCGCTGTTCTCTTCTTCTTGCCTTTGTCTTGGGCCTCCTTGGCAGTCTTTGCCTCCGTGTTTCCCACGCCGAGCACGTTAACTTCCCTGTTCTCAACCGTCACATATGGCCCTCCAAATCTGAGCATCACGGTGGCCTTCCGCTTCCTTGTTTTACGCCTTTCACCACATATCTTCGCCGCATCCTTATACATGCCCCGAGCAGAGCTAAGCGTTTAACTGCTGCACCTCATTTGTCCTACTCTGAAGCCGGTGCGACAGGTTTGAGACCGCAGTCATGGTCTCAACACATGACTTCAATGTGTAATAATTCGCCTCAATATCCGATTGTGCAGCCATTCTTTGCTCCACAGACAGCATCGGTAAGTTCAAAGGCGCGCTTGTTGCGGTTCAAGGGCACTGCCTACCATCTCTTGTGGACTCGTTGAGGTCGGGAAAGAGAGTGAGACCACGGGACGAAGAGGCTATGTTCTGGGTAGCTGAACGGGAAGGAGAGGCCATATTCAGAGTTGGTTGGAGAGTGTTTCAGAGATAACAGCTCTCAGAGAACGAAGAGTCTTTTTTCAGAAGTTTTTCAGCTGGTTTGTTATGCACCAGCGACAGCCTCGCCTTGGTTTAAATAGGCAAGGCAGACACGCGCCTTACGCGCCTCTCAACGCCAGACGACAAATCGGCGCGCCTTTTGATGGCTCGCCTTTTGATGGCTGTCGGGCACATCTTTTGATGGCACGCCTTTTGATGGCACGCCTTTTGATAAGATTGGGCACACCTTTTGAGGGTGCAACTTTTATGGGTCCGACAAGACTCTGTAAACTGTCCCGACATTGATTCCGGTTAGCTTCTACAAGGGTCCGACAAGACTGTAAACTGTCCCGACATTGATTCCGGTTAGCTCTTATATGGGTCCGACAAGACTCTGTAAACTGTCCCGACATTGCTTTCGGTTATCTGCTACAACGGTTCGACACAGCCATATAGTGTCTTCTACAACGGTCCGACAAGACCTCAAAATCGCTCTCCTACATGGGTCCAAAGAAGACTCAGAAATCTTTTCTACAACGGTCCGACAAGACCCCGTAAACTATCACCTACATGGGTCCAGCAAGACTCCGTAAACTGTATTCTACATCGGTCTGCCATAACCATACGGTCTTCTACAACGGTCTGACACGACCATACAGTGTCTCCTATCCACTTTTATTTTATTTGTCAGATTATTTTCCTGTTTTGTTACTTTCTCTCCAAACTCAAGTTGGTTAGTACCTACCCTCCTTGAGTTTGAGGGGGGCTATTAGTGTGGTAGGTAAATGTGAGTGTGTTAGGTGAGTAGATAGTGAAAATATATAGTGGTAGATAGTGGAAATATATAATATGTAAGTGGTATATAATGGGTTTAATGGGTTATGATGATGTTTGTAATATCTCCTATATAAGGAGTGTCATTTGGTCTTGTAAAATGTGTAAATTGAATATCAATCAATAAGATCAATACATTAATTTCCTACACTATATGTTTTTGGACTTCCCCTTTATTGAAAATCTCTCTCTCTCTCTCTCTCTCTCTCCATGTCCAGATACCCACACAGTTACAAACACTTGCCTGTATGCAATTGGACTAATTTTTAATTTTCAGCGATAGTTTGAAAAATTCGTCGTAGAAAAGCGTCACTGATTGTAAGTTTTAGTGACAATTTATACAAACTGTAACAAAAAAAGTCGCTAATTGTCAATTTTAGCAACATATACAAAAAATTATTTTTAATGATGATTTTACTAAGATTTATTTTCAATAGGACTTGATGAAAATTAAGGCCTCGTTTGGGAACAGGCTTTTTTAGTAACTTTTTGACTTTTTAGCTAAAATGTGATGTAAAAAAAACTAGTACGTTTGGGATGATTTTTTGACTTTTTGGCTAAAAGAGACACTTGCCAAACAAGGCCTAAGTCCAATTGTTAGGACTTATTGGTAGTTTACCCTTTAAATAGATGTATTTAATTCTTATATTATTATTAAGTCTTATTTTTAATATATTTATAAAATAATTATGACGTCACGGTTTGATTAGGGTTCGATCTGACTTTTGGAGAGGTGACCCGTCCACCCAATTCTTTTTCTGGTTCGCTTTCTGGTCCGGTTTTTAAAATATTGTAAAGTAGGAGATACAATCAAACCCCTTCAGTTAAGGGATTAAAATAAATTAAAGATACAAAAAATCATGATAACCACAAATCATGGGATCTCTATATATTCTGATATCTTTCATATTTTCTTGTTTTTTTAACAATATAATCTTATCTCCAACAAAACTTTCTTTCTCGCATGCACACGCGTGTGCGCACATATTCTCATTCGAATGTTAACATTTTAAATTTATGATTATACGTTGCATTTCAACTGAGTCCTTGATTCTATTTGTGAAGTTGTCATTTTTTTTCTTTTGAAAACCTACTTGATCTCATAAATTTGTGGTGTCATCTAGAGTCTGGACTAGTACTACTCAGAAATCAGAAGTTAAGTAGTTGAACAATTTGCCTTTGCATTTTAATTTATGTATATTTTCATGCTTTATAAGAAAAGGGTGGTTGCCATTAGTGCCCTTGCTATGATCTTTCACGAGTTGACCCATGACATGCATATTCATCCTAATCTAAGTATTACCCACAATCAAACTCTTGTTGACTAGGCTCGACCCTGCCATACCAGGAATAACAAATTATTTGGAAGACTGTTACTGATTTTTGTCTTCATGTATTTCTTCTCTTCAATATAATAATTTTTTTGTTAATGAAGGCATTATTAATCTTTTTCCTGTGTTTATCTATTGGAATTAGAATGACTAGAAGGAAAATCATTTGAATCACTCCAATGGAAAATTATTTTTGAAATTTATTTGCATTTTATTGTCCTTATTGAACTCCTCTATCAAAATGTTTTTTTATGATTAGGATGGCTTGTGTATTTGTTGCTTCATGACTTCCTTCTAGCATCCAACTGATTGAGACTTATGTTATGTTTGGATTTTGGATTTGTGGAGAAAAAGGAAAAAAGAAAAGGGAAGAGAGAAGATAGGGAAAGAAAATTGTGTAAAAGAAGTTAAAAAAAAAAGATTATTTTGTTTCCCACACACACACACACACCAACAAAAAAAAAAAAGAAGAAAGAAAGAATGTGTATAAGTAAATTCAATTTCCCATTCATTTTTTCTTTCCCTCGACAAATTGATGATCGGCAAACAGCATTATGTATTTATTAAATGCTACTTCTCATAGTGCTTATATATATTATTTCTACAACCCCTTAGTATTTCTCATAAGATTTAAGAGTTTTGTTTCCATTTCCAGGAGGTTGAGTATTCCAGTGGGGGTATGACTTTGCGTTGAGGTGGAGAAGATAATGCCTACGAATTGAAGTCAAAAGTAAACTTAATTGGACCAGAAATGGAAGCTTCGGTTTGTGTTATTTGGAGCTGATGAACTCCTCCATGGGCATCACTAACATGGCATGGTTTGGTCATATTATGATTTCGTGGACTATCATAGAACTCTCTTCATCATTTTGGGAATATGTAGTAGCTTATAGCATCTTTAGTTGTCCGTCCATGACTTATCGCTTATTTTATCCCTATGTTCACACATTTCAATCTACAAATATTGTAGGTGAATGATTGTTCTTTAAACCAAGTTATTTGAAAATTAGAATTGAGTTGATAGAAAGGTGATGTGAAAATGTTTTGGAGCTAGACAGGGAGTTTGGAAGATGTGTTGTTGAGGAAGTGCTGGAATTGTTTGGGGGTGTTTGGAAAGATGGTTGGGTTAAAATAGCCCACTAAAAGACAATATAGGCTAAAATAGTCAATAAAATAAAATGTCACATTTAACATATAATGATTTTACTTTTTTTTCTCATAACTATCAAATCAACGACCAAAAAAAAAAAAAATCAACAAACTTTTTAAACACAACTATTTTAGTTAGGTTAAAATAATCAAAAAATCAAATAGCTAACTAAGATAAACAACTTTTTAAACAAGGTCTTTATGTATTTTGGAGATCCTTCTTGTTCAATAGATATTAACTTTATATATATATATACTGCGGGATTATCAATTTATTTGTTTAGTGAAGGAGAATGGAAGTGAAATGAAATTACTTGTATATGTATATTCAGTTCTTCTTTGGGTAAATAATAAATGATTTTTTTGAGGAGTATCTAGTTATTTTAATCTCATTTTCGTAGCTCAAGAAACAAAATGTTTCTTTCACTTCACTTTTCCCTTTTGTTTTTTTCTCTCAAATTTATTAAGATTGAAACATAGCGTTAGGTGCTGTGCAACAAATTGAAAATTTGATACTGAACTTTTAAGTATGAAAAATTCTTTGGTATGTAGGTTGAATTTAATCATGCTATTTGACATATACGAGAAGTTCAGATTTTAAATTTATTAATAATTATATTTTTACTTTCAATCTTTAAATTGTGGTGGTACGTTGATAGTTGTGGTGGTGGAAACAATGTAGCGGGTGGTCATGATAGCAACAATGAAGGTGGTTATATGGTAGTATTATAAGTACATTAGTGGCACTAAAATGATAGTGTTGGTGGTACGTTGATAGTTGTGGTGGTGGAAACAATGTAGCGGGTGGTCATGATAGCAACAATGAAGGTGGTTATATGGTAGTATTATAAGTACATTAGTGGCACTAAAATGACAGTGTTGGTGGTAGGCAGATAGGTGGGGGTGATGATGGTGGCAGTTAGGGGTGTAAAAATGGTCCGCGGCTCATGGGCGGTTCGAAGCCTGCTTGCGGCCTGCGGTGGGCCCAGCTCAGGACCTTGGGCCTGGGCTAGGTCGTCATTTTGAAACTCGGCCTATCAACCCACTCAAGGCCTACTCGAAGTCGGGTCCAAAGCCCAACCTGCTCAGTCCATTCGAGGTCCAGTGTCATTTTTAATAGACAAGAATAAAATTTTGATAGAAAAAAAAAAAAAATGTTCAAGTCCGCCTAGGCTTGCCCCAAACCTAAGCCCAGGCCTAGACTTATCGACTCGCCTAAGGCCTGAATACCCCTTGGGCTTGGGCCTAATTTTCTGGCCCATGGATCGGCTCGACCCTGCTCGAATTTTGGCAGAAGCATGCACGCCCTGACAAGGGCCGGCCCGAGCCCAAGCTTGGGTGGGCTAGACCAAATTTACACCCATAGTGGTAGTTATAGTAATTGTGGCAAGATGTAGGTGGAGAGGCGGTGGCAACAATGGTGGTCATTAAAGTTATTAATTTTTTTTTAGAGATATTAATACAAAAATACATTAATTGATGAAAATTACCACCTTACTCATATTTCTTGGAATTGCTTGGATAAAAATACCCCCTAGCAGGGAAACTTATGGTATACGCCCTTTCAAGGGTGTGTATCATATGGACCCTACTATAATTAGAGTAATTTTATCACAAAATTTTGTAATATCAACAATAAAATGTGTAATTTTGTCACAAATTAGTGTAATAAAATGTTTAAAATTTTGTAATTCATATAACAAAAGTTTGTGAATTGGTTACGACATTTTTTTGTTACGCCAATTTGTGGCGATATTACGTATTTTGTAATTGATATTACGAAATTTCGTAATAAAATTACGCTAATTTGTGGTAAGATATGTACCATAGAATTTCTCACTGTGGTAATACGATACACTAGGCTTGTGTTGTTGACGAAATTGAGTTGTGTCGGATCCAATTACATCTATTAAACCCAATACAAATTATTTAGGGCACTCAGGTCAAATGTCTAACAATTCCAAGCTTAATGGTGTGTTTGGTTGAGGGATTTGGGAGAGGGATTTGGAAAGGGAAAATGAAAAGGTGTGTGAAACTATGTGAAATATATACATATTTTATTTACATTTCACCTATCTTTTCCATTTCCCTTTCCCTTTCCCTCTCCAAATCTCCCAACCAAACACAGCATAAATCTTTTTAAACTGGAACGATATTGGTTTGTCTAAAAGAACATTTATTTGTCCAAAACTTATCCATATGTCTATCGCTCCAAATATTGTTATGTATCCGTATCACACCTAGTTATTCAAATATCACATTTTTATTCACCTATCTATCCATATTCATTTATTTGTCCAGCTCACCACCACCAGTCATTGCACCAGTGACTTTTCAATGACTTTTCCGATGCCAACAACTTTTTCAATAATTTTTCAGCTCATATTCTTGCGACAAAAAAAGATTGAACATTTTACCAAATTATTATCAAATCGAGTTGTGACTTGTTTAGACTTGTACATGCCTATGTTTTATTTTGTTTGTCACACGATATACATAAGTAGGAGTTAGTTTGTTAGATGTTAGTAAGAAAAAGAGACAATACAAGGGGTATCAAACTCCTCTTTATAGATTTGAACCAGCAATCTCAATTATTCAAAATTTAGTTGAAAGAACAATCCTACCATTGTGTGTACAAATTTTCTCATAAAATAAACATAATTCCAAACTTTCGATATTGGATGGGGTCTTACAAAGGCACCCATGCAAAATTGTAACAACTTTATATCGGATATTTTCATAGGTAATCTTGAGTATGTAAGGTACCACTAACTTTTTACTAAATAATTTGGATTTAAATTTTTGAGTCATACTGGTATACGCACAAATTAATTAGGCCACCAAGTAATGGGGCATTACAAACTATTTCTCTCTCCCTTGATCATTCTCCCAAGTGTTACTCATTAGTTCGGTTTATCTAGAATAAGCCTCCAAACCCATTATCAGTTTATTCCAACTCAAAAGGAAGATTCAACCCACCCAGCAAGCTCAAAATGCATGGGACATATCATTCTTCCTCTCTCTATTGTCTCTCTCCTTTTCATTCTTTTTTTTTTTTTTTTTTTTTTTGGATGGAAGGCATTTCTGTTTTCTTTTTTGATGCTAGGCATGAGCCAATCAGCCTATAAAAACATGATTCAGTATGTTTGGTTTCAGTTTTTTGAATTCAATATTTTAAAAATTGAGTTTTTTTTTTTTCATATTTTTTTTGTTTTAAGTGAATATTTTTTCAATTTTAAGCAATTTTTTTACATTTTTATATGCACCTTACTTGGATGTATCTAAACAGTAAAATATTTGTGAAAAAATATTTTAAAAAATGAATAAATACGCAAAAATGTGAAAATATACTGAATTTTCAGTTTTTTTTTTTTTTTTTTTTTTTTTTTGTGTGTGTGTGTGTGTGTGTATTTTTTGGTATTTAGTGAATTTTAAAGATTTTGTTTACAAATATTATACTTTTTAAGTGTATTTATGTTAGGTGTGTCTAAAAATTAAAAAAAAAAATTTACTTAAAATATTAAAAAAATTATTGAAAATATTAAAATATAGAAAATAAAAAAGTAGAATTTTCTGAAAATTGTTTTCTGAAAATCAAAACCAAACAAGCTTACTTTTATAAAAACACAAAGGGTAAATTACAAATACACCCTCTGTAATTTTAAAAACTACATTCTACCCCTTGAAGTTTTTAATTTCATAACAAATTGTCCCTTTTATTAATAAATCATTTAAGTCAATTAACAGCTTTTCATGATGTTAAAAATATGTTTCAATTAATAATTTAGGTAATTTCATTATTGTATAAGAGAGCAATTATGAATTTTATTTTTTCAGTTAATTATGTTTTTAAAAAATTCTAGTAAGGGGGTATTTGTAATTTTTCAAAATATAGGGACTAATCTGTATTTTAAGCAAATCTCAAGAGGTGTATTTATAATTTACCCAAATGCAAAAAAGAAAAGAGAGTGGGACCCACCTCATTCAAGCCCTTTGTTTCTCTACTCTGATGAATCAAGATCCTCTCTTTCATCTCTCTCTTTATCTCCCTACTTGCTAGGCCATTGGGCCCACTTTTGGGTCCAATTTTGATGATCTAAACCGTTCACATTTTAAAATTTGGTGAGTATATCATACCTGTAAAAAATTAAGTTGATCAGATATTAAAAACTACGTTTTCGGATCATTGAACTACAAACCATTTTTTTTAAAAATTTAATAAACAGTTTTCCGAACACATGTTTTCTAATATACAATCAACTTGATTTTTCACAAGTATGATATACTCAACAAATCTTAAAATGTGAATGGTTAGATCATCAAAATTGGACTTGAAAGTGGGCCCAATGACCTAACAAGTAAGAAGTTAAGGAGAAAGATGAAAGAGAGGATCTTGATTCCACTTGGATGCCCATACTAGCAAGCATGTGTTCTAGCAAGCTTATTGCAGGTACAACAATAGCACCCTCTTCGTGGACAAGGAAGGAAGGAAAAGTCTTTTAATGACAAGCTTCACTGGAATGGTAATTTTATAATGAAACCCATTTTTTTTTAATCTGAAGCACATGATGTTGGTATTTTTTTCATAATAATATATGAAAAATATATAAAATAAATTAAATAGAAATAATAAAATATTTTTTTATTAAAATGATGAAATACAAAATAAACGATACAACTAAAAATATAAAAATGAATTAGATTACATTACTAATAGAACAAATTATTTACATGGATAACTAAATATTAGAACTCATTTGTAAACTAAATACAATATTGAAAAATTTAAGAACAAATGATAAGAAAAGAAGCAAACCGAAGCTTATACTAGACAGTTTCCTTAAAACAGATTCACTGCCTCTCGATGGATGCTGGAGGTACGCCGACGTCTGTCTCCTAGGATACGACGGTCGAAACAACTAATATAGAAGCATTTTCTGAATAGTTTCGGCGAACTTGACAATGGATGCACTCTCTCTAACAAGAACCAAAGAAGAGGCTAACAAAAGAAGATAGGAAAAATTTTCTTTGGTGTAAAAAATCATCTCCAACTTTTTATCTCAAAACACCATCTCATTTTCCATCACAAAAGCTCTCTAAAAACAACCTGCTAAGTTGGAGGATAAAGACCTCTATTTATACTAGTAGGGGAGAGCCTTAGCCATGAAGGCTAACATCAATGGGGTCATCAAATGTCATCAACTCTAGCCATTAGGGCTAGAGTTACAAAGGTTCAAAACTCTAAAACCATTATATAAATCATAATATGTATATAATGCATAAGTTTTGACAATTAAACTAGATGGGTTGCAAAATGGATATGGGTGTTGGGTCACAACCCGATCCAAGTCCAAACTCAAACACATGCACAAACTAAGCCCAGCATAGCTCAGACCAAAGCTCAAGACTAGATCCAAATCCAAGTCTAAAACCAAACCCAGCATATGCACAAGTACAAGCCTAGGCCCAGTCCAAACCAAGACGAAGTCCAAATTCACAACTTTATTGATGCCCACTTTATGAGACAATTCTCATTCACAACACAATGGTTTCGGCTCATTATTTTTGTATTGCAATCTTCTCACTTAAGAGAATACAAAACCACTCAAACCCACCTCAACCAGCGGTTGGGTCCCACTTTAATTTCGAATTAAAGTTGCCAAAAAATCATTATTTTCCAACACATGACACTGACATACTATAGTTCAAAGGTTGAGTTGTGGAATTGCCTCGAATAATTTTTTTTCCCTATTATTTCTTATCTTCGTCAAACTAATTAGTCTCTGAAAAGTTTTGTAACTAGAAAGTTAAATTTCTCATTAACATTGTGAGGTATAAATACAGATTACAAGAGAGAGCCTTATATGGCTGGATCTCTATCTATGGAAAAAAGGATCTCTATCTATGGAATAACAATCAACTAATTCCTAATTATCTGCTATCTATTTACAGAAGAATATGTATCAAATATAGAAAATCTGTATATGCTAGAGGTTTTGTAATACACCCCCTCAAGTTGGAGCATGTATGTCAATAATGCCCAACTTGTTGACTAAATGGTGAAATTGAGTTGCACCAAGAGCCTTGGTAAAAATGTCTGCTAGCTGATCAGCGGTAGAAATATGTTGTAAACAAAATAGGCCTTGCTGCAATTTATTTTTGACCAAATGGCAATCTATCTCGATGTGTTTAGTGCGTTCATGAAATACCGGATTGTTTGCAACGTGTATTGCAGCCGTATTGTCACAATACATCATTGTTTATAGAGGGCTGGAAATATTTAGATTGTTTAGTAAATAATGGATCCAGGTAATTTCACGACAAGTGTTAGCCATGGATCGGTACTCTGCTTCTGCAGAAGAACATGAAACAGTTATTTGTTTCTTGGATTTCCAAGAGATGAGTGAGTCACCCAAGAATATACAATAACCAGTAATGGATCATTTAGTTTCTTTGCAATGTGCCCAATTAGAATCACAAAAGGCCCTCAGCTGAAGACAATTGGTTGCGGGGAAAAATATACCTTGACTTGGAGCTCGCTTGACATACCTAAGTGTAGGATGGGTTGCACAAAAATGAAATTAAGTAGGCTTGTCAAGGAATTGACTGAGAGTGTTGATCGCATCTGGCCTTATAACAGTTAAGTGTATCAAACGTTCAATCAATCGATGATACGGTGTAGCGTCAACAAGGAGAATACCATCTGAAGAATTGAGTGTGTGATTCTGTTCCATCGGAAAATCTGCTGGTTTAGTGCCAGTTAAGTCTGCATCACTAAGAATGTCTAAAACATATTTTCGTTGAGAGAGGAAAATTCCTTTCTTTGAGGGAGCAACTTCAATGCTTAAGAAGTATTTTTGTGGCCTCAGATCCTTGAGTTTAAAATGAGAATGCAAGTAATCCTTCAGGAGTTGAATAGAAGATAAGTCATTTCCAGCAATAATAGCATCATTGACATAGATAAGTATGGCTATGAAAGAAGTGCCCTCGATTTTGATGAACAAAGAGTAATCAGCTTTGGATTGAGTGAAGCTCTTTATAAACCATTATTGAGATGCCTGTTTTAACCCATAAAGAGATTTGTTGAGGAGACAGACCTGAGTATCCCTCATTGGACCAAAACCAGGAGGTAAGGACATGTAGACCTCTTCAACAAGATCACCATGTAAAAATGCATTATTCTCATCAAGCTAATGAAGATGCCAATTATTGATGGAAGCAAGACTAAGCAGGAGACGGACAGTAACCAACTTTGCAACTGGGGCAAATGTATTAGTGTAGTCAAGACCCCATTGCTGATTGTAGCCTTTTGTAACGAAACGGGCTTTGTAGCATTCAATTGAGCCATCTGGCTGGTATTTGATGCGATAAACCCCTTTACATCCAATGGGCTTTTTTCCAGGTGGAAGGGCAATGATAGTCCAAGTGTTGTTAGTTTCAAGTGCCAATATTTCAGCCTGCATGGATTCCCGCCACTTAGGATCATGTACAGCCTGATAATAAAACTGGGGCTTAATGAAAGTTGTTAGACAACTAACAAAAGCTGTATGGGAAGCAGATAAACGAGCATATGATAAAGAATTTGTAAGAGGATAAGTAGTGTAAACCTTGGTGACCATAGCAGAATCAGAAGATGAGGATGAGCAAGACGGTAAGCTTATGCTAATTAGATAATCTTGCAAATAGGCTGGTTATTTAGTGGGTCGAGAGGACCTGGCATGAATAAGAACGAGTGGATGGATATTGGTGATAGATGAGGGAACAAGTGCATCTGGGAGAGGTGGTGAAGAGGTAGGTACACTGGACTGGGATGGAGGAGGTACTGCCAGCTCAAGCCTGGTAAGGAGCACTGGCTCAAGCTCGATTAGGTTTAATGGCTCGAGCCTTATGGACGTGGGCATGACCAATAAGGGCAAAGACGCAACAGGCGATGGAGTAGCATAAGGAAACGTATTTTCATGGAAAATAACACCTCGAGAGGTAAAAATAGTGTGAGTAGTGAGGTCAAATACACGATAAGCCTTTTGGCCAGAAGGATACCCCAAGAAAATGCATCATTTTGCTCAAGCATCAAATTTTGTGTGGGAAAGGCAAGTGTTAATGCAAAATAGAGGCAACCAAAAATCCTAAGATGGGCATATGTTGGAGTTTTGTGATGAAGTTTCTCATAGGGAGACTATCCAGACAACAAAGGACTTGGCGTTCGATTAATGAGGTAAGTGGCAGTTTGGAGTGCTTCTCCTCAAAATTGTTTTGGCAAAGATGCCTGGAATAGAAGAGCCCTAACAATGTTCAACAAATGATGATATTTACGCTCAACTACGCCGTTTTGTTGAGGGGTATCCATAGAACTAGTTTGGTAAACCCCTTGAAGAGAGTAAAATTGAGGCATATCAAATTCAAGACCATTATCACTTCAAATAGTTTTAACTTTTGTGTCAAATTGAGTCGTAACAAAGTGAATGAAGGCCTAAAGATGTGTGCGAGTTTCAAATTTTTGTCGCATTTTAAGTAAACCTAAGTGCCACGTGTGAAGTCATCAACAATAGTGAGAAAATAATACGCCCTAGTAAGTGATGCAATGCGATAAGCACCCAAAATATCAACATGTAAAAGCTGGAAATGAGCAATAGTTGAAATATTACTTAATGGATATGAGGTGTGACATTGTTTTGCCAAGGGACAAACCAAACATAAGGAATTTTCAGAAATAACAACATCAAAAACAAAAGAGAGAATTTAAAACTTTATTTGATAGGTGTCCCAAACGTTTATGCCAAAGAAGGGAGTCGGTTGTAGCGACTAATGATACAGCTGGTGATGGTAGAGAATGATCAGGGTAATACAAGCCATTATGTAATCTACCCATCCCAATTATCTGCTTTGAACTGTGGTCCTGATCAGGGTAATACAAGCCATTACGTAATCTACCCATCTCAATCATCTGCTTCGAATTGTGGTCCTGAATAACACAAGAATCAGAGGAAAAAGTGAGAAAGCAATGATTGTTAGTAATCAATTTGCTAATAGAGATGAGATTATAGTGAAATGAAGGTACACATATCACATTTTTAAGGAATAAACGTGATGATAAACGAATGGTGCTAATGTGAGAAAATGGCTTAACTGAGCCATCAGATAATGTGACTGAATGTGATTGAATGAGAGAAAATGTGGAAAATAAATATAGAGGATTTACCATGTGATCACTAGCACTCGTATCAAGTATCCAAAGGGTCGAGAAGAAGTGAGACAAAAGGAGTTACCTGACAAGTGAGAAGTAGAAAACTGGCTACCTGTTGGCATGGGTGGTGTTATGAGAGATAGGAGTTGGCGGTATTGATCAGGAGTAAATGTGAAACTAGGCGTACTAGACTCAAGTGGACAGGAACCAATGGTGGCCGCAGGGGCAGCATGTATGGCTGCAATAACGTGAACAGGCGAAGCAGCAACGTATGGAGCTGCTGCGGAATTCGCCCGAGCTCTGGGTGGATGTAGTGGCTGTCCATACAATTTGTGCCCAATAGGATAGCCATGGATTTGATAATAGGTGGAGATAGTGTGTCCCAGATAATCACATTTTATGCACCAAGATCTGCTAGAGGATTTTGGCAGAGCTGAGGAGGAACTAGGACTGGTTTTCGCAGTGAATGCAACGATATCTGAGGAGCGAAGGGTAAATGAAAGAGACTGTTGGGTTTTGTCTTGCGAAATCAAAGCAAACATCTTGTTCAAAGATGGAAGAGGATCCATGAGAAGAATCTGTCCGCGAACCTGAGAATAGTCACCAGTAAGTCCCATTAAAAATTTAGTGGAATGATGACGAACTTGAATGTCTTGGACAACTTTCATGGCACCGCACGTACAGGCAGGAGTAGGGTCAAAACATCAAGTTCATCCCAAAGACCTTTAAGCTTCATATAATAATCAACGACGAAGAAACCATTCTGTTGGAGGGAAAAAATGGCATGATCAAGTTGATAAAGGTAAGGTGAATTGCTTTGGGAAAAACGTTCATTCAGGTCGTTCCACAATTGGTTAGCCGAGGCTGGTGGAACGATACTGTGGCAAAGATCAGTGGATAGGCTATTGATGAGCCAGGAAATCACCATGTGATTACATCACAACCACTAATGGTAGTCGGTTGCAGCTTGAGATGGTGCGGATATAGATCCGTCAATGAGACCAATTTTATTTTTGGTAGAGAGGGCAAGGAACATGGATTGACTCCATGTCTGATAATTATTCCCTGTGAGAGGATGAAGAACGAGAGAGACGCCTAGTTGATTAAAGGGGCAGAGATATAAAGAATGAGATGGATAGTCATGTGGTTTCATCAGATTGGATGAAAGACTGTAATCGGTGGAAGCCGAAGTTATAGAAGCCATTAGAAAAACGGAGGCCAAAAAATTGTTTGCGGAATAGAAGAAGGAGAATCATAGTTACTGCTCTAATACCATGAAAATTGTTGTAACTAGAAAGTTAAATTTCTCATTAACAATGTGAGGTATAAAAACAAATTACAAGAGAGAGCCTTATATGGCTGGATCTCTATCTATGGAAAAAGGATCTTTTTTATATAGAATAACAATCAACTAATTCCTAATTATCTGCTATCTATTTATAGAAGAATATTCATCAAATGTAGAAAATATGTATATGCTAAAGGATCTGTAATAGTATCCTCCAGTTTTCCAAATTGTGCATCTTTTGTTCTTTATGAAATTCATTGTATCAATGTTACTGGATTAGGATTTCTTGAATTTAATAATTCTTAAAAAGGCTCTATATTTCCAAGTTGGAACTTGGATTAATCAGGATTAAAAATTGCTCATTTTGGAGTCCTAGATCTTATAGCTCCAGAAACTTCCACTTATGCAAACACACTTTATATGATTGAGAAAACACATGGTGGACCATAATTTTGTTAATTTTTTTTTTCATTTTGCATCCTGTAAAGTCTATTTCATCTAGTTTAATCTTCTTGCCATGGTTGATGCTTTAATTGAAAATGTATTTTTGAGTGGGTAGGATAGCAAAGCAGGATTTGATTTCTAGTAGCAAAAAAAAAAAAAAAAGTTGTCTGTAATTATTCCTGATAAGTTTTGTTTTTTAAAGGAAAAAGTTTAATTCGCAAATCGCCCACAATCGCCCGCATATCCATGAATCCTATCCGCATAAATCGCAACTTGCACTGCGAGCGGTTGTGGGTTTAATTTTCCCCAAACCGCAGACATGCGGGTCCAAATTACAAACCAAACCGTCCAAAACCGATCCGCAAACACCCCTAGTCAGATAGCAGCAACTACGTGCTTGAATTAGTTTTGTATAAAAAAAAATGGACGATGAAAAATTAAATGATTCATATAAAGAACACATAGTTGTCATTATCCGATTGACTTGATTTTTTTTATACAAATAATGTACTCAATAAACCCTAAAATATAAACGATTCGAATCATCGAAGCGGGGCCTAAAAGTGGGCTCACAAAGCAGACTGGAGGGTCTAGTCTTGATCTCCAACTGGAGAGAAGTTGGACCCTTATTTTATATGTCCATTTGAATCCATCTTGTAATATGTTCCATAACGTAATCTAACTCATTCTCTTTTTTATTTTTTATTTTTTATTTTTTTATATTTCATCCTTTAATAATAAAAGAAATAATTGGTTAGTCATTTCTATTTAATTTTATTCTATGTATTTTTCTAGTATTATTATGGAAAAAGACCAACAATTTTAAAACAAATTTTTATAAATAGTTTTATTAAAATAATTTCGTTTTTATTATAGTTTTATTCTAGTGACTCTTGAAATTAAAATTAATTTAATTACCTAGATTTATTGGATTGGAATTGTTCATTTCTAGTAATTTATTCATACAATTTATTTTATGTTAATTAGTTGTTATTTCATGAGTAATTTGGTTGTTAGTGCATAAGTTACTAAGAATTGATAAGTTAAAATAAAAATTTTATTTCTTAAGTTTCTTACTAATTTATTTGATTTGATTTGATTTGTTATTTATTTTGTTTTGTAGCTAACTTTCTCTATAGGTTTACCTATATACGAAAGGATGATACATATGAATGAAACAAATTGGAATTAGTAAATGGACTACTAATTTTTGTTTTGAACAGGATAACCTAAGCATGGATGAAAGAATATGACCTTCAGATTTTTTGAACAATTTGTGAATTTATTTATTCACTTTAAAGTTCAGATCTATTTCGGATTTATTTCGTATGTTGTTTTGAAAGTTTGGTAACAATTTTGATTTAATTCGATTAATTAAATTCTAAAAAAGTCAAAGTATTGGAATTCGTGTTTTAAGAATTTCAAGAGATCATCTAATCGAAAGGTTTTCAACGGTATAAAATATCTCCAAACATGTTTGTTATAGGAGAAAATTTAGTAAAATAGTTTCAGCTTTTCTATATAATAGTCTTATTTTTGTGCTTCCTCATGATTTTGTTGCATTATCGCATGGTGGCATAGCTTGGCATTATAATGATATCAACTCTTATTCATTCTATTTACTTTTGGTTGTATCAATTGTGAGTTTTTTCGTGTCTTGATGTGTAATCAAGGAAATTACTCTAAAATATTTTTATATTCATGGAATGATAAATGGAAGTTTAACTTTATTGTTCTATATATTTGCTTATAGTTGCATGGTTGGAATGCCAACATTATGATTATAATATTCTTATATATATAATTGATTTATAGCCATGCAACTCATGACATTATTGTAATTGTAATGCATCTGTAGCCTTTGAATTACACATTGCGAGTTATAGCTGAAATTACTTGTGTAAATATAAATAGTGAGCATGGAGATTTAGCGACAACGAGGATAGAGTTTTGTAATGTGTTTTATACAAAGATAATCATTATAGGTGGATAAGTATATTCTTGGCTAAACAAACTATTTCGACTGCAACTGTGAACTCCATTTTTGTAGATTTGGACAATTTATAATTTTAATAATTGCATTTCAATTTGTAGTAGTTTTAATTTCTAATTTGTAATAGCTTGTCCATAGTGAAAGAAAATGGGGAAAGAAAGATGTTTCTAAACCTTCGGATTTAGAGAAAATCTTTGGGATTAATTTTATTATTCTCAAAATGTTTTGGTTTTCTGTAATAAAAACCAAAGTTTAGCCTTGGCTAAAGAAAATTTCTGATTTATGTTTAAAAATGGCAACTAAGACAGATTTGGTTTCAGACCTTTGGGGTTTGAGGAAGTACTTTGGGTTTAATCTTTTTATTCCCAAACTGTTAGAAAACTAATATTTGAGAAAGTCTTTGGTTATAATAAGGTTATTTCCGAAGTGTTTTATTTTAGAAAAAGAAACAAAATTTTAGCATTAGCTAAAATATTTCTGATTTTTATTCAGAAATAATGAGCTTAGTTCCGGGAGTTCCAGTTAATTTCTATGAGTGGTGTAATTCTAGTAGCAATTTTTATTTGTTTGGAAATTGGTTTTTAACCTGGTTTATCCCTTGAAAACTTAATTCTAAATTTGTTTCCCATTGACAATGAGTCAACAACCTATTGAAAGTTTTGTTTGAGGTTAATTGGGTTTTAAATGGGACCGTTGTGACCCCTCCAATCTTCTTGGAAACTTTCCTGACCTTGTTCAATTATGAAGTTAGTAGTGAGATTAGTTTTGAATTAAATTTCAATTTTTGGGATTTTCTACTGTTAATTTGGTAGAATAGTTGAAATTCTATTGTAGTTTTCAAAAATGGCTTGAAATGTGACAACATGAAATGTTGTTCCACTTGACAACCTTAAGCCTTGGGATGTTCTTAAAGGAAAATCAAGAGAAATCAAGTGTGATTAGAGGAAATCATAAGTTTTCATGATAAGATCTCTGAGTTAATCAGAGGCAATTAGTATGTTATCCTTGTGTCAATTGTAGTGCACGTGTGATTGCTATATGGCTTTGCTTAAAAGCAAAGATGAGACACCTCATTAGGGTGAATAAATATATTTTTTGAAATATATTCTTGAATTTGTGGCTCCTAGTAAGTACAAGATCATTGATCACAGAGATAAGAAACTGGTGGTTCCTAGAAGGTGTTAGACCACTGGCTATACAGTTATGAGATTGTGGTTCCTAGTAGTAAACAGATTACTGATCACATGTTAAGACATGATGATTGCTAGTAATGAAAGAGTCTATTGATCCTATGTTAAGACATTGTGCTTCCTAGTAATGAAGTGACTACTAATCACAAGTCAAAATATTGTGATTCCTAGTAGTGAAAAGTCTATTGACCACATGCTGAGAAATTAATAATTCCTAGTGATAAGACTACTGGCCATGTTATGAAGTTCCGAATAATAGACTATTGAACACTGGATAATAGACTATTGAACACTGGATCTGTGTTTCCTAATAGTAAGGGTATTGCCTTCAGAGTGATAGATTGGACCAAATATGTTTTGGTGCATTGAATTTGAAAAAGACCAAATTCGGTTGATGATGGTTTGAGAATTTGTTTTCTGTAATATGATTTTAAGAGTTTCATAATCATTGTGACACAAGGAATTGTTTAAAAACCCTGTATGAATTTTTGGAGAGGTCGTCGGGAGCCTTCATATAAATTCTACAAATGTGGAGATGTCATGCAAAAGATGGTAAAGGATACTAGCAAAGAGAAGGTCTGGATTAGTTTGATACATGATCACCGGTTATGATGAGTGTGACTCAATTGTGTGAAGTCTGGAGATACATCAAGATGCATGTTTTGATAGCTTTCCTATATGAAGATTTAGTTAAATAAATCTTTATGGAACAATCCGAAGGGTTTGTCGGTTCCAGGATAAGAAAAGTCTGTAAGCTTGAGAAATCATTAAATGATTTGAAACAAGCACCGGAACAATAGCATTAGAAGTTTGACAATGATATGTTGTCAAGTGAGTTTAGAATCAACGAGTGTGACAAATGTGTAGATGTCAAAGACACTAACAAATAGATATGTCAGTTTGTGTCTGTACAATTATCAGAAAATGTTCAAAACTATCGAAAAATTGTTAAACTCTAAGTTTGACGTGAAAATATGGGCTTTGCAGATGTGATTTTGGGTATTAAGATTACCAGAACATCTGGTAGTATTGTACTTTCTCAGTCTCGTTATGTTGATAAGACCATTGAAAAATTTAGTAAATCAGATAGAAATGTATTGAGGACATCGGTAAACTTGAGTCTACATTTTACTGAGAATAATGGTGAGAGTGTATTTCAACTAGAACATTCTCAGATCATTAGAAATTTGAAGTATCTGATAAGTTGTACAAGGTCGGGCATAACCTACTCAATTAGCTAGCTAAGTAAATACACGAGTAATCCCAATACCTATCTTTAGAAGGCAATTGTGTGGGACTAAGGTACTTGCGGTATAATTGGGATTATGGATAGCATTACACTTGATATCCAGTTGTACTAGGAGGCGCGCCTACTGGATGTCTTGTCCATTAGTAGACTAGTTTTCACTTTTAGAAGTGCAATCGTATCTTGGAAATCTTCCAAGTAGACGTGTATATCAAGATCAACGATGGAATATGAGTTTATTGCTTTAAATAAATCTACTAAAGTAGCTAAATGGCTTTGCCATTTTCTTGAGGATATTCCATGTTGAACAAAACTTGTTCTAGCAATTTTGTATACTTTGTGACAACCAATCAAGTATTGGTAGGGCAAATCTAGACATTTTCGTCAAAGACATAACTTCATATGACAACTACTCTCGTGTGTTGTCACCACAGACTATGTACAGTCTAAGGACAATATTACAGATCCGTTAACCTAAAGGGTTAAATCGAGAGTTAGTAAGAAATCGTCAAGAGGAATGGGGTTAAGGCCTTTAGCGAATGTTACCAGAACGGGTAATTGGACATCCGAAGATCTAGGTTTAAAGGGACAACCTAATTGGTGAGTCATTGTGGAGGTAAATCCTCTTGCCCATTCCTTTATACAATGATACCCTGTGGGGAAAAAGGTTAAGCTAATGTTTTTATTGACCTAAGTGTTGTAAATATTCAACTGGAGTATAACGAGATACCTTATGTAGGTCGCCTATGTGAGTGCGAAGTGAGGCCACTTCTTTAAGAATTGACAAGGCCAAATTCTTTAAAAACACTCACTGAACCAAGCTAATGTTCTACGGCTAAACCGAACACAGCAGTGAGAAAAAGAACAATGGTTGGAGTGACTCCGACGTGAGGTCTATTGTCTTGGTTTACACAAACGTCAAAACAATTCAAGACATCACGTTTACTGGTCAGCTAGTAAATCCAATAGGCTTTCACTACGAAAGGTTCAAGGCCAACATCTACCTTTTCTGATGTAGGGTTATTTTGTGTGCTCTCTTTCTGAGTCTTTGTTGTTAAACGTTGTCCGTTTTTCTTTATTCGGCCAATTTTATTTATGCGGGGGATTGTTGAAAATTAATGTGTTTTCGACAACTTTAATTTGAAATTAAAGTAAGACCCAACCGCCGGTTGAGGTAGGTCCAAGTGTTTTGTATTCTCTTAAGTGAGAAGATTACAATATAAAAATGATGGGCTGAAACTATTGAGTTGTGAATGAAAATTGTCTCATAAAGTGGGCATCCATAAAAGTTAGGCTTAGATTTGGATTTAGTCTTAGTTTAGACTAAGCCTAGGCTTGTGCTTGTGCTTGTGTTGGGTTTGGTTTTGGACTTGGAATTGGACTTGGACTTGAGCTTGAGCTTGGGATAAGTGTGTATTGGGCTTAACTTATGCATGTGTTTGAGATTGGGCTTCGATCGGGGTGTGACCCAACACCCGTATCCGTTTTGCAACCCATCGGGTTTGAATAACATTGTATACATAATTAAGTATATATATATATTATGCCTCAGAGTTTTGTACCTTTGTAACTCTAGTCCTAATTGAAGCTTGTTGTCACGACCCAAACCTGCCCCTATAGGTTTGGCATCAGAATCGCCAAGAATCCAAAGATTACCTACTACCGAATGTATTAACAAAATATTAGGGGCTAGCGGAAGCAAATAATAATATACAACGTCCATTGAGCTGTGCAGACTTATATGAGATAGAAAAATTTTAAACTTTTTATTTACATATATATACACACATGACTTGAAGAACCAAGCAAGAAAACATAACTGAACTTAAACTTTACATCACATAACGACAACACTTAGCATATCTGGAACCTCCACGGGAGGCACATAGGTTGGCTGACAGAACAGATTCTAGACAAATGCCTCTAAGCCTGGTCACGCGCCTGATCACCTACATACATAAATAATAGAGTGAGCTAAAGCCCAGTGAATAATAACAGAGTATGTCCATCACAGAATTAGAAATCAGAGTTCATATCAGAAACATAATCATGTTCATGTTCATATTCGTATCAAAATAGATTCATGTACTTGTACAACATCATTTCCATAATCAGGTTGTAACATAATCATACGTGGTACATCCAATAGCATTCACAAATCTGATGACCTATAAAGGGACCTGATGACCCATAAAGGGACAGCCTTGAAGGCTTTCTGATGACTCATGTGCACAGAGACGTTCTGATGACCCATAAAGGGACCTGATGACCCATAAAGGGACGCATATCATGTAGTGCTAAGGATGCCACGATTAACTTTCAGAATCTTGGACAATCATTCATTCATTTCCAACATATCATAGTTTTTCAAAGAATTAATCATTTCGTATCATAGTATACTGAAAATACATAGCATTGAACATAACTTTACAAAGTTATTACTCACAGATGGTCGCATAAATCGCATGCATCGGGCACATCGAAAAATCAGGCAGACAATGGCGCGTGACCTACACAAGCACATAACATATACACATTGAAATACAACATTACTCCCTTGATTAAACTTGTCCTTTCTAGTCTTTATAGTCCGAAGTTCTACTACATTTATTCCTTCTCATTTAAATAAACTGGGTTCTTAATGCACGTATTCTTTCATTACTAAGTTCCTCTTTTCCAAATAGATTGATCCTATACTTGGCTTCTTAACTAATTACCCCAAGATCAATTATTCATTCTTTAACTAACTAATTTATGTTGATTAGTAGCTTATTATTCTTTATTAAGTCATAAACTGGTAAATCATTTATTCAAAATCATGCCCCAATTGTCAAATTTAGTTTGAAATCATTTTCTCCATATCAAGCCAAATTCCAACTCAAAATGATTAACTTCTAACTTAATCTCCATAAATTGAACATGGTTCCAAACTCTAATTTTCTTTTTAGTTACATAAAATTGATTTCAAGTTCTTTCTACTTTCCTTTCAAGCATGAAATTAAAGTCATAAATTCCTTAGAAAATTATTCACATGCATGAAATTAACATCAAAATTACTAGTTTTATATTCTTATAAATTTTCCAACTAGTTTCCATAATCTTGAACTTAGCTTAATTTATAACCTCAATTTAATTCATAACCATAGATATCCCAAAATATGTTTCATTTAAATAAAATCTCAAATTACAAGTATGGATTAAAATCTAATTATAACATTAACACTTTATCTAACATTAGGATTAATTCTAATTTCCATAAACCTGATATTTATAAAACATTTCATTTTTCTCTTCAAAATATGAGATTGAATTAACCTAAATCCTTCCAAATCCACGATGTATGCAATATAAATAGGCCCAATTTTATTTTTAATAACAAAGTCAACTTAGTTCAATTTTTTTTAACCAAATATTTAATTCATAATCATGGGTGTTCTAAAATGTATCCAAATTGAATAAAATTCTTAAATCACATCACATGTATGGATTAAATAAAAACCCAATTTCATCTTAATTCCATGAATTTAACCTCAAATCTCAAGTATTAGAGGATGATTTTACAAAATCAAGCCAAAGATAATTAATTTCTAACTTAACTCTCATAAACTTGATTTTAACTCCACTTCATCATTTTCTTATCAATTTCATTCCAAATCCATAAAATTGGTTTTCTAACTCTTTTCTATCTCCTTAAATTATGAAATTGAAACTCCTAGAAAAATATTTGCATGTGTGAAATCATAATCAAAATCAAACCATCTACATCAAAATCCCTTTTATTCCAAAATTAAGCTCAAATGTTCATGAATTAATTCTTTAATTTCTCTAAATTACATGCATGCAACCATAAGATTCAAATTCATATAAAAATAATTAATTTCTAAATTAATTTCCATAATCACTAACCTAACCCATTTGCATGAACCAAATCTTTAATAAACCTTGTTGCATGTAATTTATAGAACCCAATTTATGAATGATTCTCAAAATCAAACTCAAACATAACAAATTTAAAGAACCATAATTCATATTTTCAACCTAATTTGATTAAACATGCAAGACCCAATCTCTATGAATTTATATAATTAATTCTCAACTAAAATCTTGAAAATTCACAATGCATGTAAGAATAAACTAAAAATATGTGAATGATGAAAAATATCAAACCCAAATAATTAATTTCTAATTTATTCCATAACCATGAATCTAATTTAATTTCATCATCTTTTTACTAATTTCCTTCATCTTCTTGCTATTAATTCCACATGCAAACCCAATTTCTTACAAATCCATGGAATTAGTTCCATAACTTTCTTAATCTTAAGTGTAATACATGAGCTCTACAAAAATCAAGGTTGAAATTCTTACCCTTAATCTTGAATTTGATAGATTCTTAGTGATCCTCCATTTTCCTATCTTGAATCTCCTTCAAATCCCATAAGAACAAAGAGGCAAGCTCTCTCTCCCTCTTTTTCTCTCTCTCTCTCGGCAGTGCACTCTCTCCCTCTCTTTAACTCTATACCTTTGAATTCAATGACCCAGATGAACACTACTTTCCTCTCATTTCTTTGTATTTTCTTCTTGAGTTTCATTAAATTATACACTCACAGATACACACCTCACTTCTTTGTCACCACACAGCACACGTGCACTCTTTGGTTTGATTCCAGCACATCACTCTCACATGCACACACACAAACAGATTTCTCAATACACCCACATGAATTTCTCTGCACACACACCCACATATATTCCCAATTCTAAATCATTTTATAATTTAATTTATGGTTAGGATTAATTTAATTAAATAACACCTAGTCTTAATAAATTTCAATTAGCACATCATTAAATTAATTATGACTAATCATAGATCTCTCATAATTTAATTGATCTAATTGACTTCCATTAGGGTCTAATTAATTATATTTAAATTTATCGGTACGGGTAAGATTATTAATCAGACTCCCAAAATGCTCCAAATAATAAATCGAACTTATTTCTAACCTCAATTTTGGTTTCTTAAATCATTTAGGTCTTCAATTTCTGATAAGACTCCAAGTTTCCGTCAATTAAATTGTATATTCAAATTGGGCACACCATAATTAAATTTAATTTGCAATATTCATAATCCTCAATCCTCATAATTTAATCACTCCAATTAGAACCTAAATTAATCGAATCTCAATTTCACTAAACTAAATCGAATATTTAATTAAACTCCCAAATGGGTCCGTAATTAAAATTAAATTGATTAACTTCTCAATTTCACTTCTTTAAGCCATTTGGACCCTTAATTACTAATTCCAAAATATACGTTCGTTAAAATCATATACGAGTCAGATTCCACAATTTCTCATAAATCCCAAATAAATTATAATACACGGCAATTAAATTTCAAATCCTCTTAATTAATCAAGTACTAATCATTATACGTGAGGGGGTTATTACACTTGTAGAGCGTAACCAGCTTAGGGTTTGATAGGATATCATCCCATATTTATATAAATGTAGATTAAAGTTTGTAAGAATTACAAGGGAGCCCTGAGGCATAGAATAATTACAAACTCATATGTTAACACTCAGATAATCATATAATATGCTAACACTCCCCCTCAAGCTGGTGCGAAGATATCTCTCATGCCCAGCTTGCCTAATATGTCATGAAATGGCTTATTTCCAACCCCCTTGGCGAGAATGTCAGCAAATTGTTTACCAGACTGGACAAAAGGAGTACAAATGGTACAACTAGTGAGTTTCTCCTTAATGAAGTGGCGATCAATCTCAACATGTTTTGTCCTGTCATGTTGAACTGGATTGTGAGCGATGTTGATGGTGGCCTTATTATTATAGTATAACCGCATGGAGTCCGTCTGATCAATACCTAGATCGCTCAACAATAACTTGATCCATAAAAGTTCACACACCCCGTGTGCCATAACTCTAAACTCAACTTCTGCACTTGACCTGGCAACCACATTCTGTTTCTTACTCCTCCAAGTAACTAGGTTGCCTCCAACAAAGGTGTAATACCATGAAGTTGATCTCCTATCAGTTACTGATCCAGCCCAGTTAGCATCTGTATAGGCTTCCACACGAAGATGATCATACTTTGAAAAATAAAGACCCTTACTAGGAGCAGACTTCAAGTACCTCAAGATTCTCATGACAGCCTCAAAGTGAATCTGATGAGGAGCATGCATAAACTGACTAACCACACTGATAGCAACAGCAATATCAGGACGGGAGTGAGATAGGTAAATGAGCTTACCCACTAATTACTAATAGCTCCACCTATCAACAGCTTCTCCGCCGTCATCATCCCCTAATTTCTGATTGGGTTCTAGTGGAGTGTAACATGCTTTGCAGCCAAGCATCCTAGTTTCCTTCAACAGGTCAAGCACATATTTTCTCTGTGAGATAAATATCCCATCCTTGGAGCGAGCAACTTCAATTCCCAGAAAATACTTCAAGCTTCCCAAGTCTTTGATTTCAAACTCACTAGCTAAATATTTCTTTAACAGAGGTATTTCCCCACTATCATTGCCCGTAAAAACTATGTCATCTACATAAACAATAAGTGTTGTAGTCTTACCACGTGAGGAATGTTTCACAAACATGGTGCGATCTGCCTAACTCTATTTGAAGCCATATTTGAGCATAGCATGAGTGAATCTCTCAAACCAAGCCTTTGGAGACTGTTTAAGACCATATAATAACTTCCGAAGCTTGCCTATTTTGCCTTCTGTCTGATGATCCTTAAAACCAGGAGGAATGTCCATATATACCTCTTCTTCGAGGTCACTATGGAGAAAGGCATTCTTGACATCAAACTGATAAAGCGGCCAATCTAAATTAGCTGCTAGAGTGAGAAGTACTCTGACTGAATTCATCTTAGCTACGGGTGCGAAGGTCTCCTGATAATTAATGCCATATGTTTGAGTGAACCCTTTTGCCACAAGTCTTGCCTTGTAACGCTCAATAGAACCATCTGCTTTGTGTTTCACAGTATACATCCATTTACATCCCACAGGTCATTTGCCAGTAGGTAACTCAGTCAACTCCCAAGTGTCATTCTTCCTAAGTGCTTTCATTTCCTCAATCATGGCTAGTTTCCACTCAGAGGTAGTAAGAGCATCCTGAAAATGGTTAGGAATGCTAACAGAGGAAATATTTGACACAAACGCTCTATATGAGGATGACAAATGAGAGTAGGACACAAAATGTGAGATAGGTTATTGAGTACAAGATCTCATACCCTTCCTCTCGGCAATAGGAACATCAAGATCAATGGACTCAAGAGATTCAAAGTTACCTAGACTCTCATCAGAAGTAGGAGATGGCAGTGGAGGAGCAGAAGTGGTCCCTTGTATCCAGTTAACTTTCTATCTGTCTATGTCCAGGACATAAACATGCCCTTCCCTATCCTTGGTGACATTAGGTTCAATAGTCCCAGTAGAAGAGGGTGGTGCAAGAACAACTGGTTCCACCATAGGAATCACAGGACTCACTTCCACCATAGGAATCACGGGACTCACTTCACACCAAGGCTCCCCCGGAAATGAGGACTGGGACACCGGAGAGGATAAGAAATAGGACTGGGACTCAAAAAAAGTAACATCCATGGACACAAACCACTTACGAGAAGGAGGGTGGTAACACTTATACCCCTTTTAAGTAAGAGAGTAACCAAGGAACACACATTTGAAGGAGTGAGGGTCTAATTTACCATGAGTAGGAGAGTGATTAAGAACAAAACAGACACAACCAAATATTTTGGGAGGAATAGAAAACAAGGACTGGGAACCTAGAAGGACGCGAAGAAGAGCTTGTTTTTGCAAGATCTGGGTAGGAAAACGATTAATAAGATGTGCAGCGGTAAGAACAGCGTCGCTCTAATAGGGCCGAGGCACACTCATAGAAAAACACATGCACCGAGCCATGTCAAGAAGATGCTGATTCTTGCGTTCCGCCACCTCATTTTGTTGAGAGGTATTGGTGCAAGAGGTCTGATGGATAATGCCATGAGTAGAAAAATATTGTCCTAACCCAGAATCTATGTATTCCCCATCATTATCAGAATGAAATAGTTTGACAGTAGCCCCAAACTGAGTACAAATAATCTTATGAAAGTTGCGAAACACAGAGAAAACCTCACTCTTATCTTTCACGAGATACACCTAACTAGTACGAGAAAAATCATCAATAAATGTAACAAACCATCGATGACCTTTCACAGACATAACACGAGAGAGACCCCAAATAGCAGAATGTATTAATGAAAAAGGAACTAAATTTTTATTAAAACTGGGAGCAAAAAAAGCTTGGTGTTGTTTTCCAAGTTGACAAGACTCACAAAGAAATTCAGACACATGATGATTTGCAAAAATAAATTCTTAAGTAAATGAAAGGAATGATGCCCAAGACGCTGATACCACAGCCATAACTCAGCGGGGGTAGTAGAAGACGTGGTAGAAGAATAAGCAAGCTTGTCCGATTGATCTAGGAAGTAGAGACCATTTTCTGCACTACCACTGTCAATCGTCATCCTCCTAACAAGGTCCTGAAAAGGACAATGATCAGGAAAAAATGTTACACTACAATTCAAGTCCTGGGTAAGACGATTCAAGGATAACAGATTAACAGAAAAATTGGGAACATGGAGAACAAAAGATAGAGGTATAGTAGGAGTGACTTGAATTAAACCTTTCCCAAAAATGGAAGAAACGGTACCATCTGCAATCCTAACTTTGACCTGACCTGAAGAGGGCTTATAAGCAGAGAAAAAATCAGAGGAGCCAGACATATAATCTGAGGCACCGGAATCAATAATCCAAGGCAAAGACTTATGACATAGGAAAACACAAGGAGAAGAGGCTAAGTTACCTGAGCGGGCAAAGGATGAGAAAGATGTACTGAGAGCAGTAGAAGATCGGCGGTCCAGCAATTGGCGCAGAGTATCCTCAAGCTCAGCATCAGAAGCTTGGCTCGCGGAAACAGAATTAGAATCAAGTGTGTCAACGGCACTAGACTGATGAGCCCGAGAATAGGAGCCATGTCCTCTAGATTGGCCTGACCGATCTCCTCTAGAACCAGACCGATCACCGCGACCCCGGGATGGAGTCCCATGAAGCTTCCAACACGTCTCACGAGTATGCCACGACTTATTACAATAATCACTTAATACAAACTCCTTAGCAGCAGACGGAGGGATGGGAGTCAGGTTGAGGCCATCTCGAGGGGTAGACAGTAATGCTGAGCGGTCAGTAGAGATAGGAAACATCATAGCAGACCAGCGACTCTCCTCATTCTGTACATAGGGAAATGCCTCCTGAAGTGAAGGAAGAGTGTCCATACCCAGAACTCGACCCCTAACTGGATCATACTCCATATTTAGGCCTACCAGAAATTTAAAGACCCATTCCTGTGCGATGAACTTCTTGTCCCTGACAGAATCAGCAGGGCAAACAGGCTTATAGTCTTGCAGGTGATCAAGGCGTTTTGTGACAACCCTCACCACTGTTTACTGATAACACTACTGATTAGATTAAGCATGCTAATTGATTGACTGACTGAATTACTAAACTGATTGATTGATTGTACTAGTTTGAATGCAATTCTATCTGTTGACTGTTAAATTATCTGTTCATGTTTTATGCTTTAAACTGCAAATTGAAGGCCTTATCGGCGGCCAAATCTGAAATTGATTGACGTTTTGTACTAATTAAGATTTATATGATTTTATGGTATATTCAATTGAAATGTGATTTGGTTTGATTAAATTAGATTAAATATTAATAAATTACAAGAGTTGGCCTTATTTACAACCTTGCCACTTAGTGGCCCACTCCATATTATATTTTGAGACTTAGAATCAACACTTCTTCAGCCATTTGCTTGCACCAAACCGACTAGAGAGAGAGTGAGCTAGGAGAAAACTTGGTTTCATCTTGATTTGCTTGGAGGCTTAGGGATTTTGGAAGATAATTGGCAAATTGAGCTTCTACACTTGAAATTGAGAACTCAAGGTAGGATATTCAACCTCTTATTAATGTATTCAAGTTAGTTCTTGCATGGTTCTTGATTTATGCATGAATTGAGTCTTGATTTAGTCTAATAATGTTGAATTGGAGCTTAATCCATGCATGTATGTGCATGGTCTTGCATTTTGAGGTTGTTCTTCATGAAATTCCATATGCATGTTCATATCTTGAGCTTAGTCCATGAATTCATCTTGTTTTTGAGGCAATTGAGCTCATTTGAGCAAGTAATTGAAGCTTTGAATTTGATTGAACACATGCATGTTACATTTGAAGTATGTTCTTGAAGTTTGGTTTGAAATTGGGTTTAATTGACTCACTTTTGGGCCTTGATTTTACAAATTGAGCTTTGAATCATGTTATACTATGAATTTACAAGTGTTTTCCAGAAAATTGGCCCTAAAGGATCGAATTTGATGCATGAAAACTTGGTTTTGAGCTTGAGGTTCAAATCTGGAATTTCCAGAATTTGGACTCACGCTCGAGCAGGGAAATTGGCGCTCAAGCATGGAATACGTGCTCCCAGCACTTTGCATTGTTTTACATTCCGCTCGAGCGGGTAAATGCACGCTCGAGCGAGGACCTGAGTTACACGCTCGAGCAGGGGTTGAGCGCTCGTCGAGCGTGAATTTCATGCATCCAATACTTTTGCCATGTTTTGCAGTACGCTCGAGCGAGGGAAGTGACGCTCGAGCGGGAATTTCTTACATCCAATGCTTTTACTGTAGCTTGCAGTCCGCTCAAGCGGGGTAATTCACCCTCGAGCGGATTCTTTTTGTCTGCATGTCCGCTCGAGCGTAGAAAGCCACGCTCGAGCGGGAACTCTGTTTCAGCAAAATTTTGAAAAGTGTTTTAAAGTACATCTTTGCATCCTCTTTCCATCCTAGGCATTCTTAGGGCATGTTTAAGGCATCTTAAGGAGGATATTGATGTAGAACCACACCGAGGCAAATTAGGGATTAAGTTATTATTTTTCCCAACTGTGTAGCTTAGTGTGTGTTCACTCTGTAACTGTGTAGGGTTGGCATTCGGAGACGCTCCACTATCTCAGAGCTTGTAACTCTGTGAGTAAGAATATTGTAAAGATATGTTCTATAATGACTATTTTCTGAACAATTGAACTGTACTGTTTTCTGAAGTGATACTGTTACTGAATGAATGATGTCCTATTTGTGAACTGTATTTGTGGCATCCATAGCAACTTCTTTATTCTTGTCTTGTCTCTTTATCACGAGAGATCTCTGTCGGTTCCATGTTTGGAACCACTCACATCTTGATATGATGGCCATTAATCGATCGTTCGGTCTGTTAAGACCCTCTTGCATCGCTTGCTATTGGATGTACCACTTGTGACTACTATGATCGAATAACTGTTATACTGATAAATGACTGTTTTCAATACTGAAAGGATATTCATTCTTAACCTCTTTACGCATATGTTATTCACTGGGCTTTAGCTCACTGCTCATATATATATGTAGGTGTATAAGCACTGGAACGAAGCTAGAAGTGTTGGGTCAAACTTCCTTTTGTCAAGCCAACCTTTGTGTCTCACCTTGAGGTTCCAGATCTGTTCAAGCTAAGGCTGTTCTTGGGGTGCCTCAGATTTACCCTAACTGTCTCTGTTATGTATAGACTGAGTGATCTTTTGTACTGTACTAATATGGTGGGGATTTGGTCCCTAACCTGTATGCCTGTAAGTGATGTATGTATATACCGTTTTTGTTCTGAATGTGCATATGTTATAAAAAGTCTTTTTGCATACGCATCGTCACATTGCTGACATCTTTTAATTCGCTTTGGTTTCCGCCACTGTATCAGACATATTCTTTTTTCTTGTTAAGTAGGCCTTCGATAATCTCGGATTACTGGCCGGTTACGGTGCTAAACCCACAGGGGTGGGTTTGGGTCGTGACACGTTTCCAGCCGTTGGTGAGAAAGGTGAAATACTGCAGAACAGTCTGCTTCCCCTAAAAAGAGCTCTCAATAGAGCGGCGCAACTCAAAAGCCAGTGAGAAATTCTCTTTGCGGGAATAGTTAGTAGCAGCCATAGCATCCCAAACATCCTGGGCAGTCTCCATAGATAAGTAGCCCTCACCAATTTCTGGCACCATCGAATGAATAAGCCAACCCATAATCAAAGTGTTAGTAATCTTCCATTGGTCATAACCCGGGTCAGTGGTGCCAGATGTCTGTATCTTGCCAGCAACATACCCCATTTTCCCTCTGCTCTTCAAAAATATAGTCAAACTCTAAGACCATGCTAGATAATTCTGACCATTAAATAGAGAGGTAGTGATTTTCAGACTAGGGTTAGGGTTATCAGGCATGGTAGTAGGTATAATGGGACTCTCATTCTTAGGTGTTTGAGAGGTAGGGGACACATTGGTGGAATCTACCATGGATACTATACTACTGAACCCGCAACAAATCTAGTGGCAATCACAAACCCGGAAGGTGATGGTGAAAGAACAGGCACAATGACCACTATAAAGGCATAACAAAATTAAGAAAACATTTTTTTTTTTTTTTTTTTGAGTTTTGAGAACCTGTGTGGAAGATCAAAAACCTATAAATGACAAATCAAGGTAAGATCAAACAGAGGGTATACCAAAGGAGATCGATCGATCGACTGAGAGACGAAGACGACAGAGGAAGGCGACTAAGTGACGATAGACTGAGAGACGAAGGTGATTGAGTGATGAGGACGACAGAGGAGATAGGTCGACTGAAGATTGATGAAGGACAAACTAAAGATAAGCAGAGGAGATCGACTGAGTGACGAAGTGACGAAGCAGAGATCGACGAAGTGGAGATCGACGTAGCAGATGACCAACCCAGGTAAGTTTCTGTAGCACTTGTGGGCTTTTGGTAAATGTATTTGGACCTTTCATTCTATTTTGGGAACCTCTGGTGTGTTCGTTGGAAGTCCCACATCGGTTACAAGATACATTTTTAGGTGGACAAATTTCTATATGTTTGTTGGAAGTCCCACATCGGTTGGGAGACACATTTTGAGGTGGACAAACTCCTATATATAGGAGCAAGTGCATAGGGTTAGCTTACCAACTTCTATGGTTCTTTCTTGGTTTAATTAGCCATTACGAACCGAGCTTGAGTTATAAATTTTAGTTGTCGAAATTTGGATTTTTGGCCATAATTCCATTGGGATTTCGGCCATAGTCCCTTCGCCAAAGTTGTGTTAATTCTCAAGGGCTTTGTGGTGTGTGGTGGAGATCGAGTTCCGACTCTTTTCATCTTCTCCGTTTGAGCGCCGGATTCGAGGTAGGGATAACCTACTCCTTTTTATGAGCTTTGTCTTTAAATTTTAGCATTTTGATATGTTGGGGTTGTTGGGTAATTTTGAGAAAGTTTAGGGACTTTTGTGCAATTTTACAAAAGTTAGGGTTTTATTTATAATAAGCCTATATGCATGTTTAGCCTAGAGAAATGTTAGAAATGGGAATGTATGAGATTAAAGGGTGTAGTTGAATTATTTATCGCTCACCTAGTTGAAAAGTTGATTTTATATTCATTTTGTGCATTTATTTTCTGTTTAGAAATAACTGCTTTGGGCTATCGGTGAAGGATAGTCTTAATTGTTGTAGACTGTGCATGATGATTAGGCAAACTAAAACTAATCACCAGAATGTGTCATTGAGTATGACGTTTGAAAGAATACATTAACTCTATGTATTGACTGATGATGTGTACAATAATTGTTTATATGCATTGTGTTGTGTTGGAGGAGAGAGGTGATGTACTCCACGGTTTAAGGGAAGAGAGGTGATGGACCTCTAAACCGGGTGTTGTGTGGGAGAAGAGAGGGGATGGACTCCGTAGATACAGCTCATATGCTCATCTTTGGAAGTGTGATATAGTTCTTATACTTATTAGTTGAAGTGTTGATATAGCTCATATGCTTATCTGTGGATGTATTGATATAGCTAGTATGCTTATTTATTGTGAAATGAGGAAATGTTTAATATGAGTTACTGTCTCATATCGGTTATTTGGTCAGGTTCTGGACTATGGTTCTGAATTGAGAATTGAAAAGAAATGGAAAATGAAACTGTAATGTGTTACGAAAGAATGTAAAAGTGTTAACCATCTATCAAATTGTTAATCTTTTAGTCATTGTTCATAGTTGGTTTTGTGTATCTCTCTTGGTACATTAGCTCACCCTATACGGAATATCATTTTGTGCAGTAGCATGCCACCTCCAAGGATATAGCTTGGGAGGCTAGAGGCGAATGGACCTTGTGATGTTTTGTTTTGATGTGTTATATGTGGTTTCAAGCCAAGGGCTTTATATGTATTTGAGTTAGTACTCTATTCTGTGTAACCAAGTGTTGACTTGGAAAGCTGTAAGCCCGTAGGGCATTTCCTTTTGTTGTTAACATGCAACACTGTTGTAAGAACTACTCTGATGAATAGAAATGGTTGGTTTATTTTATATCAATGCATGTCTAAAGTGATGAGTTGTATGTATTATTTTGAGGGCGTTACAGTTTCGAACCCTAGAGCGTCGTTGATGCAAAGGTCGACCAACAAGGGTGAATCGAAACCCTAGAGGTTCTGCTCTGATACCATGAAGCTTTTAAAGCGTAACCAGCTTAGGGTTTGATAGGATATCATCCCCTATTTATATAAATGTAGATTAAAGTTTGTAAGAATTACAAGGGAGCCCTGAGGCATAGAATAATTACAAACTCATATGTTAACACTCAGATAATCATATAATATGCTAACACTAATAGCTAAAGTTGATGGCCATTGATACTAGCTTTTAAAGTAGCCTTCATGGTTAAGACTCCTTCCCTACAAGTATAAAAAGAGCATTTTCCCTCCAACTTAGATGTATAATATAGAAATATTTTGAGATAAAAAATTTGTGATTTTCTTTAGGTAAAGTTGGAGATGATTTTTATACCAAAGAAAATTTTCCTATATTCTTTTTGCTAGTCCTTTCTTTGGTTCTTGTTAAAGAGAGAGTGTTGTCATTGTCAAGTTTACCAAAGCTATTCAGAAGGTACTTCTACATGAGCTGATTTTAACCGTCGTATCTTGGGAGACAGATGGCAACGTACCTTCAACACCTATAGGTGACGACCCTGCCACATATAATATTTTATATTTCATTAATTAAGGAGATTTGATGTTTAATTAGTCGTTATTCTGATTTAATTTGGGATTTATAAGAATTGTGGAATCTAATTCTTATATGATTCTATTACGGATTTATTTTGGAACTAGAAATTGAACGTCCAAATGGCTTAAGGAGCTAAAATTGATGAGTTGATTCAATTTAATTTCAAATATCGGATTATATGGGAGTTTAATTAAATATTCAATTCAGTTTAGTAAAATTGAGATTTGATTAATTAGGTCCGAATTGGAGTTAATTAAGTTAATTAAGTTATGAGGATTGAGAATTGTGATTATTATTAATTAAATTTATTTATGAGGTGTCTAATTTGAATATATAATTTATTGACGAAAATTTTGAGTCTGGTCAGAAATTGAAGGTCTAAATGATTTGGGAAATCAAATTTGATGATGGCAATAAGTTTAATTTAATATTTAGAGTCTTTTGGAAATTTGATTAAAAATCTGATTCAGATTGATAAAAATTAAATATAATTAATTGGGCCTTAATTGAAGTTAATTAGACTAATTAAATTATGTAGGACTTGTGATTAGTTATGATTAATTAAATTATGATTAATCAAAAATTAATTAGTATTAGGAGGTGGTTAATTAAAGTAATATGTAATTAGTAAATTAATCTAATCTCATTTAACTTAATTGAAATATTGGTATATGTTGAGAGAGTTCTGGAAAGTTTGGGAGTGCACGCATTTGTATGTGTACTGGTAACTCAAGAGGGATGCAAATCCGGGGCATTTTCCTAAATAAGTCAAAATAATAAAGGAATTCTCAAACTAAGCCTAATTTTGAAAGAATTCTCAAAATAAGCTAACTCGCGGTTTACAATCGCGAGTTCAACAAATTTCTCCCGTTTCACGTGATGTTGGTAAATTTTAAATTGTAGTTCTGGCGATTTTGATTAAGAACTCGCGGTTACAAAACGCGATTTTAATTAATTTTTTTTTCTTTTGAACTCGCTGTTACAAACCACGATTTCATCCAAAATAAAAAAATTTCTTTTGAACTCGCTGTTACAAACCACGATTTCATAAAAAAAAAAAATTTCTTTTGAACTCGCAGTTACAAACCACGATTTTATCAATAAAAAAAAAAAATTTCTTCAGAATTCGCTGTTATAAATCACGATTTTATTCAAAAACTTTTAATATATATTAAAATCTGATCAATGCAAGACACAACTCCTTGGTAGCTCAAATGGTAGACTGATGTTAAGCTTCGGCAAGCGGGCGTGAGTTCAAATCTCACGCTAGGCTTCCCCTTTTTTTTTTCTTTTTTTTTTAATTTTTTTTTTCTTTTCACTCACTCTATACTTTATATATTTATTACTTTTTTATTTTCTTTTCACTCACTCTATACTTTATATATTTATTACGTAATTTTTTTATCAAAAAAAAGTAAAATATTTGTTTGGTTAACTAAAATTTTTTTCTATAAAACACAATTTTTTTCAAAATGTCAACATAATTGTTTAAAAAATATTCAGTGTATTTGGTTTCATTTTTTTGGATTTAGTTGTTTGAAAATTGAGTTTTTTGATTTTCGTATTTTTTTCTTTTTAGTGAATATTTTTTAAATTTTAAACATTTTTTTACTTTTTTAGATGCACCTTACTTAGATATATCTAAAAAGTATAAAATTTGTTAAAAAATATTTTTAAAAATTAATAAATACATAAAAATACAAAAAATATACAGAAAAAATATTTTAGTATTTTTAGTATTTTTTCAGAAAAATATACTCAAAAAAATATGCACAGTGAAAGCGTACTCAAAAAATATTTTTTCAGCAAAATGTACGCTTTTAAAATGTACTAAAATATTTTAAAAGCGTACATTTTTTGAGTACATTTTGCTGAAAAAATATTAAAAATACAAAAATATTTTTTCAGTACATTTTTTGTATTTTTATGTATTTATTAATTTTTTAAAATATTTTTTCACAAATTTTTTAATTTTTAGATACAAATAACTAAGGTGCATCTAAAAAAGTAAAAAAAAAAATGTTCAAAATTTTAAAAAATATTTTTCTGAAAAAATACAAAAATATTTTTTCTGTACATTTTTGTATTTTTATGTATTTATTAATTTTGAAAAATAATTTTTAACAAATTTTTTACTTTTTAGATATATCTAAGTAAGGTGCATCTAAAAAAGTAAAAAAAAATGTTTAAAATTTAAAAAATATTCACTAAAAACAAAAAAATACGAAAATCAAAAAACTCAATTTTCAAACAACTAAATCCAAAAAACTGAAACCAAATACACTGAATATTTTTTAAACAATTATGTTGACATTTTGAAAAAAATTGTGTTTTATAGAAAAAAATTTTAGTTAACCAAACAAATATTTTACTTTTTTTTGATAAAAAAAATTAGATAATAAATATATAAAGTATAGAGTGAAAAAAAAAAAAAAAAAAAAGAGGGAAAGCCTAGCGTGAGATTTGAACTCACGCCCCCTTGTCAAAACTTGCCATCAATCTACCATTTGAGCTACCAAGGAGTTATGTCTTACATTGATCAGATTTTAATATATATTAAAAGTTTTTGAATAAAATCGTGATTTATAACAGCGAATTCAGAAGAAATTTTTTTTTTGATAAAATCGTGGTTTGTAACCGCGAGTTCAAAAGAATTTTTTTTTTTTTTTTTTATGAAATCGTGGTTTGTAACAGCGAGTTTAAAAGAAATTTTTTATTTTGAATGAAATCGTGGTTTGTAACAGCGAGTTCAAAAGAAAAAAAAATTAATTAAAATCGCGTTTTGTAACCGCGAGTTCTTAACCAAAATCGCTTTTCGTAACCACGAATTTAAAATTTACCAACATCACGTGAAACGGAAGAAATTTGTTGAACTCGCGATTGTGAACCGCGAGTTAGCTTATTTTGGGAATACTTTCAAAATTAGGCTTAGTTTGGGAATTCCTTTATTATTTTGACTTATTTAGGGAAATGCCCCTGCAAATCCCTTTCGCTCAAAACATTTGGAGAAGCAAAGAAAAGAGAAGGGAGGAGAAAGCACCGCATGGGAGAGAGAGAGAGAGAGAGAGAGAGAGTTCAAACCTTTGTGCTGGAAATGATGAAGAAAGGATAAGGAAAAGCTTGGAAAAGTGCAAGATTGAAGAAGAGTTTAAGATTTTGTCTAGAATTCACCAAATTGAATATTTAAGGTAAGAAATTAAAGCTCAAATCTTGTAGATAAATCATCTAGAAGCTGAAATTAAGAGGTAATTAGGTTCAATTTCATGTAATTAAAAAGAAATTAGCAAGAAGATGAAGAAAAATGAGTTAGGGTAATGAATATGGAAATTGATCTCATAATATCAGCAAATTGAGTTTGATTTTGAACACTATAAAGTATTTGAGTTTTATACTTACATGCATCATGGATTTTGAAGACCTTGAGCTATTTAATTTCATATTTTGAAGAGAATGAAGAAAAGTCAAATAAAAATTAAGTTTTGGGTTAAAAATTGAGTTAAGATCAAATTCTAAGAGATTAATTTTGTAATTCATCATTTGAGTTTGATTTGTGTTGTTTTTCATGAAATTGAATTCCATATTTACATGCATCATAGAGTTCTACGAATTGATTTCATATTTTGAAATAAGAAGAGCAAAATTTTGAAAAAATTATGAGTTTATGAATAAATAAGCTTAATTTTTAAATTAAAGGAGTTTTGATGTAAATGATTTAAAATTGATCATGTTTTCTTGATAATTTCAGAGTTTGTATATTTTTAGATAAGTCATGTATGAATCTAAGTTTTGGAATTATATTTTGAAAGCTTAATTCATGTTTTAGAATTTATGAGTTTGAATTTGGGTTTGATATAAAGTAAATTAATAAAAATATAAAATTAGTTAATTTTGATGTCAATTTCATACATGCAAATGATTTTCTAAGGAATTTACAACTTTGATTTCATGTTTTGAAGGAAAATGGAAAAGAGTTTGAAATCAATTTTATGTGATTAAAAAGAAATTGACAAGAAAATGAAGAATTGGAGCTAAACTCAAGATTATGAAAGTTAATTTATAAATTAATTATTTCGGGGTTGATTTTGAGAGTTATAGTTAAAATAAGCTAACAATCAACATAAATTAGTTGGTAGAATAAATTATTGAATTAGTAGTAATTGATTAAAAAGCCAAATAAGAAATCGGTCTATTTAGAAAAGAAAAACTTAGTAATGAAGAGTATATAAAATGAGAACTCGGTTTATTTGAGTAAGAAAGAATAAGCATAGTAGAACTTCAGGTTACTTAGACAGAAAAAGACGAGAAATTTAAGTTTGATCAAGAAAGTGATATTGTGTTTCGATGTGTATCTGTTATGTGTTTGTGTAGGTCACGCGCTACGGTCTTTTGATCTGTCTTTGGAGCTATCTATGAGTAACAATCTCGTAAAAATATGTTTAATTATAAGTATTTTCTGATTTATGTTATACTCTGTTTTTGAAATGGTGTTTTTTGTTTAAGTGAATGATTGTCCTATTTTTATGAACTGTATTCGTGGCATCCTTAGCATCTGTTTACTGTTACTGTTACTGTTACAGAGATCTCTGTCAATTCTAATTCTTGGAACTTCTGTTTACTGTATTAATGGCCATCATATGTGATTGTTTAGTCTTCATGGCTATCTGTATTGTTCTGTTAGTGGATATATCACGTATAATTACTATGCTTTCTGTGTGAGATATGGATTTGCTAAGCATATGCTTCTGATTTTCTATTTACTACTAAAATTGACCGATTTGGATTACAGTAAGGACATCATTCATAACCTCTTTACGTTGTTATTCACTAGACTTTCGCTCGTGTTTTTATATATGTATGTAGGTGATCAGACCGGTGATCAAGCGCATGACCAGGCTTAGAGGCGTTTGCCTGGACTCTATTTTTGTCAGCCAACCTATTCGCCTCCCGTGGAGGTTTCGGATATGTCAAGTGCTAAGGCTATGTGATTAAAGTTTAAGTTTTTGTTTATTCTGTATATGAGACTAAGTCCCTTTTGTCTCATCTGTATATATATGATGACGCAGGAATGATGTGATAATATACGTATATAAAAATAAAAATAAAAAAAAAGTTTAAATATTTTCTGTCTCATGTAAGTCTGCACAGCTCAATGGACGATGTATGTTTGTATTTGCTTCCGCTAGTCCCTAATATTATGTATCTGTTTAAGAGACCTTCGGTAATTTTAGGATTATTGGCCGGTCATGATGCTAAACCTATAGGGGCGGGTTTGGATCGTGACGCGGTGAATCTATTTTAAGGAAACTGTGGTATCACACAAGTTTCGGTTTGCATCCTCTATCTTTTGTTTTTCAAAGTTTTAAATTTAAATAATTTCTCGTATATTATTTTATATGTTCATTTGAATCCATCTTGTAATATGTCCCATGATGTAATCCAGTTCATTCTTGTTTTTTTTTAGTTCTGTAGTTTATTTTATATTTCATTCTTTAAAAATAATAAAAATAATTGATTTATCATTTCTATTTAATTTTATTTTATATATTTTTCTAATATTATTATGAAAAAATAGCAACAAATTTTATGTTTTTAGTTGATATATTTGTTCATATATTTATTAGCATTCTTAATATTAGTAGTATTTACTATTTAGGTGTAGCATGGTTAAAATAGCATAACACAACAAAAAAATTCACCCAGCATGCAGCCCTATAATATATGTTGTGCTAAAATAGTTGTGTGACATTCTACTAATTTATATTACACCTTTGACTAGTTAAATTTTTAATAAACAAGAATACATCTATATGGTCATAAGTAGGATTAATTAAACTTTTAACCCTTATAGTTTGACCCAAATTTTACTTGGTCTCTGTTGTTTCAAATTGAACATTTTAATCTTTTAACCCAAATTAAACTTTTAACCCAACTAAGCTACTTGCTTTGAAGGAACAGTTACAAGAGTTGCTAGACAAGGGCTTTATACGCCTAACTACCTCGCCATGCGAAACACCAACTCTCTTTGCCAAAAAGAAAGTCGGTTTGTTAAGGCTATGTATAGATTACCGTAAGTTGAATAAGGTCACGGTTAAAATTCACCCAAAAAAAGGTCACGGTTAAGAACAAATATCTATTACTCATAATAGATGAATTTTTTTTACCAACATAAGGGTTCCCAATGTTTATGAAAGATAGACCTAAGGTCGAGTTATCATCAGTTGCGTGTTAAAGAAGAGGATATTCCGAAGACGGCCTTTCGTACTCGATATGGCCACTATGAGTTGCTTGTAATGTTGTTTGGCTTGACCAATGCCCCTACTACTTTCATGGACTTGATGAATCGAGTCTTCCAAGAATATCTTGATAAATTGGTAGTAGTTTTTGTGGATGACATTCTAATATATTCACCTTTCGGGGAAAAGAATAAATAGCATCTCCATATTGTCCTGCAGTTGCTTAGGGAGCACTGATTATATGCTAAATATGAGAAGTGTGAATTTTGGCTTTTCGAGATAAAGTTTTTGAGCCATGTTGTTTCAGGGGATGGGGTTACTGTAGATTCTTCGAAAAGGGCATACGAAATTGGGAGCGACCTAAGAATGCCTTTGAAATTCGTAACTTTTTTGGTATCGCCGGTTATTATAGGCGGTTTGTAAAGAATTTCTCTACCCTAGCATCCCCATTGACTAGGCTAACCTGGAAAGGGGTGAAATTTGCTTAGGTGAGTCATGTGAGAAATCTTTCATGGAACTAAAGGCTAGATTAACTACTGAACCAATCCTGATCATTCCGGAGAGAGGGTTGGGTTACATCGTCTATTGTAATGCTTCTAAGGAAGGTTTGGGGTGTGTTTTAATGCAAGATGGTAAGGTTCTAGCATATGGTTCGCTTTAATTGAAGACTCATGGGAGGAATTACCCAACTCATGACTTCGAGTTAGCCACAGTAATCTTTGCCCTAAAACTTTAAAGGCACTATTTGTACGGAAAGAAATTTGACGTATTCTCAGACCATAAAAGCCTTAAGTATCTATTCTCTCAAAAGATTTAAATTTGCGTTAGAGGAGGTGGATGGAATTCATTAAAGATTACGGGTGTGTTTGGTTTGGTTTTAGGAGATAAATTTTCAAAAAAAATCTTAGGGAAAGAGTTTAGAATTTTTTTTGGTTTGTTTGGTTGTATATTTTGGAAATAGTTTTGGAGTATGGGAGTTTGGGATGATTTGATATTTTGTTGTAGTTGAGTAGATGTCTGTCAGAGAAAAAGTGATTGAGAAAGAGAGAGAAAAGAGAAAAAGTAATTGATTAATGTGTAGGAGAGATAAAGTAATTTTGGAAATTTTTTTTAAAAAATTTCTAACAAAACAAAAATTTGGAATTTCTTTCCAAAAATTATGTTTTAAGAGTTAAACTAAACAAGGCCTACGACTTTGTATTGCACTATCTTTGGGAAAGGCCAACGTGGTGGCTAATGCCTTGAGTAGAAAATCCATAAGTACCGTTGCTAGTCTTGCCATGAGGGAGTGGGAAATGTTGGATGACCTGGGTGAATTTGACTTGCACCTTGGTGAGTCTCCTGAACATGCTTCCTTGTTTATAGTCCTTGCTAGGGCTATGCAAAATACAGCCCAATCCGCTAAAACAACACCTATCCATATCAATCCGCACTACTCTAACCGCTAACCGCAGTTTAAATTTTAAAATTTATGATCCACCTTCCAAACCGCTCAGCTCCGCTATAGTTAATACATATATATTTTTTAACCTCCAATGAAATATCAAAGTAAAAATGAGTGCGAGAGATTTAAGATATAAAATTTATTACAAATTAGTAGTTATATAAATGAAACATATTATGTAAAATTACTTTATGTTATATATATCTACAAAATATTATACAAATTAGTATTATATATTATAAAAATGTATGATAATTAGTTAGAATATTCTTCAATTCGCCAAAAACTGCCCAAATCACAATTTGTCAATCCGCTAATCCTCTAATTCGCTATTCAGTTTGTAATTTTTCTCTCAAACCGCCCGAACCGCACCTGCACGCCCTTAGTCCTTGCACAGCCCACACTCGTCACACGAGTTATAAAAGCTCAATGGGGTGATCCGGAATTGGAGAAAATTCGAGGGAAGATCTCTTAATGGAAAGAGGAGAAGGGGTTGAGGGTGCATTTTTTGGTATTTAGATCGCCTTTTCATACCAAAATCCTGTAGAGACGAAATACTTCGGGAGTTCCATCACTCACGTCTTGTGGTGCATTCAGGAGGCAAAAAAATGTATCGTGGTCTTAGCAGTCAATTTTGGTGGAGAGGTATGAAGCGAGATATAGCCTTGTTTGTGTCCAAGTGTCCAACTTGCTAGCAAGTCAAAGCTGAACACCAAAAACCAGCCGGGTTGTTACATCCCTTACCTATAGCCGAGTGAAAGTGAGAGCACATCACTATGAATTTTGTTTCGAGACTTCCTAAAACACAGAGGGATAATGATGCGGTTTGGGTCGTCGTGGACCGACTAACTAAGTCAGTCAATTTTTTTGTTATGTGTATGAGGGATTCAGTTGGCTATTTAGCTAAACTTTATGTTAAAGAGATTGTTCGACTAAACAGGGTTCCGGTGAGCATCGTCTTCGATAGAGAACCTTGTTTTACTATACGGTTGTGGCAGAGTTTACAAAGCGTTATGGGCACTTAATTAACTTTTTGCTTCGCCTATCGCCCTTAAACTAATAGACAGTTTGAACGCACCATCCGAATCCTAGAAGATATGTTGAGAGCTTGTGTTTAGACTTTAAGGGTTCTTGGGAGAGACATTTGCCTCTAGCGGAGTTTACCTACAATAATAGTTATCAAGCTAGCATCAGGATGGCACCTTTTCAAGCCTTATATGGGCAACCAAGTAGATCACTCGTGTGTTGGACCAAGTTGGGGGATTGCCTCATGCTTGGACCCGAGTTAGTTCGTAAGACCACTGAGAAAGTGGCTCTCATACGAAAGAGATTGATTAAGTCTCAAAATCGACAGAAGAGTTATGCCGACCGGAAGAGAAGACCTCTATCCTTTGAAGTTGGTGATCATGTATTTATGAAAATATCACCTAGGAAGGGTTTGATAAGATTTGGTCAAAATGGGAAATTGTCGTCTAGATTCATTGGACCTTTTGATATTCTAGAACAAGTGGCCTATTGCCTTGCACTACTGCCACAATTTTCCAGCGTACATGATGTATTCCATGTTTCTATGCTCTGTAAGTATAAACCCGATCCTTCTCATATTCAAAATTGGACGAGCTTAGAGGTAGACGAGAATGCGTCATATGAGGAGAGACCCGTGAAGATCTTAGACTTCCGAGAGCAACTCTTGAGGGGCAAAAACCATTCTTTTAGTTAAAGTGTTGTGGCATCACTACGGGGTAAAAGAAGCTATTTGGGAACGAGAAACTGAAGTCTGTGAGAAATACCCAGATTTGTTTAATGATGTGTAATTTTATTATTTTGTTACTCTCTTTAACAATGTGTATCTTGGCATGTGGAAAGAAGTAATGTGAAAGCGATGTTTTCTTACCAATCTAGACTTTTATATCTCCATTCAGATTGTGATTTGATTTCGTCCTCGATTGACGATGTTTTGATTGTTGTGGATTGATATTAATAAGGTGTTATCTTTATTGGGTTTGTCAAAGTTATTGTTGGTAGGAATATCGGAATTTCGAGGGCGAAATTCTTTAAGGGAGGTAGATTGTAACACGCTGTTTTGGGAGACCGCTCAAGTGGTAAAGTGGTCACTCGAGCGGTGATTCAGGACTTCTAGTATCTTGCCTGCAAAATTGGATATAAGGCGAGACTGTTCTAGCGGTAAAGTGGTCGCTCAAGCGAATATGAGAGGTTTTCAATATTTTCATTATAGACCTATAAAACTTATGAGACCATGCGTTTACTGCTCAAGTGGTGGATAGTTTGCTTGAGCGGTCTGTTCAAAATCTCTTTATTGCTCGACAGATGGAACATTCGTTAGAGCGATCTGTTCGAGGTCAAATATTTTAAAACCCACTTTTTGACTCATTTCTCTCACTTTTTCTTTCTTTTCTTCTTCTCACTCCTTCATTCCAAAAACCCTAACACCAAAACATTAGATTTCATCTATTTAAAAGAAAAACCCAACATTGTTCCTTCATCAAAAGTGTTGATCTTGTTGAGAGTTACATTTTGAACCGATTGGATCATGATATCTTGGAAGTTCATTAGTTGGGTCTTCGTCTCTTTCCACACAATCTTGAGGTAAAAATATCTTTAACCTTGCATATCTATGTTTTGGTTTGATTATGTGTTAAGTACATGATATGTGTATGATGTGGAGTGGATGATTGGTATATGGGTATTAATGGTGATTGAGAGTTCTTGCCTTAAAATATTTGAAATAAATGGTTATCTCTTAATGAAAAACAATGAATCTTGGAAAATTGAAGAATAAAAAGAAAAGCCCCAACTTCTTGTGAAACTCTAATCTTTGTTCATGGGTCTTGGTTGATAAATAGATGGAAATTAATTGGTGAATTGGGAATGTGTTGAGCCATTTTGTGTTGATATAAACTTAGAGTTTTGAACAATTGTTTGATGTGTACTGTGGTATTACCCGTGCAGGGAAATTGAGGTTTCCACTTGCTTGATCGTGCTAGGACGATAAATGTGGAAATATTTGAGGAGTCCACGTACCCGATCATGTAAGGATGATGAATGTGGAAGGTTTGAGGTGCCCACTAGCTTTCCGTGTGAGGACGAAAAAATGTGGAATTAAATAGAACGTGTATTGGAATATGAGATTGTGGATTTGTGTTCATGGGTAAGGGATCATGGGTTATGCATAATATAACTCAAATGTTTATATACTTAGTTAATTTTATTCTCTACTGAGCAATTACTCATTCCTACCTAACAAAATTTCAAGAATTGGTGAGCCACAACTACCCCAATGAAGTAGAAGTGGATCAACCCTTTTGTTTAGGCCAAGCATACAAATTGAATAGGTGTCATGTTAGATTGGAGTTTTGTTTTTACTTTAGGACCGCGAGTTTTTTTTGTTTATCGAAGGCCTTACCTTAGAAATTGTAAGTCATAAAGCATTTATTATGATCTTCTCTAGTTTCTTGAACTGTGAACACTCAACATGTATTTTGAAACTATTAACTTATAGTTCAATGGAAAAGAGGACCTTTGGACTAGTTTTGTAATTTCTTGTTTGTTATATATAACTATCATGTTGAATATTGTTTTGTTATTAAATAATTCGGGGGTGGTACAGTTATATTATCTATGTTTACTTGCCACTTTAGTGTCTATTTATATATGCTACAAAAATTCTTAAAGTCATATATTATCCTTTTGTTTTCTTCTATTATTGTTTTTCTTTCTTTCAATTTTTTATATTTGTTTGAGAGTAGTGGATTGATCATCATTTTTGAAATTTAGATTAAAAAATTAACTTTTTTTTACTACTCAAAAAACAAAAAAAAATTAAAGTTAATTATCTAAAAATCCTATTTACAAATGTTATGGTATCTTAGATTCCTTTTTGAACTAATAAGTCTTATTTAGTAAAACTGAGAATATTATCAATTTTTTTAAAATTTTTAAAATTAAAAACATTGCCAATTTTGCATAGTAATGTTTTAAATAATTGTTTCATTAACTGATGAAAAAAAAAAAACAGAGCATGAGATTAAATATTTTTTCCTTTTTACTTATTAGTTGATTCAACTATCCAATAAAATTAAGAACATTATCAGTTTTTCTAGTTTTAAAATTGAAAACATTATCAGTTTTAAAAGTTTTTTTTTTCAATTTTGCACATCAATGTTCCATCATCATGCTCCTTTATAGACACAAAATTTTCAATTTTGTACAAAAAAATAATTCAATTTTTTCAAAAAAATATATTAGTTTTTTTTTTTTTTTGCACATAATTTATTTTTAGTTTTTTCAATTTGAAAGTTGATGTTTTAAAGTTTTGAAAATCAAAATAAATATCAAATGATATGTTCTTTTATAGATAATCATAAATGATGAATAATTATTGTTTGAAGAGTAATTCCGACTATTAAAAATTTAATGGGTCTTAAAGGTTCAAAAAATCTTAGTTAGGAGTTAATGGAATATAAGTTAATAAATTAGAACTTGTGTATAAATATCTCAAAAAATTATAACAAAAGTAATAGTTTTTGTATTTGTAATCATTTTGTTGCTATATATTTAATTGCTACATATTGTTATTCTTTTTTCTTTTTGAATAAAGTTATCTATTTTTTTAGCCATATCTATTTGATGTTGTGAAAGTAAAGGCTCACGAATAAAAATAAAGGTATCATTTGATTTAATTTTTGAATCACAATTTGGCTGTCCCAAATCCAAAATTCCTTTGGTTATGGATTTTTAAAACTTATTTCAAAACTTTTTTTAAAATTCATAACCAAAAAAGTTTTTAATTTTCAAAACTCTTTTCAAAAATTCATTTTCAAAATTAATTTCAATACTCTTTATATGATTTCATTTTTTTCTATTTTCTTTAAAAAAAATTCAAAAAAAATATTTTTTATTTTTTTAAAAAAGTATTTTTTATTTTTTATTAATTTTTCAAAAAAATATTTTTCTAAACTTCTTTTTTGAAAAAAAAAAATTTTTTAATCCAATTTTCCAATAAATATATATATTTTATTTTTTATTTTCTTAAAAATTTAGAATGAATGGTAGAAGTTGTACCCATTTAGACGGGCTTAAATGAGTATGTCCAACCTATACAAGTTTCAATTTTTAAAACTCTAAAAATTACTTTCAAAATATATAATTCAAAAATTAGATTCAAAATTCTTTTCAAAACTCATAATCAAATAAGTTTTCAATTTTCAAAATATTTTTAAAAAACTTATTTTTCAAAATATAACTCAAAACTCTTTTAAAAAAACTACAAAACCTAATTGTTTGTCAAATTTTCATGGCTATATTTCATCTGATACTTTCATGGCAATGAGTTGGTAATTTTAAATATAGAAATTTTTTTATGGGATATGAAGCATTTCTTTATGAGAAAATATAAAAACAATGGAAAATATCAAATTTAAATTAAGCAAATTTATCCCAAACGCTTTTCGTTATGTCATATTGTAAAAAAACACAATAAATTATCATCAATACAACATTATGATTATTCATTTATTTAAAGAAATGATATAATTACTAATAAATATAAAAAAATAATCCTCAAAAAGGAAAAATAAATAAAAATTCAAACAAAACTGTTCATAGCATAAGGAGAAAACTAATTGTTACAAGGAAAACTCTATTCATATAAAAAAAATTATGAGAAATTACAAAAAAATAAAAATAAATAAATCACAGAGTTTGACGATCGTATCAAAATAAATCTTGAATTTTAATTTTGTCAGTTTAAATTTTAAACTTTTGATTTGTTTTTAATTTAAATTATCTACCTATTTCTGTTAAGAAAAATTGACCAAAAAAAGGGTATTTTAAGTCATTAAATTTAATTAAAAGGGGTACACCTACATTAAGTTTAATGACTAAAATATTATTTTATCGGTTTTACTTAATGAAAATAGACTAATGGTTTAAATTGAAAACAAATCATAAAATTACTATTTAAAATTAATAAAATTAAAAATTCATAGTTTATTTTGTTACGATTTTTTTTTTTTTTTTTTGCCAAAAGTGTAGACAATAAATTTCATAAGAATGATGATACAATGCCTTGTAAATAAATTCATTTACTTCCATAGCTATTTATTTTAATGTGAAAGGTTTATAATGAATCACATTATTTATATAAAAATATTTATTTATATATTATTATTCTTTTACCATATTATATATATTGTAACAATGGTAACCAGTGTTGGCCACTGAAATTGCTCTAGGCAAGCAATGGTAATGGTAGGACGGGGTGTTATTAAAAATGTTAACGAAGAGAGAGGGGATTCTACCGAGAAGTGGTTAAGTGGATAATGCACTTACATTTTATACGGAAAAGTATAGCTCAAATTTTGGAGAGTGTGAATAATTTTGATTAAGACTATCTTTTATATTGTGACATGTGGGTAAGGTCTATTCGCAATCAGTTATCTGATAGGTCTGGATCTTAGATGATAGGTCTTGATCTTAGATGTCATGATATTTTTACGAAGCATTTTTTTTTAGGTTTTGTTTAGAATATGGGTTGACTTTTTAATTGTTAATTTTTTTTTGGCTATTTTAGGTCTCATTTTGAAATATATTATTTTAGTAATTTTTTTAGTTTTTTACAAAAAATATGCAGAAAAATGAGAGAGTAATGTGACAATTTATAGTGACTTTTTGACTAAAATGTATAGTTGACAAACGAGGCTAGCCTGAAGCTAAAAAGTTTTGTTTAGAATGTACTTTTTGACTTTTGTAAGAGAAAAAATAAAATAATTATGATTTAAATGTGACATTTTATCTTATTTACTTTTTTGTGATTAAAATTGCCAAAACCTCTCAAACCTACATGCCAAACGAAACTTAAATAAAAAAAATACATATTATGAATTGCGTCTCAAGTGTAAAATAAGTAGTGATTGAGAGTTCTAAAGTTAGGGCTCAAAACCCAACTCTAATAATGTGGAAAATCAAAAAAAACAAAACAAAACAAAACAAAAAAAAAATCAAAACATCACATCATAATGAGCCCCACTCCCATTAGAGCTCTCAATCATTTTTGAAGTAAAATAGGTCTGCGAGAGGATGGTACATGAAAAGTACACTATATAAAAGGAAGCTTCTATTGCACACACTCTTTCCACTCTTTGCACATCCTTCTTACTACACACACCTAAAAAATTAATCCCAAATTATTTTGCTCACTGCACATACCTTTTATTCCACGTCTATCCTCATACACATACCCAGAGCCCCAAACCCATCTCTCCGAACGGTGCAAAATACACCCATTCCACTATCAGCCCCGTCTCTCACATACGTCCATCTCTCACAGTCTACCTTTTCGTCCCAAAAAGCTGCATTTATCCATTGAAGACATCTCATTGAACCATTGAAAGAATTCTTCACATTTGGAGAACTTAAGTTAGTTTACTTATTTCAATCATCATTCCTATTTCATTTGTAATGTAGGGTTTGTTTTTACCATTTTTGAAATGAACGAACGCATAGCCCACCGAAATGAGCAATCTGTTCCTCATTCGGAACTGGTTTTCCGAAAATAAACAACTTGTTCAGAAGTAGAATTCCGAAAATTATCATTTATTTCAATGTTAGAATTCTGAAATTTTTTCATTCTTTCGACATTCAACTTCCAAATATGTTTAATTCGGACAACATTCAACTTCCGAAATGAATTTGGTTTTTCGGTTTTCAACTTCCGAATAGAATAGATATTTGCGGTTTTCAACTTCCGAACGGTTTTGTTTTGTTTTGTTTTTTTATTTTACTCCATCTTTTGTATATTGTTTTTACAATTGTATACTCATTAAATATATTAATTTTTGCAGATAATATGGATTCTAAATCTCAACAACGTGTCCCACCTACTGCTTTAAATAGATGACGTCGTGAATTGAATATTGACCATGAAAGGGGACGAAGGCATGGGCGAGGACGAGGTTGGGGTCGTGATCCAGTTTTGGTAGAATATGATATTCTCAATGCCAGTCAGAGTCGAAGCCAAAGACGAGTTAAACGTGATAATATGCCTGACATTGCCGTGAATGATGCCCCTTTACCCGATTCTCCTACTGTCCAGGAAAAGGAACTTACTCATGTTTTTCTAAGTGGACTGACTAATTCATCAATACTGCGGAGTTTCAATAGTCATGTCGTTGTAGCTGTTTGGCAGAGGGAGGGAAACATTCCTAAGTAAAAGTGAAATTCATTTGTATATGATTTTTTTTTTGTGTTATATGGTAGTTTCTAATGAGATATTCATTTGTTTTATAGGAACAAGGGCCTCTAAAGTGTCATAATCACTCTTCGAAAATCCTTGCATGGTAATGGTGGTTAGTAGACAACAACACCAGATTCAAAGCCATTATTGAGCAATATGGGCTGTCACAGTTAGCTCATTGCACTTATCGGTTTGTCAATAAGCTTTTAATCTCCAGTTTTGTTGAGAGATGGCAACTTGAAACAAACATATTTCATATGATAGTTGGTGAGATGACCTTGACCTTGGATGATGTTGACACTATTCTTAGCCTTCCCATTTTAGGCAGATCAGTCAACGTACTAGATGTGATGAATCTTCATGGAGTTACACTACTGGTTTCTGGCTTGGGGATTACTGAACGTATAGCACATGACGAGGTTTCTACTGTTGGTGGGAATTCAGTTAGGCTTGAGTGGTTGCGAAGTCAGTTTGCTGGTGTCATAGATTCAGACCCAGATGAGGCTATATAGTGCGTTGCTAGAGCTTATTTGTTGTTTCTGTTGGGATGTATACTCTTCAGTGACAAGAGTAGTGGCAGGCTTCCTGTTGTTTAACTTGGCCTATTGATGGATTTGGGATCCATTCATACTTACGCCTGGAGTGCTGCTGCATTAGCATTTTTATACAGACAGTTGAGGTATGCTAGCCGGTCCGGTGTTAAGTAGATGGGTGGTTATATGACTCTTCTGGAAACGTGGATTTATGTTATGGTAATGTACACCTTCCCTTTCGCATTCACCTGCTCTTTTCCCTTAATAGGTCTCTTCTTCTTGGTTTTCGGAGTAAAAGCTAATGTAGTGATTTAAGTGTTCCTGGGTGAGAAGGAATCATGTCCAGATTGCACCAACTCAAATGCACACGGGTCACGACAGGTAGAAACATTGATCTTCTTATGACCCCAAGGACATGTTTTGGGCTTCACCTTCGGCTCAACAAGAAAAGTGTTTCCCGGACATACAATCTCTTTCAACTTCTTCAAAAGCTCCAATCGCATGGTTCTATCACTTTCATTGGACATTTTCACAAACAACTCTACTTCTGCATGACAAGTCACATCCATTTCCTCTTCTTTGTTGCATATGGAGATATGAAGTTGCCTCCACTGTGAGCGTATGGTAGCAAGTGATATATGACAATCTTGTCTGATGTAGTTAGCAATCTTTTGGGCACAAAGTAAACCATGAGTGTAGCGAAGAACGCATCCATAATCTTCAGCATCAATACCAATGGAATTGGCTCTCTTACTCTCTACAAGCAAATACTCTAATGCATAAATAGACGCATTACCCCGTAGCTCCCTAAACTGAGAAGGCTTGAATTGCTATTGCACAATAGTTAGACTTTTCTCAAACGAAGCCTTGATATCAATGTGTTGCAACTCAAGCAGAATGTGTATTTTCTCAAATGATGCCTCAAATGAGACTTAACACGAACCCAATTGTCTTTTAAGTTTTACGTGTGCACTCTCTATCCTATTCAATTCAATGTAAGTCAAATAAAAATCAAATACATGGCACTTATTAATAACTTATTGAACAAAAGTAATCTTACCGGTTGGTTGTAACATTGCCATAATGCATACACGTGTCTGTCCATACCACCAAAAATTTCTCCTTGTAAGGAACCAACCAAGTATCCATGACGTAGTTCACTGCATCAGGATAACTACTGAATTTCTTAAGTAATGATCTAAGACGTTGTAGACACCCCATTTTTGACCGACCTTAAGATTCAGACGTCACCGATTGAGCGCTTGGTGATGTTGCATATTGTGCTCGTTTCGAGGTTATGAGTCTCTACCGTGAGCCTTGCCTCCAGACTTAGGACTTTTTGTGCTTTACCTGGGTTTGCGAACCAAACCCTGCTTTTGTTTTCTCTTCCGAAGGAGGAGAGGTCTCGTAGATCATCTCTCAGTGGCCGTAGGCTACATTTCGTGGTAGTAGGCCATTTTTTCCGTTTGGAGCTCGGTTCCCGATTTTGGCCATCGGGTTGCTGTAACAAGCTCAGAGGACCTCGCTCTGACTTCGGACTCGATTTTTGTAGTCACGGTTCTTAATCTTGAACCAAAGAGTCCAAGTCCGGCAAATCGTTTTTGAAAACATATTTTTTTGAAAGAAGTGCCAAACATGGACTGCTTTGCCATATACAGAGTCGCTACCTAAATATTTTATTTTTGGAAAATTTAGGAAACCCTGACTCGGTGCCAAAGGCCACGTGTCCGTCATCACCAAAGTTGCCTCGGCTCGGGAACTTGGGTACGATTGGGGAAGGTCACTTCGTGAACACCCCCGCTCGCCCGGTCAAAGACTGGCCTCTACTAACCATGATATCTCACTTTGAAAACATTTTATGCTCTTATTCCGGTTATTAGCCTAGGTTACTATGTGATGCTCGCAGCAAACAAGTATAGACTGGGTCGCCTGAAGTGGAACAAAACACGTCATGTTTGTTTGTTTGAAAAATGGTTTGCTACCCGCAGGTAGGCTTGAAATGCAGATTTTGCCACCCTCGGGTGGGCTTAAAACACTTGATGAATTGTTCCACTCCAAGTAACTCAATCTCCACCCACAGGCATTCAAGGCAGTTATATCACATAAGCACATAGCCTCATGGTAAGCATGCTATTCATGGCAACACTCACACGCATGCAAGGATGCGAAAGCATAAAAACTCACCGAGTACTCTAAGACAAAACAGAAGCTCATTAGAAATCCATGTATGATCCTAGATGCACAGAATCGTCTAATGCAACACATGCAGAGATGCAAACTATAGCAGACTCAGCTATTCTAAACATGGCATATGGAATGCTACAACTAACACGTATTCAATTTGAAATTGAAATACAAATGCAGTTTGTATGATGCGCCGAGTCCGGTGCGTAAAAAACAGATGAATGATGCAAACATGCTGTCATACTGTATGCTAATTGAAACATGCCCTAATCTAACCATCATAAGCAGGTAAATAAAAGGGAAGAAAGACGTGGGGTTGGAAGACATATATCACACTCACCCACACTTATTACAATTATGCCCTGTAGGGTCCAAATAAATATCTGATCCCAAAATAAAAGAATAATACAGTCCAAAATATACATTCCAAATAATATACAAATCCCTAATTAATTAACAAATTAACTAAGAAAAATAAAACTGGCATGCAAGCCAGGGACTGCCTTGATTCTGCTCCGGATGATGGAATGATGCATGTTTGGGCTGCTTTGCGTGGAAATCCATGGCGATACCCCGATTAGCCTCTGTTTTGCAATGTTTCTTGAAAAGCGCGCCAAGCCTCGGAAGACTGCTGATTCTTGATATGCTGCAACAGAGAGCAAGAAATAGGCATAGCAATGTATTTTCACAGATATATGCATGTCTCGATCCTCGTGCCACCAATCACGCATCTCAATGCATGATGGCCGAAGAGCCGAATTGCACAACTCAATATAGAATGAATGCATATGAATACTATAACAAAACTTAACTCCATCATGGATAATCCGGTGTTATCGGTGACTCGGGGAATTGAGACACGTTCCGTCACTCGAGTGGGCGTACCTCGTTTCCGTGCGAACTAACTCTATCCCGAACACGATGCAATATGCATGATATGCATGAAATGCAGCTAATATGCAATCCTAACATACACAATGTCATGGAATGACATACACGCTATACGAGGTAATACACAACCGGGCATACACAATGCTACGGATGAAATGGCATATGCAATGCAATAATCGGCTTACACCAACATGAGAGAGCCTCAGCCACACTCACATAGGAGGCCATCAGATGAAAACAAGACACCTCGAAATGCGTGCACGCGTGCACGCAAACCGAGAACGGACCCTCAGGCACCGAAATGCCACTCTAATGAGACATGGCAAAGACATGGAATATGGTATGCTAACATGAAAAAATCAGTGGCAAAACGAGGGGCAAAACAGCCCCGAAATGAGGCGAAATGACACCCGATGCACGGAATCTCTCCCGAAATGCAAAACTAGGTACATGAAATGGCCTACAGCTATACTAAACATGCATAATATGGACATGGAGTGAAAAATAAGAAGCAAGGAAGCCCAAAAATAAGCATCTTTACAGTACAAAACATGGCCAAACAGAAATCACAAGTAGGGCTAAAATGGCATACAAAAATGGCTCCGCAAGGGAGGCAATGAAGAAAGTGGTACATGTAATGCCCAAACATAAAAATACCCTTCTACAACACTGAAGAGGAACCAAAAATATGAACATTTACAGTTTATTACAGCCTCAAAATCAGTATGCAAACATGCTCAAAATGCAATGCAAGATTAAGGCCATAAGAGGGTATAACATGAAGTGCACAAAAAATTCATCAAATAGCCAAAGACCCTTAATGAAACATGACAAGGGGGTCAAAACATGGCCACTTTCAGTTCTGATCATGGCCGAAAACAGAAGCTAAAATGAGCTAACAAAGCATGCAAAAATGGGGGCCAAAGAGGGGTATAATGGTAAGTGCTACATGGAGGCCCCCAAAAGTGTTAAGCCCTCCTAAAATGTTGTAGAGGGGCTCAAAATAAGCCATCTTACAGTTTATATCATGCTCAAAAACAGATCACACATAGGCTAGAAAAATCATGCAAGATAATGGCATACAAGAGGGTATTGAAGCAAGTGCACAATGGGGGGCTCAAACAGGGTTGAGCCCTTAAACAAACATGAAGAATGGCTCAAAAAAATGCCCCTTTCAGTTAAGGTCGGAGCCCAAAACAGCAAGAAAATAGGCTAAGAAATTGTTGCAAAATAGAGCTAAAAAAAAGGGGAAGTGGACTTACCCTTGAAGACTAAAACCTTGGCTGCTTCTTGGACCAAATTTGCTGCCTCCTAGCTGCTGGAAAGCCTCCCAAGGTGCTGGAAATGGAGTGGTAGTGGTGGTGCTTGGTGGTGATGAAGAAAATGGGGTTGGAACTTGAGAGAATGAGAGAGATAAAGGGAGATATGTGTGTATATGCCCAAAGCAAATTTTCCAACCCTTTCTTTAGAGCTGGGAGGCCAGCTATATGGACAAGAATGGGGCCAAAATAGAGGGAAAAAGTGGAGGGAAATGGCATCAATTTTCCCTCCAAAAAGAGTTCCCTCCGAATATAGTTTTTGGAGGCAAAACAACGCACAACTGTAATGCACTCAGTGTAAGGAAGCTGGCCGGCCAGTTATCAAAGCTGCAGGTGGCCGACCGGCCACCCCCCATGGCCAGCCGGCCAAGGGGCAAAATGGTCCAGAGGAATTTTTGGCCGGCCACCACAAAAAGGTGTCCTCCCATGTGTCCTCAACAAGACCCTGTGGTTGGAAATTGGCAACTGTAAAACAGGAAAGACAACAAGCCACTTTTAGGAGGGGTTCAAAAGGTTCAACAACAATTACTGGCCGGCCATAGACTTTTAGGGTCCTCCCATGTGTGTACAACACAAATATGTGGTTTGGGGTTGAAGAAAATGGCCCTAGGGTGGTCAATATTGGCTCGGAAGTGAGAAAAACGGGCGTCGGAGGGCGCCCGAGGGATATAACTGGTTGCTGAGACAATTGATGGCCTTCCACCCTTCAGTGACCTTCCTGGTGATAAAACAGAGGTACCTGCCAAAATTGAATGAAAACCGATGCAAAACGAATGCTCGGGGGCCAAAACACACAGTTTGGGGTCCCGAAAAACAGGCCGTTAAGTACCGAAAGTGGCGTTCGACCACGAAGTGGATCTCTCAGACCTCAGTGTCCCTCAAAAGGGAGTAAATAGGATGCATGCCAAAAATCGGAGCAATCGGAGATGGTTAGGCGGTCCCGAACCGAGGCACACGCCCTAACGGCTCCGAAAACCGGGAACCGGGCTCCGAAATGGGCAAAATGGCCTACGGCCACGAAAAATAGCCCAGGGCCACTGAGAGATGATCTACTAGACCTCTCCCTCCCTTCAGGAAGAGAAACAGAGAAAACCGAGTCTGGTTCGCAAACCGAGGCAAGGTACAGAAGAGGGTTCGGAAGTCCGGAGGCAGGGCTCATGGCCGCGACTCTGAGACTTCTGAACAAGCACAATATGCAACATCACCGAGCGCTCAATCGGTGACGTCTGAGTCTTAAGGTCGGTCAAAAATGGGGTGTCTATAGCCGTGTGCCTCGGTTCAGGACTGCTTAACTACCTCCGTTTGCTCCGGTTTTTGGCACACACCTTGTTTCCAGAGACACTGTGGCCCGAGAGACCAACTTTGTGGTCGAACGCCACCTCCGGTGCTTAACAGCTTGTTTTCAGGGCCCCGGGCCACACGTTTTGGCCCTCGAACCTTCGTTTTGCATCGGTTTGGGTTCATTTTTGGCAGAGACCTTATTTTCATTGTTAGAAAGGTTGTATAAGGGTGGGAGGCCAGCAATTTTTCTGAAGACCAGCTTTATTCCTTCATCGCTCTTCATCGCCCGTTTTCTTCACTAGAAAGCTGACTTTTTCCATTCCCGGGCCACTTTTTCTGACTTTCCACCACACCATTGTGTTGTACACACCTGGGAGGCCACCAATATGGATAGGCCGGCCATCAATTGTTCTTGACCCTTTTGAACCTCTCTAAAAAGTTGGTTTTTCTCTCTCCTAGGTTACATTTTCTGGGTTTTGACCATACAGCCGTGTTGTACACACATGGGAGGCCACCTTTTTTGGGTGGCCGGCCACTAATTTTCCTTGGACCTTTTGCACCTAGCTGGCCGGCCGGCCAGGAGAGGTGGCCGGTCGGCCACCTGAACCTTCTGCACCTGGCCGGCCATTCTTCTCTCTCCTGGTGCATTCCATTTGTGCAATTGTTTTCTTGTACCACTGAACCTTCTTTGACCGCCATTCTTCTCTCTCTCTGGTACATTCCATTTGTGCCATTGTTTTTACTGACCCACTGAGAGTCTGCCCTTTTAAGGGGGAAATTTGAATTTGTTTTCCCTCCTTTTGTTTCACTCCTCTCCCTCTATATAACCAGCCTCTCCCCTTCATTTCTAAGGGTTAGAAACCAGCTAAGGCACCATTATACATTCAACCCTCCAAACCCTAAGATTCTTGCACCATTTGCACTACAACCCATAGCACAACACCACCATCATCCATTTCAGAACCTTGGAGGCCATTTGAAAAGGTTGGAAGCTCAGAATTTTGGACCAAAAACTGCTAGAAAGTTGCTCTTCAAGGGTGAGTCCCTATTTTCCCTTTTCTTGCTTCATTTTGCATGATAACTTAGCTCCTTTTGCTTACATTTTTGGGCTTCGACCTGAACTGAAAATAGTCTTATTTTGAGCTCATATTTATGTTTGAACAAGGACTTTTCTCTGTTTGAGGCCATCTGCTGCCCCTTTCCCTTTATCTCTCTTTTAGGATTATTTCTTGCATGATATATTATCCCTGTTTGTAAGCATTTATGGGCTTCGAGCCAAACTGTAAAGTGCCTTATTTTGAGTCCCTCTTCAACTTTGTTGAAGGGCTCTTCACTGTTTGAGGCCAGATACTGCCTCTTGCTCTCTATCTCTCTTTTAGGGCCATTTTTGCATCATATTTTAGCCTTACTTGTGAGCATATTTGAGATTTTCCACAAACTGTAAAGTATCTTGTTTTGAACCCCTCTTCAACTTTGTTGAAGGGCTCTTTATTGTTTCAGGCCTTTTACTGCCCTGTTTGTTCAACCTCTCTTTTAGGGCTTATTTTGCATAATACATTAGCCTTATTTGAGAGCCTTTTTTATAGCGACCCTGGTCTTTTCCCATTTGATTAGTGTATCCAGACTTATGTTCCGTAGATTCCGTTGTTATCAGATTGTTGTTGTCATCCTTTAATTCTATTTGATTGAGTTTTAGGATGTGTTTGGCGTGTTTCGAACAGGTGGGTTGAATCTGAGTCAAGATGTTTGTTGCTCAGTTTTTAGCCTTTCCGCTCGAGCGGACATTTCTGCGCTCGAGCAGAGTTTACAACCTTCCAGCATTTTTTTTGGTTCCTGCAAAACTTCGCGGTGAGAATTCTCACGCCGGCGGGCATATTTGCTCGGCGGACATTGTTCTTGTTCTTACGCCGGCGGTGTGTTGTACGCCGAGCGGACTGTCGAGATTTAAAGGTAGCAATGGGATTTTTAGGCGCTTTTCATTCTTTTGATCTCAAATCCTAAAGTCCGACTTTTCTTCTTCTCTAAACACCTTTTCCCTAGGTTTGATCTAGTTAGGGTGTGTTTCTACCCTAGTTCCTTTACAAATAAGATAGAGAGTGAGAGCTTTCATTTAATCGAGCAATTGTTGATTTGGAGCACTTTGGAGTTCAAGTATCTTCTTCGTCTTCCTCTTTTGGATTCTTCGCTTTAAGGTAGGGATTTCCTACTCCTTGTATACGTTTAATCCTAAGTGTTGGTGTTTTGGTATGTGGGAAGTAGTTTGGTAATTTTGGGAGAAACCTTAGGGTTGTGTCATAGATTAATTCATGTAATTAATTTAAAGGGGAATTGTGTATTGGTTAAATTCATGAGATTTGGGGAAATTGAGAATTGTTGGTGTAGTTGAATATTTAATCACTCATCTGTGAAATTGATATTATATATATTGTGATATTTATTTCTTGCTTAGAAATAATTGTTTTGGGCTATCGGTGGAGGATAGCTAGTGATTGTTGTAGACCTTGCATGTGGCTTAGGTATAACTGGAATTTAGTCATTTATGTTGACTGTTGAATTAATACAGAACATTACTTGTATTAATTATGTGTTGTATATGGCAAGTATTGATTATGTTGCATGTGCATTTGGTAGTGGAGAAGATAGCGGATGAACTCCCCGGTTTAGGGGAAGAAAGGGGATGGACCTCTAAACCGGACTTGTTGGGAGAAGATGGGGAATGAACTCCACGGTTTAGGGGAAGATAGGGGATGGACCTCTAAACCGGATTTTGTTGGGAGGAGATAGGGGATGGACCCCAGTAGCATCACTTATGTGGGTGCTTATATTTATTTGTTGTTGATATGATACATCACCACCATGTGTATCAGTTGGGAAGTATGGAAGTGAAGTTGATTGTGATTGATGTAACACCAGCATGTGTGTTTATTATGTTGTAAGAAAGGTTTGACCTGAATTGTTATCTTTGTTGAGTTGTTGGCCAGGTTCTGAGCCATGTTGGTATAAATGGAAGGTGAATTGTGTCATAGACCATGTGTCATAGACAATGTAGGCATTTATGTCTTAAAATTGGGAATTTATTACCTTGTGCTAACCATGTATCGGATGTTGATGCTTTAGTTAATTCTTATGCCTGGCTTAGTATTTCTCTACTGGGCTGTGGCTCACCCTATATGGGAACTTCTTTTTCAGGTTCAGGCGGTTCACTACCTCCAAGGACTTAGCTTGTGAGGATTTGGACTTGAAGATTTATTTTTTTTTTAGTTTATTTGCTTTTATATATAAAACACTCAAGCCTAGAGCTTTATCTGTTTTTGAGTTAGAACTCATGGATTTATGTCCAAGTATTGGCTTGGCAAGATGTAAGCCCGTAGGGCATTTATTTTGATGTTTATTTCTTAAGACTCGGATGAATGGAATTATATTCTGATTTTTGTATATTGATGCATGTTAATATTGTTTATTATGGGTTTTTTTTTAGGGCGTTACATTTTTGGACCTCGATCTAAACTGAAAAAAGTCTTTTGTTGAGGCTCTCTTGATGTTTTATTAAGGGCATTCCTTTGTTTGAGGTCATATGATTCATTGTATGCTTGATTGCCTCTTATTTTGAGCCTTACAACTAAGCCCTTGTTACATGCTTTGTTTGGCCTTCTAGCCACTAAAAATTTAGTGGCTAACACACTATTTTAAGCCTCAAAATCAGAGGGGGGTGACCCCCTCTCACCTTGTTTTGCTTAATGGTCTTTTTTGCCTTCTAAAGAGGCCCTATCTTGCATGCTTTGTTGACTGATTTCAGGGCCAATTTGATGAGTTTTAGGGCTATCATATTTGATTTCCAGAGTTAATTTTGCCATGCTAAGTATCCTTGATGCATATGCTTAATAACCCCTTGTATGCTCTCCCAAAGGAGCCCCTCATTTTTACATGCATTGGCTGCATTTCCATGTTTATTTAGGCATATTTTCACATGTTTCGTTCACTGATTTTTTTTGGTTTGGTGAGATTTCATATGCTTCATATACATGCCATGTAAACCATGTTTGCTAGTCAAAATTGCATGCTATTTTAGTCCATCTTGCTAGCATCTTTTGGCCATACTTTGAACTAGAAATGTTCATGTTTTGGGAATGCCTTGGCTCTGTCTTTGTACTTCATAGTCAAATAATGCATGCTTTGTATAGCTATAGGTCAATACACGTGCCTAGTTTTGTGTTTCAGGGCTCATCTCATGCATCGGGTGCCATTTATCCACGTTTCGGGATCATTTTGCATCACATTTCCGTGTTGGAACTTGCATGTTTGTATGCCATATTTCATGCCTTGCCATGTCTTGTTAGAGTGGCATTTGTGCCTTAGGATTGGTCCTCGGTTTGCGTGCATGTATGCATGCATCTCGAGTATCTCATTTTCATCTTATGGCCACTGATGTAAGTGTGGCTGAGGTCCACTCATGTTGGTGTAAGTCCATCATGCATTGCGTATACCATTTCATTTCATAGCATTGCGTATGCTAGGTTGCATGTTAGAGCATTGTGTATGTCGTGTTACATCGAGCATTGTGTATGCTAGGTTGTATATTAGTTGCATGGTGCATGCCATCCCATTTGCATTGTGTTTGGGATAGGAGTTAGCCCGAGCACGGGAAACGAGGGACGTTTCGTACTCTGAGTGACGGAACGTGTCTCAATTCCTGGTCGCCGACACTCCGGATTGACCATGATGGAGTTTAGGTCTTGTTGTGTTTTCAAGTACATTCATTTCATATTGAGTCGTGCAGTTCGACTTCTCGGCCATCATGCATCGAGATGCGTGATTGGTGGCACGAGGATCGAGGACTACGCTCCCTGAAGAGTAGTCAAGTATACATATGTGAAAATACATTGCCATGCCCCTTTCCTGCTCTCTGTTGCAGCAAATTAGAAACCAGCAATCTTTTGGGGCTTCGCCCAATATTCCGGGCTTAATTGTAAACAGAGGCTAATTGGGGCATCGCAATGGATTTCTGTGCAAGGCAACCCGAACATGCATCATTCATCATCCGGAGCAGAGTCGAGGCAGTCCCTAGCTTGCATGCTAATTTACTGCTTTTCTAGATTAATTTGTTAATTAATTAGGATTTTGTATTTATTCGAACTGTAATTATTCATTTGGGACTATATATTATTTATTTGGACCCTCCGAGTAAGGGCACAATTGTAATAAGTGTGCGTGCATGTGATGTATGTCTTCCAACCCCCGTCTTTCTTTCCCTTTTATTTACCAACTTATGATGGTTAGATTAGGGCATGTTTCAATTAACATACAATATGATAGCATGTTTGCATTCATTCATCTGTTTTGCATGCACCGGGCTCAGCGCATCATAACTCACTACATTGTATTGCAATTTCAAGTTGAATACTTGTTAGCTGTAGCATTCCATATGCCATGTTTAGAATAGCTGAGCCTATCTTAGTTGCATTCTTGCATGTGTTGCATTAGGCATTTCTGTATAGTTAGGATCATGTATGGATTTCTAACATAGTTTCTGTTTTGGCTTGGAGTACTCCGTAAGTTTTTACGCTTTAGCATCCTTGCATGTGTGTGAGTGACTGCTATGATAGCATGCTTACCATTAGGCTATTTGCTTATGTGATATAACTGCCTGAATGCCTGTAGGTGAAAGTTGGGTTATTTAGATTGGAACAATGCATTGACTGTGAGTTTTAAGCCTACTAGATAGTGGCAAAACCATCTTTTCTAAGCCCACATGAGGGTGGCAGAATTTGCATTTTAAGCCTACTTGCGAGTAACAAACCATCTTTAAAAAACAAACATGAAATGTTTTGTTCCAATTCAGGCGATCTGGTCTATACTTGTATGCTGTGCGCATCACATAGTAAACCTAAGCTAATAACTGGAATAAGAACGCCTAATGTTTTCAAAACTAGATATCATGGTTAGTAGAGGCCGATCTTTGATCGGGCGAGCAGGGGTGCTTACGAAGTGACCTTCCCCAATCGTACCCAAGTTCCCGAGCCAAGGCAACTTTGGTAATGACAGACACGTGGCCTTAGGCATGAGTCAGGGTTTCCTAAATTTTCCAAAATAAAATATTTAGGTGGCGACTCTGTATCTGGCAAAGCAATCCATATTTGGCACTTCTTTCTAAAAATCTGTTTTCTCAAAACGATTTGTCGGATTTGGACTCTTTGGTTCAGATTACGAACCGTGACAATTGGAGTCCTGAACTATAGTGAGCCCAAAATGAACAGAACGAGACTCATCCCTCACGGGCGTTCGGGGCGTCTCTGAGCGTTCATCGTATTGAATTTCAAAAGATGAATACACTAAAGAGTTCCACTCATGGTTGAACTTCTCCCATTTCTGTTTTGTCTCAAACATTTTCTTACATTTGGTTAATACATTCTTACTGATATGCCAACGACATAATAAATGTCTGTCACTCAGAAATATCTTCTGTATGGCATTCATCAAGGCTAGCTCTCTGTTAGTGACAATAATCGCTGGCAAAACAAAACCATCCATGACATCACACAATGTAGCTAACACCCATGCATAGTTGTCGGCCATCTCTGACTGTAAGCATGTGAAAGCTACCGAGAAAGTCATTTCAGTTGATGTCACTCCCACAATTTTAAGAAGAGGAAGATGATATCTATTGGTTTTATATGTGCAATCCATAATCAATATACGTGGGAAAGACTGAAATAAGTCCAAACTGGTAAGATGTGTCCAAAACAAGTCTGTCACAGTCATTGTGGACGCTTCACATCGATGGCGCTCAATGTAATTATACTCGGCCAATTCACCCAATAAGTGTTGCATCTATGATCTTCCAACTCGCTCTACCACCTTGTTTCGATGGCGTACATTGTAAATGGTTTTAAGTGTGCTTACATTTAGGGCATCTCGCTATTTCAAGGTTACTAGGATCTCTTTTGGCCTGACTATGCTCTTTGACATATCCATTAATAATGCTTTCTCATCCTTTGACAGCCTCCCTGCATATGAATGTCCTTCAAGGTGCTCCACAGGTGGATGGTTATGCAATCCGTATACTACATTCAATGTCCATTCATTATTTGTGGTAAACCTGTGAGCCCTCATATCAAAAGGACAACCACACTTCTTCATACTGGTTTTTTTTGATGTATTGTTGCCATCATGTTTTAACTTCTTTGTCGCTCTATATTGGTCACTCCTCTCACAAACAAGATACATCTTGGGTCTTTTTTTCCCTTCACCATAGTCTGATGTCTTGATTACAATGACCAAACAATTTCTCTTTCCAACTTCACGTACCCAGTTGAACAATTCATCCTTATTTTTGAATACCTATAAAGTCAAATAAATATTATAAAACATTTAATTATTTCGGATGATAACTTCCGAAATTATATAATTATTTTCGGTAGTAGACTATCGCATAAATTGATATATTTCGACCCTGGTTATCCGAAAGACCGACTTTCACATAGCAAAACTCATATTTCCTTGGCTATCTTTTTCATAAATATTTATCTACTTCTGAAAATCTAAATTTTCAAAAAGAAAATCTTCCATAACACTGATGAATGATGATGAGGTTCAGTGTGTAAACTAATTAAAAGTTAAGAATCAAGAATGGGGGTGTTTAGTGTGTGTAAATTAATTAATAGAAGCTAACAATGAAGGGTTTGAAAGGATGAGAATGGAATGCAGAGGTTTAGCAAATTGAGTATGAAAGAATGAAGTAATTACCATGGACTTGTGAGCTTCAGTAGCTTCAACGTGGAAGTGGATGTGCAATGAGAAGTTGTGTTTATTTGAATTTTGTATGATGTCTATAATAGTAATTTCATTTAAAGATAAAATTATAATAAAATTAAATATCATTTGGTGTGCAAAGAGTGGAAATGGTGTGTGCAAATAGAACTCACTATATAAAACATTGTTTCAATCTGTAGCCAAACAACTCTGACGATTTGCCCTTATTCCGGAGTAGGGTTACTCTCTTCGTCGCCAATCGTCCCTACCAGCCAGAGAGAGAGAGAGAGAGAGAGATCTTCTTAAGGCGCCAAACTCCAAACTCTGCGTCTCCAAACAAAAAAGGGGTAACGACTCAAACCTCGTCTTCTCTCAATTGCACACTCTTTTTTCAATCTCTCTATTTCTTATTCCCTTGCCTCGTTTCTGCATAATTTTCTTGCTTTGCTTTTGAATCTGATCCTGACTATGCTCTATTTTGAACAACACAATATATTTGAGTCTTTTGGGATGTTGGGCTTGTCTGAATTACTGAACCAATTGAATTTATATCTGAATTGGCTGTAATGACTCTTTTTTTGATTCACAATCTGAAACCCACCTTATTTTGAATTTTTTTCTTCTTCTTTTGTTTCATTGTTATTTTTATTTTTAATTTTAATGCAGTTTTCCTTTTGGGTAGCTCGGTATTGATTTTTTAGTGTCAACTTTTTTGCACTCAATCACTCTAGTACTTTTTATTTTTTATTTTTGAATTTTTGTAATAAAAGTGTGATTTGGCCCAACGGTAAGGTTTGCTAACATGGTAGGTGGGTGGGTTCGAGAGGATAGGCTCATTACATTAAAAAAAAAAAAGATATGGGAATTTACCATAAATAAATAATTAAGCATGAAAGCCAAATGAATCCCTTGCCCTGTGATGATTTTTAATGTGATGGTGATTTTGACCGGGTCCGTCGATCAACCTAACCAAACTTGTGCGAAACTTGAGTTCTCAGTAAGGGGCGCAAAACATGATTGAAACATAATAAAAATATCCAAACTAAATATATATACATATATGTTGAAAATGAGAAGGTCAAATAAATATAACACACATTGAGAATCAAATAACATCACAAGTTCACAACCTTTATATTTATAAATATAAGTTCAATGAACATTTTCTCAAATCATCAAACATCAAAATTTTGAGAATCAAAACATAAAAGCTGAGCCAACATTGAATTAAATCTATTAATTTTCATCCATGTTTAAAAAGTAACATCCATTAGGTTGTTCATTGAGTTACATTAAAAAAGTAACATCCAAAACTAAATGCATGTATTGTTGTGAAAATTGCCCACTTAAACAAAAATAAAGAAGTGCAGAAACATTCTTGCATAGTAGAAAGATGGAAAGAAGGTACAAGGAGTGATCCTTGAGATGAAGATCGAACACAAAATCATCATTGTCATGATTAACGATGAATCGAATGGGGAGCTAGCAAAAATCATCGGAAGGAATAGGTATCAAAGCTACACAATGGAAATAGATCTGGGGTAATCTATTGGGCGTTACAAGCATTTATAGAGGTTAGTAAAAGGATCAAAGATGGTTAATTCTTCATAAAGTACATAAATAGTTCTTTAATTTTTTTTTTCTTTCAAAAATTCTCAAGCAAAAGAGGAGACTTTTTGGAGATTTCTTAATGGGCATCAAGGATAAGAAGATTAAATGTTATCATTTCGACTAGGATCAATGATCAAGGATGGAAGGAAATGGGCTCTATGTTGGATAAGTTACTGTATGGAGAGATAGTCTAAATTTTGTAAGGAAAGCTCTGGGAGAGGAAACAGCTTTTCAGAGAAGCAGAGGAGTTCACTTAACTCATAGAATAACAAAGTAGGGTCTTACGCTGAAGTGCTCAAGGGTTCACATTTAAAAAATTATGGCAAATTTTGAAATTCAGACTGGGAGAGAATGGTGTTATGTACTAGAACAAACTTATGTACCAGATGGACACACAGTCAACAAATTTTAAACACGGAATTTGAAGGATTTTTCACTTTACGGCCATTTCAAATCAACAAAGCTCTATTTTTGTGTGATAACAAGGAGAGGGTTGAGTTTCTTGGGGGGCAAGGATTGATCGAAGAACCAAAAACTTGTTGTTTGAAGGTAGATTGAAGGTGAAGGGATGCAAGAATGGTTTTATCCCAATGGAGATAACGGTGAAGGAGCATGATAAAGTTGTCACAATTAGATTAAAGGCCTTGTCATCACCGGTTTGAGACATTGTACATCACGGATAATGGAGGTGTTCGCCTTTCTCACCAGAAAGTCAAGGAGGTAGGAAAACGATTGGGGAAGACAACAGGGGGACACAAAGGACGCGTAGTAAGAGAGATGTTAAGTATCATGATTCCAAGATGCATGTTATGTCTCAAAGGTTGGAGAAGCATAGGGTCACTGAGAAGTAGATAGACCTTAATGAGAAGAGGGCATTGGAGGTTAGACCTTTAAGTTAGGCTAAAAATTGTATCTTTATTAGACCTAGTGGTAAATTGAAGCCATAGTGAGCCTAACCTAGATGCATAGGTTACTTCGTTATTTTTAGAAAATCGAGTTAGGGCTGAAAAAGGGGAGAGTGATTCAGAAACAATCAACGTTTGGATCATTCCAGGTTGATTTTTCTAACATCTTCACAGATACGAGATCCTTTTGGTGTTGGTGTGAGGATTGATAGGATGGAGAGAAGAAATTTGTTATGTGGAGTGTAATTTTAGTAACAGTAACAATGGAAACAAAGGAGAAGTGAAAATTGAGAATCAAGAACTACCTAAGAGTGAACATTTTCGTTATCTAGGATTGACTATGACAACGGTTAGGGAGATTGGAGCAGATGTGGTCTATAGAATTAAGGCAGAGTGGCTTAAGTGGAGGCGTGCATCTATGGCACTTGCGATAAATGAATACCTACTAGACTAAAATGAAAGTTATATAGAACGGCTATTAAACCAGCGATATTGTATGGGACAGAATGTTGGGCAACTTAGAAACAACATGTAGATAAAACTAGTGTTGTTGAGATGAGAATGTTAAGGTGGATGTGTGGTAAGACTAGAAAAAACAGAGTTTGAAATGAGTCTATTCATGAATGGGTAGGAGTAGCCGATAGAAGATAAACTGAAAGAGAATAGTTTGGTCATATACAACGGAGACTAGTGGAGGCAATAGTGAAGAGATGCGATATAGTGATGGCAGATGGAAGTGTTAGGGGAAGGAGTAGACCTAGATTGACGTGGACTTGTGTAGTAAATAGAGATATGAATCTCCTTATTTTGACTAACCAAATGGCCTATGATAGAGTCGAGTGGAGAAGAAGAATTCATGTAGCCAACCTCATTTGATGGGATTTAAGGCTTGGTTTGGTTTAGTTTGGTTGAATTCATATAATCGATCAACGAAGGGCAATTTGAGCAATAGCGAGATGCAACTAGGGCTTGCAGATGTGGTCGATAGATCAAAAGGACATCTGGCACAAGAAAAAAGATAACCAGGAGATTGATTTGGAATTGTTTGATATTGAAGCAAAAAATGAGGTTGAGAAGGTGATTTCGGACCTGGAATCCGGTTGTTTTAACTCTCACAAGGTCTTGCAAGCTCTGGAAGATCACAAATCTTCCAAGAGTTCGATCATAGAGTTAGATTTTGATTGCGTCAATGTTCACTAGGTTGTGGACTACGAAGATTTTGATCTCCAACTTAATGAGAGATTCAATGAGGATGAAGTCTTAACACTATTCAGGCGGTGCACTAGAGGGAGAAAGGCGAAAGGGTTCAAGACTCTTTTGAAAAGGTGTTTTCTTTGGATCACAACACATTTTCTTCACAAAATCACATTTTCTTCATCTCTTGCGAGGCATGCTCAAATTCTTCCAAGTTGTCTTAATCAAAGGGATGGGTGGTGGGTTTATGATTCTTTAGTTTATTTGCCAGTTATTCCTCTTTGATTCTTTACTAGGTGGAATGATAACCAAGGGAGATTTAGGACCCCGAATGACCACCAAGGGAATTTCTATTACTAATTTTCAACCGATAAATGTTGTTAATACAAAGGGTTAGGAGAATGATAATCATTGCGGGATCTCTTCTAATCACAAGTGAGAGGAAGGAAACTGAAAGATGGTAGAGAGAGATGAGTAAATACGTGTCTTGTCCAATAGGGGAGGAAAAGGTGCCCTAATTTAGGCAATTGCTCCAAACAATGGATTTATCTTTGGTAAGAGTTTGGGGGAGTAAGAATTTGATTAGCAAAGAGAGAGAGTGGTCAGTAGAGGGGTGGGCTTTTGGAATCAAGGAGGTAGTAGTAGGAGAAGAGTCAAAAGAGTTGAGAAGTTTGGTGAGTAGCATCAATTATGAGGGTTGTTAGAAGGAGGTTAGGAGTGATGATGGTTCTTAATGAAGATTCTCAATTGGAATGTGCAAGATTTGAAATCTAGGAAAAAGAGAGGGGTCATTAGAAAATTTTAAAAATGTATCAACCAGATTTAGTAATGTTCCAAGAATCTAAAGTGGAGGAGTGTGATAGGAAATTTATTAAGAGTATTTGGGGGTTTAGGTGTAGGAAATGGGTTTCTTTACCATCTTGTGGCATGTTTGGGGGAATTTTGATTATATAGGATGAGAGAGTTTTTTAAGATTGTGAGACTGTTTTGGGGGAGTTTTCTTTATCATTTAGGTTAGAAATCATGGCAATAATCAACGGTGGTTGACTGGGGTTTATGGACCTAACAGACCTTCTGGGAGAGGGGAATGATAGGAGTTAGTTGGATTGTATGGGTTATGTTTTCCAAGTGGGTGTGTGGGAGAATACTTTATGTGGTTCAATTGGTGTTGGAGAAACTCAATGGGACATCAACTAACAGAAGTATAAGGGATTTTGACTCATTCATAAGGGTGTGATCTGGTTGATCCTTTTTTTTTTTAATGTTAGGTTTACGTGGTCTAATCTTCAGGAGAATTTGGTGTGTAGTAGATTGGATCGGTTTTTGTTCGCTTTGGGATGGGAAGAGTCATTCCCAGATTTGAGGCAGAAGGCACTCCCAATTTCTTTCATAAGATTGTGGATGGGAAAAGGAAAAAGAAGTTCATTAAAAGACCTGAGGTGAATTGAGGTGCTATGGTGGATAGAGAGGAACAAATTGTTAGTGATGGATGCCTATTATGGTGAGGTTGGGGATCAAGGGCCTTGAGCAGTGGATGCCTATAATGGGTGAAAGTGCAAGATCTTTGGAAAGACCTTATGAGGAGATGGAATTTAGGGTAGCAGTCTTTGAGTGTGAAAGAGATGAAGCTTTACATGACTAGACAGGTTGTCTATAGTAGTATTTAAAAATTTTGGAGGCGATGAAAGGGGATTCGGTGAGTGTCTTTGTAGAGTTTTATGAAAAGGGAACATATGTTTGATTACAAAAAATAGAACTCAATTAAAATTAGTGGTTATAGACCTGTTAGTTTGGTTACATCCCTTTATAAGATTTTGGGAAAGGTTTTGTCAAAGAGATTAAGGACATTATTGAGGGATACATCTTTAGCTCAAGGAGCTTTAGTGAAGGGTCCACAGATTTTAGCTTTGGTTGAAATGAAGCGGTGGAAGAATATAGAGGTCTAAGGAAGGAATGGCTCATTTTTAATGTTGATTTTGAGAAAGCATATGATCAAGTTAATTGGCATCTTCTGGAATATGTAATGCAAAGAAAATTATATGGAAAAAGGTGGAGGAGGTGGATTTGGGGGTGTTTTTCATCATGCAGCATGTCAATTATTGTTAATGGGAAACCAAGAAAATCTTTTTAGGGTTCTAGAGGTTTAAGGTAGGGGTATCCACTCCCCCTTTCTATCTTGGTGGTAGATGTGTTGGGAAGAATGATAGATAGGGCTTCAGAGATAGGTTTAGTCGACGGTTTTAAGGTTGGGAGGGATGGGATTTGTGTCCCATTTGCAGTATGCGGACTATACAATATTCTTTTTTTCAGGGGAGGAGAATAAGGTGGGTTAGTTTGTTATTTATTTATCTTTATTGAGAAATTTTGAGGTTATTTCAGGTCTCGAGTTTAATCTGGAAAAAAAAAAAAAAAAAGCTGCATTGTGGGCATTAACATACAACAAGATCAAGCTTAGAGAATAGCGAGTATTTTAGGGTGTAGTTTTGAGAAACTTCTGTTCAAATATTTGGGTCTGCTGTTGGGGGTTAATTTGAGGAATGAGTCTTTTTGGAACCTAGATGTAGAAGAGATTGGCAATAGGTTGGATGGATGGAGGAGATCTTCGCTTTCAAAAGGGTGGGGATATACTCTGGTAAAGGAAGTTTTGAGTGGTATTCCCATATACTATTGTGAAGAAGATGGAAAAATTGATGAGAGATTTTCTTTGGGGAGGGAAGGATGAAGGCAAAAAGGATCATTTGGCTGACTGGGAAACGGTTTCACTTGCTAAGGAGAAAGGGGGTTTAACCATTGGTAATATTGGGGCCCGGAACATTGCTTTACTTGGTAAGTGGTTATGGAGATTTCCAAATGAGTGTGATTCTTTGTGTCATTCTGTTATTAAAAGCAAGTATGGTGTTTCAAGTTAATGGCAGAGACGCTTAGGTGGTCAGTAGGGGTAATAGTTGATCTCCTTAGAAATCAATCTCTTGTATCTTCCCATTTGGGTCTATGTTTCTTTCCTTGAGGGTGGAAATGGGGAAAAATTTCGGTTTTGGGAGGATGTTTGGGTGGTTGATTCTTCCTTTGAATGCCCGTTCTCATAGTCTTTCCATTGCCATTTTGGCATGCTCCAGTATGGGTTTGCTTTCTAGGCATTTTAATTTCTTCAGGAATCTGAATGATAGGGGAAACGGGGGAGTTGATTTTTTTGCTGTCCCAGATTGATCAATTTTCTTTGACTCCAAATGTGTGTGATAAGAGGGTTTGGCTACTTCATTCTTGAGGGGTTTTCTCTTCTGACAATCTGAGTGTTCCTTTTTTTCCTTTCTATCTGGGAGCATTTTGTTCCTCTCAAGATGAAGATTTTTATGTGGTCGATGGTTCAGGGAAACATTTTGACCAATGATACCTTGCAAAAAAGGGGGCCTAGTCACTATCTACATCCTCAATGGTGCATTATGTGCAAAAGAGATGGGGAGTCTCTGAATCATTTATTTTTATATTGCCCCGTGGGTTTGAGTTTATGGCATAGACTGTTTCTTGTGGGAAATTCACTGTGGGTGACCCTGGAAGTGAATGCCCACAAGATTTTGATTGATTTGAGAGGCTTGGGCGGCAAGAGCAGGGCAAAAGTGCAATGGCATTGTGTGGTGGTTGCAATTTTTTTGGTCATTTGGTTGGAAAAAAATACAAGGATCTTTGAAGACAAATTTGGGGATTTTAATCACTTGCGGGATGAAGTCTCTTTTGACATCTTTTTGGGTTTTGGTGGCTTCTCCCCTTAAAAGAGGTTCTGCTCTTTTTGATCTTTAGGGATTGGGTGTCAGTGTACGATGTCTAGTTTCTTGTTTTCTTTTGCGTTGAGTTGTATTTATTTATTTATTTTGAGGACTCCTTGTCCTCTTTTGTACTTCATTTCTTTTTAAATAAAATATTGTGTTGTTGGCAACAAAAAAATAATAATAAAAAATAAAGCCCACACTTAGAAAGGGTCCAAAGAAGTGGACAAAAATGTTTGAGTTAGTGCAATACAATGCCCACAATATTCCAATATTATCTGAGCATGATTATCCTTTGTGTATAGCCATACAAAAAGATATGCTAAATTAAGGTCTTCAAACTGCAATACCATCTCAGTTAAAAAAAAAAACTGCAACGCCATCAGAATAGTGGCCATTCTTTAGGTGAAGATGATCTCCTAGCTGATGTGCCTTCTCCGTGTGGGGGCCTCCCAATCACACTAGATTGTGTTGGAACTTCAAGTGTAGAACCACCAACTGCAGACACTTCAGGTTCAGAACTTCCAATCACACTAGATTGTGTTGGAACTTCAAGTGTAGCCCCACCAACTGCAGACACTTCAGGTTCAGAACTTCCAATCACACTAGGTTGTGTTGGAACTTCAAGTGTAGCCCCACCAACTGCAGACACTTCAGGTTCAGAACTTCCAATGACACTAGATTGTGTTGGAACTTCATGTGTAGACCCACCAACTGCAGACACTTCAGGTTCAGAACTTCCAATCACACTAGATTGTGTTGGAACTTCCAAGTGTAGAACCACCAACTGCAGACACTCCAGGTGCAGAATTTCCAAGCATAGACATCCCAATTCCAGCAGACCTCCCCTTCCCTATTTCAGCAGACCTCCCACTTCCCGCTGCTAATTCCTTTTGAGTTGAAGTTATCCCTTCATTTGCCTCTCTCCTTTTCTTCTTGGGTCGGCCAGGTTGACGATGAAGTGGCGGAGGTCCTAAGGGATCACCCATAGCTGCTGGCCACATGGACTCATCAAGCATAGGATGAACAATCATATCATATGTTTGTAAATACCTTTGTTTGGTAAAGTAGTCATGGTCATGGCAGAATTCTTCTATGTTCATTTTCTTGTAATTGATCGCTGCATTTTCTTGTAATTGATTGCTGATGTTGCATGTTTACAAGGAATTCCACAAAGATCCCAAACCCCACACGAGCAAGATCTCCTACTAAGAAGCACCACATACGTAGAATTGCCCTCATTTACCTCAAATTCATCACCCCCGGAAAATAAAATGTCACATTGCCTTGCTTCTTGCTGCTGCATATCTAGCTTCCTCTTGGTGTCTTGGGTGACCAGTGAATACCATGTACAACCTTGCTTAAATCTCTTTTGAACCCATTTCATTAGCTTCCTTTGCAAAGAGTCCACTATTGTCAATATGGGTTTTTCCATTAGATCAATAATCCAATCGTTGAAGGACTCAGCGAGCTTGTTTGTGAAATGGTCAGTTTTGGATTCATGATCAAAACTGTGGCTGGCCCAGCTTGTTAATGGCATGTCCATTAGCCATTTATGTGCAGTAGCAGATTCATTTTTCCGATCATCCATCACCTTTCTAAATGCAGCTTCATTTGGAGCTCTTACAGCTCTCCAAAAATAGGTGGTCAATGGAGTACCAGGATGGACAACCTTGAAGTTATTGAAAAAGATGGTAGCAACATTGACGATGCTTAGAACCAGGAAAAAATTCCTCTATAGCATGAGGAATACCCTAAGAAAATACATAAATGAAAACAATTAGCAAACATGCGAGGAGAATTATAACAGAACAAGCATAAACAGAAGTGTCCTCAATTACAAGCATACCTCTTGGCCATCTGACATAAATGTCAATGGTCTATTTTCTGGAGTGGTTCCAATACAATCATGGAAGTAGTTGAAGAAGAATGACCAATTGGCTATTGTTTCACTTTCCACGATCCAATATGCAATTGGAAACAACTCGTCATTGCCATCTAAACCAACTGCACAGAGTAATACTCCACCATATGGGCCTGTGAGATGACACCCATCAACACCAATATAGGGTCTACACCCCCTAAGAAAGCCAGCTTTCATTGCTTCATGGCAAACAAACAATCTCTTAAAACAAGGATTTGGTTGGGGTTGTTCAATGTCTGTCTCAATTTTTGTCAAGGTACCAGGATTGCTCCTTCTGAGCTCAGTAGCATACATGGGAAGCTTCCCATAAGAAGCTCCATGATTACCCTGAATCTCCTTGAGGACCTTTTTTCTTGCCCTGTTCAATTTCATTCTAGCCTCAATCTCAAACATATACTTCGATGTGGCTCTCATCTCACTAAGATTAGTCTCAGGATTCTCCCTCAATCTTTCTTCAAGTGCCTTGGCTATCCAAGCTGAAGGAACATAGTAATTGCTTCCATGCCTGACATGCTTACCTAGATATGTCTTGATCTTAAAAGTACTGCCATCAGGCAATAGAAAGGCATGAATTCTCCACGGACAGCCCTGGCTACCACATTGAGCAGAAATCCTTGTTCTCACATTCTTGTCCCATACAAGCTGAAACCTTCTTTAGCAGCATAGTCCCGTAAGGCATCTCTAAACATGTCAATACTAGGAAATAGCATGCCAACCTCGAACTGTCTTTTCTTACCCTTACCCTTACCATTAGATCGAGATCCATCACTATTATCAGATTCAGAGTCTGATAACATATCATCAGACAGTGATTGACAATTACAGTGGTTATCATCATCAGTACTTTGTTCACTACTACTGTAAAAATCGTCGTCCTCATCATCATCATCATCATCAATACTTAAGACAGGAACATTCTCAGATCTTTTATGAACACCCAGCCCATTCCTACACCATTACCATTCCTGATTCACTTAATATTGTAGCTGTGCACTGATCAACCTCAATATATAATGGTATTTGACTCATACTTGGAGTATAGCATTTAAACATATCCAATAAATCCATATCAGTAGCAATTTCTACTCTATGAAGTGATCCTAGGGAAATGTGGAAAACCTTGATTGTCGCTGCCACTGAAGAAGACAGGCTACCCAACTCAAGTTCATATATATCAGCCAATAACATAATGTGGCTATAGTAATTGGGGTCCACACACACAATTCTGTGCAACTTGTTATCATAGTGAAGCAATATATCAAAGACTGTTGCCATTGTCACTGTGAACAAGCAATACATATGCATAGAAAACTCCATTAGACACATTGAGAAATCAACAAAAAAAAACCCTAACTTAAATATGGAAAAACAGTTTTCTTCATACAATCCATTGTAGAAAATGAATCAATAAAGCCTAACACTCTGTTTGGTTGAGTTTTCAATTTTTATTTATTTATTTTTTCCAAAAAACTAAAAGCTGGGTTGGTAAAAAATTTTAAAAAAATATAAAACACTCATTTTCATATGGTTTTTTCTTTTTTTGAGGAAAAAATTGATTTTGAAAAATTGGTTTTTTCATTTTAATATTTTTTCCATCTCTTGAAAAAAAAAAAAAAAAACTGAAAACTTAACCAAACAAATTGTAATTCCTTCAAAATAAAAAAAGGGATAAAAAAAAAACCTAAAATAATCAGAAACCTCAACTATATCACCTCCAATTCTATGCCCCAGATTTTCATCAAGTAGGCAACCTTAATACCCAATGTGATTTCCACTTAAATCGTCACTTCCTAGAATACCACAAAAGATATTTCATACCACTCAAAATGTGTTTTATACATTTAATCATCCACTAACTGGTTTTTCAACTTGTATTTTTATTTATTTATTTATTTATTTTTAATTTATTCCATTGGCTTGACTAGCAACATTGCACTTTCATTGTTAATACATTTACATACTATGAAGCTTGCACACTCCAAAATCAGTGCCGTGGCGGTGTCCGACACGCGGACATGCCGGAGACACGTATGGGACACGCCAGATGGTGTGTCCCTTTAATTTAATGATTTTTTTGTAGGGGACACGGCAGGGACACGCGTGTCCATATTGAGACACGGCATGGGACACAGCGGGGCTCACTTTTTTTTTTTTTTTTGCCTCTTATTTAGTACTTTTGTAAAGAATATTGTTGGATGTTGAATGTTTTCCCTACTCGTCTTAGTTCTTGTTATCGTTTATTAAGACTTTTTTGTGAATGGATAATCTATTAATTTGTTTAAATGTAGTGGTTATATTTATTGAATTAATGTTACTATGTTTGTGTTTGTTAATTTTGATTTAGGATGAATGTAATATGAATCTACATAACACATAAAAATATATATATTAAAAAAAAAAAAAAAATCGCCATGTCTCCCGCCATGTCCGTGTCCCCATTTTTTGGAAATTACCGTGTCCGGTGTCGGTGTCCGTGCTTCATAGTTTATATATATATACTCACATATATAGTGACATATATACAACATGGAAAATCGTTTACTTTCATTGTTAATACATTAACATATATAGTGACATAATATGCAACATGGAAATCGTTTAAAGGTTCACTCTTGTCCTCTTAATGGGAGGTCGGGAACTCCCCATTAGCTCTCTTCCTAGAGCCCAAAAGAGGGGGGAAGAGAGAAAACTCAAAACGATTTTTTAGAAAATCAAAAGCCCATTTAAAAATATCAGATTAACCCCATCCATTCATTGAAAAAACCCCTTAATTTTTACAATCGGAAAACCCTAAACCTTGCAATCTTAAAGAACCCTAATTTTTTACGATCCGAGAAAATCAAAAACTTCATGCATCATAGAAAACAAAAATTCTCTCAATCGAATCGTATAAAACCAAAATACCCTTCCATTCATAGAAAAACTTGCTTAATTTTTACTATCGAAAAACCCTGAACTTTGCAATCGTAAAGAACCCTAATTTTTTACAATCCCAACAAATTGAAAATGTCGTACTCCATAGAAAACTAAAAATGTTATAATCAAATCGTAGAAACTCTTGATTTTCATACCTTGCTTGTTGAGTCTTACGCTGAACTCGTTTGATCTTTTGTTTCTTCCTTGTTAAGTTCTTCGATTTCCTCTATTCAACTTCTCACGATGAACAAACGATGAAGATGAGAGCCCAGGAGAGAGAGAGAGAGAGAGAGAGAGATCTAGTTCTAAAGATGCCTTCTACGTTTTAGAGAGTGAGATATGTAAGAGAGTGAGAGGGCAAATCTTTATAAATAGATCCTTTATCTCACAAGGGCATATTTGTCTTTTCCTTTCTACTCATTTCACTCTTTACAACCCATTAAATTAATGGGGGATATTATGGTAAATTCGCCATAGCAGCAAATGGAGTCATCTAACAGGGGTTGGCAGTGTGATTTCAAGTAATAGAGGGGGTACTAGTGTGATTTTGGAAGAATAAAGGGGGTGTCAATGTAATGTACTTGGCTAATATATATTGGATATTTTTGTGAAGCGAAGTTCCATAAAGAAATATTAAGCATATAAATGTGAGGGCACCCTCACCTTAATAGGTAGCTTTTGGGGTGAGTTCTATCTAAGACTGTGTGATATGGTATCAAAGCTGGAGTACTCAGGGATGGGTAAGGTGCATGTCCTTAGCCCGCTAAGTAGCATGCTTGGTGTGAGGAGAGGGTGTGAAGTGAAGTCCCACATCACCTGAGTACTAAAGTAATATTAAGCATATAAGCGCGAGGCCACCCTTACCTTAATAGCTAGCTTTTGGGGCAAGTTCTACCCAAGACTGTGTTACAATTTTTACTAAATTTGATTGTGCAGTAATGTTTTCGATATTTTTAATTTTCAATTTCACATAAGGATGATGTTAAAAAAAAAAAAAACACAAAAAAAAAGAAAAAAAAAAGAGTGTGCTTCACATAAGGACAGGGTTTATATCTTAGGAAATTCTCGATTTCTATGTTTTATTAAATCATGACTGAAAAAATTATATTAGTTTGATGAGTTGATGGATTCGGAGCGTCAAATTCCTACCATTGCAAAAGGATAGTTCTATTGTAATCGGGTAAGAAATGAAAGATGGAAAAACTAGAACTAAATCAACATTCATACTGCTAGCTGTACCTCTATAATGGGAAGACTGTTCCTTTTTTGAGGCAGAACATAATCTTTTAGAAATTCCCAACGATTAACTATATGCTAAATGGACAGTTCATAGCATGCAAACTACTCATGTCTGAAAATTTTGGCATTGGTATATATTTCAGACATGCTTTCCATTTGATAAGTTGGTGGCTGACATAGAAGGATTTGAGACATATGCCGGTTGATTAGTATTTCTCAAATATGGTTTACCAATAAAGTCTTACTTTCCAATTTCAATGCAAGACCAGTTACGTCAGACTCCTCCCTCATCCAGAGAGTGTGAACAAGAAAAACCAGAAACTTATAAAATTAGACAGTGGTCATGCGCTAAAATTTGGAGGTTAGACCAATTTGAGATGTACATACTTATCTCCACCCATAACACATACGCAAGTCCGTTTGAACTTAGGATTAGCTTTTCTTTCCTCTTTTTATTTAGTTACTGCTCAGGGTTAGTTATTCTGTAATCTTATTAGTGTGCTGCCAAGCTACCCAATTGAGATGCTGATGACCAGAAATAAGTGATAAGGGAGCACCATTTTTTTAATCAATTTGGAAAGTATTTTGGTGACAGTCCTATGAGCAGAAAATTTAAGAAAATCCTGTTATATCAATCACCAGTGTTATGTAGTAGTCTAAAACTATTTCACATTGTCAAAATCTGGAAATTGCTGATTCTTGTAACTAAATGTGTTTGAACTTGAAAAGGAAAAATTTTAATTACTTATGAAGTTTATAGTAGTACCAAACCTGGACAAGACTAATGAGAGCAAATATTGATAAAAGGAGGAAAATTAAATGGCTACACGTCATCCTAGAAGTGTGCAAAGAAAATTAAAAAACCAAAAGGAAAAGAAATAAAGTTTTGTACTAAGATTTTCATGGAAAGGGAAATAAATGGACATTTATGGAGGAATAATAGCCCATAGAATGTTTTTTCTCCATCTTTTGATGAAAAGAAGGATTAGAATGGTAAAGTTGCCATTAAAATTTCCCTTCATTACCAAATCTCTGACTTTTGGACAGAGATCATTTTTCTTAATGTTTTCAATCAAATCAAATGGATGAAAATGATGAACAAATATCATTTATTCTTTCCATGTGTTTCCTAATAAGGTTCTGTTAGTGAAAGTTTACCAAACCCAATCACCTAATGCCATGTGCACAAAAAAGATGGCATTAAGGACTGCATCATTGTCAATGTTAAAAAGTCTAAAATGTCAAACATGCAAAACCCAAGCAAATACTGTCTGCTGATAGTCAACAATCAGCGAATGATTTAAGTTTGGTGGCAAGTGGATATGGGGTTGAGGTTAGTAATGAGATGATGCCTTCTAAGGGGTCTGTTAAGTCCAATTCTGGAGGGAAGTTGTTACCTAAGAAGAATGCAAGGATTAAAATTTTGTTTCAGCCGACAGAACAAGGTGATAGTAGCCTCCCTCGAAGGCTACTATCACCTCGAAGGCTCAAATCTGTTTTCAGAACAACTCATTATTTAGTATGGTTTGTAGTATTGTGGTGCGTTTCTATGCAGCTCGGTAGAAACATTAGAGTTTTGGTATTCCACTAATGTTTCATTTTGGTTTTCTTGGTGCAGAGGGACAAAAATTCTAAGTATTGATCCGACTTCTGAGGTCGCCTCGATTAGACAATTAATGATGATTAAATGAGCATGGGCCAAAGCCCAAGGAAAGTGGGCCAACAAGAAGGCTGAACTAGGTTCAACCCACTGGATCCAAATGGACTATCTGTGGTGAAAGTATTTGAGGGAACTTGTCGAGGTACTACTCACTGCGGTCCAGTAGTTGAGGTAAGCCATTGCAGTGCCGCTACCCCACTGGAAGGTCATTGCGGTGCCGCTTTTGAGACAGTACTTGAAGTGCTCTTGCTGAGGGAAAAGTCACCGAGGTGACTATTGCCTCAACAACTACCTTGAGGCAAGACTCCCCAAGGTGATAGTAGCCTTCGAGGGAGGCTTCCTCTCTGCAAACAGAGACTAATGCTTGGCGCTAATAGCAGGCCCCAAAATATTACTAGTTCGGCGCTAATAGCAGGCCTGAAGCTTACTAGTTTGGCACTGATAGTAAGCACCAAAGCTTAGTGGTTGGAGTTGATAACAGCCTCGGAGGTACCAGTATATCGTGGCAACCCCACGAAGATGGGAGTAGGGTAGCCTGAAAGTAAGAGACTTCTTTTCCATTAGCCAAGTTATGGACTTGCCTCAGTCGCACTGGCAAGACCAAGGAAGCCCCCTTGGGCTTGGTACAAAGGCACAACATGGTTGAGAATAGGCTTGGCTATGGCCTCCGCCCTGGGAAGATGGGGAGTTTGTGGTTAGGTGGCTAAGGGTAGAGGAGTCACTGAGGTAGACACAAGTATGGCTGATAGCAGGTCATGAGTGTTGAGAATATGTGCCTTGGGAAACTGAATTGAGAAGGAGGGTGCTGCAACAAGTAACCACCGCAGAGGACACCACTGAAGTAGGTGCACCTTCTGTAGTCAGTACCAAAAATGGCACCTTCTAAGGTTCGTACCAAAAATGACACCTGCTGAGATTCGTGCCAAACAGTGGCACATTACATGCTGACGTTCGTTCCTAATAGATAGTACATGCAGAAGGACATGTGTCTACCGAAGGTTGGTAGTTCAGGATAGGAAATATTCCATGTGATCCTCTTGGACACGTGCCATCACTCTATTTGGCCACCTAGGGAGATGCTCCACTGCCACTTTCTTCTCTTGAACCACTTACTCTACCCTCACCCACTCACTCTCCAGTTACCTAAGATTGTTGACTCATTAGCATAACTTTGCCTCTCCAAGTGATACTATTATTACTGTTGATTTTGGACCCCCTACACTAGGAAACAAAATTGTTTTGGCGCAAAAATGTTGGCCCTTTTTTTTATTTTCATGGATGATTACTAAAGAAAGTTTAGAGAAAACTACTCGGAAGTTAAATTTGCTGTAGTTATTGGGGAAAAAGGTAGTGATTTATAATAATTGATGATGACAGATGATGAGAAAACAACATTTTTTGGAATTGCACGTCATTGCGGCATTTCTAGGGTTTAATGTGATTATTTTTTTATGAAAAAATTTATTTTACCTCCTTGTGGTATGACTTGATAACACTTTACCCCCCATGTCTTTTAAAAATAGCCACATACCTCCCATGTGGTCTTGGACTAAAATGGTACAATTAGATTTTCCATCCAAACTAACGGAGAGTGTCTCGCATGCCTATTTTGATAGTGGAGAAGGAAAAAAAATAGTCAAAATTAAATTTCAATGTAAGAAGACGAAATTAGCCTTGTTTTACTTTTTTATCTTCTACCTACCTTAAAAACCTAACCCAAACCCGCATCTTCTCACCACATAGTGTATATATAAAATCATATAGACACTATAATTTATTATCATGAAATTACCTTAATTGAATTTTTATTTTTAAATTTTAACCCAATTTCTTATTCAATAACATTTTAAATTAAACATACGTATTATATATATATATATATAATTAAACCATAAATTAACCTAAATATCTTAATTTATTTTTATAAAAAATTAATTATCAAACTACTTTAATCTAATTTTTAATTTTTAACCCAATTTTTTATTTAATAAAATTTTAAAATAAACATAAGCATACATATATATAACAAATTAAATCATAAATTAAACTAAATGCCCTAATTTATCACCATAAAATTACATTATTTAATACCATGTTAAATTAAACATATACACACACACATATATATAACAAATTAAATCATAAAAGTACCTTAATCTAATTTTCAAATTTCAACCCAATTTATTATTTATGTATATATATACATATATATAGTTAAAAATTAAATCATAAATTAATTACAGTGTCTATATATAGGGTATATATACATATACATATTATAATATCTAATTAAAATTAAAAATTAAGTTTGTTAAAAAACATATTTTGAAAACTCGAGTTTCTCAAATGATTTTTGTGTTATGTATTCAATTTTTTTTCTTAGTCATGGAGGTAAACTTATTTATAAAGAGAGTCAAAAATAGAAGAAGACGACATAAATGGTATAATTGTCTTTTTATTGTTAATGTTAACGGAGTTAAGGTTGCATTTTAATCCAAAGTCACATGGGGTGTATATGGCTATTTTTAAAAGACGGGGATAAAGTGCTAATGAGCCATACCTAGCTAAAATGAATTTTGTCCTATTTTTTTATTTTCTTCGAGGGTATTTTGAGTGTTGGACATTTGTCATGTTATTTTTACTTTTCTTGCTTTCTTTGCTTCTTTTTTTTTTTTTCCTCCCTCATTGTATGAAGGTTGTTTTTTTCCGGACTGTATAAGGGTTGTGCCCCCTCGACCCATTCTTTGATACAATTTCGTTTCTTGTGGATAACCAGGGTTGAGCAAGAAAATCAAAAAAATCGCAAACTGGTTCGATCTTAACTAGTTTGGTTTGGTTTTCTCAATGCACAGTTTGGCCCTAGTTATTAAAATAAGTGAACTATACTTCATGGTTCGGTCCATGATTTTATTGTTACGTTTTCGGTGTGGAACGTAATCAAACTGAATAGATATATATATATATATATTACTTATTGTAGACACTCAAGTATTTAATTAAATTTCCATTTTTGTGCACAAGCTATCAATTCTCTACTCTTGCAAGCATGTTCACTATATAGTAGTAACTAGTTCTAAACAATCATCTAAACCATTCTTGTTTGTAAATTGATGGCATATTACTTGATATTTGAGCAGGTTGTGGGCAATATTTTGTTATCATGTTGTGATGATGACAAGGTTTCTAAAAACTTGTGGTTCCAAACTGAACCCAATTGCAGCTTACTCGTTCGGTCTAATTTGGTTCCTAGTTTTTCATGGTTTGATTTGGTTCCAAATATCTTGGAATCGTAGGTAGCAGTTTGGTCCTTGGTTTACTCCTAAATTGAATCAAACCGAACTATGCTCACCCCTACATTGAACCTTGGTAATATTATTGTACATACATCTTACTTGGATTCCCTATTACACTGTTTGTTGAATGTGAAGAAGAATTTTCAATAGAGGAAAGAAAAGAAACAGGAAAAGAATCTCAAAATACTATTGCATGCTTTTTGTCTGAATTCATAAGAAATTGATCGGACCAAATCAAGAGAATTTAATTTATTAGAGAGATTTCCCAAATCTAGGGTATAAGAGCTAGAGCTCTGTAACTACAATCTCAAATTGATCCAAACTGAATTTATTAGAAGCCTACACACCTATTTATAGGCATGGGACAGAATACAAGCACTCAGCATAACTGGTGCTAACTAACTAAACTAACATTTGAACCACATCGGCACTCCCTCGCTTAAAAGAACTTGTCCTCAAGTTGGCGCATCAATAAAAGCACAAGAATCTTTCACAAAGGTATTAGTTTACTATGTTAGATAGGATTAGTTTTAGATGAATCTTTTTTTTAGGAGTCTTATGAAGCTTATAAAGAGGACTATTGATGTAAAACAAAAGTAGCCTTTGAAGAAGAATAAGAGTTGAATATTCGTAGGAGTTTTTCTCTGTGTGTCCCCAACCTCTCCTCTCCTTACCTTTATATGCATTGTTTGTTCATCAGTCAATTTTGGATTTGATCAATTTCAAGTAACTTATAGCTACAGTAGTGTGAAGATTGGAAAACTGGTATCTTTATATTTTTATATCTATTCACAACTGTATCTAAGCAATAGAGTTCTTTGGATTGACGTTATTTGCCTACTGATTATTTTTCCACTTTTTATTGACCATGCTAAATGATGACTTGTGTGACATTTTTATTGTGCAGTTATATAAATGAATTATATTCTTAAGTTCTAGAGAAATAATGGGTAGCCAAACTCCCACAAGCAATGATCGTTCTAGAACATACTGGACACCGACAATGGAACGTTATTTTATTGATCTTATGCTAGATCATATGCATAGGGGGAATAGGACTGGCCATACATTCAACAAGCAAGCATGGACAGATATGCTTACCGTGTTCAATGCGAAATTTTCCTCTCAATATGACAAAGATGTCCTGAAAAGTCGTTATACAAGTTTGTGGAAGCAATTCAATGACATAAAGAATCTTCTTGGGCAGAGCGGATTTTCTTGGGATGAAAGTAGACAAATGTTGGTAGCTGATGATTATGTTTGGGATGCATACCTCAAGGTGCATCACTTTTCCTTTCATACCCTAAATTTTTCTATATCCTTCTTCTTAATTAATATTAAATTACATGCAGGTTCACCCTGATGCACGGCCTTACAAGACTAAAGCAGTTCTGAACTTCAATGATTTATGCCTAATATATGGGTATACAAGTGCTGATGGAAGATACAGCCGTTCAAGTCATGATGTAGATGTTGAGGATGACATCCAAGGAGTGAATTTGGGTGTGTTTCTTTTTTCCTGTTATGGACGTAGGCCACACTTGGCTTTGTTGTTGCCTTTGGAAAAATATCTTGTTGATTGTTTATAATGTGTTATTGTTCTGAAAGGCTAAGTCCTGTCAATTCGATACTTTCCATATGGAGTAAGCATAATTAAGAAGTTAAAAATTTTGCATCACCTTGTGTTGCTTTTGATTTATGAACTGATCAATAAGTCTTCACAATTTACTCTAATTTGAACTTCACTAAATTTCTGAAAGAAATGCTGTTGTATGTAATCGAACTTCTCTTCTGATGTTTCATATCTTTGTTCTTTAGTTAGTGAACTCATGTTAGTGATAAAATTAAAAGATTTATGAATGATTTCATTCTTCAGCTGATGGAATTGGTAGCCTGGCCCCTTCAAGTAGTGAGCGTTTGAGGACAGATTGGAATCCAGATATGGACCGATATTTCATTGAGTTGATGCTGAACCAACAAGAGAGTGGCAATAAGCGATGATAATACATTTAACAAACAAGCATGGACAGATATGCTAACTTTGTTCAATGCAAAATTTGGTCCTCAACATAGTAAGAGGGTTTTAAGACATCGATACAAGAAACTGTGGAAGTACTATAATGATGTAACCGTTCTGCTTAAACAAAATGGGTTCTCTTGGGATGAGTCACAAGAAATGGTAGTAGCTGATGATGATGTTTGGGATGCTTATGTCAAGGTATATTTCTTATTTAACTAGAGCTTGTTTGTTCCTTTCTTCATTGCCGATGTCGCTTACTTAACATATATGTAGGCACACCCACATGCGCGATCATATAGAATCAGAATGTTGCCAAATTATAAAGATTTGGATTCATATTTGGAGATGCAATCAACGATGGGATTCAGAGTGATTCACGTCAGGATAAAGAGCTTGAAGATGATACCTCAGGGATAAAGGCTGGTGTGTTTGAATTTTCCATTACCAAGTTGGGACTTATTATTTATCATAAACAATGCTGTAATTATTTTGTGTCTGCCAGTGATAGTACGGGTTATCTTTTTATTTATCTAGTACTCCATGATGTTGAATGGTCACAATTTAAGATTTGGTTCTGATCAGGGGGCTAACACTCTCTTGTAAAGTTCATGAGAAGTTGTGGTCAAGTGAAGATGTGGGTGTTTGGTTTGGTTATTGTTTGATATTTTATTGTAATGGGAATGGTCTTGCCTGAGGCAATTGACATGTAAATGGGAGTTGTGTTTGAAATTGTCTGGTTTTGATTGTTGATGATGAACTAGGTTTTTTGCTTAAGCTAATGGCATTTGACCAAGAGTCCTTTTAGTGCTATTTTACCCACCTCTCTTCCTTCCATTTTTTGTGTGTTTCTAGACTCTTCAGCTTTCTCCTTTGTGCTTTGTTTCTCTTTCAATGCAGGTTAGTCATCCCCTTCTCCTTCCCCAGGTGCTTCTTTTTCCTATTCGTTTTTTTAATTGCTTTTGCAAATACAATTTGCAGTCGTTCCAGTTCCCTGAGTTAACATGTCAGAAACTAAGCTCAATACATGGGTAGCCCATATTAAACAGGGTTAAACATTGATAACTAGAAATAGTTGAGTCGGGAGAGGCTTATTGCATGATTCACCTAACCCAGCTGAGCTAATAAATGCTGCAAAATTTTAGTTGTGAAGCTAAGAATAGTTATGCAGTGTCAAAAGGTCATCATTGATTTACTACTGTACTTTTTCCTCGTAAACCTAAAATCTTCTATGAAAGAAGGGCTAGTCTGACAAACAGGATGTTGTTTTTGTAGGTAGTGAACGTTCAAGAACATATTGGACACCACCTATGGACCGTTGCCTCATTGACTTGTTGCTTGACCAGGTCCATAAAGGGAATAAAATTGGGCAGACATTCATTAGCCAGGCTTGGAATGACATGGTTGCATCATTCAATGCCAAATTCAAATCTCATTATGACAGAGATGTCTTGAAGAATCGATACAAACATTTGAGGAGGCAGTACAATGATGTTAAGGTTCTTCTTGAGCAGAATGGGTTTTCTTGGGATGAAACACGAGAAATGGTAACAGCCGAAGATCATGTTTGGGATACTTATACCACGGTGAACTTCTTTCTATTCACTCATTTATGTCATTCTGCTTATATCCAAGTTTTATGAATAAGTGTTTTTCATGCAGGCACATCCTGATACTCGATCATACAGAGTTAAAACTGTGCCAAGTTATCATAAATTGTGTGTTATATACGGACATGACACATCTGATGGAAAATACAGCCATTTGGCTCGCAATGTAGATCCAGACAGTGAAGTTCCTCTTCTGATGATAGGTATGTTCCATCTGTTGGTTGTGACAAGTTGATCAAATATTCTATAATAGACAGGGAAAAGAATATTCTGTCTCTGTGTGTCTGCGCACTTGTTTCTTTTTTTGCTGTAAAACTGGAAAGGTGCAACTTTTAGACATGAACTTTGTATAAGACAAGGATGAATACTGTTTACTATAAAAGCAAGTATGAATTTCAATTTGCGTGATTTTATGAGATACTTAGAATTTGCTTGAACATTGTTTTTAGTAAAATACACATCTTAGTTAGGACTTGCAGCCTGCCTTTCACGTGTAATTGCTGGTGCCGTAGTACTTCTTGAATCTTGTACAAAAATTCATTGATTTGCATTTTTTCCCCTCTCACGTAACTCCTTCTCTACTGGGAATTTATTTTTAACATGCATAACTTGATCTCATGCATGTCATTGTTCAATCTCTTCTATTCGATTGGATATTGTGCGTGGTTCCAATCTCATTTGATTTTATAAACATTCCTCAACTGTGAACATATGCCTTTTCTTGTTTTTCCTATACTTTTATTTTTTCTAACTTGCATAAATTGACTATATTTCAAATTCATTCTTGATTTGTTTCCAAATTCTTCATATGCACTGGCACTGCCTGATATGACATTGACAATCCTGAAGAAATAAGGAGAATGCATCTGCAGTTAATGTAGGACAGGAGAATAATAATGGAAAAATAAGGTTAAAAGGGCTTTAAGGGTGTAATAAAAGGTATAATATGAAATTTGTTGAAAAATTCTTGGTTTTAGTGGAAGTGATTTTCTTGGAATTAAGATCATTTATTGCTAAAATTTCAGACAGATATTATCCTACAGTTTTGATGCTTGGAAAAGAGATATTTAAGAAAAGCAGCAGATTCATCAAATTATGATGTTTTTTGGTACAGAAATTAGGGACAGATTGTGATCAAGACAATTAAATCTTGTCAAAGAAATTTAGGAAGGAATCACTAGGTTGGGATCCTATCATGTAATCCCTAAAATGCAGCTAAAAACTTCTATAATTTCATCTATAGATGTATATATTCATATTTCTCTTTAGATTCTACTAGAACAAGGACTATCAAAGTAAAATTTCAATGAATGAAACTATTTTTTTATTTTTGATAGATAAAGTATGGATGTACATTTATAAAGATTCAAGAAAGGAGTCACCCATGGAAACTACACATATACACCAAGAAATCAATCCAAACACAAAACTAGAGCCATTATGCAAAATGGATCACACCAAAGAATCAAACGAAAGGAAGACTTGTGAAAATTCCCTTTAAGCCAAAAATGAAAACAAGAAATTGAAGATATTCTATAAATGGCCGTCCCTATATCTTCAAAAGTGGTTCTATTCCTTTTTTTTTTTCCAAACACACTACATCAAGCACATAGGCACTACCATCCACACCTTTTGTAAACTCTTTAAATGATTCCCATGTGCCCAACTTTATTAGAACTTCACTAAGGCTAGCATCATCCACACTACTCCGAAAATCACAAATAATAAATTAACAATACTAAAATGAGACTACTAAATCAATTAATCACCAATATAAATCATGGTTGTTAAAACCCTGATCCAGATCCAACGATTTTATGATTCATTTGGCCAAAATTGATCCCGATCGTGTAGAAATCCCTAATAGGTAGGATCTTTCGATCCTGATAGTTGGATCTTGTTAGGTTGTGGAATCTCAATTCAAGTGTGATCCCACTAATCTAATTTTTAAGCCTTGTTTTGCATTTTATGTGGCTTCTTTTTTCTTAGTTTTTGATGTTTGTGGCCTATATACAAATTTGACAATGCCCAATTGGGGAAAAAAAAAGAAGTCATATTGGATTAAATAGGCTAACAAAACAAGTTTATTGAATCTAAATTTGAAGCACGAGAGGGTAATAGGCTGTTACATGGACTCGGATATGGGGTTAGGTGTGGATATGTTTTTAAAGTGTAGGATTCATTTAATTCTCTTCTTAAAGACAACAGGACATGATTATATTTCATATTTCTTAAACACTACTTTTATGTTTCAAGGATAAATTGATGTTTACAAACTTAAATACAGTTTATATTGAAAATGCAAGTCTTATGCATAGTTATATAGTAAACTTGATTGCTCATGCATACTTGTTGGATGCATGACCAATTAGGCATATTGGACATGTATCACATATTGTTACCCAAGTGTGAAGTGTCCGATACGAGTACTTCACAAATTTATAAAAGTCAATGTAACATGTAGTTAATAGGCATAAATATGCATTGTTTTGTTATCATTGAATCTCCCAAGTTATTTTATTCAAACTTATAATGTGATTAATGTGTCATGTATCTCCCAAATGTATGAAGTGTTTGCAGGTCTAAAAAATTGAAGAAAATTATAGGAAACTCTTGGACTTATGTCCAACACACATCCAAATGTGTCCTAATATTTTTAAATTTTTAAAAGTGTTTGTGCTTCTTAATCTTAGGTTACGTGTGATCTACTCCATTGCACTATTCTGTAGCACACAGAAGCACAATACTTGTCCAATGACTTGTATAACTTATCCTGGAATGTTTAAACTTTTAATGGTACACAAATGAAAGGATGTTGATCCATGTGTAGATTCATTTTCATTTTTATTTGAAGCAAATCATAATTGCATTTTTTGTGATATACATGCACGTTTAAAGCAAGGTTTCCTTTATTTATTTATTAAATTTTTGATCTTCCTATAAATGGTTTTCTCAACTTCTAGGTGATGGGAAGGAAGACCAGTTCCCTGCTAGTGCACATCCGGTGATGGATTGGACACCGTCAATGGATCGTTACTTTATTGACGTTATGTTGGAGCTGCTGCATAGAAGGGATAACATCAATCACACATTCGATGAGCAAGCTTGGGCATACATGAATGCATCATTTAATGAAAAGTTTGGTGTCAGTGTGACAAATATGCATTAGAAAATCAGTACGTGCTTGATGAAACATTACAAGGACATCAACAATTTTCTCAATCAAAGCGGTTGCATGGGATGAAAGGCTGCAAATAGTTGTGGCTGATGATGATAAATGGGAAGCTTATATAAAGGTGCATTTCTTTGGCTTTTTGGCTTTTCTAGTTAAACTTATTTTTGTCTTTAATGCACTTTCTTTAAGATAATGTTAAATTTTCTACTTTTAAGTCCTTGACTAAACTGTCCTAAAAATTAAGAAAAAATGTGATTTTTTATGAAAATAAAAATACTCAGAAAAAGAAGAAAATAAGCCAATTTCTGTAAGTTCATATATATATATATAATATGGGCTATTCATCTTTAGTGAACTTTTTCAAAATTGACTCAATTTTCTTTTAAAATATTTATATTCATCTAGTCATAGCGGACCTAAAAAAAATATTGACTCTAAGTTGAAAACAAGTTAAGAAAAAGCACAAAAAGTCAAAAACATAAGCTGGCACAGAGATTATTTCAGTTCTAATTTGTTTGAAGGCATAATTCCTGCTATTCATTTGTATCTTATTTGGTTCTCCACTATTGAAAGTTTTTCACTATAATGTAGTTAAAAATCAAAGCAACGAATTATATTTACTATCCAACTATTATTGGATGATACATATTGGTATCCGTCGTTCCGGAGATATGTCCGCTTTGACTTCGAGTTGATTATTGATGTTACTTATTACTGTAGCGGAAATATGATATTTTGCAGGAACACCCTGATGCAATTGCTTACAAAAATAAAACCTTGGGGTATTACAATGACTTGTGTATACTTTTTGGGAGCGGAATAGCGGATGGAGGATTAAGCTGTCAAGATATGGGGACAGAGATTGACTATAATGCCCTAGAAATTGAAATGGATCAAGTTTCTGGATGCATTCAGATTCCATTATTGGATGTTGACACCTCTGATCAAGGGAAAAAACGGCCAACTAAAATGCCATCGGTCTCGGGACAATCTAGAAAAGTGCAGAAAACTGGTGAAGAAATTCAAGAGCCTTGTACCGATACCACCAGTGTAGTAACAAGGTTGGTTAAAAAGCAGGAAAAGAGCTATGACTCAATAGCAAACGCCATTGATGCACTTCAATCAGTATCGGATATTGATGATGAGCTACTGTTGGATGGTTGTGACCTTTTGGAGGATGAGAGGAAAGCAAAGACATTTTTGGCTTTGGATGTCAACCTTCGGAGAAGATGGTTACTTAGGAAGCTTGGCCGCTAGTGGCCTATGCCATTGTTCAAGTGTGGTATGTTCTGAAATGTTGATTTACTTTGAAGAGTTTTGACAGTCTAGGTTAGTGGTTCTTTTTAGCAAGTTTGGCAACATAGCTTTTGGGTTTTTTACCTTGTTCATATTAATATTCCCTACAAAATTTGAGCAGGTTTGGCTTGCAAGAAATTGTTCATGAGCCATTATTCTAGTGTTGATGCAACTCTCTCTCTCTCTCTCTCTCTCTCTCTCTCTCTCTCTCTCTCTCTCTCTCTCTAAGTAAAGTAAAATAGAGTTCAAAACATGGGTCATCACTCATTCCTTTGATCCCAAACCATATCCAGAGCCAAGTTATGGTCTTCTTGAACTATTTTAATTAAAATCCTATTCTTTCTAGAGTGAGAACTGTAGTGTGTTGGAGTGATTGTGGAAAAATTACAGTATTGTTATTGTTTCTATTTTATCTTGTGTAAATGTGTATATTTATAGTTGTTATGCCTTTATATTTTGTGTTCTCTGAGCATGATTGTGAGAGTATGTTTGATTGAATCTTTTCTAACTGTTGTATAAAAAGGTTGAATTGTTTAGAAATGTCTTGTTTTTGTTTGATTGCATTCACAAAACTTGTGCCATGTAACTGGGTTGGCAATTGGGGAGTTTCTATTTCCACAACATAATTTTCACCTTGCACCTTTTTTCTTCACTCATTGAAAAATTTTAAAATTTCTATTTCATCTCTTTGCACTCTTAAATAATTCAAAAAATAATCTCATCCCTAATCTTTCTCTTCTCTTTACGATTAATTTTCCAAACCCTAATCTGCATCCACCATCATCTCCGAAAAGCACCCGTTATCATCTTTGCCTCCCTTGCACAATCTTTGATTTGCAACACTTTTTTAACTCGTCCATTGGAATGAAAAATGACAATTTTGATATTTTTTTTTTCTTTAGCTTTCATGTTTTGTTCCCGAACCAAGTTGAAGTTTGTTCGGTGCATGGTTGTGTCCATTGAACGAGCCAAAAGTAATTAATTAGTCATGTTTGACCGTAGAAGTCCAAACAAACTTAAATTGTTCAACTGTTAAAGGCCGAACAATCTCAATTTGTTCATTGACCTAGAGTCCAAAGAAACTTTAAACCCACATCTTTCAAATAAATAAAGTGGAACACCAAAATGTTGAAATTGTACCCAAACAACTTTTAAATGCAAAAAATTATTTATTATTTATTTATAATGATTATATATACATTTACATAAAAAATTTATTTATTTTATTTTGGGTCAATTTCTTTTTGTTTGTTGTTTATATATATATATATATATATATTCTTTAAAGTATGTATTTAGATTTGCAAACCGCTTACCTTTCTCAACATCATTTCATGTCTAAAAGAGAAAACCTCCCAAAAAATGATGTGCATTAGAGGGTAGCAATGTTGAATCCTAAAAAATAATCTCAATAACAAAATAAGTAATTTAGCAACCTAATTGTGCACTTTTAACTATAAAAATTCGAATACAGCCAACATCTCAGAAATTTTAGAACAAACTACACTTTTGGCTTTCAACAGGGGTTATGGTAGCCATGTTTTGTTCTACAGACTGTAAATATGAATGATGGATGTCATTCCAGTCACATAATACATTGACCATCTTCACGGTTGAACGCCGGAACACATGTCTCATCTTAAGGAGATTATTGATTAACTGAGATATCACCAAAAACCATTCCAATGCCCCAGTTTTCGAAACCCACTTTGATGAATAATTTCACTAATGATGATTGGAATTCTCATCTGCTTCCACAACACTCAAAAGCTTTAATGCATAGCCATCAACAAACTCATTTCACCATTCTTCTGCTATGTTTGTCCCTCTCTCTGTCTCTATCTCTATTTATTGGGAAATTATGACAATTTTCTTTATATGCTCTGATACTACTGATGGAAAATTAATTCCACTGATGAGATATATCCCACTAATATATTGAGAATGAAATTGGAAGAACAAACACACTGATTTTATTCTTTTAATTTTATGGATACATGTAGTATCTCTTTATCTTATTGATCTATTTCATCTCTCATAATCTATCTCACGATCTAATACAATAACTAATGCAATCTATTTATAGGATTACAATTTGTGTGTGTGAGTTGTATACAACACAGAACTTCACGTTTTCCTCATTTGCTTCATGGTGAAGCTTTTGACCACTAATGGAGGTGAGCTTTCATGAAGCTTCCTCATCTTCTTCTTTATGCTTCTGGGTTTTTCTTTCTTCTTCAATCTTCATCATTTTGCAAGCTTCTTCTTTCTTTTACACATTTAACATGTGATGCTTCATTGCTAAGTATGAAGCTTCTAGTTCTTGATGGAATTGGGTTTGGATTTTTCAACATCTCCCCCTCAAACCCAATTCAGTGGATTTCTTCATTCTTTCAATAGTTACAAGCATTAAAGTTTTCTTTTTTGCTGTAAGGATCTTTACTCTTGTCCTCAAGTGTTTCTATACCACATATTTGATTCTTCTCTTGTACTTGTGGTAGACCTTCAGTGTTGTATTCTTTAGTTGTTTTCTAGTATGAGCATTGCACTTAACCTCTTCATTCTTAGGCATTTCGTGAATGTTTTATCTTGATGACTTTTCCACTTTGCCTTTTGTTGAGATTCTTCAATTCTTGTCGGATCATTGCCTGTGAAGAGGCAGAATAATTCAAAGTCTTCATCCATGTTTCTGGTCACATCACAGATATCTTGAATTGGTTATCCTTCACTTGAAATGCTGCTTGCTCCCTCTTGCGGTAAGTGTGGGGTCATTGTGGTCTTCATGTCTGGTGACTTTTCTTCTTGATTGTTGTCTAAAGGTAAGCTTTTCATTTGAGTATTTGTTCGTTTGATGTTTGGCACTTTGGTATATGCTATGCAACCAAAAATTTGCAAATGGTTGACCTTTGGTTTGTTGTTGCTCCAGGCTTCTTTTGGTGTCTTGTTGGTTTGTTGAGCATTAATTTTTCTCTTATTTCATACTCCATTTAATATTGCTGGTCTTCCAAAATAAAATCTGCAATTTTTTGAATTAAATTTGCAAATTTTGACCACACAGATGTGTCCGGAATGATCCAAATAGTTGGAAATGACTATTGGATTGTTGTGATTGGACTCCGGATGGCTTCGATTTAGCCAAAAATAATCTGATGGTTCGAATCTGTTAAGAGTTGTGATCTGCGAAGCACTGGATAATTTCTCATTAATCAGCTTGTGTCAGTGTGACGTCAGCGATTAGATTTGACAACTCGTCTTGGCAGCTTGACTTGATGGCTCGGCTTTGTGGTTCAATTGTAACTTTGCCCGCTAGATAATTCCCTTTTGTTTGGCTGGAAAAAACTAGGTCTCTGTGAAGAAGTGTGCGGCGCGTAGGAGAGTGTTGACCACTCTCGCCAACTTTGACTGGAAGGTGTAGTTCACTCGGATGTTCGTTTGAGCTGGTTTTGATTTTGTTTCTCTGGATCGTCCTGGCTCTGATACCACTATTGGGAAATTATGGCAATTTTCTTTATATGCTCTGATATCACTGATAGAAAATTAGTTCCACTAATGAGATATGAGAATGGAATCCCACTGATATATTGAGAATGAATTTGGAAGAACAAACACACAAATTTTATTTCTTTAATTTCTGTAGTATCTCTTTGTCTCATTGATCTATCTCATCTCTCATAATCTATCTCACGATCTATCTGATGGCGATGCAATCTATTTATAGGATTACAATCCGTGTGTGTGAGTTGTATACAGCACATAACTTCACATTTTTCTCATTTGCTTCATGGTGAAGCTTTTGACCATTAATGGAGGTGAGCTTCCATGAAGCTTCCTCATCTTCTTCTTTATGCTTTTGAGTTCTTCTTTCTTCTTCAATCTTCTTCATCATTCTGCAAGCTTCTTCTTTCTTCTACACATTTAACATGTGATGTTTCATTGCTAAGTATGAAGCTTCTAGTTCTTGATGGAATTGGGTTTGGAATTTTCAACACTCTCTCTATCGTGGTTGTTCCTTTCTCTTTTGTTGACTTGGGTTTGGGCGGCGGAGGTCAGATTGAGGCCATTTCACAGTTGACTTCTGGCACTTCACATTGTACCCTTTAAGGAAATAAAGTTGCGTCTTTACCACTACCTACGAATTTTGGTGAGACGGTAAGTGCTTGATCCTAACATCTTCTCCCTTCGCCTCCCACTTTTTGCATCATGAGCTCTACCTCGGTCTTTGTCACAATCCCTTTCTTGGTCCCTATTCGCGCCATTTTCCTTCTCCCTATCCCTATCTTTGTTATATGATTTGCATTGTGGGCTCTCACTTCGGCTCACGCTGCAGTGCTTTTTTCTCAAAGATTCCCTGGTATTATTTTTCTATCCCTTCTCTCCACAGATGATCTCTCTGTAGTTTCAAGGAGTAGATGTGAAAAATGATCATCTAATATCCACATCCCTCAGTAATATAAATGCAAAACTAAGACAAGCAGTAGATGTGAAAAATGCCATATATGCACAAACATATTATATCAAGCACACTAACAAATGGAATGAATATTTTTTCCTGCCTAGTTTGGGACTAAAATCAAGATTCAAGCCATAGATTGCAATTTATAACGTCCTCTAATATATATAACATCAAAAACCCAATAGCACTAGAAAACTATTTGAGCATAACTAAATTGGGGACAATTCGGACAATAACAATAGTCAAAACATCCTGTATACCAGAAGTGACACGTAAGCACTAGATATGATATCAAAAAATGTGACCACAATTGTTATTGTCAAATCGTGAATCGAATTGTGAATCTTAAAATTCACTTTATTTAGCATAACACATAATTTTATATATGCATATAAAAATGCAGCATTTAAAATGAAATAAATATCAATATAACTAAATTACATATTTAAATACAAACAAAATCACGTATATCAATACCATTAGTTTATTTTATTTTATTTTATTTTATTTTCTATTTCACAAAAAATGACACCGTTTCATGCATTATACAAATATAATTGATTCACTTAAAGCGTAATAAATCACAATGAATAGTAGTAAATTATAATTGAATCATAAATTCACTTAAGTTAAAATTCAACTACATGAATTGAATCATAAATCGCGAGATTATAACAACCATGGCTACAACCATATATTCTAGTTAACTATTCCATCAAAGACCTTTTATGAAGCTATGAAAGGTTTCTTCTCTTTGGATCATGTGCGGTGTATTTGGAACGAGAGAAAGATGTTTTGATAGTTGTGAGAAGTCATTTTTGAATGTGAAGGGAAGTTTTCATGTTTCCCTCACTTTCGTGGTTGGGAGAGATTTCCTTTTTGCCATGATTGATTTTGTAATTTTTTTTAATTATATTTTTATGTTTTATATTTTTTATGTGTGTACATCTTGGACATGTTTGATTGGATAGATTAGAGCATGTGATTGAGATTATTAATCCGTTGGCCCAATTATCCTATGTTTGTTTTAACATTTTGGTTTAAGATTATTAATCTAATGGACAATTAATCCAACAAATTTGTAGGATTATAAGTAATGGGATAGGGGTGGGATTATTAATCTAATGGATAATTTATTTTATTAATTCAATTGGATAGTGAATACCACGCTAATTTTGATAGGATTATTAATACCTCACTATTAGTCTTGTGAATCAAACATGGCTCTTTTGTACAAGTTGCGCCGCCTTTGTGACATTTGATTGATTAATGAATTTGACTTGGCAAACGAGCATGCTCATAAGCCTTTTCGAGCCACCTTAAACATGAGCACTTCTATGATGTTCTGCCACTACACCTCATTTGCAAGCATAATTGCAATATCAAGGAGCAGCTAAGAAGTATGGATATGGACATGGAATCATTGTTGGAAAAAATAGTGTTTTATATGGCTTATTTTGGGCCAATTTTAAGGTCAAAATTAAGTGGGCCCCAAACGTCTTTTGGGGTGGGTCCAAAGAGGTGACGTGTTTCTTATCGCGTGGCAAGTCACACGGTGAAGACAGAACATGAAAACCATTTATGGGTGAATGGGAAGTTGACGTCGTTTTCGAGTTTAACATTAATTTTTTAGACAAAGTTCATTTGAATTTTTTCAATAAAAATTATTGTGGGAATTTTATTTAAATATAAATTTATATTTTGGTTTCCTAAAGCGATTTCCTAAAAAATGATTAAACAATTCAAATAGTTTAATATAATTATCACAAACAGTGAAGGTTTTTGTTATGATTAAACTATTCAAATAGTTTAATAAAATTTATTCCAACAATGTAGAACTTTGTCCACCAAGGGCTATTTGTTTTTCAAATTGCTTGGAAGGAAAAACTATTCCATGTGCAACGGCAGAAACTGTTTGAAACAGTTTGCACCTGTTCATTTGAATCTCATCTGTTCATTCAAAATTGGAACCTGTTCGGACAGCAGTGTTTGTTTATAAATAGAGCCATATTCCAGTAGTCTAAGGATCCCGAAATTCAGTCTAAAATTGTCTCATTACTGTCCAGATTTTATTGTGTGCATTTTTCTTCATTCTAGTTTTAGGAAAAATCAAAGAGAGTATAGAACACAAGGTTTGGTTCGCCGTACAAATTTGTTTGTTGTTTGGTGTGCTACAACAATTTTGTGAAGATCATTGTATCTTGGGAGTTAGACACCACTCAACTGTAAGCACCGTAGTGGGACAAATCTATCTTAAGGACAGAGTGTCACACACTCGACTTGGTCTTTTGGATTTTTTAATTCGGTTCGATAAATAAATTCGGTATGTTATTTATTTATTTTGTTTGATTTAGTTTCAATTTATTTTATTGAATTTTTTCAATAAAAATTATTGTGGGAATTTTATTTAATTCTAAATTCAAATTTTGGGTTCCTAAGTGGTTTCCTAAAGTTTGTAATTGTGGGAATTTAATTTAATTCTAAATTCAAATTTTGGTTTCCTAAAGTTTGTACCTCTTCCTTTATTTATTAAACTATTTCAATAGTTTAATATATATTTTCAAATAGTTTAAATAAAAAACTATTTCAAACAGATTTTTGCCCGTTGCACATAGAATAGTTTTTCCTTCCAAACAATTTGAAAAACAAATTACATGTCCTAGTCTACCATACCATAAATTTGAAGACTCAAGCAAGTAAGAAGAAGATGTATTATTATTAATAACTGATGGTACAACGGTCATTACATTTAACTTGAAAAGGCCATCAGACATGTAACATTTTCCTACATACATCCCATTCTTAGTAAGTACAAATTTATCACTCTCAAATACTAGTCTAAACCCATTCTTACTCAACAAAGATCTGGAAACAAGATTCTTGCGAATGTCCGGTACATGCAGCACATTGTTGATAGTGAGTTCCTTTCTTGATGTCATCTTGAGAACGATCTTCCCTTGTCCTTCAACTTTGGAAGTTGAGGAGTTGCCCATAAAAAGTTGTTCACCATTGTCCACTGTAGAATAAAATGTGAACATCTTTTTGTCGGCACAAATATGGCGAGTAGCACCAGTGTCCACCCACTATTCTTTAGGATTTCCGACAAGATTTGTCTCAGAAACAACTGCAGAAAGATTGATATTATTTACACCATTGGAAATATTGTCCATTTCAGTCATGTGGGCTTGAGCAGGCTGCTTGCTTGTTCTTCTCTTGTTTTTGCCTTTGCTACGGCAATCTTTCGCCCGATGTCCCTTTTTGTCACAGATGTAACATTTGCCATTAAACTTGTACTTTTTATTTTCCTCCCCTTTAGAGCCTTGTGATGAACTTTCTCCAAAAGACTTTTGTTTCTTGTTTTTTGAAGCATGTTTCACCACATTTGCCTTAGACTCCATAGGAAACTTACCAGCTCGTTTGTCAGAATTACGGTTGTCCTCCTCAATCCTCAAACGCACAATTAATTCTTCCATAGAAATTTCTTTGCGCTTGTGTCTGAGGTAGTTCTTGAATTCCTTCCATCCTTTTAATAATTTTTGTAAAGAACATGGAATAATTCATCAAACCACCGCTTCTTACTCACCTCAGCAAAATGGAATTGCTGAAAGGAAAAATAGGACTTTAAAAGAAATGATGAATGCCATGTTAATAAGTTCTGAATTACCTTAGAACTTGTGGGGGGAAACAATACTTTCTGCAAATTATATACTTAATAAAGTACCCCGAAAGAAAGTGAATCAAACACCTTATGAATTGTGGCATGGAAGAGTACCATCCTACAAATACTTAAAAGTGTGGGGGTGTTTGGCTAAAGTGGCTATTCCTAGTCCTAAAAAGACTAAGATAGGTCCTAAGACCATTGATTGCATTTTCATTGGTTATGCCAAGAATAGTAGTGCATATCAATTTTTGATTCATAAATCAGAACATTCCGAAATGCATGTAAATATTATTATTGAGTCTCGGAATGCATCATTCTTTGAACATGTATTTCCAAATAAGACTGGACAAGAGACTAGTAATAATAAGAGATCTTTTGATACTATTACTAGTAATGATTAAGAACATGATCAAGAGCAAGAGTTGGATCAAAATGAGGAAGAGGAACCTAGGCGTAGTAAACGTGCTAGAACCTCAAAATCTTTTGGTCCAGATTTCTTAACATTTTTGTTAGAAAATGAGCCTTTAACTTTTAAAGAGGCTATTTCCAGTCCTGAAGCTCCTTTATGGAAAGAAGTTATCAACAGTGAAGTTGAATCCATCTTGCAAAATCACACTTGGGAATTAGTGGACTTGCCACCAGGTTGTAAACCTCTTAAGTACAAGTGGATTTTCAAAAGGAAAATGAGAGCAGATGGATCAATTGACAAGTACAAGACAAGACTTGTGGTCAAAGGATTTAGACAAAAAGAAGGTTTTGATTATTTTGACACATACTCACTGGTTACTAGAATTACATCCATTAGAATGCTAATTGCCATTGCATCTCTATACAATCTAGAAATTCATCAAATGGATGTGAAAACCGCTTTCTTAAATGGTGAGTTAGAGGAAGAAATTTACATGGAACAACAAGAAGGGTTTTCTGTTCCAGGGAAAGAAAAGAAAGTGTGTGAATTGGTTAAATCATTATATGATTTAAAACAAGCGCCAAAACAATGGCATGAGAAATTTGACAAGGTAATGATGTCAAATGGATTTATAATTAATGAGTGTGACAAATGTGTTTATATTAAAAACACAGACAAAGGTTATGTCATTGTATGTCTTTATGTAGATGATATGCTTATCATAGGTAGTAATAATGACATGATTAAAACTACCAAGAAAATGTTGAATAAACATTTTGACATGAAGGACATGGGCATTACGGATGTAATTCTTGGTATGAAAATTACCAAAACATCAGAAGGATATGCTTTGTCACAATCTCATTACATTGAGAAAATACTTGACAAATTCAGCAAAGATGATGATCATCTTGCTAGAACACCTATAGATGTTAATTTGTATCTTTCTAAGAATATACAGGAAAGTATTTCTCAATTAGAGTATGCCTAAATTATTGGAAGCTTAATGTACTTGATGAACTGCATTCGCCTAGATATAACTTATGCAGTAAGTAAATTAAGTAGATATACGAGTAATTTGGGAGTAGAACACTGGAAAGTAATTATAAGGGTTCTAAGATATCTCCGATTCACTCGTAACATTGGGCTGAATTATACAAGATATCTAGCAGTACTTGAAAGATACTGTGATGCAAATTGGATATCGGATATTAGAGACTCAAAATCCACCAGTGGATATGTCTTTATTTTTGGTGGGGCGGCTGTATCTTGGAAATTTTCCAAATAGACTTGCATTGCTAGGTCTACTATGGAATCAGAATTCATAGCTTTAGACAAAGCACGGGAAGAGGCAGAATGGCTTCGCCACTTCCTTGAAGATATTCTAATATGGCCAAAACCGGTGCCTGCTATATGCATACATTGTGATAGTCAATCAGCAATAGGTAGAGCACAGAATCATATGTATAACGGTAAGTCTCGACACATTCGTCGTCGACATAACACCGTGAGACAACTACTCTCTAATGGAATTATTTCTATAGAATATGTTAAGTCTAAAGACAACATAGGGGATCCACTAACCAAAGGGTTAGCAAGAGAGTTAGTTAAGAATTCATCGAAGGACATGGGACTTAAGCCTATTAAATAAGAGTTACCACAACGGCAACCCAACCTAGTTGACTGGAGATCCCAAGATCTAGGTTCAAAGGGACAACCAAGTTGTGAATAACTCAGAAGGATCACTGGGGAGTCTAACTCCTACCCATTTCTTTAATGAAATAGTGATCTCTGCAGCGTTTGAGGTTAAGTAAAATTTTAATGATTTTTATATTTAAGTAAACCTAGTGGAGTATGGCAGGATACTCTTCATAAGAATCACCTATATGAGTGTAAACTGGGCCGGTAATATGAGATTGTGAAGGACTACAATTCTCTAGAGCACTTATGAAAGACCAGGTTGTTCAGGGCCAAAATGAACACAATAGTGAGGACTAAAGCGTATGCGAGGATATCTTGTGTGAGTTCTATTGTCTTGGTTTACACAAAGCAATTTGAGCAGTTCAAGACATCATGTTCATTGGTTAGCTAGTAAATCCGATAGTGTCTCACAAGGGAAGGTTCAAAGCCAAAAGCTACCTATCATTTGCAGAATATTTTCTATTTCTGTACTCTCTGTAATTAGATCATGTTGTTGCATTTTTTCTCCATCAAATTCCATTCATGTGGAGGATTGTTGAAAAAAATGGTGTTTTATATGACTTATTTTGGGCCAATTTTAAGGCCAAAATTAAGTGGGCCCCAAACGTCTTTTGGGGTAGGTCCGAAGAGGTGACGTGTTCCTTGTCGCGTGGCAAGTCACACGGTGAAGACAGAACATCAAAACCATTTATGGGTGAATGGGAAGTTGACATCGTTTTCGAGTTTAATATTAATTTTTTAGACAAAGTTCATTTGAATTTTTTCAATAAAAATTATTGTGGGAATTTTATTTAAATATAAATTTATTTTTTGGTTTCCTAAAGCGATTTCCTAAAAAATGATTAAACTATTCAAATAGTTTAATATAATTATTCCAAACTGTGAAGGTTTTTGTTATGATTAAACTATTCAAATAGTTTAATAAAATTTATTCAACGATGTAGAACTTTGTCCTGCGTCTATTTGTTTTCAAATTGTTTGGAAGGAAAAACTATTCCATATTACCTTGGCGGCTATTTGAAACAGTTTGCACCTGTTCATTTGAATCTCATCTGTTCATTCAAAATTGGAACCTGTTCGGACAGCAGTGTTTGTCTATAAATAGAGCCATATTCCAGCAGTCTAAGGATCCCGAAATTCAGTCTGAAATTGTCTCATTGCTGTCCAAATTTTATTGTGTGCATTTTTCTTCATTCTAGTTTTAGGAAAAATCAAAGAGAGTATAGAACACAAAGTTTGGTTCGCCGTACAAATTTGTTTGGTGTGCTACAACAATTTTGTGAAGATCATTGTATCCTGGGAGATAGACGCCACTCAACCGTAAGCACCGTAGCGGGGCAAATCTGTCTTAAGGACAGAATGTCACACACTCGACTTGGTCTTTTGGATTTTTTTAATTCGGTTCGATAAATAAATTCGGTATGTTATTTATTTATTTTGTTTGATTTATTTTCAATTTATTTTATTTACACAAAAAATTATTCCAACAATCATAACTCTACTTTCACTTCAATTCTTCTTGAAACAAAAACTAACATTTATGTTCCCAAAACTATTTTCATTTACAATTTTGCATACCACCAGGATTCCAAATGATTCATTCATTTACCAATTTCTTTCAAACACGGGTAAATTACAAATACACTCTCTAAAGTTTGATTAAAATATGAATCGTTTTTAGTGATTTTGGAAATTACATTCCACCTCCCTTAGATTTCTAATTTCATAACAAATTGTCCTTTTTATTAATAAATTATCAAGTCAATTAACAGTTTTTAATGATGTTAAAAATATGTTTCAATTAATAATTTAAGTAATTTTATTATTATATAGGAGAACAATTATGAATTTCACTTTTTTAGTTAATTCTATTAAATAAAAAATTCTAACAAGAGGGCATTTGTAATTTTCTAAACCACATTGGGCAATCTATACTTTAAGCAAACCTCAGGCGATGTATTTGTAATTTTCCCTTCAAACATTCTCCAAGTTCCCTCATTATGTACCATAGCACAAAAAGATTTTGAGTCAGTGGTTATTAACCAGTTCTATAGGTACCAAACAACACCAGTTTCACATATAACTCCAGCATCTTGCTCACCACATTCTTCATACCCAGTGCCAAAAAATGTCTTTGTACATTCTGCTTGTCCTTCATCTACAAAGAGTACTTCTTTGTCCAGATCTTTGATACCAGCTGATGCAGACAGACAACGAAGTTGGTATACATTCAATGGCTTTGTGTCCACCTCTCCAAAGAAGTTCTTTCCTAGACCATCCTGTTTTCTCAACATTGAATCGATATTGGTCAAGCCTTTCCACTGCTCTTCACCATTGCCATCAGTGATGGTTAGGTATATCAGAGTTGATTTTATGTCATTTTGAGAGAATTTTTGGGATCTGACTTGTTTCTTGGCATCGACCTAACTAATCTTCTTCTCTTCTATTATTCTTCACCATCTACACGGTTTCTTCCCTCAGTTTCACACTCTATCTTCAGCATTTTCCCTTTCTCATCAACATTCAGAAGTGGAATGCATTCTCCTATTTGTTTCCCGCTCCATGTATCCACCGGATCCTCTTCAACTTGAGATGCATCTTCATTCATTTGCACCTGGATAGTCATCTGTAAGTTCTCACTATCATGATTTTTGATAACTACTTTGCGCTTCTCTCTCTTATTCCTGAAAAATATTTCTACAGCATTGTTTTCTTCCACAGCATTATTAGAAGCTACATTTAAGCAAGCAAACACACTAGCTCTCTTTTTAGATCCTTTTTCACGTGAAATACTTCTAGTTTTCCTTGTCTCCTTCAATGGCTTTGTGCCCATCTCTCCAAAGCAGTTCTTTCCTGGACCATCCTGTTTTCTCAACATTGAATCCATATTGGTCAAGCCTTTCCACTACTCTTCACCATTGCCATCACTGATGGTTGGGTATATCAGAGCTGGTTTTATGTCATTTTGCGATTACCCGGTTTGATTATCATCGATTTTGGCATCTGACTTGTTTCTTGGCATCGACCTAACTAATCTTCTCTTCTGTTGTTCTTCACCATCTACACGATTTCTTCCCTTAGTTTCACACTCTATGTTCAGCATTTTGCTTTCCTCGTTAACATTCAGAAGTGGAATGCATTCTCCTATTTGTTTCCCACTCATCCACTGAATCCTGCACCTGGATAGTTAGCTGTAAGTTCTCACTACCATGATTTCTGATAACTACTTCGAGTCTCTCTCTTTTTCTCTCTTTGCCCTGAAATATTTCAGCAGCATTGTTTTCTTCCACAACATTGTTAGAAGCCAAATTTAAGCGAGAAAACACACTAGCTCTCTTTTTCAGATGGCTCCCTCCTTTTTCACGTGAAATACTTTTAGTTTTCCTTGTCGCCCTTTTCCAATTTTCATGAGACCACTACAACTTCTCCATAATTTCATGCACTGATTCAGTCACTTCAGAGTCTTCTTCATTATCTTCTACATCAGCTTTTGACACCAAATTCAAACGAGAAAACACACGTTCTTTCACCTTGAGTATTAGAATATATAGGCCCTTAACCCTCGGATATTTTTTGTCACGTTGATCCCTCCCTGGACTGAATACAAAAGCTGGCTGATCCCTCCATGGGAAATATACATGCTTTAGAGGACAGATCTATATAACCATCACATGAGGCATATTCTATTTGGTTATCTTTCAAAACCCCAGCCTTTGAAAAAGCATTCTCATTCTCTGTTGCATCAAGATGTTTAGGGGAGGACAGTGGTATGTAATCGCTAAGGACCAATGAAGCGTTATAAGAAGAGATATCTATGTGCTCTGACTCCTTTTGCAATGGGACCGATTGACTTCCAGAAAAAGATGAGCTTGCTGAAATACCGGTAGAGTGAGTAGCATATTCATGAAATGAGGTGATCTCGTTGCTTGTTCCAGACATGAACGGAGCCTGGAAAAAAGACATCCTTGCAGTCAGTGATTGGAGTACATCCACTGAATTCATAGCTTGACTTTCAACTATGGAGTCATCTCTCTCTAGCTCAAGTTTGCTAGAATCAGCCAAGGGATTTATTATAAGATTTGACTCTTTTTTTTTTTTTTTTTTCAAAGATCTTTGTACTCTGACCTTACTAGAATGAAACAAGTATGAGAGCCTTTGAACCTGCATACTCAAACAATAGAAAGTGAGTGTTCAAAACAGGTCCAGTTTATGGCTTGTTATAACCAACATGTAATGTTCAATTCCAACTCATACATATTTAGTTCATTTCCTTTCACAATAAGTCAATCCCATTAAGAAGTATGTTTGTTTGCTTGGCTTCTCTAAGGAATAAGTGGTCTTGTTAGTACCATACAATGGCATTCTGTGATTGAGCTGAACTGAACTTAAACTGCATATTGGACAGAATATGAAATGAATCCTTTTCCAAATGATGAGCCTATATTCTACAAGAAATGTGAATAAGAGCAAACCTGATCTGTAGACAAACCAAAGTTGAACTTTGTCGCTGCATAGTAATTATCTTTAAGAGCATCACATAAATCATGTTAAAAAAGAGGACGACAATTCCAATCACACTAAATCGAACCTGAACAAGACAAAATTGAATGATAGGCATAATATTGGTCTAAAAAGGAAAGAGGTTACGTTACATCTCAAAGAACCAATATCTGGTACTTCACATATGCTAAAGGGAAAAAATATAATTAAGCAACAATAAATTTGAGCCTAATGAAAGCTTTGAAAGAATGAAGCTAGGAAGAAAACAACAAAAAATCACACAATCATCAATTGATACCTGTGCAGGGAATAATTTTCCTGTTGAACGATATGCATGGAGTACAATATTCATTGAACCATCCGTTACAGCCTGAAATACACCATAGAGTTTTCTTTGCTCAAATTCGAAAAGAAATAAAACCATTCTAGCTTTGACTTCTTTCACAAAGTCAACAAAAAGCATGTGGAAGACCAACTAGTTTTGTCTTAAAACACTCTTCTATTATAGTTCTATTTGACATGAAGATTGCACCAACATCGGGAGCCTTCCTAGAAGCATTCTTCATCCAAACATCAATGGATGCCATAGCTGTCCTTTTACAAGTCATCAATTTAATGAAAAATGTCAGCAACGAACAATCCCAACTATTAACGTACCAGAAACAAGCATACAAATATAATCAAAGCATTGTACAAAATAATAGACTAGTTGTGGGGATATATTTTTTGAGTACCAACACGTGGCAAAGTGACGCCGACGTGTCAGCCGAGGTGCCACGTGTCCAGGTCGTTATGCCAAGATAATCTCGGTGTTGTCGAGGTTGTCTCCGAAGATGTCGGAATTCGAGATAAGCGGATAAGGGACAAGAGTCCTAAAATGAAGAAAGACTTCAAGATAGATAAGGATAGTATTCTTAGGAAGTCTATCCTTATCTCTTGTAGAGTCCAAAGTAAGCACTGAATGGGAGTCCATAGAAGTCAGGCTTTTGGTGGGACTAAGATTGAGTAAACTATAAAAGAGAGGCACCCCCGTGGGTCTAAAGTACGCAATTTACGCTTTGAACAGTGAATTTAGCACTTGATTATCTTTGAGAGATATACTGACTTAATCGTCGGAGTGTCCCCGGGTAGAAGAACCACCGCCGGAATCTTCTCTTTCTATTGCAGGTTAGCCAGGTGTTATCTATTATGCCAGTTCTCTCCAGCTGATCATTGAGTTGGCAGTGTGATTGGAAAAATACTTACACAATTTGGCGCCATCTATGGGAAAGATAGAAGAATAGATGGCCAGCAACGAACAGAAGGAAAAGATTGGGGACGACACTCCTGCTGGGAGTGGGAGACCTATTGACCTTGATGTCACAGGAGACGAATACAACGCAGAAACTCGTGACCAGAATCACGGAGTAAAGGACGTCGGCCAGACTAGCGATGCACCAAACAAACCAGATCGAAGTGGCTACTACAATGAAGACGACCTCCAGGTATGGAAGGATAGATACCTACGGAGGGACGAAGAGATGAAGGAGATAGCAAACGAATTGGCAAACCTGCAGTCGGTTGTCAATTTCATGATGCAAAATAACGTCATGCAGCCACCGTTCCCACTGCAGGACACACCGATTCTAGCGGCCAATGCCCAGAAGGGAGAGTAGAGAACAATCCCCGTAGCCCCTCAACACAACGGGAGCGAAAGACACTCTCACCGACCTTCTAGGGAGGTCGGACGAAGGGAGCCAAGAAGAGAAGAATCACGGAGGACGCATCATACAAGGGAGGCAGATCCCAAGGGACATCGGCATGTCTAGGGGCAGGCGCTGTGCTTTGACACAACTCATGGAGAAGGGTCGAAGAGGACCCACCACAAAGCTGAAAGTAGTGCGCCGAACAGACTGAAAGCAGGAGATAGCCGAGCTCCTGGGAGGACGAAAGAGGACTTAAGAGATTACCTCAAGAGGAAGTAACAGAATGCTTACGCCGAGGTAACTTCCCCAGATAAGCTGAGGACACCATTCTCGGTGGAATTGGACAGATTTGAGGCGCCGAAGAGATTCAGTATGCCGAGGTTTCAATTATATGATGGTAAGTCGGACCCCAACTTCCACGTCGGATTATATTTGAACTCAATGGCATTGTATAGTGGGAACGAGCCGTTGCTCTGCAAAGTGTTCCCCTCATCCTTCGGGGAGATTGCATTAGATTGGTTCCACAAACTACCGAAGGGAAGCGTGAAGACTTGGGAAGGCCTGGCTGAGATGTTTGTGGCCAGGTTCGTGACAAATAAGCTGCAGCCATTAAGGGTTGACGCGTTGATGGCTCTGAAGATCAGTAAGGATGAAGGCCTTAAGGCGTATCAAAAAGATACTATGAGGTATTCAACCGAATACCAGAGTGTAATCAAGAAGTGGCGGTCATATCATTCAAGAACGGCCTGAAAGACAACTGTCCACTATGGAAGTCTTTGGCAAAAACTTTGCCAAAAAGCATGGAAGAGCTCATGGCGAGAATCGAGAAATATGCCAGAGCCGAGGAAGATACATCGGGGACTAGGGAGATAAAACAAGAGAAACGAAACGGCTCGCCGAAGTGAGGTCGAGGTAACAACGGAACGAACAAGCAAGAAAGCAGTGAGGGTGCCAGGCGGTGGCGATTGTGTTAAGTCCCAATTCACAAAGTCTGGAACAAATTGAACCACCCTATTTGAGCACCAAAGAGGGCACCGCGGAATTCATGGGGAGGAGCGTCGAAGCCATGCCTACCACAATGAAGAGGGCACACAACTTCGGGTTCTGAGCCTTGAAAGCACACTTGGAAGACTTGGTAAGGCAAGGCCATCTGAGAGATCTGGTCGACGAGGCCAGAACAAGAGAAGAATAGGCAAGATTGCCTCAAGCACCAGCAGCTCCGCCTCCCCGATCTGACAACCTCGAGCGGGGAGGACCTGGGTAGTCAATGTGATTCACTCAAAGGTCAACGAGAACGAAATCAGAGGGGAGACCCAGAAGGTAAAACACCTTCAACATGTCTATCAAGTCGTGCAGAAAAGACATCAAGCAGGAGAATACCAGGGACCAATGATAACCTTTACTGAAGCCGACCTAGAGATGGTCCAGCATTCGCATAATGATGCCTTGGTAGTATCCCTCCAGGTTGGGGAGTGCCAAGTGAAACACATCCTGATTGATCAAGGCAGCTCTTGTGACATCATGTACGTCCGATGTTACAAGGAGCTCGGCCTTCACCCTGACGATATGGAACAATCCAATGGCCCAATGGTTGGGTTCAATGGAACGCTGACATGGCCACTGGGAGCAGTAAACTTTGAGGTGCAAGCCGGTACCAGGAAGATCAAGACAAAATTCACCATCATTGACACACCCTCCCCTTATAACATCATCTTGGGAAGGCCATGGTTGCATGTAATGGGGGTAGTTTCCTCAACATTGCATCAACTATTGCGATTCTCAATAGAACATGGGATAGAGGAAGTCAGGGGCGATCAGCTGCAGGTGAAGAATTGCTCCATGGCAGCAATGAAGTCAACCTGTAGCATACGAGAGCCAGAAAAGGCAGAAATTGAAGATGAGGACGTGAAAGTCCTAGAAGACGTCGGCAATGAGCCAGCCGAGAAGAGCGAAGAGGCACTTAAGAAAATCCTCGTCCAGGATGGGGATGAAGAACGCTTCTTTCTTCTCGGCTCGGGTTTAGCCGAAAAAGAGAAAAGAGAGTTGGAAGCCTTTTTGAGAGCAAATATTGAGGTGTTTTCTTAGACACCTTACGAAATGCCTGGCATTGACCCTGAGGTCACTTGCCACAAACTGAATGTAGACAGGTCGGCCAAACCTGTAATTCAACGAGCTAGAAGACCGATATTGATGCATGTCGAAGCGATGAGAAGAAGTACAGACTTTTGGAGGCCAGGGCCATTAGAGAAGTTCACTACCCGACATGGTTATCCAATATAGTGGTGGTAAAGAAGAAGAACGGTAAATGGAGGGTCTGCGTAGACTTTACCAGTTTAAACAAGGTCTGTCCCAAAGACAGCTTCCCTCTATCCAAGATTGACCAGCTAGTGGATGCCACTTAAGGGCATGGAAGGATGAGCTTCCTAGATGCCTACAGGGGGTATCACCAGATAGCTATGGACCCTGTAGATGAAGAGAAGACTACATTTATCACTCCCAAAGGGCTATACTGCTACAGAGTTATGCCCTTCGGGTTGAAAAACGCAGGAGCCACTTACCAAAGATTGGTAACCAAGATGTTCAAACACCTGATTGGACGAACAGTAGAAGTCTACATCGACGACATGGTCGTTAAGACCAAGGAGCCTAAGGGTCATCTCGCCAATCTAAAAGCAGTCTTTGAAATTCTTAAAACATATCAGCTCCGACTCAATGCATCGAAGTGTGCATTTGGAGTTGGATCTGGTAAGTTTTTAGGATACCTGGTGACTAGGAAGGGCATTGAGGCCAGCCCAGATCAGATCAAGGCCATCCTAGAGTTGAAGAGCCCGACGTCGGCAAAACAGGTACAGATGCTAACTGGAAGGGCCGCAGCCCTGAACAGGTTCATAAGTAGAAGCTCAGACAAGTGCAAACCTTTCTTCAAATTAATGAAGAAAGCCACAGACTTTCTTTGGACAAAGGAGTCTGAAGAAGCATTAGCCGATCTGAAGAAGTACCTGACCACAGCTCCAGTTCTTTCGAATCCAGAACCTGGGGAGGAGCTGTTCCTGTACTTAGCAATTTCAGAACATGCGATAAGTGCAGTACTAATCCGAGAAGAAAAAGGGGAGTAAAGGGCTGTTTACTATGTGAGCAAAACCTTAGCCGATGCAGAAACAAGGTACCTACCTTTAGAGAAATTGGCACTGGCTCTAGTAATGGCTTCAAAGAAGTTGAACCATTACTACCAGGCCCATAAAATTGTGGTACTAACAGAGCATCCATTAAAGTCCCTATTGCAGCAGGGAGACTTAACAAGAAGAATAGCCAGATGGGCAGTCGCCCTAGGCCAGTATGATCTAGAGTACAGGCCTAGAACTATAATCAAAGGCCAGGTTTTGGCCGACTTCGTGGCCGAGTTCACGGCAGAGTTCATCGAACATCAGGCTCCGTTGAGCCAAGACAGACAATGTCCAAACAAGCAAGCAGAAGCCCAGCCAAAGACTAAAGAACAAAGGAAAGAAGAGAAACCCAGACCCTGCAACATTTACATCGGCGACTCCTTTCAACTATTCGGTGATGGGAGTTCAAACTGACAAGAAGCGGGGGCAAGAGTAGTATTGATATCTCCAGATGGAGAAATATTAGAACAGTCCATTCGATTGGGGTTCAAGGCCTCAAACAATGAGGTAGAATATGAAGCATTAATTGCAGGATTGAAGCTAGCAGCAACAGTACAAGCATATGAGGTAATAGTTTTTTGTGATTCACAATTGATAGTTAACCAGACAACGGGCGAGTTTGCAGCCCGAGATGAAAGAATGTTGGCCTATGCAAAGGAGGTCATCGAGGTTAGCGACCTTATTCGAAGCTGAGCTGCTTCAAGTCAGCCGAGATGATAACAACCATGCTGATGCATTGGCCAACCTAGCTAGTGCAATACAACCAGGAAAATCAAGGACAATAATGATTGAATACTTGTCGGGCCCGAGCATTGAACAAGTAATCACAGAGCATGAAGCAATGCGTGTAGACATGGGACCAAGCTGGATGGACGTAATTGTTGCATTCCTAAAAGAAGGAAAGCTGCCATATGACCACAAGGAGGCACACAAGATCAGATTGAAGTCGATAAGATTCAGTCTGACAGCAGAAGGACATCTCTACAGAAGGTCCTTCACTGGACCCCTCTTAAGGTGTGTACACCCTCTACAGGTTGAAGATTTTTTATATGAAATTCATGAAGGAATTTGTGGAAGTCACACTGGGGGCTGATCACTAGCTCACAGGGCCATTACCCAGGGGTATTGGTGGCCCTACATGCAAAAAGATGCAGAAGCCTACGTGAAGAAGTGTGAACAATGCCAAAGGTTTGCACCTTTGATACACCAGCCAGTTGCTGACCTAAACCCTATATCCAGTCCTTGGCCATTTGCCCAATAGGGCATGGATCTCGTTGGACAATTGCCCCAAGCAACTGGGCAAAGGAAGTACCTGCTGGTAGCAACAGATTACTTCACAAAGTGGATAGAAGCAGAACCTCTTGCCAAGATCTGAGATGTGGATGTCAAGAACTTTATATAGAGAAACATCATCACCTGATTTGGGATTCCAAGAGCAATTGTTGCAGACAATGGGACTCAATTTGACAGTAAGCTGATCAAAAACTTCTGTGCAAAGTTCAAGATCAAGAACTACTTTTCAACCCTAACTTTTCTACAAAGCAATGGACAAGCAGAAGCATCCAACAAAGTAATTCTGGATGGGATAAAAAAGAGGCTGCAAGCAGCAAAAGGGAAGTGGGTAGACGAATTGCCCAATGTACTTTGGGCATATCGGACTATGCCGAGAAGATCAATAGGGGAATCCCCTTTTGCCACGGCTTATGGCACAGAAGCAGTCATTCCATTGGAGGTCGGCATCCCAGGGATCAGAACCTAGGGAGTTGAGAACGGGACTAATGATGTACTCTTAGCCCGAGATCTAGATCTTCTAGAAGAAAGAATAAAGAAAGCTGCAATACAGCTTGCAGCATACCAGCAACAGCTTGCTAGAGCCTATAACAAGAAGGTTAATCCAAGGGAATTTCAAGTCGGCGACCTAGTCCTGAGAAAAGTCGTCGGCAACAAGAAGGATCCCAGGGAGGGCAAGCTTGGCCCAAACTGGGAAGGACCCTACAGAATCACTTCAGTATTGGGCAATGGGGCATATCGGCTTGACGATAATGAGGGCAAAGCATTGCCAAGACCCTGGAACACTTGTAATTTAAAATTCTTCTATCATTAGTTGTTTCTTGTTTTTTTTTTTACCGACGACATCAATAAAATCTTAGCAGAATTCTTCAATACTCATGACTGATAAAGATGCATAATGTGGAAGACATAAATAATGAGAACCCAAGTGGAACTCAGGTTCACATTAGGGGGCAGAGAGTTATAAATAATGTTTAACACTTGTTGAAATTTGTAGCAATTTACAAGTTGAAGTTAAACCGAGATCATTGTTTAAGACTTGTTGAAATTTGTAGCAATTTACAAGTTGAAGTTAAATTGAGATCATTGTTTAACACTTGTTGAAATTTGTAGCAATTTACAAGTTGAAGTTAAACCGAGATCATTGTTTAACACTTGTTGAAATTTGTAGCAATTTACAAGTTAAAGTTAAACCAGGATCATTGTTTAAACACTTGTTGAAATTTTTAGCAATTTACAAGTTACCCCGAGATCATTGTTAACTGGGATAGGTCACCCCGAGAAGGTTGCTCAAAGACGGAAGAGTATATTAGAGACATGCAGAATATTCTAAGTATAGAATAATGCAAAAGCAACAAAGAGAAGATAAAGATTCAAGCATTCAAGAGAAGGAAAGTTGAAATTCAAAGAACAAAGAGGCATGTCGGCCATATGCAGAGCTTACATTGTTTGAAAAACAAAAAGTACAAGAGTACAAAAGACAAAAGAAGAAAAACATGAAAATTAAGGTTCCTCAGCATTAACAGCAACTTGGGGTAAGACCTCGGAAGGCTGTTGAGAAGCCACCTCGGCCGCCTTTTCCTCAGCAAGCTCGGCATCGATTTGGGCAAGGGTTTCATCAATACTTTTGTCGGCTAGAGGAATGTTGGATGATGCCTGCTCAAGGGTAGCTTTCTTGGGAACCTCCTCAACTTCCTCATCTTGAGTCAAGTCAAGGACTTGCTCATTTTGAGGAAGGGACTTGGCCCCAGCAGCCTCCTTGGACTTTCTCACCAAGGCCTTATCCTCATCTTCATCCTCAGTATCAGATTCACTAGGAGGTGGAGTTGGAGGAAATGGCAGGGGAATGGCATTAACGTTCCTCAAGAAGGAGTCTTCAGGGACATCAAGTTTTTTTAGCAAAGTCATCCAAGCAAGGGAGAAACCCTTGTTGTATGCTTGCCTGACTTGCTTTTCATAAGCCTCTGTCACATTGGCCATGCCCTGAGCATACGCCTTTTCATCGGCATCTTTTATTTCGGCTTCCTTGGTGGCCAGGGCATCTTGAAGCTCCCTCTGGGCCTGGGCCACTTTGTCCTCAGCCTCTTTCAGCTGGGCTTGAAGAACTTTGTTTATGGCCTCAGTGGCACCGACCTTCTCTTCAGCCTCATCCTTCTCTTTAATGGCGACCTCGGCCTGGTCTTCCAAAGTCTTCATCTTTGACTGCAGGCTCTTGTTGGTTTTTTGAAGTGTGGCAACCTCCCTCTTCTTCTCAGCTAGCCTTTCGCGGTTCTTAAAAGATTGCATTGAGAAAGAATGGGCATGCTAGATGGCCTGAAAATAAACAGAAGTATCAGAAAATATTCTAAGTATGAAATAAAGCAGAAGAAAGAAAAAGTACCAAGCAAACAACACTTACTTGAACAAAGCGTTGAAGTATGAGAGCGTAGTTCTCATACTCACTGAATTCGGCGTTTCGTTCCAAGTCGCCTGGAAGAAGTAGTGCAGTACTAAGTGCAATGCCGACATTTATATCATCGGTGCTATCACTAGCCATTACAGGCTTATCTTCCAAAGTGATTTCAGGGGCCCAGGGGGCATCTGGCTTCTTAGACCCCGAGGTCGTTGCAGATGACCTCAGCCTCTTGGACTTGGTAGATTCAGAGGGAAGTGTTTCAGCAGACCTCTTCATAGGGACAGAGTTAGCCTTTTCACTTGGAGCCAACTTGGAAATTGGCAAAGTGTCTTCAGTCTCAACCTGAGCCACTTTGGCCTTTAGTTGAGCCTTCTTAACTCTGTTAAACTACGTGGAGGCAGGGCTTGAGTTGATCGAGCATCAACATCGGTTGGAATATTGGCTAGGAGATCTTTGGCAACTGGTTTTGCACGGCCCATCTCGGCAGCAAGGACAAGTCGTCGCCGATGTTTTCTTTGGGATATTGAAATCAGGTATTGAGTCGAGGTTGATGGTTGATTAGCTGGATCAAATGTTAATCCTTGATCCGTCCGAGATGTAGACGCAGTTTGTGGAGTCGTGGCAGAAGGAGGAGATAAGCTCTTCTTCTTTTTTCTCATGGGAACGTCGGGAAGAGCTGATTTGTATGTCGGAATGAAATTAAGAAGTAGAGGCGTCTTCCACTTTTGGACTGGCAAGTCCAAGAGTTTCTTCAAATCTTGGCTGAGAATAAAAGATTGGCGAAAGTTCTTTGGTGGCTGACGGAGAGTTGTAGGGGAAAACAAACATTAGAAACAAGTAAAGTATTAAAGACTTGAAAAGAAACAACCAAGTATTAACACTGAGCTCTTACCCTTGCCCTCTAAAATTGATCGAGGAAGAGGGTAGAGATGAAGATCCTCATCTGGAGCAAACTCATAATTTCCTGAGGTAATGAAGTAATCGTCTCCAGCCCCCTTGTTGGAGTCTGGGAGGTCGGCTACGATTTTGAACTCTGTGGACCTCGGCTTAAGATAATAAATATAGCCTTTTTCTTTCAAGTTAAGGCTACACATGGTATAGCAGTATTGAATATCGGCTAAGGTAATCCTAGCGTTTTCCTGTTTAGCTAAGGCTATGATACCGTTGATCACTCGATAAGAATTGATAGCAAGTTGTATGGGGTTTAACTTATAATAATGGAGAATCTTGCGAAATAGGATGTTGAGTGGAAGCCGAAGTCCACACTCAATAAAGGCAACTACAGGGAAGGGCATGGAGTTGTCAGTAGGCATGATGGAGTCATCATCCCCAGCCAACCTCAGATGGACGTCGGCTGGGATTTCAAACTCCTGTCTAAAGTATTCTAGTTTAGATGGGGTGTTTACCCTATGTTTCCACATACCCATGATATTGGCTTAATCAATGAGGCTAGGTTTCAGAAGATGTTTTGAAATGGTTATTGGGACCTCGGCAAACGTTTAGGTAAGTGCAGGTTTCAGTTTTCTCCTAAAGTATGGGTTCTACAGACAAATCCCAAACCTAAGTCTATGGAAACAAAGATTAAAAGCACGAATCTGGAAAAGACACAAAAAACAGAAAACAAGAATGAGTTTCAGAATCAAGAACAAAGGTGGGCTATCAAGAACATAGAAAGTACAAGGGGTACAAGGTCAAGAACAGTGGAAAACATGCAAGAAAGAGGTGAACAATACACATTCAAAACATGGGCAAAAGCAAAGCCATTGAATAAATGCATTCAGATATATAATTCGCAAAATCAAAAGTTGAATAGAACAGTAATGGCAACAAATGATGAAGAGCATCAAGGAATTAAAAACAAGAGGAACAAAGGCTTACCAGAAAACGTGAAGTCGGTGAGAGGATCGCCGAAGTCAGGCGACGGTTACAGAAGTAACAGAGCGGCGAGAGCTTCACCAGAATGAAGGGAGGCAGGCAGTTACAGAACTCGAAGCAGGAACAATGGCGGATTCAGGAAGAAAGGCAAGAGAGAGAAAGAACTCGATAGTGCAAAGTGAAGAAACGAAAAAAAGGGAAATGTTTTGATTAAACTTGAAACGGCGGCAAAAATCATTAATGAAAACCTAGAAGAATGTATACCTTAGACGGCGTACGTGAGAAATAAAACGTCTTACAGATGCGTGTCTGGTACGATCTAGTAAGAAAAAGACGTGTGGCTGGAAGCGGTTGAAATGTTACGAGTAAGACAGCTCATACGCATGAGGGAGCTCTTGGAGTTCTCGATCTTTTAGAAGACATGTCGGCCTATGATGATGATTTCGGCTGAGATTCTTTAAGCCGACGCACTGGAAGGAAGTACCGATGTAGGTTCCATCACCTCAAAATGCCGAGGTAATAGAACCTAGGGGGCAGTTGTGGAGATATATTTTTTGAGTACCAACACGTGGCAAGGTGACGCCGACGTGTCAGCCGAGGTGCCACTTGTCCAGGTCGTTATGCCGAGGTGATCTCGGTGTTGCCGAGGTTGTCTCCGAAGATGTCAGAATCCGAGATAAGCGGATAAGGGACAAGAGTCCTAAAATGAAAAAAGACTTCAAGATGGATAAGGATAGTATTCTTAGGGAGTCTATCCTTATCTCTTGTAGAGTCCAAAGTAAGCACTGAATGGGAGTCCAGAGAAGTCAAGCTTCTGGTGGGACTAGGATTGAGTAAACTATAAAAGAGAGGCACCCCCGTGGGTCTAAGGTACGCAATTTACGCTTTGAACAGTGAATTTAGCACTTGATTATCTTTGAGAGATACACTGATTTAATCGTCGGAGTGCCCCCGGGTGGAAGAACCACCTTAGGAATCTTCTCTTCACAGGAGTTAGCTGTGTGTCATCTATTACGCCATTCTCTCCGTGATCACTGAGTTGGCAGTGTGATCGGAAAAATTCTCACACACATTAGAAAGTATATCTTTTACTTTGAGAAACAAGCATGATAACCAAAAAGACAAAAAAGAAAAAAAAAACACTAATTCCCTGAGTTTTGCAAACGATACAGTAGAAGATAAAATAGATGTAGTTAGGCTAGCACATATAACGAAACTAGATAGCATGCCAACAACAATAATGATATACAATGTTATATTGGTCTCACCAAGAAAAAAACATTGAACTCAGTGGTATCCATCATGACTTTGCAGGTCATACCTGTTTTAGTATAGAATAATGTGGCCTAACTACTAGAGACAACATATATAGATATTAGTACTCTTCATGTCAAAGCAACTAGTAACCAGAGGAAGTGTCAAATTTAATCTAGAAGATAAAATCCGTAAGTACTTTGATCATAACAGTAGATAATGCAGTTCTCATCTCTCATATCCAAAACTATGCCCAGTCCACAAAAGGATAAACATTGGTAAAGTCGAATGCTCATGTTCTTCAAACCCCATCCAATAAATTTCAAAACGGGTGTCCAAAAGATTAAAACTTCGCATAATTTTTTCCCAGCAATTAGGAAAAAGCAGTTCAAAAAGAGGTAAATTTCATGCTTTGGAAGTTCATATATACAACACCAACACATATAAGAGCATTGGAACTCAACCAAGGAACTTGATTTCAATTGAAACCTCAATCATTTGTTTAGGTGGAATCAACTTGAGAAATCTAATGCATCAATAACATTACAATGGATGCTCAATTATAATTACAAAAGCTCAAAGTAGACTGGGATTTAAGAGATTTTAAATATGAAGGCAGAATATAAAAATTTAAATACAATAAATGTTAGGATTAAAACACACCTAGAAAATGATCAACAAGCAATCACACACACACAAATGAGACACAAATATTTACGTGGTTCGGCCTAATGCCTAAGTCCACGGGAGAAAGAGAGAAAGCTTCACTATGATCAAAACAAATACAAAAACAGAGGAAGAGGAGTCTCACTCTCTCAACTCAACTCATAGATCATACACTTCTCATAACTCTCTCTCTTCTTCACTCTTGATCTCTGTCATTGCAATCTCAGCTCACAGCTCTTCTCATTTATACACAAACGGGAGAGCTACTTGCCAACAACCAACCACCAAAATAAATGGAGAGCTATCAATACAGCCACCCTACAAGGGGATAGCTCGACTGAATGTTTCCAAAATCTCTAGCCCAAATTTGCAACTTTCATTCTTGACTTCCACACACAAAAAAAAAAAATAAATAAATAAATAAATAACTTCACATAGTGTAGATTCAACAATTCTCCTCCTCCACACCTATGAGGAGTAGGATCCTTACTAGAAGTTCATCCTAGCAATGTCCCTACACACTTCGAGTTTGTCTCTCGAGACCACCTTTGTAAGCATGTCGGCTAGATTATTATCTATGTGGATCTTGACCAGTTTCAACAACTGTTTCTCCATCACTTCACGTATTCAATGATACTGAACATCAATGTGCTTCGTGTGAGAATGGTACATAGAATTCTTGCTCAGGTCTATGGCACTCTGGTTATCACAATTACTGTGAGCTTTTCCTGCTCTAGTCCAAGTTCTTGGAGAAATCGCTTCAACCACAACATCTCTTTCCCAGCTTCCGCTGCGGCAATATACTCTACCTCGGTTGTGGATAAAGCAACACATTTTTGCAGCTTGGATTGCCAAGACACAGCTCCCCCTGCGAAAGTGAACATAAATCCTGATGTAGATTTCCTACCATCAAGATCGCCTGCCATATCTGAATTAGTATAGCCTTCTAAGACTGGTTTTACTCCTTTAAAGCACAGACACATTTTAGATGTATCCTTAAGGTACCTCAGAATCCACTTGACTGCTTTCCAATACTCTTTCCCTGGATTGGAAAGGAATTTGCTCACAACTCCAACAGCATGAGCAATATCTGGTCGGTTAGATACCATTGCATACATTAAACTCCTCATGGCAGATGAGTAGGGAATTGCCTCCATCTCTTCTCTTTCTTTTGTAGAAAAGGGACAAGAACTCTTGCTCAACTTGAAATGATTAGCTAGAGGAGTACTGATTGGCTAGGCATTTTTCATGTTGAACTTTTCAAGCACTCGTTCAATTCTCCTGTGATAACCACAATTTCTTGGCTTTCTTGTCACGTATAATTTTCATACCCAAAATTTGTTATGTAGCGTCTAGGTCCTTCATGTCAAAGAACTGTGATAACTCCTTCTTTAGTGATCTGATTGTTGTGGCATCCTGTCCAACAATTAGCATGTCATCAACATAGAGTAGGAGTATGATGAATTTTTCACCGAGAAATTTCCTGACATATACACACTGGTCTGCAGCAGTACTCTTATACTCATGACTCACCATGAATGAGTCAAACTTCTTGTACCACTGTCTCGGCGCTTGTTTGAGGCCGTAGAGACTCTTCTTCAATCTACAGACTAAGTTTTCTTTCCTTTTTACTTTAAAACCTTCTGGTTTCTCTATGTAAATTTCTTCCTCCAAATTACCATGGAGAAATGCCTTCTTCACATTCATTTGTTCGAGTTTCAAATTCAAATTGGCCATTAGTCTCAAAACTATTCGAATGGATGTCATTTTCACAACTGGCGAGAAGATTTCATCAAAATCAATACCTTTCTTCTGCCCAAAACCTTTGACAACCAATCGAGCCTTATACTTGACTAGCTTTCCACTCCCATCTTTCTTCAACTTGAACACCCATTTGTTCTTCAGTGCTTTTCGACCTTGGGGAAGTTTTACCAAATCATAAGTCTGATTTTTCTGTAAACACTACATCTCTTCTTGCATAGCTTGCTACCAGCTACTTTTCTCCTTATGATTCTGAACTTCTTAAAAACTTTCTGGCTCCCCCTCATCAAGAAGCAAAATATACTCAGAAGCAGGGTATTTTGATAATGGCTTAGGCTCTCTTGTTGATCTTCGTAACTGTGGACCAACAGTTTCTGGCAAAGGGGGTTGTGGCTCTCCCTGCTCAACACTCTCTTCTTCTGAAAATCCATCATGCACCTCTACATCATTGGTTGCATGTTGCGGTAGCTCTTCTTCATCAGTGGCATGCTATGATGGCACAAGATTCAAAATAATTTCTGAAACATCATCAACTTTGGGTTTGACTGGTTGCCTAAAGTCTTCTAAGGTCTGGCCTTCTTGAAACGCCACATCTCGACTTCGAATGACGTTTTTATTTTGCGGATCCCACAATCTGTATCCAAATTCTTCATCTCCATAGCCAATAAAAATGTATGGAGTAGCTTTATCATCCAGTTTCTGCCTATGCCCCTTCGATACATGTGCAAATGCTTTGCACCCGAACACTCTCAAGTGAGAGTAAGAAATCTTTCTTCCAGACCATACCTTTTCTGGAATCTCAAAATTTAGTGGAACTGATGGCGATCTGTTGATCAAATAGCAAGCAACACGAACAACTTCTCTTTAAAATGGCTTTGGCAGCTTTACTATTTTGAGCATACATCTGACCTTGTCCACAATGGTCCGGTTCATTCTCTCGGCTACACCATCGTGTTGTGGGGTTCTAGGAACAATCTTGTCATGCTAGATGCCGCAAATAGCACAATAGGCTTCAAACTTGTTTGACGTGTAGTCGCCTCCATTGTCTGTTCGAAGACACTTCAGGTTCTTTCCGGTCTCTCTTTCCACCATAGTATGGAATGCTTGAAAATGCTGGAACACCTCAGCTTTGGTCTTTAGGACATAAACCCATACTTTCTGTGATGCATCATCAATAAACGTGTAACAACTCCAACCTATGATTAACTGTTAAACCATGATTAAGGATGCCTAATAAGTAATTAAGAGGAAATTCTACATTAATTGCATGTGTGTTGCATTATTTGTGTTTCTATGTGTTTATCATAGAAATATCTGTTCGTGTTTTCATTTTGTTTTGAGAATTGACGACCTTATCAGCATCCGATCATGAAATTGACTTGATTTTTGTGTTACATGGGATTTTTAAAAATTTATGGTGGGTTTAATTGAAATTCGATTCGGGACGAATTAATTAGAATTAATAATACCCATTTGCTTAGTTTAAGCCCAGTGTATTAAGCCTTCATAATTGGGCCTATATGAGACTTCAAGACTACACTTTACATTCTCATTTTCTTCCTCAAGCTTCCAACATGAGAGAGAGAAAGAGAGAGAGTTAGAGTGAGAGAGAGTTGAATTCAAGAAGGAAATGAAGGAATTGCTAGGGAATTGAAGGGCAATTGGAGAATTAAGTTAGAACTCACTAAGAATTCAAGGAATTGAGAACTTTAGATAAGATTTTCATTCCTTAAGTTTATGTTTGACTCCTCCATACAAGAATTCAAGAAAAGTTAGAGATGTAGAAAAATGATTGAGCTAGAATTGATGAATTGAAGCCATACCATGCATGTATGTACTTCCATCACATCTTTGGGTTGAATTTCAAGTAATTCTCACATGCATGTACCAAGTCTATCTTAGTTTTGAGAATTCATCTTGTTTTCTAGCAAATTGCCTCATTTGATCATGATTTGGAAGCTTTGAAGTCAAGAACTTCTATGCATGTCATTCTTTCAACATTTCAAGTTTGAGTTTGAACAATTCACATGCTTTTGGGTCTTGATTTTACAAAATTGCTTTCATTTCAAAAAGCTTTATATGTTATATATATGTTTTCTCAACTTTAGGCTTGAAAGGTTAAGGTTGGGTTTTGAAGCTTGGAGGTGAATCTGAAAATTCTAGAATTCAACCTCACTGCTTGAGCTATAGATCCTGCGCTCGAGCAACCATCTTTGTTTTTGCACCTCCGCTCGAGCGGCCAAAAGTTGGCTTGAGGGTAAATTGCATGCTCCCAGAAGTTTTCATGTTTTGCAGACCGCTCGAGCGACAAGATTTGCACTTGAGCAAAGACCTCAGTCTCATGCTCGAGCGACCGTCGAGCATGCGTCAAGTAGAAAAATCAAGCAACCAGTACTTTTGCAAAGATGCAGACTGCTTGAGCGACCGAAGTTGCACTCGAGTGACCACTCACATTTTTGAGCCTTCGCTCAAGTGAAGGAAGTTGCGCTCGAGCGAGGCCCCTGCTTTCAACATTGTGACTCAGTGTTTTCAAGTGCATTTTGGTATCCTCATTGCATCCTAGGCATTCCTAGGCCATAATTAAGACACAATAATGAGGATAAAACTTAGAAACACACTAAGAATGAAATGAAATAAGTTAAAGACAATCCAAGTATGTGTTTCAGTATATGTATCTGTCATGTTTGTGTAGGTCACGCGCCGTGAGTTGTTGATCCATTGGTTTGAAATTAAGCTATATGTGAAGCTATCTGTGAGTAATAACTTAGTAAAGCTATATTCAATCTTATTTATTTTCTATATGATGAAACAAGATCTGTTTTATGAAATGTTCTCAATTTTCTAGATGCTATGCTTGATATGAATGAATGATTGTCTAACTTTCTTTGACATGTAATTGTGGTATCCTTAGTAGAGGCCCTCGCCCAGAGGACATAGTATTGTGGCTTATGGTCATGAGGCCCTCGCCCGAGGGAATAATACCGTGGCCAGGCCCTTGCCCAAGGGAATAATACTATGGCCTGTATATGAGATATGTTACCTGGTACTGGAGGTTCCATTATGGAACTTGACATGCTTGACCAAAGAGATATGATAATGTTAATGGATATCCCACGCAAGATTTGAATATGACTATGACTCCATTTCTGATACAAAGATACCTATGTTTCTGTTTTGATAAGAGAATTGAAATCTAAATCTGTTACGGACATCATTCATTAAAATCTTTACTTTGTTATTATTCACTAGGCTCCAGCTCACTCTATTATTTATGTATGTAGGTAACCAGGCGCGTAACTAGGCTCAGAGTTGATAACCTGGCGTTTTAGTCGTGTCAGCCAGTTATCGTGCCTCTTGAGGAGGTTCCCTTTTGTGACACACATGTTTGAAGCTTGTTTTCTGTTGGTCTATAAACAAGCTTTTTGCTTATGTATATATTGGGCCAAGTCCCCTTTTGTTACATCTGTTTGAGTGTGACATGAATTACTGTATCTATGATGTCACGCCTAAGTATATAAAGTTTTTTTTTTTTTTTTACTTTCCGTCCCATGTATGTCTACACAGCTCAATGGACTATGTATTTTATATATTGGCTTCTGCAACCCCTTACATTATATGTTATTCTGTTCAGAGGCCGTCGATAATCCGAGGATTACTAGCCGGTTACGACACTAAACCTATAGGGGCAGGTTTGGGTTGTGTCAAAACGTCAGGAAGTATTTTTTGCCACCCAAAGATTCCACTTCTATGGGACCGCATACATCAAAGTATACTCTGCTCAATAACTCCAATTGTCTTCTGATGATGAGTGGAAAGCAACTCTATCATGCTTCCCAAATAAGTAGTTGTCGTAAGGATTCAATTTCGTATCTTTAGCAAAGGGAATAAGATACTTCTTTGCTAGAATCTGCAACCCTTTTTCACTCATGTGACCTAGTCTTTTGTGCCACAAATTTGGTGATGCTTCATATTCTGCTGTGCTAAGGCTATCTGAAATCACATTCACATGAGTCTTGTACAACGTATCAGTTGCTTGTCCTTTGGCTACCACCAGAGATCCCTTCTTTAATTTCCATATGCCTTTGCCGAAGTAGTTCTCATAGCCTTATCAATCTAAGGCTATCCTTAAAATAAGATTCAGGCGTAAATTGGAAACATGCCTGACATCTTTCAACACCATTGTGCACCCAACTTTGGTTTGGATGCGAACATCACTGATTCCCACAATCTTTGAAAAACTGGAGTTACCCATCTTCATTGTACCAAAATCTCCAGCTTGGTACATACTGAAGAACTCCTTCCGAGGAGTAACGTGGTAGGAAGCTGTTGTATTTACCACCCATTGGGTGTCGTTATCTGACATATGGAGGCATTCTTTTTCTTCAACAGAGAATAATGTAATATCCTCTGAGACAATAACTGCAGTATTCCTATCTTCGGTCTTTGGCTGTCTATTGCCTTGTTTTTTGTTCTCCGTTCAAGGCATAACAATATTTCTTTATGTGACCCTCTTGGCCACAATAGTAACACTTGAACCTTGGCCGGCTCGTACCTTCTCTGGACTTCCCTCTGTCTTGTGATTTTCCTCTGCTGCGTTCTCTACTTTTTCATTTTCCTTTACCTTTGCCTCTACCTTTATTTTCTATGACGAGGGCATGGAACTGATCTCCACCAATGTCTTTCTTTCTTGTCTCTTCACTAAATAAAGCATCAGTGACCATGTTCGTGATCAGTCTTCCTCCTGGTGCAGAGTTGCTAAGGGACACCACTAACGTCTCCCAACTATCTAGCAAGGAGCTAAGCAGCAATAGGGCCTACATCTCATCATCCAACTCCATTTTGACAATTACTAGTTGGTTCACCAGATTTTGGAACTCATTGGTGTATTCTGCAACAGAGACCCTGCTTTTCAGCTTCAAATTTACAAGTCTTCTCATTAGGAGGGCTTTATTTCGAGCAGTCTTCGACTGGTACATGCCTTCCAATTTTGTCCAAAGAGCATAGGCATCAGTCTCTTAGGCGACATGGTGGAAGACACTATGATCAATCCATTGTCTGATCTGACCAATGGTCTTTTGGTTCTTCCGCTTCCAATCTTCATCCTTCTCCGCAGATGGTTTAACTCCATTAAGCTCAATGGGGTCAAACAAATCTTGACAGTATAAGATATCTTCCATTATGGGCTTCCAAACTGCATAGTTGGAAGCATTCAGCTTGATTATGGATCCCAAAGTCGATGTTGATTCCTTCATCAATAATTGTCTCTATAGAAAACGATCTTTTCTCGAAAAATCGATCATTGCTGAGTCCTGACCGTCAAATTAGTCGAAAAAGCACTTCGAAATGCCAAAAAAAATAAATTCTAATTTTTGAAATCTAATTTGCAAAATTTGACCATACAGATGTGTTCGGAATATTCCAAATAGTTGAAAAGCGATATTGGATCGTCAAAAATGGACTTAGAATGGCTCGGATCAAGCCAGAACAGGATAAATGGTTCAGATCAGCGAAATTTGGTATGCTTGAGAAGCACCAGCTAATTCCTTTGATCTAGCTAGTGTTAGGTTGACGTCAGCAGTGGTGGCGTGGCTTGGCCAGTAACTCGGTTAATAGCTTGGTCAATGCGGTTCAACTTTGGTCAATGGCTCTAGTCAATGGCTTGGGCGGCTCGGTTTTGGCTCGGCTCTAGTGGATTTAAAAAAAAAAAAAAAAGATTTGTTGCCAAGGAGTTTTGAACTCCTGACTTCCAGCACCAACACCTGGGCTTTAGCCACTTTGCCAACACAAGACTTGTGTATATTTTCACAAATAAATATTTATTACACAAAGGACTGAAGGGTCATCTTCAACTTCAGCTTCCTCGTCGGGTTGAACTTTCTGGCAATCCTCCAACGAGTCTCCAGCGACGCGCGTAAGGGTGCGTGGATAATCTTCTTGGATTGATTTTTCTGGGTTTGGAATGCTTTCGTCGAGACAGTCCTTCTAGTGTACTCAAAGCGTGATTTCGAGCAACTCGAAAAACTTCAATTTCGAAGAAAAACACCTTTTTTTTTCTTTCTTGAAACTCGTTCAACTTGGCTTTGATACCACTTGTTAGGATTAAAACACACCCAAAAAATGATCAACAAGCAATCACACACACTTTGAGACATAAATATTTACGTGGTTCGGTCCAGTGCCTACGTCCACGGGAAAAAGAGAGAAAGCTTCACTATGATCAAAACAAATACAAAAACAGAGGAGTCTCACTCTCTCAACTCAACTCAACTCACAGATCACACTTCTCACAACTCTCTCTTTTCTTCACTCTTGATCTCTCTCATTGCATTCTCAGCTCACAGCTCTTCCCATTTATACACAAACGGGAGAGCTGCTTGCCAATAACCAACCACCAAAATAAATGGAGAGCTATCAATACAGCCATTCTACAAGGGGATAGCTCGACTGAATGTCTCCAAAATCTCTAGCCCAAATCTGCAACCTCCATTCTTGACTTCCACACACAAAAATAAATAAATAAATAAATAACTTCACATGGTGTGGATTCAACAATAAAAGGTTACTAAGACGCATTAGATAGGACAAGTAAACTAAATATGCACTCAAGCCGTGAGAGAGAGAGAGAGAGAGAGAGAGAGAGAGAGAGGGGCCAATGTTTAATAATAAATGTGAGAGTTTCGCTCAAGTGAACTAAATAAGCCAATAATAAGCTTGGGCGTTTGGCCAATAATTTAAAAATAAACTCATTATTGTCATCGACACAATTTCCATTAGACACAGACAAAGATTGCGGGTATATCTTGATCATTGGCATAGTAAAAAATGTAGAACTAACATCCAACAAAGCCATGAACACCAACTAGTTTACTAACCTCTTGTGTGCCACTGCCACCTCAACTCTTTTGGGCTCACCCATTTGAGCCCCCTCTCTCTCATTTACAAAACCTATCTCCTTCACGTCTTTTGGTTTCCTCTCTCACACAAAATAGAACCCAACTCTCAAAGCATAACAAAATCAGAAGTCACCATATGAATGTAATGACTGGGAAAAATTTAAGCTTTTATTCAACGTAATCAAGCACTAATTAAGTTTAATTAGTTATAATTATGTCCATGAGTTTCCCTAATCATTTTAGTTTAGAACCTATCCTTTAATTTTCTGTGCATTTGTGTGCCTTATTTTACATGCACGTAGACCTAATCTGATTTGAGATTTGAAAGACAGACTCTCTGGGCCCAAAAATTATTAAATATGTGTTGACTATGTGTATTTTATTATTATTAGTTGATCCTGCCAATTTCGTGAAATTCTAGTACATAAATCGCACATTTTCTATGTCCAAAACTACATAGTTTTTAGGTAGCGTTTTGGGGGAAGCACAAAACCCTTGAAACTAAGCAAATATAATGTTTTTTTTGGGATCCTAGAGGAATAGCTGAACCTCTTTCTCTTTCTTTTCTCTCCCCTTTATCATCTTTACCTCAAATAATATATACAAACACTTGCACCTTCTTTCCCATTCACCATTTGAGAAATGTAGACACATGGGCCATTTGACCACATTGTTATATTTACATATATAATATATGAAAAGTGATTGAGACCCCCTCCAATCACCACCCCTCACACATATGTGACGGTTGGTGATTGGAGGAGAAGGAAAAAAAGAAAAGAAAGAAAAGCTAGTCAATCGGAGAGAGAAGGGGTCAAGGGGTGGGGGAAAAGGGGGTCCGAATCATTTTTCATAATTATATATATATATATACATGAACCTGATTTTTGAATCTAGGGTGAGGACTTGAAGAATTTTTAACATTCAATCTTAGCCATTAGTTACAACTTTGGTTAAGGGTTAACCTAGGGCTAGTTTAGGTTAGGGTTGTTGGGGTTTGAGTTAGATAGAAGCCCTCATTCAGCCACTTCATTCCCATCCTTAAAGTAAAGTTCTAAAGCCTAAAAATACAAGAACACTCTCTCTTCTCTCTCTAAATCTCTCCTCTATAGAATTGTAACTTTACAAAATGAAGCATGACACATAAATTTAGCAATATACACACACATATACTTCCATCAATTCAAACTAAAGTAGAGAGAGAGAGAGAGAGAGAGAGAGAGAGAGAGAGAGAGAGAGAAGGAATATCACAAAGAGGGGAAGAGGAAAGGAAGTCATGGTGGTCCGGTGAAGAAGAAGAAGAAAACACTTACCATTACTCCTATAAATAAATTTACACAAATAAATAGAGGAAAATGATATTTTTATACAAGAATAACGGTAAATTATAAAGGTTTGCTTCAAATATAAATCGTGTTTGTGATTTAAAAAAATTATATTTAGTTGCTTGAAGTTTATAATTTGATAATAAATGTCCTTTTATTCATAAATTATCATTTCAATTACTAACTTTTAATGAAATCAGAATTATATTTTAATTAATAATTTATATAATTTTATTATTATATATGAGAGCAATTAAAAAATTTACTTTTTTAATTAATTCTATTAAATAAAAAAATCTGACAATAAAATATTTATAAATCACAAAAAATAATTCGTATTTTAAACAAATTTCAGAGAGTTTATTTGCGATTTATCCTAAAAATAATGTGATAATTAAATGAATGTCAATAAATTCTTTGTTTAGGCTAAAAAACTCATCAAGTAATTATGTAGTATACTCTTTTTTTTTTTTGGTAAGAATTTTATGTTGTATATCATCATCACTCATGATAAATAAAATAAATATTTAAAACTTACTCAAAGTTAATTTATTATAGAAAGAAGTTAAATTTAAACATATATCGAAACTCGTGAGGTTATTAAACTAAGGCTCTGTTTGGTTGTGATTTGTAATCAATTTTCTACACGTGTGTTTGAGTATGATATTTGGTTATGGTTTTGAAATCAATTTTCTACACTCTCTGCAGAGAACTCTGATGCACATGTTGTGTTTTTTGTCAAAATTTTGCCTGAGGAAGTCCACCTGAAAGACCACCTGGATGTCCACCAGGATGTCCTTGGGGACATCCACCCGGATGTCCTCTGAATTTCAGATTTATTTATTTTTATTTTTATTTTTATTTTTATTTTTATTTTTATTTTTTTTGCAATTGATTTACATAATCGGGAAAAATATTTTATGTGTTTTAAAATAATTTTGAGTTGTATGTTTAGTTATGAGTTGTAAATTTTTGTATTACATATCAAATGTCACATCAACAATTCTCCACTCAAATCAAACCTCTTTTCCAAAACTATTTTCAAAATTCTTTACCAAACAAATTTTCTACACTCAAATCATAATTCTACAACACACAAACTCAAAATACAACTCATACTCTCAAATCACATTTACGAAACACAACCAAACGCATGCTAAATTTTTCAGAAAAATGGTTCCTACCCCCATCGAATTTCTCAATATAGTTCATTTGAAAACTTATCCAACCTTATATATAGGTATTTGAGTAATTATATTTTTCAAAAATTTCATGAGTAACTATTTTGTTCAAAAATTTTCATATTAACGATAGATATACACTTTCGAACTCGTGATAATTTCTACCAAGTATTGGGTAGACCTTTTTTTTTTTTTTTGGTTGTCTTTTTTCATTAACTTTGTAGTTCATTACAACATGGTGGGTTGTGTAAAAAATTGACAACAGTTGCTAACTACACATTTTGACTTTAGCCCTTTAAATATTACACTTGCACTACTTTGCCTCCTAGTTCATTACAACATGGTGATTGTTCAGAAATTAATGATAATTGCTAACTAGATTACATTAACACAAATTCAATAGTTTAAGGAGTATATTGAAAACATGTAATATTTTAGGGGTGCAAAATATAATCTAACCTATTTCTTAAATGAAGATTCCCACATAAATGCCACATCTCCCCAACCCAATGTATCACAAATTGCCCTCCATCTCCTACATCAATAAATTAACACAAAGTACATCCATAGATGAATAAAACACTGAATATTCAAAATTAAACAAAATTTGCAGAGAGAATCTCTTCCATCATCTCTTCTTTGACTTCTTGGATGACTTCCCATGTGAATATCTTTCAATTCCTTCCACTTCATCATCTTCTCCCCCTCTTCTTTTCTTCTTGCCACCAGCTTCTTTAATTTTCTACAAAATTTTCAGAATTAAGAAATATAAATCATTCAAATAGGGACAATAATAATATTAAAAAAAAAAAAAAAGACCAACAAAGTGACACCAAATTTCTTATTTTTAGATGAATCGTGTCATGAGCTCGAAGAGAGGGCGCCGAATCCCGAATTCAAAATGACGTTTAATTTTGATTTTTTTTTTTTTTCAATCAGAAAAGAAGAAGAAGAAAGAAGAAAGAAAGAAGAGAAGAAGAAAGAAGAAGAAAAAGAAGAGGCGGAGGCAGAGGCCGGGGGCGGAGGCGGAGGCGGAGGTAGAGGTAGAGGCAGAGGCGGGGGCGAGGGGCGGAGGTGGAGGCAGAGGCAGGGGGCAGGGGCGGGGCGGGGGTGGGGGCGGAGGCAGAGGTGGGGGCTGCGACGATCGGAGGCGGATGCAGAGGTGACGGCGGGCGGAGGCAGAGGCGGAGGCGGGGATGCGACGAGCTACGACGATCGGGTGGAGGCGACGGCAGGCGGGGCTGCGATGACGAGCTGCCATCTCTTCCCCTCTCTTCTCTTTCTCTCTCTCTTTCTCTTTCTCTTTCTCTTCTAAATTTTGGGTTGTTTGGGGGGGACAAATTTCGGGGGAAAAATCATTTTCCTTTTTAGATACAGGTCATGACCAGGAGTGAGGGCCACCCATTTTCTTATTCTTCTCTCTACTAAATCTGTAAATTGACCAACTGCAAACTTCAGTGAAATCCCATAGTCCAACAAAAAATTCAAGGGCAGTCTGCAAAAGAGATGCATGCTATTGTAACAAGTATTCCATTGAATCGGGAATTTTAAATATATAAAAAAAAAAAAAAAAAAATGGTGAAATTTTGGAGTGTAGCCAGCAAACAAGAGATAAATACAAGGGCAGCAGTCAACCTGCTGCAAGTTTGTAACCAATATCATTATCATATTGTTAGTTTGACTAATGTGACTATGAGCCACTGATACCTGATGTACTGACTAGTTCCTAGCATCAACTTGAATTGCTATTTTATCATTCAATTCCTATAAAATACATGATGGATATTATAGAAATCCTGATCATCACCACAAAGCCAATCAGAGGACAATACAACATGGCAAAGGCTAGCAAATAATCAATATAAAATTCATGAATTTGGCAGGCAAATCTTCCTAATGAACTCCATCCATTAAACCCTGGAAACCGACAAAAACACCAATTCACTATGTCCCAATTGATACTGCAAGCTCAGTTCTGGTGCTTCATAAATTAGAAAAGATTATAATAAAGAAGTTAACGACTTCATACCATATCCGCTATTCTTTTGGCCTCTGTGACGCGCTCCAACAACAGCAGAACTTCTTCTTCTTGAGCTGGAAACATGGGTAACTTCTTACCTGAAAGATGGATAAAATGTTAGTGAGGAACAGTTTATCATGGATTGACTACCACAACAGTGTAATGTATTTCCTACCAATAAGCTTCTCTATCTGTATATACCACTCCAACTCATACTGACTAACTATCGAGATTGCAACCCCAGATCGTCCTGCCCGAGCTGTTCTTCCCACTCGATGTATGTAATCCTACAGGCGATTCATAAATTAGAAAATTAAAGCACATCAGATTAAGCGAGGATAACAACTTTCTTTTCCTAATATTGCTGTTTTAAGTAAAATCCTAATCAATAACACATTCATTGTCAGGGATGTCTAGGGGCATGATTTCCCATGCTTGCGACTAACTGCAGGAGCTTTAAGAAATTATATACATAAACATTTAAAAGAACTAAGGCAGAAGTAAACAAATGATAAAATCAATAAGAATACGAAGAATGTTACCCAGAAAAAAAGAAAAAAAAAAATTACATGAAATAAGTATAGGTGTTAGTGGAAACAATTGTTCCTAGGGATTGTGACAATATATAATCTAGGTATTAGTGGAAACATCATCAAAGTTGTGATGGATAATTGAGAGAAACATTTAAGCACCAACTCAAATAGGAACTTAATGAAGAAAAGGAAAATTTGCCACACCAATCAAATGCTGCTTTAATTTGGTTAGACCTAATTTTGTAAGGGAATTCTAGATCATAAATGGTAACTAATGTATAGTGCAAAAAAGCATAACCCATAAAACAATGGAAGTATGGGAAGTAAAAGCACCAGATGGTGCAAAGGTCTAGGCTGAAGTGCCAGATACAAAACCTGCATTTAGACACCAAATGGAAAGGATGCCTAACCTTCGAGTTTGAGGGGATATCATAATTGATAACCATATCCACAGATGGAATATCAAGTCCTCTACTGGCGACATCAGTGCAGACAAGGATATTACACTCTCCAGCCTTGAACTTGTTTAAGGCTCCAAGTCTTTTCGCCTGCCACACATATTTCTTAGACAAGGTGACAGTAAATTTGAACTAAACAGGAGTGATGCAAATGAAGACCACTGAGTATTTAAAGCAAACCCATGATATAATATTGTCAATCTATCACAAAACCCATGTACATACCTGGGTCATATGACCACTAATAGGGATGGCCCTTAAACCAAGGTTTCGAAGCATTTGAGCCAAAAGGCCTGTCGAATCACATGTTCGAGTAAAAACCATTGATGTACTTCCAGATTTCTCAGTCAGAATATATACAAGATAGCAATTCTGCAGCCAATAGTAGAGATGAATTCAGAACTTAAGAACAATACCACAAGATGATAGGGTGATGCACATTATGAAGGCAGTTTTTGCATCATCTATTCCAATTGGGACCCATGCTAGGTACACAAGGCCACACACACTTTCCACTCACTGGGAACCACTAACTATCTAGTTTGCCAATTATAAAAGCAAGCCTAACTGGATAGTTTTCACATGTCTGCTTCTTGGTGCTAACCTTATACACATCTTTAATAACAAAGCATAAAATTGATTTAAGCCTTCAATTTATTTTGGTTGGTATTTAAGTCTTTAATTTCAACTTCAACAAAAAAATCAAATATATTAAGACAAGAAGATGATCTGCTCTTTGAATGGCAGCCTCAGGGATAAACTAAATAAAATAATCACTATATAATCAAAACTAACTAATTCACACTTTTTTTTGTTCTGTTGTGTACTTTATCGTTCTTTTTTTTTTTTTTTTTGGCTGATTGTTGGCTACTGTTGCATCTTCTTTTTGGTATAGTACTGTAACATTCTTCAACTTGTTCAAAATTAACACTGTAGACAGAATGCACTGCCTCCTGTTGCCATTTCCTATCTCAAGATTTTCAAAAAATGAACTACAACAGAAACCCCAAATGCTATAGGAGGAAACCTTGTGCTTCGCAGGGACAAAGAGATACTGCTGCTTCAGTGAATCAACAGTGGAATATTTAGATGCAGCCTCAATCTGAGAGGATTTACAAATTGATGTTAGATACAGATTAATGAAGAAAACCATGAAGAAAAATGATGCAGTGACAATTATTATTTATCATACCTTCACAGGATTCCTCAGGCAAGCCCTCTGGAGCTTCCTTACCTGCAACAACCAGGGAGTAACTTGGTCAACAGTTTCCTTACTTGTAAGTAACACACCAATTTCTTGAAATCACAACATATATTTAACCAAGGGTCTAACAAAAGCACACAATAATTTATTCTTTCCTGCTTCTATCATCCATCATATTTAAAGTTTCAGGTATATTAAAGTTTGAGTGGGCTCTAATAGAGGGAACATGGTAAGAGCAGAAGAAGGTTCAAATAATTTCAGCACCTAGATTATTTGCAGAGAGTATGAGGGGCCATGCGATTCAGAAGACAATCACATCACCCATCAAACAAAAGAATATGTCACATGGAAGATAGCAGAATCATTGGCTTCATGTCCCAAAAAAAGGTTTTCCCTTTTTCTATTTATTATAACTTTTTTGGGTTTTCAGATAAATATCAATTTAAAGCATAAAAAAGAGACCAAATAAATAAATAATGCAGGACTACAAATCATCAGATTTCAAAATCCTGCTTTTGGACTCCCACATACTATTATTTTGTTTGTTGGCAACACTGCAGCAAGAATGGACACTACTAGATGTCCTTTTCTACTTCGCCAAGCAACCACTGTGATTAAGAACATAAGAAGAATTAACAGAAAGAAAACAAGTCACCCCTCTTGCTTGAGCTTTAGTTTACTTTTTTTTGCTATCCAAGGCCAATTGACAATCTTGAGACAGCTGAGGATGGCATTCAAAAACACCTGGCTGAGAGATGAGGCAGAAGGGAACCTATTATTTCAAAGTCAAACTCCCAGGTTTTTAGCTTGGGAGGGTGGAAGATCCCATTATTCCAATAAAGTCCTTAACCTCTTGTATATTACAAAAATAATATCTTGCACAGGAGGCTGGCAAGCTCAACATCCAATTTACAGTAAGCGTTGTGGGCCATCTCATTCCCTAAAACTTATAAACCATGCTAACATTACAAATTACCAAAAAAAGATATTATAACATTAGATTTAAATATTATAACTGAATCAACTCAACAAACTTCATGTTTGATTAGACTGAGATACAAATCAACTTTATGTAGCACTAACAATTTTTTATGGTTGGCTAAACAGTAGAGGGGATGTGTGTGGAAATGGGAAACATAACCTTAATGCTTCTTTTTTTTTTTTTTGGTAATTTTGTGTTTAATTACCAAAAAAAGATATTATAATGTGACTCAATACACGTACCAGGTACAACCACCCACAAGGGCATACACTCTCAAAGAGAGAACACACCTAACCTGAAACTTAGCCAAAATAAATAAAGCCCATCACAACTAGATTGGCTAGGGGGAGGGGTAAAACCTTAAAGTCAACATATGGCAACCAATAAACATCCCACATGGTAGAAATACTAGTTTGGTTAAATATCCATTTCGTTAGAGAAATGAAATAGTCCCCCACTGGTCACAACAAAACCAACTATTACAGGGCACAAAGACTCCAGTTGAATAGCACAAGAGGCAAAGCGGGAGATCTCTCGCCCCAAAAAATAAACCCTTCATTTTCTGACAGAACATGTATAAGAGCCCAGGATGAGCATGGTCAGACAGGATAGGTGAGCCAGATGGCTGATAAACACCTCCCCCCATAGCAACGTGGTTGCCATCCATCTTCAATCTCATGACAACACCAACATAGCCCTGGAAATAACACCAACCAACAGACTGCATTTCCCAAAGCCCCCTCTCTATCTCCTCACTGAAAAAGTGATGCATACAGCCAAAAAGAAGTATTAGCCCATTGTTGAATGGATGCCATAGCATTCACGATCAAAGGCACATTACTAGTAGCCGCCAGCATGACCAATACCCAAGGAGGTTAAGGCTAAGCAACTACAAACAGAACCCACAAAGCTCAGGACCAAACCTTAACAACACTCAACACCGGAACTCCGAGGAAGCTACTTCCAACCAAACATGCAAACCCAAAACAAGAGCAAAGATACACCCCACCGAAATCTTCGCCCTCTCTCCTCCAATGGCCTCACACTGAACTAAGGTGGTGCGACGCATGGCACACCGCTTCTCATCACCATAGCCAGGAAAAAATGATACGAGAACAAAGACCCACCAGTGTACAGGTCCTGCACCCCTATTGGACAACCAAAACCCGAAGACCAACAAGTTAGCAAGCCAAATCAAAGCACACCCAGCCAAAAGAAATGTCTAAATCCCCTGAACATCCATAAAAGGACACCAAAGACACTACTCAGACAAGAACTGAGATGGAGATTTGACTAACTCCCTAACGATGAATAAACAATTTTTTTTTTTTGGGTAACAAAACACCAAAGACACTACTCAGACAAGAACTGAGATGGAGATTTGACCAACTCCCTAACGATGAATAAACAATTTTTTTTTTTTTGGGTAACAAAAATGGATGTGCAGATAGGCTACTCCACACATTCGCCAGGGAGCATTGCCCCTTAATACCCACAAACATCTGCTAAAACCAAAACTACACTTACGTCAGGGCCGAAGTTAAGGTTCCAGTGTACTCTGGGCATTAAGAAGTAGGTGTAACCCCAATAATCCGCTATGGGGGAGACTTGAACCCAGGCATTGAGAGAGGTAGACAAGCTCCTTACCACTGAACCAACAGATCATTGGTAACAATGAATAAACAATAATCCAAGGGTATAAAGAGGTTCTCTATGAAAATCTCCATCTTCTCCATGACATAGAGCCATGGGAAAAGCTCAAGAGATGTGTGAAAATATCCATCATCTCAACACAACCTTTAGACATGTATGGGTGTCATGCGTTTCAAGGATACAAAAAAAAACTAAAGGAAGATTATGTCCAAATAATTCATTATTGAAAAACCTGAAGATACCTCTTCGTGTTTTTTTGGAAACAGCAATTTCAAAATCAGGTTTTTTTTTTTCTCAAAAAGTTTTATGGAGTTTCTGATAAATATTGGAAGCAGGGAGCTTGATGTGTACAATAATTATTGAGGAAGGCAAGAAGTGTCAATTGGATAATAAAAGAACATTTCAAAAAACATTTAACTGCAGTTTTGTATACAGATAAATTTTCCTGAGTTCAAAAAAGCAAGTCAATAAATGAGACAACAATCAGGTAGAACTTATGTAGCCAATACAAACAATCATGAACTCATAACCAAAAAACAATAATTTTTTATGAATTCATAAAACTAAATAAAACTTGTAAGTACATGGGAAAAAAATACTCGAACATGTATTTTTTGGTCATAGAAGTAGGAAAAATATTCAAACACATGCCTTTTTTGTCATAGTAGCAGAATATAAATATGTATTTCGTTCGCGAGGAATAACACTCAAAAGTTCATCAATTGCTTTCTCAAAATCCTCATTTAGCAACCTATCTGCTTCATCCAATACCTGACAAATGCACAAACAAGCCACACATTTAAGAACTTACTTATTAGACGCATATTATTCATGTAACACATCATTTCGTACTTGAAGTCGCCATGTTAGGCACCAATTCCAAAATCAAGTAACCCATCAAGTGGAATAAATTATAATAAACAATGAAGTTTCTAAATAAAAGTCATAATAAATAATGAAGTTTCTTAGTAACTTTGCCAACTAATCACAAATAAAACATATAGGATAAATGGCTGCAATGTTAACATGCTCCATTCGCATAGACAAACATAAGCTTTCCATTTATGGGGTCACATATCGAGGTACACAGTGGGAATCTAAAAATTGATAATGAGATACAATGAGAATTAACGACCTTGCATATGAGAATTGAGTGAACTTTTGGCATGCAACAATTATATAGGTCCCTTTGGCACATTAGAGCTAGTCTGCTACAAATTCTTAATGAAAAATATAGTGCACTTGGCACATTTATAATCACAGCACATAAAATAATGAGATAAAGAGAGAACCTCTGAGAAACTCAAAACAAGGCATAAAACATCCTACCAAGTATTTTAATGTCCGAAGAGAAAAACCTTTAGTGTTGGATAGATGATCCAAAAGACGACCAGGAGTTGCCACCTACAAAGACCACCAAAACTAAATGAATGCACAAAATAAACAAACTAAAATTAAATTGGGATAATAAAGAAAAATAAAAAAAGAAATTCCAACAGATCAAAATATCTACAGTTGGGGCAAGATCCTTAATGGCATTAAAAAAATCATTAAGTGATCAGACAACACTGAATTTCATAAATTATTTGTCACAATAATGATTATGTCATGGAAAGCAAAACACAAACTTAGTGCCCCATTACTTTGAAGTTTGACTTCCAGTTGTGTTTCTACCCTCAGAAGGGGTTCCCATGAGGCTCATAGAATTGTCCACTTCTACCAACATACCAAAAGTCTTTAATCAATATTCAATTGTAAGAACTTCCAATCTGAGAAAAAGAAATATGCTTGCCAACAACTTCAAATCTGTAACAAAAAAATATGCTTGCCAACATGATTTGTATTAGGGAAAAAATCACATTTCTGTAGTTCATGGCAAACTGACACAAAAAATTATGGGCATTTAACAATAAAGGGCATACATGTCAAGGGGAAAAAAAATAGAGAGCAAAGATACCCATGCTATAAATAGGAACACTTACAACAATGTGTGGTCGCTTCCCAAGGGCAATGCTTTGTTGCACATTGTCAACCCCTCCAACAAGCTGCATAAAAAGTTTTAGAAGCCACTTACTATTATAATATTTGAAAAGTTTAAAATAAATTTAAAAAAAAAAAATTCAAGAATAAAAAAAAGATGAGAATTACATATTAATTTTTTAAACTTTCAATGTCCAAATAAGACATCTGAAATTTATACATGTGATACATATAATTTAACAGAGAAGCTTACCACAGCACACTTTACACCGATGCCAGATCCTAAAGCTTCAAACTGTTCAGCAATCTGGATTGCAAGTTCCCTAAAATAAGGAAAAGAAAACTGAATAAATATTGTACTAAAGGTTATCCACGAATAAGCTTTCTTCTTGCAAACAAACAAATGAACCAGATAACAAACCGTGTTGGGGAGAGCACACAAGCGAAAAATGCTTGAGGAGTTTCCAAAAGGGCTTGGAGAATGGGGAGTGCAAAAGCTCCAGTTTTACCAGATCCTGTTTGTGCAAGCCCAATCAAGTCCTTTCCTAGATGCACAATCCATACAGCAGAATCAGCAAGTTGAATAGACTCAGAAAAAAAATTGGCCCATAAAGTATGGATCACTTTTAAAAAGGTTATATTTAGAAAAATGCTGCAAATGAAATGGTCCTCTTAACAAACAAGATCCTGAAAAGGAATGGATAGTGTGAGATGAAGAAACAAAGAAACAAAGAAAACCTTCCAGTGCATGAGGAATAGCTTCAGCCTGTATCTTGGATGGGTGTTTCCAGCCTAGATTATCACAAGCCTCTATCAATTGGTCACATACTCCCAAATCTTTGAATGACTTGACTTCTTCTTTGTCCTCTTCCATTTTAAACTACTAATCTGCCAACAGGAAAAAAAAAAAAAAAAAAAAAAAAAAAAAAAAAAAAAATAATTGTAATCAGGTTAAATTATTGACACAAATCCTATTGAAAACATCTATATCTACAGCTATCTACAATAAAAATCAAATTCTGTAACAATATTTATCTATTTATACTATTCTATAATGCTCACAAACATGTCAAATATCATTAGAACAAAATACACACTGCAGTGAACAACAACAGCATCCTTAGAATATCCTACAGATTGTCAAGAATGAATGTTCCTAATAATAATTAGTACCCATTATTACACTAAACACTTAAGATGCCAAATTATCATGACAGCTTTCATTAACTTCAAAAGAATTCTACTTTTGTATAACAAATCTGCTTATAATTATATGAAAATAATGTGACAATGCTTGAAAGTATCTAAGTATGTCAGGAAGACCACGTGTTCACGAGCCCGACCAATGAAATGTCATAGTTTGTCCACATCTCCTTGTTATTAGGGCCATGCATCATTTCGCCCCTTACTATTTGTTGGGCACACAGCCACCGTGAAATTCCTGAAAGATAGGATAATTATTCGCAACACAGAGAGCATTTGAAGAACCATTACAAACTTTCCATGAAAGGAGAAATTTCTTAGAGATCTTGTAGAAAATGTAACCAGTGCCACTAAATTGAATTGGCTACAACAAAACGAACCTTTGTTATCCAATTTAATATTGTGAATCTGCAGCTATCTACTCTACTACCCCAAACTAATGTAAGTCATCAACCTTGCCCCCAAAATAGACCATCCTCAAATCTACAAATGATAAGAAAGCTTATCAATGGCTTCACTACCAATAGTCACCACAAGAGCACTTCCCACCGTTAAAATGATGAAACCTGTAAGGATCCCTCAATACAATTTCCCGCTGGATAATTTTACTGACAAACTTGAAAACAGAATGGCAATCACCACAAATGCGAAGGTTCTTGAAAATTCTAAGCCTCGAATCTTCTGGCACATTGATCAACCCATATGCTAATGCAAGTCTCTCGCTGTGGTTCCAAAGATTGTGCTCCTTTTGTTCTTCGTCAGTGTCATGCAATGCGAACGTTGTGTCTGGCACATAACCTGCTTCTGTAATCATCTTCCTAAGCTCCCCTAATTTCACATGTATCTGCCGAGTCTGCGGGTGGGACTGGTCTCCAATGCCAAACGAACTCACTTCATTTTTCAACTTGATCCAACTACAAGCCGGTTGCTTCTTTATGTGATATGATTGCATTTGTCCCCTGACATTCTCTACATGGTCCCATTTCCCAGAATTTGCACAGACATTTGAATAAAGAACATAAGCTGAATCGTCTGATGGGTTGGAATGGAGAAGATGCTCTGTGGCTTTCCTTCCCAACACCAAATTTCCATGGATCCTACACGCTGCCAACAAACTTCGCCAGACAAAGTCATTTGGTGGCACGGGCATTTCTGTAATGAAATTTTCAGCCTCAGAAAGCCTTCCTGAACGTCCAAGAAGATCAATAATGCATACACAATGCTCTATTCCAACTGGCACACCAAACTCCTTAGTCATCAAAGCAAAATATGAAAGGCCCTCATCCACAAGACCACCATGACTACAAGCAGATAGAAGAGAGACAAAGGTGACGTGGTCAGGCTTCGATCCTAGTCTTAGCATATCATGAAAAGTTTCTTTAGCTTTACCGAAAGAACCATGTCTGGCAAAAGCGGAAATTAATATGTTCCAAGATAATCGTGATCTCATGTTTGGTTCAGGAAGCATTTTCAGTGCATCATCCATTTCTCCACACTTTCCATACATATCCATTGTAGCGTTTGTGACATACAAATATGAGTCAAATCCAAGTTTAGTGGCCAGACCATGAAGCTGTTGCCCTTCATCCAAAATAGCCAAGTTGGCAGAAGCAGCAAGTGCTGCAGAAAAGCTGAATTGATCTAAATCTACTCCAGCTCTTTGCATCTCAATAAAGAGTTTTAAAGCATTTTCCCCATCACCATGGTGAGCATTTGCAGCAACCATGGCATTCCATGTCACAGGGTTCTTGTCAAGCAATCTGCTAAAGATATAGTTACTTGAATTGAGATCACCACACTTAGCATACATTGTGATAAGAATTCTTCACATAATCATCTGACTCAAAACCGGTCAGAACTATATTTGCGTGAAGTGGCATTCCATGTATCATTAGGGCAGCGGGAGCCGAGAAAGCACCAAGAACATTGACAATGGTGATGTAGTTTACAGGTATGCATCCTCCTCTCATCAACTTAAAAAACTTCACTGCCTCACCTGGTTCTTCATTTTCAGCATACCCACCAATAAGTGCATTCCAAGTAACCAAGTCTTGCTTAGACATTTTTTGGAAAACCTGTTTAGCTTCACACATCATGCTGCACTTCCCATACATGGTTACTAGTGCATTGCCAACAATCAAATTGTCATGGAGGCCAACCGTGATCACAAGAGCATGAACAATCTTTCCTTCAACAAGGAATTCAGGGTTCGAGCATGCAGCCAACGCACTAGAAAATGTCACGTAGTTCATTGCTTTTCCCATCTTATACAATTCAGCCAACACTTTTAAGGCATCTAGGCGCTTCCCATCCAGAACATAGCCAGCCATTATGGAATTCCAAGATATTAAGTCCCTCTCTGGCATTTCTTGGAACAATTCTTCAGCATCTTTAGGTCTTCCAGCCTCAGAGTACATAGTAAGAAGAGTGTTACATACACAAACATTTGAATCCAATCCCAATTTAACTACCATTCCATGAATCCCACTGCCCGACTTCAAATTATCCTCGGTACCACAGATTGATAACAGAGTGGAAAGTGTGGTTGAATTTATTTCATTATGAACAAGACGCATCAAATGAAAACAACTAAGTGATTCCTTGAAAAGGGCATTATGTACATAAGCTGAAACCATTGAATTCCATGAAATTGTGTCTCGTTCAATCATGTGATCAAAGACATAGCAGGCATCTTGTATGCTACAGAAACTACCAAACATTGAGATGAGAGAGTTTGCAACAGAAACATTAGTCTCATATCCAGTCTTTATAACATGTGCAAGCACTTGATGACCCAGCAACTCATCCTCAAGCAATCCACATGAACTAAATATCGTTGTGAAAGTATTTTGGTTACAACCAACCCCTTCGTGCCTCATTTGTTGATAAATATTTAAAACCTCCTGGAATCTCCAATGTCCAAATATGCAACCATCAATGAACTCCAAGAAACTACATTTCTTTCCGGCATCTCCTCGAAAAGCCTCTTAGCATGAGAAAGAAACCCATATCGCCATAAAAATGCAGCAACGCAGTGCCCACAAACACATCCCACAACAAGCCAAGTTTGAGTACAAAACCATGAATTTGAAATCCTTCACAAACCATATTCACTGACCGACTGCACGCAGCCATCAAACTGGCAATCAAATACCCACTTGGCTCAATTCCTTGACTGCACATTTGGGGAAACAAACTAACTGCATCTGGGTATAAACCCACTCGAACATACCCGGACACCATGGTGTTCCAAGAAGTTCCATTCCTCTCGGGCATTCTATCAAACAAGTACTGGGCAGGTTTGATTTTTCCAAACTTGCAATACATGTTGATCAATGTATTCATATAAAAAGTGCCTAAATGGGTCGAACCCTTTAACCAAACTCCATGTAATGCTTTCCCAACAATCTCATGGGTGATTTCTGAGAAACCCTTCTGGAGAAAACTCGAGATCTCCGGGTTTGGGTGCTGGGACAGGGAATGAATTCCATGGCCGGCGGTTTCTTCGAGTTGGGGTTCGAAGTGGGTGGGCAGGGAAAATCTCAATGAAGAAGAAGTCGTGGAGAATTCAGAAAGAGAACCAAACGTGAGAGAGGATAGATTTTTCATATAGAATCTAGCCAGCTTTGGTTGCTTTGTTGATGTTTTGTTGTTGCTACCATTGAACTTTGTGAACAAAAATCGCATTTAATTGTTCAAACTTTCAAAGACTTTTTGGAAGGGGATTTGGATAATTGGTGCTTCAAATTTCTTTTGTTTCTTTACCCAAATCTTTGAATGACTTGACCTCTTCTTTGTCCTCTTCCATTTAAACTACTAATCTACCAATAGAAGAAAAAAAAAATGTAATCAAGTTAAATTATTGACGCAAATCCTATTGAAAACATCTATATCTACAGCTATCTAGAATAAAAATCAAATACTAGAACAATATTTATTTATACTATTCTATAATGCTCACAAACATGTAAAATATTATCACAACAAAATACACATACTATAGTAAAAAATAACAACAGCATCCTCAAAATATCCTAAAGATTAGCAACCAATCAAGAATGAATGATCTTAATAATAATTAGGATAAATTACTAGCAGGTCCTAATAGTTAGACTTAATTCCTATTAAATCCTATCAATTCATCTCTGAAAGTTGGTCCTAACAGAAAACCAAACCAAATCAAACCAAGCCTTAAGTCTTATCAAATGGGGTCGGCTATATGAATCATTCTTCTCCACTTGACTCTATCCAATGCCATTTCGTTAGTCAAATTAAGGAGGTTCATATCTCTATTTATTACACTAGCCCATGTCAATCTAGGTCTGCCCCTTCCCCTAACACTTCCTTTTACCATCATTGTATCATATCTCTTCACTACTGTCTCTATTGGTCTTCGTTGTATATGACCAAACCATCTCAATCTATTCTCTCGCAACTTATCTTCTATCGGTACTACTTCTACCCATTCTCGAATATATTCATTCTTCACTCTATCTTTTTTAGTCTTACTATATATTCACCTTAACATCCTCATCTCAGCAACATTCATCTTATCTACATGGAGATGCTTAGTTGCCCAACATTCCGACCCATACAATATCGTTGATCTAATAGTCGTTCTATAGAACTTCCCTTTTAGTTTAGTGGGTACACATATATCGTACAGTACCCCAAACGCACTTCGACACTTAAGCCACCCCGCCTTAATTCTATGGACTACATCCGCTCTAATCTCCTTAGCCATTGTGATAATCGATCCTAAATAATGAAAATGTTCACTCTTAGCAATTTTTTTTGTGACGAATTTTTCAAATTGTCACTAAAAAATAATAATTAGTGATTTTTTTGAGTTAATTAACTAAAAGTCCTATTTACAAATATTATGGTAGCTCAGGTCCTATTTAAGATTTTTTGAATTAATAAGTCTTATTTAGTAAATTGAGCCAATTTTTAAAACTAAAAACATTATTAATTTTGCACAGTAATGTTCAGATAATTGTTTCACTAACCGATAAAAAAAAAAAAAAAAGTATGAGATTACACGTTTTTACCCTTCTACTTATTAGTTTGATTCAACTATTCAATAAAACCGAAAACATTAACAGTTTTTTTTCTAGTTTTAAAACTAAGAACAATATCAATTTTTTCATTTTCAAAATGTTTTTTTTTTTTATTTTTTTATATCAATGTTCCATTATCATGCTCCTTTATAGACACAAAATTTTCAATTTTGTACAAAAAATAACTCAGTTTTTTTAATTTTTTCAAAAAAACACTTTGCTTGGTTCCTCTTTTCCAAAAACACTTTTTAGAAAATTCTACTTTCTTGTTTTCTGTATTTTTTTCTTTTTACTGAATTTTTTTAATATTTTAAGCAATTTTTTTTTTTACTTTTTAGACATATAAAAAGTAAAAAAATTGTGAAAAAAACCTTTAAAAATTCACTAAATACCAAAAATATAAAAAAAAAAAATACGAGAATTCAGTACATTTTTTTGTATTTTTATGTATTTATTAATTTCTTAAAATATTTTTTCACAAATTTTTTACTTTTTAGATATATCTAAGTAAGGTGCATCTAAAAAAATATTTAAAAAAATGTTTAAAATTTTAAAAATATTCACTAAAAACAAAAAAAACGAAAACTAAAAAATTCAATTTTCAAAAAATGTAATCCAAAAAACTCAAACCAAACACATTGATTAGTTTTTTTTTTTTTTTTTTTTTTTTTGCACGTATTTTTTTTTAGTTTTTTTCAATTTGAAAGTTGATATTTTAAAGTTTTGAAAATCAAAATAAATGTCAAATCATCATGTTCTTTTACAAATAATCATAAATGATGAACAATCATTGTTTGAAGAGCAATTCCGACTATTGAAAATTTAATAGGACTTGAAGGTTAAAAAAATCTTAGTTAGGACTTAATAGAGTATAAGTTCATAAATTAGGACTTATTTGTAAATGCCTCATTTTTTTTATATAAAAATGTCGTTAATTATCACAGGATCTATTAGGACGTGCACGTAAGTCCCCTTAATAATCAGTACTCATTATTATAGTAAACATTTAAGATGCCAAATTATCAAGAGAGGCTTCATTAACTTCAAGACTTTGTCCTTTTGTATAGCAAATCTGCTTATAATTATATGAAAATCATGTGACAATACTTGAAGTATGTAGGTATTTGTTTGTCGAGAAATACAAAATGTGTCATCTTATAAGTCTTCAACTCTACAACAATAAAATTAAAAAAAAAAAATGGAGAATAAACCTAGTTATAGTTATGGGTCCGTGGTTCAATTATTAGATCGATTAGAATTAAACTTTTTGTTATGTTCTACCGGACCATGTTTATAAAATCAATTTCTATCTGCATAACAATAATTATAATAAATAAATATATAATCGAACACAATAAAGTAAGTCCTTCTTTAACCAGTAACATCAAGACGGCACATAAATGGCAGGTTGATATATATCCAGAAAATTGTAGAGTTTTTAAGAATAAAAAGCACAGAACTAGATTGAACAAGATTTGATGGAAAAAATCATGAATCATACATATACATATATGTTTACATGTAGAGAGAGAGAGAGAGAGAGAGAGAGAGAGATTGCCTCTTCTGGAGCGGTGTCGCCGTGCGCCGTTGGTGGAGGGGTATCGCATTCAGGGAGAGAGATAGGTCGGCTGGGTAAAGGGTGAAGAAAGAATCTGAATGTGGGGTTCATGGGGCTTATATATAGGGTTTTATTTTACATTTGAGGTGGTTTGATTTTTTTCTATTTTTTATTTTTTATTTTGACTAGGGTGACAGCTTCTCTATACTTCGAAATCAAATTGGGTTGTTTGGGGGTGTCCTAAATAAGTGTAGTTTTTGATTTTTTAGACTAGAAAGTTGAGAAAAAAAATATGATCGTTTGGGATAACTTTTTGTCTTTTTATGAAAAAATATGTATTAAAATATTGTATAAAATGATAAAATTACATTTTTACCCCTACATGGCAGAATATCAATGACAGGCGACAGAGGGAAGTATGGCTGGGTTGAAATGGTTCATGAGGCTTCATGGATACTGTTCGGCCGTGGGGCCCACCAAGGGTCCCGTTTCGATAATCCGAACCGTTGAATGTGTAGAACTCGTTGAGTACTATAAGCTTATGAAAAATCACTTTAATCGGATATCGATAGTTATGTGATTAAAACAATTTTGTATGAAATTAATGGATGGTGAAAAATAAACGGCTGAAAAAAAATCTAATTCGATCACATAGCTATCCATATCCGATCAACATGATTTTTTTACAGGCATATAGTACTCGATGAGTTTTACACATTGAATGGTTTGGATGATCAAAAACGGACCCGTGATGGGCCCTCACAGGCCCAACATTACCCTCAAACTTAATAAATATATACATCTAATTTCTTTTTTTGGGCTCATTTGAACAGGCCATTAAGTATTGAACCATCAATCAGTACAAAACACTGTCAATCCTTGTTTGTATTAAAATATTGTAGAAATTAATTTTTTTTATATTTTTAATTTGTGAATAATGACAACTTTTTAACTTTTTTAGTAACTTTTTGACTTTTTAGATTTTTCCTGATATGCCAAACCAGGCTTGAATGATATTGTTGGCCCATGCTGGGCTCAATTCTGGGTCCATCTTAATAATTTAAATTGTAATGTATAGAGTTCGTCAAGTACTTTACCTCTGCGAAACATTAAGTTGATCGGATATCGATAACTATTTGATCAGTTTGCATTTGTTTCAACGACAATTATGATTTTTAAAATAAATCTCAAACACAAATGCAAACTGATGAAGTGACTATCAACGTCTAATTGATTTGATTTTTTGCAAAGGTAATGTACTCGACGAATTCTAAACATTAAACGGTTTGGATTATGAGAAACTTACCAATCAGTCCCATATACAAAGTTCAAGACCCATCTAATCCTCAAACAAAACACTTGCACCAATTAGTCCTATACATTTTTAATTGTTACAAATTTTTTTTTTTAATTTACAGACACTGTTATATTTTACTACCGTCGGATTTCCGTCAAACGGTCACTGGAGACTCGTTGGAATGTTCAACATCACTGGAAAGTTGCCGGAGTATCTCCGGAAGTCACCGGAGTGTTAAGAACGTTAATGGAAGTCGCCGGAATGTTCAGAACGTTTACTGGACGTTAAGAACATCATAGGAGACTCACCGAAATGTCTAGAATATTGCCGGAAAAAAAAAATAATAAATGGAGAAATTAAAGCAAAAAAACATAGCAAAATGTGCTAAATATTGATAAACTAAAAGAAAAAAAAAATAAAACGACAAAAAACAGCAACGATGGGAAAAACATATGCTATTTTTCAATTTTTGTAAGGTTTAAGCAAATAATTTCCAATATTGATCAAACTGAAAAGTAAGTTTTGAAACTGTAAAATGTTACAGTTTCAAAGCAAAAATCTATTAAGCATTTATTCTTATTAATCAAACTGAAAAACATGTTATGAAACTGTAAAATTTTACAGTTCTAAAGAATGTTATAAGACTGCAAGATTTTACAGTTTTATACCATGATTCATTCCAGCACTAAAAAAATTTGAAACTGCAAAATTTTATAGTTTTCACCACTTGTAACTAAAACTCGAAAACTATTTGTTCAGAACTTGAAAATTTTCTCCATTAGAACAAAAAAAGAGAAGTGTATGGCAGAGAAAATGTAGAAAAAAATAAGAGATCGAAGGAGAAAGGCGGATATAGAGAGAGGATTGTACTCCGACAACTATTTTTGTTTAGATCTAGCCAAATCTGATGTAGATCTACATCAGATCTAAGTAGATCTACTCATCTTCTTCGTCGGAAATATATCTTCTTTACCGTCGGTGAGGATGAAGTAAGGAGTCAGCGGTCGGTGATTGCCAGTGAATCTCAATCAATGATAGTTGTCGGTCGCTGGTGACTATATATCGGAAAGAGAAAGAGACGAAGCAAGATATGGTTACCCGTCAACGATCGCCGGAAATTACAAAGAGCAAAAGAGGTAGAGAAGAAGAGAGACAGAGAAGAAGAATAACGTTATAGGACTTTTGAGTATCAACAAAAGGTTATGAGACTAAATAGATTATACGTTTTTCAAAAAAAACTTTTGGATAATTTTCCCTTGGATTATTAAGATGGCCCAAATCGAGTCCAACATGGCCCAACAACACTGTCCAATCTATTTTCCTTTGATTCTTATTATACAATCAATCTAGTAAACAAAAAAATAAATAAATTAAGATTTATTTTTTTTAAATAGGAAAAATATAATCTAGTTGAATTTTAACTTTTATTTATTTATTTATGAATAATTAATATGTTAGAGATTAGTTTTAAGAAATTTAATTTCTAAAAAATATTTTAATCAAGGTAGAATTTTTATTTTTATTTTTATTTTTACGTAGTATGTTAATACAATCGCGATTGGGAGCCCGAATCTGAGCTCCCCCGAATGCCCCGATTTCTTTTTTTTTTTTTTTTAGCAGAAGAAGGAAGAAGAAGGAGGAGGAGGGGACTGGAGGGGGCATACTCATAGGGGGAGGAGAGGTGGAGTCGGGGCCGGAGGCGGCAGTCGGAGGCTGCGACGAGCTCGGCGGAGCTGCGAGCTCGGAGGCGACAAGCTTGGAGGCGGCGGTCCGAGGCTGCGACGAGCTCTGCTGGGCCGACGACCGGCGACCTCTCTTCTCTCTCTCTCTGTCTCTCTCTCCCTCTTCCTCTCTGGTTCAGACTGAAAATGGAAGAAAAAGAAGAAAAAAATAAAATAAAATAAAATAATGCCCAAAACGACGTCGTTTTGGGCATTATGGGCATTCGGGGTGCGAGAATTCGGGGCAAAAAACATTTCTCTATGTTAATATAATACAAACTCAAAATGGCATAATAAAATAAACTTATAAGGTAAGTTTTAAGAGAATTTCGATAGTACAATCACTAACATTTCCAACCGTACACAAAATGCACATGATCACTTTTTCATACACAGAGGGAAAACACCGTTTAGTTACTCCATTAAACAAAGTAATATAATTATTCCATTAAACAAAGTAATATAAAAAAAATATAAATTTCATTAAAAATTTCAATCAAAGTGATTGAAATAATTCCTTTTTTTTATTATTTTTATTTTTTAGTAATAGGGAGGGCATTTGAAGAACCAATACAAAATTTCAATCGAAAGGATAAATTTCTTAGAGATTTAATAGAAAAGGTAACCAATGTCACTGAATTAAATTAGCTACAAGGGCACAATTGAAAACAAAACCAACCTTGTTATCCAAATTAAAATTGTAAATCTGCAACTATCTACTCTATTACTCAAAACTAATGTAAGTCATTGTTGGCTTATTTTACTTACGAAGAAAAATATCATAAATGTGAGTGTGCTAGCAAGGATTGAAAAATCTTCACAGATTAAATTCAAGCCAATTATCAAGCGATTGTGCTGACGTTCAAGCCAATTATCAAGCGATTATGTTGACGGTTCTTTTGCCTCAACAAAGAGGACTTCAAAATTGTCAAGTGTAGAGAAAAAAAAAATTAAAAGAAGTATGAGAGAGACGAAGACGATTGAGTGAACAATTAAAGTAATAATTACTTACCTCTACTCCTATACTTCGAAAAGAAAGTGCATAAAATGCTTTGAAAAGGAAATGCTTAACATAAATGCTTCGAAATATAAATCTACGTTAAACTACTCATAAGATAAAGAAAATAACAAGAAGTATTGAAATCAATTGTCATTGATTTGAATTCTGGGTCCCTTTACAATGTAGCCATGAATGGCTATTTATAGGCAAACATTTGTAGGAAAAAAACTATCTAAAACTACCCACTCTTCCACCTCCTCAATTTCATACTTCATGATCTTCCATAACTTCCTTCAACCTCCACTTCATGCTCCATGTTTTTCACTTTATTCTCCATCATCTTTTCATATTTCATAACTACTTATAATCTCAAAATGAGTAGGAGGATGCCACATGTCCTGTAATTATATAAATAATAAATAATAATAAAAATTACAAATTATGATGCCAATAGTCATCAACCTTGCCCCTAAAACAAATCATTCTCAAATCTATAAAGATAAGAAACTTTTCAATGGCTTCACTACCAATTGTCACCACAAGAGCACTTCCCACTGTTAAAATGATGAAACCAGTAAAGATCCCTTAGTATGATTTCTCGCTAGATAATTGAAGGAAATATAAATAATATATACACAGCAGAAAAATTTTATGGATTTGAGCATAACTTATGGGTAAATAGATTGCACAACGAATCTAGCTTGGAAGGTGAATCATGAACTCTTGAATAATCTCCACAAGCAATAGAGTAAAACTACCAGAGTTTTACCTACATATTTAGAGTACAAAGGCAGTATGGTTTATGAGGGGTTTTATAAAGTTAATTGTGATGTATCAGTTCAAACAGGCTTCTCTCAAGCAGCAGTTGTGGCAGTGCTCCGGGATGCGAATGGTAAACTAGTAGACGGCCTCACCAAAAAGATTTGTATTTCATCTCCTTTCCAAGGGGAGGCTCTGGCTTGCCATTTGGCTTGTTTTCTTGCTCATCGGCTCAATTTGTTGGATGTTCTGGTTGAAGGGGATAACAAAGTCGTGATTCATCTTTGTGTTACCGAAACGGTTCCGCCATGGGAATGTGGAGCAATTCTCAGCGACGTCAAGCTTTTGGCAACCCAGGGTCAGTTCCCCTTTCAGTGGCGGTCCAAGGCTTCGAACAAAGTGGCGCATTGAGTAGCACAAGCATGCCTTCATAATCAGTTTCCCTTAGATTGGGTGTCTAACCCTCATTCTCCTCTGGTTATGTTCTTGTTTTCTTCTTAGCTCTCGTTGTATCGATTTCCTCTGTTTAAAAAAAAAAAAGTTCTATTTATATAGAAAAGTTAAGAGACCCATGTTATAGGTATATTATCCAAGATAATATTTATCCAATATCAAGCATATCTGATATTAATAATTATCATATATATTGATAATTATCTTATATCAAGATTATCTCATAGCTTGAATAACAAATATAATATGTTTAGAACTCTCCTAACAGGATCATGCCAACATGGGCGACCTAGTTGGGTCTAGATTCTAAACCCTATTCAATTTCCAATATTTCCTACTCGTACCCCGAACATCCGTTAGCATGACACTGTGCTTTTTGTATCTCAATCTAGCTAGTTAAACACAATCATACTTGGCCAATGGACCGTGTGACCGCTAAGGATACCTGCATGCAAGAGCTCTACACTACATACTCATCATGAGCCAACATAGAGGCATCAACCCAAAGTTAGTATCTCTCATATACCCTAGATCTATCTAATTACACTGAGTTAAGCATCTATGATCCCTTAATGAGCAAGCTTTACACCTTCAATCATGCAATGTATTCACACCCATTCCAAATCCAATATAGAACGTTGTGAGTTGTCGATAGTGAATATAGAGTAAATGTGTAATTCTAGACAATCTTTCTTTCGCCCTCATGTCACTTAGTTCAAAGTCAATCACTTTCCTGGACATGTTCCTCAAAACTGAATCACACATGGTCTTGGACAACATACCAAAGTAGCTAATATCAACTTCTTACTTTATGACATAGTTTGAAAGTTACTAAAGGTATAGTACAAATGTCATGACTCCATTTAGCCTCCTAACAAAATGATGTTTTGATAGCCAGTAATCTTAGATTACTGAAGGCCAACTTACAAAGATTTACATACACAGAGTATAAATATGGGGCATACATGTGCGAAAGTAATAAATTTAAATCTAGTTAGTCCATAAAAGCTGTGTATAGACCAAATAAAATGGCATACATTGAGATACATAAATATTAACATGGTTTTACAACTTGGATACAAAAGACAGTAAGCTTGTACATAAACATCCTTATATTACATCTTGATCAAAAGGCTTCTCAAGCCCAAACATACAAAAGAAAGGATCTACAAAGCTAAGACGCATAATCTTCAAGATAATATCAAAACATGAACTCAAAACATCTTCCAAATAAAGCTTAGGCAATATTGCATTCTTGTTCATCACCTACATACATATATAAAGGAGAAGGGTGAGCTGAAAACTCAGTGAATGATAAAAGTAATAAAGGTTTGAATGAATGATATCCGAGATTTTTTTTCAAAATAATACTTATCATAACTTGTAACAAAATCAAAGGATGAACCATGTTCATCAATCAAAGGCTTTCAAAGCTTCAAGGGATGTTTACTAACATCTACATAATACAAGGATGAACATTCATTGATAAAACAAAGGAATAACTGACCCGGAATCGATTAGACAAGCTCACCCGTCAATGGCAAAGAAGATATCTCAAACAAAGGTACTAGTTGTATTAAAGTCTCCTAACACACAAGGACCTTTCAAGAATGTCATCAAAACAAATATAATACTTGATACAAAACTAAAGGATAATCATTCATGCTTAATCAAATACTTTTTCAAAATAAAGTAAAGCTTTTATCAAAACATTATAACATAACTTTATTAAAAATACTACTCACAATAGATTTTTGGTCGTGGGGATAAATGTAAAGATCCAAGACCTACAAATACATGGTAAATCCCATTAAATACACTTCAAGAAGACAAGAAGAGAAGCTCAGGATGGTTATCCAATACACTCTTAAAATAAGCTTCAAATGAGAAAAATAAATCCTGGCATTTCTTTCAAAAACCAAGTCAAGACAAAGCAAAACATGTGCTGGGAGTTAAATCAATAATTTTCTTATTGAAAAAGCATGCTAGGTACAAACTAGGTCTCAGAATGAATACATGGAGATGAATTGGACCGAAATGGCCTAGCTGGGTGAACTTATGAGGTCTTGGCCAAGGTGTGGTCTCTTTTGCCGAGATGTAGGCTACTCGCCTAGAATGTTACAAGGTGTCTGTGACGCCCCGAATCTACACTATTGGTTGTAGTCAAGGGAGAGTCACTAATGAGTCCTATGGTCAATAACCAAGTAAGATCCCAGATCGCCGGAGGAGTCAAATTAGCCTCCCTTCTAAGTCCGGCTTTCTTAGGCAGGGCACTACCCTTTTGACAGATCTTAAAAGGTATTGACACAAGGTCTCATAAGCAATGATAAGGTTCATACATATAAATATATAGAACATCAGTACATAACAACCTCGAATATCATTAATTTCAAAAGCTTGATCCACTACATTACATCCCAAGAGAAAACTTAAATCTTCGTATGAGTCTTACAAAATATCAAAGGGAATTTCTAACTTTCCTAAGATAGCCAAAAGTCTTCGAAGGTTTCAGGTTTGTCGTCTCTAGCTATAAGCTCCTCTTCGGCACCTGGCATGACACGCCGTGAGCTTTGAATGCCCAGTAAACACACACACACCCCGTCCCTTTTTCCCAATCCAATACACCATCACATTTATGGCAAACAAGTAGTGGAGCATGATATCCAAGCCAAGAATAGTAATAGAAGAGAAAATGAGCATGTCATTCAAATAGATAACAAGGTTATAATGTTAGTGGTTAGTATTCTAGAAATCCCCCAAAGAGATTTCATCCTCCCAACCGCAAGAATTGGACACCGGACTATTCGGAACTCCCCCTTTTGCTACTTTGTTGCAGAACTAACCTCGGATGCCTACCAACGGTTATATACCGCGTAGCGCCAACCGCAGGGCCTCAAAAGGGACAGTGAAAAGAAAAAAAGTTTTATCTCCTGAATCCAACCTCATCCTTCCAGAAAAATTTTTTATCATCCTGAATGTCCCATCCAGACCCAACCTTATCTCACCAATCAATCCCTCGCAAAGAGTCCGAATACGTCCGTTCCATTCCAGGGTTTACGCGACAACTGCTTGCGCAAGACTTTAACTTTCAAATAGGGAACGCATCCCAAAAATCCATATATCACATATTCTCATCTTTTCATTACTCAAGTGCTCGAAAATCCAATACCCTCCCAATTAGGTTTCCCGTTGAGTTAAATGTTTTAAGACAAGGTTAGTCCAACTTATAAGATAATAATATCCACATAAGCATGCATCAATAAGGTGAAGAAGATGAAGAACATAACATAACACATACAATATCATGCCAAGATATGATCATAAGCTAATAAACATTTTCATGAATACCAGGGCATAAAACATTCATGCATAACAAATTTTTCAGATTTAATATCACATAAAGATTAAAATGAAAGGCCTATTTTAGATCTTCCACCGGACTTGGCCTTCCTATGATTTGTAGAGAATTTGATCTAGTTTCTAGAACATTTTTCAGAAATGGGATTGCTTTTCCAGATTTTAAGTTATTTAGAAAACATTCCAGCGCTGTCCAGAATCTGTCCAGATCTGTCGACCGTTACAAAAGTTTGATTTTCTTGCAAACTGCTTAATGTTTTTTGATGAAACCAATTTTAGTTGAAATATAACTCATTAAGGAAGGTTTTGACATAAAATAGAGGTCCATAATATTTTTGTACATTTTTCTGGAATTTGTGAAAGTGGGCTGCAAAAATAGATTTTAAGGTAGAATGCCCAAAACAAGAAAATTTATAAAAAGGGGGTTCCACCATGGGAAAGTTTCATTTCTTTTGTGAAGAAAATATACTAAGTATCATATGTTTAACTCAGAAAATTTGTTTGAAAGAGTGCTCTTGAAAAGTTGAGAGATTGGTAGAAAAGAAGATGGTTTTGTGCCAAAATGGGAAAAATACAAGAGAGATGGAATCAATGCTCAACTGTTAGCATTTTTAACACAAGTAACTCATCAATAACATATTTGAAAACATTATTTAGAACCCTTAGAAACATGTATTTGAAAAAAGGAAAATGAAAGAGAAGGTTGTGTTGTGGCTTACCTACTAAGCTTTGCACAAGAAGCTCTCTTCTTCCTCCCTCTTCTTCTCTTAGACTTCTCTTGCTCTCCTCCCTCTCTCTAACCAAAATGTGTGTGTGGGTGTGGTGTTTGTGCTTGCCAAGCTAGGGGATGTTGGTATTTATAGACAAGTTTTGATGCAAAATGTCCTAAATGCCCACTAGTTGAAAATGGATGGAACGTTTAGGATTTGTTTGAAGTGTTAAAGGAAATAGGGATGATTTGGGAGGCTTACTCAAGGATTTGGCAAGATTTAGTTAAAATAGAACTAATTTAGGAATTAGCATCCTAGGTCTAGGGTATTAGGTGGTGTTTTTTTCTAGAAGTTCATGATGATGTTTCTTGGAAATTGATTTCTCACTTTCTTCTAGGAAGGCTAGGCATAGGGAAGGGTGATGGGGCTATTATTTTAATGATTTTAGGTATTAGGGGCACAATTCTCAATGTATGCATATATATAGATTTCAATTGATTGATGGTACTAATAGTATTAGGGTACAGGTACTATTTTTGAGGGTAATTCTTAATAAAAGAAATGAAAGCTTGGAATTAAACTCATGTATTGGAACCTTATTTATGTATTTACTTATGATCTAGTTAGGTTTAGGGCTAATTTAAATACTCATAGCAAATCTTTATTGGTACCAAAGTCATTATTGCTCCAAGATTCAAGGGATTTGTTTGTACTAAAGTATAATGATGATGGCTAGTCATGTCCTCGAGATTTGGGGAGATTTTCCTATTTATTTTGGTTACAAATCTTGGAAATTGTAAAACATAATGTTAAAAAAAGATTTTAGGGTACAAGTGTATATATAAATATATAATGGTACTTGTTTGAGGTCAATATGTGATAAAAATGTGAGGGCTTGGGCTCAATTAAAATATCTATTTCAAGTGAAGAGTTAATAAATTAGTGTTTAGGAAAAATAATTCAGTTTGTATTATCTTGCTTTGAATTTAAAGGTAAATAACTAAATGAAGACTGTAAAAACCGGAAGTTAGGGTTTCAAGCAATTAATCTAAAATTTGAGAGTTAAATAATTAATATTAGAGTGTTATGATTCTAAGCTTCCAGGGTCGATTTGGGTTTGTATGGGTTCATCCGTGATACGTTTTCGGCTCTAGGGTTTAATTTGCGAGCAATCAACGAATTAAGGGCTTTGTTATAGTAACTCAAAATTTTGGGACCTAATAAGGTTTACAAAAGTTAGAGGTCTCACAGTGTCGGCCTAGGTGCACAATGGTCAGCCTAGGTGTGCATGCAAGGTAGACCAAGGTGTAAGTGATCATGCAACGTAGGCCAATGTGAGATGCAATGCTTGGCCTAGGTGTGGAAGTTGGACAAGAGTGGGTCTCGGTGACCACACTTAAGGAATAATGAAATCTGAAAACCTGGCTTTCTCTTGAAGAACATGAACATAGAAAACTTGAATGCTAAAATCATAAGTTTTTATTCAAAATTTGAGATTTCATGATATGAGATCAAAAACATGGACTTGGGGTACTCATACTTGAAGATTTCATGAAAACAAACACAAAACCATAGACCTTGATACAACTTTTGGATCAAAACAATGATTTTCTTCAAGAACACAAGAATATCACTTTCTCTCTCTAAAACAAAACTTTAAATCAATGCATGGCTCATGAATCATGCTAGATCATGCAATGTGATCAGATTAACATAAAGAACAACAAAAGTAGATCAAGAATCTAATCTCAAAACACAAATCAAATGGTTCAAACTCTAATAATGAAGTGAAAGATCTAGCTTTCTCAAAGAACTTTTTTTTCTTCTTCCTAGAGCTTTTCTCTCTCTTCAAGACAAAGATATGGCAAATGATATAGGTTCTCAACTACTAATCTAACTTAAACCCACTACTGGGACACGTGGCATTATCTAGTGAAGTCTTCTTAAAAAGGTGCCAGAATGAAGCCAGAATGAAAGGACAATAGTAGGTCAAAGTGCGTATAACAAGTAAGGTGGCATGGGTACTCTGACAAGGCAAGGATCCTAGATCAAAACATAGGCTTCGGACAAGTGAAGGACAAGTGAGGTCTTCCTGATCTTGGCTAGGAGAGGTAACACTTGGCCTAGGTGTGACACACCTTAGCCTAGGTTGTACAAGTCAAGGAACAAGATTGCTAGGTGTTGGCTAAAGTGTACAACAAGATTGCAAGGTTCAAGGATCAAAGATCATAAATGCCTAAGTGATGCACATCTCAGCCTGGTTGATGCACATCTTAGCCTAGATGATGCACACCTCGGCCAAGGTGCAAGGGTAAAGGTAGAGGTCAACCAAGATGGTTCCAAGATGATCCTAGGTGTTGACACTAAACAACCTAGGTGTAAGAGGTTCAAAGGTGTGACCTAGGTATGAGGTAACAAAGGTAGATAGCATAGGATATACACACAAAGCAATTAACAAAGCATGAATCTTATACTTAGACAAAACACAATAGTACAAAACAAGACATGATCCCATACTTTGACAAATTTTCAAAGTTCGCAAAATGCAAGCTTGCAGCATCTCCACTTGTAGGCTTGCATCTAGAGATACTGGAAGCTAACAAACTAAAAACCATGCAAATTCTCAAGAATATGACTAAGGCAAAATGAGGGTTGTTATAACAAATGTCAAAATTAAAGCATATTTTCACCTATTTTGGACTCACATAATAAGAAAAGTAGGAATCCTCTCTCACCTCACTAATTGGTCGCTAAGCACATGTAGTATGAATACATGCTATGGTGGAGTTACTCTTTCAAAGAGTGATGTCATTCTCTAAACACAATACAAATCTTAGTTCAGTCATTAACTAGAGCACATGCCACTTTTTAAGCACCTAACTCAAGTTCTTCATTTGGCTGCTATCTAAGTGCTAAAAATGAGATCTCGTATTTGGCCATCATCTATAAGCACATCATGGAAAGTAGAAATTTCTATCCATGGTAGGTCAAGTAACAAGACCTTATCTTGGTTACAACCAAGGCAACTCTAACTATGGGTGATCTAAGCTAGAAACAACTCCCAATATGATCTAATAATCACATGTCTCACTTTTGCTCGCTTCATCGAGCGCCAAAAGCAATTGCTCGTATAAGTGAGCCAATCTTGCCTAGTTGTAACGCCTCGCTTTTATTACTCGAATAACATTACTAAATCATTATTATAAACAATTTCAAAGATAATAGACAGAAGTTCCAATATCTTAATAAAGGTAAGTAAATGAAGATTCTCTCATTCGTATATGAAATAAATGCAACATATGACATAATTAAATAAAATTGCCCGCAGGCTTACATCATTACATAGAAGAGAAATGGTTCAACCCTTTTACAACAACAACATTCAGCCAACAGTTAAGAGGCCCTGTGGACAACAGATAATGAAGATTCTCGATCTTGAACCACTTCTTGACATTCACCTGAAAAAGGATTAGTAATGTGGGATGAACATAAAGTCCAGTAAAGATCCTAACATGATCCTAAACAATAACAACTTACAAATAGCTATGATCATGAATGCTTTATGTCATATCATATATATGTGCCGGTTTATACACAAAGATATACTTACATAGATATTTTTCTCAAAAATGTTCAATTTATTCAACAACACAAACCATTCGCTTTTCTTTCTTCTTGTTACCTTTTTATTTTAAATTCACCCGACAACAACCAACTTTCAAAACAAATCCATAGAACTCAATTATGTTTTCTCTGATTACTGAACTTACACAAATTTCACTTACATTCCTAAATAACGACATGCCAAATGAACACAAAATAATACATATAAAATGTTCTTTTCATAACCACATAAGACAACTGACATCCTCCATAAAATAATCATTACTATGCATGATACACATAAATAGAACCGAGATGATAATGAGAAACCCAACAATGTTATACCTACCTCAAGCATGGTAAGCCAAGGATATACCTTTCCAATACTCACACCAATTTACCAGACACCGCTGGAAGATAATGGTACCTCTGCCAATTTACCAAACACCCGCAAGAAAGTAATGGTACCTCTGCCAAGTTTTCCAGGCGCTAGATGGAAGGTACTAGCACTCCATACTCTCAGTGCAACCAATTCTCCAGGCGCTAGTTGGAAGGTAATGGTACCCCTCATTCTCAGCGCATGCACATTTCCAACCATCACATAATTCAACAAATATAAATAACCGGAGTGTACTACATACACATAATCTATTCAACGTCACAATGTCATCCTCCACCGATGACCAAGGACAAAACCTCTAAACATAATTATTTAAACACACGTTATACAATAATCCAATGCTCATTGGACCTTAAGTCCAACAATAATGATAATAACAATATTCAAAGGTTTCAAAATCTAACCTCCAGTTCATTTGTACATTTACAATACACCATGGTTTCTTTCTCTTTTCAAAATCAACCTTTTTATTTTCCAAGTTAACATGCCCAAATCATTTTCTTTCCAAAAACCATTTCTACATTTCAATAAAACCACATCCATGGATATCAAGCCATAATCCAACTCAACTTAACATGATTAATCCAAACAAATTCCAATATCAAAATCAATTCTCCCTTTATGCTACTAACACCATAACACAACTCAAATTAACAAAACTCAAACATTATTTAACTTCACCCCTTTATAATTCATTAGGTCAAATTATTAAATTAGGGCTTTCCTTTCCTCACAATATAAACATGTTGAACTACTTCTCAATTAACCCAAACAACCATCAATTTTACAATTTCAACTCCAAACATTCAAACCCTAGATCCCCTTTATATGCTTTTCAACAATTCATAATGAACATGCTTTTATGGAATAAAATCTACCATATGTCTATCTATAGACGAGGTATTAAAGAGGAACAAAGGAATCCCTACCTCTTGAAGCGACGAGGAGAAAGCCAAAAAATCACCAGCAACGAAAACATGATCTGCTCATATTAAAATGAAGCCCTTGCGACCCTTTACATTTTGGTCAAAAGGACTATGGGTCAAAGATGAGTAAAAGTAGATGAAAACTAGGTAAAAAGAGCTTGAAAGCTTAACAATGGTGGAAGGAGAGAGAAGAGAGAGAAAAGTGATCCAGATGTGACCAAAAGTGACTTTTATAGTTGCTGTATTCGTACAAACCGCTTGAGCGATGGAATCTGGGCTCGAGTGAAGAATGCGAACTCTCAGAAGTTCAGAGCACATAGGGTAGACTGCTCGAGCGACCAAACCTGTGCTTGAGCGAAGATCAACAACTCTCAGAATCACATACCTACAAAAGTACTGGAAGACTCGAAAGACCGCTCGAGCGACTAATCCATTGCTTGAGCAATGAAGAAAAACTCAGAGTGCTACAATTGACATCAAGCCATATTCAGACACAAAAAAATAAAAATAAATAAATAAAATAAAATAGAACAAGCATAAATATTGATTGCATAAATAATATCCAAAATGTTCTCACGATACGTAAGAAAAATACATAAACACCACCACCACCATCTACATAAACCTAAAGCCCTAACATGAGTATAATGAGCATATCTCGAAATGGTTTTGGTTAATAGGTCCGCAACCATGCGACTAGTGGAAATATGTTCTAAGATAACTTGTTTATGCGTCATTATTTCTCTGATGAAGTTAAATTTTATGTCTATATGTTTGGTTCTTCCATGATATTTAGGATCTTTAGCATAAGCGAGTGCAACCATGCTGCCATAATGAATAGTGATAAGGTCTGAGGCTAATATGACTACTCCAAAATGCTGTAAGAACCTTCATAACCAAACAACCTCCTGTACGGCAGCTGAGCATGCCACAAACTCTACCTCCATTGTTGATAAGGAAATACATGATCGTTTCTTACTGCTCTAAGTAATGGCTCCACCACCAAGCAGGAAACCATATCCAGCTGTGGACTTTTGCTCATCTATATCACCATCTTAATCAGTATCACTGTAGCCAACTAGGTGTATGCATACTTTGGTAGCAAAGCATATCATTTGCAATTCCCTTGAGGTAACCTAATATCCTTTTGACTGAATTCCAATGAGCAGGTCCTGGATCGGACTAGTAACGACTTACCAATCCCATTGCATAGGAGATATCTGGCTGAGTACACATCATAGCATACATCAAGCTTCTTACTACATTAGCATAAGGTACTTGGGCCATCTTTTCTTTTTCTTTTGGGGTATTTGATCTCATATTAAGGCTTAGGCTCTCATCTTTAGCTATAGGAGTGTCAACAGGCTTGCAGCTCTGTATTCGGAATCGCTCTAGGATATTCTTAATGTAAGTCTCTTAAGACAAATCGAGAAGTCTCTTAGAGCGATCTCTCAGGATCTTAACCCCGAGCACATAGCTTGCTTCACCTATGTCATTCATCTCGAAGGTTGAGGACAACCATCCTTTGGTGATGCCAATCATCTCCTTGTCATTTCCAACCAATAATATATCATTAACATATAATGACAAAATCAATAAATTGTCCTTGGATCATTTAACATACACACATTAGTTTTCATTGATCATCGCAAACCCATCAGTGATAATTGCTCAATGAAATCTCAGATACCATTGTTTAGATGATTGCTTTAAACCATAAATAGATCTTTCAAGCTTGCAAACTTTAAACTCCATGCCAGCTACTTAAAGCCTTATGGCTAATCCATATAGATTTCTCTATCTAGTTCTCCATTGAGAAATGTAGTTTTAACATCCATCTGATATAGCCCAAGGTCCAACCAAGCTACTATTTCCAAAATAAGAGGCAAACCTTACTTCTGGAGGAAAAGTTTCCTCATAGTCTACACCCTTTAATTGGGTGTAACCTTTCGCCACTAGGTGAACTTATACCTTTCTATGGAACCATCTGCCTTGCACTTGATCTTGAGTACCCATTTGTTCCCAGTAGTTTTGGGTCTGAGTGGCAGATCAACCAGGTCTTAAACATGGTTTTTTCTCATAGACTCCATCTCATCTAGGGCTACAAACGAACTGAGCTATTCGCGAACAAACTCGAGCTTTGTTTGGCTTGAACTCAGCTAGGTTGCTTAATAAATGAGCTTGCGATAGAATTTTAGGCTCGTTTTCTTAACAACCCGAGCTCGAGCTTGTCAAGGCTTGGCTCGATTGGGCTCGCGAGCCTACCTATATATATGTTATGAAATTAGGATTTCACTCCTAAAATCCTCTTTCTCTGGAAGCTGTTGGGGGTTTTCTCTCACTCTAAAAAAACGTTATCTTTACTCAAGTTTTTCCTTGTTCGAATAACAGAGAGAGATTGTTCTACAACCTTTGTCTGCTACTCTTTCTCCCTTGTTTTTCTTATTTTCATCTCTATTTCAAGAGATTTGGTCTCATCTCATCTCTTTATAGACAAATTTTGGGGCTAGGGTTACAACATCGAATTGAACAAAGCATTATGCTGAACATCAACGTTTCTTTGTTCGAGTAAAGATTTGGGACCAGAAGATAAAATCTTCTCTTCAATCCCTTGTGATAAGTTTTCTATCCCTTACTTTTCTTTTTCAATCTTAGGATTACTTTTCTTCTTCTTGATAAAATATTTTCTTTGTTCTTGTTTGTGAGGCTATCCTTTTTCATATGTTTCATTTATTTATTAAATTTCTATCTCTAATGTCCTTCACATGTCTCTCTGTAATTTTTTTTGTGGTTATTTTAGTTTTTTTTTCCTGGTAACATAAATTGGTTGAGGTAGAGTTCATATATTGCTTTGTTCATAATTTTTTTTTTTCGTTGTTATGTTTTTGCTTATTTTGATGCAATGTTGAAGGGTATGGCAAACAAAATACAATGGTTATAGTAGTGTTGTTCGTTGGTTGGTTGTTGGTTAAAGTTGTGCTCTATTCCTAGTGTCTTTGTCTGCCATTATTGCTATATGTCTTTTATGTTATTTATTTATTTATTTTTATCAAGCTTTATTACTATAGTTGATCATAACTTTTTGAAAATTTGATTAATGTTGGAAGTATCTCATTATTTGATTTCAATGTACCATTTCTTTCCTTTTATTTTAGTTTTCTTTCCTTTTGTTGCAATATTGATTACATTTTTTAAGCCTTATTTTTTGAAACTTTTATTTATTTATTTATTTTTTTACTTTGATGAAATGTTGTTGCTATGTTTTTGCTTACTTTAATGCAATGTTGTTGGGTATGGCAAACAAAATACAATGTTTAAAGTAGTGTTGTTCCTTGATTGATTGTTGGTTAAAGTAGTGCTCTATTCTTAGTATCTTTGTCTGCCTTTATTGCTATGTCTTTTATGTTATTTATTTTTATTTTTTTTAACAAGCTTTATTGCTATAGTTGATCATAACTTTTTGAAAAATTGATTAATTTTGGAACTATCTCAGAAAATTGATTAATTTTGGAACCATCTCATTATTTTGATTTCTTTCCTTTTATTTTAGTTTTCTTTCGTTTTGTAGCAATATTGATTACATTTTTTAAGCCTCATTTTTTGAAACAGTATTTTTTTCCCCTTATAGTATATCAAATAGACAACTTCATCTCACTTCTCCATAATAAGATTTGTGGACACCATTTTCTTCATTCAGAGAGTTAGTCCATTCATGGATAATTCTGTCAATGATGTGAATGATGTTGATGCTAATGTTGATGATACAATTGAAATAGCGGACAATGAAAAAGACAATGAAGAAGCTATAAATGACAAAAACCCATTCAAAAAGAAGTCTAGAAAAAGGACATCCCAAGCTTGGAAAGAATTTACTAAAGTAGTCCTTCTAGATAGTACGAAGAAGGCTCAATGTGGTGCAAAAAACAATTTGCAATTCATGCAACCAGTGCTGCAACTCAACTTCTGAGGCATTTGAAGAAAAATTGTGTAGCACATAAACTTGCAAAAAAAGAGTAAAAGGTTCTATTATTTTCTACAGTTCGATCCAATGTTGGACCCGACAATGTGACCAATACTTCTACCTTCACGTAATCATGCGAAGGTAAGGGAAGTTGCTTCTCACATGATACTTTATCACGAGTATCCTTTTATGAAAATGGAGCATGTTTTGTTTAACAAGTTTATGAGGACCGCTACCCTATATTGGCAAAAAATTAGTCGTACAGCGGCAAAAAATGACGGTGTATCAACCTAAGACATTTAGAATAAGAAGTTGAAAGCATTGATGAAGAATATTAATAGAATCAGTATCACAACAGATTTGTGGAAATCCGGGAAAAAAATCCAATATATGGTCATAACGGCTCATTTTGTAGATAATGATTGGCAATTACAAAAGCGTCTTCTCAACTTTTGTAACGTACCACATCTACACACATGAGTTATCATTGTTGATGCCCTTCACAAATGTTTAGTTGAATGGGGAATTGAAAAACAAGGTGGCTACTATTACAGTTGATAATGCTTCATACAATGACGTTGCTGTGAGGGTATTGAAAGAAACTTTGCTATGAAGAAGAAATTACCATTAGGTGGAAACCTTTTTCACGTTCATTGTTGTGCATATATCCTCAATATCATGGTGCAATATAGCCTTAGTGAAATTGGAGATATTGTTGATAGTGTTCAGGAAGGTGTGAAGTATTTAGTTGCATTAGAAGCTCGTCTTCTTTAATTTAATGAAATTGTTAAGCAGTTAGAATTGCCTTCGAAGAAATTGATTTTGGATTGTCCTATGTCTTCCCTAGGTACCAAGAAAGGGATTTGGGTTTTATTTATGTGCCTAGTTTTGAAGATTGGATAAAATTTGAGAATGTGTGTCAATTTTTGGCAATTTTCAATGAAGTCATAAATATCATTTATGGAAGTGACTATCTAACTTCTAATTTGTTCCTTATAGAGGTCTGGAGAATAAAAGAGATATTGAATGAGAAATCAGTGGATGACAATGAATACATTCGACCAAAACTTTGAAGATGAAGGTCAAATTAGACAAGTATTGGGGTGAATGCAATTTATTAATGGCTATGGCTGTTGTTTTAGATCCAATATATAAAATGATACTTATTGACTTTTGTTTTCCAGAGATCTACGCAGAAGCTAAAGCTACTAGAAACATCTTTATGGTTCATGAGGCTCTATATGAGCTTTACAATGATTATGTTTCTATTCACACCTCATCAAACACTAAGAAAACTTTTTTACAAAACACACGAGCAACTAGTTCAGGTAGTTCTATGCAGGGCATGGGAAAATCTGTTGTAATAGGAAAATCGAAATTGGAATCTTTCGTTAGAAAGGCTGACACCATTCGACTCGTGAAATCTATCTTGGACATTTATTTGGAAGAAGATGCTTATATTTGTAACGAAGATTCAGATTCCTATTTTGATGCATTATAGTGGTGGAAAGTGAATAATCTGAAGTTTTGTATATTGTCCAAAATGGCATGTGATATATTATTGGTTCCCATTACCTAAGTAACTTCAGAGTCTACATTTAGTAATGGTGGTAGAGTCAATGATCCTTATCGTGCACCATTATCAACAGAAACTATCCAAATATTGTTGTGTGGAGCTGATTAGGTACGTGAATTACATGGATTGAAAAAGGCACCAGATGTAAGTATAATCTTTTATCTTATATAATTTAAGTCCCTTCTAATAATCAATTTATGTGAAAAGTAGTAGAAAAAATATCTGAAATCATTTTTTTGTTGCATCTTTTAATAAGCTGGCAAGCCATCTTTGAAAGAGATTTTGTTGCGTTAATGGTTTCTTGTAATTGGGACATCTTAACAAGGTACATTTTATGTTTTTAATATTTTTCATTAATGAAAGAGTTGTTTATGGTAATTATTTTAAGGTTTCACACTAATATTAATCTTTATCAAATGAAACAGATTTTTGAGAAGTGCAATACATATTTTTAAAAGAGAAGTGTAATAAATGAAGCAAACTTTTGGAGCTTTATCAAGTGAAGACATTAGCAAAAAGTTTCATTGATCTTTTTGCTTACTAAGAGAGACTTTAAAGACTCTTATTCTTTTTTAAGTGATGTAATTTTATATTTTGGAGTTGGGATATAGGAGTTTTATGTTTTGATTAGATTAGTTTTAAAGTTTGAATGATCTGTTTGTTGATTGGTAGAATAGTTATTGCAATTGATTTTCCTATGTTCTTGATAATTGGTTTTTAGTTAAAGAGTTTGAACAGGTCTATTTGTAGGTTTCCATAATATGTTGATATTATTTGTGTTGTTTATGTCATTGATTTATTGTTGCATTAGGATGTTTTATTTGATTTTCAAGATTGGCAAATTTTTTTCTTTGTTCATAGCTTAATTTGTTTGTGTATTCAAGCTCAAGCTCAAGTTTGTTCGTTTGTAAATGAGCTAAGTCGAACCGAGCTCGAGCTTTATAAATATCTAGCGAGCTGAGCCCGAGCTTAACTTTTATAGCTTGATTCGAGCTCTAGCTGAGCCCAAACATGATCAAATTTTATCAAGCCAAGCTTGAGCACAACAAAACTTGACTCTGCTCGGCTCGTTTGTAGCCCTAATCTCATCATGCATTGCAACATTCCACTAGTTACTAGTAGAAGATGATAGAGCCTTTTTTTTTTTAATTGTTTTTGGCTCAGCAATGTCACTTGGGGCAACCATGAATGCTTCCTTCTCAATCTCAAAACGACGTTGTGGGATAAGTCCACGCTCGTTTCTATGACGTTGAGGTTTTTGAGAATCCATATTTGCTAACCATAGTCCATCGATATGCATGTTGATCCCATTGTCCCTAGGAGCTTGAGGGATTTCCTCACCATTTTCAAATAAGGTACTTGGTGTGCTATATTGTAGTTTTTCCATCTCGTAAAGATCAACATCTCTACTAACCTTACATTTCCTAGGAAAATCTTCTTCTAGGAAATATACATAATGCTACTTAATTGCAGTCACACTTTTATCCAATTACTCTCCAATGAGCACATAGCCCTTAGAATGCTCACAATAGCAAATGAATATACGCTTCTTTCCTCCAGGGTCTAACTTTCCATACTTATGAGAAGTGTTGTGTATGAAAGTTGCCGAACCTCATGGCTTCAAATTGTCCAAATTTGGTTTTTCACCAATTCATAGTTCAAAAGGGATGGAAGGTACTGATTTAGAAGGCACACGATTAAGGATGTAAGCAGCTGTTAGCAAAGCATCTCTGCAATAGGAAATGGGAAGATTGGCTTGTAAAGACCCTAACTTTTGATAATTACACTTGAAATCCTAAGCCTTAGGTTAATTGCATTTTAGCCCCTAGCTTCGTAAAATTTTGCAAAATGGTCCAATAATGAATAATTTTTCCATATTTTATTTTGTATTATAACTAAATACTAGAACACCACTTTATATTTGAAAATACCCTAACACTTGGTTTTTATTTATTTTAACCCCGAGTCTCTAAATTAATTCATACATTTTATTCTTTTTCTTTTATTTATTATTTATTTGAAAATGAGTATTTACATAGGTATTTATAATTATTATTTTGGGGAAAGCTTGGTTGTGGAACCACCTAGAAGATTTGATAATAATATTAAGATATTTATTAGTATTCAATTTTCTTTAGTCATTAAGATAATTTTCTTAACAATTAAGGAACAATAATTGATCAAGGAAACAATTGTCTTTTCTACCTAAAATTCTTGCCTATAAATTGAGAGCATTTCCCCCATTCCCTACACACATTTTTAGTAGCTAAGGAGAGGGTAAAAGGAAGAGAATGTGAACTACAAGGAAGTGGAGAAGAAGAAGGAAAAAGAAAAGGAAGAAATGTTTGCTTTCTTTAGTTAAAGTAAGAACCACACCTCTCTCTTGTCTTTCTCCAATCCTTTCACCCATCTCATCTTACTATCTAGTATGCTTTCTTGTGTTTATATTAATGGTAAATATGGTTTTTGGTGTGTATGTAAGTGTGGGTATGAATTGGTGACTTTATTTTGCATTTTTGTTCAAAATCTGCACTGTTGCAACTTCTCTATTTTAAAAAAAATATGAAGTTTATTTATTTCGCAAATATGATTCTAAGATAGGATATTTGGTGTGTTTAGAGCATATTATAATTCTATTAGCCCTCACTATGTGTTTTTAGGGCATGGATGTTTTGTTTAAAAAATCTGGTCCTGAGTCTCTGAAAACAGTCCACTTCTTGCAATTTTATAAAATTCCAAAAAAATCATCTCATGTTGATGTCAAAATTTAGAAGTCTGAGTTCTCTTTCCAACAAAATTTATTTGGGCAAAAATCATCGGGTAGATTGAGAGGAAAGCTAGTTTTCGTAAAAGGCTACAAATCTAGATAGGTTTTGGAAAATAGCTTGTAGATGAATTTTTGGTTGTGTTGTGAAAATTCTACAATTTGAAACTGAAATAGACACATTGTTTATTGTTTGTGTGTAATTTTAGCCCCTAAGATAACTTGGAAATATTTTTACCAATGCATACTTTTACCTCTGCAGTTCTGAAAAATGTTGGAAGTTGTGCCCTCTTGTGTTATTTATTCATAAGTAGTTCAAAGCATGCTTAATGTTGTTTGCTTGTCTTACCATATTTATGTATGATTATCATGAGCTATATTTCTTCTCTTATGTTTTCCTTCTGCTCGTTTATATTACCGAATGTGACTAACTCGCTTATCAAAATATCTAATAAACGGGAAATGAAAAGGGGTTGGTAATGGGTGAAGTTCACACTAATGTTTCGGAATAATTTATGTAATATACATATGAATGAGATGAATTGTGATGGAATTAATACCACATGAGTTAAATCTTGTGCAAGCGATCTAAGCGAATCCTAGGATGGCACAGATGTATTCAGACTCTATGCGGTAGTTTTCGGGTGTAAGCGAGCCCTTTGATATGGTATGTGCAGGATGTAAGTGAGCCCTAGGCATGGTTTGGGTGTAAGCGAGCCCACTTGTTTGGCCATCCTTTTTGAGGTCCATCGGTGTTGCTGCCTGATAAATAACTGGTATGGGCATAGGTGGTAAGGTCTGCAAAGTAGCAAAAATGGGAGTTCTGAATAGTCCGATGTCCAATCTTTTAGTTGGGAGAAAGGATCTCTTTGGGGGATTCTAGATGTCTAGTCTAACTACTAATTTATAGAACCTTATTGTAATATTGTATTTTATGTTACCCGATTTGTTTTGTGTATGGTTGATTGGTTGATAGAAGGTAAGAGGGTGTGTGCATTTTTACCAGACATTCCAAGCTCATGGTGTGTCAGGCCAGGTGATGAAGTAGTTTACAATAGTGAAGGTTATCCCGAAAGCAATCAAGATGAAATGTTGGAGCCGTAGTTCACTTGAAGACTTAGACTAGTGTTTTCTTTTTTGTTTTTTTTTTTTTTAAACTTTTGATTTGACAGTGCTTTTGTAATCCTATAGCGGAACACAAATGAATTATCAGTAAAATTAACTTTGTTTATATATGTATATTAAGATGTTTTGGTTGTCTATCATGTTTGTGTTTTTTATTGTACATATTTGACACTCTTGGATTTTAGGACGTCACATGGCTCATGCCATCATCGACCTAACTATATTAAGCAGTGTTCGATTCCTTCTCTCTACTATACCATTTTGTTGTAGAGTGCTAGGAATTGTTAACTGTCTAATTATCCTTTTCTCTTCACAAAGCCTTTTGAATAGCTCAGATAGGTATTTGCGGCCTTGGTCTATACTTAAAGCCTTAATGCATTTGTTTAATTGATTCTCAATCTCTAAAACATAACGTCAAAAGCAATCCAATGCTTTTGACTTATGGTAGATCAAATAGACATAACCAAAACGCATACAGTCATCTATGAATGTGATAAAGTAAGGAGTTTCATGTCTTGCCTTAACATTCATTGGTCTATATATGTTAGAGTGAATCAGTTGTAATGGAAAAGATACCATTTTAGCATTTCCAAATGGTTTTCTGGTTGCCTTGCTAGCAAGGCAATGCTCAAAAGTGGGTAGATTGACCCTAGCGAGTGGGCATAAAAGACCTTCTCCAGCTAACTTGATCATTCTGTCTTTCCCAATGTGGTCTAATCTAGCATGCCATTTTATAGAATCATTATCATCACAAATAGATGTAATATATGAAATAGAGTCATTGGCATTATTCAAACTAGAATTATTAACATCCAGAACTAAAAATCCATCTAAAAGAAAACCACTACCATAATAAAATTGTATCCAAATAAATGCTAACTTGTCCACTCTCAAATTGAAAATTAAAACCAAGACTCATCATGCTAATAATTGATAATAAGTTTTGTCGAATCTTTAGAGCGTAGAGTACATCATGAAGATATAAAGTGCACCTATGTCACATTTCTAGCTTGTAAGTGCCAATCCCAAGCACCTCAACGCTAGATTCATTTCCCATGTATACTTTTTTTGCTACTAGCTGGAACTCGACGATACTCAACGAGCCTAACTTTGTCCCTCACTACGTGACAGGTTGCTCCAGAGTCTACAACCCACAAATGAGTGAGCAACTAAAACTTGACTACAAACATAACAGTCAAAACGAGAAAATAAGTTAGGGAGTACCTTCTTCAACTTACTGAATCTCGCGCGAAGTGTCCTTCCTTCTTATAGTTAAAGCACGCCATGTTAGTCTTAGCTTTCTTGCTAGCCCTCTTACCTCTTTTGCGCTTGAAATTTCCAACACGCTTTGGCTCAAGGTTTACCACATCTTTCTTTTTAGGAGCATGCCTAGCCACTTCGCACCTAGGGCCAAATGCCCGATGTGGGTTAGACTTAGAAACAAGAATAGTACCATTAGATTTAGCTGCCTTTAGGTGCTTAGCTTCAAGCTCCAATTGACGTGATATGTCCCCAAAAGTGTTAACATTTTCATTGTGCGTCATGTGACTCTTTATTTCTTCCTAAGAAATGAGGAAGTGAACGAATCACTGCTTAAACTTGCTACTCTTGTGTTAAATTATGACCAGTTACTGCCAGCTCACATATCATAGTTGACATTACCCTCAGATGCTGCTTCATTTAACGATGTACCTTCTTTTGATGGGAATCAAATTGCATGGTCAACCTGCACAACTTAGCCAAAGAAGTGATGCCGAATTTCTGTTTGAGAACCTCCCATATTTGAAAAGTAGTGAAAGAACTTTCAAACACTACGATCAAGCCGTTGTATATGATGTAGTCTCTTGCTTAGGCTTGACCATCACATGCTCAAAAGTCTCCAGGACCTCTTGCTCATTCAAGAGATATAGCATTTCTGGTTTGGATCCGACTCATTTGGTGTTTTGGATCCGGGTTTCATTGTTATATATATAGTTATCCATATCTTGTTTCCCCTCATATCTCTTTGAGTTTGGTTTTTAGGATGTGTTGATTGCGTTGGAACATGTTTGTAGCTTGTTTTTTTTAAACTTTTGTTGCCTAAATTTTTGCCCCTTCGCTCAAGCGAAGCTTCTTGTGCTCTAGCAGTCTTTGTGAAACTCTAGCACTTTTGCAGGTTTGCAAAAATACTAAGAGTTTGTATTTTTCGCTCGAGCAACGACCTCTGTCTGCAAAACTACTGAAAGTGTGTATTTTGCGCTCGAGTGAAGCTTCTTGCGCTTGAGTGGAACAACTTATTATGTCTGTTCGCTCGAACGACAAATTTTGCGCTCAAGCAAACTGTGCGTATATCAATTCATAAACAGGCCATTTTACATCACTTTTTCATCTCTCTCTCTCTCTAAAACATTTCAAAACCTTAAATCTAGAGCTCCTCTCTCTAAAATTTACCCTCTATCTACAAATACACCAAGATATACCCATTTCTCTACCCTACTCCCTTTGTTAAAAAAGTGTGCTCACCTAGAGCTTCGTTTTCATTCGAATAGAGTTAGGTTTCGGCTTCATCCAAGTTTCATTCGTGTTTATCTCATCTTCTAGCTTTGAGGCAGGGATTCTCTATACTCTTTATGATTTTTAACTTAGCTATTTGCTTTTATAAAACAATCTTGTGATTTGGAGGGTTTTGAACCAACCTAGGGTTTTGGTTTAAATTCAAAAGAGTGGTTTTCAAATGGATGTATTGAAAATGACTATGGGAGTGGAAATGAGATTGAGTTGTGATAGCATTATTGATTTTGATACTTGGAATGGATTTTGGAAGAAAAAGGGTTTTACCCTAAATGTCTCATATATTTATTTTGTATAAATAAATGGAATTGATGTTGAAAATGTGAAATTGGATAGATATTGATATGGATGGTGGAGTTGGATATGTATTATCATTCACCTTGAAATCTAGAAAGTTTATCTGTATTGAAGATTTATATTTGTTTAGAATATTTGTTTTGGGCTATCGGTAGAGGATAGTTATGATTGTTGTAGAAATTACATGAGAATTAGGTGAATTGAAACTTATTTATCATCCATGTGCATTAAACATTGTTGCTCATTTAATACATTGCAAATGTATATGATTTTGAGAAAAAAGTGGTGAACGTGGGAAAGAGGTGCGTATCACCAAATCAAGTTAGCCTGTGTGTCCAGGGTGAAAGTCCTAAAAAATGCGTGTATACATGGGTGCCGGTTCTTGCAGACGAAATATCTGTAAAATGGCAATAGTAGCACTTGTATAGGCTACGTTTACATGGGTGCCGTTTAATGATTTTCCGCACACAAAATATCTGTGAAAGGTTGTATCGGTTTGACAATTCCCCCTTGTTTTCCATTGTAAATGACATGATTTGAGAATTGTGATATAAACTGAGCATGGCATTGTTTTGGGAAAGAAAAGTAAAATGTTTTAAAATGGGCATTGCATATTCATTTCACCCTTATAATTTTGTTAAGATTCATATATAGTGTTGGATTATTTCTACTGGGCTTTGGCTCATCCCATGTGGGAAAAACATTTTAAGTGTTGATGATATGCTTCCGCCAAGGCAGTAACTTGAGAGGAATTGGAGCAAGAGTTTCATTTTGTTATATTTATTTTTGTATAAGCCAAGGGCTTTATGTGTATTGGACTTAAACTACACTTTTATTGTAATCAGACATTGTCTTTGAAAGTTGTAAGCGTTTAGGGCATTTATTATTTGTTTTATTTTCAGATATTATCTCATGCTGTGACATATGCTATAGATTTAGGGATAGACTTATGAATGTATAACTGCATATGTCACCCTTTTGTAAACGTAGTTGGAATCAATGAAAAATAATTATTTATGCGGGTATAGTTATTGATTACATATAATAGATGGTCTCTGTCTATTATTTCGGGGCGTTACAACTTGGTATCAGAGCATACCAGGTTTGAATATTTTGGGTACGTAGGAAGTGGTTATTACCACAATGGGTTTGTCTCGCTTGGCAGAGATAATTGTATGTATGGTATGCTTATGTGATAACATGATTATGTGGTTATATGGATATCGGATTTAGTTCCTAAGATATTGATTGGGTCTACGGGTTTCTAGAAATCCTATTAGAAGAGCACTTAATTACTGCTGTTTTTAATTAGAACTCTGGCAACGCCGTGGGACGGTCATTATCTAGGAAGAAAATTCGTATGTGTTTATGTGACTACGTGCTTATGTGGAGTGCGTTACTGTTGTCCACCGCATTAGGACGTGAGTGAGTTAGCTTCGACACATTTGTCAATATCCTAATCAATTTTGTTAGCTTCATTAGGATGTCAAGATGTGGACGTGGTGGTGGTAGACATGGTAGGCCTTAAAGGCATGAGATGCCTTTACCAGATGAGATTCCCATACAAGAAGAAGGAGCTGGTCAGGCCAATGTTGCTGAACCAGTTGGTCATCAGGCTATGGGCGCTTTGGCCTGTGAAATGGCCAGAGCATTACAAGAATCTATGGACATTCTCAGGGCTAAGAATTAAGTCTAGGCCCATGTTGCTGAGGTAGGGCTGTCATTCTTGAAGAGGGAGTTCTTCGGGTACAACTCGAACGAGTTTTTGGGCGATCCTAAAGAGCCTTTGAAAGCGAATGAATGACTCGAACAAATGGTGAAGACATTTGAGATGCTTGGCATTAAAGACAATGGTCTGAGAGTGACCTTAGTGTCTTTTCAGTTGAAGGGAGATGCTGGTCAATGGTGGAAGTATGCACTTGGGCTCATTGTGATGACTTGGGAGGCTTTCATCGATGCCTTCCAGGACAAATTTTTGCCTCCCATTATTAGAGAGAAGTTGAGGGACCAGTTTTCCAAGCTCAAGCAGTTGAGCACACCAGTGGCTGAGTTTAAGGCCACATTCAGTAGTCTGTCAAGGTTTGCATCGGAACTCGTGACGATTGAGGAGCGCCGTTGTTTAGAGTTCAAGAAGAGGTTGAGGACTGGGCTCATGTTCAAAGTGGCCAAGTCAATGATTAGAGATTATGGACACGTTGTAGAGGCAATGGCTCATGCAGATGGAGGAGGAGGAGGAAAGGATGAGGGGCTCCAAGAAGAGTCAGGATGTTCAGGGGGACAGTAAGAGGCAGAGAAGTTCTACACCATAGCAGTCCCAGGGAGCACAGTTGAGGTCTACTTTTTCAGTTCTAGGTTCGGGTTCTGGGAGAGGTGGTCAGGGAGATTTCATCTACTTTAAGTGTGGCTAGTCGGGCTACAAGTATCCAACTTACCCACAAAGGGGAAAAAGGTAACGGTCTATTTCATCTACGGCCTGTTCTTAGAGCTAGAGTCAAGGGAGAGGCCAGCCGCTCACTTGTTATTAGTGTGGGTAGATAGGGCACTTGAAGAGGTTTTTCCCTCAGTTGGGTAGCACACCTGGTATGTTTGGTTCAAGGCAGACACAGAGCCACCGGCTTGCACAGTCAGTTCAGGCCTTGAGGGCCAATCATGGAGCCTCTTTGACTCAATCAGTGCATCAGGCTTATGCTCTAAGGGGTGAGCAGGTTGAGCAGAGACCTACATGGCATGTGTATGCTATTACCGCGCTAGACCTAGTACCAGCGCTTTCGATAGTGAGAGGTACTTTCTTGTTATGTAATTATATTACTAATGTGTTGATTGATACGGGTGCATCCATTCATTTATCTTGTCTGCATTTGCATCAGCTTTGGGGTTAGAATTGGCTTAGTTAGCATCTTCACTCAGTGTAGAGTCACCTATTAGTGGTGAGATTGTTTTAGAATAAGGGTATCGGGGTTGTGACATAGAGGTTGCTGGTCGCCAACTTCCTTTTACATTTGTGTTGATTAACATGTTGAGTTTTGACGCTATATTGGGTATGGACTGGTTGTCATCGTATCGGGCTGGCATAAATTGTTACCGTCAGAGGGTTACTGTATGTACTTTGAGTGGTGATTGCTTTTATTTCTTGGGGGACTAGGTTGATAGAGTTTTATCATTGGTGTATGATTCGCACGGTCGGAGTGAGCTTAATTGTCTTCTTGCCAACTTATTGGGTAATGAGTGTGATGAAGTCCAAGTTGAGTTGCCGAGAGTAGTTTGCGAATACCCGGATGTTTTTCCTAAGGATCTCACTAGTTTACCATCTCATCGTGAGATTGAGTTCTCTATCGACTTAGTGCCTGGTACGACACCGATTTCTATGACACCATATAGGTTTGCATCTACTGAGTTGAGTGAGTTGAAGATTCAACTCCAAGAATTATTAGATAAGGGTTTTATTCGCCCTAGTACTTCGCCTTGGAGAGCACCAGCTCTCTTTGCCAAAAAAAAAGATGGTACTCTACGATTGTATATTGATTACCGGAAGTTGAACTGAGGAATTGTTAAGAACAAGTACTTAATTCCTCGTATAGATGATTTGTTTGATTAGTTAAAGGGGTATTGTTGCTTTTCTAAGATAGACCTGAGTTTGGGTTATCACCAGTTGAGAGTAAAGGAGGAAGATATCTAAAAAATGGCATTTTGTATGCGGTATGGCTATTATGAGTTCTTAGTGATGCCTTTTGGGCTAACCAACGCACCTACCATGTTTATGGATTTGATGAACCAAATTTTCTGTCACGCCCTCAAAATAAACCCATAATATATATATAACATTAACATGCATTAATAAAATAAAACGAATCAATAAATCATCCATCAGAGTACTTTTATTGAAAGACATCACATGTAACATCAGAAATAAATGTCCTAAGGGCTTACATTTTTCCAAGCTAAGACTTGGACACAAAAGAATGAGTACTAACTCCATTACAAATTAAGCCCTTGGCTTGAATGTTTACATGTAATCTCAAATAAAAACAAATAACTAAAGACAAGTCTTCAAAGTCCTAATCTTTCCAAGCTAAGTCCTTGGAGGTAGCACATCTCCTGGACCTGAAAATGATATTCCCTTATAGGGTGAGCCACAGCCCAGTAGAAATATACTAAACCAAATATAAGCATTGAATAAAGCAATAGCATTCAATAGATGGTTAACACAAATATCAGTTTCACTTTCCATTATTTATTCAACTTTTCATTTTTACCAACATGGCTCAGAAACTGGCCAGACTATAACAGTGAACTACATATCACATTAACATTTCTTCCATTTATCAACAAAACAAATGAGACTAAGGCTCATATCAAAACACTTCCATACTTCCTGATTGATACACATTTTAGTGTCAGACAAGAACATGTAAATACACTTCAAATCAATAAGCACACATATAGTGATGCTAATGGAGTCCATCCCCTATCTCCTCCCAAACAAAATCCGGTTTAGAGGTACATCCCCTATCTTCCCCTAAACCGTGGAGTACATCCCCTATCTCCTCCCACACAATACAATGTATATACAATGTAATAAACACTTGCCATATACAACACACAATCCATACATGTAATTTCTGTATTAATTCAACAGTCTAAATCAATGACTTAACCAATGTGATTAGTTTCAGTTTTCCCTAATCCACATGCAATGTCTACAACAATCACGATTATCCTCCACCGATAGCCCAAAACAGTTATTTCTAAACATAAAATAAATCTATCAACTAATATAATTCCAACATTTTCATAGATGAGTGATTAAACTAACCAACTACACCATTTAATCAATAAATTCCTCAATTCCATGAATTGAACTAAATTCCCCCAATTTTTCCTAAATTAATTATATAAATTAATTTATTACAACAACTAGGGTTTTTTCCAAAATTACCAAACAACCCCCAACATATCAAAATACCAAAACTTAGGACAAAGCCTATAATATGGAGTAGGAAATCCCTACCTCAAATTTAGAAGGGGAAGAATGAAGAAAAACCCATAAGTCGACGGAAGAGAAACCAAGCTTTGCTCTGATCAAAATGAAGCCCTTGACAAGCTCTACACTTTATCTCAAAGGAGCAAGGTGAGTAGAGGTCTTCAAACAAGTAGATCCAAGGATCTTTGAGTAAAAAGTGCCTTTTGAGAGAGAGAGAAGGTGTTTCACGGTTTTGAGAGAGGAAAGGGAAGAAAAAGTGAGAGAAAAGGTCAAGTGAGGGCCTTTATATAGTACTAGGTCAAAAATAGATATAAGCCCCAAAGTCAACTCAAAATATTTAGTCAAAATATCCCCAAAAAGTAAGTCCAAATCGTGAGAAAAATCTGGGAAAAAGTTGCAGGTGTCGACCCTTCACAACACAGGTGTTGACACCTAAGAAGAAATCTGGAACACTAAGTGTGACTGCACTGCAGGTGTCGACCCTTCCCTAGGCTGGTGTCGACACCATAATGCAGTGGGCAATTTCAGAACAAGGGTTGACCCTTCCACAGATTGGTGTCGACCCTTGCGGCCAACCAAAAAGAGAAGGTGTCGATACCACCAAGTCTGGTGTCGACACCAAAATGTAGTGAACAAATTCAGAACAAGGGTCGACCCTTCCCGGCTTTGGTGTCGACCCTTATGGCAAACAAAAGAGAAGGTGTCGACACCACTAAGACCGGTGTCGACCCCAGAACATGATTTTCAAGTTTCCAAACAACTTTTCAACGCGAACGAGCGTGAACGAGCAATCCCAACAAGTTTAAATCAATTTGTACACCTCCAAAACTGAGTTGCAACAATACCAAAGATTCCCAAAATAAAATAAAGGGTTCAAATGCATTTACCAAAAGCTTTAAAGGGCTCAAGTGCTACATTTTCTATGAGTTCTCTTAGACCGCTTTGTAGTCGTCTTTGTAGATGACATCTTGATTTACTCACCCTTTGAGGAGGAACACGAGGAACACTTGTGGGTAGTACTTGAGCTGCTTAGAGCCCACAAACTATATGCTAAATTCGGAAAGTGTGAATTTTGGTTTAGAGAAGTAACGTTCTTAGGCCATATAGTATCCGTAGAAGGGGTGACTGTAGATTCATCCAAGATAGATGCAGTACAAGATTGGGAATGACCTAAGAATGCTTTTGAGGTCCGTAGTTTCTTAGGGTTGGTCGGGTATTATCGTAGATTTGTGAAAGATTTATCTAGATTAGCCTCACTATTGACCAGACTGACGAGGAAATGAATCAAATTTGTGTGGCGTAAGACTTGTGAGAAGTCATTTCAAAAGCTTAAGGTTAGACTTACCACTGCTCTAGTATTGATTATTTTAGAGAGGGGTTTGGGCTATTCGGTGTATTGTGATGCTTCTCGAGAAGGTTTGGGTGGTGTTTTGATACAAGAGGGGAAGGTAGTAGCCTATGGCTCACGACAGTTGAAAACACATGAGAGGAACTACCCTACTCATGATCTAGAGTTAGTAGTAGTGATCTTTGCCTTGAAAACTTGGAGGTATTATTTGTATGGAAAGAAGTTTAAAGTGTTTTTTGATCACAAGAGCTTGAAATATCTGTTTACACAAAAAGACTTGAATCTGAGGCAGATGAGGTGGATGGAGTTTACAAAAGAGTATCACTTTGAGTTGCATTATCATACGGGGAAGGCTAGTGTTGTGGCCGATGCCTTAAATAGGAAATCCATTAGCAGTGTAGCGTGTTTGTGTCAAAGTGCCTTACTTGTCAATATGTGAAGGCCGAGCATCAGAGGCCAGCGGGTTTGTTGAAACCCTTGCCTATAGCCAAGTAGAAATGGGAGCATGTCACGATGGATTTTGTTGTGGGTCTTCCAAGGACTTAATGGGGTAATGACGCCATTTGGGTGGTAGTGGACCGATTGACCAAGTCAGCGCACTTTGTACCTATGTGCACGAGTGACTCGATAGATCATCTAGCCGACCTTTACATTAGGGACATTGTTTGACTTCATGGGGTCCCTGTGACAATCGTTTCGGATAAAGATCTGCGTTTTACGGCTCAGTTGTGGCAAACCCTACAGAGTACCTTGGGCACTAGGTTGTCTTTTAGTACCTATCATCCTCAGACTGACGGGTAGTCTGAGCGTACTATTCAGATCCTTGAGGATATGCTTCGAGGTTATGTCCTTGACTTTAAAGGGTCGTGGGAGAGACACCTACCTTTAGTGGAGTTTTCCTATAATAACAGTTTTCAATCGAGTATTGGTATGGCACCGTTTGGGGCCTTGTATGGCCGATTGTGTAGGTCTCCCGTGTGTTGGGCCGAGGTGAGTGATGCACCTATGTTGGGTCCAGAATTGGTCCGAGAAATGACGGAAAAAGTTACGTTTCTCCGTAAGAGGTTGGTTACGGCTCAGAGTCGTCAGAAGAGCTATGTCGACCGTAGGAGGAGATCGTTGTCCTTTGAGGTAGGAGATCACGTATTCCTGAAGATATCACCTAAACGAGGTTTGATGAGGTATGGGAAGAGCAAGAAGTTGTCTCCTAGGTTTATTGGGCCTTTTGAGATCCTAGAGCGGATTGGGGAGCTAGCTTATTGTTTGGCCTTGTTACCACAGCTTTTCGGGGTTCATGACATGTTCCATATCTGTATACTTCAGAAGTATGAGTTGGATCCTTCACACGTGTTGGATTGGACTGAGTTAGAGGTTGACGGGGATGCCTCCTATGATGAGAGACCAGTTAAAGTCTTAGATACTCGAGACCGAGTCTTGTGTAGCAAGACGATTCCGTTGGTAAAGTGTTGTGGCGACACCACGGAGTTGAGGAAGCCACTTGGAAGCGTGAGGCGGAGGTTCATGAGAAATATCCAGACTTGTTTATTGATGTTTGAACATGTGTTGAAAATTTTATTATGTTAATGCAATGATAAACATTGTATGTGTTTCAAAAATGTAAATTGTATATTCAATATTGGAAATTTGTTTACAATGTTGATGGAAGAAAATGATCGGTGGATGGGTCATGGTGTTGGCTATAGTTTGCTATCATTGTTTTAATTGGTTTAAACTTTGGTTTTATTGTTTGGTTTAAATTTTGGGGACGAAATTCCTTAAGAGGGGGAGGTTATAGCATTTCTGATTTGGACCCGACCCATTTAATGTTTTGGATCAGGGTTTCATTGTCATATATATAGTTATCCATGTCTTGTTTCCCCTTATATCTCTTTGAGTTTGGTTTTTGGGATGTGTTGATTGTGTTTGGAATAGGTTGGTAGCTTGTTTTTTTTAAACTTTTGTTGCCCAGATTTTTATCTCTTCGCCAAGCGGTCTTTGTAAAACTCCAGTACTTTTGCAAGTCTACAAAAATACTGAGAGTTTGTATTCTTTGCTTGAGCAAAGCTTGTTGAGCTCGAGCGACGACCTCTGTCTGTAAAACTACTAGGACTGTGTATTTTGTGCTCAAGCGAAGCTTCTTTCACTTGAGTGAAACAACTTATTGTGTCTGGTAGCTCGAGCGATAAATCTTGCTCAAGCGAACTATGCGTATATCAATTCGTAAACATGCTATTTTACATCACTTTTTCATTTCTCTCTCTCTCTCTCTTATTGTGTCTAGTCACTCGAGTGACAAATCTTGGCTCGAGCAAACTATGCGTATATCAATTCGTAAACAGGCCATTTTACATCACTTTTTCACCTCTTTCTTTCTAAAACATTTCAAAACCTTAAAACTAGAGCTCCTCTCTCTAGAACTTACTCTCTTTCTCTATAAATACACCAAGATCTACCCATTTCTCCACCCTACTTCCTTTTGTTAAAAAGGTAGATCTCACCTAGAGTTTCGTTTTCATCCGAATAGAGTTGGGTTTTGGCTTCATCCGAGTTTGATCCATGTTTATCTCATTTTCTAGCTTTGAGGAATGAATTCTTCACACTCTTTTATAATTTTTAACTTAGCTATTTGTTTTTATAAAATAATCTTCTGATTTGAAGGATTTTAAACCAACTTAGAGTTTTGGTTTAAAATCAAAAGAGGGTTTTCAAATAGATGTATTGAAAATGACTGTGGGAGTGGAAATGAGGTCGTGTTGTGATAACATTATTGATTTTGATACTTGGAATGGATTTTGGAAAAAAAAAAATTTTGTTTGCCCTAAATGTCTCAAATATTTATTCGGTATAAATAAATGGAATTGATGTTGAAAATGTGAAATTAGATGGATATTGATATGGATGGTGGAGTTGGATATGTATTATCATTCACCTTGAAATCTGGAAAGTTTATCTGTATTAGAGATTTTATATCTGTTTAGAAATATCTATTTTGGGCTATCGGTGGATGATAGTTATGATTGTTGTAGAAATTGCATGAGGATTAGGTGAATTGAAACTTATTTATCATCCATGTGCATTGAACATTGTTGCTCATTTAATACAGTACAAATGTATATGATTTTGAGAAAAATTAGTGAATGTGGGAAAGAGGTGTGCATCACAAAATCAAGTTGGCATGTGTGTCTAAGGTGAAAGTCCCAAAAAATGTGCGTATACATGGATGTCGATTCTCGCGAATGAAATATCCATAAAATGGTAATAGTCGCACTTGTATACGCTACGTTTACATGGGTGCCATTTGACGGTTTCTCGCGGACGAAATATCCATGAAAGGTTGTACCGGTTTAAGAATTCCCCCTTGTTTTCCATTGTAAAAGACATGATTTGATAATTGTGATATAAACTGAGCATGACATGGTTTTGGGAAAGAAAAGTAAAACGTTTTAACATGGGCATTGCATATGCATTTCACCCTTATAACTTTGTTAAGATTCATATATTGTGTTGGATTATTTCTACCAGACTTTGGCTCACTCCATGTGGGAAAAACATTTCAGGTGCTGATGATATACCTTCGCCAAGGCAATAGCTTGAGAGGAATTGGAGCAAGAGTTTCATTTTGTTATATCTATTTTTGTATAAGCCAAGGACTTTATGTGTATTGGACTTAAACTCCACTTTTGTTGTAACAGGCATTGTCTTGGAAAATTGTAAGCCTTTAGGGCATTTATTATTTGTTTTGTTTTTAGATATTATCTCATGCTGTGACATATGCTATAAATTTAAGGATAGGCTTATGAATGTATAACTGCATATGTCACCCTTTTGTAAACTAAGTTGGAATCAATGAAAGATAATTATTTATGCCGGTGTAGTTATTGAATACATATAATGGATGGTCTCTATCTATTATTTCAAGGTGTTACAGGAGATATTGGAGCTTACAGCACCATATGTCATAATTATCGCCATTCAGTTTTTCTCCCGTGGTCAAATCAATTACAATGCCTTTTGTTGCCATAGTTAACAACATCCAAAGGAAAAAAATAATGCGCATGGGGTATTTGGTACAATACAGAATACTTTTGCAACATAAATTCACATTAAATTTTAATAAAAATGCATGTCACTAGATCGAAAATTTGCTAAGTTTATTATCATCTCTTGCACCTCTAGTGATATTTATCAAACATTCAATTTAATTTAATGCGCAAAAAAAAAAAAAAAAAGTTTTTTAAAATTAAAAAAAAAAACACGAATAATCCTCTAGTACATACGATATGTAATAAGCATGATTTGAAAGATTCATATATGAGCATCTCAATATGATAATATAATCCCAAAAATGATAAACAACATTTTATCATGAAACTTTAATTAATATTAATCACGTTATTTCTAACATTCAGAATATGCTAAACAGAAGCAAATAAATTTTAGAATATTTTCTAGAATTTTCTGAGATTTTCTTGAATTAATTAATGTATAGAAAATATAAATAAATATTTCAGAAACTAAGCATTACTAAATTGAATACTCCAAATTTCTGGTGTTTATCAAGTTTGAAACTAAGAGGAAAATGACAGTTATCTTCAAATTTATACATAATTTATTTGTTCTTTTATATGAAAAAAAAGGCAATGTAAGAGACATTTTAGAATGCAACATTAATGTAATTTCTTTCTTTAATTGTATCAATATGATGACATTTAGTTACATCAATAAATTTCTTCTTTGCCTGAAAAAAAAAATGATATCATTTAGAATTTCAATCAAATGCTCAACACCAAAAAAATAAAATTTTGTTGGATTCCTCAGCTTTGTACTAATAAAGCAATTAGACTTCACTGTTCTCATGCACGGGTACAAGTTGTATGTCAACATCATCAACACTCTCTATTGTTGTTGCCTTTATCAAAATATCAGAGGGGATTAGAGTTTCTGATCGGTCAACTTTAGGGATAAGAAATATAAAAGCTAATGTTGCAAGTCTCAAAATGTTTCTTATGAACACCACCAACCATAAGTTTCTGAAATCAGTTCTTGTGACATGAAATAGGTGAAGAATCATCCCTCCACCCCACTTAGAAGAAAGTGAACCAAAACTGTCTATGCACATTAATAGTGCAAAGAAGGTTCCCTCAATGCCTAGAGGACAAAGCCTTGTGCTCAAAACAATCATGGGCATCCACCTGATCCTTGTTATAATCCGAGAAACGCATTCCTCCATCACAACAAACAAGTAATCTGGAATTCCTAGATATAAATTCCACCGAAAAATGAAGATCAGGTCTAGCATTCCTGATAGGCCATAGAGGAGTTGGGCAAAAAAGATTAAGTTTCTAAATGGGAAGTCTTTTAGGATTTTGTGATAGATTAGCACTCCAACTATTGAAGCCAAAGCACCAATTGCATATATTATCCCAATAAATTCCTGCACTCAAGAAAACAAAAGAAAAATAGAGTTATGATATTTGACAAATATGGTGGTACTTTGAATTTGGCATTAATCATGCGTTAGGAAGCCAACAAGATTAATTACTAGATAATTATCAATCAAAATGAAATTTTAGTAATTGTTTGGCATTCATAGTAGACTTTTGCATTAAAAATAAGTAGGCATATAATCATTTTCATGTAAGGAAAAAAAAATTTTGAGCTAATTAACTTGTAAGGAAAATTCACCAATGGTTTCTCTAGTTTCATCCCAATTTCAATTTGGTCTCTATTATTTCAATTGCAACACATTTACTGTAAAATTGTTATATTTTGTGTTAAATAAGTCTAACACAATGGTTACATGCAATGTATATAACTAATTTTCAAGGACAAAATTGCCCGTTCATCATTTCTGAGTTGAGTTAACTCAATCTGTTGTAGTGTCAGCCAGCTATCAACCACTACCACCCTACAATCACCGCACATCTGCTATTAAACAATACCCTGAGTACCCTACCACTATTATCTCACCTCCTTGAAACACCAAACACCATCATACGCGCTTTGTCATTGCCAAACTACATGCAAGAGAGGATGGTAGGCTAGGGAGGATGTGGGTATCATTTGCCAATGAGGGGTTGTTGTTGGTAGTAGGGAGAGTAGAGAGAGAGAGAGAAAGAGAGAGAGGTTAATTATTTGATGTGATCAGGTACATGGTCAAATGAGATGAATGGTTATGTTAAGATAAAATGATTAAATTAAAAGGATCATTTTGCCGTTGAATGTTGGTTATATGTAGTGCACGTGGCCATTTTATGTCCAAAATTTGGACGTCAGTTAAATGAAATGTATTGCAATTGAAATAATACAGAGCAAATTAAAAGTAAAATGAAAATAAAGGGATCATCGATAAAATTTACCAACTTGTAATCGTTGTGGCTTGCTTGAATGAATTTATGTATAATAAACTACTAGGACAATTTATATATAAAAAGAGAGAAAGGTACCTGGGTGAACGCAGGACCAGCTTTAGGGTTAGTATACCAATAAAATTGGCCTTCATGAGTACTTATACTGAGTGCTAAAGACATGTACATGTATAGTGATGGCTTCCACACTTGTGGGAATTTTATGGTTTTGTACATGCCCTTCATTGCTCCCCCCAACTTCTCCAGTGACTGCACACTCAAAAATAAAAAATAAAAAATACACGTTAGGATGAACAAATAAAGTAAAATGTAAAATTTATTCTGACATATTTTATTTGAAAATGTAACATATCACCTATTGTTTTGTCAATGTTATAATACTTTTTCATATAATACAAAATGGTGAAAAAATAAGTAATATCATTGCTTTTTCTTCTTTAATCTAGATTCCAATTTTTTCTTCCAACTCCCTACCACAACTTTGATGCTTAACTTTGAACAAACAATAAATTTATAAACATACAATTAATTACAAAATTAATCATACAAGATAATTATGATTATACGTATCAAACATTATGCGTATTGAGATTTAAAAATATTATATATTTTTATTTTGTATTTTGGAATTAATATTTAATTAGGAATATTTAAATTTAGTATAGAATAGTAGATTTATTTGGTTTCTTAATTTGATATGGTACAATTTTCTTATTATTATAGTTTTGATTTTTATTTCCTATTTTATTAGTTTTTGTTCTCCAAGAAGTAGGTTTATTATAAATAAGGTTGTAAGCCTTAGGGCTATTTAGTTTTAAGTTGATATTTAATTAATAAAAATCGAGAGTTTTCTCAATATTGTTCGTTCGGAGAGATAGTATCTCTAGTTCGACTTTGTCATGGTTTGATTTCGTTGTTTGCTCTTCTTTTTGATATGCTTCCCTACATTAGTTGGTATCAAAGCGTAGGCTTGAGTCCTGATCATGGTGCCAAGAGGAGCACCATGTGTATGCCAATGTTAAGAAGGTGTATGAGCGAGATCATGCAACATGAGATGCCTAAATAGAGGAGAGGTTTTAATGTTCGAAGTGCTTGGACGAGAAGCTTACAACCTTGTTGGAGAGTTTCAAAGCTATGGACGTTAGAAATCACCCTGACAACCATAATCTAAATTTATGATTTGTGGAGGAGGAGAATGGGAATGATGCTGAAAATGAAGACACTTACCTGATTGGCACATACAAATCACATCGGAGATATCCAGTGGTATAATGCATCCAATCAATGGGAGTCGGGCTTCAAACTTGACATACCAAAGTTTAAAGGTTATTTACAACCTAAAGAATTTATGGATTGTGTTGCTGTTGTAGAACAAGAATCCTACGAAATATTTTTTGATACAAAATCTTCATCATTGCAATCCTATATTGATTGGGATTCACCTCCAAAACATGATGAGTATTCGGAGGATGATGATATTGAAGTTTATGGCAATGGAGCAATTGAAATCACTTTGATAGAGGGATTTGGTGAAGAATTCAATGACGTCGGACAAGAAAGATCTAAGATTTATGTAAGAATTGAATTTATCCTTTATGGGTCCGAAAAAGTAGTTGAACAAAGGAGGTTTCTTCTCTGAATTGTAATTCTCTTGTCTTTCAGTTCAACGATTCTAGCCTTTTTTTTGAAGGTTGCTATGTTAGATGCCTTTCAACAAAACAATTGATTTTATGGATGAACAAAGAACAATGCAAAGCCATTATGACAGATAGAGGAGTTCCACTGGATTTTTATAAAAACATCAGTTGGCCACGTCAATGCGAAATTTATGCAATCCCGTCAAATAATGGAGGAAGCATGTTGTTATTTAATTTTTGTGATATCAATTTCAAGAGATGGAGTCTCTTTGATGGAGAATTTTCAGAAGACTTAGAAGAACGAGGATTCATTGATTGGTCCTTAAATCAAGATGGATTAAATTTGTTAAAGGAAATTTCTCCTTTAACTTTGGAATACTATTCTTTAAAATTTAGGTTTGAGAAAATCAATCTTATATGTAAAGTGAATGCAAAACAATATAGACGAATCAAATTGTTTCAAGCGATGGAAACTCGAGAACGAGTTTTTTCAATCGGAGGAGAATAATGGAGATTTAAAAATATTACATATTTTTATTTTATATTTTAGAATTAATATTTAATTAGGAATATTTTAATTTAGTATAGAATAGTATAGATTTATTTAGTTTCTTAATTTGATATGATACAATTTTCTTAATTGTTTTGATTTTGATTTTTGATTTTATTGGTTTCTTGTTCTTCAAGAAGTATGTTTATTATAAATATGGTTGTTGCTAATTTTTTAAGTTATTGTTTGATATGGTCTAAAGACTTGCAGTTGTTGCTTTTACATAATTTGTTGTAGTGTGATAGACCAATTAAGTGATTAAATCATGATAAATTGATTCCCAAAATATTTTTGTTTCCTTTCACTAAATATATATATGTGTGTATCCAAAATATATAAAAGTAAATAAGTAGCATTTGGCTTGCTTATTTACTAGAGAAATATGTATCACTTTCAGTTGTGATCATCACCACTTTGCACTAGTTTTTTTTTTTTTTTTTTTAACATATTATTTATTAATTTTAAATACATATTTACTTAAGTAGTTAAATCTTGATTTACAGGTTGGAGATATATTTGTTCTAAAAAGTTTCATTAGGCCAACAGGAATAGTTTCAATCAGAGTATTTAAAAACACAAATCCATCTAAAGAAGTAGAGGGGAAGAATTAGGAACTGACTATTGGGAGGTACATGTTCAAGTCCCAATCAAACTTGAGAGCTTGATCCAAACATATGGACTTGTCAAAACAATTGGACAAGCTATTGGAGCTTGTGTTGCTTGGCCTGCTCTATTTGTGCTATATTTCTTCCGTAAATACGAATTTCATTAACAATTTTATATTAACTTAATATAGTTTCTAATACTTTTATAGGTTTATCTTTTGGAAACAGATTTTGCAAGTTATGGATGCTAGTCGAGAATACTTATACAAGTGAGGTTGAGAATTTTGAGGCTGAATTTGTTTTGGTAATTTGTCTTTACGAAAGATAGATATAACTATGGTTTTTGAGAACTTATGGGTGGAATATATTTATTTATTTATTTTGCTTTGACGTTGTTAGTGTGGTAGAATATTTTATAATTTTGATTATGATTTTTAGTGTAATATAAATAAATGCATGTCTTTAGATCAAAAAAATAATTGTGGTTTGAATTTTCTTTGTTTTTGATGTGATGATTCTATGGTGGTAATATTTTTTTATTATTGTGGAAATATTACAAGATGCATGGATGCCAAATTAATATAGGGTGTGAAAATTAATAAATAATTTTTTATAAAACAAGGAACATTTTTTACAAGCATTTATGCATGCTTAGTTGTGGATTTTAAAAGTGTCGTTAAAAGGAACATATAAATGGCATTTCATAGTAGTGGTAGTAGCTTTGTAAAATGTCACTAGAATAAACTCCAATGGTACTTATATCCATTTATGGCACAAATGAATTGAATTTAGTGGCATTTATGAAGTTGTTAAAATTATCAATTGTGGCATAACAAGCGCTATTAAAAAAATATATAGTGGCATTTTTTAGATTGTAAGTCTTCTTTAATGGCACTTAGTAGTATCACGAATAGTGTTTACCATGATATCAAAGTGTTATTAAAAGTCTTTAGTCTTAATGGTGTAATAGCACTTACAAGTGTCACTGAAGTGCCACTAAATATTTTATTAATGGTACTTGATAGTGTCACGAATAGTATCTATCATGACATCAAAATGTCATTGAAAGTCTTTAACCATGATAATGTAATGACACTTATACGTGTCACTAAGGTGCCACTAGTATCTACCGCAACATAGGTATAAATGACACTTATTCAAAACACCATAAGACTAAACTATCACTAGATGAGTTATTTTGTAGTACTTTCAAAAATCACTTATAGTGATTCTGGTTTAAACCCGACCCATGTTTCTTGGTTTTGTATGATTGCTCTTGTCTTATTCTTCTTTTCCCTTCTTGAGTTTGGCTATCGGGATGTGTTGGTTGTGTTTGGAACAGCTTGATACATTGTTTTTTAAAAACCTTGTTGCCCATAATTTTGCTCTTATGCTCGAGCGTCACTTCTTGCCCTCAAGCGGCCTTTGTGAACTCTCAGTACTTTTGCAGGCCTACAAAACTACTGGGAGAGTGTATTCTACGCTCAAGCGGTGTTTCCTACACTCAAGCGGTCGTGCGCTCAAGCAATGGTCTTTTGTTTGTAAAACTACTGGGAGTGTGTATTCTCCGCTTGAGCGTCTCTTCATGAGCTTGAGCGGTGACGCCCTTTTTCATTGTGTCTTGGTGCTCGAGTGTCACTTCTTGCACTCGAGCGGACTGTGCGTCTATCAGTTTGTAAAAGTCACTTTTTATATCACTTTTTTCATCTCTCTTTCTCTAAAACACTTCAAAGCCCTAAATCTAGAGCTTCTCTCTCTAGAACTTACTCTCTCTCTACAAATACACTAAGATCTACTCATTTCTCCAGCCTACTCCCTTTGTTAAAAAGGTAAAGCTCACCTAGAGATTCGTTTTCATCCGAATAGAGTCGGATTTCGACTTCCTTGAGGTTTCTCCACTCTCTCATTGGTCTTCTAGCTTCGAGGTAGGGATATTCTATACTCTTTTATGATTTTTAACTTAGCTATTTGTTTTTCATAAACAATATCGTGATTTTGGAGGATTTTAAACAAACCTAGGATTTTGGTTTAAAATCAAAGAAGGAATTTTCAAATGGATGTATGGAAAATGGTTATGGGGAGTGGAAATGCGGATGAGTTGTGGCTAAAGTATTGATTTCATACTTGAAAATGGAGTTTTGAAAAAAAGAGGGGTTTTGTCCTCAATATCTCAAATATTTATTTTGTATACATAAATGGAATTGATATTGGAAAAGTGAAATTGGATGAATATTGATATAGATGGTGGAGTTTGATATGTATTATCACTCACCTCGAAATTTGAAGATTTTATATATGTTTAGAAATATTTGTTTTGGGCTATCAGTGGAGAATAGTTATGATTATTGTAGAAATTGCACGAGGATTAGGTGAATTGAAATTAAATTTTCATCAATGTGCATTGAATATTGTTGCTCATTTAATATATTACAAATGTATGTGATTTTGAGAAAAATTGGTGAAAGTTGGAAAGATGTGTGTATCACCAATCTAAGTTGGCATATGTATCCAGGGTGAAAATCCCGAAAAATGTGTGTATACATGGATGCCGATTCCCGAGGACGAAATATCTGTAAAATTGCAATAGTAGCGCTTGTATAGGCTACATTTACATGGGTGCCGTTTGACGGTTTCTGCGGACGAAATATCCGTGAAAAGTTGTGCTAGTTTAAGATTTTCCCATTCTCTTCTACTATAAAGAACATGAATTTGGAATTGTGTTATGAACTAAGCATGCCCTAGTTTTGGGAAAGAAAGATAAAACGTTTTGACATGAGTATTGCATATGCATTTCACCCTTATATTTTTGTTAAGATTCATATATTGTGCTGGATTATTTCTACTGGGCTTTGGCTTACCCTATTTGGGAAAAAACCATTTTCAGGTGCTGGTGATATGCCTCTACCAAGAACTTAGCTTGGGAGGACTGTGGAGTTAAAGGCTCAATTTTGTTATTTTGTATTTACTTTTGTACAAGCCTAAGGCTTTATTTTTGTTGAGCTCAATACTTACTTTTAATGTACCCAAGCCTTGAGTTTGAAAGATGTAAGCCTTTAGGGCACCCGATTATCCGTTTAACTTTTACTTTTTTTTATTGTTTCGTAACATATGCTGTAGATTCAGGATGTACTATTTATGAATGTATATTACATGTGTCACCTCTCTTGTACAGTTGCATCTTATGAAAAATAAGGATATCGTACTCTGATTTATGTTGTTATTTAATTACCATTATGGTTGGTTTATTATAATTATTTCGAGCGTTATAACTTGGTATCAGAGCGTGTCGAGTTTGAATACTTTGGGTATGTGGAAAGTGGTTATTACCACAATGGGTTTGTCTTACTTACAAGAGATGTTTGTATGTATGGTATGCTTATGTGACGTGTATGGGATTTAATTCTTAAGATTTTGATTGGGTCTACGGATTTTTAGAAGTCCTATTAGAAGAGCACTTGATCAATGCTGTTTCTAATTGGAACTCTGGCAATGCCGTCGGACGGTCATTATCTATGAAGGAAATTCGTATGTGTTTATGTGACTACATGCTTACGTGGAATGAATTAATGTTGTCCACCGTATTAGGACGCGAGTGAATTGGTTTCAGCATATTTGTAAATGTGCTAATATCTTTTGTTACCTTTATTAGGATATCAGGACATGGTCGTGGTGGTAGGCGTGGTAGACCTAGACGGCAAGAGGTGCTGGTTCCAGATGATATTCCAGCACAAGAGGAGGGAGTTGATTAGGCCAATGTGGCCGAACCAATCAGTCAGCAGGCCATAGGCACCTCAGCCTATGAAATGCATGGAGCGTTACAGGAATCCATGGACATTCTCAAGGCTGAGAATCGAGTCCAAGCCCATGTTACTGAGATGGGGCCGTCTTTTCTAAAGTGAGAGTTCTTCTGGTCCAACCCGGGCAAGTTTTGAGTGATCCTAAGGAGCCACTGAAGGCGAATGAGTGGTTAAAGCAGATAGTGAAGACGTTTGAGATGTATGGTATCGAGGACAACGAACTGAGAGTCTTCGGCTTGTTCTTAGAGCCAGAGTATCGGTGTGGGCAGGCAGAGCACATGAAGAGGTTTTGCCCTCAGTTGGGTGGCACACCTGGTGCGTCTAGTTCGAGGCAGACACAGAGCCACCAGCTTGCACAATTAGTTCAGGCCTCGAGGGCCAATCAAGGAGCCTTTTCAACTCAATCAGTACATCAGGCTTATGCTCTAAGGGGTGAGCAGGTAGAGTAGAGACCTACAAGGAATGTATATGCTGTTATTGCGCCAAACCTAATACTAACGCCTTCGATAGTGAGAGGTACTTTCTTGTTATGCAATTCTATTGCAAATGTGTTGATTGATACGGGTGCATCTCATTCATTTATCTCGTCTATATTTGCATCGGCTTTGGGGTTAGAGTTGGTTTAGTTAGCATCTGCTCTCAGTCTAGAGTCACCTATTAGCGGTGAGATTGTTTTGGAGCAGGCGTGTCGGGGTTATGAAATAGAGGTTGCCGATCACCGACTTCTTTTTGCATTTGTGTTGATTAACATGTCGAGTTTTGATGCTATATTGGGTATGGACTGGTTGTTATCGTATCGGGCTATCATAGATTACTACCGTTAGAGGGTTATTGTATGTACCTTGAGCGGTGAGTGTTTTTATTTCATGGGGAACATAGCTGATAGAGTCTTGTCACCAGTGTATGATCCGCGTGGACGGAGTAAACTTTATTACCTTCTTGCCAACTTCTTGGGTAGTGAGTGTGATAAAGTCCGAGTTGAATTGCCAAGGGTATTTTGTGAATACTCGAATGTCTTTCCTGAGGATCTTACTAGTTTACCACTTCACCGAGAGATTGAGTTCACTATCGACTTAGTGCCTGGCACGACACCGATTTTTGTGGCACCGTATAGGTTTGCACTTGCTGAGTTGAGTGAATTAAAGATTCAACTCCAAGAACTGTTAGATAAGGGTTTTATCCACCCTAGTACTTCACCTTGGGGAGCACTGGCTCTCTTTACTAAAAAAAAAAGATGGTACATTACGACTTTGTATTGATTACCGAAAGTTGAACTGGGTAACTGTCAAGAACAAGTACCCAATGCCTCGTATTGACAATCTATTTGATCAGCTGAAAGATCTTGTTGTCTTTCCAAGATAGACTTAAGATTGGGTTATCACTAGTTGAGGGTAAGAGAGGAAGATATCCAGAAAACGACATCCCGTACACGGTATGGCCATTATGAGTTTCTAGTGATGCATTTTGTGCTAACCAATGCACTAGCCGTGTTTATGGATTTGATGAACCGGATTTTCTGTGAGTTCTTAGACCGTTTGGTGGTCGTCTTTGTTGATAACATCTTGATTTACTTACCCTCTGAGGAGGAACACGAAGAACATTTACGGGTAGTACTTGAGTTGCTTAGAGCCCACAAACTATATGCTAAGTTCGGGAAGTGTGAATTCTAGTTGAGTGAAGTGAAGTTCTTAGGCCATGTGGTGTCCGGAAGAGAAGTGATTGTAGATTCATCCAAGATAGAAGCAGTGCAAAATTAAGAATAATCAAAAAATGCTTTTGAGATCCATAGTTTTTTGGGGTTGGCCGAGTATTACTGTCATTTTTTGAAAGATTTCTCTATATTAGCCTCACCATTGACTAGACTAACGAGGAAATGAATCAAATTTGTGTTGAGTGAGACTTGTGAAAATTCGTTCCAAGAGCTTAAGACTAGACTTACCACTGCTCTAGTATTGATTACTCTGGAGAGGGGTTTGGGCTATTCAGTGTATTGTGATGCTTCTCGAGAAAGTTTAGGTTGTGTGTTGATGCAAGAGGGGAAAGTAGTAGCTTATGGCTCACGGCAGTTGAAAACACATAAAAGAAACTACCCTACTCATGACCTTGAGTTAGCGGTGATAATCTTTGCCTTAAAGATTTGGAGGCATTATCTATATGATGAGAAGTTTGAAGTGTTTTCTGATCACAAGAGTTTGAAATATCTATTTACATAGAAAGACTTGAATCTAAGGCAGAGGAGGTGGATGGAGTTTATAGAAGATTATGATTTTAAGTTACATTATCATCCGAGGAAAGCCAATGTTGTAGCCGATGCCTTGAGTAGAAAATCCATTGGTAGTATAGCTAGTATTGCCATTCCGGAATGGGAGATGTTGGGTGCTATTGGTGAGTTTGTCTTGCATCTTGGCGAGTCCGTAGAGTCTACAGCCTTGTTTTCAGTAGCAGCACAATCTACACTTGTGAACCGAGTGATGGAAGCACAGAAGAGTGATATTGACGTGGAAACCCTCTAGGAGAAGATCACCAGTGGAAAGGTAGAGAAAGACTTGAATGTGTGTCCCGATTCAAGTGCTAGATACCATAACCATCTTTTTGTGTCGAGGTCTTGCCGAGAGGAAGTGCTTCGAAAGTTTCATCATTCACGCCTTGCAGTGTATGCGAGAGGCACAAAGATGTATCACGACCATAGTCGCCAGTTTTGGTGGAGAGGAATGAAGAAGGATGTGGCCGTGTTTGTATCGAAGTGCCTTACTTGTCAACAAGTGAAGGCCGAACATCAGAGGCCAGCGAGTTTGTTGCAACCCTTGCCTATAGCCAAGTGGAAGTGGGAGCATATCACGATGGATTTTGTTGTGGGTCTTCCTAGGACTCAATGGGGTAGTGATGCGATTTGGGTGGTAGTTGAATGGTTAACCAAGTCGGCGCACTTTATACCTATGCGCGTGAATGACTCGGTAGATTATCTTGCTGACCTTTATATTAGGGACATAGTGAGGTTGTACGAGGTCCCTGTTACGATCGTTTTGAATAGAGATCCGCGTTTTACGGCTCGTTTGTAAAAGAGCCTACAGAATGCCTTGGGCACGAGATTAACTTTTAGCACTGCGTACCATCTTCAGACTGATGGGCAACCCGAGCGTACTATTTAGATTCTTGAGGATATGCTTCGGGATTGTGTTCTTGACTTTAAGGGGTTATGGGAGAGGCACTTGCTCTTAGTGGAGTTTATCTATAACAATAGTTTCCAGTCGAGTATTGACATGGCACCGTTTGAGGCCTTGTATGGCCGACCGTGTAGATCCCCTGTGTGTTGGGCTGAGATGGGTGATGCACTTTTGCTAGGTCCTAAGTTAGTTCGAAAAACAACGGAGAAAGTTACACTTATCCGTAAGAGGTTGGTTATTGTCCAGAGTAGCCAGAAAAGTTACGGCGACCGTAGGAGAAGACCTTTGTCTTTTGAGGTAGGTGATCATGCCTTCTTGAAGATATCACCTAGGTGGGGTTTGATGAGGTTTAGAAAGAGTGAGAAGTTGTCCCCTAGATTTATTGGGCTTTTTGAGATCCTTGAGCGGATTGGAGAGGTAGCCTATCGCTTGGCTTTACCGCCTTTTTGGGGTTCATGATGTGTTCCATATTTGTATGCTTCAGAAGTATGAACTGGATCCATTGCACGTGTTGGATTGGATCAACTTAGAGGCAGATGAGAATGCCTCGTATAAGGAGAGACCGGTGAGAGTCTTGGATACTCGAGACCAAGTCTTGCGAGGCAAGACAATTCCTTTGGTAAAAGTATTATGGCGACATCACGGAGTTGAGAAAGCAACTTGGAAATGTGAGTTGGAAGTCCGGGAAAAGTATCCGGACCTATTTGTTAATGTTTGAGCATATATTAAAACTTTTGTTATGTTAATTTAATATAAACATTGTATATGTTTTGGAAATATGAATTGTATATTCAGCATTGGGGATTTGTTTATCATGTTGATGAGAATGAATGATCGGTGGATGGGTCATGGTTTTGAAATTGATTGACTATCATGATTGTAGTTGGCTTAAACATAGTTTTAAAGCTTGATTTATAATTTTGAGGACAAAATTCTTTAACAGGGGGAGGTTATAGCGATTCCGGTTTAGACCCGACCAATTTGATATTCTCGATTCGGGTTTCTTGGTTTTGTATAATTGTTCTTGTCTTATTCATCTTTTCCCTCCTTGAGTTTGGCTATCGGGGTATGTTGGTTGTGTTTGGAACAGCTTGGTACATTGTTTTTCAAAAACCTTGTTGTCCAGAATTTTGCTTTTACGCTCGAGCATCACTTCTTGCACTCGAGCGGCCTTTTTCAACTCTCAGTACTTTTGCAGGCCTGCAAAACTAGTGGGAGAGTGTATTCTACGCTCGAGCGGCCATTCTTGCGCTCGAGCGATGGTCTTCTGTCTGTAAAACTACTGAGAGTGTATATTCTACGCTCGAGCGATGACGCCCTTTTTCATTGTGTCTTGGCGCTTGAGCGTTACTTCATGCGCTCGAGCAGTGATTCCCTTTTTCATTGTGTCTTGGCACTTTAGTGTCACTTCTTACACTCCAGCGGTAATCATTTTTGTGTCTAGACGCTCAAGCGTCACTTTTTGCGCTCGAGCGGACTATGCGTATATCAGTTCATAAAAGTCATTTTTTACATTACTTTTTCATCTCTCTCTCTCTCTCTCTCTCTCTAAAACACTTCAAAACCCTAAATCTAGAGCTTCTTTCTCTAAAACTTGCTCTCTCTTTACAAATACACTAAGATCTACTCATTTCTCCACCCTACTCCCTTTGTTAAAAGGTAGAGCTTACCTAGAGTTTCGTTTTCATCCGAATAGAGTTAGATTTCGACTTCTTTGAGGTTTCTTCACTCTCTTCTTAGTCTTCTAATTTCGAGGTAGGGATATTCTACGCTATTTTATGATTTTTAACTTAGTTATTTGTTTTTCATAAATAATCTCATGATTTTGAAAGATTTTGAACAAACCTAAGGTTTTGGTTTAAAATCAAAAAAGAGGTTTTCAAATGGATGTATGGAAAATGATTATGGGAGTGGAAATGCGGATGAGTAGTGGCTAAAGTATTGATTTCATACTTGAAAATGGATTTTTGGAAAAAAGTAGGGGTTTTGCCTTAAATGTCTCAAATATTTATTTTGTATAATTAAATGGAATTGATATTCGAAAAGTGAAATTGAATGGATATTGATATAGATGGTGGAGTTTGATATGTATTATCACTCACCTAGAAATTTGGAGATTTTATTTCTGTTTAGAAATATCTGTTTTGAGTTATCGGTGGAGGATAGCTATGATTGGTGTAGAAATTGCATGAGGATTAGGTGAATCAAAATTAATTTCTTATCCATGTACATTGAATATTGTTGCTCATTTAATAAATTGCAAATGTATGTGATTTTGAGAAAAATGAGGGAAAGTTGGAAAGAGGTATGTATCACGAATCTAAGTTGGCCTGTGTATCTAGGGTGAAAGTCTCGAAAAACACGCGTATACATGGGTGCCGCTTCTTATGGAGAAAATATCCGTAAAATGACAATAGTAACGCTTGTATAGGCTATGGTTACATGGGTGCCGTTTGACAGTTTCCTGCGGACGAAATATCCGTGAAAGGTTGTACTGGTTTGGAATTTCCCCCTTATTTTCTACTGTAAAGAACATGAATTTGGACTTTTGTTATAAATTGAGCACGACCTAGTTTTAGGAAAGAAAGATAAAACGTTTTGATATGAGTATTGAATATGCATTTCACCCTTATATCTTTGTTAAGATTCATATATTGTGTTGAATTATTTCTACTGGTTTTTGACTCACCCTATTTGGGAAAAACTATTTTTAGATACTGGTGATATACCTCTAGCAAGGACTTAGTTTGGGAGGACTGTGGAGCTGAAGACTCAGTTTTGTTATTTTATATTTACTTTTATACAAGCCTAGGGCTTTATTTGTGTTGAGCTCAATACTTACTTTTGATATACTCAAGTCTTGACTTAGAAAGATGTACGTTTTTAGGACACCGATTATTCGTTTAACTTTTACTTCTTTTTACTGTTTTATAACATATGTTGTAGATTCATGATGTACTATTTATGAATGTATATCACATGTGTCACCTCTCTTGTACGGTTGCATCTTATGAAAAGGAAGAATATCATGCTCTGATTTATATTGTTATTTGATTACCGTTACGATTGATTTATTACTATTATTTTAAAGTGTTACATCACTAAATTAAAAAATATTATAATACTAAAATTGTGACAATTACTTCTTCTTCTTTTCTTTTTTTTCTCAGTTATTGAAATTGAATGATGGCGATCTCATAAGGTCACTGACCTACTGTCTACCAAAAAGTTCACATACACTGAAATAAATAAATAAATCACAATGCCAATACTTACAGATAAAAGTCACAAGCAATTAAAGTCTCGTTTGTCAATTATATATTTTAATTAAAAAATAAAAAAATATATTATAAATTATCATATCATTTTCTTTATTTTTTTACATATTTTTTTATAAAAAATTAAAAAATTACTAAAATAATCTATTATTAAATTAGACCTAAGTAAAAAAGTAAATAACTATAAAGATAGACTCAAGATCATCCGAAATTTTACTAGTCACTCTTATGGTGATGAGCCTCACAGTAGGTAGATCTCATCAATAGTTGGTAAAAAAAAAAAAATATAGGTAATTGTGTATACATTGAACAAATAAATAAGAGAATCAAACTAATAATTTTGTTTACTTTATCAAATTGTAATTACCACTCCCTTATACTTTTTATAGATTAGAAAAGGCAGTTAATGTGGTGTTAGTTACCACATCCAATACGATTATGATCAAAGACTCATATTTATTTGTGGATAAATTATACTTTATCCCTTTTGTGTTTGGTCATATTTTTACTTTGGCTTTTAATTTTTTTTTTCTCTACTCTAAGTTCCTATGTTTCAAGTTTTTCTTAATTTACTGTCAAAACTAATTTATGTACAAAATTAAACAGAAAATAACATATTGATAATCATGTAGCATAAAAATATTTTATTATATATGACTAATACTTCTAACACAAACCCAAACCCAGTATAATATATATATATATATATATTATGTTATGCGGAAATTAATATGATATTTTTTTGTCTAATTTTAAATATAAGTTAGCTTTAAGAGTAAATTAGAAAAAAACTTGATATATGAAGGGCCAAAATGGAAAAAAATAAACTTTGAAGGCCAAAATGATAATATGGCCAAACACAAAGGAGCAAAGTGTAATTTACCCTTTATTTATTTATTGGCAAATTACACACACCTCCCTTAAAATTTGAAAAAGTTACGGTTATCATTACCCTATATTTTTTACATAGTTACACCAACCTCTTTTAAGATTTAAATTCACATAATACTTGAGTTATTTTTCATCATTAATTCATGAGTCGTACGTATAGATAAAAATATAATATTATATCATCTCTTATCTACTAAATTATATATTTATCTTTATTTATTTTAGTAAATACTCACCCTCTGTATTAGTTTTGATTGCTTTAACCATATTAAAAGAAAAATTAGTGTATTTACATCAAATTTATAGGATTACTGCATGTTTCTCAAATCTTAGAAAAAGTGAGTATAATTTATGCTTAAGAAGTGTAATTTATCCTTCCTTTTTTTTTTTTTTTAGTGTATATGATATACAAGCTTTTTTAATGGTATATGTATGGTTAAATTTCGCTAACAAAAATTACTATTTGTTTGACAATAATTTTTTTTTTTTTTTTTTTAACCTTTTCTATTTTGGTTTTTTCAAGATACAATTTTTAAGCAATGTTTGAAAACTCAAACCAAACTAGCTGGCCAGACTTAGTTCCGGTCCAGATGACCCTCAAAATCTAGATTATGTTCAAAATCGGTTTAGAATTTGAAAATTAAAAGAATCGTCGATTCAATAGGAATAACCGATAAACCCATCGCAACTTGACATAATTGGTTGGGTTTGAAGAATCAAAATTTCTTCTAAAAATATGTTGTGGAGAGAGTTTGAACATGGAATCCAGTACATAAAAAATAAGCACTCTAATCACTAAGCTATCAGCAAAATTATTGATAATATAGTAAGCATATATACTATATATTTAATATTATCTTAATTATTTTTACTAAAAATTAATATATAAAAAGTGTAAAATAAATTAAATTTTTTTTTTATAATTGTTTATTATTTATTATTTTAATATCTATATTTTTTATACTTATAAATTTAAATATATTTATGACATAATTATGATATTATAGTTTAATTTCAATTCATCTCCCGTTAAGCTAATGACCTCTCTATTCTGATCATTCTTTTAAGAAAAATGTTTGGGGGCCCTAATTTTTGTGGCTCAAATGGCTCAAAATTGTCAAAACGACGTCATTTTGACAATTTTGATGTTGTTTTGTACTCAAAACGACGTCGTTTTAACAAATTCGAGCTATTTGAGCCACAAAAATTAGGACCCTCTACTATTGTTGTTCTTTTAATTTACTTGTCAGTCCGATTTTCAAAATATTACTGTGAGGGCCACGAGTAAATATATCTTGGACAGGTAAAAATCATAAAGTAATACCCAACCCCACGAGCAGCATTTGCAAGTTGTCCTCTTATTATTCTATTAATATTATTAACCTTTTTCTAATCACCGAACTTTGACTCTCATAATTGGCATTGGCAACTATCAAAATTTAATTTACTAAATTATTTTAAATTTTCATAAATATTATTTTCCATTATGCCCCTGCATCAAAATTCTCAAATTTGGATTTTATTTTTTAAAATTGATATTCACTTTCCATAATTACCAACTTGCACTTCACCTTGTGTCTTCGAAAAAATCATGATTTTTTTTTATTTTTATTATTACAATGTATTCTATTAAAATGAGTCATAATCAAATAAAGATTAAGGCTTCGTTTGGAGATTAGCCGGTTTATCCAAAAAATCAAAATATTATTAAAAAAGTCAAAAAGTCAACAACCCACACAAAAAAGTCAAAGATTCTCTTTTCTCTTTACTTTTTGCACATCTTTTCGTAAAAAATCAAAAAGTCATCTCAAATATACTAGTTTTTTTTAATTCATATTTTAGCCAAATAGCTAAAAAATTACTAAATTAGCCTGTTCCCAAACGAAGCCTAAATACAAGATAAAAGAATATATCAAAGATACAATTATTATTATATAAAAAATTATCAAAGTTAGAGAGTTATTATGGAGAAATTATCAAAATGAGAGAATAAACTTCAAACAAATATAAAAGAACTACACTCAATATATTTTATACCATCTCATGTGACACATATTGTAAAAGAAGTAAGACTCATGTAGTTGGTGAATCTTGTAACCCTGACCGATAAATAAGCTAGTTTTGTCGGTTCTCAAAATTAAAATATTGATTTTGAGTTAAAGTTGGTCGTTTGATTTCTCTTGAAGTGCGAAAAAGATGAAAACAAATGTTAATTGTTAACTAGTGATCTTGAAAGATTCAAATAGATTTTATTTTAAGGGTAAATTATTAATAGGTCCTAATAGTTAGAATTAATTCTCATCAAGTCCTATTGAAAATAAGTCTTTGTAAAATTGTTGTTAAAAATAATTTTTTGTGACAATTTTTACATACCGCTAAAATTGACAATGTTACTTTTTTTGTCATGATTTTTATAAATTGTCACTAAAACTTACAATTAGTGACATTTTTTTATGACAAATTTTTCTCATAGGACCTATTAGACAATAAATTTACTTATTAGGACTTACATGTAAGTATTCCTTATTTTAATAACCTAAATGTACTTCTTAACAAGTTTAAAACAGTTTTATTTATTTTTTTATTTTTATAGATATGTGTACAAAAATATATAATTATTTTAATTAATATTTTAAATCACTCATTAACAAAAAAAAAATTACATTAATATAATTATTAAATACTTGATGTCTATATAATTTTAATAATTATTAATTTTCATTAACCAAATATATATATATATATATATATTGGCTGAGAGTTCTATAGTTTTTAGTAAAACATGGATTATGCCTAAAATTTTTCAAAGGTGGTTAAATTTTATGAAAATCTTTTAATCTTTTATTTATAAATAATAAATACATGTTACTAAATTTATATAATATATGTTTATTTATTCTAATTCTAAAAATTGTCATCATGAAAAGGTTTCTATAAAAACGTATAATTATTAACTAATATATTACTAAAATCTACCATAAAACGATATAGCTTTCTTAAAAGTTTGTTAATAAAAATAATGCTATAACATATTAAATGCTAAGAGCTTAAAACAAAAACATGTAATTATTAGAGTTGAGTGTGGTCTATGGCATGTGATACATCGAGGAAAGAGTCGAAAGGCAGAAGTAATTTTTTTTTTTTTATTTTATTATTTATTATCAACAAAAAAAAAAAAACTTTATTAATGAATAAGTTATATATGAGCAAAGAACATAAAAAAAAAAAAAAACCCTATAGAGAGCTTATATTCTCATTCTCCTTTTTTTTCCGGTTTGATACCATTACTCAACTTAAGTTATTACAAACATATTTTTAATTTTTAATTTTTTTCTCAAATATCTTCATTTTCGACTTTCAAATCCTTCCCGTACCCCACTTACCACCAACCATCGCAGCCCTCTCCCACCATCACTTGCCATTGCCACCACCAATCACCCCATCACCGGCTCAAGTCCCTCATCCACCATGCCCTCCCAACAAAAGGAAGAAAGAGAATTGTGATGAGGGAGGAAGAGAGCCAGAAAGAGATGAGATAAAGCGGCGAAATAATCATTCATTTCCTAATGATTGACCTCCTAACTCCTCAGACAAATTGTACATAGTGTTCCCGTACAAACGAAATCTGACATTTTGTAGTCATTTTCTAAAATCATGAATCATAATTTTAAAATGTTAAAGTCACATAAATCTAGATAGATATTTTGTATAAAAATTCTATCATATTTGGTTTGTGTTTCTGAAAAGATTTTTTTAATTTTAAAAAAAAATAAAACTAGTTTGATAAAAATAAATATCCAAAAATATATTTTAAAATTATTTCTACCCTCAAAAAAGATATAATTATATAAAAATATTAAGTACTTTTAATTTTTTAATTTTTTTTCCCCACAAAACTAACTTTAATTTTTTTTTAAAAATTTCTCAAAGAAATTTCCGTAAACCAAACCAAACATGGACTCTATTCATAGATCATTTTCACAATGTATTGCAACAACTACTACAGTATGTTTTTCATCCAACTTTTTACGGTGATGCTACATGCATCAATAAATATATACATTAATGTACCAATTAGTGTTATATCATTATTACTGATCTTACCTCTTATACAACAATGTTAGGTGTCATGAAAAAACTTTCATAAAAATAATCATAAAATATTTATGATCCTTGAAAATACCTAAAATCTCTAAAATTATGTCATATCATCTATTAATATACTAATTAATACATTAATTTGCACATATAACATTATTCAACTTTTTAACCTACTAAGGCCTCATTTGTCAACTATATATTTTAGTTAAAAAGTCAAAAAATTAAAAAGTCATTATAAACTATCACATCACTCTCTCTATTATTTTACATATCTTTTCGTAAAAAGTAAAAAAATTAATAAAATAATTTATTTTCAAACGAGACCTACATATAAGATAATAGAGTCTTCATTAACAAATGTACATGTCATTCAGTTGGCAGTGTCTAATACGTAAGATAATATGGATGGAGCATTTTTATTCCAAGAATACTACAACTTGATCAAAAAAATAATACTACCACTGGACATTTTATTTATGAAAAAAAAAAAGTTCTACTGGCACATGTTGACCCAATTATCAAAAAATAATTTAAGGCACACTTGATTCTTGTCTTAAATTTTAGAATATCAACAGGCAAATGACCCAATTATCCTCGTTGACCAACACCCACACTTAAGAAAAAGGGAAATTTATGAATCGGTTGTAACACCAAAAAAATATTACACCACTTATTAAAGTTGATAAATTTTATGACTTATTTGAAATTTATTTTGAAACCATAAACCAACATATAATTTCCCCTAAGAAAAATATGACACATTCAAGTGGACTCATAGCCAAACACTTCTTATTGTGACATACATTCATTTATATGTTCTTAATAAAAATGTAAATATCATATAAATTAAGAGAAAATATATTGTATTTTCTTGGTCTTGGTTAAGATAATTAATGTGAAGAAAGCAATAATAATTTTTGTATTTTTGTATTTTTTTTTTTTTTTTGCTTTTTATGACCAAAACAAAACTGGCTTGGTTAGAATGGAAAGAAAAGTGGGAAGGATGATATATATACCTTATTTTTCTTGTCAGAAGTGGGAACATCAATTGTTCTGTCTTCATGTATTACAAAACCCAGCCCTATCACAGCTGCTGGTGGTATCGCCAGAAGCACTAGCGCTCCCTGCACCATCCACAAAAATAATAAACATACTAATACTATTAATTTATGAATTATTACTTGGAATAGTAATCAAGAGTAATATTACAAAACTAGCTAGGCCTAATTTAATTGGTCACCGTATAGGGTTTAGTTTCAAGGAGGTCATGGGTTCAATTCCTCTTAGGAGAGTTGAATTAAGAGAGTGCAAACACTTAGATATTTTGCCAAGAGTGGGAAGATTTTCTCCCATAAGTGCTAATCTAACAACTACTATTTGCCAATCAAAAAAAAAAAAAAAAAAAAGAATCAGTACGTTTGGTTTGAGTTTTCTGGATTAAGTTTTTTAAAAATTGACTTTTTTTGTTTTCGTATTTTTTTGTTTTTAGTGAATGTTTTTTAAATTTTAAACATTTTTTTTTAATTTTTTTAGATGCACCTTACTTAGATGTATTTAAAAAGGAAAAAATTTGTGAAAAAATATTTTAAAAAATTAATAAATATATAAAAATATAAAAAATGTACTGAATTCTTGTATTTTTGGTATTTTGTGAATTTTTAAAAGATTTTTTTTATAATTTTTTTATTTTTTAAGTGTATTTATATTAGGTGTGTCTAAAAAGTAAAAAAAATAACTTAAAATATTTAAAAAATTCAGTAAAAATAAAAAAAATATGAAAAATAAAAAAATAAAATTTTCTAAAAGTATTTTTTTGAAAAGTGTGATTCTATGATCGTTTTCATACTTTTTGTAATCGCCTCTCTTAAGGACTTTCTCACTCCCAAAAAAAAGTTACAGATACAAATGACCAGCTGTGAGAGGGAGGGAGATGACCTGAGCTCCAAGATGATGAACAAACAAACCACTAGTAGAGTAACCAACAAGAGCACCAACAGAAGAACAAAACCCACAAAGACTCTGCATATCTGGAGCCAAAGACTTAATTTCAATACTATTTCTTGCAATACAAGCATCAATAGTAACATCAGCAATTGCCACCCCACCAGTAATCCCAATCAAACACACCAACGCCACCGCAACCTCCAACTTACCACCCAGAGCCACCACCAACGCCGACACCGTCCCCAGAACTCCGGCCAGCACGAAGTAAGGCCTCCTCTGGTACCCTCTCACCGGAAAAACATCGGTCAACAGACCCCAAATTGGCTTCATTATCCATGGAATGTAGTAGAGACCTATGTAGAGTTGCACTGAGGATGGCTGCACTTTTTGTACATCTTTCCAGTAGTAGTCGGTGGCCACTCGGAAGAAGGAACCGGAGAAGCCTTGGCTGACGCCATAGACGAGGACTACACCGACCACGAAGCTCGGGCTGAGCTGGTTTGAGAGCATTTGGAGCCATTGGAAAGGCTCGAGGATGAGTGAGATTAATGGGTTGGGTTTTGAGGGGTTTTTGTGATCTGGGTTGGTGGTTGGAGATTGGTCTGAGGAGGAGTAGTCACCGGAGGTGAGAGGCTTTGTGTCGGAGTCTTGGGTTTCTTCTGAGGAGCACATGTTTCAGACCCAGAGCATGAATCTGAAAAAGAAGGTGGTTTAGGATATGAGAGAGAGAGAGAGAGAGAGAGAGAGAGAGAATGAAGTGTTTGACTTCTTTGTCTTGACATTGCTTTGGGTTAAGGATTGTCATCATCAATTTTAATTTTTATTATTTTTTTAAAATATTTGCTAATTTCCACGTAATGGGTAATAATTATTATGACAAATTATCAATAAAATTCAAAATGTAATTTTATGAACTGTTTAATTCTTTATTTTTTTATTATGAACCTAAAAATCTCATTAAAATAGAAATTACGTAAAATGGTAGTCAGTTACACATTTAGGTTTAATTTTTTAGAAATAAAATTGAATTTTGTTAAATATAAAATTACACATTTAGGCAATACACATTATAGATGTTTTGGGTTTTCCCTCCTTCTGGAACAAATCCCACATTAAGAATAAGAATGTAATACTTCAATGTAACATACTAAAAAACTCTTTAGTATACTTTTTTCAAACTTAACAACGTAACATTCCAAAAAAACTTCTTAGTATACTTTTTCTAAAAGTAACACTCAAATTAATATAACACACTAAAAAATTTTTTAGTATATTTTTTCTAAACGTAACACTCTAATCAATGTAACACACTAAAACTCCAAATGTGAAATAAGAACCCATTACAATTACACCGACATTACCAGAACACTTGTACAAATAACAAGGGACATGTTACACCCATAAAAATAACAATTGAAATTAATCACATCCATTACAATTACTTTTCTTTTTTTTTTATCAGCAAAGAAAATCTATATTAATGATGAAACCATACAATACATATGGGAAACATCAATAAAGATGAGAAAGGAAAAAGAAGAAAACAAGAAAACCAAGCATAGTGTTAGTGAGAAACCAACACTAGCTGAAACACTTGAAACCACAAACCAGAACAACACCTATAAGATGCAGACACATAACACATTTACAGCACATTCCCTCCCAGAGATAGTATTTCTGCAATCTCTGCCCACAAATATAGATGCGAATGCAAATGAAGTTCTGGGATGTCGAATAGTGCTTTTTTTTTTTTAAAAAAAAAGACCTCATCTGACCACTCATCTGATGCAGACCACCAAATTAGATCCAGACCACTAGATCAGTTTTAGCACAACAAGCACAAAGCAGATCAGTTTAAGTCTAGCAGATCAGTTCATCACTATGCATCCAATGAAGCAGAGTTGTGTAGCCAAGACACCAGCAGCTGATCACCAAGACATCCCATTCCCATAAGCCACTCTTTAGGATTCCTTTGGGCCACAAGTTGTTAGTCTTCTAAAAAATTCAGAGACAATGTGCTACTACTGCTCTCCAACTGAACAATGTTGCTTCTAGAGGACAAACCAAGACTAGCAGAGTTCACACCAAAAAAGAACAACTATTAATGCAGATCAACAGAATAGCACCCAGAGACACAACTAACTATACCAGCTCCTCAACATAAGCTAATAAAGAGATTATATTGCCTCAATGCACCAGATAGACCAAGCCACCCAGATTCTCATCTAACAGAACATCTTCAAAGCACACCCCTCAAACCATCTCCCAAGTAGAATCTAATGTGATCTAGATTAAAAATAAAATCATTCACTGTGAAAATATGATCCTTAAATACTTCCTTGAACCAAACAGCCAATCTAAATTTAACCAGATCACTCACACCTGCCACATTTGGAGCAGCAGCCCTAAATAAGCATTCATTTCGATGATTCCATAAAGACCACAAAAAAACTAAAGGAATAGCTTTCCACAACATCCTCTCTTTTTTGCTAAGCCTCACCCCTGCCCACCAATTAAGAATACCCTCCACTTTAACTGGCAATGCACCTTGAACATTCCACCATCTTAGCATTTCTGACCACACTCCCCAGGCAACTGGACAAGACAGTAATACATGATTGAGTGACTCATCCACAGATTTGCACAGACTGCAGACTAATGATGCATTATCATTCATAGCACCAATCTGGATAAGAAAGTCTGCAGTCTTTAACCTACCTTTCCAAGCAAGCCAACCAAAAAATTGGACTCTAGGTGGAATGTGCTTGACCCAAACCCTTTTGCTAATTGGACTAAGACTGCTAAAGCCATCTGCCATAAATTGATAGACTGATACAATTATAAATTTCCCTGTTTTAGAAGCATTCCAAATTAGTGTATCATCTAAGGATTGCCTAATAGCAAGACCTTCCTCTAGCTAGCTTACCATTCTGGTTGCCTCCAGACTTTCCCAATCATATAATTCCCTTATAAACTAGAACCTCCATTCACCAGAAACCTCATTTCTTTCCACCATTGCATATAAAGACTCGCCTTATTTACTACCAATCTAAACAAGAGGGGGAATTCATCTTTGAGACATAAATTATTGCACCATTTATCAAACTAGAACTTCACTCTATGGCCATTACCCACTTTCACCTTACAATTTTCCAGAAAAAACTCCAATAGTCTGCTGTTCTGTTCAGTGCCTGATACTATATCCATTACAATTACACCAACATTATCAGAACACTCATGTGACACAAACAGTTGATGGGCCAAAACAATTATAACCAGTGTGTTATGTACAATGTTACGACCACAAACATATGGCATGCTACATACGTCCACAATGGACGTACTAATGTCATATGATACGTCAATAGTGACCCAAAATGTTTTCGTAAAAAAAACCAACATAAACAAAACATCATGACCACGTTGAACCATCTTCCCAACCAGTCCGATGAAACACAATAAACAACATAACAACGAATCATTGTAGCGATAAAAAATTGTAACAACCCTCGCCATCAAGCATCGACATTTATCGACATCGCTAAACCGAGACCGATTAGGATTGATAATTGAATTGATCAAAATACTGAACTGACTGACTAAGATTCGACACTGATTGATTGACTGTGACCGTTTAAATGCATAGTCTATCTGTTTGACTGCCAAATTATCTGTTCTTGTCTTATGCATTAAACTGCAAATTGAAGGCCTTATCGGCGGCCAAATCTAGAATTGATTGATGTTCTGTGTTTATCATGATTAATGTGATTTTATGGCACATTTAATTGAAAATCGATTTTGTATGATTAAATTAGATTAAATGAAGCTAATTGAAGAGTTGGGCTTAATTACAATTATGCCATTGTGAGTGGGCCACTACCTTAGATCAAGCTTGAGCCTTATCACACTCAAAACACAACATTTCATCAGCCAAGCTCCTTGCTCCCACCGAATTAGAGAGAGAGAGTAGAGAGTTAGAGTGATTTCATCTTGAATTGCTTGGAAACTTGAAGTAATTGTAGAAGATTTGTGCAATTGAGCTTCCATACTTGTAATAGAAGACCATAAGTAAGGGACTCAACCTCTTGATTGTGCACTTAAGTAAATTCTTGCATGATTCATGTCTAATTGAGGAGCTAAGTTATGATTTAGTTTAATAATGTTGCATTGTAGCTTGAATCTTGCATGCATGTGTGCATTGATGAGTTTTGGGTTGATTTCATGACAAGTGTTGCATGTATGTTCATATTCATGTTAAAGACCATGATTTCATCTTGCTCTTGAAGAAATGAGCTCAGTTGAGCTAACATTCGAGGCTTTGAATTGATTGAATTCATGGATGTTGCGTGTTCATCATGTTTATGAAAATTGTTTTGAAAATGGGTTTAATTGAACTACCTTTGGGCTTTGATTTTATAAATTGAGCTTGGAATCATGTAATGTTATGAGTTTACAAGAGTTTTCCAGAAATTTAGCCCAAGAGGATCGATTTTGATGCTTTGAAACTTGATTTTGATCTTGGAGTTCGAATATGGAATTTCCAGATTTTGGTCTTCTGCTCGAGCGGGGGAAGTGCCGCTCGAGCGGGGAAATCGAGCTCCCAGCATCTCTCACTATTTTACAGTCCGCTCGAGCGGGGTATTGTACGCTCGAGCGGGGGAGTTGATGCTCGAGCGGGGACCTTTGTTGCATGTCCGCTCGAACGGGAAAACCTGCGCTCGAGCGGGGAACTGTTTTTCTGAAAATTTTGAAACTGCTTTCTGAATGCATCTTTGCATCCTCATTCTATTCTAGGCATTCTTAGGCCTGGTATAAGACATCTTAACGAGGATATAGATGTAGAACCATACCAAGGCAATTAGGGGTTAAGTTATTGATCTTCCCCAACTGTATAACTTAGTGTGTGTTTAATCTGTTAACTGTATAGGGTTGGCATTCCAGGGAGACGCGCTCTAGCATACTGTAGCCCAGAACTCTGTGAGTAACAATTGTGTAAAGATATGTTCAAAAATGATTATCTTCTGAACTGCATCGAATCAATTTCTAATGAGTTGAACTATTTTATGAACTGCTATCGTTAATCTGAATGAATGTATGTCTTATATTCTCGAATCAGACAGGCATCTTTAGCCACCATCACATCGTTATAGAGACCTCTGCCGGTTCCTCGTTGGAACCACTATCATCATCGATTGATGGCCATCAATTGTTCGTTTCTTTTAAGACCTCTGCCATCGTATTACTATCTTGTCATGGATACCCCTGGAGCAAAGTGCTGCACAGACCTAAGTGCTATAGTGTGAGCCACCTCTAGAATCTGTGCGAGACACCTCTTGAGTCCATACTGGGCTTTAAGCCAAACTGTGAAATCTGGAGCAAAGTGCTGCGCGGACCTAAGTGTTACAGTGTGAGCCACCCCTAGAATCTGTGCGAGACACCTCTTGAGTCCATAAGCTATTCATATTCTTTATTCTTTATTCTTTATTCTATCATATCAAGCATTACCATCAGCATCGCTTTTTGTTATCGGATGTGCCACGTACGATTACTATGATTTCTAAATGACTGTTCTAAATGACTGATATGACATGAAGTATAAGCCACCGACTGTATAACTGATTTACCGAGGCAAACGACTAGTTAAAATACTGAAAGAACATTATTTCTTAACCCCTTTACGCATTGTGTTATTCACTGGGCTTTAGCTCATTGCTCATATATATATATAGGTGTACAGGCACCAGACCGCAGCTAGGAGCGTCGGGGTAACTCCAGTTTTGTCAAGCCAACCACTGTGCCTCACTGCGAGGTTCCGAGTCTGCCAAGCTATGGCTTAGGGGTGTTTTTATTTCCCCGTCTGTCTTTGCACAATTTCAGACATCAGATAGATCGTTAACATGCCATCAGATCGCTTACTAGGGATTAAATCCCTACACTGTATGTTGTAAATGATGTATGTACTGTTCCGTACTGTGTTTATATGTATATGTCTGAAAAATCGTTTTGGCATACAGACTGTCACAGCTCATAGGACATTGTTTAATTACTGTATTGGCTTCCGCCATGCCCTCAGATTGCTTTTATCAGACATCGTTCAAGAGGCCTTCGGTAATCTCGGATTTCTGGCCGGTTACGGTACTAAACCCTTAGGAGCGGGTTTGGGTCGTGACAGAGTGGTATCAGAGCGATACTTAACCACGAGTTATACCGCACACACGTGTCCAAATGAGCTATATGATGTCCTAGAAAAGTAATTAGGGCATTGCATGAGCATAAGAAAGTGTGTGTGGCCATGACTTGAATCAATATGCTAATGTGTTGATGTGTTTAAGTATGCAACTGTCTATGCTTATGATTACCGTACTGCCTATGGTAAAATGAAACGAAACCTATATGCATACTTAAAGAAGTTAAATGGAATAACATGTAATGTTAATGTTACTACTGACTGTGGAAATTATGAGAATATGGACGTGTGAAAGTAAAAGGTCATGTGACTGTACCTGAGTTGAAATGAAAGTATACACACGACTGATATGAAACGAAACGTGTAATAATTAAGAACCTTTTCCTATATTGATAATCACCCTGCTGTATGTAAACAAGGGAAAGGGCGAGGAATGTGGATGAAACTGAATTTTTCGATCTGAGGATCGATAGACTAGAAGGAATGATTGAAGCCTTAACCGAAAATCTGAGATAATAAAAACCGACATATGTGCCTGAATCAACTGAATATGAACTGAATCAGAAAGAATGAAACAGAAGTAACAGAAAGTGAAAATGACTAGTAATTCAATGACCTCTGTGACTGGAAAATCTTGGGCAATAGCCTTGACCAATGACATACCTATCTGTACCGTATGTGGGAAATACCACTGGGGCGTTGCCGCCGCCTATCCGAAACTTATTTAGACGTGGACAGGAAGGACACTTTCCTAAATCTTGCCCACGAACTCGACCGAACGATAATGAGTCTAAATCTAGACCCTGGTTCCAGAGAATGCTCGGAACACTGAAATGACTGACGCGGGTAATACCTTAATTATGTACAATTGCTTATACGAGCGTTTGTGTAGGAGTCGTATGCTCTGTAATTTGATATAGACTGTGGACATATTGACTGAACCGATTAAATTACTAGAATTATGAACCATACACTATGAGAACTGTTAGGACTTGTGAACGGCGAGAACTTGCTGAGTTAAGTCCTTGTATCGTATTGCAACAACTGAATGTGAACTGTTAGGTATGGCTTTTTGAACTGTACCGGAACTGTTGAACATGGAAATACCTTATGATTGACTGTAATTCGAGAAATTTGTACGACTATGATTTGTACTGAACTGTTACGTATTGATGGACATTATTGAATGAACGAACCCTTGAACTCGAATTATACATGCGAACTGGTTTTGTGTGTGGAACTGCTGGAATAAAGAACCCACATTGGTTTGTAAAGATGAACTTCTGCTTATGAATTTGTGAACGAATGCCTACATGAAAACTGATTTTGAACTCACACCTGTATATATGCTCCCATGCTTGTAATACTGTTAAGACTGAGAGGAATGGACTGTGATTAATGAATCTTTTGAAATCTACCGTTGATGCGGACTAAATGTACAACACTGTAAAAACCTCATGTTAACGATTATCTACACTATGAAGATTGCTTAGACTTATGTACACATCTGCTTACCTTTGCTTCAGGATGTTGTTAGACTGAATAGACGTATGACTGGTTACCTTAACTATCATATCCGGAGAAACTATTTTGTATTGTACACTGAACTCGTGAAATCCGTATTGGGAATGTTAGTAGACTCTGAACATGCACACATATGATGATACCTTTATTCAAAATGATTGGCAAGTTATTTGTTGATAATTTAACCGTTGGGACTATGACCCTGGAACTACATGACTAAATAAAGACTCGAATGATAAACTCTTGACTGTGAATCGTGACTGTGGAAGAATTGACATGACTGTTTGATTAGGCTTGCGAGCCTATGCTTTAGTGATTATATGACTAATTTGGAACCCTCGTATGACAACTCACTATTATGTGTCACCGAGAACCTCGTGTGCTGTATTACTGTGTACCATATGCTTATATGAAAGACTTATTTGGAAATTGTTATATTGATTGTGATGCTTACCTCTCAATATGAATAACTGCATGCCTGTGCACTGCCTGTAAACCTATTGGGAGAAACACGTTGTATATGACCTGTACTGCTTTGATATGAATTGTAATGCTATAAGACTCTGATGTCGGTTGACAAATTGTGAAACTACTGATTACGCACCTAAACGAATGGAGTCTGAACTAATGTGCCTCATCTGGAAATGATAGGGATGGAATTGTTATCCGATCTAATCAGATAAAACAGTGGGTTGATGAAACCCTTTGTGTAACTAATAGAATTTCTGTTGGATGCTTGTGCTTTGAACTTTTACTTGTAATGATTTGACAGAACTTGCATCTGACATGACCTAGTCGAACTTTCATCGAATTGACCTGAGGGAAACCTTAATGAGAAAGCTATTATCAGATTGCTCACGATGTAGGAAAACTGGGAATGTGACATGTGATGATTTACCCGGTATTACTGTTATGACCACGAACTTATTTGACTGGGAAATGACTATTTTGATGATTACTGTACCTCAGGACTGATGGGATCTGTTGACCACGGACCGGTTTTGATCATAAACTTTGACTGCCTGGAAGTATATGTAATCTGTATGACTGCTATCGTACTGACATGTGCTATGACTAAATCTGTGAGAACTGGAACTAATGAATAGTAAATAAATACTTACTTCAGAACCCTGCCTACTGCTATGGGAGTAATGTACAATTCGCCTTATGTTTCTGATAACTCCCGAATGAACTGGACTGACTGTGATGAATTACCGAATTGAGAACCAAATTGAACAAAAACCAGATGAATGACTCAGTAGTGAATGAATCGAATCTCTGTAACTTACCGGGGGATATTACCTATGAAAAGGAGACCAGTGTAAATTTATAACCCCGTAGGTACTTGATATAAGTAGTGTGAATACTACTCTAATGTCACTGTACTGACACTGTTATATACTATTGTGTAACTGTAATCACGTTCTATGTCACGAAATAAATTTTGTTTCTGAAATGCTATGTGCTATGTGCTATATGCTAAATGGTTGTTCGATTCTAATATATATTCGTGACTCTTGGTAATGTGTAACATATGTTAGCTGCCCGGTATCGGAGGTTCCTTTATGGAACTTATATCACTCTCAAGATTACCGTCTGGAGGCCTCGTCCATGGGGGGCTCAGATACATTCTGTTATGTTACCCGGATTTGGGATTCCTTTATGGAACTGGTCATTTGTGACCCTCATGTGACTGTATCTGTCCTGCACTGTATTTGTTCTGCACTATATCTGTATCTGTTCTGTATCTGCTCTAATAGTGCTAATGAATGCACCATGTATATCTAAGCAAGAATTGTGGCATCTACATATGCCCTGGACAAGAATATGAAAATGAACATGTGTCTGAATCTGTTCCTGACTCTAAAACCCAAACATATATAAGACCTTCTTTTAATACGGACCCTAATCTCTGTATACGATTTATAATTCTGTTTCTGTGCATTGCTAAGATTGAGATTGGGTCATGAACCTATTATGAATATGATTATGCTCTTGTTAAGAGTAAAAGTTACCTTTATGTTAGACATCATCTCTGTTGTCATATGTTAATTCGAGTTTAGAGGACTAAACTCTTTATAAGGAGGGGAGACTATAATAATCATCGTCACTGTTTACTGATTACTTACTGATTACTGCTAAACCGAGACCGATTAGGATTGATAATTGAATTGATCAAAATACTGAACTGACTGACTAAGATTCGAGACTGATTGATTGACTGTGACCGTTTAAATGCATAATCTATCTGTTTGACTACCAAATTATCTGTTCTTGTTTTATCCATTAAACTGCAAATTGAAGGCCTTATCGGCGGCCAAATCTAGAATTGATTGATGTTTTGTGTTTATCATAATTAATGTGATTTTATGGCACATTTAATTGAAAATCGATTTTGTATGATTAAATTAGATTAAATGAAGCTAATTGAAGAGTTGGGCTTAATTACAATTATGCCATTGTGAGTGGGCCACTACCTTAGATCAAGCTTGAGCCTTATCACACTCAAAACACAACATTTCATCAGCCAAGCTCCTTGCTCCCACCGAATTAGAGAAAGAGAGTAGAGAGTTAGAGTGATTTCATCTTGAATTGCTTGGAAACTTGAAGTAATTGTAGAAGATTTGTGCAATTGAGCTTCCATACTTGTAATAGAAGACCATAAGTAAGGGACTCAACCTCTTGATTGTGCACTTAAGTAAATTCTTGCATGATTCATGTCTAATTGAGGAGCTAAGTTATGATTTAGTTTAATAATGTTGCATTGTAGCTTGAATCTTGCATGCATGTGTGCATTGATGAGTTTTGGGTTGATTTCATGACAAGTGTTGCATGCATGTTCATATTCATGTTAAAGACCATGATTTCATCTTGCTCTTGAAGAAATGAGCTCAGTTGAGCTAACATTCGAGGCTTTGAATTGATTGAATTCATGGATGTTGCGTGTTCATCATGTTTATGAAAATTGTTTTGAAAATGGGTTTAATTGAACTACCTTTGGGCTTTGATTTTATAAATTGAGCTTGGAATCATGTAATATTATGAGTTTACAAGAGTTTTCCAGAAATTCAGCCCAAGAGGATCGATTTTGATGCTTTGAAACTTGATTTTGATCTTGGAGTTCGAATATGGAATTTCCAGATTTTGGTCTTCTGCTCGAGCGGGGGAAGTGCCGCTCGAGCGGAGAAATCGAGCTCCCAGCATCTCTCACTGTTTTACAGTCTGCTCAAGCGGGGTATTGTACGCTCGAGCGGAGGCTTGTGTCACACGCTCGAGCGGGGGAGTTGATGCTCGAGCGGGGACCTTTGTTGCATGTCCGCTCGAACGGGAAAACCTGCACTCGAGCGGGGAACTGTTTTTCTGAAAATTTTGAAACTGCTTTCTGAATGCATCTTTGCATCCTTATTCTATTCTAGGCATTCTTAGGCCTGGTATAAGACATCTTAATGAGGATATAGATGTAGAACCACACCAAGGCAATTAGGGGTTAAGTTATTGATCTTCCCCAACTGTATAACTTAGTGTGTGTTTAATCTGTTAACTGTATAGGGTTGGCATTCTAGGGAGACGCGCTCTAGCATATCAGAGCCTTGTAACTCTGAGTAACAATTGTGTAAAGATATGTTCAAAAATGATTATCTTAATCAAGTATCGAATCAATCAAGCATCGAAGTTGAACTGTTTTTATGAACTGCCATCGTTAATCGAATGAATGTATGTCTTATATTCTGAATTGTATTGTGGCATCTTTAGCAACTGCTGTTTACTGTTATAGAGACCTCTGTCGGTTCCTTCGTTGGAACCACTACTGTTTACTGATTGATGGCCATCAATTGACTGTTCGGTCTTTAAGACCTCTCACATCAGATTACCGCTGTCATGGATACCTCGAGCAAAGTCGCATGCAGACCTAAGTGCTACAGTGTGAGCCATCTCTAGAATCTGTGCGAGACACCTCTTGAGTCCATACTGGGCTTTAAGCCAAACTGTGAAATCTGGAGCAAAGTGTTGCGCAGACCTAAGTGCTACAGTGTGAGCCACCCCTAGAATCTGTGCGAGACACCTCTTGAGTCCATAAGAACTCGCATCATATCAAGTATTCTTTATTCATCGCTATCACTTTATCACATCAAGTATCGCGTATCACATCATATCGCTATTGTTATCAAGTATCAAGTACTATCACTGCATCGCTTTTGCTATCGGATGTGCCACGTACGATTACTATGATTTCTAAATGACTGTTCTAAATGACTGATATGACATGAAGTATAAGCCACCGATCAGATAACACGAGGCAAACGACTGGTTAAAATACTGAAAGAACATTCTTTCTTAACCCCTTTACGCATTGTGTTATTCACTGGGTTTTAGCTCACTGCTCATATATATATGTAGGTGTACAGGCACCAGACCGCATCTAGGAGCGTCGGGGTAACTCTAGTTTTGTCAAGCCAACCACTGTGCCTCACTGCGAGGTTTTGAGTCTGCCAAGCTATGGCTTAGGGGTGTTTTTATTTCCCCGTCTGTCTTTGCACAGTTTCTGTAATACTGTATAGACTGTTAACACTGTCACTGTACTGCTTACTAGGGATTAAATCCCTACACTGTATGTTGTAAATGATGTATGTACTGTTCCGTACTGTGTTTATATGTATATGTCTGAAAAATCTTTTTGGCATACAGACTGTCACAGCTCATAGGACATTGTTTAATTACTGTATTGGCTTCCGCCATGCCCAGATTGCTTTTATCAGATATCTTTCAAGAGGCCTTGGTAATCTCGGATTCTTGGCGATTCTGATACTAAACCCTTAGGGACGGGTTTGGTTCGTGACAAAAATGGGCCGCAATAATGATCCTGGCAACACACCAAACCAACTGCAAAAACCAATGCAACAAAAGGCGAAAAAACATTAAACATAAAATATCAATAAATCGACGCACGTACTTTGAGATAATTCCACCCTGGACCGGAACAAACAAACTTCGCAATTCTCCTACCGAAACACCACACCACAAGAAAAGAAGTTTCAACACTCGACACCAAATACATTAAACATCCACCCAACAGACGTTACTAAAATGACCCTTTCCAATCCCCCAAAAAATATCCCTACATAACATGTCCATTCTCATTCCACAAACGACTAAAAGACTTGGAAAAAAAATATTTATAAAAGGGCAATCAAATAAACTCAAATGGTACTAAACCAAACAAATCCTCCTGTCAAAAAACAAAAAGAACTAATTGGTTCAAAACAAAACAATTAGGATTAAATGGATCAATATTCCCCCAAATGAGATTTATGAATAAATTTTCCTAATTATTATTGATACATTATATTCAAATATATAAACATATATGGGTAAATTATATTTTGCTTCTTTTATAGTTGGTTTTTTTATTTTTATTTTGACCCATAGAGTTTATTTTTTCACACTTTGGCTTTTCATATTTAAAATTTTTCCTAGTTTACACCTGTAATTTTTGTTCAAAATTAGACAAAAAATATCACATTAACCGCCATAGAATATAAAAAATATATTATTATATCGGAATTTGGGTTTGGGTCAAAGGTTTGAGTTATATACAATAAAATATTTTTATGTGTGTGTCATTTTCTGTCTGATTTTAGACATAAGCTAGCTTTTGTAGTAAATTAAGAAAAATTTGAAATATGAAGGATCAAAGTGAAAAGTATAAATTTTGAAGGCCAAAGTGAAAAAATAGCTAAATATAAAGGGGGCAAAATATAATTTATCCTATAAATAATATATATATACTAAAATTTTGTGAAATTACAAGACAGTGGAAAAACGAAAAATTATTTATCAACATGTAGGGTGTGTTATTTTGCTAATTTCTTTGCACAGTAAAAGTTGTACCCTTTGTGTTTGTAATTATTTGTAATTTATTACACTAATTTAAAATTTTTCCATAAAATTTTAAAAAATATATATTATTTGATTTTAACAAGGTAATGTTACAAATCCAAAAAAAATCATTGAGTTAAAAAAATAAAATATCAAAGGTCTGTAAGTACACAAATACTAGATATCTCAAATAAATTATTAAATATTTTGTCAAAACACTTACATATAGGTGTGAGTCTCATGTAGTGTGAGTCTCGAACCTATATACCTAGGGCTATGTAAAATGCCGTTCAATCCGTCAAAATTGCCCATGAGTCCTATTTTAATGATTTGAACCATTCATGTTGTAATGCTTTCAGTGTATATCATCCATGAAAATAATTAGTTCGATCCGATAATCGCAACATTTTTATTTTATTATATATATCATCCATGAAAATAATTAGCTTGATCTGATAATTGAAACATTTTTATTTTATTATATTTATCTTAAAAAAATGGATGACAAGTATATTTTTAAATATACCATCTATTTTTTTAGGAAAATGTTTGAGGGTCACAATTTTTGTGGCCACAATGGCTCAAAACTGCCAAAATGACGTCGTTTTGGGTGCAAAACATGCCAAAATGACGTCGTTTTGATAGTTTTGAGCCATTGTGGCCACAAAAATTGTGGCCCTCTAGCATTGTTGATTTTTTTAAGAGATAAACATAATAAAATGAAAATATTACGATTATTGAATCGACTTAATTATTTTCATGAACGACATATACAGATGGCCTTACAAAGTGAGCAAATTCAGATTGTCAAAATGAGATTGGTGATGGTCCCACAAATCTTTCAATTTTTCTCAAATTTAAATTTAAGATAGGCAAAATTCTAACATTATTGATCAAATTGACAGTTGTAATGGGTGATTTTAGTTAAGGATATGTTGGTTGGGAGGAAAGAGAAAAAAAAACATGTCTGTTGACCTTCCTATTAATTTGGATAGATTGGGCAAAGTTGCTCTAGACCACGTTCAATTATTCCATTTTTCAAAAAATTTACATTGGTTGTGTGTCTAATGAATAGTAAATGGTTAAATGAATATATAATCTTAGGGTGTGTTTGGTAACGTTTACGTTTTCAGTTTATATTTACAAAAATTTTATAAACTGGTTTTTATTTATTTATTATTTATTTTTAGAAAAACATAAACTACAAACGCGTTTGGTAATTGACAAAATGTTTAAAAAAATTTAAAAATATAAAAAAGAGTGAGAAATGACAAGTGGTGGCAAGTGGTGGCGGAAGACGGTGGTGGAAAGTAGTGACGGTGGGTGGTGGGTGGGTGTGTGGTGGTGGTGGGTGGGTGACGGTGGCGGTGGTGGTGGTGGGTGGTGGGTGGAGTGGGTGGTGGTGGTGGTGGGTGGGTGGTGGTGGTAGGTGGTGAGGGTGGTGGTGGTGGCAAGTGGTCAGTGGTGGTAGCAGGTAGGTGGTGAATGGTGGTGGCAAGTAGGTGGCAGGTGGGTGGTGAGTGGTGGTGGCAAGTAGGTGGTGTGGTGGTGGTGGCAGCATGGTGGATGGTAGTGGCGGGTGGTGGGTGGTGGCGGGTGGTGGGTGGTGGCGGGTAGGTGGTGGGTGGTAGTGGTGGCGAGTGTGTGGCAGGTGGGTGGTGGCGGCGGAAGACGGTGGTGGAAAATAGTGACGGGTGGTGGCTAGTGTTCGGTGGTAAAAAAAAAAAAAACTGAAAACTCAAAATGGAAACACATTTTTTTGTGTTTTCATTTTTTGGCCAAATTTGTAAACTAAGACTACTGATTTATAAATCAAAAATTTTACCAAACAAGTTTTTATTTGAATTTTTAAAATTTTTGTAAATATAAACAAAAAACTGAAAACGTAAGTGTTACCAAACAGCACCTTAATAATAAGGAGATTGTGTATAAAGTATAACATTTTATCAGTCAAACACATGAATACGTGATCTTTTTGCTAAATTACTCCTAGCTATTCAACACATGCACTATATTATATATATTGTTTTAGTTCCCCAACCATTTTTTCTTCAAAAATTTACTTAGAAGTCCCATCTTAGAAAAGTATATACTAGAAAAGTCTTATGAATTTTCTTGTAAATTATTAAGTCCCATTGAATTTGAAAAGATATACCGTGAGGTCCTTTCACTATATTTATAGAGACAACAAATGCGGGCATACTTCATTTGTGCACTATTATTTTTAAACTTTTGCCAAATATGTCATTCTTAAAATGTGACAATGTGACATCATTATAATGTGTACACTATTGTCTTATTAAACTTTTATCAAATGTGACAATGATACACTTGTGTCCTATTGTTTTATTAAATTTTTGTCAAATATGTCATTCTTTCTAAAATGTGACAATGTAACATTATTCTAATGTGTAAACTATTGCCTTCTTAAACTTTTGTCAAATGTGATAATAAATTTTCTTAAAATATGACAATGAGACATTTGTAATGTCTTATTAAACTTTTGTCAAATGTGTAATTCTTCTTGAAATGTGATAATGAGACATTTGTACACTATTAATTTATTAAACTTTTGCCATACGTGTCATTCCTGAAATGTAATAATGTGACATTATTCTAATGTGTGCAAGTTTTCAAATGTAGATATATTTCATTTGTGAGATTTTAATGTGAGATAAGACTTATAAGTTTAAAAGATTATTTAAGCCAAGAATATAGGATTTATTAGTAAATGCCTTTTTTATGTTTTGTCTAATATATGTTGTGATTAGGGAATCTTTAAATTCACAAAAAAAAAAAGAAAGAAAGAGATATGCTTGATGAAGACCCAAAAACAATCGGACGGTTGGGAAGAGGGTTGTTTAGGGGTTGTTGGTTAGGATAATCAGATCTGTCCATGTATATTTATTTATTCTTTAATTTAATTAAGGTAAAATAAACTTGATGTAGATACTTGGGAGAGGCTAGCAAATTTCATATTTGCCACATGGGCCAGAGATATAAAGTTGACAATAGGAAAATGTTTTGGATCCCAGTTTTTGGATCCTTAAATCAACCCCCAGTGATGTAGTGATGTGTCTTATGATGGAACGGGGTTGTTGTGCCCAAAGGCATAGTAGTCATGTTGTGAGGGTTTGTGGGAGTTTATCTCGTGGCTATTTTGATAATTCGACCGTTATATTGTAGATTTCATTGAGTATATATTGTTTTTATAAAAAATTAAGTTAATCGAATATTCATAGTCTCATGATCAAGTCTTAATTATTTTTTAAAAAATTATTAAAACCACGTTAACCATTTATTTTTTAAAAATTAAACGTGCTTTATTGTAGGGGTACATATATCCAATTGATCTGGTTTTTTATAATGAATAATTTATTTGACGAACTCTACAATATAAACGGTTTGAATTATCAAGATAGGCCAAGGATAAACTCCCATGAACCCTCACAATAGACTACTATATCCAAATGCATAGCAGTATCTCTCTATCCATCTTATAACACTTCACTTGAAAACTTCACAAAAATATAAAATCTATCCAATAATAACTTACCATGTCATTAGAGATTAATTTCAAAGATACAAAAATGGGAATGGTTGACAATAAAGATACTTTAAATAATATGCAAGGAATAAAATATTGCATGATATGCACACTGTTTTATTTAATATTAACTAATAATGATATGAATTGCACCTTTTATTAGCCAAAGAAACTAGAGTTGCCTACCATTCTTCAACTACATCATAAAATTTAGGGTAAACTATCAATAGGTCTTACTTTGAAGATTTATTATCTAATAAGTCCTACTTTGGAGACTTATTACCCATTAAGTCCTATTTGATATGATTTATTAAGTGATAAAGATAAATTTATCAGTCTTTTTTTTTATGAATAATTTTATAGTGATAAATTTATCAGTCTCTTTGTTTTATGAATAAATTTTTAGTGATAAATTTATCACTCTCTTATTTTTATAGTGTTAAATTTATTAGTTAGGACCTGTAAGTAAATAAGTCTAGTTAACAGGACTAATTGGTAAGTACCCCTAAAATTTAAGTTGTATTTGAATCATACGTTTGAATAAAAATTTAAAAAATAAAAGATAAAATATAAATGAAATGTAAGTAATTTTTTTCTCTTTCATTTTTCCATTTTTTCTTTCACAACGTTGAAGGCTAAAGTAATAATTGACATTTTTAAGAATAAACACTTGACTTGATGTGCAAAAATTTTTATTTTTTATTTTATTTTTACTCTTATCTTTTTGGCTTATTTTATTTATTTATTTTTTTGAAAAAAATCATTTTATTGTAAATTCCACATGGTAACAAAAAAAAATTGTTGTTATAATAAAATAAAATCAGTATCTCCCTTTCGTTATGCCAAATTTAACATAGTAGAAAATTTTGTTGGGTTTTTAATAATTTTAATATTCAAATTGTGTTTGTGTTGAAACTTTGTTAGTTATTGAAAAATATTTGAGTTTTTAAAAAAAGTCTCACTCAATTTAACTTAACAAGACATCATTATAATTTCTAAAATTAAAAAAGAAAAAGGACATCGTTACAAATATTGAATATTGATGGAATAAGTCAAAAGTCAAAAGTCAAAAGTCAGTAAGGAATAATGAAAAACTGTTAGGAATAAAACAAACAGATGGGTGATTTTTTATATTTTTATATTTTTAGTTAATTAGCTAAAAGTTTTATTTACAAATGTTATGATAACTCAGATTCTATCTAAAATTTTTTGAATTAGTAAATCATATTTAGTAAAAATAAGAATATTATCAGTTTTTTCTAATTTTTAAAACTAAGAACATTATCAATTTTGCATAGTAATCTTCCAAATAATAATTAAAAAAAAAACATAAACATTTTTACCTTTCTATTTATTGGTTTAATTCAATTATCGAATAAAACCGAGAACATTATTAGTTTTTTCATTTTTAAAAGTTTTTTTTTTCATTATGTATATATATATTTCTTTAGTTTTGCACATCAATGTTATATCATTATGCTCCTTTATAAATATAAAATTTTTAATTTTGCACAAAAAATAATTCATTTTTTAATTTTTTTTTTTAAAAATTAGTTTTTTTTGGTGCATTTTTTTTTTTAAGTTTTTTTTTTAATTTGAAAGTTGATATTTTAAAGTTTCGAAAATCAAAATAAATGTCAAATCATAATGTGTCCTTTATGGATAATCATAAATGATGAACAATCATTATTTGAATGACAATTCTGACTACTAAAATTTTAATAGGACTTGAAAATTTTAAAAATTTTAATTAGGATTTATTGGAATATAAATTTATAAATTAGGATTAGTGTGTAAATGTTTTTATTTTTTATTTTTAGATAGGAGACAGCCATAAGGCAGAAGCATAACAACCAAACACACAAAAGCTAAGAAAAACAAAAGTAACCCCATCAACCAGACACAGCTACAGCTACAGCTACAGCTACAGCTTCAGCATCAGCAGAAACCAGATGGGTGAATTAACTCAAGCAATTGCGTATTCCAACTTAATTTGAATCTATATATTATTTTTGTATTTTATTTAGCATATAATTTTTTTGATAAATTGTAGGGGGGGTTTCTTTAGGGGGAAAACACCAATAAATTTCAAATTTGAGAAAGATAACCCATTTAGTCCCAAATGTTTTTTGTTGCACTAATAGGTCCTATTTCCCAAAAAGCTTACTATAGACCTTTTCATTCATCAAATATCAAACATTGTTTATCAAACATCAGATTTATGAGTAACATCATCGAAACAACATCAAACATCATCATCAAAACAACATCAATGTTACTCTATCTAATCCTGAGTATTTTTTTTATAAATTATTTAGTCCTTTTTTTACATCACACCATTATCATCAAAACAACATCAAACATCATCGTCAAAACAACATCAAACATCATCGTCAAAACAACATCAAACATCACAATGTTTGATGTTTGATAAATAATGTTTAATTTTTGATGTTTGATGAATAATCCTAATGTTTGATGTTTGATGAACACTATTCAACCTTCTTTCCAACAAACCAAACACTACCTAACAGTATAATTTAACAATTAACACTCAGACTTGCCAACCCGATGAACATAAACAATATGCCAATTTCAATCATCAACTAGAAAACAGAGAGAACAACCCAGAAAACCAAGTTCAATCATCAACTAGAAAACAGAGAGAACAACCCAGAAAACGAAATCCATCTAATCCTAAAGTTGAACAAGGAAAAAAAAATCATTCGGAAAATAAATTGTGAATCTGCGATTCACTTTTTCTTTACTATTCTTCTGTTATTATTTTGGATTATGTATAAATATATGTAATTTGACATTGATTAACCAAAACCTGACGAATTTGAATACAACAATCAACATACAAGGGGACCAAACGAAGAAACAAACCCTAGAACAAGAAAGAAGAGGAATTTTGAGTGAACAATGTCGAACCAAAAAGAAAAATGAATTACTAAAAATCTTAGGGTTGAAGAGAAGATCGTGAGTGATCAGAGATATACCACAACTGAACCTCAACTATCATCGACACAGAAACCCTAGAAGAAGAAGACGACTAAGAAGAAGCTTTGCCCTACCCGTTGATGTTCATGAAAAATCTAAAATTTGTGATTTGGGGGTTTTCGGTGTGGATGAGAGGAGAGAAGCTTGAAACACCGTTAGGAAGAAGACAACCCGTTGATGGCGATTTAGAAGAGGACAAACCCTACCCCCCGTTGATGTTCATGAAAAATTTGAAATTTGTGATTTGGGGGTCTTCGGTGTGGATGAGAGGAGAGAAGCTTGAAACACCGTTAGGAATAACACAACCCCTTGATGGCGATTCAGAAGAGGACAAACCCTACCCGTTGATGTTCATAGGGAGGCTGCATGTTGTTTTGATGATGATGTTTGATGTTATTTGACGATGATGTTGTGATGTTTGATGTTATTTTGATGATGATGTTTGATGTTGTTGTGATGATGATGTTGTGATATAAAAAAATGACTAAATAGTTTATGAAAAAACACTCAGGACTAGATGGAGTAACATTTTTCAATATGAGACTTATGAGTAATTTTTCCTTTCTTTAGTGGGGTTTTTTTTTTATTTATAAATATATATATATATATATATATGAAAAACAGTTATATTAAAATAAAACAAACAACATACAACAAAGGAAAACAAAAAGACCCTAGCCAAATAAACAACTAAACAACAAACTACAAAAAAACAAAAAAAAATTGACAAAAAAATCAGTTATGATTCAGGAAAAATTATCGATTTTCTCATAGATGTGGTTTGGAAAACAATATTTGGATCAAACCAAATAAGATTTGCATCAATACCCGCCGTCATTGTTGACATCGTCCCTGTCATCGTTGTCCAACTCCGCCGCCGTACTTTGGACCTCGCCAGAAGTTAGTTGAAGAGGAAGAATACCGACAATGGTATGGGAGAAGGCTTGAGAGAAGAGGAGATCATTGTGGATGTCAAAAATCTAAAAATTTATGCCGAAATTGAGAGAGAAACACTCAAAATTCCTATTTTCAATATAAAAAGTTCAGATCTACACTTTAGAAGTGCATATTTATACTCTAGGAGTGTAAATCTACACTTTATAAATGTAAAAGAGGTTGACGGAGTATCGCTAGAGTATTGTCAGTGCAGCATTGAAAATCTCCTAGAGAGAAAAGCTCTCACTCTGGACACGTAATTTTTTTCAATTTTTTTATAGTGGAGTTTCAAGTTCAATAACTTATGCAAAATTGATTTATACCGTACTTGGTTGGGGGATTTAAGGAGAAATTTAGAAAGGGAAATGAAAAAGGTAGGTGAAGTATGAATAAAATATATTTACATTTCACCTAGTTTCATACACATTTTTCCTTTTTCTTTCTAAGTCCCTCCTCAAATCACCCAGCCAGACACAGTGTAAAGCTAACACAGCTAATAATCAAGTTGTTGCGTCCTTGGGAGAGACATTTTTTTTTTTGGTTATGTAGGGTATCCTGGACCAGCTTACGCGCACCAGACTAAATTCTTACAGTCCGAACAAGCCTTCCAAAACAGAGCTTATGCCTTACGGCCTGTGAGCCCAATGTATGCGTTTGCTGGCTAAGGGATTCAAACCTAAGACCTGGGAGGGAGTAAATCTCCAGGTTTCAATCATCACCCACTAAGCCAACCATCCTGTGATTTCTTAAGAGAGTCCTGACGAGTCATATGAATATTTGTGTTGCACAATGTATGAAAGGTTTGTCAAAAAAATGAGATTATTGCGCATTAGTTCTCACATATGTGTATCTACGATATGCTAATATTATTTTAGTGATAATAAATTATGTGTAAACTTATGATTGATAATTTAAAGTCTTCCCATGGTGATGGCTATTGGTTCTGTATTTATCAAAATTCATCAATTTACATGTCATGTCAAAATTGACATATCAATTGGAGATTCTTTAAAATCTATATTTATAATCAATTAGGATTAGCTCAGTTACTTACTCATGTATGCTCTTAATTGGAAGGTTAAGGATTGATTATTTTTTTCTCATTATGGAGATTTATTGTATTGAGTTTATTTCCTCTCTGGGCTCTTGTATTGCTGGTTCGCATTGATTGTTGGGTTGGTACTGGCTGTTGGACTGTGATATGATTATCTTCTCATGTTTATAAATATCCTATCTATTAACAAAAAATAAATAAATAAAGTCTATGTTTATAAAGTAGGATTAATAGATCAAAATTAATTATACAAACATGGGTGTGCAACTTTTGCTGTGCAAAAAGAATAATACTATATGTACCAATTAATATATGTATTAGTGTACTAACAGATAATGTGATATCATTTGTTTGGTTTTGAGTATTTGTAACTTGTATAATGAACGTGGTCAATAATAATATTATAACATTAATTGATACACTAGTGTGTACATTAATTGGTATATATAGAACCACCTGTGCAAAAAAATCATAAGAGTTGCCCTCCTCACTTGCCTATAATTACTTTTGATCTATTACATTGAATTGTAATTCTCCCAAGGAAAAAATTGGGTGTGAAATTATTTCTCTTCAATAGAAAATTGGAAATTGAGAAAAGAAGATTATGAGATGAGTTCTGCACCAGTTTGTGCTTTGTGTTGGCCCAGTTAATCACTAGGTGACTTATTCTTTTTAATTTCACCATATTTTATATTATTTTTTATTTATTTTATTTTTGGGGAAGACCGAAATCTTATTGAATAACCCATAAAGAAAGTCTACTGAAAACGGAAGAAAGATTGTTAATTTGGCACCAAACTTGACTTTGGATGATAGGAATGAGTCCAACCCTATAAAAATATAAAATAATAGTAAATAATTAACTACTATACGAATAAATATATTAATTAGACACAATGTTAAATGGATCTTATGTCAAATGATAAATTCTGCATGTATGTCTTGTATTTGGGTAAATCTAACTGATATCTCCTGAAATTTTTATTTAATATAGATTCTCCCTCACATTTGAAGAATTACATTTCCCTTTCTAAGATTTGTAATCTCATTACAAATTGCCTTCTGAATAACTAATGTCATGCCCTATAATTTTTTAACTGGCCATTTTGCCCTTTTCCTACCATTTATTCTTCCTATCATGATGATTACATTCTACAACTTTTCATCATTAAATTCTACCTGAACATATTCTTATTTAGTGATGATATACCAAAAAAATTTATATAAAACTTTTAAACACAATGATATAACTTAATGGTGACTTTTCACTTTAAAACAAAACACTCATAAACATGATTTATATTTACAACAACATCAATATCACAATATTTTTATGATATTTTTTGTATAAATTTTTATATATGAATAGAATTTTTTATTTTTATTTTTATTTTTATTTCTACCATCATATTTCTTTCTCGTCTATTCACCCACATTTATTATAGTATTACCAAATACCGTCATTCACATTTATTACAGTATTACTGAATTTTTATATTTGTATATTTTTTTGTATTTGGTGAATTTAAAAAAAAAAATACAAAATATTATACTTCTTAAGTATATCTAGATTAGGTGTATTTGAAAAATTAAAAAAAATTGTTTAAAATATTAAAAAAAAATTAGTAAAAAAAACATGAAAATAAAGAAATTCAATTTTTTGTGTGAGTTAAAATAAAGAAGATGATTGTTATTTCTTTTGAAATGACATGAACAAAATATTAGTATTATTTTATTATTTGATATATAGAAACGCTAAAGGACAAATATGTCATTTTAATTTGACAGGAGGTAAATGTAATTTTTCAAATGTGAGGGATGATCGGTATGAAACAGAAACCTTAGGAGGGTGTCAGTGTAATTTACCCTATATTTATTGGTAAATTTGTTAATGCACTAGTTAGTAAAATATAGGGAAAATTACTCTGACACCCTCTGAGGTTTGGTCTGATTACTTCCCGTCCCCTGACTTTATAGAAATTACATTCTCACCCCTATGGTTAATATCTCATTTCACAAACCCCATACTTATATAAAATACAACAACTCCTGATAAAAAAACAGAGAAAATTACATTGAAAAAAAAAAAGTAAAGCTAAGGACCAAAAAAAAAAAAAAAAAACCAGAAGACGTAGAGCAAAGTAAGAAAAGATAGAGTATATGAATTCAATGTATTTTTTATACCAACATTAATTTTGTCTAAATAATTATAATGACAGGAGGGTCAATGTAATGTCCCAAACGTTAAGGGGTAATATGTATTAAACCCAAACCTCAAGGGATGTAAGTGTAATTTATCCTAAAATATATTTGAGTATTGTTATTGAGACTTAAAAATTAGATTAACTTTTTAAAGCGAGTGATATCACACTCTACTAAAATGTCTAAGTCAACTCTCTTTCTTTCTCTTTCATTTATTCTTTAATTATCAACCAATTATTTTTTTGACACATCACTAAATCTAAAAAATGGGTCTAAAAAATGAACTTATATTTCATTTTCTAATATCAATTTTCTCTTTTTTTAGTCAAGTTAGAAAATAATAATGAGAATAATAATAATAGGTGCTACTATTTGTTTTCACTACTTTTTCTTTTTTCTTTTTTCTTTTTTTTTTTTGAACTCTCAAACTTTTTTTTTAATTTTTTATTAAGTGTTACTAATAGCACCCTACTTTTTATTTTATTTTTTTTTATTTTTGAACTCCCAAACTTTTATTTTTTATTTTTTATTGAGTGTTAATAATAGCGTCCTACTTTTTTTTTTTTTTTGAATCCCATATCTCCATATTATTTCTATTACACTTCTATTTTATCACCATCTTTAACACTCCAAACCTGAATCCAAACCCTAACCCTCTCCCACCCCAACCACCACCCATCACCATTAGCTCTAGCCACCTTCTCCCATTCCTCTCCACCCTTGTTCGCCCCTCTCCAATGCCTCTCCATCGACCCCTATCTAACCTAATCAAAATATTTAGATAGGAGTTCACAGAAGTTGAACCCATCACTATTAGCTCTAGCCACCTTCTCTCATTCTTCCCCATCCTTATTCGGCCCTCTATAATATCTCTCTGTCAACCCGTATGTAACCCAATAAAAATATTTGGATAAGAGTTCACAGATGTCGAGACTTCAAAAAGAAAATGAAAAGATTAATTGTTCCACCTATAAAATTATCATTTTTAGTAGAATTTATTATATTTTTTTATTCCTAAATTATCGTCAAATTGTCTATTTAGTCTCTGAATTATCAATAAAATCTTCTAAGTCCCTAAAATATATAAATTAATGTCTATTTAGTTGCTAAATTATCGATTGAATTTATTAAATTCCTGAACTATTTAATTCAAACTTATTTAGTCCGTGAAAGGATTATGAAAATAAAATATATATCCATAAGTATATTATAAATTAGTAAAAGATCATACCTAATTAAAATTTTATTATAGAAAAATATTAAATTTTTATTTTTTCTGTAAAAAATATTTTATTTCGTTGTACATTTAAATTAATATTAGAGTTTGATTTCTCAATTTTACTAATAAAATTATATGAGTATTAGATATATTAAAAAAGTAGAATTAGATAATTTAAATAATAACACTTCGCTATTGTGGGAGTTGAATAATTGAACTTACTATTTGACAAACAAGGCATATCCAAGCCCATCCAAGATGGGATAAACTTGGCAAGGCCCACTAGGCTCAATCAGTTCAGTGTCGAGTAAATCCAAAGGGTGTTCGAAGTGGATTTTGAGTATAGGATGTGGAGTGTGTTTGGGCTGAGTAGGTAAGAGAACTCGGTGTAACGGTCCACTTTAAGTGGGCCCAAGATGTCCCTTTCCGGGAGAACATTAGATTGATGGGCTCTGACATGGTAATGATAAAAAGCTACAGAAAGAAATATCTAGGAAAATGTCTATAAAAGGAGATGGATGGTGAATGGAAAGGTATGTTCGAATAACTTTCACTTTAAGAAATTCAAGGACTTCTTCCTCTCTTCAAAAGACTAACTTGCTTGTTAGAGTGCTAATACTGGCACCCCCGACCGGAGTGTTTTTCTTATTTCAAGTAGCATAGCAAGGATCTTTCAAGGGTTTGTTTGGAGTGAAGGAGTATTGCAAATCCACCCCTCACAATTGGCATAGTCTATGGGAATACTCAAACTCATCCATGGCAAACCTAGCTCAAGATCCTTCAATGACTAGAGTTAACAACTTGGTAATAGGAGGAACTATCAGACTAGAAAAAAACTTTGTAAAAATGTCTTTAGATTTTAACCCAATCACCCCTTTACCATCCACCTCAGCAGAGAATGCCATGCAAACCTTAATGAACCAAGTAAAGCGAAATGAGCAGTGATTAGAGGACATAGAGGCTAACAATGAACGTCTACACCAATAATTGGCAAAATCCCAGCAAATGCCACCACAAAGCGAAGCAGCAACGTCAGCCTCAGGGACATGATAATAATAGCAGTATAGTAGACTCTTCTTAGGAAAAGCCCAGAAATTGGAACTGAGTTGATGAGTCTAGTTCATCGGATGAAGGAAGTTCTTCGCAAACATGACACATGCGAAAAAAGAAAGATGATGATTCTCATTCAGAAGATAAGCATAATCCTTTTATATGACGTATAGCAAAGGCCGTCTTGCCTAAGAAGTTTAAGGCACCGTCATTCACCTTTTACGACGGCAAGTTAGACCCCACCGATCATGTTTATTATTATAAGCAAGCCATGACGTTGCATACAGATGATGAGGCTCTTATTTGTCAAATCTTTCCTAGCAGTTTAGGACCTCTAGCTCTTAGATGGTATTATAAGCTCGAGCCGGCTTTGATTAAGAGCTTCCATTAGCTCCAAAAATCCTTCTGGGCTAGATTCATCACTAATGAAGTACAACCCAAACAGGTTGATTCTTTGTGGTCAATGAAGATTGGATCAAATGAGACCTTGCACGAATACTCAGCGTGATACTGGGAATGTTTCAACCTGGTAGATGACGATTGTAATGACTTTGTGGCGGTCACGACTTTCAAAATGGAGTTGAAGCTGGACAATCCACTTTGGAGTTCTCTAACCTGCAGGGCCCTGAAATTAGTTTGTGTTTTGATGAAAAAAGTGAAAGAATATTGCAAGGTGGAAGATGATGCACTTCGAGTTCAAGCTGGGCTTCAACTTACCAACTCAACAATGCTAGCTATGGTGCAGCTGTTGGTTGTTGTGTCTCCAAGTAGAACCACACTGCTGAAAAGGAGCTCGAAGCTGTGGAGGAGGTCTAGAAGAGATAATCACCGAGATTCGCACCAACGTCACGAACAATATCAACTAGACAATAAATGCCTATGGAGATCCGACAAGAAGTATAAAAATTTTTAGAGCAGATTGGTCAGATTTTGCCAAAAATTAAGCACTAGGCATTCTTCAAGTGGCCGGTTAAGATGTTTGGACCACTGGACATAAGGAGGAAAGACTAGAGATACGACTACCACAAAGATCATGGTCACATGACTGACAAGTGTTACACATTAAAGGATCATTTGGAAGAATTGGTGCGGGAAGGTCACCTAACTAATTATCTCTCAAAGAAGGTTGTGTTGACCAATGCGTTAATCGTACTGCCCGAGGTCCACTCAGCGTGATCCATATGATTTATAGCCTTCCATCGTTGAATAGGGTAAATACAGTTCAATTGCAATCAGTACTAAAATCTTCTCAGCCCAGCTCTGAATTAACCGGGCAATCGAAGCGGCAACGGGTAGCGTTGACCTGCGAGATCAATTTTTCTGATATCGATCTAGAAAGTCTGACCCTACCCCACGACGACGCTCTGGTTATTGAGTTACAGGTGAATAAGTTCACCATCGAACGCATCTTGGTTGATTAAGAAAGTGCTTCTAAAATTATTTACTACAAGACGTTTCGTAAGCTCGACCTCAAAGACGAAGTCACGCCAGCCAAATACCCTTTTTTCGACTTCAATAATGACCCAGAGTATCCCTTAGGGAAGATCATGCTGCCAGTGCGTGCTGGCACTCAGACACTAGACGTAGAATTCCTAGTTGTCAAGCTTCCCTCCTCCGACAACATAATTATGGAACAAACATGGTTGTACGTAATGAAGGCCGTTTTGATCACTTACTAGCAACTTCTTTGTTTCCTGATTCAGTATGGCATAGAGCACATTCGTGGATCACAAACGTCGGCGAATGATTGTTATTTGACAACCTTAGTAAAGAAACCAAAAGTGCTCGAGGTTAATTCGATAGAAATCTTGAGCCAAGAGAGTCTCGAAGATGTGGAAAAAATTCCAGCCGAAAGGGTGACGAAAGATTTGGATTGGGTTGTGATACCCAACAATCCTAAGAAGTTCTTTATGATCGGCACCAACCTCCATGCTGTCGAACAACAAGAACTAATAGCTTTTCTACTTGGCAACATTGATGTTTTTTCCTTGATCCCGTATGACATGCTCGAGGTAGATCTAGAAGTGGCTATGCACTGCTTGAAGGTCAACCCCAAAACCAAGCCAGTTGTTCAGAAGAATTGTCGTTTAGCTACCGAGCATGCCACCGCTATAGTTAAAAAAGTTGACAAATTACTAGAAGCTGAGGCAATTTAGGGAAGTCACCTATCCCACGTGGTTATCTAATACTATCGTGGTGAAAAAGAAGACATGTACGCTACATATGTGCGTTGATTTCATGGATTTGAATAAGGTTTGCCCCAAAGACTGTTTTCCTTTACCTCAAATTGACCAACTTGTGGATGCCATCGCTCATCATCGGCGTATGAGTTTCTTGGATGCATATTGAGGTTATCATCAAATTGCCATGGATCCTGTCGATAAGGACCAAACGGCATTTCTCACTCCAATAGGAACTTATTGTTATAAGGTCATGTCCTTTGGATGGAAAAATGTTGGGGCAATTTATCAACGATTGGTCACAACCATGTTCAAAAATCAAATTGGCAAAACCATGAAGTTTACATTGATGACATAGTGGTGAAGTCTAAGGGAAAAAAACACTCATCTAGCCGATCTCGCCGCAACTTTTGATATCCTTCAGAGATACAAAATGAATCTTAATGCCTCAAAGTGCGCATTGGCATTGGTTCGGGCAAATTCCTTACCTACATTGTCAATCATCGTGGGATAGGAGCTAATCCCAAACAGATTAAGGCTATTATGGAACTCAGCTCTCTTGGATCCATCAAGGAAGTTCAAAAGTTAATGGGCATGGTTGCAGCACTCAACAAATTTATCAGCCGATCTTCCAATTGATGTAGGCCATTCTTTCAGACACTTTGGCAGGGTAAACTATTCAAGTGGACTTCGGAATGTCAATTTGCTATGGAAGGATTGAAAACTTACCTTGGCTCCATCCCTCTTCTATCCACTCCAGTGTCAGGTGATACTCTTATCCTGTACTTAGCAGTATCCGATCATGTTTTAAGCGCCGTCCTTCTTCATGACGAACTCAGCGAGCAGAAACATATTTTTTATGTGAACAAGTCCATGGTTAATGCTGAAACTCAGTATTTGCCCCTGGATATATTTATTATAGCCCTTGTGTGGATGTTAAGAAGCTAATGCATTACTTTCAAGTGTACACCATTAAGGTATTAACATATCACCCTTTTCGTTTAGTCATTGCCGAGCAAAGTCTTCAGGGAGAGTCTCCAAGTGGGCATTGGAACTTGGACAGTATGATCTCCAAATTCTCACCACGGACAGCCATCAAATGACAGGTTCTGACCGACTTCATTGTCGATTTTATCAGGCTAGTAGACGATGCCGAGATCATCTTGCCAGACCAATCAGTTCCCCAACCTTAACTAGAATGGCAAATATATGTAAGAGATATCTGGCAATTGCATTGTGATGGATCGTTCAACCAACAACGTAGTAGGATAGGAGTTATTATCACGACCTCTAAGGGGGCAGTAATGGAACAGTCAGTCAAACTTCGCTTTGACGCTTCTAATAATGAGGCCGAATACGAAGCCTTCATTGTCAGCCTTCGCAGTTCACTTTAGATGGGAGCCAAATGGCTGTATGTTTTTTATGACTCAAAACTAGTTATTAACCAACTGAAGGGAGCATATGTAGCTAAGAACGATTGCATGGCATTTAACTTCTCTAAAATAATACAATAAACACAATCCAAACATATATTAAAAATAGTATGAATTAGGGTAAATAGTCCTTTTATTACATGAAGTTAATGATACAAAAGAGTTTAATATAATTAAATGCCTTAGTGGCTTACATCTTTCCAAGCCATGACTTGGTTACACAAAAAGAGACTAGCTCATACACATTTAACCCTAGGCTTTACAGAAATATACAATCCAAATCAAAGAAGCTCTTGCCCCCCAAAATGTCCCATCAAGCTATTGCTTTGGTGGAGGTAAGTCACCAACACTTGAAAATGTTATTCCCAAATAGGGTGAGCCACAGCCCAGTAGAAATCATCTAGGACAATATATGAAACTTAGCAAAGGTATAAGTACACTATGCATACACAACGTCAGTGATAGAGACATCCACAGTTTATATATTCATAAGGTACCAATTTCCATTCACTTTATTACATGGACCAGTTTCATTATCTCTTTAGCAATCCAAATGAGCCTTCAACTAATTAGTTCTCCAATCACATCAACAATGCATGAACACTTCAAACTTCTTTTTCACAAAAATTTGGTCCGCGGGAAGTCATCAAACGGGACCCATGTAAATGTAGGCTATACAAGCACTACAATTACCATTTTATGGATATTTCGTTCGCGGGCTAGGCACCCATGTATAATTTCGGGACTTTCACTTAGGACACTCCAGCCAACTTAATTATAATGGAGTCTATTCCCTTGCTCCTCCCAAACAATCACTCACACATATGCAATGTATTTAAACACAACATCAAACAATAGAGCACATCCCCTTTCCACTCCTACATAATCATACATATACAATGTATATAAACATAGTCATATTCAATGACGAATCACAAGAGATTAGTTTCAATTCACCTAATCCTCATACAATTTCTACAACAATTATAACTATCCTCCACCGATAGCCCAATACAGTTATTTCTAAACAAATATTCAATCTCATGACAGATAATTTATTCAAATTTCCAAAGAATGAGTTAATACATAACTTATTCCACCATCCATATCAATACTCTCTCAATTTCACATTTTCAATGACAATTTTAATTATCTCTATAAAATAATTATGATAGTCATTTTAGGGTAAAAGTTCCCCTTTTATAATTATCAATCCAAATATCATTTCCAACCATTGTGACCCAACATCATTTCATTTTCACAACCCACATTCACGTATTTCATGTTTAACAACTATCCCTCTTTCCATATATATCCAAACCCTAGGTTTGCTTACAACACCCTCAACTCGCATCATTGTCACACAAGATACAAATAACTAAGCCAAATAACATATGAAGGTGTAGAAAAGATCCCTACCTCAAAGGAAGAAGATGAGTCGAACAAGAGAGAAATTCCAAGAACGCTGAAACTCATTTCTATTCGGATCAAAATATAGATCTTGATGAGCTCCACCTTTTTCTCAATGGCACTAGGGTGAAAAGATCAATGGATCTAGATGAAATCTAAGAGAGAAGGTTAATTCTAGAGAGAAAGAGAGAAAGAGAGAGAGAGAGATTCAAGAACAAGCTTTTTAGAAAGTTTTAGAGAAATATATGAAAAAGTGACTCAAAGTATCATCTTCTCGGACTGTTATACGCGTAGTCCGCTCGAGCGTGGAAAGCCCTGCTAGAGCATCAGACACAAAGTTCCACTCGAGCGTGAAAGTTGGCGCTCGAGTGTAAAATATACATTTCTAGAAGATTTGCAGATGAAGGTCCTCGCTCGAGCGTGGGACTAGACGCTTGAGCATCCAAAGCACTATTCCAGTATTTTTTAAACTGCAAAAGAAATGCTGAGAAGTGGCAAATCCCGCTCGAGCATAAGAATGCCCACTCGAGCGGAAGAGGAAAAATCTAGGCAATAATAAAGGTTTAGAAAAACAAGCAACCAACCTATCTCAAACACACTACTACAACCTGATGACCAAAATAAAGGGGAAGACAAAGGAAAGAGATATGAATAACTATTCAAAACCAAACCAACTTGAGTCCAGAATGCAATAAGTAACGGGTCAAAACCGGAATTATTATAACCTCCCCCCTTAAAGAATTTTGTCTTCGAAATTACAAATCGAGTTATACCAATCGCAACAACGTCACTCTTACAAGTTCAACACCATGATCCATTCTCTGGTCATCCATCCTCATTGACTCGATACACAAGTCCCATATAAAAATGAAATTTACAATTTCCCAAAACATATACAATGTTTAAACCAAGGTCCAAGTTCTCAAAATTTTACATAGCATATACAATACTTTCCAAAAGTGATACAACACATGATATTCCATATTCCCAAAACATATACAATGTTAAAAATAAACTCATGTTTCCACAATGTAAATAACATATATAATGTTCTCATGATTCAAACATATACAATGTTTATACTTTTCATCATCGTAATCAAAATCTCAATATATATTTAAATATCAACAAACAAGTCCAGATACTTCTCTCGGACTTCCAATTCACGCTCCCAAGTCGCTTCCTCGACTCCGTGATGTTTCCACAATACCTTCACTAAGAGGATTATCTTGCCTCGCAAGACTTGGTCCCTTCTATGTAAGACTCTCACCGGCCTCTCCTCATACGAGGCATCCTCATCTATCTCCAAGTCGGTCCAGTCCAACACGTGCGATGGATCCGGTTTATACTCCCAAAGCATACTAATATGAAACACGTCATGTACTCCGGAAAGTTATGGTGGCAACGCCAACCGATAAGCAACCTCTCCAACCTGCTCAAGGATCTCAAAAGGCCCAATGAACCGAGGGGCCAACTTTCCATTCTTTCCGAATCTCATCAAACCCTGCCTAGTTGATATTTTCAAAAACACATGATCTCCCATCTCAAAGGTAAAGGGTCTCCTCTTACGGTTGGCATAGCTTTTCTGACGACTCTGAGCCGTAATTAACCACTTACGAATAAGTGTCACCTTCTTCGTCGTTTCCTGAGCCAACTCTGGGCCCAACAAAGGTGCATCTCCTACCTCAGCCCAACACACTGGGGATCTACAAGGTTGGCCATATAAGACCTCAAATGGTGCCATGCTAATACTCGATTGGAAACTATTATTGTGGGCAAACTCCATTAAGGGCAAGTGCCTCTCCCACGACCCCTTAAAGTCAAGGACACAACCTCGAAGCATATCCTCAAGGATCTGAATAGCATGCTCAGACTGTCCATCAGTCTGAGGATGGTACGCAGTACTAAAAGTCAGCCTAGTGCCCAAGGTACACTGCAAGCTCGCCAAATGAGTCAGAAACGCGGATCTTTATCCAAAACTATCGTCACAGGGACCCCGTGTAATCTTACTATGTCCCTAATATAAATGTCGACAAGATAGTCTACTGAATCACTTACACGCATAGCTATAAAGTGCATCGACTTGGTCAACCGATCAACTACCACCCAAATGGCATCGCTATCCCATTGAGTTCTCGGAAGGCCCAAACAAAATCCATCGTGACGTGCTCCCATTTCCACTCGACTATAGGCAAGGGTTGCAACAAACTCGGCCTCGATGCTTCAAGTCACTTGTCGACAAGTGAGGCACTTCGATACAAACACCGCCACGTCCTTCTTCATACCTCTCCACCAAAACTGACGACTAAGGTCGTGATACATCTTTGTGCCTCTCGGATGCACCGCAAGACGTGAATGATGAAACTCTCAAAGTAGCTCCTCTCAACAAGACTCCGGTATAAACAAACAGTCACGGTATCTAACACTCAAGTCTAGATGCACATTCAAGCCCCGTTCTACCTTTCCACTGGAGATCTTCTCCTAGAAGGTTTCTACTTCAAGGTCATTCTTTTGCGCTTCTAATACTCGGTTCACAAGTGTAGGTTGTGTAGCTACAGAAAACGAGGCCGCAGATTCGACGGACTCGCCAAGGTGCAAGTTAAACTCACCAAAAGTACCCAACATCTCCCATTCCCGGATGGCGATATAGGCCACACTACTAATAGACTTCCTACTCAAAGCGTCGGCCACTACATTGGCCTTCCCGGGATGATAATGTAACTCGAAGTCATAGTCTTCTATGAACTACATCCATCTCCTCTGCCTCAAATTCAAATCTTTTTGAGTAAACAATTACTTCAGACTCTTGTAATCAGAAAACACTTCAAATCTCTCACCATACAGATAATGCCTCCAAATCTTCAAGGCAAAAATCACTGCTGGTAACTCTAGATCATGAGTAGGGTAGTTCCTCTCATATGTTTTCAACTGCCGCGAGCCATAGGCTACTACATTCCCCTCTTGTATCAAAACACAACCCAAACCTTCTCGTGAGGCATCACAATATACAGAATAACCCAAACCTCTCTCCAGAATAATCAAAACTGGAGCAGTGGTAAGTCTAACCTTAAGCTCTTGGAATGACTTCTCACAAGTGTCGTTCCACACAAACTCAACTCTCTTTCTCGTCAGTCTAGTCAAAGGTGAGGCTAGTTTGGAGAAATCTTTCACAAATCTCCAATAACACCTGGCCAACCCCAAGAAACTACGGATCTCGAAAGCATTCTTAGGTTATACCTAATCTTGCACTACCTTTATTTTGGATGAATCCATCGTCACCCCTTTCCCAGATACCACGTGGCTTAAGAACTTAACCTTTTTCAACCAAAACTCACACTTTCCGAACTTAGCATACAATTTATGGGCTCTAAGCAACTCAAGTACCACTTGCAAGTGTTTATCGTGCTCTTCCTCAGAGAGTGAGTAAATCAGAATGTCGTCCACAAAGACAACCACAAATCGATCTAGGAACTCACGGAAGATTCGGTTCATTAAGTCCATAAATACAACTAAAGCGTTGGCTAGCCCAAAAGGCATTACTAGAAACTCATAATGGCCATACTCTGTACGGAATGCCGTATTCAAGATATCCTCCTCCCTTAACCTCAATTGATGGTAACCCGACCTCAGGTCTATCTTGGAGAAACAACAAGACCCCTTCAACTGATCAAACAGATCATCTATATGAGACATTGGGTACTTGTTCTTAACAGTAACCCGGTTCAACTTTCAGTAATCGATACAAAGTCGTAAGGCTCCATCTTTCTTTTTAGCAAAAAGAGCCGGCGCTTCCCAAGGTGAAGTACTAAGGCGAATAAAACCCTTATCTAACAGTTCCTGGAGTTGAACCTTCAACTCGCTCAGCTCAGCAGGTGCAAATCGATACAGTGCCACAGAGATCGGTGTTGTGCCAGGCACTAAATCAATAGAGAACTCTATCTCTTGGTGAGGTAGTAAACTAACAAGATCTTCAGGAAAAATGTCTGGGTATTCACAAATTACCCTTGGCAACTCAACCCGGCCTTCATCACGCTCACTACTCAAGAAGCTAACAAGCAGACAACTAAGCTCACTCTGACCATGCAGATCATACACCGATGACAAAACTCTATCCATCTGGTCCCCCAAGAAATAAAAGCAGTCGCCGCTCGAGGTACATACAGTAACCCTATGATGGTAGCAAATTATAATGACCCAAAGATGACGATAACCAATCCATACCCAAGATGACATCAAAACTAGACATATCAAGCAATACAAATGCAAATAGAAGTCGACGGCCAAGCAACCTCTATGTCACAGCCCCGACACCCCTATTTCAAAATGACCTCACCACTAATAGGTGACTCTACACAAATAGGAGATGCTAACTATGCCAACTCCAGCCCCAAAACCGATGCAAATGCAAACGAAATAAAAGAATGGGATGCACCCATATCAATCAACACATTAGCAATTGAATTACAAACACAAGAAGGTACCTCTCACTACTGAAGAAGCAGGCGCAAGATCTGGCGCTATGACTGCGTACATACGCCCTGTTGGCCTCTAATCTATTTGCTCACCCCTCGGAGCATAAGTCTGCTGCACTGGCTAAGCTGAAGAAGCTCCATGATTGGCCCTCGAGGCTTGTGCTGACTGTGCTGGCTGGTGACTCTGTGTCTGTCTCGAACCAGACGCACTAGATGTGCCACCCAACTATGAACAAGACCTTTTCAGGTGCCTCACCTGACCACACTGATAGCAAGTGGGCGGCTGTCCTCTACCCTGACTTTGGCCCTAAGAACGATCAGAAGACGAAGCTACTCGCTGCCCTCCTCATCTCTGTGGGCAAACTGGAGACTTGTGACCCAACTGGCCACGTTTGAAACAGATCATATCCCTCTGGCCACCTCTCCTAGAATCTGAACTCGGCACTGGAAAGGTAGACCTCAACTGCACCCCCTGGGACTGCTGAGGGTTAGAACCCCTCTGCCTCTTACCGTCCTCCTGACTATCCTGACTCCTTCTAAAGCCCCTCATCTTCTCCTCCTCAGCCTGCATGATAGTCTCAAGATGGGCCGCCGCCCCTACAAGACGCCCATAATCCCTAATCATGGATCCAGCCACTCTAAACATGAGCCCAATCCTCAGCCTTTTCTTAAACTCTAGACAACTGCACTCCTCAGTCACCACTAACTCAGGTGCAAACCTGGACAAGCTAGTGAAGGAAGCTTCAAACTGAACCACGGGTGTGTTCAATTGCTTGAGCTGAGAGAACTAATCCCTTAACTTCTCTATAGACACCCAATTTTTGACCATCCTTAAGACTTGGATGTCCTTGCAGGTACATCCAGTGACAAGTGTGATTGCTCGTAGAGCACTTGAACTCCGCGGCGGAATGCCACAGGTTTAAGCTTTCCAAACCCTGCATCAATTTTTTCTCATTTTTGGACCATGTCTTGGTCCTTCTATCTTGTTGTTTGTGGTGCACTGCCGGCCATGATTGGGCTCTGTCGGCCATCCATCTTGGCCTGTCGGCCATCAATGAGCCACTGCCAGCCACCACTGATGGTCGGCCGGCCACCAATGCATCAGTAGATATTTTTGCAGATATTTTGACAGCTGTTTCCACAGATAAGCCCATCTGCTTGCACATGGATGGTTGGATCTCTTCAAGGAGCTTTTGTATCTTCTATATATAGAGCTCATCTATATGCATGCAAAGGGTTACAAAAATTAGCTGAGCTAGAGTTCTCTCTCTCTTTCTCTCTAGAATCCTCTCTCTCTATATTTTGTGCTTGAAAGTGTGCTTTCTCTACACATTTGCACTAGCACCCTTAGCCAAACACCTTCACCTTAGAGTTGAGGATCTTGGAGGCCTTGTTTGAGCTCCTTGGAGTGGTTTTGGCTCAGAAGTTTGGCTGTTTGCTTGCTGTTTTGTTGCTGTGCTTCAAGGGTAAGGATTTACTCCTTTTAAGCTTTGTTTTAGTTCATTGCTTGGTCACCTTTGTATGCTACTTTGAAGCTAGTTTTAGCCTCTAAAAAGTTCTGTTTTTAAGGTCTTAACATGTTGGTTTGAGCCTTGTTTGGTTAGGGGATAGTTCCCTCTCTTTGCTCTTTGGCTTGTAAAGCCTTTTGAGCCACCTTTCTAAGCTTTTGAAACACCCTTTGTTTGGCCTTTCTACCACTAAAACTCAGAGGTTTTTCAGTGGTAGAAAGTTGTTTTTGAGGACCAAAATAGGAGGGGGTGGTCCCTCCCTCCTCATATCTTGTTTGTATGTGTTGATGGCCTAATAGTTGAGCAAGTTTTTCTATCATCTCATGGCTTGATCTTAGCATATTTTTGTGACTTTTTTGACCTGCTTGAGCTCTATTTTTAGTTGGTCAAGTCACTTGTTGCTTGCTTCTCACACTTGTAATGTAATCATGCTTACTAGCTCAACATGCTTAATAAGTTAGCCTATCATTTTAGCTTGTACTAGCTCCATCTCAGCTTGCTTTTGCTCATGTTTTAGCATTCTTTAACTCTATTTTGAGTGGTCTTGGTCATATGACTCATGTTTTCCATGGTTGTAGTGCAAGGGCCCTTACTAGCTTTAAGATTTAAGGCTTCTAGCATGCTTTGCTTGTGATGTTTGCATGTCATAGAATCATTTTACACACATTTTTAGAGCATATACCTCTATCACACTCTCACATATTTCACTCTTTCATTACTTTTGAGAGTTGTGCTTTATGCCTTGTTTATGAGTCAATACATGAACACAATTTTCTTGCTTTTCATGCTACCATTGCAGCACATTTTAGCCTCTGTTTTGGCATGTTTGAGGTCAGTCAAAGGTTGGTTTGGCCGTTTGAGCTTGATGTTGCATGGTTCTAGTGTAAAGCTCTTCACTAGTTTTAATGCTTCTGTCTCTTAACATGTTGTATATGAGTTGTTTGCATGTTAGAATCTTGTGTTTCATGCCATATTAACACTGAAATTCTACCACCTCCCATATTTCTTCATTTTTCTATTTGTTTTGAGGGTTAGTTAGTCTTAAAGTTGTGTTTAAGCTTGGGATTGAGGCTTGTGCTTAAATGGCTTTAACCCTCTTTTGAGGGTTCCTCCTAGTCAAAGGCATGGTCTCTCTCGTGTCTTAAGTCATCTTTTGATTGACCTCTCTCTCATTAGAGGACTTTCACATTTGGACAAATCGATTAATGAATGGCTTGGTAATCTTAAAATGTGTAAACAAGAATTGAATCAAGTAAAACATGCTAAGATAAACATGTTATTTGTATTGCATTGTGTTCAATTGGACGTTATATTGAACACAGGGTAGATTGGTCCATTTCATACTCAAAGTGATGAGAATGAGCCAATCTCCTTTGTTTCCATTGCCCTTGATCATGCATGATTGGGTGGTGGTCGTAGAGTCTTGTGTTTGTGCATTTATTGAATGTGTACAAGTTGGATCCTTAGCCATCATGTATTGAAAATGCTTGATTGGTGGTTTTGGATCCAATAGTGCGACTCCTTTGATGTTTTGAGATGATAAGGAGGGGCATAGTACAAACATATCCTTGGGAGACCCTCCATTTTTCTCTGTTTGTGCTCTGTTGCAGAATGGTGATTCAGCACACCAGTGGCCGGCATTGGTACATTGATGGCTTGTAGTGGCTTCATCCTTGGCCAACAGTGCCTCTCTTTGGTCGACAGGTGGCCGGCAGGCCACTGGTGCATTCCTCAGCATTGAATTGGTAAGGCAGAGTAGAAAGTTCTTGGAGTAACCTTGCAAACAGAGCCTCTCAAGAGCAAATCGGTAGGCTTTTTGGGGTGAGAAACCGAATGCATCCATGTTCAACTTCCTAGAGCAGAGCTCAGGCAACATTATTTGTAATTTCATTAATTAGTTTGCTAATTGATTAAGTGTTGTAATAATTAAGTAGCTTTAGCTTAGCTATTTCTTTATTTTGGTTTGTAATAATTAGTCTAATTAGATTAATTTGATTAGCTTAGCTTAGATTAGCTTAGCTTATTTATTCAGACCCTTCTTCGAGAGGGCACAATGTTGTAATAAGGGTGCGTGTGTTTATGCATGTCTTCCAACCCCACTTCTTTATCCCTTTTACGTAACCGCTTTCGATGGTTAGTTTTAGGGCATTTTTCAATTAGCATACCTTATGCTTTGCATGTTTGCATCATTCATTTGTCTTGCATGCACCGAGCTCGGCGCATCATTCAAACTGCATCATATTTCAATACTTATTTGAAAACGTGTATCAATTGTTGCATTCATATGCCATCTTAGATAGCCAAGCCTCTTTAGTTGCATTATTGCATGTGTTGCATTAGGCATCTACCATAGTTAGGATCATGCATGGTTTCTAATTAGCTTTTGTTTTGGCTCGAAGTATACTGTAAGTGTTATGCTTTAGCATACTTGCATGAGTGTGAGTGTTGCCATGATAGTATGCTTGCCATGAGATTATTTGCTTAAGTGCTTAACTACATGAATGCCTGTGGGTAAAGGCTTTATTGCTTGAATTGGAACAATTTGATGATTGTGAGTTTTAAGCCCACTTTGCGAAGTGGCAAAATCATGTTTTCAACCCACTTGAGGGTGGAAAATCCGTGCTTTAGCCTATTTGCGAGTAGCACTTTTAAACCATTTTTAAAAACAAACATGAGTTATTTTGTTCCAATTCTCGTGATTGAGTCTATACTTGTATGCTGTGCGCATCACATAGTAAAGTTAGCTAATAATCGGAATAAGAACACATGTGTTTATAAAACAATATATCATGCTTAGTAGAGGCCGATCCTTTGATCGGACGAGCGGGGGTGCTCATTTCAAGACCTTCCCCTCTCGTATCCAAGTTCCCGAGCCGAGGCAACTTTAGTGATGACGAACACGTGGCCTTTGGCACGAGTCAGGGTTTTCTAAATTTTTCAAAAATAAAATATTTAGGTGACGACTCTGTAATCTGGCAAAGCAGTCCATATTTGGCGCTTTTTCATTCAAAATTGATTTTCCAAAACCAATTGTCAGATTTGGACTCTTTGGTATTTATCAGTCTTACATTGCACTTTATGAGATTAGATTCAGAACTGTGACAGGAGTCCGAATTGTAGTAAGACCAATTCGCGCCTCTCCAAAAGGGGCACGCTGGAGAAAGTCAAGCCTACATTCTCCCTAACAAGGAAGGTAGAAAATTCTCCTGGAAGGCGTTGACGAAAGCCTCCCAAGTCCCTCCAATTCATCCCCGCGCATACTTCCACCACTAACCTGCATCTCCATTCAATTAGAAGGACACCAAGGTCACTCTCAAGCCCCCATCTGCGATGTCGAGCATCTCAAAAGTCTTCACCATCTGCTCTAGCCACTCATCTGCCTTCAGTGGCTCCTTTGGGTCACCCAAAAACTCATCCGAATTCGACTAGAAAAACTCCATTTTTAGAAAAGAATGCCTTGCCTCAACTACCTGGGCCTGGACTTGATTCTCAGCTCTCAAAATGTCCATCGATTCCCTCCATACTCCGGGCATCTCGCGGACTAAGGCGCCCATGGCCTGCTGACCTACTGGCTCGACCACATTTGCCTGACCAACTCATTTCTCCTGTGCAGGAATTTTGTCTGGTATAGGCATCTCGTGCCTCCTAGGCCTACCACGCCTACCTCCGCAACCACATCCTAACATCCTAATAAAGGTAACAAGGATAATTAGCACATTTACAATGTGCTGAAGCTAACTCACTTGCATCCTAATGTATTGGACAATAGTAATTCACTCCACATAAGCACACAATCACATAAACACATACGAATTTCATCTTCGGATAATGACTGTCCCGCGACGTTGCTAGAGTTCCAATCAGAAATAGCAGTAATCAAGTGCCTTTCTAACAGGACTCCTAGAAACCCGTAGACCCAATCAACATCCAAGAAATTCAATTTCACACCCAAATAATCACATAAGCATGTTGTCATATAAGCACATACTGTCTATACTAAAGTCTCTAACAAGCGAGACAAACCTATTATGGTACTAACCACTTTCCACGTACCCAAGTATTCAAACCCAGTATACTCTGATACCAAGTTGTAATGCCTCCAAAATAATACAATAAATACAATCCAAACATATATTAAAAGCATACAAAAGAGTTTAATATAATTAAAATGCCTTAATAGCTTACATCTTTCCAAGCCTTGACTTGGTTATACAAAAGAAGACTAGCCCATACACATTTAGTCCATACAATCCAAATCAAAGAAGCTCTTGCCCCTAAAATGTCCCTCAAAGCTATTGCTTTGGTAGAGATAAGTCACCAACACCTGAAAATGTTATTCCCAAATAGGGTGAACCACAACCCAGTAGAAATCATCTAGCACAATATATGAAACTCAGTAAAGGTATAAGTACACTATGCATACACAACGTTAGTGACAGAGACATCCGCAGTTTATATATTCATAAGGTACCAATTTCAATTCACTTTATTATATGGACCAGTTTCATTATCTCTTTAACAATCCAAATGAGACTTCAACTCATTAGTTCTACAATCACATCAACAATGCATGAACATTTCAAACTTTTCTTTCACAGAAATTCAGTCCGCAGGCAGTCGTTAAACGAGACCCATGTAAATGTAGGCTATACAAGCAATATAATTTCCATTTTACAGATATTTCGTTTGTTGGCTAAACATCCATGTATAATTTTGGGACTTTCACCTAGGACACTCCGGCCAACTTAATTATAATGGAGTTCATCATCTTTTTCCTCCCAAACATCACTCATACATATGCAATGTATTTAAACACAACATCAAACAATGGAGCACATCCCCTTTCCACTCCCACATATTTATACATATACAATGTATATAAACATAGTCATATTGAATGACGAATAACAAGAGATTAGTTTTAATTCACCTAATCCTCATACAATTTCTACAACAATCATAGCTATTCTCCACCAATAGTCCAATACAGTTATTTCTAAACAGATATTCAATCGTATGACAGATAATTTATTCAAATTTCCAAAGAATGAGTTAATACACCATTCATATCAATACTCTCTCAATTTCACATTTTCAATGACAATTTCAATTATCTCTATAAAATAATCATGATAGCCATTTTAGAGTAAAACTTCCCCTTCTATAATTATCAACCCAAATATCATTTCCAACCATTGTGACCCAACATCATTTCATTTTCATAACCCACATTCACGTATTTCATGTTTAACAACTATCCTCTTTCCATATATACCCAAACCCTAGGTTTACTTACAATACCCTCAACTCACATCATTGTCACGCAAGATATAAATAATTAAGCCAAATAACATATGAAGGTGTAGAAAAGATCCCTACCTCAAAGGAAGAAGATGAGTCAAACAAGAGAGAAATTCCAAGAATGCCAAAACTCATTTCTATTCCGATCAAAATGCAGATCTTAACCAACTCTACCTTTTTCTCAAAGGCACTAGGGTGAAAAGATCAATGGATCTAGATGAAATCTAAGAGAGAAGGTTAATTCTGGAGAGAGAGAGACTCAAGAACAAGCTTTTTAGAAAGTTTTAGAGAGAGAGATATGAAAAAGTGATTCAAAATATCATCTTCTCGGACTGTTATATGCGTAGTCCGCTTGAGTATTAGACACAAAGTTCTGTTCGAGCGTGAAAGTTGGCGCTCGAGCGAAAAATACACATTTCCAGAAGATTTGCAGACGAAGGTCCCCGCTCGAGCGTAGGATTGGATGCTCGAGCGTCCAAAGCACTTTCCCAATATTTTTTGAACTGCAAAAGAAATGCTGAGAAGTGGCAAATCCTGCTTGAGAGCAAGAATGACTACTCGAGTAGAGGAGAAAAATTTGTGAAGCTCGCTCGAGCGCAAGAATGCCCGCTTGAGCGGAATGGCAAAAATCTGGGCAACAAAGGTTTAGAAAAATAAGCAACCAACCTGTCCCAAACGCACAACTACAACTCGATAATCAAAACAGAGGGGAAGACAAGGGAAAGAGATATGAATAACTATTCAAAACCAAACCAATCCAAGTCCGGAATGCAATAAGTAACGGGTCAAAACTGGAATCGTTATATGGCAGCCTATGTGAGAATAACTAAGCTTTGCTAGACAAATTTGATAGTCATGAGTACAATCAAATTGCTCACAATCAAAATACTCACGTTGATGCTCTGGCCTATTTAGCCTCGACCGTCAATTTAGAATCTAAACAAACCATTGAAATGGGTTTCAATCCCGAACCGAGTATCGGTATCCCCAAAGTGGATCTTGTTGTGCATATTATTCATAGGGGACCAAGTTGGACAAATCCCATCGCTGTGCTCTTAACTTTTGAGTAATTACTAGAGAATAAGAAGCCCACAAGCTTTGAAACAAGACCTTGAGGTATTATTTAGCTCCTGAGGGAAAATTATACAAAAAAAATATCTTTCGCAACCCTACTTAGAGTGTGTCTATCCCGACAAGGTTGAAGACTTTCTAGCTTAGATACATGAGGGCAGTTGCAGTACTCATTCAAAGGGGTCGACCATTGGCTTATCGGGACATTACTCAAGGCTATTGGTGGCTAACCATGCGCACTGATGCTAAAGACTATGTTAAAAGGTATGAGCGGTGCCAAAAATTCTTTCTATTAACACAAATGCCAACGAAGGGGTAGAAGTAAGGAGTCTTGGAAGTGGAGTCTTTTCAGAAGTGAAGGAGCATAAGAGACGGGTTTTTGAAATCACATTTAATGACAAGTGAGAAAAAAGTGTGAAGAGACAGGAAGCTTTATATATTCTTTAGCGGGTCCCATCTGTCATTTCTGAAATAAACTAGGTGTGCCCTTCATGTAGCAAAATTTCGAGGCTTCAAGTTTGTCAATATTAGCCGAATAAGTGGTCTAGTGATAGTTGAGCACACAGGATACTCAGATTTCTGGCTAGCCAAGTGCTCGAGGGGCAATTGTGGGAGCTGAATAATTAGAATTACTATTCGGCAAATAAGGTATATCCTAAACTTGGCAAGGCTTACTGGGCTCAATCAGTTTAGTGCTGAGTAAATCCAAAAGGTGCTCGAAGTGAATTCTAAGTATACGATGCAGAGTGTGTTTGGGCCGAGTAAGTAAGAGAACTCGGCGTAATGATCCACTTTAAGTGGGCCCAAACTGTCCCTTTCTAAGAGAATAGTAGAAGGATGGGCTCTGACATGGTAATGATCAAAAGCTACATGAAGAAATATCTAGGAAAATGTCTATAAAAAGAGGTCGATGGTGAATGGAAAGGTATGTTTGAATAACTTGCACTTTAAAAAATTCAAGGACTTCTTCCTCTCTTCAAAAGACTAACTTGCTTGTTGGAGTGCTAATTCAAGTACTCCTGATCAAAGTGTTTTTCCCGTTTCAGGCAGCATAGCAAGAATCTTTCAAAGGCAAAGGCTTGTTTGGAGTAAAGGAGTATCGCAAATCTACCCCTCACAGCTACAACTAATAATAGAACAAATTAATATATTAATTAAGTTATAAAAAGAACTTAGCAAAAAACTTTAAAACAATCAATTAAAAATTGTAAACAAAAACTGATATACAATATTAGATAAAGATAAGCACGTAACTATTGTAAAAGATAAGTAAAAAAATACTATAGATAATTATCCTTACATTTATAAAGAAAATTCATCATAACTATCAATGTCCACTTTTCAAACCCAAAATAAAATTTAAGATTTTTTTGAAATAAAATTTTAACTAATTAAGGTCTTTTACTAATTTATAGTAATACTTATAGGTTTATATTTTATTTTTGTAATCTTTTCATGAATTAATTATATTTGAATTAAATACTTTAGGAGGTTAATGGATTCAATCGATAGTTTAGAAACTAAATGGATTTTGATTTGTATACTTTGGAGACTTATTAGACTCAATCAATAGAGTAGAAACTAAATAGATAATTTAATAATAATTTAAGAATATAAAGTGTAATAAACCCTTTTTAGTAGAGGGATTGTTCTATGTTTTTATTTATTTATTTATTTATTATTATTTTAATACGCCTTGGTTTGGCTGTTAACCATTCATGCCCACACGCACATTTAAAAACAAGAAAATTTTATGTACACACTATTAATTCTCTTAGGGTTGGTTTTGGAACTAACTATTTTAGTTAGCTTTTTAGTTTTTACTAAAAAACGTGTAAAATAGTACAGAAAAGAGTTGACTATTTAACTTTTTAGGTATATTAGGTGATTGCTAAATCAACCCTAAATCTCTTGAGATGTTTCAAATTCAATTGGATGAGCAAGTCATCAAGGTAGCAGAAGAGCTCAAGCATGCTAAAGCTACTATTGATCTTTGGAACAAACGATTAAAGACTTTGAAAAATATCATAAGCACATAATAGATGGGGTTTGATAAAACTGAACTAGGCTTTGGTGATGACAAAGTGCAAAGGTGGAGTGTATCCACTTCTAGTGATACAAGAACCCAAAGAAAGGGGAAGCAAAAGATGTAACATTAGAAAATGTAAAAACTTTTTTTGTTTTGTTTTATTTTTAATATTTATTTTATTTTATTATCAATTAGTTAGGCTGCCAAATATTTTATGAATGGTTTCGAACAAGGTGAATGGAGTTATTTTGATATTTGAAAGATTCTAATTAAATCCTATGAATAATATTTACTGATGATTATATATATTGTGATTAAAAATAATATTTTGCTTATTAAAATTTTTAATTCACAATGCTAGAGCTTGTTTTGTTTTAAGAGCCTGATTTGTCTCCTAGGTGGGATTGACAATACAACATAAAAGAGTTTTAGAGATCAAATGTTTTGATCTCTAAAAGTGAAAATTTTTTTGTAAAAAAAATTTAGGGACCAATTTCCATCGTCATAAGGATAGTCGCTAAAAAGTCGTCCCGAAAAGTCAAAAATAAGGCTTTTAGCGACAAAATTTTGAAAATGTCAGTAATAAATAAACTTTTAAGGACAAAATAATTTGGTCTCAAAATGATTATTTTTTGAGACAAAAAATTGTCCCAAAAGGATAATAATTCATCACTAATATCCAATTTTATTGTTAAAAATATAACAATGACACTTTTCACAACAAAATTATTTGATCTCTAAAAAATAATTTTGTCCATAAATTTTGGTCTCTAAAATCTTAATTTTTTTTAGTGTGATTAGACCATCTTCTCACTTCGATAATCTATTTTATTTATTTTTAAGGCACTATTTTTAAATAATATGAAAGATAAGGATTTGATAAGATAATCACATGATATCATTTATGTTTCTTCTCAAATAAATGAACGATACATATGATTTAAAAAACTATCACAACACTAATATGATAAAATTATGTGATTATAATTATTAAATTATTTTTTTGATACGTAACCAACACATAGAATCCTAAAAAAATGAGTAGGCATAATCATCGTAGATGTAGTTATAATGAAAAAATTATTAGGTACTCTCGGAGTATCACGTGTACATTGTTTCATTAATCATCATTCACCATGCTCCCTGATATTTTTCAATCACTTAATATAAAATCATAATAGTATACTTTTTTCACCAATTATAATACCATAAAACACCATATAATCTTGCTCCCAGAGTAATGGGCCACAAACCCAAACTGAATGGTCCATTTAAGTCTGCCAACTAGAAGTGGAACCATTTTCATAAATCTACCTTAAAAATTCAAAATTAAACAACTTTTATACTATTTATTTGGGTTTACAAAATTTGAGTTTCATGTACTTGCGTAGTCTGACTAGGGTCTTGTTTGGGAAGTAATAATTTTAGTTTAAAAGTAAAAAAATTTCTAAAAAAAAATCAAAAAACCTATAACCTATACTAAAAAGTCAAAGATTCAATTTTCTCTCTATTTTTTACATATCCTTCCATAAAAAATTAAAAAATCATTCGACACATACAATTTTTTTTACCCCATATTTCAGCTAAAAAGCCAAAAAGTTACTAAAATAGCCTGTTCTCAAACGAGGCCTTAGTATACATCATTAACAGATTAAATTTATATTTTAATAATATCTTCAAATAAAAAAACCATTAAGAACAACATAGGGATGTATTCTATCTATTCAAAGATTTCATATATAAAAATATAAAAACACTTTTCACATATCATCATCACCTATAGACATAAAACATCCAAAATAAATTGGTTTTGAAGATTTAGAATTTAAGAACATTAAAATTAATTGGTTTAAGGGTTTAAGAATATTGAAATCAATTAGTTTTAAATATCTGCATACCATGGACAATATTGAGATTGTTGATTTCGAACAATGCAACAATGAAAAGGTCAATTTAATACTTAGCTTTTTGATTTTTTGTTCATCTCGTATAATTCTTGAAAATATGACTTTGTTCGTCACGTGTTCAGATAACCAGAATTTAACTTTTACACAATATCCGATTATTTTTATTTGAACAAAATAATTTTGTTCAAATTATTAAAGTAGAACAAATTATAAATGTTCATACATGAAAAAATGAACATTTTAATTCTTTAAGAATTTCGTTTCTCAAAATTAATTCACTTCAATAATTTAAAATATTTTTGGTAAATTTTCTTTTCTTTTTTACAAAAAGTAGATGTATTCAATATTTAAAACACAAAAAAAATTAAAAAAAATAAATAAAACAAGTAACATATAAAATTTAATATATGTTCAATATAATAAGTCTGAACAAATTGAAATTGTTCAGCATATAAAGTATGAACGTATTTATTTTATTCAATATAAATATCTTAAACATATTAAATTTGTTCAATTTTATTTTTTATTTTTATTTTTTGTACAATGCTATTATGTTCAAACAAATAGAATTGAGTCAAACTCGAAATAGAAATTACTATGCTAGTTGAATTGGTAACTAAATCAAAAGAAGATAGGAAAAACATATCAAGGTAAGAATCAAAGGTGTGAATCAAGAGTGAGACTGACAAATCTTCAACACCAACAGTGCATCGGCGAAACAACTACGAGAAAATGATGAAGATGGAGATCTGAAACGACAATGCACTTGCAAGCCAACAGCAAAATAACAGTAACGATGGAGATTTGAAACGACGAGAATGTGCGGGTCGAACAAAACTCTCCATCGATGATGGAGATCTATGGTATTGTGGAGATAGGGGTGTCTGATGTTCTGAAGATTGAAATACTTGGGTGTGGGTTGTGGTGTTTATTTAAACAGACATGTTGTGTGTTACCTTAAGACTAGTAATGAAAAGTTAAAGTGTAAATTAAAATATTTTTAAATCTTAAAAATTATTATATATGTATACTAAATAATAATGTGTATAAAAGAATTAGTGATGTGTGAATACAATTATCCATTAAAAAAAAAATCATTTTTTTACAAGTAAAAATGCTAATAGGAGCAACTAATCGGGGCATTTCCCTAAATAAGCCAAAATACCAATTCAATTCCCAAACTAAGCCTAGTTTTGAAAGAATTCCCAAAATAGGCCAAAACGTGGTTCACAACCACGCTTTCAACGTGTGCGCGCTTGTCTCGCGTGAAAATTGGGAAGTCTTAAAAGCGTGGTTACAAAACGCGCTTTTAATTAAGAAAGCGCGGTTACAAAAGGCGCTTTTAATTAATTTTTTTTTCTTCTGAAATCGTTGTTCTGAACCACGCTTTTATCCAAAAAAAAATTTCTTCTGAAATCGCTGTTCTGAACCACGTTTTTATCTAACAAAATTTTTCTTCTGAAATCGTGGTTACGAACCACGCTTTTAGCTTAAAATTTTTTTCTTCTGAAAGCACGGTTCTGAACCACGCTTTTTGGTAAAAAAAATTTTTAGTTTCAGTTTAACTGAACTCTAAACAAGAAATTTTTTATTTTTGGTTTTTTTTTTTGTTTATGTTGTCATTGTTTTGGTGATAATATATTTCAGAATAATTTTTTGGGTTAAAATTGTTTTACTAAAACCGTTCTCATGTTAATTTTTTTTTCTTTTCTTTTGTCTTTATTTTGGGTTAGAATGTATAATTCAGCATTTTTTTTTGGCTTGACTAAAGTAAATTTATTTTGTTTTTTCTTGTGTTTGTTTTGGGTTAGAAGGTAATAATGTAATTCATAATTTTTTTGAGCTTTAGTAAAGCCGTTTGGATGTAAATTTTTTTTATTTTATTTTCTTTTGTTTTGGGTTAGAAGGTTTTATTCAAGATTTGTTTGGGCTTTAATAAAGCCGTTTTCATTTAAATATATATATTTTTCTTTTGTCTTTGTTTTGGGTTAAAAGGTGATAATGTAATTCATAAATTTCTTTTCGCTTACTAAAGCCGCTTTTCATGTAAAGTTTTTTATTTTTTTATTTTTTCTCTTGTCTTTGTTTTGGGTTAGAATGTGTTATTCAAAAATTTGTTTTGGCTTTGCTAAAGCCGTTGCTTAAATTTTTTTTTTTTCTCGTTGTCTTTGTTTTGGGTTAGAAGGTGATAATGTAATTCATAAAACCTTGAGGAAAAAACACATAAGTCTCCCAAAAAATACATAGGTAGTACATATAAGTCTCCCACAACAATACATTCTCGACACCATTTAACCTAACACACAATACATATATAAACATAACAGTTAGACAGACAAATATTAGCTAGACAATCTGACAAACTCATTACGAAAACACTTACTCTAACACAGACATTACATATTAATGCATGACCTAATATTGCCGAAGTGTAGACATTAACACCTAATTCGCGCTTAAATCGGTAGGTGGCTCAGAGTCTGAATAATTTGAAAGCTCAGTGTCAGAGACAAGCTCAGGATCCTCCATGATACCCTTGATAGCCGCATCATTTGGTTCTGTTCTGTTCTTCTGGGCATCCTTCTTAACTATGTATAGCTGCATATCGCGGGCTAACCTACGGCGCATTTGAGAAATCTCACGTTGTAGTCTTTCACATAGTCGATCAACATTATCAGGATCTTCCTTTTGGATCTCAACAGAACGTGCTTTTGGCACCTGCAATCGATTTTCCCGACATAATCTTTCCATTTGCACTCGCTCTATAAATAGTGCGGGCCACTTTAGAAGTCTAGCGTTTGCTAAACCATATCCTGTTTGATTATCTGATGGTTCCTCTACCAAACCACATGGATCTCGATAGTACTTGGGCATGACAAAATGTCGCTTCCCAAACCTATCATGATAAGCACAAGAGGCATCTAACAAAGTAAATGGTGTTTCATCGCCAGCATCACCACTTCCCCTTCCCCCTCCTCATTGTGAACTGTAACCCCTTTGCAAGTTCCTACCACCTCTGCGATTCTCACTTCCTCCCATGAACCATGTAGCCATACTAATTTTTTTAAAACAAACGAATGATAATTTTGTAGGGCGAAATGAGTTGTAAGGTTGTGTCTTCACTTTTAGTCGTTTATATAGTTGGTTATGAACAGCTTTAGAAAGATGCCCTTACATGACAATCCCACATATACGAACAAAGTATGAGTTGTCAGTAGAATGAAAAAACAGAGAAAATGAAATACTGTGTACCAAGTCACATGACTTGACAATCCATCTACATATACCGACAAAGTAAGGGCATGCTCACTATAAGGTAAATAAGTTAATTCACTGTTGGCATGTAACTTTCTGAATTGAGAATCACTGTAATAAAAAAATCGAGCAAAAAATCGATAAAACCAAAGCCTGTGCACCAGGTCACATGACTTGACAATCCATCTGCATATACCGAGAAAATAAGGGCATACTCACTGTAAGGTAAATCAGTGAATTCACTATTACCATGTGACTTTATGAATTGAGAATCTCACATATATCAAATTGGTGTTGAGTTGTCACTGTAATAAAAAAATCAAGCAAAAGATCGAGAAAACCAAAGCCTATGCACCAAGTCACATAACTTGACAATCCATCTGCAGATACCGAGAAAATAAGGGCATGCTCACTGTAAGGTAAATCAGTGAATTCACTGTTGCCATGTGACTTTCTGAATTGAGAATCCCACATATATTAATAAGAAAGGAGTTGTCACTGTAATAAAAAAAATTGAGCAAAAAATCGAGAAAACCAAAGCATGTGCACCAAGTCACATGACTTGACAATCCATCTGCATATACGGACAAAATAATGGCATGCTCACTGTAAGGTAAATCAGTGAATTCACTGTTGCCATGTGACTTTCTGAATTGAGACTGTAATAAAAAATGAAGCTTATATAGGCAATGTTGTGTTTCACTTAGCTATGCATCATTCGTTGTTACGACCAAACGTTCGTGTATTTCATTGAAAAGTATGACTATTTGAATTATTTGTTGTCATTTGGGTACAAGTCAAGTTTCTTACATTTTTGGCCTTGCGTTGATTGCTATTCTATTCTAAGAGAATCGTCAATTTCTTGAAAAAGGCGCAGAAAACAATCTGTTTGTGTATAATTAATTGTAAATAGTGATTTTCACAAGCAAATCAAGTAAAACCAATTGGTTTTAAATTTAGTTCCCCAACTGGACCAACCACTTGGCTTTGAGCTTGTTTATCTAGCCCCCAAAGTTTAGTTATCTGTCAACCTCCCATTCCTTATCAGAGTCATCATTTTGACTGGACTTCCAAGAATTGGAAGGCGACTTTTTCTTCTTTCCTGATGGAGATTGAAATTCTTTACGTACAGGATCCCTATTTCACGAGCCCCAGTTAAAGGAAGCTTTGCACCGAGCTACATGTTCTGTTTTATGTGTTGTTCAAGGCAGTAGTTCGTTTGTATGAACTTTATTAGTCCCCCAACTGGACCAACCACTTGGCTTTGAGCTTGTTTGTCCAGCCCTCCAAGTTTAGTTATTTGTCAACCCCCAATTCCTTAACAGGGTCATCATTTTGACTGGACTTCTAGGAATTGGAAGGCGACTCTTTCTTCTTTCCTGATGGAGATTGAAATTCTTTACGTACAGGATCCCTATTTCACGAGCCCCAGTTAAGGGAAGCTTTTCACCGAGCTACCTGTTTTGTTTTATGTGTTTTAAGTATTCACATAATTCAACATACATTAATCTATTCATTAATCCAGAACATTCATTAACTTATTGCAATTCAATAAAGAAAGTCATGAACTAATAAATGTGCAGTTATAAATGTAGTTATTTCATAAACTTCAGGTTCATAAAACCAATACTTGAAATACATCCGTACGTTAGATGAACAATAACATTGTCTTACACTCTAGTAACGAAGATATGAGACAACATACAAACATATATGAAAGATAAAGGTATTTGATTTCTCATTCCTCATCTGACATGTAGTAGTCAGAGAGATATTTTTCATTGTTTAAGACATTATTTCGCCAATCATCAAATCTCATTGCTTGCTTCTACCATTTCGTGGCTAGTCAAGTATGAAATGTCGACATCTCCGCATCAACATTCTCGTTGTTCTCCTTTTAATTTCGCTAATCGCTTTTCATAGTCACTCACATTTCGTCTAGCCATGGTCAATGAATGACAATGAGGTACCGGTGCCCCAAAGTTACGTAGATCATTAAACAATCCTTCTTGCTCTGTTACCCTGAACGCCCATTCTACTCGGATACCAGCATAATAATCCTTCGGACTCGAGTACTTTTCACTCTTGTAGTCATAAGTAAATGAAGGTAGCAGCCACACTTTCGGATTTCTTTGCTAGCGTGAACTTCCTACACCTCTTGAAGACATTGTTCATAAAATAAACAAACAAATAATAATAGTAATTGTAGATATATTACTATTGTTATGACTTGAACAAACACCATACTGGGGGTGTCGCTATTTATAGACATCATACTAAGGGTTAACTAGAGATGATCTAGTGATGATAATGCATCCTGGGGCACTATGGAAAAAGTGATACCCATGATATTATTTTTTAGCTTTTTATTTCATGCAATCCTAAGTACCCGTGACTTTGTGTACCTATGATGTAGTCACGGACGTGGTTGTCAGATAAAATCATAATTGTAGGCCAGAGGATGACAATGCAATCCCTTCATATTGGAGCAGTGAGTTGTCACATCGCCACATCAAACTATTTTTTCATGCTTACTTTTTTAATACAGTAAGTAGTCACTTGGAATTGACGATTTCAGTACAAATTGGTGTTTTCAAAAAATTATAAATGAAATTAAATGCTTAAATTTTCTTTGTTTTAAAGTAATATTCTTCATAAACAACTATGAAACAGAGTGCAAGTAAATAGACAACCGTCCAACTCACTTTGACCTACAAAACTATCGTTGTTTTTTTCACCGAAATAATAAAATGGTCACCTGATATGTAAACACGATTGGAACTTTGTAGCCTATATTTTATCTTATTTTCACTTAATGAACTTCATAGTCATCCCATTTTCTCCTCTTTGCATTTTTTCGCTTCTTTTTATATTCGTAAATTACACTTTATTCCTTCACCATCACATAATTGTTTATCAACACTATTGCCATGTGGTCGTATTGATGTGACTTAGATGAATTCTCAAATGTGAGAAAAAATAAAGTATTTATTTATACCGCAGAAGTCACATGCATCACGAATGTGAGGAAAAAAGTGACAAACTATATAAGCATGGCAAAGTCGAGAAAGTCACACGCATTCGCATCAATGCATAAAGTGACATGCATCGTGACATCGCACAAAGTCACATGCATCACGCGATCACAAGACAAAGTCGATGATGCATCAACGCTGCACAAAGTCACATAGCATCTGAGGAAAAAACAAAGCATCCAAATTATTACGTCTGTTCAAGTCACTGGCGCGCATCACTAACTAATGTTGGACGTATCATTGCGCCGAGCTACAATTTATTATCGTACCATACCTACTGTGCTCTTGTGAATTATGCAATTTATTAAAATTTTGAGGGGGTGTCATAACAAAATAACAATAAATTAATAAATATGTCAATATACCTAAAAAGTAAAACAAATTTGTGAATAAATATTTCCAAAATTTTAAAAAAAAATTAAAGATTTTTAAATTGTAATTTCACATTTATTTTTTAAAAAAAATTTCAGGCAGAGAAATTTGACTAATTCAGACGTTTAGTCAGTTGATCAGCTTGGTTCTTTTCATTTTTCATAAAATATTTTTTCAAAAATTCTACTTTCTTAAATTTCTTGTTTTTTTTCCAAAGTTTTTATTGATTTTTTAAAATATTTTAAGCAATTTGACTAATTCAGACGTTTTTACTTCTTTTTTTTTATATTTTTACTTTTTGTTTTGAAATAACAATAAATTATGCAATTCATAAAAGTCGAAGTGAAAACTCCTATCAAGTTGATACATAGTTGTTCAGGTCATAAAAGTTGACGTGCCAACTCTGATGCATAGTTGTTTACAATAATTTCATACATACAGCTACCATGTGTATATATGGTATAAATATCGTATCATACCACAACAAAAGTTTTATAGCTATTTCGAGCGATATCATCATGAGATATATGATGGTTGATCTATATTCAGCAATGGGTCGCTATTGGGTTGCAGATGGAGATGAATTTGAATACCCATTAAATCCAAATTTGCGTTACTCACGTGCCACCGTCAATACCATGAGAGTTGAGTGGGAATTTCGCAAAACTCGAGCAAACGTTCTCGTTGAGCAATGTCGTGAAGTTAATCTTAAATTTCCTCGCCGGTTAGCCATGCGTACGCCAACTGACACTCCACAGTTTTTGCAAAGGGCATTGCATCATATCCGCGACGAGGTTAATTGCATGACCCAACGTTTGCAAAGGTCCAGACTAATGAAGACCGCAAATGAGCGTGCCGAAGATGGGTTAATGGATGATGCACACCAGTACATCGCTTGGAGCATGGATGTTATGTATGAATCTGATATTGAGATGTCAGATGATGATGATGATGATGATGAATGAAATTGTTTAGATGAACGACCAAACCATTTCTGTAATGCATGCAATTTGTAATGCTTGTAATGCATGCATAAGGTATCCCAGTATGTTGCGTAGGAAGTACGTCGAGGGAATCTGCAGATATGTATGGGGTAGTATGTGGTGGGGTGACTGATGTTGAAGGAGCTGATGTGGCAGGCGCTGAAGTGGAAGGCATTGACGTGGACGGCGCTGATGTGTCTGGAGCAGCTGTTGAAGTGTGTACACCATAGTGGCCGCAATGCAAACGATCTCCCCGATGGGCAACCTGGAATGCCTGGTACAATAACTCCCAGATCTCTACAACGGCCTGCAAGGCATGCTGTCCATCACGTCTCAAATGGACGTCCTCAGCCAAGTGAAACGACCTCCCAGCTCCAGCCACCTGAACAAACATTCAAATGTATTATTAGGCTACAGTTGACCGAAAGTAAATCAAATATGATTTTACTAATTATCTGACACATAATATGATACTCACTAATGCCTCAAGATAAGGCCCAACTCCTTGATATCCAGACTCAGACACGTGGCTCGGATTCTCGACTAGTAGGTGTGTATGTTGCCGATAGCACAACATATAAGGGTCGGAAGAGGGGATCACCTCATCGCTGTAGTCAGCCTGTACAATACTGTCCCGGCGGGCATCCCACAACCGTATATATGGCATATAAAACAGATGCCGGCCAGCTACCAACCACGCTTATCGCTGACGTGCAATCGCCACTCGTTGTCGAATCGATCCGCAAGACAGATCAAGACCACCAAATCGGAGGACACGATGGGGGAGATGCCACTCAACCACGTCAAAACAAATAAGTGGCACTCTCGCCATCCATATCTCCTGACCCAGTCGGCAGTAGTCAGGGAGCGTACCGAGGACCCTAGTGTAAGGCTGCCAGATAAACTACAATGATGACAAATAAATTAAATTTTGCTTGTGAACTCAAAACATGTACAATTAAGATGACAACTAAAATGCAATCAAAAAATTTCATACCTCGTCTTCGATCATCCGGTCTAGCTGGTCTCTATAAACTACTACTACGTGGGTCGAGACGACCTCGTGGCCCATGTCAACCCTTCACCGGCTACCTCGCGGTCCGGTGGGCAACTGCATGTCTCTCTCATCCATAGGAAGCTCACCAGGACCAACCAATTGCCGCCTAGACGGGGCAATGCGAATCAATCTCACCCATGCCCAAATCTACAATGGTTTGAACACAATTACAATACTGATATATGGCATACAATATGAATTGACATGTAATAAAATTCTTACTAACCTGTAGCAACACAAGTGGTCCTCTAATCTCCTCAGACCCACCGAATTGCCGACATAGCATCCTATACAACCATGCCAGAGCGCTACCCCAGCTTATATCGCCTAATCTCCTCAATGTCTCTCAAAGAATGGCAAGTACATCGTTGAAGAGTTCGTGACTTATCAGGGAGAAGTACCCCCCCAATAAGCCACATAATATATGCTCGGGTATGCTGCTGTACCAACTCATTTGGAGCATGATCTGGAAGATGAGCAAACTGCTCGGCCAGCCACCTTATCCTCAGTCTACCTGCTTGTAAATCTACTGGTGTAGGTGCTACTCCCAATAGCTCAGCACATAGGGCTATCCACTGCTCCGTCGCGAAAGATGGGTCAACTCCAGTAACTGCTCGGCCATCAATCCGAAGACCATATAGGACGGATACGTCCTGCAACGTGATGGTGGCCTCCCCGATCGAGAAATGGAATGTATGAGTCTCTGTGCGCCACCTCTCGACAAGAGTAGTGATGAGTGCGTGGTCCAGTCGAATGTGCCCAATACGATACACACCATAGAATCCCGCGCGTAATAGATACTGCAAGACTCTATGGTCCAACGGATGCTCCCACAATCCAGAATCTGCCCGACGGCATGTCAACACAGTACGTGCCTCATCCTGCACAACAGAATGACCAGTTTAAATAATAGCATTATCATGAAATATACAACAAAATGCAATGTATTTTAATTGTAAGCGTAAAGTCCAATAAACGTTATTGCATACCGGACAGTCCCACATACTGTCAGCCCGATGTGCCTGTCTGAACAGTAGAACCTCCTCAAGTACATGTGCCATGAAGCTTATACAACTGAAATATTAGATCATCCATATCAAAATCTCATTTAATCATAACATAATAACAGAAAAACTGTAATTATTGATTTTGTACTTAACAATTTAAAATACAATGAAGTAAATCTTATGGGTTTGAGAAAAGACAAATTTATGTGTCACTTACACGGAAGCAATTCGAAATTAATGATTACATTTATGGCATATTTGACAAAACTTAAATATTGATTTTGTAATGCTAAAAGTTTGAATAAATTATAAATTTTGCAAATTACATATAAAATTTGTAATGGTGAACAATGACTGCAGCATTCCAATTTTTAAAATTTTAATTTATAATAGGTTAATTTTTTAAAAATTTGTAAATTTTTTAAATTATAAAATGTGAACAATGATTGCAGTATTCGATATTAAATTTATTCAAAAATATGAAATTTTGAAATGGTAGAAGAACTACGTGATTAAGTATAGAATCTTGTAATACACATTTCGAATCAAGTACACAGTTAAAAACTAGTACACATTTTCAATAAATTATACAAGTTTGAATAAATTATACACATTTTCAATTTTGCATTACACATTTTGAATCAAGTACACATTTTGTAATACACATTTTAAATGTACGACCCCATTTACAACTAAAGAATTTAAAAGTACATAATTAAATGATCTATTACAAATAAAGAATTTCAAAATGATATATTACAATATGTAAGTATTACATAGTCTTCATCGACCAAGTCGCGCCGGACATGTTCGCCTGTGATGACCTATCTGGTGGCACTCATTGCAACGAGCTGTCAAACGCCTGTCTGATATATCCATCGCATTCGGAATACGAGCCATAGATGTACGACCCCGTTTTACTTCTCACAGACAAAGTTCATTAGGCATTAAGGTCTACTGCGGATCATCCCAATAATCTTGATGCGGTATTGGATTGAATTTAACTTCCCAAACCCTCATGTATACAGGAAGCCTATATACTGGATCAACGTACTGGAATGGATTGTCACCGCATTCAGACGTTACAGCGAGCATATGGGAACATGGAGAGTGTCTTATCTCATATTTCCCACAACTGTACGTGGGTTGATTCATCTGCACTATCTGTCTATTGCAACCTTGTCCACGGCGAAAAGATGTTTGCACCTCAAATACACGGCGGGGCCTATAAGACAATATTGATACAAACTAATCAAGTTCATGTTTTTAGATGTAATTAACTTAACAACATAATAATAACAATTTTTTCACATTACAAACTAACCTGTCATACGATATCAACTAGAAAGTATTTCCCCTTGTGATACCCTCCTTGATAGTTTTTTGCATCTCTCTAGGGTATTGGAACTCATTGCGTACATTTGTTTCAGCTTGGGCTCCCATCTCATCAAAATATTTGGCGAGCCGTCGAAATGTAAATTCAATCATAGCTAAGATAGGAAGTTCCTTGCACCTTTCAAGACGCTATTGAAGCACTCTGCATCATTACTGGTCAATACCCCCCAACGATATCCACCGTCATATGCAAGGGCCCAGTCCTCAGGATTCATCTTGTGGACCCAATTGATGGCTTCTTGGTTAATAGCCTGTATCTGATCTGAGTAAGTATTACACTTTCGTCGTTGATCAGCACTCCCTGCTTTCCATAGAAGTTGTTTGAGCTCCTTATTTTTGAAATGTGTGTTAAAGTTACTACAAACATGTCGAAGGCAGTGCCGATGATATCCAACAAATTGGAGCGAGGGATTCAGCCAATGCCGCCTCACAGCAACTAAAATACTCTTAGCTCGATCAGATATCAAAGTCACTCCCTATCGGTCCATGACAATATGTTCCTTGATATTTTAAAGGAAGACCGACCAAGACTCCAAACTCTCCCTGTCGACAACAACGAATGCAAGCAGTAATATTTTGCCATTGGCAGTGACAATCGTTGCTACAAGTAACACACTAGTGTATTTGTCGTATAAGAATGTACCATCTATAGTTATAACAGGCCTACAATATCTAAAGCCATCGATGACGGGTTTAAAAGACCAGAAAACAAAGTGGAAAACGGGCATAATGGTTGTATGCCCGGTATATCTATGCTTCCATGTCACGATGGTGCCAGGATTAGATGTCTGTAATGCATGCATGAATTTAGGCAACTGCCTATATGATTCATCCCAATCACCAAATACCATTTTAATTGCCTTTGCCCGTGCATGTGGCGCCTTCTTGTATGATATACTATAGTTCATGGTCTTTTTTATATCTTTAATGACATTCTTAATTGGCATATCAGGTTCATTTTACATACGACAATCAAATATGAGTTGGATTATCTGGGTGTGAACACTATAAACAAACAAATATGTATATATATGTAAACATTTATTTTTTATACTAACCGCAACTTGTCCCAAAATATGAGAAGCAATGTAACTGGAGCTAATATTAGTGTGGTCCCTGTTCATTCGTAGGTATAAACAATGGTGAGGACCCCTGTACTGCTTTATTTCAAAAAGACCATGTTTCCTACTAAGAAATGCACGCAACCACCAACTGCAGTCGTGCTTGCAAGCAGACACCCAAAGGTCTCGCTTGGAGGTTACGACCTTATATTCTCGATTATTTGTTGCATGGTACAATTTCACAAAGATGTAGAAGTTGCTTCTTATCAACAAAACCATTCCTCCGTCTAACTCTAGATTTTAGCGCTCAGATCCGATTACGGGAACGACATCACGTAGTAATGTCAAAATCACCACCCATGTGAATGTTGTCATAGAAAGGATTTCAACTCTAGGTGGAATGGGGGCATTTTCAGGGTCAACGGGAGCCTGGGGGTCATCTTCTTCATCATCATCATCATCTGATCCACCCAATAAATTTTCTTCATCACACATTTCATTGTCATCATCGTTTAGGGCGACATTAGGACCATACATGTCACTGTCAGCAAACTGCACATTGTTCACTGCTTCTGCCATATTACTAGCAACTTCAACCGAAGTGATATGATGGCTGCATGTGGGCACATCTTGTCTGTTATTGTCAAATTCATAATCATATCCACCACGTGAACTTGATTCTACACCATGGCCCTCAAATGACTGTTGTGTGTAGCCCATTGGATAACATTGATCTGATTCATACATAGGAGACTGAAACGATGTTGTGTCAATCCTATGCGTCAGCAATGTAATGAACGGACGAGAATCCATCTGTGTCATGTTCGGGATATTGTGTACAACCTCTTTATCAATGTAGACTTCCAAACAATTTGGTGCTTGAAAACTTGCACTGATACTTAATATGGTGTTCAACGCCTCATCGTCATTGATCGGTAATATCTTGTATTTGCTGTGTGTTTGCCACTGGCGATAAGGATATCTACATTTGAAGGTCAATTGGACAGTTTTCCCGTAACTTGCCACCTTTGACATAAACATCTCCTCCAAATTACTAAGCATGGTGCCAATTTGCACCGCATATATCCCTTTCGGCTCAGCATTATATGAGACGCCTTCATCGGGATCCCGAATTATGTTTCCCCCCCAGTAGAAAATAATTGGAGCAGTCTCCATATACTTGCTTTAATTAAGACAAAAAACATTAAAATAGCAACAATATACTTATATCTGCTTGTAATTGTAAAAGAATTATATGAAATTTAACTCATTCAATTACAATTACTTGTGACGCAAAAATTTTATTTAAGTAATCAATAATTGTAATCCAACAATCATTATTGATTTTTTAATTAAAATATGAGTTAAAATAATGATAATGCTTTCGATTTTTTAGCTTTTTAAGAAACAAATCTTACAACACATACAAAATTAACATATGAGTTAAAAATGATTATAAATTATAAAGTAACAACATTTTTAATCATTAAATAAATATAATTGATGTAAGTTGATTTAGGTAATTGATAAATTATAAATCTAAGTAATTTACATCAACTTATGAGTGTAAATTCTTAATCTTGTTACTTTGAGTGTAGGTCAACTTATGAGTGTAAGAAAATCCAACAATCTTATGAGGTAGGTAAACTTATGAGTATAGGTAAACCTAACTTTACATCAAAGTAACAACCTACATCAAAGTAACAATATTTCTAATTTACCTAAATTTCTAATCATTACAGAAATTATGAGTGTAGGTTGTGACTTTATATAAATTATAAAGTGTTGGTAAACTTGATTTATACATAAAGAAATTTGATTTATACATATTCGTGACCACTCTTGTAAGTAAAATATGTAAAAACGTGTTTTCAAAACACATTTTGAACAAAAATTCAAAACCAGCACTCACTCTTTTTTGTCACAGACACTCACACTCACTCTCTCTATCTCTCTTTCTGACACACACACCCACAACACTCACACTCACATCAAACATATATAATTTTTAATATATATAAATTTTATTTTATAAAATTCAGAACAATGAATTTTTTTTAATTTAATTTTTCTTTTGAAATAATTTATTTTTCCAATTAATTTTATTTTTTTTCCAATGAATTTTTTTTTTCAAAGGTGGGGGAATAACTGCCATAAACATAAACCTCAGGGGTGTCAGTGTAATTTACCTAAATAAAAAAATTACATTTTAAGAATTAAAGTAAAAAAATAATCATTTCATATAGTTGATTATTATTTGCTATTATCAATTATTATTATATATATTTAATATTGATCTGAATTTTACAAAATAAAAAATATATATATATATATATATATATTAAAAATTATATATGTTTGATGTGAGTGTGAGTGTTGTGGGTGTGTGTGTCAGAGAGAGGGATATAGAGAGTGTTTGTGAGTGTCTATGAGAAACAAGAATGAGTGCTGGTTTTGAATTTTTTGTTGAATTTTTACATTTTGCTTAGAAGTGGTTATTATCTACAAGTCAACAGTAGAACCGTGGTTTGCAACCACGTTTTCTGAAGATAGAAAGAATTACTTAACAAAAGTATGGTTATGTATAAATCAAATTTCCTTAATCAGATTTACTTTAAAAAAATAATTACTTAAAAATTTATGTATAAATAAAATTTTCTTAAAAGCGTGATTTGTAACCACGTTTTGTTAATTAAAAGCGTGGCTTGTACCATGCTTTTAAGATTTTACAAATTGTCCGCAGGAGAGCCACAAAAACGGTGAAAGCGTGGTTTGTATCCGCATTTTAGCTTAGTTTAGGAATTCTGTCCAAACTAAGTCTACTTTGGGAAATAAATTACTATTTTGCCTTAATTTGGGAAAAGCCCATAATTTGGGCAATGATTTAATCGTACGCATGTAAATGGTAACAATTTAAAAAACACTTATTTTCAGGATATTTTGATAAATCTTGATCTATTCAAACATTAGTATTTCGATAAACTAGACAGATATATCAATAATTTTGAATATGAAGACATTATGAAGATTCTTCTTTTATTTTTCTGTTCATATAATTTTATAATATAATTTGTATCAAGTATTGTATTTATTTAGTGCGATTGGATAAAATTGGACAAGTCATACAAAAATCTTAAATCATAGTGTAACTTTTTCTGTGAAATTATTATTTTTTTCATTGAGTTGAAATAACTCGACTGATTTTGTATGACTTATTCTTAATTTTTATTTCAAACATTGTTCACGTAATTTTTTAAAACTGGTGGTCCAATTAGTGAGATTTATGGACAATTAAAGAGAAGTTACTTTTATTTGCTTAATCTTCTGCCAATAGGGATCTTAATGACAAAGTTATTTGGTAGGTTATTTCTTATGAGATTATTCCCTAACTTAGGGAAATAACCTCATACGAAATAACGTAGGAAATAACTTAGGAAAATAACGTAAGAAATAACATAAATAAAAAATTAATGAGCTCTCATAATTTTAAGCAATATAAAAAACATAACAAAAAAATTATCGACCTGAATCAAGTCAAACTTGAGTTTCATTAATATTAATGAGCTGTCATTATGTGTTAAAAATTAGGTATGCTCCTTTCAGATCTCAAGTTGAACTCTCAGTATGTGTCATGTTTATAGGTATTAATTGAGATTTGTCGGATCTACGTAGAAGGAACGTTTGGTGTGGATTGTAAGATTAGTCGATAAATACGTAAAATGATTCAGACATCCGACTATCATAAAAAATTAAAACTTAATTGAATAAACATAATGCAGGGGCATAGAGAATAAGTCAATTGGATAATTCAAATGGGTAAAAATTATCGAGAATGACTCATTTTATAAATCAAATATTTTAATTTTTTCAAACATAATTCTTGAACAAATTTTTTTTTTTTTATTTTTTTTTATTATGTCAAATGTTTTGATAATAGCATTTTCCATGATGACTTGAAAGGCCTCTTTTGGCAAAGAGGTAAAAAGTAATTTTTTTACTTCTAATTTTTTGTGGATCAAATTTTTTGACCTTTAATGTTTATATCAATTTTTTTGTGGATCACTTTTAAAAAGTAATTTATTTATATCAAATTTTTTGACTTCTAATGTTTTGGTAATTTTTTGGGAAAGAGGTAAAGAAGGCATTTTCAGTATTTTTTTTACACGTTTTTCCAAAAAAAAAAATTATAAAATACAAAAAATTAGCTTTTAACTTATTTCCTAAAACAACCCAAAAAATTGTTTCTATTAGTTATAGTGGCCTAATGATGAAGCTGAAGAGATAAGCGAAAGAATAACAAGATTTAACCATATCGACAAGACTAAGAAGCAATCAGAAATTATATTTTCAATTCAAAAAATATAGACAGGATTCACAATTCAAAATTCAAAAACCTAATTTGTAAAAAAATAGATAGGATTCACAATTCACAATGCAATAAATACAGACAGAATTCACAATTCAAAACCCAAATTCCTGAAACCATAATCCTAATGTCTAATTTCACAATTGAAAATCCTATAAAATATATTTGTAATTCACAATCACAAGAACGTCGTCGACGACCATCTTGGGTTTCACTCAGACTATTCGCAGCGAAGGACACGGCTACTCTCACACAACTGAAAATTTTCTCCCCTTCCCCTTAATTTTCTCCTCATTTTCTTTTGGTTGAACTTGCTTTTCTTTTATGCCAAACATCCCCTTATACTTTCCATAATAGAGAAAGAAAAAATGATTTAATGATCAGTTGGATCTATGGACTCGGGATAATTAGTACTAGACTAACCATGACAACTTTAAACATAGTTTCTTGTAATTCAATTTTGTATGACACTGATATATTATATGATTCTATTTTTTTTTTAATATATCGTAAATATTGTTAGGCTGTGATTAATTTATTGGAATGAAAATAAAAGGGAATGGCATGATTATTCCTTAAATATGTTTTGATTAAAAAGAAAAATTTGTGGAAAGTGAAAGTGAAAGTGAAAGAAAAAATAATAATTTGGAAATTTTGAAAGAAAGGGATAGAAAATTTTGAAATTTTAATTATAGATAATTTTTATATAGACAAAATTAGATTTTCTTGTGTTTTGCCATGTTTTTTTCCAATAAATTATAAAGTTAGTTACGATAATAATATACAAGAAAATTATTATTATTATAGATAATTATTTATTGATTATGTAAAAATTATTTGTTCCTAAAAAAAATCATATAACATTATTAAAAAAATTTAACTTATCATAAATTTCTTAAACCCTAATTTCTGAAACCATAACCCTCATTTCTGATTTCACAATTTAAAATCCTAACCCTAATTGAAAAATGATTTCACATTCATCAATTCAAAACCCTAATTCAAAACCAAAACCCTCATTTCTGATTTCACATTCAATAGAAAACCATAACCCTCATTTTCTTATTTCAAACATAATATTTAAATTTTTCTAAACAGATTCAACATTCAACAGATTTCACATTCAACAGATGTCACATTGAACAGAAATCTGATTTCACATTCAATAGAAATCTGATTTCACATTCAATAGGAATCTGATTTCACAATTATAAACAGATTTAAGATAAATATAAACCATTCAACATTTACATTCGACAAATTTCTAAACAGATTTCACAAATATAAATCATAACCCTAACCCTAATTTAAGATTTAAGATTTCACATTCAACAGATTTCACAATTATAAACAGATTTAAGATAAATATAAACCATTCAACATTCACATTTAACTGATTTCTAAATAGATTTCACAAATATAAACCCTAACCCTAACCCTAATTTAAGATTTAAGATTTCATATTCAACAGCTTTCTAAACAGATTTCACAAATATAAATCCTAACCCTAATTTATTATTTCTGATTTCACAACATTTTCACATTCATGAACCCTATTATACCAACATTATACCCACATTCATGAACCCTAACCCTAATTTATTCACATTTTCACAAACACAAAAAAATGCATTAAACTAGATGACAGAAGCCATACCAACGACAGAGAGGTACCGACAGTACTGAGAAGCAGAGGGAGCTTGAGCACAGAGACAGAGAGAGACCAGTAAGAGCGAGAGAGAGACATCAGGGAGCGAGAGAGTGAAACTGTAACAAGCGTGAATGTAAAACACGGGGCTGGGGAGATTATATATAAGCTTTAAAAGCGTGGTTGTGAACCACGATTTCACTTAATGAAAAAAAATTTTGCCAAAAAACGTGGTTTAGAACAGCGATTTCAGAAGAAATTTTTTTTTGTAAAAGCGTGGTTCAGAACAGCGATTTCAGACGAAAAATTTTGTTGGATAAAAGCGTGGTTCAGAACAGCGATTTCAGAAGAAATTTTTTTTTTGATAAAAGCGTGGTTCAGAACAGCAATTTCAGAAGAACAAAAAAATAATTAAAAGCGCATTTTGTAACTGCGCTTTCTTAATCAAAATCACGTTTTGTAACCACGCTTTTAAAACTTTCCAATTTTCACGCGAGACAGGCACACACACGTTGAAAGCGTGGTTGTGAACCACGTTTTAGCCTATTTTGAGAATTCTTTCAAAACTAGACTTAGTTTGGGAATTGAATTAATATTTTGGCTTATTTAGGGAAATCCTCCAACTAATCCTTGCCAGCCCTACCTACCTAAATGTGACCATAATAGCTTGAGCCCTCAAGTCAACTTGAGCCCTCAAGTCAACTTGAGCCATAGGCTAAAAAAAAAACATTTACCGATAATGGTGTTTATATTTACCAAAAATAATAAAAAAATAGAGAAAAACCTTTTACTCAAATATATAAGATAAGGAAAATAAATTGAAAAGGAAAAATTAATGATAAAGTGAAGAAGCATTGACATTGATTCTGAAGTGATTAATCTGCAGAAGAGCATTGCATTAAGGATTGGTACATGAATGAGAACTTTGGAGCAGTGATTCTCTTCAATAATTTTAACTGGTAACAAGCCGTATGCATACTTGATGCGTTTATAATTTAAAAGAAAAATAACATTATAAGAATAATGATAAAAAAAATGTACCCATATAATGTATGTCCTTCAAGTAGAAAGAGCCTTCTTTATTGAACCCATTGTCATGGGTTTGAGTTTTGTCTCTCTCTTTATATAATTTTTCGGAAGTGATGGAGACCCCCTCTCCCCACCACTCCCACCACCCCCAAACACACATGAGGGTTGGTGATTGGAGGAGGAGGAGAAGAAAGAAAAAAAAAAAAAAAAAAAAATTGGCCAATCACAGGCCAAAGGGGGTCGTGGGGGTGCTCCCCTGATAATTTTTACAAGAAGTCCAAATATAAGGATATATAATAGAATAGATAATCTTGTAATGTTAGTTTAGATTCAAAACATAATCATTTGATGATCTAAGAGTGGTACTGTTGTAATCTAGTATTATTATATTTCAAAATATAAAAATATTTTAACATTTTTTAATCGTCGACAACTTCTCCATAATTTGTGATAATTTATAATTGGTGGTTTATTAACTTTTGCATTCAAACTTGTAATTGACTTATAACTGTCCGCAACCAATGACCGTTTGGTTAGTACAAGAAAAATGTTCGAAATTTTTACAAATAATTTTATAAGATTTTTGATTTGTTATATATTTATTTAAGACTCAACTTCTTTATTATATCATTATAATTAAATTTAAAAAATTAAATTATGAATCTCTAATATTTTTTATAACTATAAAATGAGAAGTATAGTGATTATTAGTTTACCGTACAACCATTCTTGAATGGATGCCACCGCCATCTACAAAAAGAAAATAAATTTGAAATTTTTTTTTATTTGATATTTTGATTTGGGCACAATCAAAGAGCAGTGCTAAATATTTTCATAATTGCGAGTGTACATTTATGGAGAAGTAACAGTTGAATTAGTGAAAGTTATACGTTTTTATAAATGAAGGGATCAAAATATTATGGTTCATAGACAAAAGATTAATCGGCATTCGCAAATAGTTAAGGCGGTTTTCATGTAGAAAAAGGCTATAAGTCTTAAATTTTCTATTAAATAAATGATCAAATGTCTCACATGGGTGTGGACACACCCATGTGAGACATTTAGTCATTTATTTGGTAAGAAATGTGGTATCTCTAGCATTACTCTTTGATGTAATTAACCTTTTATTGTTCGAAATATTTTTATTTTTGTTTCTTATTATTTTATAAAAATATTTTGTACATAATTTTACAACTGTTTAATCTTATAATAATTGTGTTTTGGATGCTTAAACTAGTATTGCAAGATTATTGATTATTTGATTATTGAAGCGAATCTCGACTAGTATGTAGCAAGCAAAGTTTATTGTAGTTTCTAAAACCACTCTGTACGTTCCCGTTGTCTAAAGAAATATTTTGAGAAAAATACGGTTCAGTGGCTACAAGACTTACACCTCACACACGAGTTGCACCTTACATACAAAGACGTGTCCCTGCCCCCATAGACTTGCACCATGCCCTTTACCTTTATCTTTATTTTTTTCTCTCATCTCTTTATTTCTCTTTCATTCTCACCATCTCTTCCACTTCCCAACGTCAACCACCACGGCCTCGCCCTCCACAATCGGCGACCATCCCTCTCTAATCCCTTATAGTCATCCTACCCTTCTTAGCCCCAATTACAGTCTCCTCACTGCTCCATTTTTTATTTCTAATAAAACCAGTCTGCCTACACAGGACTTGCACCCTACCTCTCACTTTTACTATCTCTAATCTCTTTCTTCCTTTTTTTTTTTTTTATCATTTTCATGGTCTCCGGTGACTAGGATTTGGGTCAATTAGAGTGTTGATTTTGGTGACAAGGGGCGAAGCGAGGATATTGAATAAAGGTGGAGAAGTAGCGGAAATGGGTGGGGTCGCGTTTGAAGTGGCATAAGAGGGTAGAAAAGGTACAGGGGAGATGGTTTAGATGTGGCGTAGGTGGGTGAAGGAGTATCAGGGAGAGTTTGGGAGGAACAGAAAAGTCTCGAAAGAGGATGGGAAACGGGTGAAGTAGAAGAAATAGAAGTGGATTGTGGGAGATCAGAGGAAGTGAAGGGGGTGGATTGCCTATAGTATTGGATTAGGTGGGATGGGGTGGGATGGCCGAACTACAAGTCTAATATGTGTTCAAGTGCAAGTTTAATCTGTATGGGGGTGCAAATCAAGTCTGTGTGGGTGCAAGTTGAGTCTACGTGGGTGCACGTCTAATCTATGTGAGATGCAAGTTGAATATGTCAACATTTTGTAAATTCTCCCACAGACTGAACTTGCACCCCCCACAAACTCGACGCACACCCCCATACAGATTGGACTTGCACTTCCGCCACCCCTAATCATCCTCACCTCACACCACGCAACCCTATAGGCAACCCACCATTTTCACCCTCCCCACATCCTTCATTATTTACTTCCATTTCTTCTACTTTCCTTATTTTCCACCATCATCTAAGACTTTTTCGTTCCTCTCAAACCCTCCCCGATACTTCTCCACACACCCTCGCCACGTCTAACCCATCACTCCTTTACCCTTTCTACCATCTTCTGCCACTTCATACGCCACCTTCATCTATTTTTACTACTTCTCCACCTTCATTCACCATTCTTCTTTGCCTCACCCCTCGTCACTAAGCCCGACACCCTAATTGACTCAAACCCTAGCCACCAGAGACTATGAGAATAAAAAAAAGACAGGAAGCCGAAAGATAGTAAAAGTAAGGGTCATGGTGCAAGTTTGTTTGTGTAGGGTGCAAGTCTTACATAGGCAGACTAGTTTTATCAAAAATAAAAATATGGAGCAATGAGGTGAGTGGAATTGGGGTTACAAAATGTGCATGATTGTGGAGGTTTGGGGAAGGGTGGCTGCCGACTGAGGACATAATATCGTTAAGCTAGAACTAATGGCCATGATAAGTCAGGTTCAAAGAATACAAACAGTCACAATAATATAGAACTGAGCAACTCTTTTCCCACCATGTAATACTAAAAACTCTTAAAACTTTGGATATATATATTTTGAGGAAAAACTTCATTCATAATAAAGCAAACAACAACTAGTCCAAGCTAACCCTCAGACAGACTTGCTTGGATTAGTAAATAAATCAACAACTGATACGCAACAATTTACATTATTCGAGTAAATTTATGAAATAATATTTTAAGCGTCGGAAGCATTTTCCTTTTCCCACCCAATTGAATAAGGAAAACAAATAGAAATGAAGTGTATGAATCATTTTAAGTTTCTGATTCTCACTCAGCCAAAAAAAACAAAACAAAACAAAACCCAACCCAACCCAAAAAAAACTGACCTAAATCCATCCATCCATCATCACTAAATCCATCCATCCATCCACCATCATATGAAACTTGATAATTTAACTCTCTCTCTCTCTCTCTCTCTCTCTCTCTCTCTCTCTCTCTCACACACACACACACACACACACAGCATGCTGATGAAGGCTTGTTGACTCAAAAATTGATCAGTTGCAATATTCCTCCCATTTTCTGTGATCTTACAAGATCTACGAACAGTTTGGCCTAATGTCACTAATTTTGCTGATAAAAAGTTCCTCAAGGCAATATACACAACTCTCTGCATACTTGATCTTCAACAAAACTGAGATCAACTCCGGGACAACAAGAGGCAGTAAGAAAAGAACTAAAAGAACAAAAGAAGCAACTTTAATTGTTAATACAGAAGACAACTTCGCAAACTTTATTTATTTATTTATTGTTAATACAGACAACTTAGCAAGCTGTGGATGCCTACTCTCTCCCCGTCCTGTGTTATGTTCCTTTCATCTCTTTGTGCCAGTAAGCCAAATATTGCGACCTAAAAAAAACAAACAAACAAGTACTTACAATAGTTCACTATATGTACACGACAGATCCAATGCTGACATGTTGAAGTTCTTCCCCCTACATATTAGTACAACAGATGCTGAAAGGCATGTCTGTGCAGTCCAATGTTCATGCTGCAAGGAGTTTCTGGATGTCCTTCTGTAATCAGATAAAAAAAAACCCAATAGCAAAATAAATAAATAAACACTTCTTTAAATGGTGTAAAGAAAAAGAATGAAACAAGGAGATTGGCGTTCAAAATCCTCCTCTTTTTCAACAACTTATCTAAAGAGTGATGCGTGGGTGCTTCAGAGTAGAGCTTTGAAATTGATAATCTAAACTTTTTGAATTTTCTTAGTCTTCAAAGTCTTAGTTCCCCCAACTTATGACTTTCAGTTGAATTGTTCAAGTATTTGATTTTCTTTCTTGCTAGATGATGTAATTCATTTTATTGTATAATGAAGGTTCAAGTACTTAGATCCTTAAACAATTAACTTAGTGATGTGATTTGATCCCTTAAGGTATTCACTAAAGTTTCAACCAAGTACAATTCCACTTGTACAATTCTCAAGTTGTTCAACTTCAAATATTAATAATGCATTTATCTCATACTTCAAGAATTACTTTGATCACTAATCATGCATTCATCTCATACATTCAATATTCTCCTTTCACACTCCTTGTAAAAGGAATCATATGCACAACGGAGATTAATTTTTTTTTATTTCAATTCTCAATACCCATGATTTTATTTTATTTTTTTTGATAAATAAAGCAAACTTAATTAAAAAAGCATCAAGGTGATGCAAAGAATATAAGAAAATAGCAGCCCAAAAGCTAACTAATCAACTCCTCCAAAAAATATATAAATGTTAAAACATCAAGATCTACGGCACCACTAACCCAACTATACTGCACCATAAGAAGCCAACTTTCCAGCCAAAGAACAGAATGACTTAAATTCTAAAAAATATGTTGATTGCGCTCCAGCCAAACCAACCATAACAAACAATAGGCAGTAAGTAACCAAACTTTCTGACGCCTCTTACCTATCCTCACCCCACCCCAGCTGAACAACACGCCCCGCACAGACCCCGACTGCACCCAAACCCCCAAAAGGAGCAACAATCGAACACCAAGTCCGATACACCACCGGGCATGTAGACATCCCATTTTTGACCGCCCTTAAGACTTGGGCGCCGCTGATTGCTTACTTAGTGATGCAGGCTATGCTATGCAAAGGTTCGATCTCTTCGGCAAGGAGAACTCCAAATCCAAACCTCACACCCCATTTCTTGATCAAAAGATTTTAGATCTTAAAACCCTCTCTTTCAAAATATTCTGAAAAAGGTTTTTGCGATGCTCCGAGGCTTACATTTCGTTAAATGTTGCGTTTTTTGATAAACCGAGCCAGGACAAAGTGGAAATAAATGAAAGAGAGGTGAAATCTCTGAAAAATCTTTCAAAACACCTTACTTAGGGGTTTGGAGTTGAAGAAAAGAAGAGGAGAGGGAAGAAACCCAGTTGGGGAAGGAGTTGGGCATGAATCGTTAAGAGAGAGTCGAGCAGCCCTCGCTGAATCAGGCCTATTCGTTTGCACACTTGGATTTCAGCTATGAGGCCACCACCGTTGGAAAGAAGACTTCCGGGGCTTCATTTTGCACTCAAGAATCTCCTGAAGCCGTGCCCGGATAGGGGAGATATGGTTGGTTGAAGTTAGGCATCAATCCGATTGAGCCGGAAATGAGCAGTCTTCACTAAAAGAGGAATATCTCTTAGCACACTTGGAATTTTGAGGTAAGGCTGCCACCATTGAAAAACTTACTTCCGAGGCTTCATTTTAGACACAAGAATGACCTGAAAAGGAATTCATATGAAGGAGTTATGCCCGTTTGCAGTTGAACCTGCAGAGCAGAATGTCCTATCGGCCACAAATGTGCACAATCGGCCGTGGAGATGGCCGGTCGGCCATCACAAGTAGCAGGTCGGCACCAAAGATGGCCGGTCGGCCAAGAGTGACACAAATTCATTTTTTTGAAGATATTTCTCCTCCAGCTGTTTCCAGCTTGTGCCAGCTGTCCTAACTCATATATTTTCGACCAAGCTCTTGCTTTTTGCTATATATGAAGCCATATCTCATATATTCATAAGGTTAGAACATTTTGAGCAATTGTGGGAGCTTCTCACACTAAAATCTCTCTCTCTCTCTCTCTCTCTCTCTCTCTCTACAAATTTTAGAGTTAAATTTCAGCTTTTCTCTAGTTTGCTCTCCTTCTTGCCCTTGTGTGCATGCAAGAGATACTTGGAGATATACCTCTCCTTTGCCTAGGCATCCTTGATCAAACTTGATCACCATTGGGCTGAGGTCCCTTGGAACCTATTTTTGGGCTGTTGGAAGGTTGTTTGGCTCAGAAAGAGGCTGATTTGCTGCTGTGCTTCAAAGGTAACCCCTTATCCCTTTTAAGCTCTTTGTGCACTATTGTTTTGCCATAGTTTTCAACTACTTTGGGACTGTTTTGGGGGTGGTGTTGAACTACAAAAACCTCTATTTTTCCTCTGTTTTTCAGTCCTAAAAGTGTTGGTTTGTGCTTTGTTTGGCTAGGGGGTGTTTCCTCCCTTTTGCTCCTTGGCTTGTAAGGCCTTTTGAGCTATCTTTTAAGCTTTTCAAACAACTTTTTTTTGGCCTTAAAACCACTGAATTCCAGACGAATTTCAGTGGTAGAAAACTTGTTTTGAGGCTCAAAATAGGAGGGGGTGGTCCCCTCTCCTCTTGTCTTGTTAGCATGTGTTGTTGGCCTATAAAATGAGCATGTATTTCTCCCTTCTTGAGGCTTAGTTTGAGCATGTTTTTGTGACTTTTTTAACATGTTATAACTCTGTTTTTAGTTGGTTTGATCACTTGTTGCATGCTCCTTACACTTGTAGTGTAAATCTTCTTTGCTAACCTTGCATACCTAATGAGTTAGCTTGTTATTCTAGCATGTGTTGGCTTAGTCTCAGCCTATTTTTGGCTTGGTTTTTGCACTTGTAGTGCAATCATGCTCACTAGCCTAGTGTACTTGGTGTTTTAACCTTCCATTCTAGCATGTGTTAGCTATACTCCATGCATGTTTTTGGCATTGTTTTGACATGCTTTAGGACTGTTTTGGGTGTTCTTGGCCTTTTGGGGCTTGCTTTGTATAACTATAGTGTAAATGACTTCACTAGTCTTAAGTTTTGATGCCCCTACCATGCTATACTTGTGATGTTTGCATGCCTTGACATCATTTGGCATAGTATTTCAGAGCTTATGGGTATGTTTGGTTTGTGTTTGAGAGATGTGTTTTAGAGATAAAAAGTACGAAAAGTTGTTTGGTTTGGTTTTTTTTAAAAAGATGTTTTGAAAAATTATTTTGAGAGAGAGTTTTGAAAAAAGTGATTGATTTGATGTGTGTGAGAGAGAGATTTGTTTGGAAAACTTGTTTGGTTTACAAGTTTTGAGAAATTTTTTTGGGAAAATTTGTTTGGTTTGATTACTTTTGAAAACTTATTTGTAGAGAAAATTTTCCAAAAATTTTTCAGAAATACAAACCAAACGAACCCTATATCTTTGACATATTCTCATGTTTATCAATCACTCTTTAATTGTGTTTAAGAGTTGTGCCTTTATGCCTTGTTTATGAGCCATCATATGAGCATGCATTTCTAGCTTCTTGTGCCCAAGTTTCAGGATGTTTTGGCCTCTGTTTTGGCATGGTTTAGGTCTGTACTTAGTTGGTTTAGTCATTTAGGCTTGGTATTGCATGCCTCTTGTGAAATGCTCTTTACTAGCTTTGATGTTTTTGGCCTTCAACATGTTATGCTTGCATTGTTTGCATGCTTTAAGGTCTTTAACATCCTTTTTCAATGCTGAAATGTATGCCATTGCATGCCATCTTTCATTTGTTATATCGCTTTGAAAGAGGTCTTAACCCCTTTGTTGGTTTGAGTGTGAAATCGAGGTGTTCATGCCTAATGGTTTTAGCCTTCTTTTGAAGGTTTCTACTAACCAACGGCATGATGCTTCTTTCATGCTCAAGAAGCTTATGGCTTGGTCCGTCTTTCCAATTAGAGGACTTCTCACTTTTGGACTTAACCAATTAAAGGATAGACTGGTAATCTAAAATGAGTAAACAAAATTGAACCAAGTAAAACATGCCAAGATAACATGTTTGAGTTGCATTGCATGTGTTTGGATTGGACGTTAATCCAAACACAAGAAATGAGAGACGTTTCATACTTGAAGTGATGAAACATGCCTCATTTCTTAGTCGCCGACACCCTTGATTATGCATGATAGGGTGGAGGCTCATCGAGTCTATTTGTGCATTCATCAACTTGTACAAACTTGGCTTCTCAGCCATCGTGCATTGCGATGCTCGGTTGGTGGCCCGAGAGTCGAGTACCACACTCTTTTGAGCTTAAGGCATGATAAGGAGTGTGGTGGTACACACATTCCCTTGCAAATACACTGCCATGCCCCTATTTGTACTCTGTTGCAGCAAAAAGAGAAATTGCAGGAAGCAGTGGCCGACCGGCCATCAAAGCTGCCGACCGACCACCAAGGCTGCCGATCGGCTATCAGAAGTGGCCGACGGCCATCAACTTTGGCCGATGGCCACCATCTTTGGCCGATCATTCCTCAGCATGTTCCTGAGATGGGTCAAAAGCAATCTGAGAGTTGGCACAATTTTCAGAAATCCAAAAGAGTGCAAATAGAGGCAATTGTTGGCATGGCAATGGATTTCCGAGCGAGGCAATCGAGCATGCATATCTCCCCCCCTCGAGGCCGTTTTAACTGCTTTGTTTAGCTAGTTAATTTGTTGATTTTGTAATTAATTAGTTAATGTATTTAGCTAATTTATTTCATCTTTGTAATATTCTAATTAGCTTAGTATAACTAGTTTCAATTCGGTTTGTAATTAATTAGCTTAGCGTAGCTAGTTAGTTGATTTATTCGGACCCTCCGTCGAGAGGGCAAATGTTGTAATAAGTGTGCGTGTGAATGTCTTCCAACCCCACATCTTTCTCCCTTTTACTAATCAGCTTTTGATGGTTAGTTTTAGGATATGTTTCAATTAGCATACTTATGCTTTGCGTGCATGCATCATTCATTCGTATTGCATGCACCGGACTCGGCACATCATTCAAACTGCATTGTATTTCAATACCTATTTGAATATATGTATAAGTTGTTGCATTCATATGCCATCTTAGAATAGCCGAGCCTCATTAGTTGCACTTTGCATGTGTTGCATTAGGCATCTTGTATAGTTAGGATCGTGCATTGATTTCTAACTAGTTTTTTGTTTTGACTCGGAGTACACTGTAAGTGTTTATGCTTTAGCATCCTTGCATGTGTGTAAGTGACTGCCATGATAGCTTACTTGCCATGAGGCTATTTGCTTAAGTGTTTAACTGCATGAATGCTTGTGGATGAAAGCTTCATTACTTGAATTGGAACAATCCATCGAAATGTGAGTTTTAAGCCCACTTTGCGGAGTGGCAAATCATCATATTTTAAGCCCACTTGAGGGTGGCAAATCCGCGTCTTAGCCTACTTGCGAGTAGCATCTTCAAACCATTTTCAAACAAACAAACATGAGATGTTTTGTTCCAACTTGAGCGATTTGAGTCTATACTTGTGTGCTGTGCGCATCACATAGTAAATTAGCTAATAATCGGAATAAGAACACATGTGTTTTCAAAAACAACATATCATGTTAGTAGAGGCCGATCTTTGATCGGGCGAGCGGCGGTGTTCATTTCATGACCTTCCCCCTCGTACCCAAGTTCCCGAGCCGAGGCAACTTTGGTGATGACGGACACGTGGCCTTAGGCACGAGTCAGGGTTTCCTAAATTTTTCAAAATAAAATGTTTAGGTGGCGACTCTGAAATCTGGCAAAGCAGTCCATGTTTGGCGCTTTTTGATTAAAATCGATTTTCCAAAACAATTTTTCGGATTTGGACTCTTTGGTGATTTATCAGTCTTACATTGCACTTTGTGAGATTAGATTCAAAACCGTGACAGGAGTCCGAACTGTAGTAGCTAGAACCCAATTCACACCCTCACGCGCGGAGCGAGTTTTGAGCAGTCTACAGGGCAATGAACCAACAAATGATCTATTGTTTCCGTATCCCTACAATACATACAACACCAATTTACAAGCACATGGCGCTGCCAAATTAAATTATCAATAGTAAGGATACGTCCTAAAGCAGTCGTCCAAACAAAGAACGCCACCTTGGATGGAGATCCCGTAACCCAAATAGTCTTCCAAGGAAGAACGACTGTGTCACCCCCCACAACCACTCCATAAAATGATGACACTGTAAATACACCCTTAGACTTCCGAGCCTCTCATACCAAAGAATCCATTCCCTTCCCCCCATACCGCAGTCCATACAAGAAGCTCAACAGGTCCACTAGTTGGTCCAACTCCCAGTCCTACACCTCACAATGAAGATGAACGTTCCACACAACTGAATTTCCTTGCCTCACCCTAACCGAAGCAACCACTCCTCCCCAACCGCTGCAATAGCATAACTCAAAGGAAACATACCTGCCAAGGGCATCTCACCACACCACCAATCTTGCCAAAACCGAACCCGATCCCCCACCCCCACTTTAAACCAAACCCTACCCCAACCAAATCCCCTTCCATAAACCACGACCATGAGGTTGGACCACCTTCTTTGAACACCAACCCCCTCGCTCCTCCCCATGTTTAGCAACCACCACCCTCCTCCATAACCGCTCCCTTTCCTCTGCGAAACGCCATAACCACTTCCCTAATAGAGCCCAATTGAACACCCCTAATCTCTTCACCTCCAAACCTCTCTGCTCCTTAGGAGTACACACCCTCTCCTAATCCACCAAATGGTGATGGAAAACCTCCCCACCCCCATCCCACAAAATATCCTGTTAAAGCTTCCCCAGTCGCTTTGCCACTGTCACAAGCATGACATGCAAAGACATAAAATACGTAGGGATAGTAGACAGAACACTCTTGATCAAAGTAATCTGCCCCCCTTTGGACAGATACTGCCGCTTCCATCCCGCCAGCCAAAATTGCACTCCATCCACCACCATATCCCACACTCTAGTCTCCTTAAAGATAGCCCCCAAAGGAAGACCCAAATAAGTCATTGGTAGCGTAGCCACCTTACAACCCAAAACAGCTACCAATATCGATAGACGTGCCACCTCTCCCATTGGGATCAATTCCGATTTAGCCAAAGTTTACTCGGAGACCGAACACCGCCTCAAAGTATAACAACACACACCGCAAATGACCAATCTGAGTAGCATCCGCATCACAAAAAATCAGTGCATCATCAGCATAAAAGAGATGAGAAACTGCCAGAGAAACAAGCCCCACCCCCACCTCGAAACTCGACAACAAACCACTATGAACTATCCTAAACAACAACCGACTCAACGCCTCCATAACCAAAATGAACAATAAAGGGAACATAGGATCGCCCTGCCGTAAACCTCTCCAAGTGGGAAAAAAAACCCGCTAGCATCCCATTAACCAACACAGACATTCTAACAGTCGAAATGCAAAAATGAACCCAATTCCTCCATCACTTCCCACTAAGAAGCATGGATACGGACACGTGACACGACATGGACACGACGACACGCTAATTTTCAAAAAATGCAGGACACGACACGTGGGGCACAAGCATGAAATATATAATGTTATATATTTATTATATATTATAAATACGAATATATCATTCAAAGATAATAAAAAATACAATATGACACTAATTCCTATAAATTTATACGGTTTTTATTTTATTATTATATCTTAAGTTATTTTGTTCAAACTTATAATTAGTTTCACCCATGTCTAATCGTATGTTTAAGCGATAGACATATATGTCCTCCAAGTAGCCAAAGAGTGTCCAAGTTTTTAAAAAAAATTACAAAATAGGACATGTTTTGAAGAGTGTCAGACACATGTCGAGAAAGTGTCCAAAGAGTGTCGGTGTCCGACACGGACACGACATGGATACGTCACTTTCTTAGAAGTGTCCGTGCTTCTTAGGCTCCCCAAAACCCATCCTCTCCAACACATAATAAAAACATCCAATTTATGTTGTCATATGCCTTCTCAATATCCAACTTGTAGTTTATCCCCTCCTTACCCTGCTGTAACCACGAATCCACACACTCATTAGCCACAAGAACAGCATCCAAAATCTGACGACCACCCACAAATGCATTCTGAGACTCTGATACCACCCCCGCCAGCACACCCCGAAGCCCATTGGCCAAAACTTTAGCCAATAATTTATAGACACTACCTAGAAAACTAATAGGCCGAAAGTCGCGGATATCCTCTGTCCCACTCTTCTTAGAAATCAAAGCTATGAAAGTTGATTTCAAGCTCTTCTCAAACTGCCCTGTCTGATAAAACTGCTTGAAGACTGCCAACACCTCCTCCTTCACCACCCCTTAACAATGTTGAAAAAATCCAATAGAAAAACCATCTGGCCCTAGCGCCTTATCCCCCGCCATACTCCTCAATGCACCCAAGACCTCCTCCTCAAAAAAGGGTCTCTCCAGCGACAATACCTCCGTCTCAGAGATAGAATAAAAAATACCACCATCCAACCCTGGCCACCGCACATCTCCCTCATCATGAAAAAAATACTGATAGAAGCCCACTATACCATCCCTAATCTCCTCTTCAATCGAAAGCATCACCCCATGCACCCCTATCCTCCCAACCTGATTCACTCGCCTATGAGCATTTGCCATACGATGAAAGAATTTTGTGTTACGATTCCCATTTTTCAACCACAAGCATCTAGACTTCTGACGAAAGCTTATCTCCTCCATCCGAGCGATCTTAGCATATTCTGTACGAGCCGCATCCCTACAAGCCACATCCTCCTCACATAGACCCCCCACAACTTCCTACTCACCCAACCCCTACATCACTAAAACAATGCTTGCCTTCTAGACCTTCAGATGACCAAAAACCTCTACATTCCATTTCTTCATATCAAATTTAAGAAGCTTCAATTTTTGAGCTAATCTACAACTTGGCGTCCCTACCACACAGTAACTTCCCCACCATTCACCCACTTTCTCAACAAAACCCTCCACTTGAAGCCACATGTTCTCAAACCGAAAAGGCGAAAGACCACACCGAATTCCCCTGCTATCTAACAACACTGGCCAATGATCCGAGATTGGACACGGCAACCTCAACTGAATCATATGACAAAAGTGCTCCTCCCATTTCCCAAAAACAAGGAATCTATCAATTCGAGAACTTGCCCGGCCACCAGACCAGGTATAGCCTCCCCCCTGTAGAGGCAAATCAACTAACACCAACTCATCAATGAAAGAGGCAAAATCCGGCATAGACCTCACCATCTGACCCCCCCGCCCGATTTTTCCCCCGGACTCCTCACAACATTGAAGTCACCTCCAACACACCAAGGCAGCCCCCATCAAAATACAACATCCTGTAACTCCCCCCAAAAGGCCCTCATTTCCGATCCCCGAACTGGACCATAGACCCTTGTGAACACCCATCAAAAATCATCCTCAATGCACCGAAACAAACACGACACAGAGAAACCCCCTATCTCTTCCCCCTCATTCACCACCACCCTACTGTCCCAACAAATAAGAACACCACCAGCAACCTATAAAGTTGGTTGGAAGACCCACTCCACGTGCCTCCCACTCCACAACTCCCAAACAACCTCTATCTCAACAACCTCCATTTTAGTCTCCTAAAGACACACCACGTCCACCTTAGCATTCTTTAATAAGGGCTTGATCACCGTCCTTTTACCTTTGTCATTTAAATATTGCATATTCCAAGACAATTTTCAAACGCATGGCAACAGAAGTGGACCACCATGCTCTTTCCTTAGTCATCGCTCTCCCCCCTTCATATTATGGTCGTAATTCACTGAACAGTCTAGTCTTCGAAGCTCCCGAACCCTTTTTTGGCCCGCAGCCTTCACTGCTTGTCCATCTGTACCACCCCTTCTCCATGATGTTTCAATTAAGGAAAATAACTTCAAAGCCTCCACCTCATGCCTTGCAAAAGAAATTCCCAGAAATTTACTAACCTCGATGTCTGAGACAACACCCGTCAAACCTCATCTGAAAACGGTGGTTGATCCGCATGAAACTCTCCTTCTATGTCAATGTCACACTCTGGGTCTTGGTGTGGTGTGGCAGACCATGATCCCCATCGTCTATTGCCAAGGGTAAGACCACAATGGCCATATCATCACCCGAATGCACCTATCTCTCCTCATTCGCCGCCATAAACTCCCTATCTCCCACTAACTGATCCATCACTGCCCCAAATTGCTCCTCCCACATCTGTCCGTCTGTTGAGAATTGTGTTGATTCAACCTCCGACACCGGCTGACCCAGAGCTGGGCTCCCTGTTGGCAAGCTGGGCTCCTCCGACGATGTTCGCGGCACCATCCCACTAGACGACCGAACCCCAACACTGTTGGTTTGCCGCTACGAACCAACACCATGACAGAAAGATCCGAATACCCAGTCTATAAACGGATTAGAACCTACCCATGTTTCCAGCTGTGGACTGGGTACTCCTAATCCTTTGACGCCAAGGCCTGAAATACTTGGACCCATATTACCCCCCCTCGCTGCCAAACCCCTTCTCCATAAACTTGATCTGGCCTATTCCCCTACTGCGATCCATCCTGTTTTGATTTGGGCCCATATATGTCTCACCCAAGGCCCAGTCTCCTTGCCTAAAAGGCTTCGGCCTACCCTGATACCTAAACCCTAATTTATCTCCCCTAAATCTGCAATCAAACCCACCATATCCTCCATTCCCAAAATTTCGCCTATCATCACGCCTTCACGGCCGACTTTCCTTTCCCAGCCAAAATCTATCTTGATTCTCCACCACCGACAAGACCGCGTCGACCGTTGGCCCAACTTCTAGCCACAAAGGTATCTCATACTGCCAAGCCTCTCATCGAAGCGATATCTTGGTCAGAATGATGCCACGACCCTGAACTTGCAATCGGACTACTCCAAGATTCACCGAGAGCTCATCGACCTGAACAAAACCACCACACCATTTGCCGATAGCCCTATACGTTTCCAACCCTCAAAGATGAATAGGTAGACCCAACACCTTCACCCACACAACTGCCTCCACCATAGGCGACTTCCCCTCGTCACACAGGATTGATGGTGACCACCACCGTAGACTAGGGTCACACCCATTGACAACCCACCGACGTTGTAAAATATTCTTAGCTTCCTCTCGTGAAGGGAACACGAAGAGAAAGTCTTGACCCCCAACTGACCGAATCTCCACCTTCCTTGATGATCCCCACAATCGACCGACCCACTCCATCATTGTAGAAAACCCAACACCCTTATCCCCCACCAAAGCCCTATTTAGCAAGCCAAACCACCTCTCCTCTACCACAGCCTGGATCGGTTTACCCATGTCGTCTACACTAGACAGAGCCGTCCTCATCACCACTGGTGCCCTCATCGTAGCACCAACCTTCACAACCTAGCTTTCTCCTCTGGTGAAGCCCTCAATAACCAACACCACACCCTCCCAGCCATCCCTAATAGGGACGGCAATTTAAACCCGGACCGACGGGGACCTGACTCCCCGACCCCGATTTGAGCGATTTTTTCTCGAAAAATACCCTCGACGAGACGGGAATGGTATTGAAAAATCAATCCCTGATCAATTTCGGGTCAGGGACGGGGATAAGTGTCCAAGTCCCGTACCCGGCCCGGCCTCGTCCCCTGCCCGGGTTTATCCCCAAAATAAAATTACTATTTTACCCCTCTATATATATATAAACCAAACCTCTTACACTCTTACACACACACATGCCTCTCAATCTTCTCTCTCACGGTCTCTCTCTCTCTCTCTCTCTGAAACCCTCCCACCACCGCCGACTCCTTCCCTTCGCTGTCCTCTCCCTCCTCCCATCACCGTCGATCTGCAACGATCATCATCACCGACTCGAGATCTGCAACGATCTAAACTGAGATCTGAGCTTTGTTCAACGAGCTATAGATCTGGATCTTGCGATGGAGGACAGCAAAGCAAGGACGGAGGAACAGCGACAAAAGAGAGTGTCGGAGGAGCATCGACCAAGTTGGGGTTTGGAGATGAGAAGAGAGAGAGAGAAAGAGAGAGAGATTGTTTGGTTTCTACTGTGTGATATATATATATGCAAAATGTATTTTGGTCATGTATTTTGGTCACCTACTCTCCTTTGATGAAGTATTTTTTTATTTTATTTTATTTTTTTTTTGCAGATCTTTGTTTCAACCCTCTGGTCTTCAACATCCTCGTCCACGACCACCTCTGCATTTCAGATCTTCAATTTCAAATTTTTTTTTTTTTTTTTTTTTTTTTTTTTAAGTTGATGATTGTTGTTGATGATGATGAACATACTGATTTTTTTTTTTTTTTTTTTTGTTCGTGTTGTGTTGAACAAAATTTAAGAAAAAAAAAAAGAGGCCGGGGATATTTCGGGGTCGGAGAAATCCGATCCCCAGGGGTAGGGCCGGGGATTTTTTCACCTTCAGGGATCAGGGACGGGGAGTGCAATCCCTGGCCCGCCCCGGCCCATTGCCATTCCTGATCCCCAAACTCTAACACATGGATAAAAATCTCATGCCGTTTACCTTCAATCGTGACTACAATCTAAAACGACATCCCACCATCCTCATCACGGACCCAAATAGCCACACTCCAATGTCTGCCGTCCAAACGACCCAAGAAAGATTGAGTCTGTAGATTGCCTGAAGCCAACCGCAATTTGTTGACAACCCAACTCACCTCGAAGCTGACCAAAATCACTTCCCGCCGTAGGCTGGAGCCACGCTCCACAATACCCAACCGTTGGTGCCCTCTCTGATCCACCGCTTCCTCCTAGAACTCGAAGGAGCGACCACCAAGGAAAAGGATCCAGTGTCATGGGCCAGTCTCCTTTCTCACCGAAAACATCCCAAGTGAGTCTAACGCATCTTGTTGGAAATCGTCAACTCCGTATTTTTAGGATTGTTTTTTATTAGCAATTTCCACCTCACTCTACACTTTTGAATGCACTCATTGAAAGGGACCACCAGTAAGCAAATGTTAAAAAATATCTACAACTCAATACCCATGGTCATGTTTGTGATATAAACAAAATTCAAATTCAACCGTTCATACAAATAATTAGAATAAATACCTTATATGCAAAATCCAATTAGTGATGTTTCTTTTGAGTTCACTTGAATCCAAAACAGTTCCAAATGTCAGGTCTCTAAGAATATCCATTCGAGGCAAATTTTGAACATGAAGGTACTTTCATACTTCACAAGTTTTCTAGTGAATGTAGGGAAAAGAGAGTTTTAATTAGAGTGATAGCTCTTATGAGAACTCACTCATGCATAGAACTAGGTAATCTTGTTCAATAAGGACTAATCTATCTTATCCTACAAGAAAAAGACTTTATCACAATTATTCCCTTAATTGCTTCAAGACTCTAAATTGACTATAAATTAGCTCTTAATTCCTTCACACTACACAATGCACCTATTGTGTTTGAACTTTTAGGTTTACACTTATCTAGGTAGTAGAGTTATGTAAAACTCCTTCAAATTAAACCATGTAATTATTCCAATGGGCTCTACAACATATAATGAATATATGGAGTGAACACTCTAGTCGATAGTTAAAATATGACTGAATCATTCCATCATGCATATTACAATGTCCCTATTAAGCTAATAGGATATGAAAAACTGTCAAACCCCCAACTCTTATGTGTTCTATCTAATTGAAATAACTCATGTTAGTGAAACTCCTTTCGAATTATCACCTTACCCTGGCCAAGGTCTTTCCCGATTCATATCCTGGAAGATCACATAGATTATTCTCTCCCTTTACTTGAGAGTGAGAGGATGGCTCTCTATCAAGTTTGGAGGTGGAGTTGTGTATGGAGGAGACCTTTTATAAGAGAGTTGGACCATGGGGGCTAGCTCACCTTTGAGGGCCATGCCAAGAGTTGTAGTGGGTAGGTTTGATACATCTTACGAGGAGTAACATGACTTGGTGAAACTTTGGCCTTCGGATAGAGGCCTCTCTTTCTTGTCTAGAATTGATCAAAATAAAGCCACCCGAGGGGGGTAAGCTAAGAACCTTTACGATCCCTTAGCTCTAACAGCCAATCCACAAGCCCGCAGTAATCCCGCATGAGATTCAAGGGTCACTCAAGTGACCCATGACTAAAGCACTGACCCCGAGCTCCCCAGGCCCAGCTCCAGACCTAGGCTGCATGAAGCATCGGGGTGCTATTCCAATCATGGTTCATAATAGAAAGGTGAGGCACCAAGGTAGGCAAAGTGTGTGAGCCATTGAGGCAAGGTGTGAGCAGTGCCTAGGCAAGGCACCTAGGTGGAGAAGAAACATGGAGGCCACCTAAAAAGTGAAGTACTGAAGCAAAATTCAAGCCCTGAGGTTGTGGGGTCAATCTGCTAGGTGATGATGAGGCTAGCCTAAGGACTGCCTAAAACCAGCTAACCATCAGCACCTGAATAGGAAAATGGTTGCTGGCATCAAATAGTGACAGTTCAATGGAAAATGATTGCTAGCATTGGAGGAAATTGTGGGGTCATTAGTGATTTCACATCTGTCAGTCCAGTGCAAAGTTATCAGGTTGAGGTTTGAAAGATTCCATAGATTCTCAGGAAGAAGACAGATTCCAGTTTGGTAAATTGATTATCAGTTATTGACAGTAAAATATTTTACCATTAAAACATTTTCCTGATTTCATATCCAACCAAATGGCAGAAAAAGTGGAAGAAGTTTTCAATGAAATATTTCACATCAAAGTTTTCAATGAAATAATATGTCAAATAAATATAAATATATATATCAACTCTACTCAATTTTTCATCCCATCTATTATATATATACAATTGGAAAATGTTGTTATGCCTTTTTCTCATAATTTTGAATTTATAAAATAAAAAAACACACATTCCAATGCTATTGGCTCTTCAATTAATGTGATAACATTTTCAAATTGTCTTAAATCATGGTCTTCAGTCTTCACTATATTTATAAAGAAAGGACAGGCAAATCTTAATAATTAGTATCCAAAATAGTTATTAAAAAAACACACACAAATAATATTATCTTAGATTATTTTGAAAAGTGGAATAAGAACCTCCCAAGTACAACCCTTCTCATAAGCTTCTACTTTAACTTCACTTCCTACATTTTTTGAACTTTTATCACAAATGAATTACCATGATATTATTTTAAAGATTTAAGTTTCCTCAAAAATCGTAAGTACAGTTATTGAAGCTGCACTATGACCTCCAACCACATGCCAAACATGTCCATACATCCAAGCGGTATCTCATAGAGTTCACAAATCCTAACAATGGATAAAGACACATACCTCTATTTGTAAAGGAGATGTCGTTGGCTGGTATCTTTCAACAACCTTACCATTTTTGTCCACTAGAAACTTCTCAAAGTTCCACTTGACCAGATCACCTAAAAATCCTCCAGCGGTTGACTTCAGAAACTGGTAAACTGGAGCCGTATTTGGTCCATTTACATCAACCTGATGTGCATAATTTTGTAGTTCTTGAGCTATTCTCCAAATGCAATAGTGTTAAATCAAGAGAAACACAGCCTTACAAACCTTATCAAAAATCGGAAATTCTGCTTTAAACCTCGTACAAGCAAACTGCTTAATCTCTGGGTTAGATCCAGGCTCCTGCCCCCCAAACTGATTGCAAGGGAAAGCTAGAATTTCAAATCCTGCAACAAGATTACAAAAGGTAATGAGTTTTGTCTAAGTCAAGATACTTTCTATTTTACCTGATTCTCCGGTATCATTAAACCATAGCAGCAGTAATTGAAGTTTCTCTGGTATGATTTTATTCATCCCCCATGTTCTGTGGACCCAATAACGTTCTCATATCATCATATTTACCTTTAGGGAAATGCTACTGTGTGCACCCCTAAAAGGATGCATATGGTATGCACTTCATAACACCACCACACAATTTTGTAACATAAACCATAAAATGACATAACTTTTTCTTAGGGCAAAAAGTTTAACTTTTTGCTCACCACAAAAGGATAACTTTCACTTTAGGACGTACAACATAAATTCACCATTCATAACTTACCACAAATTGGTATAACACACCACAAATATTCGTAACTTCCACCCCAAAAATTGTAACTTTCTTACAATGACTCCTTTTTAGGGGTTCACATCATAGATTTCCCCTTACCCTAATCCTATCAATAGCATGCTATAACATAAGTTATCTCACACATCATGGTCATTCTGTTTTAATATGGACAATTCAAGTTAGATAGTTCAATCATTACTGGGAGTAGGCTCAGCCTGCACAATATATCACAAGACATTCTTCATTTAGTTGTTGGAAACAAAGGAAAACAAAAGGAAAGTTTAAAATCTCATATTTTGTTAGTTTAGATTTAGACACTTAGAGCAACTCCAACCATACTCTTCATTTTTCACTAGCTAAAATATAAAAAAGATATTCTTTATTTTGCCTAATTCCTTTTTTATCTATGTAATCCAATCCAACACTACTCTTTATTTACCTATCTATACACAAATTGTTTAAACAGCTTCCCAAGGCTCTTCAAATATAGCTAACCTTGAAATTTTTTGTTAAAATAGCTAATATAATGGCTAACTCATTGAAGTAACTAAAATATGATGCTAGCTATAATAGCTAACAGGCCTCGTTCAAAGAGTTCTTTGGAGATGCTTTAAGAATATGAAAAATCCAGCTCAATATGATGGCCATTCAATCAAGTACTCAACCACACACAATTAAAATTGAGTCCATTTCTCATTTTTCAGTAAATAGGTAGACATCTAGTTCTTTTTCCCTTTTCCATTGTTACACATGTAGCAAGCTGATGTAGTTTGCTCACTTACATAGAACTCGTTGAATTCAAAACATATAAATAAATAAATAAAATAAAAATATCACGGGTGAGCCATAAAAGACCCCAAGTAAGCAAGTATCATTTCTCATCTAATATGCAGGTGATTTTGATGAGTTGTAAAATGGCAGTATAGCAAGGAACCAAATTGGTGAGCATGTCTTGTTTAGAATGGGGTCAACTCATTGGCTGACATCCCACATCATCCTACAGGACAAGGAGAAACCAAATGATAATTGGTCAATGGGCAGTTAGATCTCCAGATTGGTTACTACTTGAGATATTTCTCAATAATTTACAATTGCCAACAGTTGTGAAGAACATAGATAAAGTGTAAGGGTAGACGACAATTACTAGCAAAATAACAACAATGGTTCAGCCATGGCAACAGTCAGTTTTACAAGTGAGTTTGCATGAATTATTTTTGCAGAAATCACTCAACATTGGTTGGGACCAAAAAAAAAAAAAAAATTGCACAAACATGGAGGGGTACAACTCTAAGTTGCAACCCCACAAAGTTTGAGTTGCACCCCACCACAAGATGAGTTGCACCCACCACCCACCATATTTGTGTAAATATATATATATATATATATATTTTCCTTCTTTTCTGTCACACTGGAGCAATTCCCTCATTATTTTTCCTTCTTATGTAAGCTTGAGAAAACAAATTATGATCAAGACTTACTTTGTCACAATAGGAAACATACTGAGGAAGAGGTAATGTGTTCTCTTTTATGCTACAAGTCATAATGATAGTATTATAGGGAAGCTAAATGATTAAAAAAGATGATAAAAATAAATTACAAAAGGTTGGCACTGGCCCAGGGATTTTTAAGAAGTTTAAGCTTGTTTTCCATAATTCAACTTTGTAGAGCACCACACAGGGCAAAACATGTTCTTCTTTGAACCTAAGCATCACTTGAAGGTTCACATCAATAATTAGTCACAAACTACTACCATCATCAAAGCAGGAAAACCTAAAGTATTCATAAATGTTAGTAAAATTGCATCTCAATGTCTACATGTGCACAAAAAGGTCCTATTTGGTGAAAGTTATTAGAGTTGGTTAAATTTTTTTTTTTTTCAAATTTTGGGAAATTGTGTCAAAGTGTTTGGTACAACTTTTTCTTGTAGCTTATGAGGCAAAAATAGCTTTAATAAGCTTTGAAAAAAACAAAGAAAAAAAATTGATTATTTGGACTCTAGGAGAGGGATGCTTTTAGCTTCTACTTTCTGATTATCAAATTTAAGATAATCAGCATGTCAGAGTTCCATTTGAAAAGTTTACCGATTAAATTCAGCCTGTATAAGGCTTTGCTTGAGTTCTATTTCAGCTTACATTCATATAAATATGAATCTGTTGAAGCACATACCCTTGGAAAGTGAGAGAAATTAAAGAGAAAGAAAATTCTTAGCACACCTTCAAAATATTTTCAAAGCCCTGAGTTTGTGCAACTGTTATTACTGGAAAAATGGCAAAGATTCATAGTACCAAGCTCTGTCCACAAAATATAGCTCACCTTGAGGTTTGTACTTCTCATAGATGTGGGAGAGTTCAGAGTAATTTGATGATGTCAAACCACTGAATCCAAGGCCAAATTATCAAGTTAGATCACAAGTGTCTCAAAACATGAAGGGACATTTATAAATAATCTCAGCTTAGTCATTGACAAGAAACACGGATCAGAATAATGATAAGAGGAAAGAATACCATTTTGAAGCAACATTGACAATCAGTAGCACCTTCCCCTTAAATTTGTTTAGAGAAACATCAGTCCCATCAATATCCTGCACTCAAAGCCACCATCCATCAGCACAAACAACTTTACATGTCACAAGTTTAGTCCCAAGATTGATCACCTGAACCAATTAAGGAGAGGAAAAAAAAAAAATTTAAAAATGAAAAAATGAAAAAAGTCTATTTGAGACCTCATGAATCTCCAACTTCATATCAATTTTAAACAAGAAAAATCACTTAATAAGAATAAGACGCCCTTCATATGTAGACTTGACAATCGATTTCGATTCCAGAAAAACATCTCAGCAAAGGGAACTTCAGGCTACACAATGATGTGTACTACTCCATGTCAGTTATTGATTGGTTTAAAAATCAAGACCCAACTACTTGCCACATCATTAGAGATGAATTTAGGAGTCATATTTTAGGGATCTCTAATATTTCTCGTAACCTATACGATCCATGCTTAATACCAACAATTAAAATGAGCATACATATTCACATCACAACCCACCAAGGATCCTCTAGAGTTTTTTTTCCCTAAAGTTTCCTAAAGTGGTATATTGTGTAGTTGAGATTTAATGCTAAAAAATTGATGTTACTTATCATTAAATCTCAACCATACAATTCACCACTCTAGAAAACTTTAGAAAAAAAAAACTCTAGAGGATCCTTACTCACAACCACGTGCTCTCTCAGTTTGATTGGTAAGATTAACAGTGAGAGGATTAACAATTTAGTGTAGGATTGTTATCCAAGTGAAGTAATGAATATATAATTGTGTATTTTGCAATGACTCAAATATTTGTTTGCCTTGCATTATTAGTTGTAACATTAAAAAATCTGCCAATTTTGTTGGCTAGAATATCCCTCGGAATCTAATTTGGATAACAAAAATTGCGGATTTTTACACTTTTCCACAACATTACAGAAGAAAAGAATGGTCCAAACGGGACCACAAAGACAACAATATTTCATATAAGCAATCCAAAACATACCCAGTACAAGTAAAACAGAAAAACACAAATCAGAGATGAAATTGTTAACCAATATCCATTAAATTTGAGTAATTCAAACAATACCCAAAAAAAGAAACATGGCACAAATACATATACCTTTACAGTAAAATCATAAATTGTCTTCTCTGTGGCCGCTCTAGCATAAACGGTAGCTGAAGAGCGAGGTTTCAAGACAAACCCAGAAAATTTTGGAGATTTTAGAGAGAACCCATGTTGGAAAAAAGCTGATTTAGAAGACCCAAAAGAGGATTTATGAGATGAAGCCATAGAAGAACAGACCCAAGAAGCGATTGGGTTGGGTTTAGGTTTGGTTTGAGTGAAAGCAACAAAAGGTGCAGAGAAAATTGAAGAGAAAGAAGCCATCTTGGTGTTTCCTTTGGAAGTTGCAGAGGATGATGTGAAGTTCACAAACTCTAGGAGGCTTTTGTTTTGTGTGAAGACCGACACGGTAGTTGTGTGAAGTGTGTGAACACTCCTATGGTGGGCTTTTGGGAGTGGGAGGTATAGATCCACGTGGAATGAACACTCCTAAGAATTTATTTATCACAGGTGTCTGAAGTGAATTAAATAAGTATATTTTTTATTTTTTTATAAAAAAATATGTAAAAAAATAGAGAGATGATATAGTAGAAAAAAAATAAAAAGATGGATTGTATTAGAGTTGCCAAACTTGGCCTAATACCATGCACTAACTAATGCATGATGATATTATATAATTTAAAATATTTTTAATATTTGTAATTCATATAATGAGTAGAATCAATAATAATATCATAATTAGTACTAGTACACTAGTTAGTATATTAATTAGTGCATGTAATATTACTATTTATTTATTAGTCAAATTAGACTTTGGGGGTGTTCAGTTGTTGTTTGGCAATTGATTTTTTTAATTAATTTTTTAGCTATTTTAGTTTGGGATTAAAAGTTTATTTGGTTTGATTTTTTTGACTCTTGTGAGAAAAAAATAAAATGATCATAGTTTGAATGTGGCATTTTATCTTATTGATTTATTTAACATATTTTGTCTTTTATGCTTTTTTAACTAAAAAGTTCTAGCCAAACAACTCCTTAGTCTACTAAAAGGTAAAATAGGTTGAAATAATTAATAAAATAAAATGTTATATTGAATTTATAATTATTTTATTTTTTCTCTTACAATCATCAAATCAATTATAAAAAATAAAAGATAAAAACCAACCAACTTTTCAAACGTAACTATTTTAGCTAAGTTAAAATAATCAAAAAGTCAAATAGCTAACTAATATAGTTAACTTCCCAAACAAAGCCTTTCAATCCCTAGACTTGGGATAAAATGTCATTTAGAACTTGTTTGGCATGATTTACCGTAACACACTTTTTACTTCTTCTTCTTTTTCTTTTTTTTTTTTTTTTAATCTTTTTTGAATCAAATCACCTCTCTATTTTTTTACTCATATTTTCATAAAAAGTCAGAAAAATATACTTATGTAAATCATCCAAACAATCCCTAAGCTGTTAAGTTTCATTTCATCTCAATCAAGTACTTTACCTTTTTATTTGTCTCAATTAACTATTCTCACTTTCTATTTGTTTCAATCAAGTCATTGTCTTATTTTATTTTTTTGGATTCAAATGAACAGAGTACAAGACAAAAAAAAAAAAAGCGCAACAACCAAATAGATCAGGCCTTTTCATAAAAAAATCCCAATAATGTCTACAACTAGGAGACCTGTAATCTCATTTGGTGGATCATTTAAAACTACTAGGTTTTCAACATGATTGACTCTCATGTTAGCAAGACCATCTGCACATTTGTTGTTTTCCCTGAGAATGTGAATAACAGAGCAATTGCATCTCTTCATAAGAAACTTGATATCTTCTAACATAGCTTTGTATGGGAATTGGCTAGGTGTGCTGTCATTGATGTACAACACTACCTGTTCCGAATCTGTTTGAATAGAGATGTCCTTCTTGTTTTTCTCCAAAATGATGGTAAGGCCTCTATACAAGGCTATTTTAAAAAGATGGTTAAAAGTCATTTTCTAACTTTTAACCCTTTTTGGGTTACATCATCTCTTACATTTTTTACACTTTTTTTTAAAAAAAACCAAAAAATCAGCTTTTAACTATCTTTCCAAAACAATCCACACTCCCCAAAGCTCAGCATCCTCACTTGTGGTTGACCCTAGTTCCCATGATAACCTAAAATCTGGGATCCTCTTTCATCTTTGAAAAGACCACCATATCCCATAAGGTCAAAATTGTCTTTTAATATCTATCTGTGTTGAGTTTGATTTGTAATTGGTATCAAAGCTTGGTGAAGAGCTTTTTAAAGCAAGATCAAGTTATGTAAGTATTTCTATCTATGTATAAATTTTAAGTTTGTATGGTTTGTTTTATGTTATAAAAAAAAAATTTTAATTAAAAAATTTTCGTCTAAGTTTTTTGTGAATCCTTCGTATTTTATATCTTCATAATTATTTATTTCATTTTTAGTTGTTGTAAAACCTATATACTTAGTGTATATCAAAGCCCATATACTCATTAAAATCTTTTGGTTATTGGCCATAATTAAATCTTTAAGATCATAAAGAGAGGTTTTAGGCACCAGAAAATACACTAGGAGGGTCTTAGGTACCAACAATAATCTAAAATGACAATTAATTCTGACGATATAATATGTTTTGGAAATACAAAAAATAATGTTAATAATAAATATGATCATAGTTTGCATATTACTAAAGAGTCTGCAAATATAAATAGTGTGTATTCTAGTTTAAATAATATTACTAATATTATGTGTTCTTGGTTTTCTAAATTAGATAAAAATAAAAAAATAAATCAAAATTATCTAGAGACTAAAGTTGAGTCTATAGAATCTAAAATAGATAATTTGGGTTCTATAATAAATGTTGACTTAAATAAAGAAGCAAAAAACCAAATAAACAATTTGGTGACAAAATTGGAAACTATATCCTTCATAAACAATGATGGAATGAATAGTCTAGGAGATAGTGACATCCCTAGGCTATTTTATGGAACAGAAGATATTGTGGTACTTCAAACCAATACCTATAATAGAACTGAATATGAAAATATTGTTGAAATATTAAATTTTTGGAGAAAACTATATAAAGACCTAGATTTAGATATTGATGAAAGAAATAGGCTACTAGATCAGATAAGAGAAACTTATCTAGAAAATGAAGCCCTTTTACAACATTTTAATTATGATATTAATATATCAACTAATGATGATGACAGCCAATCATCCTCATCTGAAGAATCCATGAATCAAGATATTTCATCAGAAATAAATAAAAGGAAAAGAAAGGCAGAAGAGCCAATTAATCTCGAATTATTTGGCACATGGGGAGATGGAGAAAATTTTGACTTTATTCAAACAAATGAAGTTAAAAATGATACTAACATGGGAAGTACCTCCAATCCTACACCTGAACCAGTAATATCTAGAAAAGATAATAATCATAAGTATCCAATAGCTCAAAATGGTACTTATTTAGACTTGTCTTATGTTCCATTTAAGGATCAACCACAAGCAATAGATGATTGGGCACAATCCTTGTTCATCATTATTACCAATTATAAAAATAGTTGGTCAAAGGAAAAATTCATTGATTATATTGCAACAACTCTCCAGGGAGATGTGTTGCAATGGTTAAGACATGGGAAAAATCTGAAATTGGAAAAAGTCAAAAAACGGCTTTATTAACAAATTTTCTCACATTTGACACAATTTTAGCTGAATTTGCAAAACTCATAAAAGAAAATTTATGTGGGTTTTATGGAGATACTAATTTGCAAGCAGATGCAAATTATATTTTGGCTAAATTAGAATTATGTAATATTTGTCATTTTGAAGACTATGTTCAAACTTTTAAAAAATATTATTATCTTATTGATCCACCAGCAAATCAACCTTGGTTAGATCAATTTTTTCATAAACTCCCTAGTCCATGGGATGAGTTATGTATTAAAAACTATCTTGCTTTTCTCAAAAAAATGGGAAAGGAAGAAAATGATAATCTTGGTTTTCGCATTAATTTTGTTCTAAGAGAGATAGCAAATCAGTGTCTAGAAGTAAAGGCGAAAAAACAAATAAAAAATCAAATTTCCAACTCACAATACGAACAAAAATGTTGTGATAAAATTTTAAAAGAAAATTGAAAAATTGGTTGTAATACATTTCCTAAAAAGAAAGGATTTTTCAAAAAACGCAGAAAATATAAATGGAAACCTTGGGAAAAGAACAAAACTTTTTCAAAAAAGAAAAAGTATATTCGAAAAAAGAAACCAACAAGTGTTTCAAAAAAGAAAACTTGTAAATGTTACATTTGTAACGAAGAAGGTCACTATGCACCCGAATGTCCAAAAAGGGGAAAAAGTGCAAAGAAAATGATCAAAGTCCTTGAAATAATATATGGCGAAGAAATTTCTGACGAAGAAGAAATCTTATACGAAATTTTTAGTGATGAAGAAAGTTCAGATGAAGAACTAATCTTCATGATGACTACTAATAGTCAAGAAATATCTCAAGAAGAATTACAGGCAATTCGACTTGGAGATGTAATGGGGGAAGAAAAAACTTTTACCGACGAAGAATTAGCAAAATTCGAAAAAATGCGAGAAGTTGCTGTTCCAGCAATTTACAAACTTTCAAAATTCAACTTCTTTTCAGCAAGAGTATTTGAACAGTACAGTGGTAACACTCAAGCAAAATGGTCAGAAGAAGGAAATATTGATATTCCTTTTTTTGATAAGAAAAAGGTTGCAAGATGGAAAAAGAAATATCTTGAAATTCAATATATTCATATTGGATTAATTCAAGTAACCATAACAGCCTTATTTCGCCAAGGAATAGATACTCTTATTTTGGCAGTAATTTTTGACAAAAGATTTTCCGACCCAATGAAAGCAATCATTGGAGGAATTCAGTCTAATTTGGCTAATGGAGTAGTTTGGTTTAATATTAAACCAAATTTCTTTATTTCCATAAATGATCCTAATCTTGAAGATACAGTCAGAATAAGAATTAAAACACAAGGATTAGAAATGAAATTAAATTCTCATGATTTGGCTATTTGGTGGAAAACAATTCACGAATTAACCAAATTTGCTGAAACAAAAACAAAATCAAACGATAATAAAATCGTTGAAATTTTTGAACCAAGACCATTTGACACGGTAATACAACATCGTCTAATGAATTGGAGTGATTTAGAAGTCCCTCGACAATGGTTAATCCAAGACTTAGTGGGACAAGGAGAATCTTCTAAAACAAAAAAACCTACACAATTACAAATGCAGGTATCAGGAAAAAATTTATATATTGAAAATACAATTACAAAAATTAAAAGATCAACTTTTGTATTTGAAAAAGATTTTACTAACAAATCATTTTCAAAGTTAAGTATTGGAGAATCAAGTAACTATTACTTCAAACAATGTTCAGATTCCTATTTTTCCAGGAATAAAAAAACTTGAACATATTAAATCTGCATATATGTATCATTTTCAAACAAAAAATGATGATATTATTTTTTCTCCTAGCCAAGGAAAAAGAAGATATACATATGTATTGGGGACATTTAATTTTGCCGGTTATAAACCCTATAGCCTCAGTGTTCTCATAGACACAAGAGCTACAGTTAGCTCATGTAAATGGAATGCCATACCAAAAGAAAAATGGACACTAATGAAGCATCCAATTATAGTCACTGTAATAGATGGCAACCATACTTCCATACAATTCAAGGCTAAAAATATAGCTATTTGGTTAAATGATAGCAAGTTCATTATACCAAAAATCTTATGTTTTCCGTATATGCATGGAGATTTCCTTCTTGGCAATAATTTTATATATAAATATCTTCCAATGCAAATACAGGAAAATGTTATTTCATTAAGCATAAACAATGTCTTAATTCATATTTCCTTGTTAGAACAACATAAATATATTTGTGATAAAGAGTTTGCGCCAGTGCCACGTGGTGATTTAACTCCCATCATCAAAACCATTGATGAATCACACTGGATTTATAAACTTTTAGAAGAAAATTTTAGTGAACATCCATTAAAACTATGGCAACGTAGCCCACGTTATTGTAGTTTAAAATTGAAAGACCCTAATGTTATCATTAGAGTAAGACCAATGATCTATACTAGACAAGATATAGATGAATTTGATATTCAACTCCAAGAACTTTTAGACAAAAAGTTAATTGAAGAAATCAAAAGCCCTCACTCTAGTCCAGCTTTTATGGTAAGAAACCATGATGAAATTAAAAGAGGAAAAGCCCGAATGGTAGTCAACTATAAACGGCTAAATGAAAATTTAGAATTTGATGGATATTTTATTTCACGAAAAGGTGTTTTGATTAACTTAACCAAAGGATCAAAAATCTTTAGCAAATTTGATTGTGAAAGTGGATTTTGGCAAATCCAATTGACTGAAGAGCCAAAAAAATTGACAGCTTTCAGTACACCTAAGGGACATTACCACTGGAATGTTATGCTTTTTGGATTAAATATTGCACCACAGGTATTTCAACGGTGGATGGATACAATTTTTAAAGACCTTAAAGATTGTTGTGTAGTTTATATTGATGATATACTTATTTTCTCTAAAACCAAGGAGGAACATAAGAAACATTTAAAATTAATTTGTGAAAAATTTCAAAAATATGGAATTATTTTGTCTCCAAAAAAGATTGAACTAGAAAAAGAATCAATTGAATTTTTGGGAATAATTTTAGACCAGAAAGGTTTAAAATTACAAGAAAATATTTTGTCCAAAGTACGAGATTTTCCTGATACTCTTGAAAATATAACACAATTACAAAGTTTATTAGGCATTTTAAATTATGGACGAAATTTTATAAAAAAATCTTTCAAAAATAGAAATTCCTTGGTTAACCAAATTAAGGAAAAATGTTATTTTTGAATGGACAACAGAAGATGTTTCTTTAATTAAACAAATTAAAGAACATGTTAAAACTTTACCAGATGTTTATCTTCCTAAAACAGATGATAAATTAATTTTAGAAACAGATACCTCAGAAGCATGTTGGGGATGTGTTCTTAAAGCTATACCCTGTAATTTATGGCATGATAAAGAGATACCTTTATCAGAAAATAGGATTAGACCAAGAAAAAATTCAATACCCATAAAATTACAAAAAGAAGAATTAATTTGTGGATATAATTCTGGAACATTTAAACCAAATAAACAGAAATATATTATTTTCGAAAAAGAATTACTTGCAATAAAATTGGCAATAAAAAGTTTTCATATTTATTTAGCCCCAGAAAATTTTATTGTATGCACTGATAATAAGGCAGTAAGAGATTTCTTGATCAATAAAAAACCTATTGAGCAAGGAAGACGACTAGCCTGGTATAATAAAATTTCTGAATATACCTTTGAAGTAGAACATCTTAAAGGTACTAACAATTTTCTTGCAGATTTTCTTAGCAAAAATTGTTTCAGAAAATTAAATTGCTAAACAAGTAAATTTAATTTTTGCAGAAGACCTCTAGACCAAGAGGAAAACAATGGATAAGGGTAAACAACCCGCTCAAGGAGATTGGGTGACAATTGCTAAAAAAGCAATACCTCGAGAAGAAAAAGTTTACGTTGTGTTTTCAGGAAGACAACCTGAAATTTACACAGACTGGAACGAAGCCAATCTTCAAGTTTGTGGATACTCAGGAGCAAGCTTTAAAGCATATGATAGCATGACCAAAGTTAAAAAAAAGCTTTTTACAGTGCACCAGCCATGCCTATTTTTTAAAGGAATCAAATGAGAACTAACCCAGTTCCAACTAATATTCAGACATCTAGACTAGATAAATCTGAAATAAAAGACTAGATGAATCTGAAATAAAATATTTTTTCAACCCTGGTATATCCAGAGAAATTTATACAGAACTCAATGGAGTTTGGAAAACTCACATTGTAGACAACAAAGTGAAGTTTCGAAAACACATAGGAGTTTTGGCCAACAAATTAGCTGAGCAAACAGCTAAATTAAAAGATTTGCAAAATCTTTGTTTCAATATTCTTAAACAAATGAATTGGAATGAAGATTTTAATTTTGAAAAAATAAACAATTTTCTTCAACTATCAGACCTCATATCAGATGAGTTTTCTGATCCAGTTTTTGAACAAATAAAAAGAATTTGTCTTTTTGAAAAAGCAAGAACTTTGCTTCCAAAAGAAATTTTTATGTTAATCAAAAATCGAGTTGAAGATCATCATGATAAGATTAGACAAATCTTAGAACAATCTTTTGATAAATTAAATTTGAAAGATGGAATTCCCAAAATAACCATCATGGCAAACCATGACATGTGGTTTTTTGAGGATATAGATTGGGGAATAACTAATCAAGTTATTTTTCAAATTCTAGATCCAATCCAATGGATAGATTTTCCAATGATCATCAAAGCAATGCTCTCATGGATAGTAAAAGGCTTCCGATGGAGCAAATATTTTACTTTCTAGATTTCCAGCACTATTGGTTGGCGAGAACGAGAACATTTTTTCCAACCATACCAGATTTGGTATCTTAAAGAAACTGAAGATTTTGAATTTGAAGATGATTATTTAGATGAAGATCACCGGAGAGAGCGATTGGAAAATATCCAAAAACTTTCTTTGACAGAATATTGGATAGACAGTCTAATATCTGTTTCACAATCAGCGTCCAACATCCATGGCTCAGCAAAATTTCCATTCATGGTTACAGATGGAAGAATATTATTTGTAACCCATTTTCCCATAGCATATCAAAGGTCTCCAATGCAAATTAATGAGGCTCTTGACACGTTAACAAATCCCAAAAAGAGAAATAATTTGAATCTTCCGTTGGAACTAGCCATGACTGCGAATGATGTAGAACATTTCCAGAACGAGCAATATAGCCAAGATCCGGATTCCCCTCCGTCAGAGATTGATGAAGAATATCACAATCTCATCAACAGGATGGAAGCATAGTGGACCCCACTATCAAATGCAGCTGTCTCCTGATCGACTCCAACCATATCCAGGACACGTGGAGTAACCTGCATCATTTGGCGGAAAGTGATTAGCCAAATCTTTTCAGCTGACGCTACACGCCAAAACCAATCAGCCCACGCTTATCTATAACAGTCTATCTCTTTGAAAACCGGAGAGGATAGACAGTGTATGTATATAATTGTATAATTGTAGTAAAAAGATAACAAATAGCTATAGTATATGTATATAATTGTAGACTCTCCTTTATGACTTTTGTCCTTGTATTTAATGCCTAGGCTTGTAGGTTTTGACAAAAGTGGTAGAAATTAGATATGCCATAACTTTTGGCTTTTGTTTGTATATACTTTATGTATTCTATAAATTGGCATTCACGCCAATGAAGAAATGTATGTAAATTCCCTCCATGTTTTCTCCATCATTGTGCTTTCTCCTTTGTCTCTAAATTCTCTAGCATATTTTCTTATTCCATAACTCCACATACATGTTAAATGGATGTTGATATCATAATGGTCGACAGTATTAATGTCGAACTATCTAAATGAGAGCTAAAAATTGCCTTTATTATTAATCAAAGAGTCTTGTTATGTTAAAAAAATAATAATAATAAGGGCTATTTTGGAAAATAGATAAAAAGTTAATTTTTTGATTTTTTTAAAAAAAAAATATATTTAAAAAAGTGATGTGGCAAAAAAAAAATCAAAAAGTTAATAAATTGACTTTTAACATACTTTCCAAAATAGCCATAAATGATTTTTAACTCTTTTGCATAGGAAATGTAATAGTAAAAGGGGTATTTGTGGGGACATATTTTTTGAGTTGTCCACGTGGTTGAGGTTGTTAGCCAATGTGCCACATGGATGGACCAAGTCACTGAGATATGATGTGATCATATATGAATCCGAGATATTCAGATAGAGGACAAGAGTCCTAGATGACATCAAGCTGCCTATTTGGATAGAGATGAGACTCTTGGGAAAGTTCATCTTAATTTGAATAACGTGAGTTGTGATAGATGCTATTCTTGTAAAGGATAGAGTCCCATAAAGTACGACTTCTGGGGGAAGTTGAACATTGATCATTATAAAAGTGAGGCACCCCCGTGGGTCTAAGGTATGTTTTTATTTTGAGACGCTTTAATTGAGGCATTGAGTACTTATGTAAGATCTTTGAGAGATTATTTGACTAACTTGATTGTCGGAGTGCCCCCAGGTGGATGAGCCACCTTGGTATTATCATCTTTTTGTTGACAGGTGGTTGGTTTAATCTATTTTGCCACGTGCACTCCAGCTAAGTTTCCTGTTTGGTTGTGTGGCCAAAAATCAACACCCACAATTTGGCGTCGTCTGTGGGAACTTAGTATAGAATAGATGACTAACAACGGACATGAGGTGAGAATTGGGGACGACATCCACAGTGAGGAGGAGGAACATATGGATCCTAATACTGGAGGAGGAAACAATAACGAAGAAGTACAAGAGGTTGACCTTGAGGCGAACAATGTCGCTCGGGGCCGAAACGGGAACAAGAAATGTAGTCGAGATGAGTACTACCACGAAGGCGATCTCCAGATATGGAAGGATAGATGCCTAAGAAGGGATGAGGAACTGGAGGATATGGTGAACAAGTTAACAGACTTGCAAACAGTGGTCAACTTCATAATGCAGAACAACGTGATGCAACCAATGTTTCCCTTGCAAGACACACCGACACCAGCAACCAAGGCCGGTGTCCAAAAGAGAGGACAGAAGGCAGTACCAACTATCCCACAACATGCTAAGGGACAAGGAAATTCACATCGGCAATCACGAGATGCCAAGCGGACAAAGTCAATGCAAGGGGAGTCCCAAAGGACACCATGAAACAAGGGTACCTACGTCAAGGGATCTCGGCAGATCCAAGGGTAGGGCCTTTATTTTGATGATGCAGTGGATATGTAGAAGTCCAAGAGAACGCACCCTAACAGAGGCAACAACGTGCCAAAAAAGCTGAAGTCAAAGAATAGTCGAGCTCCTAGACGAACGAAGGAGGACCTGAGAGATTACCTCCAAAGGAAGAGATACGATGCCGAGATCACATCCAACGCCCAACCAAAGATGCCATTCTCGGTAGAGTTGGATGCGTTTGAAGCACTAAAAAGGTTTAGCATACCGAGGTTTCAGATCTATAATGGTAAATAACCCAGACTTTCATGTCGGATTATACTTAAATTCAATGGCTTTGTGGAATGGGGATGAGCAGCTATTGTGCAAGGTGTTTCCATCATCATTTGAGGAAATAGCATCAAATTGGTTCCACAAACAGCCCAAAGGATGTGTGAGGAGTTAGAAAGGCCTGGCAAAGATGTTTGTGGTCAGGTTTGTTACAAACAGATTGCAGCCACTTAGGGTAGACTCCCTAATGGCATTAAAGATCAATGATGATGAAGGTCTTGGGGCCTACACCAAGAGGTACTATGAGGTTTACATCTGGATTCCGGCTTGTAACCAGGGACTCGCAGTCGTATCTTTTAAGAACAACTTGGATGATGATTGCCCACGCTAGCAATCACTTGCAAAGACTCTCTCGAAGAATATGAAAGAACTAATGGCACAGATTAAAAAATGCGCGAGGACTGAGAAAGTCTTAAGGCGATGTTCCTGTGGTGAACAAAGCAATGTTTCAATATGAAACAAGGCGATTAACTTAGACTTGCAGTGATGGTAGAGTTGAACTAAGTACAAGGCGATGTTTCAATGTGAAACAAGGCGATTAACTTAGACTTGTCATGATGATAGAGTTAAACTAAGTACAAGGCGATGTTTCAATGTGAATTAAGGCAATTAACTTAGACTTGTCGTGATGGTAAAGTTGAACTAAGTACAAGGCGATGTTTCAATGTGAAACAAGGTGAAACTAGCCATGTTTTGGTCGGTTTGTGTAGAAAGCCGAGATAGAAAGTACTCTCGGTATACTGAGGTCAAGCCTCAAGTGTTTAGTTTAGGCGAGCCAAACGCGATGACCTCGGTCATGGACGTCTAAGTTAAACTTAGGCAAGAACCAGGCGATACATCCTTAATGTGAACATAGGTGATACTTAAGTTCACATTAGGGGGCAGGAAGCATGAATAAGTATAACACTTGCAAAAAAAAATTAGAAAAGTTTACAAGTTAAAGTTATCCAAGATCATTGATAGAGATACTATCCGAGATATGTTACCCGAGATGGCTGATCGCTAAGCTAAATTCGAGATGATCAGTCTGAAATAATTTACCAGTACGACACCCGAGGTATTTTGATATGAGGTAAACAACCAAGTTGTAAGACTTCGAAGGATAAGAGAAAGTCTAAGTATGGAAACATACAAGACAGAGAAGATAGCAAAGCATACACAAAGTAGTTATGAAAGGCAAACATCTAACACTTAGAAGAAAGAGAAGAAGAGACATCAGCCAAATCCCAGATGGAAGAACATGTCCTAGGTAAAGCAGATCCAAGATGGAAGAGCATGGCCTAGGTGAAGCAGATCCCAAATGGAAGAGCATGGCTTAGATGGAGCAGATCCCAGATGGGAGAGCATGGCTTAGGTGAAGCAGATCTAATAAGGAAAAGCATGGCCTAGGCGAAACAGATCCAAGATAGGAGAGCATGGCCTAAGCGAAGTAGATCCAAGATAGAAGAGCATGGCCTAGATGAAGCAGATCCCAAATGGAAAAGCTCAATCTAAGTGAGTAGATCCCAAATCCCAGAAGACAAGATCTTGGCCTAGATGAGTAGGTCCGAGAAGAAAAGAGCTCAGCCTAAATAAGTAGATCCAAGATCCAAGAAGACAAGATCTCGGCCTAGATAAGTAGGTCCGAAAAGACAAGAGCTCAACGTAAGTGTATAGATTCAAGAGGAGAAGGCCTCAGCCTAGGTTGGCATATCCAATATAAAAGGAGTTCGAGCTAGGTGAACAATTTTGAAAAGATCCGAACTTACCAGAGGCGAACAGAGTTGAGATAAAACAAAGCTTACTCGAGATTAGAAGATCTTGACAGTGAGGGATTGTCGAGGTCTTGGAATATGGCTTAACGAAATTTGGAGCTCGACTCTAATGATGTTAATAACCTCAGCCAAAGTTAAGAATAAATCGAAGGGAATGACCATTGAAATGAAATCGAATGAACGGCCCCTGAGCGAGTTATCTTAGGCTTGCCAAGAAAGTAGAGCTGAAACTAAAGGATATTTCAACGAGGAATTGTGCATTTAACTTAGGTTTGTCAGGAAGGCAGAGCTGAACTAAGTTAAAGTGATGTTTCAATGAGAAACAAGACAAAATCGGCCATGATCTGGCTAATTTGTCCGAAAAGCCAAGGTAGGTAGTACTCTCAGTGCACTAAGGTTAAGCCTTAAGTGTTCTGTTTAGACGAGCTAAACACGATGACTCTAGTCATGGATGTTTAAGTCAGACTTAGACAAGATTCATATTATGTATTCTTAATGTGAACCTAAGTTGTATTCACATTCACATTAGGGGGCAAAGAGCATAGATGAGTTAATGAAGACTGAATCAATGATTTGAAAGTGATACTTGGTGAAATTTTTAAACAAATTTGGTGAGAAGAAGGTATCCGAGATAACACTTATATCTGAGATGACATGTTTCGAGATGATGGTTTTATCCGAGACATTGACCTGCTCCTTATATTGATCTCAGACAGAGTCTTGGCCTTCTTGATAGGTCTTGGCATCTGCTCCTTGCTGGTTAGTGCCTCTGCTAGTTTTTTTTTAACTTCGACAACTTTCTTTTCGGCAGCCTTAACAATGGCCTCGGCTTTCCATGCCTCGACTTTGGTAGCAGTAACTTGGTCCTTTTGCTTCATGTGCTTCTCTTTCGAGATATTGAGTTGCTGGAGACATGAGCATATTGGATTGACTATAAGGAGATGGAGTAGATCGCACAATTATGACATCAGGGATGTTAGTAAGAAGATCTTCTACGATAAGAGTTTGGCGAAACATGTCGTCATTGGTTACTTCAATGGTTACTTGCAAATAGGGCGATTGGAGGATTATCAAGGTCTAAGGTTGTGAGCTTAGGGCCTTGGGGTTTCCTGTTCCTGGTTCTAGCTACAAGATTGTCGTTATGTCAGTGTTTGCACTGCCGTTGAGATGGTGGGTTGATACATGAAGCAAGTGATGAAGTACTTGCCTGCTAGTCTGGTTCAACTGGTAGAGTTTGAACCTTGGGCACAAATAGAGTATTCATAGCAATGAATGTTTCAAGAACAATGATGATGGTTTGTAAAGGCCAAAAGAGAGAGAGAGTTTGGAGACATAGAGAAAGACGAAATAGGAAAATGAAAAGGTTTTGTTGGAATGGAAAGAGGGGACAGATTGTAATGATTCAAGTTTCTTGGGAGATGTGTGATGGCTGATGTTATGTGACATCTAATGGGGTGTTATGTGTCAATTATTGGACGTATTGGGAACTAATGAAGAGGGGACACGTCATGATGTTGGTACGACAGTTGAGTTTATTTTGAGACGACAGATTTCGAATCTTAATGTTTTTGAACTAGCGAGTCAAGATCTCAGCTAGTAGTGCGATCTCGGTTAAGATGTTGATCTTGGATAGAAGAACATGTTGGTTCTTGATTTTTGATGAATGGACATTTAAGCCTTGTTTCATGATGCCGATAAGTCATGATTCTCAGTTGGAGGAATATCTCTAAGATGTTGTTTAGTTGATATGTTAGAAGATTAGACGATGTAGGTTCCATTAGTTTAGGTTGCCGAGGTAATAGAACTTAGGGGGCAATTGTGGGGACACATTTTTCAGATTGTCCACATGGCCGAGGTTGTTAGCCGAGGTACTATGTGGATGGACTAAGTCGCTGAGATGTGATGTGATCATATCTGAATCCAAGATATTCGGATGGAGGACAAGAGTCCTAAATGACATCAAGCTATCTATTTGGATAAAGATGAGACTCTTGAGGAAATTCATCTTAATCTGAATAGTGTGAGTTATGATAGATGTTATCTTTGTAAAGGATAGAGTCCCATGAAGTATGACTTTTAGGGAAGTTGAACATTGATCATTATAAAAATGAGACACCCCGTGGGTCTAAGATGTGCTTTTATTTTGAGACGTTTTAATTGAGGCATTGAGTACTTGTATAAGATCTTTGAGAGATTTTTTGACTGACTTGATCATTGGAGTGCCCCTGAGTGGACGAGCCACTGCGGTATTCTCATCTTCTTGTTGATAGGTGGTTAGCTTAATCTATTCTGCCACGTAACTAAGTTTCCTGTTTGGTTATGTGGTCAGAAATCAATGCCCATAGTATTAATTGTGATATTTTTGAAGAGTTAATTTTTTTTATACAGACATAGGTACCCTTGTTTTCATAATACATAATTCTTTTAACTACTACATAGTGTGATAAAATAAAAAAAACTATCCTGTATTATTAATTTTTTTTAACTGGTTCTAATGTGGTGAGAAGAACCCTACCAACTTTGATGAATGTACTATTGGAAAAATTCTAATTGGAAAATAATTTTATTTGAGTTAATTTTTAGAAATTTTATTTAGAATTTATTTTTTAAAAATTATAAATTATTTTAACAAAAATAAATATAAATATATATTTGAATTTTTAAATATTATTTTATCTTCCAAAAAAAATGAAATAATTAGTGTTTATTTTTTTATTAAAAAAAATCACCAAACTAAATTTTAACTTTTTTAGAAAAACATATTTAAAAAACTAATATACATTAAAATACACTTGAAATATAAGTCAGTACCAGTGAGAAACACGTCCCAATTGAAAATAAAATAATATTAAACATTAAAGTTAAAGGAGAGTGAAGAGACGTGTAAAACTAAGGGAGGAGAACGGTGGATAGCAAAAGGGATATTTTAGTCCCATTATAAATATTAAAATATTTAGTTAAGATAACTTTTAATTTCTATATAAATTGATGCAATGGTTGCTCTGTTTTTGTTTTTCACTTTATCCTTTCAAATCTAAATATTATATAAGCAAAAAGAATTTTTAATGAATAGACTTGTTAGGGTTTCAATATCTTATATTAATTTTTTTAATTTTAAATAATTAAAAAAAATTTCATTGACTTGCTTCCATTTAACCATATAAAAATAAAATTTTAATTAGTCCATGATTGATTTGATAATTCCATATCAGGAGAAAAAAAAAAGTGAGTTGTTTTACTCATATAAAGTGAATATTATGTTCTCATTTAATATTGTAATGTTGTGCATCATTCAATATAGTTTAAATTTTAAAATAAAATTTAAAAGTTTTAATTAATTAATTTTTATGTTAGTTGGTTGGTCTTTTGACCTAACCGATTAAGCTAAATCATTTTTAATTTAATTGATTCATTGGTTTAACTGTGATTTTAGCGGTTTTATCAAAATATATTAATTAGATTTGTTTGATTCGAAATAAACTAAAAATTGATCTAATTGTTAACTTTTATATAATCCCACATCGGAAAAGAAGGAAAAAGTGAGTTGTTTCACTTATATAAAGTAAACTTTAATATTGTAGTATTGTGTATGTTTCAATTCAAGACAGTTTAAATTTTAAAATTAAAATAACATTTAAAAATTTTAATTAATTAGTTTTTATATAAGTTGGTTGGTCATTTGACCTAATCGATTAGGTTGAACTGTTTTCAGTTTGACCGATTTGGCGGTTTAACCGCGATTTGTCATACTAATTTTCCTAATTTTAAATTAAAAAAAATCTCATTAGTTAACTTTTATTTAACCATATAAAATTAAAACTCCAATTAGTTTATGATTTATTTTATAATCTTACATCAGGAGAAGAATGAAAAAATGAATTGTTTCACTTATATAAAGTAAATCTTATACTCCCAATTAATATTATAGTATTGTGCATAGTTCAGTTCAAGACAATTTAAATTTTAAAATAAAAAATCTGTTTAGTTCATGATATGATTTATTTTATATTCTCACATCAAGAGAAGAAGGAAAAAGTGAGTTGTTTCACTTATATAAAGTAAATCTTATACTCACATTTCATATTGTAGTGTTATGCATGTTTCAGTTCAAGACAGTTTAAATTTTAAAATTAAAATAACATTTAAAAATTTTAATTAATTAATTTTTGTATAAGTTGGTTGATCTTTCGACCTAGCCAATTAGGCTGAATCGTTTCGGTTTGATTGATTCGCTGGTTTAACCGCGATCTTAGCGATTTTATCAAAATATATTGTTACATTTGTTTGATTCAAAATAAACTAAAGATTGACCTAATTAAAGATTAAATGATTAATATTATTTAATTCGAAATAAACTTCCCGGGCGAACAATTGTTAATTCTTATTTTACATAATCCTACATGGGGAAAAGAAGAAAAAAGTGAGTTGTTTTAGTTATATAAAGTAAACATATGCTCCCATTTAATATTGTAGTATTGTGTATGTTTCAGTTTAAAACATTTTAAATTTTAAAATAAAATATAATTTAAAAGTTTTAATTAATTAATTTTTGTATAAATTGATTGGTCTTTTGACCTTTTTTATTAATATATATATATATATATTTTTTATTTCTAAAAGGTATGTTTAAGTTTTATGAAAAACTTTAATATAAAATAAACTAAAACTAAAAAATTTATAAAATGAAATTTATTTTTATTTTATCATAAATACAATTTTTTTTAATTTATTCTATTTTTTTGCATCTTTACCAATTAAATTATGGCATCTATTTCTTATTGTGAACTCAAAATATACAATTAATGACATAACAACTGCAATATAATATATATATATACTAGTGTATGCATATGCCTGAAGTCATGGTGAAAATAAATTTGAGATTAAAATACAATTAAATGTAATTTAACTAACCTGTTGCAATTAAAAAAAAAAAAAAAACTTTGAGGTCAAAAGATATTAATAGATAGTCCATTTGGTTTGAATTTTCAAATGAATTTTATAATTATATTTTTGAAAAGAGTTTGTCATACTTGAAATTTTAATTTCATTTGGAAAGTGAATTGAGTTTTTAGCTATTTCAACCTGGATTAAAAATTATCATTTGAGATGGATTTTTTTGACTGTTGTGAGAAAAAAATTGAAAAAAATTATAATTTAAATGTGACATTTTTTCTTATTATTTTTTAGTCTATTTTGTCATTTTGTGATTGTTTTAGTCCCAACCTATGATGTCAAACGAAGCCAATTTGATTGTATATTTGAAAAATAATTTTTACAAATTTAAAATTCAAAACATATTTAGTTTTGCTGTGTGCCACACCCTGAGTGGTTGGCAAGGGACGAAACCACTTTTGTGTGTACTTGGTGGATAGATATGTGTATTGGTATATGTATATATATATAATAAAAGTTGACTTTTTGATTTTTTTTTATTATTATTTTTAAAACGTGTAAAAAATATGAGAGATAATGTGAATCAAAATGAGTTAAAAGTTAAAAAATGACTTTTAACCTATTTTCCAAAATAGGTTAAAAAATTTGTAAACTAAAAAAAATTTCCAACCGCTATAATCACATGTATCAAAAAATTTCCACCAACATTCGACATGAGTATCAAAAAAATTTCACAAATTTTTTTTAAACCTAGTACCAACCAGCACACAAAGGGCTATTTTGAAAAGATGATTAAAAGTTATCTTCCAACTTTTAATTTATTTTAGGTCACATTATCTCTCACATTTTTTATACATTTTTTCAAAAAAAAAAAAAAAAAATCAAAAAGTTAGTTTTTAAACAACTCAAAGCAAATGCAATGTCCTTTGTCTCCAAAATATATATTCTTTGATTTTTAATCTATTAAGAAATGTGCTAATGTTAAGGCTTTTGACAGATAGCACTCAAATTAAAATTATTGAATCAAACTTATTAAGATCAAATTCATAATCATTTTCATTCAAATTAATTATCTTCTCAAATATAATTATTTTTATCTATTAAAATAATTCCGTTTGACTTTATTATTATTTTTTTGAGAGAAAATAATTAGAAAAATGTTCCGAATTACATATATTCTCAATTATTTAATGTGTCTCATATATCAAGAAGAAGAGAGATAAATGAATCACAATTTTGTAGGACTCTTTACATCTGTCCACTCACTCTTTCTTTTTGACTCTCTCTATCTACTGTCTCCCACTCATTCTCTCTCTCTCTCTCTCTCCATTTTCCCCACTCATTCTCTCTCTTTCATCTACCTATTATCTCTCTCTTCCATCTACCTATTATCTCTCTCTCTAACTTGTCACGACCCAAACCCGGCCCTATGGGTTTAGCATCAGAATCGCCAAGAATCCGAGATTATCAAGGCTCTTTGACGAATATCTGATTAAACAGTCTGAGCTGGCGGGAAGCCAATATCTGATAAATAACTAGTGTCCATTGAGCTGTGAAAATCTGCATGCCAAAAACATTTTTCATGCATTCATACAGTTCAGAACAGTACAGTCTATATGCAGTCTATACAATCATATACAAACATTCGGTACGGGGACCTAATCCCTCGATAACAGTATAGTGAAAGAGTAGACAGTCTATACAGTAGTACAAACAGTAAGGAGACCGATGGGGGACACAAAAACACCCCAAGCCATAACATGGCAACTCGGAACCTCGCAGTGAGGCACATAGGCTGGCTTGACAAAACTGGGGACCAACCCACGCTCCTAGCTCCGGTCTGGCTGCTGAGAACCTACATATATATATAAACAGTGAGCTAAAGCCCAGTGAATAACATAATGCGTAAAGAGGTTATGAATGAATGTCCTACTGAGAATGAAATTAGTTCATTAAACAAGATTTGATCTTTTCAAGATTTCAATCAATCGGTCATATGTGGTACATCCATTAGCCTATAAACATGATAGGTCCAAAGGACCGGGTCTTACTGAACCCAACAAAGAATGATGGCCATCAATCAATAAGCAGTAGATGGTTCCACAAGGAACCGAGAGCTCAGAATAACAATAGAATTGCTAAGGATGCCACAATACTGATTGAGAATCTGTGACATACATTCATTCAGTAAACAATAGCAGTTCAATAAACAGTTCAGTTCAGTATTCAAAAGATAACCATTTTGAACATATCTTTACACAATTGTTACTCACAGAGATTGGGCTATAGCAGCTAGAGCGCGTCCCCGAGAGCCAACCCTAAACAGTTAACAAATAGAACACACACTAAGTTTCACAGTCGGGAAGGATGATAATTAAATCTCTAAATTTCCTTGGTGTGGTTCTATATCTAAATCCCCATTAAGATGCCTTAAACTAGGCCTAAGAATACCTAGGATGAGATGAGGATGCAAAAATACAGTTGGAAGGCATTTTTCAAAAGTTGCTGAAAACAGGGGTCTCGCTCGAGCGAGCCTTCCTTCGCTCGAGCGAGGTTGCAAAATCAAAGGCTTCGCTCGAGCGAACAATCCTTCGCTCGAGCGGTCTGATGAAATAGTAAAAGTACTGGATGCTCGATTTTTACGTTCAAGCCACCAATCCTTCGCTCGAGCGTGGCTGAGAGAAAACGTTGGTCGCTCGAGCGAGGAATCCTTCGCTCGAGCGAAGAAGCCAAATCTGAATTTCAGTTTGCCTTCCAAGCTCAAACCAAGCATTCTCAACTCAATTCTCGACCTCTTGGGCCCAAATTCTGGAAAATACATCCCAAAACAATGTATAACAAGTTTCAAAAGCCAATTTATGAATTCAAGCCCCAAAGGTGAGTCAATTAAATCCAAAATTCAAACCCATTTCCAAGAACAATTTCAAAACATACAATGCATGAGTTTTTAACCAAATTCAAGGTTCAAATCTTGCTCTAATGAGCTCAATAGTTGGAAAACAAAATGAAAACATGGACTATAGCTTAAACATGGACATGCATGTACAATCCATCAAGAATTCGACTTCAAAATGCACCAATTCAAGCATGCATGCAACAATGGAGTTTCAATTCAACATATATGAGCAATTTCATGACTTAACTTCTCTATAACCATGATACATGCAAGATGAAGCTTAAAGACAACAAGAGGATGGTGAATTTCCTTACCTAAGTCTCAATTTCTTGTCTAGAAGTTCAATTATGCAAACACACTTCAATTTACTTCAAGTCTTCAAGCAAATCAACAAGAACAAGTCCCTCTCTCTCTAACTCTCTTCTTGGTAAATTTGTGATGTTCAAATGTGGCTGATGAAATGAGTTGATTCAAGTGTAATATGGGATCAAAGTGTTGACATAGTGGGTTACTAGGTGTGGCATAATGGTAAATAAGCCAAACTCTTCAATTTAACTCATTTTAATCTACTTTAATCATTCCTAATCAATTTTTAGATAAATATACCATTAAATCACAAATATTCTACTGATCCCAAAACTCTAAACGGTTCCTAATTCGGCCGCCGATAAGGCCTTCAATTAGCAGTTTAAACATACGAATTCGAACAGATAATCAAATAATCAAACAGATGCAATATGCAATTCAATAGATAAACTTATTCGATTTCAGTTTCGATTTCAATCAGTCCATTCAGTACTTCAGTTAATCCAATTATCAGTCATTATCAGTTCAGTTTAACAGTAACCAGTAGCTAATTTGGTAGGTTATCGATAATCAGTACGAGGGTTGTTACAAACTTCTCTAACTATTCTCTATCTCCAAACTCTTTATTTCCTTTGTTCCTTCTTTCATTAAATAGAACTTTTTTTTTCTTCACTCTATTTTCTCTCAAATTTGTGATTTGATTTGGGTGCCTTTATTTACATACTACGTTTCATCTCAAGGCACACCACTACTCAAGGCACACCTTTAGTAATTTGATAAATAAGAAATTTGCTCAATACACACCACAATCTTTCGTCTTTACCTTACTCACACACCCCACCCACGATCTTCCATCTTTACCCTTACTCACTCACACACCCCACCCACAATCTTTAATCTTCCATATTTTCTATAGTACACACCTCCACTTCAAAAACACACATGTTGTGAACGTCCCCCTCCATTCTCAATTTCATTGTCATCCTAGAGGTTTGGGAACCAGTCTAAAGTAGTCTAAACCGGTCTTCATTCATGCTGAAGATGACTTCACTCCCTTCTCCTCTAGTTCACGACCTCTCTCCATTATCTGTTTCATCAAAGACACCGATGGTGATCGTTGTTGTCATCACAGTTGGAAACAACTCCACATTAGAGATACAGTAGGTGAGAATTCTCATTTGGCTTAGATTTTAGGATTTTATGTACATTTTTCCATTGCCATGAGCATTATATTTGAAAATTTCATTTTGTGAACCGTTCAACACTGGTCTTTCTAACGTTAACCCTTTGTCCGGAGTGTTTATGTTGAACATTTTTAATATGTAAACATTTTAGTGTCGATCATAAGTAAATTGTTTGGGGTAAGTCTGTCGAACAGAAGCATGTTGTTCTAAATTAAAGTGTCGAACAAAATGGAATTGTTCGGTTCTGAACTTTTGAACGGATTTATCTTTTATTGTTTTCTGTTCCATTTTCAGAAATGGATGACCTTTTGCGTATTCCACCCACTGCCTCAAAAACATGATGTCGTGCATTAACAAATCCTGCTCGTGGCCGAGGTCGAGGTCAGGGTACAAGTCGGGGTCATGATATTGTGTTGGAGGATACACCTCAAATCTTGCAAGAGGATGTGATTGATAATGGTTCACGAGATGAAGATGATGCTGCTGATGTTGTTAGGTTGACGAGAAGGTACTCACTGGTCCGTTTCCTAAGGGGCCGTTGGATCCATCAATGCGAAAGAGCTTCAAGGCACATATTACAACATCTATATAGGAGCAAAAGGTAGTATATATATATTTTTCATGTTTCATTCATTTAATTATTTATTGAACCAAATTGTTTATGTTAATTATTACTTACATTACAGGAGAGGAATCCCTTTAGGTGTTATAATCATGGGTCCAAGATTCTTGAGTGGCGGTGGTGGTGAAGAACTGACAATAGAAGGTTTAGAGACATTGTGCAGCAGTCAGGCCTATCTTCTTTGGTCCATTGCACATATCGGTTTGTCAATAAGATTGTCATATTTGTATTTGTTGAGTAATGGCAACCAGAGACAAATACTTTCCATATGAGTTGTTGAGATGACAATGACATTGGATGATGCGGGTACCATCTTGGGGATTCCTATCACAGGTAGATCAGTTAGTGTTGCAAGTTTGACAGATCAACAAGTACATGCACTTGTGGTAGCTGCCTTGGGAGTTGATGATGATGAAGCAACTAATGAGCTATCATCTGCTAGGAGACAATCAATAGAGTTAGGGTGGTTATGGAGGAAATTCAATGGTTCTAAAGATTCAGACACCGAGGAATCTATAGCTTATGCCCTCAGAGTATATTTGTTATTTCTCTTGGGATGTATACTGTTCAGCAACAAGAGTGGAACGGGAGTTCCTGTTGTGTACTTGCATTTGTTCATGGATTTGACTGATATTCATACATATGCATGGGGTGCAGTTGCATTGGCATATTTATACTGACAATTGGGATTTTCCATGAGATTAGTTGTTCGAGAGATGGCTGGTTATATGACATTGTTGGCGGCATGGATTTATGAGCATTTCCGGCCATTTAGACCTCATTAAAACATGGAATATACTGAACAATTGCCTCACGTGCATCGATGGACTCCTCATCAGGAAGCTGGTTCAACAATAACATACCTACAGGCGTTACAGGAGGAGTTTGACAGATTGACATTTGATGAGGTATAACAATTAATATTAGTTGAATTAGGTGTTCTCATTACATGTCACTTATCAAGATTTCATTTGTGTTTCTCTCTTAGGTTACTTGGGATCCATATCGAGATTACTGTTAATATCACCCATGTCATGAGATCACATTCTATAGCAGCTATTTGAAGTGTTTGGATATAGTTGAACCCTATCATCCTAAAAAGGTTCTTAGACAGTTTGATAGGGTTAAGACCATCCCACCTGCGCCACTCGACCCTGTTCGTGCTATTAGAGGTGTCACAGTAAGCCGATATAGAGTCCTGTATCATTATCTTGATCAGTTATGAGAGAGTTGGGATAATCATGTTTTATCTGCTCGGAGGAGGAGTACCCTAGTCAGACGTTTGGCTGATTGTGTTGATGGTTACATGCAGTGGTATACAAGTATCACATACTTGTATATCTAGAACCCCACACATCAGTTTAGTTTTGGCCCACGTGCACAAGAGAGTTGATATGTTGTACAGGATGCTAAGGTATGACAATATTATTCACACATTGTTTACATTTTTTTAAAGATGTTTAGCTAATTACAATTGTATTTGTTCTTGATCCAGCACGTTGATCACGCATTACGGATTGCACATCCTATCCTCAATGTGGGCCATGATGCCGGTGTTCGTGATCCAGATAGGTTATATGAGGCCATTGAAAGGATGACACATGTTTTTTAGAACAGATCGATGAGGTTGGACCTAGTTCTATTCCATTTAGAACATACGTAAGAGATGAGTAGATGATAGGTAGTAAGTTTTGTGGTAATGTTGTTTTGTTATTTTGTAATGGAAAAGAAGTACTCTTTTGATGTTTTCGTTGTTTTGTAATGAACAAAAAGTACTCTACTAATATTTTATAATGAACAAGTACTTGTGGTTTGTATATGACAATGAACAAGAAGTATTAGAGAAATTCTTTTGATACACCATAATGAACAAGTAGTACCATGTGCATTAAATGAACTCAAAATGCTAACCCGCAAAAAAATGTATTGGTAACTATTTCAATTACATAACTACAACTCAACTCACATACATCATTACTCATCAAGGTTAATACAATCAAATGTCTTTTTAGTAGCTGCCCCTAAATAAACAACTTCTTTAAAATGCTCAATTCGGTGACTATATGCACTATCACATCCAACTACACGAGAATGATGAAACTTGCACCAATTGGTAACTATTGGTGGAATTGTATGACCCAGTAACATGAACACCCACGTTGATAAAACTTTAAGTATGAGATCGATGCATTACAAAATGATAAATGTATTAAACAAATCATAATGTTATACCTGGAGAAAATGATTCCCATTAATGAACCCAATAGCAATCTCACGTCGTTCAACTTGTGATATTGGCACTGATCGTAGGGGGAGGAATGTAACGCATTGTTGTGCAGATAAGTGGAGCAATACCACATTATAACATGATATAATAAGATGACCCATGTCAAGCATAGTCATCCAATGGTCATATCTGGGATTGGGCTCAGAGTATGATAGAATATGGGTCAGCTCTTCAATCATGTCATATGAACCATATAGCTAAGTGTAATGGACTCTGTGTGTGTACAATTCCCTTGACCCCATTCAGCTTCTGGAAGCCCTATTAAGCCAGCAATGGCCCTAAAACCACAATTGCCATTGTCATCTACATCCTTGATAAGATATATGTATAGCTTCAATCCAACTGGGAGGGCATCGACATATGAATAAGTCTTAGCTGTACGAGTCCGATATACCTATTCAACATGGAGGGCATCAATATATGAACAACAAAACACGTAATTTATCATCAACAAAAATGTAAGTAAAAAATGATTACATTTATCTTCTCTTTGACGAGTTGTTTTTTATGTACTTTGACAGAATCCTGTGTGGGGATCTGGATGCCCATAGGTGAGTGGCTATCATGTCTAGACTGAACCAACTCAAATGCATATGGGTCTCGATGCGAAGATACATCAATCTTCTTATGTCCCTTACCTCGAGGGTTGGGCTTTACATCCGGCTCAATGAGAAAAGTACTTTGCGAATTTGCAATCTCTCTTAACTTATGCAGAATTTCCAATTTCTTAGTATAATCAGATGCATTGAATCGCTTAAGTATGAAACCAAACTCTGGTTCATAACTCAATTCCACTTTATTATTCTTTAACTTTTGTACTATCTCAAGAGTCCTCCAGTGCGGATTAATGCTATCAAGTGGTATTGGACGACCTTGTCGAATGTAATCCACAATCTTATCGGCATAAGGTAACCTGTGTGTTTGTCGAACGGCACATCCACATATTGAAGCATCAATGCCAACATCATCTGCTCGTTTATTCTTCGCCAAGACATGCTCTAATGTAGTAATAGAGATATTGCCTCAAAACTCTCTAAAATGGGATGGTTTGAACTGGTATTGTATAACGGTTAAACTCTTCTCAAATGATTCCTTAATATCAGTGTGCTACAACTCAAGCAAGCTATGGATCTTGGTCCAAGAACACTCAAAATTGACTTGGTTAGAACCAAGTTGCTGTTTAAGTTTTGCATGTGCACTTTTAGCCCTGTGTACAATGGAAACAATTAACATAATTAAGTTTAAATAATCAAAATCATAGTGATTAATAGTGTAAGGTAGACAAATATATATTACCTATTAGTTGTAACATTCCTGAAGTACATACAATTATCTGTCCATACGGCAACAAACCTTTCCTTTTATGGAATTAACCAACTTTGTGACCCGTATTGCATTGCCTCAGGATATGTATCAAAATCCGTAAGTAGCATAGCAAGGCATTCATTATATTCAATCTCAGTCGAGGAGAGTATTAAGAAATTCCATAAAGAGATAAACTTGTCCCATTTCTCTTTATTTTCAAACATTTTTTTGCATTTTGCCAGTACATTTCTACTAATATGCCATCAGTATAATAAATGTCGAGATGTAGAAAATACCCTGTTAATAGTAATCATCAAAGCAAGCTCACTGTCTGTGACAATCACCTCAGGAATAACAATTCATCTAAGAGACTACACAATGTAGTTAACACCCATACGTAGTTATCAATCCGCTCAAATTGAAGATATGCAAAGGCTACGAAGAATGACATATCAGTGGATGTCACACCAACTATCTCAAGAAGAGGAAGATGATATCGATTTGTCTTATATGTGCAATCCATGATCAACACCTTTGGAAATGAATGGAGCAAATCTAAACTGGCAAGATGTGCCCAAAACAAGTCTGTGATAGCCATCGTGTTGTTGTCACACCTATGACACTCAACGTAGTTATGCTTTTCTAATTTACCCAACAACTGTTGCATTTGTGATCTCCCAGCTTTCTCAATAACATTATTCCTATGACATACATTATAAATGGTTTTCATAGTGGTTACATTCAAAGAATCCTTTTGTTTCAAGGTAACCAAAATCTTTTTTGGTCTGACCATACTTTTGGATATATCCACTAATAATGATGTTTCTTCCTCAGATAATCTCCCCACAAATGAATGTCCTTCAAAATGTTTATCAGGAGCATGGTTATGCATTCCACATGCTAGATCTAGCATTCAATCATCATTGGCCATCAACTTATGAGCCCTAAACTCAAAGGGACACGCATTTCTTTGTACCCGTTAACTTCACAATTTTTTGTTTGAATCATCTCCTTTTAATTTCTTATGAGGTTTGTATTGACCACTTCTCTCACAGGAAAGATATATCCTTGGTGTCTTATGACCACCACCATAGTCCGATGTCTTGATGACAATCACAGAACCATTTTTCCTTCCAATGTCCCGTACCCAACTGAGCAATTCTTCTTTGCTCTTGAAAACCTACATGTCAAATTCACCAAAGTCATGAAACATGTAAAAAAGAAAAAAGAAAAAAAAAAACTAATTTTCAACATGAGACTACCTCTTTAGTAATAAATTGACTTGTGTAGTCAACAAGACACTCATATCCAACATTACTGCATTCCATGGATGCATAGTTCTGGAAAAACCAAACAAAAAAAAAATATTGTTATAAGTGTTTGAAAATACAGAGTCGAGCTAAATTCAAATGTTCGACTGTTGAAAACCAAACAAATACTATAACTTTGGAACTTATTAATTGAACATGTGGACTATGTTCGACGCTAGAAAATCAAACAATTATAACTTGTTCGATTGTAGATAGTCGAACATGAGTACATTGTTTGAATCTAGGTATCCGAACGAATACAAACGGTTTACCACTCAGCAAGTACACGAAAAAGGGGGGAAAACAAATGAAAAACTAACCTTTTCCTTGTTCCATTGTTCCAAACCAATATTCCCAGATGCATCCACGATTCAGTCCAATCAAAATCTTCAATAATACGTATATTTTTGGTTGTTTCTTTAAGGGTTTTTGGTATTTGTTTTAGGGTTTTTGGGTCCTTGAGAGAGAAGATATGTAAGTAACGTTTGAGAAGAGAGGTGTGTATTGTATTCATTATTGTCGTTTGTGGTCATTTTATATTAGGTTAATATTGTAATAAAAAATAAACCAATTAATGGTGTGCCTTGAGATCAAAGGTGGTGTGTAAATAGAGGAACCCATTTGATTTTGTTAAATCATAGGAAATCAATGCTCATTTTAAAAATCAGCACCCATTTCCCATTAAAGAATCAAACTCAATTCATAAATCAAAACCATATTAGAAATCAAATTAAAAATAAAAATTCATTTCTGAAATCAAAATCCACTTAAAAAATAAAAACCATTTTATGAAGATCCAGAAACATATATACTCATTTATTGGATAAAACCCAAAACCTTTTAAAAAATTAAATCCATTTAAGTTTCTTAATGTTAAAATTAAATTAGATAAATTACATTTTAATCCAAAATGATAAGGACATATATTCTCATTTAAAAACATAATGCAGTGTTCTTATGGTGTTTGTAGAGAAGCTTGTCTTGCTCTCTGATCACTTCTTCAGCTTGAGGACATGTATCTTTGTAGAAGCTCATAGCCAAACCAACTTGTTCTTTATTTTCCTCATTTTCTACAAAAGCTAGGTTGAAATTGAGAGAAAACAACATTGAGAAAGATAAGATTGAAAAAGAGAAGAGAGCTTTGGAATCCATTTCTCTATCTCTCAACTCACAAAAGCTCACTAGCCTTGCTTTAAAAAAAAAATTGTAAACTAAAAACAGATTGGACAGCAGCTGATAAAAAAAAAAAATCAATAGCTCCAATTATAGCTCATGGGATACCTTCAATAAAAAAAATAAAAAAAAATTGAAGCCATCGGATACAGCTATTTATTTCAAATCTATTCTTAGGGCTTTTTACCTCATGTATTTCGAATATGTTGAACCTTCTTCAAGAACAACTTCGGGGAAGGGCGTCGGAGTGGCGACCTAGCGGGGGTGGGACAGAGAAACCATCGCCAAGTGGGTTGGGCTTCGATAGAATGAAAGAGTATAGGGCTGAAACAAAAACACAGAGAGTGAGATGTGCAAAGAGAGGAAGAGAGAGAGAGAGAGGCTGCATTTGTTGTAGTCGCGAAGGTGGGCTTCTATGTTGTGGAGCCGATTTTCACTAGAAGAGAGAAGAGGGAGAGATAAAGAGAGTTGCTATACTTTCTGGGGAGAAGAGGGAGAGGAGAAGAGAGAGAGAGAGAGAGAGAGAGAGAAAGAGAGAGAGTATGTGTAATGCCCCCAAAATAATTACAATAATCCAACTCCAAACACTAGTACAAAGTGACACTAGTACAAAGTGATATAGATAAAATAAGAAACTTTCATTAATCAGAGTTAGTATACAAAAAGTGACACATACGATATACATTCATAAACCATTCATTCTGAATCTACATCATATATTACAAGATGGAATAAGGATGAAAGCTAAATAGATATTCATATGCCCTAAAGGCTTACATCTTTCCAAGACCATGCTTGGTTACAACAAAATGAGTCAGAAGCTCAATACAAATAAAATCCTAGGCTTGTACAAAAGATAAATACAAGATAAACAAAATTAAGCCTTCAACCCCACAATCCTCCCAAGTTAAGTCATTGGCGGAGGCATATCACCAGCACCTGAAAATAGTTTTTCCAAGGTAGGGTGAGCCAAAGCCTAGTAGAAACAATCTAACACAATATATGAATCTTAACAAAAATATAAGTATGATATGCATATATAATGCCCATGATAAAATCATTCATATTGTTATAATATCATAATACGTCAAGTTTCATATCTCAAGCCATTTTATCTTAATTCATTTCATGATAATTCATTTCACCTCAATCCATGAGTTAAGTCCATTGTTATCCAGACAACCCAATTGAGGCTACAACTCAGTGGTTCTCTAACCAATACAATCATTACATAAACACTTTAAGTTTGCCATTTTACGAAAATTTCATCCGCAGGAGTTGACACCTATGTATATATATATACGCGCAGTTTTCGGGACTTTCACCTTGGACACACAGGCCAACTTAATTCAATGGAGTCCATCCCCTTTCTCCTCCCAAACATCATATATATACAATGTATTATAACACAGTCATATTCAATGACAACCGATAAAAGATTAGTTTCAATTCACCTAATCCTCATGCAATTTCAAATTCCCCATACCAATTTCATTATTTATGCAAAATAATTATTTTAAATTCAAATCCAATCCATGTGTCAAAATCAATAAATTTAACACAACACATCCTTATATCTACACCCATAATCATTTTCAATACCTTCATTTGAAAACCCCCTTTTAGATTTTAAACCAAACCCTAGGTTTGTCTAAAATTCTCCAAATCCCAACATTATTTACACAACAACATATAACTCAGTTAAAAATCATAGGAGAGTGTAGAAAGCCCCTACATCAAAGTTAGAAGTCAAGCAAAACAAGGAGGAAACTTCAAAGATGCTCAAACACAACTCTATTTAGATAGAAATATAGCCCTTGAAACACTCTATCTTTTATCAAAGAGAGTAGGGTAGAGAAACCACTAGATCTAAGTGAAAATGTAGAGAGAGTGTGAATTTTAGAGAGAGAGGCTCAAGATCTAGAGTTTTGAAAAGTTTTAGAGAGAGGAAGAGATGAAAAAGTGATGTAAAAAGTGGCTGTTACGAATTGATATACGCACAACCACTTTCAACCAGAATTCACACTTCCCAAACTTAGCATACAGTTTGTGGGCTCTAAGTAACTTAAGTACTATCCGCAAGTGTTCCTCGTGCTCCTTCTCAGATGGTGAGTAAATCAAGATGTCTCCACAAAGACGACCACAAAACAGTCTAGGAACTCACAAAAGATCCAGTTTATCAAATTTATAAACACAGCTGGTACATTGGTTAGCCCAAAGGGCATCACTAGAAACTCGTAATGGCCATATTACATACGGAATGCCGTCTTTGGGATATCCTCCTCCTTTACTCTCAACTGGTGATAACCCAATCTCAGGTCTATCTTAGAGAAACAACAAGACCCCTTCAACTGATCAAACAAATCATTTATACGAGGCATTGGGTACTTGTTCTTAACAGTTACCCGGTTCAGCTTTCGGTAATCTATACAAAGTCGTAACGCACCATCTTTCTTTTTGGCAAAAAGAGTTGGTGCTCCCTAAGATGAAGTACCAGGGCGAATAAAACCCTTATCTAACAATTCCTGGAGTTGAATCTTCAACTCACTCAACTCAACAGGTGCAAATCTATACGGTGCCATAGAAATCGGTGCGGTGCCAGGCATTAAATCAATAGAGAACTCGATCTCTCAATGGGGTGGTAAACTGGTAAGATCATCTGGAAAAACATCCGGGGATTCATAAACTACCCTTGGCAACTCAACTTGGACTTTATCACACTTAGTACTCAAGAAGTTAGCAAGAAAGAAAATAAGCTCACTCCATTTACGCGGATCATACACCAGTGATAAGACTTTATCAACCTGGTCCCCCAAGAAATAAAAGCAATCACTGCTTACATACAATAACTCTCTGATAGTAGCAATCCATAACAGCCTGATATGATGACAACCAGTCCATACCCAATATAATGTCAAAGCTAGACATATCAATCAATACAAATGCAAAAAGAAGTTAGCGACCGACAACCTCTATGTCACAACCTCAACATCCCTGCTTCAAAAAAATCTCACTACCAACAGGTGACTCTACACAGAGAGAATATGCTAACCGAGCCAATTTTAACCCCAAAACCGATGCAAATGTAGAGAAATGAATAAATGGGATGCATCCATATTAATCAACACATTAGCAACTGAATTGCAAAACAAGAAGGTATCTCTCACTACCAAAGGCGCTGGTACAAGATCTCTAGTGGTAACAATATACACCCGCCCTGTAGGTCTCTGCTCAACTTGCTCACCCCTCGGACCATAAACTTGATGCACTGACTAAGTCAAAGAGGCTCTTTGATTGGCCCTCAAGGCCTGTGCCGACTGTATAGACTGGTGGCTCTGTGTTTGTCTCGAACCAGACGTACCGGGTGTGCCACCCAACTGAGGGCTAAATCTCTTCATGTGTCCCGTTTGTCCACACTGATAACAAATGAGCGGCTGCCTTCTCCCTTAACTCTGGCTTTGAGAACGAGCCAAAGACGATACAGACTATTGCCTTTTTTGCAAGTACACTAGAGACTTGTGGCCTTATTGGCCACACTTGTAACAAGTGAAATCTCCCTTACCACCTCTCCTAGAACCTGAACTCAGCACTGGAAAAGTGGACCTCAATTGATCTCCTTAGAACTGCTGTGGGGTAGGATCCATCTACGTCTTGTTGTCCCCTTGAACATCTTGACTCCGCTTGGAGCCTCTTATCCTCTTATCCTCTATCTGCATTATGGTCTCCAGATGAGCTGCCGCCTCCATAAGGCGTCCATAATCCCCTAATCATCGACTCGACCACATCATTTTGAACATTAGCCCAGTCCTCAATCTCTTTTCGAACTCTAAACAACGACACTCCTCGATAAGTTGGTGAATGTCGCCTCAAACTCGACCACCAGAGTGTTCAACTGTACAAGCTTGGAGAACTGATCTTTTAACTTCTCTCTAATAATGGGAGGCAAAAACTTGTCCTAGAAGACGCTGACAAAAGCCTCCCAAGTCACCCCAATGCACCCACGCGCATACTTCCACCACTGACCCGCATCTCCCTTCAGCTGGAAAGATGCCAAGTTCACTTTCAGCTAGTCGTCCTCGATGCCAAGCATCTCAAACGTTTTCACTATCTGTTCTAGCCACTCATCTGCCCTCAGTGGCTTCTTAGGATCACCCACAAACTCATCCGGATTTGATCGGAAAACTCCTGCTTCAAGAAAGACGGCCTTGCCTCTGCTACTTGGGCTTAAACTTGATTCTCAGCTCTAAGAATGTCCATAGACTCCCACAACACTCCGGCCATTTCACGGGCCAAGGTGCCCATGGCTTGTTGACTAACTAGTTCGGCCACATTAGCCTGACCAAACCTTTCTTCCTACGCCGAAATTTCATCCGGTAAAGGCACTTCATGCCTCTTGGGCCTGCCACGCCTACCACTACCACGTCCACATCCTGACATCCTAATGAAGGTAACAAAAGAGATTATCACATTTACAAATGTGCCGAAGCAAATTCACTCAAGTCCTAATGCGGTAGACAACGATAATTCACTCCACATAAGCACGTAGTCACATAAACACATACGAATTTCATTCCCGGATAATGACTGTCCAGCGGCGTTGCCATAGTTCTAATTAGAAACAGCAGTGATCAAGTGCTCTTCTAATAGGACTTCCAGAAACTCGTAGACTCAATCAACATCCTAGAAACCAAATCCCATCCCCATATAATCACATAAACATGTTATCATGTAAGTGCTTCGTACATACTAAAGTCTCTATCAAGCGAGACAAACTGAATGTGGTACTAACCACTTCCCACGTACCCAGAGTATTCAAACCCGATACGCTCTGATACTAAGTTATAACGCCTCCAAAATAATTACAATAATCTAACTCCAAACACTAGTACAAAGTGATATAGATAAAATAAGAAACTTTCATTAATCAAAGTTAGTATACAAAAAGTGACACATGCGATATACATTCATAAACTGTTCATCTTGAATCTACAACATGTGTTATAAGATGGAATAAGGATGAAAGCTAAATAGATATTTATATGCCCTAAAGACTTACATATTTCCAAGACCGTGCTTAGTTACAACAAAAAGAGTCAGAAGCTCAATACAAATAAAGCCCTAAACTTATACAAAATAAATAAAATTGAGCCTTCAGCCCCACAATTCTTCCAAGCTAAGTCCTTGGTAGAGCCATATCACCAGCACCTGAAAATAGTTTTTTCCAAGTAAGATGAGCCAAAGCCCAGTAGAAACAATCTAACACAATATATGAATCTTAACAAAGATATAAATATGATATGTATATATAATGCCCATGATAAAATCATTCGTATTGTTACAAGATCATAATACGTCAGGTTTCATATTTCAAGCCATTTTATCTTAATTCATTTCATGATAATTCATTTCACCTCAATCTATGAGTCAAGTCCATTGTTATCCAAACAACCCAACAGAGACTACAATTCAGTGGTTCTCTAATCAATACAATCCAAGGCCGGCTCTGACCTAAGGCAAGTAAGGCTTGTGCCTTAGGCCTCAAATTTTGGCCCAAAAATAGGGCCCTAAATTTGATAAATTGTTATAGGCCCAACCTTTTTTTTTTTTTTTTTTTTTTTTTTTTTTTTTTTTTTTTTAAGATCAATTTAAAGGGCCTCAAAATGTTTTATTGGGCCTATGTAAAATTTAGCCCATATTTATTTATAAATGTGTTTGGCCCATATTTATTCAAATGAAAACATATAAAAAAAAAAAAAAACCAAAAACAGAAAAAGTGTTTGGGCCCAACCCAAACCATACATACACTATATACAACATCAACTTTCACTTCAGTGCACTAGTTTTGCTTTCAATCTCTCTCTCTTTAACAAAGTAATGAAATGAAGATGGCAATATGTACCAAGTTCAAGGCAAGGTAGACGCAGAGCACAACATTGTTGTGAGCGACTCACTCTGTCTTTCACACACTCTTCCGGCGACTCACTCTCTCTCACACACTCTTTCTCATAGTAAGTCTTCTCTCTCACTATCAGATTTTATTAAATAAAGTTGTCCTAATTTTTTTTCTACATTCTTTCTCTATAATTAGTGGAATAATAAATTTGCCCTAATTTTTTTTTTACCTTCTTTATCCATTAGATTTTAGTGGAATAAATAATTTAGCCCTAATTTTTTTAACTAGGTATTTATCAGTTTTCATTGAATAAATTTTTTGCCCTAATTTTGTTTCATTAAATTGTTTTTTTATAATTTATTTGCTATCAGATTAGTGGATTGTGATTTGTGGATTGATTTGCAGTGTTTGTGATTTGTGGATTGATTTGAAGTGTTTGTGATTTGTGGATTGAAGTTAATTATTTTTGATATATGAAAGTTAATTTTTTATTTGTGATTTGTGGATTAATTATTCTTGATTTGTGATTTGCTATCAAAAATTAATTATTTTTGAGTCATTGTACTGATTTCTTCCTATCTTAATATATGAAAGTAAATTTTAGTTTATAATTTTAATGATTATATGTTTAAGTATACTTAAATAAAAAATTTGTGGATGCTTATCATTTTATGCATAAATTTTTTATTTAAAAAAAATATATTAGAGGGGCCCCATTTTGATAGTTTGCCTTAGGCCCCACAAATTTCAGGGCCGGCCTTGATACAATCATTACATAAACACTTCAAGTTTGCCATTTTACGAAAATTTTGTCTGCAGGAATCGGCACCAATGTATATATATATGCGCGATTTTCGAGACTTTCACCCTGGACACACAGGCCAACTTAATTCAATGGAGTCCATCCCCTTTCTTCTCCCAAACAAGAAGTACATCCCCTTTCTCCTCCCAAACATCATATATATACAATGTATTAAAACACAGCCATTTTCAATGACAACCAATAAGAGATTAGTTTCAATTTATCTAATCCTCATGCAATTTCACATTCCCCATACCAATTCCATTATTTATACAAAATAATTATTTGAAACATTTTAAGGAAAAACTCCATTTTCTTCCAAATCCAATCCATGTGTCAAAATCAATAAATTTAACACAACACATCCTCATATCTACACCCATAATCATTTTCAATATCTTCATTTGTAAACCCCTCTTTAGATTTTAAACCAAACCCTAGGTTTGTCTAAAATCCTCCAAATCCCAACATTAATTACACAACAACATATAACTAAGTTAAAAATCACAGGAAAGTGTAGAAAGTCCCTATCTCAAAGCTAGAAGTCGAGCAAAGTAAGGAGGAAACTTAAAAGATACTCAAACACAACTCTATTCGAAGAGAAATGTAGCCCTTGAGACGCTCTACCTTTTTATCAAAGAGAGTAGGGTAGAGAAACAGCTAGATCTAGGTGAAAATGTAGAGAGAGTGTGAATTTTAGAGAGACAGGCTCAAGATCTAGGGTTTTGAAATGTTTTAGAAAGAGGAAGAGATGAAAAACTGATATAAAAAGTCGCTGTTACGAACTGATAGACGCACAGTCCGCTCGAGCGCGAGTAGTGATGCTCGAGCGTCAAACACAATAAGTCGTTCTACTCAAGTGCAAAATGCACACTCCCATTAGTTTTGTAGACAATAGACCGACGCTTGAGCGCAAGAAAGGCTGCTCGAGCTGATCCCACTCAAGCGTAGAAAGAACTGCTTGATCGTAGATTACATTCTTCTAGTAGTTTTGTAGACCTGCAAAAGTACTGGGAGTTCGCAAAACCCACTCGAGCGCAAGAAGTGCCGCTCGAGCGGAGGAGCAAAATTCTGGACAACAAAAGCTTGGAAACTAAGCAACCAATCTGTCTCAAACGCAACCACAACAACCCAATAGCCAAATTTAAAGAAATACAAGGAAAGCAAGATATGATCAATAATACGAAATCATAAAACCCAAGTCCAGAATACAATAAAGGTCGGGTCAAAACCAAAATCACTATATATATATATAGAGAAGTGGGGAGTAGAGGGAGAGAGAGAAAGAGATGAGAGAGCAATGGAATGATGAAAGATGATAGAAGTGGTAAGAGAAGAGAGAGAACATTTGAGCGGGAAATAAATGCATCTCAGCCATTGAATTTTGGATGGAACAATCTGAACCATTAAAACCAAATGTATCTCTGATACATTTTGGACATTTTCAAAAACCCTTCTGTCTTATTACATAGATATATATATATATATATTCTAATAAAATGGTTAAAATTTAATTCATTCTAAATTATTTTTCAATACTTTTAAAATAAATTTTATGTTATTGTTTAATTTTAGAATTATTTTTAATTATTTATTTACCCCGTGCATTGCACGGGTTCATATGCTAGTTAAAAATTGATACAATGTACATTATTCATCTTTTGAAAAATTTTAAACTAACCCTTATATCTCCATTTTGTTAACAAAATAGACACAAAAAAAATGTTCATGTAATATGCACGTATCATATTTATGATAGAACTTTAAGGTTTTTTCCTTACAAATATAACATGTGCACATTATATACACATTTTTCGTCTATTTTGTTAACATAATAAAAACATAAAAGTTAGATTGAAATTTTTAAAAGATGAAGCGAGTATATTATCAATTTTTAGTTTGAGGGGATAAAATGTAATTTATTCAAAAAGAAAAAGAAGTGCAATTTGCCCATTTTGCTGACAGAGAGAAAGAAAAGAAAAGAAAAAGATTAAAAATAAATGATAAAGTCAATTTTCCAATAACAAAAATTCACATCAAAGCTATGTTTGGTTGATTAACAACACGTTATGGCAAGAATAATCATTTTTGATGAAGGGCAATAATAACTTTGATAGCTTTTACAATAGCAAGGATCTTCTGTCCCCAAATATTTTAATCTCCTTGTCCCAATTCACTCATAACCATTGGATCATATGAGAATTTCAAGATTTAAAAATCTCAAGACATATCTAATAGCTGTGAGTGAACTGAAACAAGGGAACATAAATATTGGGGATAAAGGATCCTTACACCTTTTACAAATGCTTATCTTTATTAAAAGGTGAGTATAAGTTTCATGTTCAAGTCAATGTCCAAAACAACAAAGAAGAACAAAAAGAGGGCATTTTAATACTTGTATGTAAAGTATAAGTGAGTTAATGTTTAAAGCATCTGCACGAGTCAATGCACATTCCATTTTACCTAAATAGTGTGAACATCTATGTAATCAATTTTTCATTGTCTGACAAATTTAGGAATAGAGGAAATGAATGTTGCCTTATAATGGATGGAGTTTTTGGAGCCCATTTTGATAGTTTACATTAATACCTTCAACTATTGTGAAATAAGCATCCATTTAACGTGATTGCGTTAAGTTTTTGAAGGTGGGCTAGAATGAAACAAATAAAAAGTTAAAATACTTGATTGAGATGAAATTGTTACATAATGTATGAATGATTACAATAAAATATTACTTTATTATGGTCAATAAGATAAGGTTTTAGATCTTATATAAAGACAAATGGAACAAGGTAGAAGATTGGAGAACAATAGAGAGACTTGAGAATGAGGATGAGAATGTGAATGAACTTGCGTAAAATTATAAATATAAAAATACTCTTATGTTCATCTCTATTGACTTGGTGAAGTCGGTTTGGCTCTATATATATCTAGTCCATATAATGATGTGATATGGTGAATAAGAACACTTGTTCTCTTGTGGTCTAAATTCTTTGTTATTCTTTTTTGACTCTCACTTTCTCTTTTGTTATTTTAGTTTTATTATAGAAATAAAATTAAAAGGCTAAAATGAGATTGTATGCAAAATTCAAATGCTTAAAATATAATTTCCCCTATTTATTTTAGAATTTTAGAATAAATTAAAACTCGTCTCTTTTAAATTTGAATATATATATATATATATATTGAGAGGGAGATTTATGATCTGGATTGGGCCGAGGTAATGGCCGGACAGATTTGGGCCGAACAAGATTGGGCCGAGGTCGCGCGACCCTGTTAGAAAGGATTTGCTTGGTTAAGGCGAAGTTGGACCGAGCTACTTGGCTTCATGGTGTAGAGGCTGGTCAAGTGAGATGACCGGCGCTAGGAAAGGCGTGGTTGTTCCACGGTTCATGAGTTAGCCCGGAAGGAAGGCCGACGGCAAACCAGCATAAGCTGTCCGAGCTTGGTTATGCTGGGATGCAGCTTAGTTCAGTCCTCATTGAACACGGCGAGCGAAGCGCTCTGGCTAGCTGCACAGCACGGCCGTTGATAGCCGAGAAGATGCAGCTCGGCTGCCGAGCTCCCAGTAGAGTGGGCTGGCAGTTTGGTTAGGTGGTGTTCAGCAAGATTTGTGCTGACAGATGGGATAGCTGCACTACGTGTCGAGAGACTAATGGGAGTGGATTTGGGGCGCAGAAGGTATATAAGCGAGTCTGCACCCCCCCATGCGGGGACAGATGAACATTTTGTAAGAAACACTTACACTCAACTCTCTCTTTCTCAATCCCAAGGTGTGTGCTAACTTGATCGTCAGAGGGGTTTTCCGGCCACACACCGCCGGATAGCTCACCGCTATTGTCCTCGCAGGTGATCGGATAGAGACGGAGCTTGGAAGAAAAGAGTATGGGCTCGCCGGAATATTTGCTCCCCGTACAATTGGCGCCGTCTGTGGGAACTTTGCAGACAAAACCTTGTCTTCCAGGCTCGTCTGATCGCCATACATGGCGAACAACGACGAGATTCCGTTATCCGCCATCGATGGAGTTACCCCAGAGTCAGGCAAACGTAGAGAAGGACATCCCGCCATCCCTCCAATGGCGGACCTGGAGACATTCCCAAGAGGACAGTCGGGAGATGCGTGGGATAAGCGCGAAAGAAGTTATGGTCATTCACGAAGTCCAGACAGTCATCGATGGCGGAGAGAATCATACGCCAGACGTCTGGAACACAAGCTAAGGGACCAGGACGCCGTTATCTGGCGAATGACAGTGGAGATGGAGGAGCTGAAGCGGCATGTCAAAGGGAAGGGTACAGCTGGAGTGGGAGACCACAGCGAGCGCACCCAACCCCGCCGTTCAGGCAGTTAGAGTCAGCGGCATACTCCTTCCATTTCTATCACCAGAAGCTACAAGGTTGGAGATTCCGACGTGCATGCAGAGAGATCCAGCGTGCAAGATAGCACTTACCAGCCCTCACGTCCGGTGACGACATCAAGATACTTCTATTCCGCTCGTTCGGAGGATTTGCGGGCAGTCTTGAAGGAAAGGGCTCGTCGGTGGGAGGCTCAGAGGGTGCCGTCGTTCCATCGGCTATCCTATGGGGTTCACGCTAGCGAGGAGGTCGGAATGCCTCCACCCCGCCTAGCAGCGCCACTCCTTCTAGATACGGACTTGGCAAGGCTGAGCGCCACCCCTTTCTCCCTGGAGATAGAAACAACACCGCTTCTGGCAAGCTTCCACCAGCCTAAATTCACGCTCTATGATGGAAAAACCGATCCCTACATGCATGTAAGCCACTTTCGACAAGTCATGGCCGGACATAGGCGGAATGACGCACTTATGTGCCTTATCTTCCCGTCAAGTTTAGGCGAACTGGGCTTGAAATGGTTCGCGAGGTTGCCGGAGGGGAGCATAGAAAGGTGGCATCAGTTGGCCGAAGCCTTTGTGACGCGCTTCAAAACCAACACAAAAACACCAAAGGAAGTTGATTACCTACTGAGTGTCAAGATGGAACTGAGCGACACATTGAATGCATACAACTCCAGATATTGGGAGACATTCAACGAGATCTTAGATTGCCTGGTCAACCTGGCAATCACACAATACAAGCGTGGTCTCCCGGTCGGACATAGACTGCGGGACTCGCTTACTATGCACCAGCCGACATCCATGGGCCAGCTCATGCAATGCATCAATGAGCACATCCGAGTAGAGGATGATGTATCAGCATCTACCGCAAAGGCAACTCCGGTTGCAACAGACAAGAGGTTGGCTAGAAAAGTGCACGCGGTCGGACAAGAGTCCAGCCGAACAAGTGACCACGCTGAGGAATCGAACCGTGGCTCAAATCGCAAAAACGGGGGTAGGGGACATCGGAATGACTGGGATGACTACCCCTGGGATGACGTAGCTGATGCAAAAAGAAGGTTAAAAGCAAGGACAGGTATTACCACGGTCTTTAAGATTCCAATCTATCGCATACTAAGTGAAATCCGTGACGAGGAGTATGTCCGGTTTCCTGCTAAGTTAGGCGATAGACAGAAGGGCTTCAATCCGAGGTATCGTTGCACGTTTCACCGGGAGCGAGGCCACCAGATAGAGGACTGTTTGCCTTTGAGGCAACACTTGGAAGAGCTAGTTGTAGCCAGACACCTGGACCTTTACATTGATGGAGGCGTGAAGGCAAATCAAGCTCCGGTTGAACCGCGGGGGCTGGATGACTGAGATGTGCCTCCACAAGGGGTTGTTAATGTCATCCACGGCATAGTGGGACCGGCGTGTGTATGCAAGCTCCGAGGTATGATCAAGAAGGCAGAACACATGAGAGAAGTTTTGTCGGTTCAGCCTGTGATCAAAAGGGGGAAGACCGAAGAGAAAGATGTGATCAGTTTCTCCTCAAGAGACCTAGAGCGCGTTCAGACACCACACAACGATGCCCTAGTGGTTACACTCTGTGTCAAAGAATTTGATGTCAAACGGATCTTGATCGATCAGGGAAGCTCGGTCGAGATCATGTACTACGACGCTTTCAAACAGCTCAAGCTCCGAGATACAGATTTGGCCCCGGCAATTTCGCCACTGGTTGGTTTCAACTCTCAACCAAAGTGGCCTTTGGGAAAGATTATCCTACCGGTCAAAGCGGGATTCGTGGTCAAATAAGTGGAGTTCTGGGTGTTGCAGGTGCCATCTACTTATAATTTGATCCTTGGAAGGGGGTGGCTTCATGCTATGCAAGCCGTGGCGTCGACCTACCATCAGGTGATGAGATTTCCCTCGGCTATGGGGGCAATTGAGGAGGTCTGGGGTGATCAAGTCATGTCGAAGCAATGCTTCGTGGCAGTCAATGGGAGCCGGGCTGCCAAAGGCTTCGTTCAAATGATTGAGGGACCGAAGGACCGAGGAGTCCTTGACGATGTGGGCACCAAGGCCGAGGACAAAGCTGTCGAGGAATTGGCGGATGTGCGAATTGGTACAGAGCATCAGGACAAGTTCTTTTTGCTCAGCTCAAGCCTTACAGCCCAAGAAAGGACCGAAATGGTTGAGTTTTTGATGGCCAACATTGAAGTCTTTGCATGGTTGCCTTACGAAATGCCCAGTCTTGATCCGAGTTTTATATGCCATCATCTCAATGTCTTCCCCGGAGCTGCGGTCATCCAAATGAACAAGGAGATCGTGCCAGATCACGCCGAGGTAGTTATGAGGAAGTAAAGAACTTGCTTGAGGCACGAGCGATTCAGGAAGTGCACTACCCTCGGTGGATTTCAAACACAGTCGTGGTGCCCAAGAAGAATGGGAAGTGGCGAGTTTGCGTCGACTACAAGACCGTCAACCGAGCTTGTCCGAAAGATAGCTTCCCTCTGCCTAGAATAGACCAGCTTGTGGACTTGATGGCTGGACATAACAGGCTCAGTTTCTTAGATGCCTACCGCGGCTACCATCAGATTGCCATGCATGGGCCCGACCGAGAGATCACCTCATTCACTACACTAAGAGGACTCTTCTGCTACCGAGTCATGCCTTTTGGTTTGAAGAACGCCGGGGCAACTTTTCAAAGGATGGTGACCAAGATGTTCGCTCCTCTGCTAGGCCGGACAATGGAGGCTTATATTGATGATATGGTGGTTAAGAGCCGGCATCAAGCAGACCATTTGTCCGACTTGGCCGAGATGTTCGCCATTCTCAAAAAGCACAAGCTACGCCTGAATGCGTCTAAGTGTGCCTTCGGCGTGGGATCCGGAAAATTTTTGGGTTTCCTAGTCACGAACCGAGGTATCGAAGCAGACCCTACACAAATCCGAGCCGTGCAAGAGTTAAAACAGCCCAGCTCGGCTAAGGACGTGCAGCATCTGGCCGGAATGGCCGCCGCGCTTAATCGATTTATAAGCCGGTCATCAGATCGCTGCCGCCCTTTCTTTCAAGCCTTGAAATCAAAGTTCTCATGGGATGGAGAGTGTGACCGGGCTTTACCTGAGCTCAAAAGGTATTTGTCTTCAGCGCCACTGTTGGTCACACCAGTGCCCGGAGAAGAACTTTATCTATATCTGGCCGTTTCTCAGCATGCAGTCAGTGCGGTGTTTGTCCGCTCGAAAAGAGTCAAGCACCTCCCTATCTTCTACGTCAGCAAAACCTTTCTACCGGCAGAGTTGAGATACTTGCGGCTGGAAAAACTTGCGTTGGCATTAATGATAGCCTCAAGGAAGTTGGCGCACTATTTCCATGCACATACAATAATCGTTCTAACCGAGTTCCCCCTCAAAGCTTTATTCGAGCGGGCGGACTTTTCCGGTCGAATTCTTAAGTGGGCGGTCGAGTTGGGACAGTTTGACGTCAAGTTCCAGCCTTGCACTGCCATAAAAGCCCAGACTTTGGCCGACTTCGTTGCTGAATTCTCGCCTGGAACTCATCCGGTTTGCCCGGTCGATATTGCCGCAGCAGATGAAGAGGTGAATGCAAGCCCAACCGAAATACAACAACTTGGCGGTGTTGGTGACATGGAACTTGCGCGCCCCACCGAAGTACCTTCAGATAATACGATACCACAGCCCGGCGATGCGATGGCAGAGTTAGGTATCATCGTCCAACCTCCTTTGTCCGGTACCGCATCAACATGGGGAGAAGTGGAACTGCTCCGCCTAGAGCTTGCGGCTAGCATAATACCACAACCTGGCGATTCGCCTACGGACTTAGGCATTATGGATCAACTTGCTGAGTCCGGTGCCGAATCGCCAAGGGGGGCTAAAGTGGAACCGCTCAGCACAGAACTTAAAACCGAACAGCCGTGCAACCGTGATCCTATCAACCCTCAAGCCTATCAGGACCCATCAGAATGTTGGAAGCTCTTTGTGGGGGAGATGTGGAAACTTTTTGTCGATGGGGCTTCAAACCGCCATGGCACCGGGCGGGGTATAGTATTGATTTCGCCAGACGGGCTGACCATCAAACACTCTATCACCCTTGAATTCCCAGCATCCAACAATGAGGCCGAGTACGAGGCGCTCTTGGCTGGTCTCAAGAGCGCGCTTCAGATACAGGCATTTGAGCTAATGGTTTATAGTGATTCCCAGCTTGTGGTTAACCAAGTGTCTGGGGTTTACGAGACAAAGGATGACAGAATGATAAAGTACCAGACTCTGGTCAGGGACCACATCAAGCGATTTCAGGCGATCAGGGTCTAACAGATTGGCCGCGAAGAAAACGGCCGAGCAGATGAGTTGGCCGGCCTTGCTTCAATGGTCGACAGCACATCCCCCAACCCTCTTTTGATTGAATTCCTTCCGAGGCCCAGCATTGAGGAAACCGGGCAAACAGAAGTACACTGCGCCGAGCTAGGTCCTTCTTGGATGGACCTCATAATCCTCTTTCTCAAAGAACGGACCCTTCCAACCAACAAGAAGGAAGCACATAAAGTGCGGGTGAAGTCAGAGCGGTTTTGGCTCTCTCCATCAGGCGCTTTATACAAGAAGTCTTTCATCGGTCCCTACCTGAAGTGTGTGCACCCAAGCAGCATGGAAGCCTTCCTATACGAAGTCCATGAAGGCATTTGTGGCAATCACATAGGGGGCAGGTCCTTGGCATATTGAGCTATTTCGTAAGGCTACTGGTGGCCATGCATGCAAGCCGACGCACAGAAGTACGTTCGCAAGTGTGAGAAGTGCCAGAAGTTTGCCCACCAGATCCACCAGCCGGCCAGAGAACTCCTTCCCCTCACCAGCCCTTGGCCCTTTGCAATGTGGGGGCTCGACATAGTGAGGCCGCTCCCAATTGCACCGGGCAACCGGAAGTTCTTCATCGCGGCTACAGACTATTTCACCAAGCGGGTTGAAGCTGAGCCTTTGGCGATAATCAAGGAGAAAGACGTCAAGCGGTTTGTCTGGCAAAATGTGGTAACACGGTTTGGCGTCCCCAAAATTCTGATCTCGGATAACGGCACCCAATTTGACGGCCGCCTATTCAGGGAGTTTTGTGAAGATTTGAAGATTGAATTCTACAACTCTACTCCGGCTTACCCGTAGTCCAATGGTCAAGCCGAGGCTTCGAACAAGACCATTCTTGATGGACTGAAGAAGAGGCTTGAGAAAGCCAAAGGAAAGTGGGCTGAGGAACTCCTCAGTGTCCTTTGGGCGTACTGAACAACCCCGCGGGATTCTACCAGGGAAACTCCTTTTGCTTTGGCATATGGCATGGAGGCGGTCATCCCTTTGGAAGTTGGTATGCCCACCCTCAGAAGTGAAAGTTTTGAGCCCGAACTGAACGTCGAAGCCATTGCCCTGGAATTGGACCTAGTGGAAGAACGCCGGGAGCAGCAAGAGCTTTCAAGGAAGTACAACAAAACCGTGCACCCCAGACCGTTCAAAGTAGGTGATTGGGTCTTGAGGAAGGTCATGGGCAATACCCTGGTGCCAAGTGAAGGCAAACTAGGGGCAAATTGGGAAGGACCCTACAAGATAACCGGTCTGGCAGGCAATGGGGCATATCACGTGGAGGACTTGGATGGTAGAGGAATACCCCGGCTATGGAATGCAGCCAACCTCAAGCTGTATTATTTCTAGCTTTTGCTTTCTTTTTGTGCAAAGGAATTTTTTGCCTTACACTTCATGTAATATTCACTTTTGTCAATATATAGAAGTGACTCATCTTTGCCTTATCATTTTTATTGTTGCTTTGAGTTTTGAGATTCTCAACCAAGATAATTTACTCCGGCTGAAAGAGTTAATGTTTTGCTTAACTTAGGTATTCTCAACCGAGATGATTTACTCTGGTTGAAAGAGTTGATGTTTTGCTCAATTTAGGTATTCTCAACCGAGATAATTTACTCCGGCTGAAAGAGTTGATGTTTTGCTCAACTTAGGTATTCTCAACCGAGATGATTTACTCCGATTGAAAGAGTTGATGTTTTGCTCAACTTAGGTATTCTCAACCGAGATAATTTACTCCGGCTGAAAGAGTTGATGTTTTGCTCAACTTAGGTATTCTCAACCGAGATGATATACTCCGGCTGAAAGAGTTGATGTTTTGCTCAACTTAGGTATTCTCAACCGAGATGATTTACTCCGGCTGAAAGAGTTGATGTTTTGCTCAACTTCGGTATTCTCAACCGAGATGATTTACTCTGGTTGAAAGAGTTGATGTTTTGCTCAACTTGGATATTCTCAACTGAGATGATTTACTCCGGTTGAAAGAGTTGATGTAACGCCCTCAAAATTTAACCCATTAAATATAAAACATGACATACATTATTTAAAAGAAAACAATATATTATACCAATCATCAGAGTATTACGAAATAAAATATCATAATAAGTGCCCTACGGGCTTACACCTTGCCAAGCCAACACTTGGACACAACTCCATGAGTTCTAACTCAAACAAATAAAGCCTTAGGCTTGAATGTTTACATAGTTCAAATAAAGCAAATAAAGCAAATAAAGAAAGTCTTCAAGTCCAAATCCTCACAAGCTAAGTCTTTGGAGGTAATGAACCACCTGATCCTGAAAAATGAAGTTCCCATATAGGGTGAGCCACAGCCCAATAGAGAAATACTAAACCAAGCATAAGAATTAACTAAAGCATTAGCATTCGATACATGGTTAACACAAGATAATCAATTTCCCATTTTATCATTATGGCTCAGAACCTGGCCAACTATAATGGTAATCCAGATGTTACAAAAATCAATGAGACTAAAACTCAAACCACAACACTTCCATACTTCCAACCGATACACATTACAATGATGTATCATATCAACAACAAATAGCAATATTGCTATTATCAATAAGCACACATATGAGTGATGCTACTGGAGTCCATCCCCTATCTCCTCCCAACAAATCCGGTTTAGAGGTCCATCCCCTATCTCCTCCAAAACCAAATGCATATGCAACATAATCAATGCTTGACATATACAATGCATGATCAATACACAAATGTTCTGTACTAATTCAACTGTCAAATAAATGACTCAGTTTCAGTTATACCTAAGCCGCATGCAAGGTCTACAACAATCAGTGGCTATCCTCCACCGATAGCCCAAAACAATTATTTCTACGCAAGAAACAAATACACAACAATTATAATTCCAACATTTTCAAAGGTAAGTATTTAAACCAACCCAATACATCATTAAATTACTAAATTTCCCAATCTCATGAATTTAGCCAATAACACAATTTCCCTATAAATTAATTATACAAATTAATCTATGACAAAACCTAGGGTTTCTCCCAAAATTACTCAAACTACCCCCACATACCAAAATACTAACACTTAGGATTAAAACGTATAAATGGAGTAGGAATTCCCTACCTCGAAGAAAGAATCCAAAAAGAAGGAGATGTAGATGATGCCCAAAACTTCAAAGTGCTCCAAATCAATAATTGCTCCGATTAAATGAAAGCCCTCACTCTCCTCTATCTTATTTGTAAAGCAACTAGAGTAAAAACACACCCTAACTAGATCAAACCAAGAAGAGAAGATGGGTTGGGAGAGAGAAAACTCGTAACCTAGGGTTTTCAAACCGAAGGGCTGAAAAATCGATTCAAACACGCCGCGAGATTTAAACAAAATAGGCTCGCTCGAGCGAAGACACAGTCGCCGAGCGACTGACATGAAAAATCCTCGCTCGAGCCAAGAAAGGCCCGATCGAGCGAAGAACTAACAGTTCGCTCGAGCGAAGAGAAACTCGCTCGAGCCAGCTAACACTGCTCTTAGGTCTAGCACTGGACGCAATCCTTGCTCGAGCCAAGAAATTCTCGCTCGAGCGATGGACCAAAGACAAAAGACTCGCTCGAGCGAAGATAAGCTCGCTCGAGCGACCAAGCCAAAAACTGAACGTCAACTCTTGGTTTCTAAACCCAACCAACTTGCAATCAACCTGCCCAAAACATCCTATAATCCAAAATAAGGAATCAAAGGACAACACAACAATAATAAGACAACGGAATCCACGGAACATAAGTCCGGATACAATAATTAAATGGGAAAAGACCGGGGTCGCTATAGTTGATGTTTTGCTCAACTTAGGTATTCTCAACCGAGATGATTTACTCCGGTTGAAAGAGTTGATGTTTTGCCCAACTTAGGTATTCTCAGCCGAGATGTTTATTCCAGTTGAAAGAGTTGATGTTGGGCTCAGCTTTGGATTTACTACCGAGATGATTTATTCTAGTTGACTATGCTAATTGTTTATTCAAACCAAGGTGTATTGTTACGGGTGATTTATTCAATTATATGCTTGCAACCGAGATGTCTTTGCCAGTTAATTAAGTTAAGCAAGATGGTTAATGTTGCCGAAGCATTTTGTTCGATTGAGGTTACTCAGCTTGAAGATCGTGCAAACACTTCAAGAAAATTGAGCTTTTTCATTGATGATAAAAATATGTACAAGAGGTGGGGCAGACAGCCCGGTTACATATGCAGAGCAAAAAGAAAGAAAACAAAGAAAACTACACTAGGGGGGAAAGGTTAGTGAAGTCGTCGTCAGCTGCCTTCAAGTTGATCGGTGGGGTTTGGTCTTGCACACCGGTCTCTATTTGGCCAGGCTGCTCCTGCTCTTGGAGGTCCTCTCCCTCAGCATCTGCCTCGTCTTCTCCATCAAGTCCTTCCTCGGCCTCAGCCTGCAACGTGCTGAAGATGTCGTTGGTATATGGCACGAGATAGGTCAGTAGGAAGACAGCCGGTGGGGAGGCAAACATGTTGGTATCAGGACCTTGACTAAGCTGAGTGCAAGCAGCCTTCCAACCCGCCTTAAAGTAGATGTCCTGGGTAGAAAAGACTTGCTTCTTGTAACTGTCCTCGGCCTTTTTGAAGCCGGCATTATTGGCGTCTTCGCACTCCTTCTCCCTTGACTTTTTGAGTGCCTCAAGCTCGGCTTTTATTGCATCTCTTTCTTGCTCGGCGGCGTCAAGTTGGCCGAGCAACTTGGTGTTGTCAGCATTAGCAATCTGAAGAGAAGACTTTGCTCGGCCGAGCTCGGTCTAAAGGCTTTGGACTTGGCTGGCAGTGTCATTTGCCTTTTGCCGCAGTCGATGGATGCGCTCCATGACTAAGTGTTGTTTCTGGATGTCCTGCAAGAAGAAAGTTGGATCAGAGTGGAATCCGTGCAAACACTAGTGAAAATTTGAGTAGAGGTTTGACTCTTACCCTGGTCATGGACTTCACGGCAGACTTCACCAACCGGGTGTCTGGAATATGGTTGCTGCCGACCATGTCGCTCAGTAGGAGAAGGGCCATGGAGAGGTCAAAGGCGAGAAGATGTTCCTTGTCGCCCTTCACAGAAGCTGTTGCCAGGATTTCTTTACCCCAGTGTTTGAGCTGCGGTCGCCACGTCGGTGTTGGGTCTACAGTGACGACTGGTTGCTCGGTAGTTAGTTCTTCAACCAGCTCGGCAGAAGGGTCCGCACGAGGCCTTTTGCCAGCCCAGTGGTTGTCTTGGCCGCTTGCGGCAGAGGAAAGTGCGCAACAACCGAACTTAGCAGGATTGACTGAAGTCGAGCGCGGGTGATGATGCTCGGTATCTCGGTGGATGTTGCTGTGAGGAGGTTCTTGATACAGCTTCGTTTTGCCATTTCTTCTTCTTCAGTTAACCGGATTAGGGGCACGTCCGGTAGTGTTGGGTCTGGAGGAGGCGACGGAGCACGGAGAAAGTCTGTGACCTTACTTCGGCGTAGAGTTGAGTATCTGTATGTGGGAGTGTAGCCGAGCAGCTCGTTACAATCCCGGTGGCGGTAGCGGAGCACGGTCCGGATGGCTTCTTCGTTGGGGTAGCGGTAGTTGGCTTGTAAGGCTTGGATCGCTGCAAAGGAAAGTAGAAAAATGGCTAAGTACAGAGCATTGAAGAAAAGTAATTGACCGAGCAGGTTAGCATGGCTTACATGTTTCACCAAAATTCTTGCTAATGAACCATCCCGGTACGTCGGCTGGTTCATAGTTGCCGGACACCCAGAAGAAGTCGTTATCGTGCAAGTCTTTATCTGGGGTACCAGTCACTATTTTTTCTTTGCCCGGTCTAATCTTTAGGTAATAGGCGAGGCCATCGCCAATGTGCCCATTGGTATATTGTCGTAGTATCTCGGCTAAACCTAAGTTTGTGCCTAGCTGGTTGTTTAGCTCATGCACGCCATTGATTATTCGGTAGGTGTTGGTTGAGACTTGGGTGAGTGCTAGCCCGGTGCGGCGTAGGAATTCGGTCATTAGTGGGTTGACCGGGAAGCGGAGGCCTCCTTCAATTATAGACAGCACAGTGAAGGGGCACTGGTCTAATCTGCCCCAAGGGGTTGTCTCAATCTCGGTGAGCTCTAAGTGAACATCGGCTAGGATACCGTACTCCTCCCGGAACGCAGCCAGGGCAGCCGGAGTGTCAACAAGGAAGCGGAAGCGCCCCATGTGTAACCGGCTGGTTTAGCTCGGCTGAGGTGGTTTGGCAGACTGGTGTTTTGATGGCTGCTCGGTCTTTGAGAGCCTCGGCATTTGGTCAGTGGTCCCCTTGGACTCTGCAGGAAAAGGATGTCAAGTGTAAATGGGAGAGGGTCGCGCAAAACGAGCTTGACTTTAGCTCGGTCATGAAGAATGCCAAACCACCTCGGTTATTAAGGCTAACCAAGGAGCCCGTTCGCTCACGCGGACCGGGTGTTAGCCCGATTGGGCGGCCAAGTCCTCTGGATACCCCGATTTCTGCTAAGGTTGGGACAAACTGATCATTTGCTCGGTCTTAATGATTTTTTGGATCAAGGGAAGACCTGGAGCCCGGTCTGCCCCAGATCTTCAGTGTTCATCAGAGAAAATGAAGAACAACAAGGAGAGTGAAGGGTTAGGGACGGTTTTGGGTGCCTATGTCCTAAAACCTACGGGTTTAGTACCCTAATATGTGAAATACCAACTGAAATAGCAAAAACGAGGCTCGAAGAACTTACCAGGAGGAGGCAAAGGCTTCTTCTTCGAACATGAACTCAGCAATGGCAACCAAGGGAGAGCAGGAGCTCTGGATCGACAAGGAGGAGAGAGAGTCAGTAAGGTTGGAATGAAGGAAGGTTCAACATGTTTATAGAGATGAAGAAGACCGCCAAAAATTTGAATCTGAACAGACGTGACGTTTGGCTGCTCGAGGCCAATCAACACACGACATGTGTCCCTGTTGACGGCGGCGTCAGTACTGAAGAGACAGGATGGTGAATCGAGGCATCGACCGGGCAAGTTTTGAATACAGGCATGTCAACTAGCCCGGTCACCGTATTGTAGACCGAGGACCGAGGAAGTGTTACCCCGGTCAAAATAGGTAATCTCAGTCATGCTTGCGCGAACGGAATTAATGGGCAATTGAGAGGGAGATTTATGATCTGGATTGGGCCGAGGTAATGGCCGGACAAACTTGGGCCGAACAAGATTGGGCCGAGGTCGCGCGACCCTGTCAAAAAGGACTTGCTTGGTTAAGGCGAAGTTGGACCGAGCTACTTGGCTTCATGGTGTAGAGGCCGGTCAAGTGAGATAACCAGCTCCAGGAAAGGCGTGGTTGTTCCACGGTTCATGAGTTAGCCCGGAAGGAAGGCCGATGGCAAACCAGTATAAGTTGTCCCGAGCTCGGTTATGCCGGGATGCAACTTAGCTCGGTCCTCATTGAGCACGGCGAGCGGAGCACTCTGGCCAGCTGCACAACACGGCTGTTGATAACCGAGAAGATGCAACCCGACCGCCGAGCTCCCAGTAGAGTGGGCTGGCATTTTGGTTAGGTGGTGTTCAGCAAGATTTGTGCTGACAGATGGGATAGCTGCACCATGTGTCGAGAGACTAATGGGAGTGGATTTGGGGCGCAGAAGGTATATAAGCGAGTCTGCGCCCCCCCCATGTGGGGACAGATGAACATTTTGTAAAAAACACTTACACTCAACTCTCTCTCTCTCTCAATCCCAAGGTATGTGCTAACTTGATCGTCGGAGGGGTTTTCTGGCCACACACCGTTGGGTAGCTCACTGCTGTTGTCCTCGCAAGTGATCGGATAGAGACGGGGCTTGGAAGAAAGGAGTACGGGCTCGTCGGAATATTTGCTGCCCGTACATATATATATATATATATTATTAAAAGTAGTGTTTTTTCCATGTTTAGATAGTATATCATAAGGGCTTACTTTTTTCTAAGAGAGTCACGTCAACATGTATTTTTTTTAATTACATATAGAGTTTTACACAAACCCAAACCTATTTAAATTATACTAACTCTACCTATTTTATATTTATATAGATTCTATTTGACAAATATTTTTTTTCTATATATTTTTCATCATAAATTGACATAATCCATAAACCTAATACCATTTTTGCGTTTCACGTTTTTGTTCTTAATTCTTTCAAGGGTATTATGATTTTTTTTTAATGCTAAATTGCCTCTTTTTTATTTCTTCTTATTTTTCCGTGCATTATTCTATATTCAATGCCAATTCTATATTATTTTATATTATGGATTCGTTATTTAAATTTTATATAATCACAACTCACATGAGGAAAACCTGTACAACAATGATATTCTCGAGGAACCTCTAAAGTTTGGATTTACTGTTTGAGTTACTTTTTCAATTTTTGAACAATAAGTTCTTTTATGTTTTGACACCATATTTCAGATGATTAGTCACTTCACACACTGAGAAATATTTATCATTTGGATGTTTTCATTATTTTTTATTTTTGGGTTTAGATGTTGTTATATGATTATTTCTTAATTAGTCGTTGTTGAATTTTTTTTATATAGTTGATATTTTAATTTAATTAAAAGTGTTTATTTTACAATCTTATAATTTAATTTATATATATCATATAAAATCATTATATGATAATACAACTACAATATATTTATATTTAATTTTTTTAATAAATTTTATATAATTTTTATTTCTACATATTTTTATTTTCGAAATGAATATAAAAGAAAATTAAATGGTTAGAATTACTTTTAATTTTATATTACTAATTTTTCTTCTAATTTAACTATTATTTTTAATATCAAAATGAGTATTTATTTTACTATTTATAATTTAATATATACCATACAAAATTATTAAATGATAATTATATTTTTATAATACGTTAGAACTAAAATTATCAAAATACACAAATAATTTAACTAAAATAAATATATATAAGTATTCAAGTAATAATTTTATAGAACGATAGCGCCAATATTATCAAAATAAATAATTAAAATTATACTTTAATTTTAATTTTAATTTTAATTTTAAATTAAAATTAAAAATATTCTTTTATAACACACATTATACCATCAAATATTTTTTCAAAAAAAAAAAAAATAACACGTGCATTATACGGGTCAATTGCTAGTATATATACATAACAAGTTCTATATATTTGACATAATTATATAAATCTCTTTATACTAACAAATGGAATAAACAAAAAGGTAATTCTATTTGTACACCATTCAAACTTTCATTACAGACCACAAATGGTGTTAGAATATAAATTTGTGGACAAAAGTTAAATGTTCATATATAAATTTATAAACATCAAGCAATTGTTCGGATATAAACAATTGAACATAATATACATTTGAATAATTTATTTTTATTCATAACTTTAACTCTGAACATTTGACTTTTGTTTAAAATTTTATATTCGAACATCATTTGTAATGTGTACTGAGAGTTTATATGAAATTACTTTTATACCTTTGTATATATTTTGTGTTTTAATTAAAATGACGCAATTACCTTCTTTTTATTTTTTTTTATTTTATTACGTCTCTTTTGTTCTGACCTCTGGAGCAGTGCTTTCCTCCTATCCCCCTATCATTTCATTCATTTTTTAATCCTAATCCTCCAATAATTACCACCACCATCTCTTCCGTTACATTGCCGACACCATTGCAATCGCTACCACCATAGCACAATCAGCACCATCACATCGTCACTGCCCTCGCATCACTTCCATTATTACTATTTTGATTTAAGCAATCCAACCTGATTGGCCCTATCGCTAGCAACCATCATTTGTAATCGATGACTCCGTCCCACCCGAGTGCTTTCCACTTCAAATAGGTTGTAATGATTCGGATTTTTTTTTTAAATTATTATATAATTTAATTGAATGGTTGTTACACCACGTGATTAGTGATATTTGTTTTATATTAAAAGATCATTTATAAATAGGTTTATGATAATTAAAAAATAATTTTTATTTGTTACACAAGTTGAGGGTGAAATTTGTGTCTCTCGAATTGAAAACCTTACTTTCGTAAAATTTTAAAAATAGTTGTATAGCTCAAATGCTTACAAAAATTTTATGAAGTGTTTATGCATGAGTATTTATTTTTTGAAAATTTATAAATTGAACAGTGTTCAGTTTTATTTATAGTAGAATTTTTGTGTTGAGATTTGATATTAAAATCCTGACTTGAGGTAAAAATTAGGAATTTTTATTGATAAATCCATTTTAGAGTTGTTGTAACCCATTAAGTCCATAAAGGCTTATTATAGCTTGATTAGTCCCATGTACGTATCTTTTTATTCCATGAGATCCTTTTTACTAATTTTATACTTTTTAATAGACTATTATGCCCTTATCTATAGTGTTGATACAAATAACAGATATAGACGTTTCTTTTTTTTTTTTTTGTTCATTTTGTTTTAGAGAAGGTGTTGTTGTCAACCCCTTGAAAAAATGGTATTACGAATGTGGGGCATCGATTTGTAGGAGGTGCACAAGAATTTCGTGATGTTTTATGCAAGTATGCAATCCAATACGAGTTCTAGTTTGAGTATGTCAAGAACGAGACAACGAGGGTTACTGTAGTGTGTGATGCGCGAGGAAAAAGGATGCTTGTGGTCTATACATTGTAGAGTACAATGAGCAAACGGATTTTTCTACATCAAGAGGTTCAGTGATGTGCATAGTTGTGATACGGATGTCCAGACGTCAAAGAATTCGAGAGTTAGTTCTGATTTGGTATCAAGTACTATATCTGAAATTGTGAGGCACAAGCCATTCACTTACTCGTGTGAGGTGGTGACTATTTTGATGCGGGATTATGGCCTGGATGTAAGCTACCACGTGGTATGGTTGGGCGTGGAGAAAATAAAGGCTGTCATTCATGGAGATCACTCATTGTCATTTAACCAGCTATGGTGGTATTCGAATGTTGTGATGCATTACAATCCGGAGAGTTATGTCAATATTGACTACGACACGAGTAGTAAACAGTTTTGTTATTTTCTTTCATCATTCGTTGCGTGCATTTTTTGGTACAATCTTTGTTAGCCTTTGTTGTTCCTTGATGGAACATTCCTCAAAGAAAAGTACAAAGGTCAGCTACTTGCAGCAACGACAAAAGATAGGAGCAATGGTTAGTATTTTTTTGTATCTGGTTATGTCCATGTAAATATTCACTTTAAGCGGTGTAGTGTGGATATCTGTCTCACCATTACCTAATGTGAATATTTACAACCCTGTTGGCTTTTTAGTATTTTTGTAAACTACTTGTGTTAATATTCACATTGGAATATTGTGATCAGTTGTTTAATGTTGTTATGTTGTAAGTCTATTCCTTGTTGCATTAGCGATTGTTGATTCGAAGACCATGACTAATTGGTCATGGTTTTTGCACGAACTTGGGAACATTATTGATGGTAAGCGTCGGATTACTTTTTTTTCTAACCATAATCTTGGTCTGTTAGAAGCGATGCCTAAGGTGTTCCCATCAGCTAACCATAGTTATTGCTTACAACACTTGAAGAACAATTTAAAAGACCGGATGAAGGGGATTGATAATAGATTTAGGGACCACCTGGTTAGTAGTTTGAGTGGTTGTGCTTATCAGCCAACTGTGGTAGGGTTCCATGAAAAGCTTGAGAAATTAAAAGATGAGGGCAAGCAACGAGTACATAATTTTTTTAAGAAGTTGGCACCTGAGCACTGGGCAAATTCATACTTCAGGTAATAGTAGTTTCCTTATGTATTCCATTTGTCAATTTTAGAATGGTAGCGTGTAGTAATTTCAGTCATGTTCTGTGGCGATGTAAAATTTCATATTTAGTTTTGAAGAAATTAACTTCAGTGTTGTACAATGTTGTGATATTGTGCAGGGGCATGCGTTATGGGGAATTGACATCCAATGCGGTGGAGTTATTTAATAATTGGATTAAAAAAGCACGTAATCTTCCTATCACTCGGTTGGTGGACAAAATTTGTACTCAGTTGATGCGGCAACTATCGGCGCGACGTGACCAAGCAAACCAGTGGAAGGAAACAATTTGTCCTACATTCAAAACCATGCTTCTTGGTTCGTTCAACGATAGCAGGTCTTGGCAAGTTAGCAAAGCTAATAAAGATGTATTTGAGGTTTATTCAATATCATCTGTTACAATTGACATTGCAAGGCGTATGTGTTCTTATTTCCAATGGCAGATCAACAGATTTCCATATGACCATGTTGTTATTGCTATTCAGAAGAGCCGATACAATCTCAATAATTGTGTGGAACATTACTTTCATCTAGAGACGTATTGTGCAGCCTATTCGAGTACTATATTCCCCATACCGTCGGTGCAAAAGCCGCCTTTCGATCCTATGGACTTTACCATATACCCACCAATTGTGAAAAGATCACCCGGCAGGCCAAAGAAGAATAGAATCCCATCATGGTGTGAGAAGTTGAAACAAATAAGGTGCGGAAGATGTGATAAGTTAGGAAGTCATAATCGAAAATCATGTAAAGAGCCAATATAAGGTATACAATTTTCATTTCAATATTGTGTTTTATGCGGGATTCTTTTATTGATGTTTCAAATAAGATTACATTATATTGGCAAACATTGTGTTGAAATAAGATTACGTTGTGTTGGCAAACATAATAATGCATTGGCAAACATACTATTTGATTTTCGTTTTCTTGTATGTTTTTTGAATGAGGGTGTAAACAAAGGAGGACATTGTTTGTTTGTTTGTTTGTTTGTTTGTTTTTTTTTTTTTTGGGTTGCAAACTGACATTTGTTGGTGTTTTAATGATTACTACATAATGTGAACATTTACACTTGTGTAGAAGATTCACATCATGTAAATACTCGCATTTGGGTTGAACTTTTCACATCATTGTTGTGAATGTTAGCATGAATATAATCTGAGATGTGAACTTTCACATGCATACAGTTTTATATGATGTGAACATTCACAACTGTTGTGAATAAGAACAGATGTTAATATTCACACCTATATCTGCCTTTCGTAATGATGTCATGTATACAATGTCAACATTCCTGCACACAATGTGTATCATAGAACAATGTATTTCAAACAATCGCATAAATTAACAGCAAAACACCAAATGTAGATCAAAATGCACAAGTGGCATATCGGAACATTAATAAATGTTATATCGCTGATTTACAATCAATTTTTTTTGGTCAAAATGTCAAATTAATTGATATTAACATTTAAATCGAGAACTAGTTAGTTTGTAGGTGGACACCCCCCACAATGTCAAAAAGCTGTGTACTAATAAGTCTTGTACGCCACACCATTCAGAACATGTGAGGCTACCAAAAATTTCTTCATGGAATATGTGTGCCCGCATGACGTAACATACTGCGGGTCCGTAGTCCACCTTGTAAATGCAAAATGGTTATAATTAGCACTTGACATTTATGTTTGCATAATGGTCGTGGAGGATTTGTACAAAATGTTTGTGAGGCTTACGAGGTGTTGGTCTGCTGAGGACAGATATCAACTGATTTGATTTGTTGTGATGGATCTTGGCCTACAAACTTAGTCCATAGCGGTAATGCCTCGCCAAAACCGCACACAACGTTCTCAATGTAGTCCCTCTGTGTAAGGAATTGCATGTTAGGCACCAACGAACATTTGTGTGTGTACATTCATTTTGGAATTTAACACATCACAACAATTCATATTTGTGTGCAATAAGAGTCACTTACAACTTGTTGTGCTTGGTCTACATACGGGTCGTGTATGCCCGGTCTTGGTCACAATGAGTTATAATGCCTCCATAGATTGTCTTTAGCGTCGTACACAACAATCATCTAGTGAAAGTCATGGTGCAATGAGAATAGTAGGTATCTCTCTCCGTGGTAGTCTTTCATATTTGCATCAATATGTTTACTTCTTTTGCGAGGAGGGTACTCTTGTATCACTTTCTGCAGACATTGGACATTCGATCATGTAACGGTCAAATTAATGGATTATGAAGATTTACATTCACATTTTAAAAAAAATGAAATATTAGAGCTGCTACCAAACACATGCTTGTGAAGATGAATGAGGCTTCCTTTGAACTTGGGTTGACCACCTCTTGTTGTTTATGTAGTAGTTCGGTATATGCATCTATCACCTGCACAAACATAGGGTCGTATTATATTATTTGTGATAGGTGAACAATGTGTGTGTGTGACTGTGTGTGTGTGTGTATGAACAGTGAACAATCTTGGTAAAGGCATACGTTGATGTGTATCGATTTCTCCTTGATAAGGTACATGATATCATCAAAATACACGTATCTAGCATTCGAGTCTCCTTTCCACACAAGTAATCTGTGCATTTTTAGTAAACCAATGTGAATATTAACATTGCACATAAGTAAACTAAACCAAATCAATAAGTACAGTTATGAATATTCACATTTATGAAAGGTGAATGTTCACATTAGGTGTTCGTACAGTCACTTACTCATCGCCTCCACTCTTCTGCAAAGTATGAACCTTTTGCTTGTCATGTTTGGACATCATGCTCCAAACCTTGAACTTGTTGGTCAATGTCAATAAATTTTTTGGGTGCTTTGCCGGTAGATATTTGTCCACATCTTCAACTATGTAAACTGTATGGGGCTGGTTTGGATCTCGATCATGCTATTTTTTTTGGCTAGGTAGGTCTGGGTACTAAAAGTCAGGCAAGCGGTGCTCTTTTCAATCTTTCTCCTTGATACGCTTCACCCTAGAAGGTGGGCTGAGATTGTGTTGCATTAGGGCGGGAGGTTACTTGCTGAGGCTGTCATGATGCTTCTGCGCCACAGCCTGTGTGACAATGTGGACAGACTAATCATCAAAAAGGTCTTGAAGAATTGTTTTCTCGCATTCTAAGTCCATGACCATCTGTGTTAAGTGCACAATTTCTATATCCTTATGTTCTATGCAATTTTTTTTATTTCAGTGTTAATGTTGGGTGGGCTTGACTGGTTGAATAGTTTATCTTCAAGATCAGCTATAACTCTTGCCCTTAACTCCCTTGAGAATTTAAGGTGTTTGTATTTTGCTTCCCACTGCCTTATGATGCCCCAAACCTTCCGATTTTCTTTGACAAGCATATCGATGATGTCGGGTTGGCTTGTGCTTACTATGACAATAGCTCTCTCACCAGGTGGGCTGCTAAAGGGAATATTGATGTCCTTGTCACTGTCATTTATGTCAACTTTCTCCTCGGGAAATTCAGAGTTACTTCCACTATGTTGTTCTTTCTTGATGTTAGCGAGTTCGGGTGATGTGGTGGCTAGTTCATCACATTAGGGCTCCACCTTCAATGTGGTATGCTTGAACTTTTGGAATTCTGTTTGGGTTGCGAAGAGCTCGCCAGCATTAACCTGAAATGAAAAAGTCATTTTAGTTAATGTACATATTTGGGGTGGTGTCATGATGTGAATGTTTTGAACAATATTTGAAGGTAATACCTCATTAAAACCAAGATCAACCAACGATGTGCATCTCATCTTCTTGTGTAAAGCAGTCAGGTCCCACTTGACACAATGAGGAATTGCATTGGGCTTGTGGGGTTGTAGGATGGATGTGTGTTCACACAACTAGTACTTCAACAAACAACAAAGACATATGTTATTTTGCTATTTCAGAGCAATCTTGACAGTTATAAACATTCACCACAGTGGCACAGGTGTAAATGTTCACAGTTGCCAGAGTTGAAAATAATTAAGAACATGTGAATGTAAATATTTGGGAACATGGATACTTACCATCAATAACATGACACAGCCGATGACTTTTGCTAGCTTTTTGTCGTTCTGTGAAATGGAGGATGTAAGCGTTGTTCTAATTTGTTTGGCCCAATCATATTCTTGCATTCTTTCCAATGGGACCATATGTGCATAGTAGCCCCATACTATTGTCTCTCCACTTGTCGAGAAAAAAAGTTTCTAGCATGTATACATGCAGACTAATCGCGCGACTTCTTCTTTGTCATCTTTCTTCTTGCCATTCAATGCCTCGGTCAAAAGGGCGCGTATCTATTTTGAAGCCAACCAGTTGACATTTTTGTACATTTTGTGTATAATGCCAGTCTTCGATTTCGCACCATATGATATGTCCATTGGTTTGGTGCCACAGTCCACACCAAAAATTAGCTTAATGTCACTGTCGTATATGTTCATCTTCTTTTCCCTAATGTAGAAGGCATCTTTTGATGCCTTGTACGTTTGTAAGACATGCATAACAACATCATTATACTTCATGCATTTGTCAAGGTTGATATCATTGGTTCTCAATGCATTTAATAAATGCCAGAAAAGTGTTTGCCGCAGGCAACCGAGCTGTGATTGTGTGAATTTGGTGCTTTTCATTAATTTCACCAGCTTGGTCATGTTAGATCTATAGTTAATACGGCGCATGTCAACATTGCTACTAGTATTTGCATATGGGCTTTCTTTCTTGACATGATATTCATCTCTTTTTCACTTTGAGATTTTTTTCTATGCAATATCTGCAAAATAGAGTATAAAATTTAAGACAAGACACATGCGATTAAAATACGTAACAAGTGGTATATGTTGCCAACAACATCAATTATATGAACATTCAACATAATGACATCTATAGTGACAGTTGGTGGATGTGAACATTTACAACAGTGCATAGATGTGAATGTCCACATCTGTGTCAACAGATGGATATGCATATCCACATCTATCCATGAATGTGGATGCCCACTGTGTCAGCATAACCACAATGTGCATAGTGTGTGTGTAAAGATCATTGTGTGTTGATACTACCATGAAGAACATTTAAGAACATGCGAATGTTAACCCAAACAGTTCAAATTATGTTGTGAACATTCACACTACTAATTTCGATGCCAATGTACAAACTCATTACAATCATGCAATGCCGATGTTATAGTTCAACTTCAAAATTGAAATTCAGTTTCTAACATTGAATAACAAAACTGATATGTTTCCTCTAAACACAATTGTGAATGTTTACAAAGTGTTTAATCAATTTACATATGTTATGAATGTTCACAACATAATTATATATAACAACAACATCTCACACAAACAAGTTAGACTACGATTCTTTGTTTGCATGTGAATGTTCACTACTGTTAACAACAACAGTATTAGAGGCAAAAACAGTAACAATATGAAATTACACACATTGTATGAATAGAAACAGGAGATATGTGTGAAAGTTCATATTGGTGCAATTTGAATAGGACATTCTCATGATCAAAAAATACAACAACAAGAACAACATCTGCAACAATTGATTTGGCCCAACATATTGACTATAGCATTATATTTGAATAGGACATTTACATGAACTTCCACATTTGTCAAATGTTAACCTAACATATTCAATTATGTTGTGAACATCCACACTTGTAATATAGATGACGATGTGCATACTTGTTACAGTCGTGTAATACCAATGTTATAGTTCAACATCAAAATTGAAATACATTTTAAAACATCAAAGTTGACGTGGAAATAACAAAAGTGATATGTTTGTCCAAAATACAGTGGTGAATGTTCACAGAGTGTGTGACCAATTTAAGCATGTTATGAATGCTCACAACATAATTACATATAACAACATTCGGAACAAGCAAGTTGGACCATGATTCTTTGATTTCATGTGAATGTTTAATAATATCAACAACAACTATATTAGGGGCAAGAATAATTTGAATGTTCACATATGAGTATCATACAACACCACCACAGTGGAAACAACTATGTTGGTTCACATATTTTTTTTCCTCAAGTGAATGTTCACTACTATTAACATACAAGCTGTTATTGCAATTTTTTTAGGGGGTGAGGGTTTCATATTCAATCACTATTAGTGTCAATAACTACAATTGGACAATAAGGAGAATAACAACAATAGTAAAACCAAGATCAACAATAGTATGACAGTTGAAATTATTAAAAAAAAAAGAACATAGAGGGTTACAATTCGTATATAAGATTTGTGATGAACACTTACGTTTCTTGACCATTTTTGATGATTTGGGTTGCCACAACTGAGATAATGAGATAATGAGATGGTGGTGATTCCGGCAAGACAACACTAACAATGGGTAATAACAGCAACAATACGATGGGATTCACGGTGTTTTTGACAATTGTGTTGCTACTGATGCGACGATGAGACGATGCAACGATGGCGGTTTTCGACGAATCAGCGGTAATGTAACAACCCTCGTCACTGTTTACCGATAAACTACTGATTACTACTAAACTGAGACTGATTATGACTGATAATTGAATTGATCAAAATACTGAACTGACTGACCGAAATCTAGAACTGAATTGATTAAGTATATCTATTATATTGCATTTCTATCTGTTGCCTGTTTGATTATCTATTCATGTTTTTATGTTTGAACTGCAAATTGAAGGCCTTATCGGCGGCCGAACCTGAAATTGGTTTATGATTTATGATCGTTAGAATTTATGTAATTTTATGGCATATTCAGTTAAAAGGTGATTTGATATGATTAAATTGGATTAAAATAAGCTAGACTACAAGAGTTGGCCCTATTTACCATTTGCCACCTAGTGGATTAATCTAGACAACTCCTCTCCACTTCATAGAGAGAGAGGAAGTGAGAGAATTGAGTTCTTTCTTGTGTTTTACTTGGAGATTTGCTTAAAAGTGGAAGAGTTGAAGTATAGATTGTCAATTGAGCTTCCATACTTGTAATAGAGGACCATAGGTAAGGATTCAACCTCTTAATTGTGTATCTAAGTTGTATCTAGCATGGCTCATGGTAGTTTAGAGAGCTAAGTCTAGAATTGGCTCTAGTATGTTGAATTGTAGCACATATCATGCATGCATGTCTACATTGCTGCATTTTGAGGTTGATTACATGGAATTTGGTACATACATGTTCATATTGTTGTTATGGACCATGATTTCATCTTGTTTTGGAAATAATTAGTTCATTAGAGCATGTTTTGAAGCTTTGAAATGATTTGAGTTCATGCATATTGCATGTTCATCTTGTTCATGAAATTTGGTTTGAAATTGGATTTAATTGAAACACCCTTGGGCTTTGATTTATCAAATTGATCTTTGAAACATGTAATATTATGGCTTTTGAAGTGTTTTCCAGAAAATTAGCCTAAGAGGATCAAATTTGATGCATTAAAACTTGGTTTTGAGCTTGAGGTTCAAATCTGGAATTTCCAGATTTTGGACCGACGCTCGAGTGAGGAAGTTCATGCTCGAGCGTACACTCTGTGATCATGCTTTCCGCTCGAGCGAGAAAAGTGATGCTCGAGCGTGAAATGCGTGCATCCAGTACTTTGCATGAGCTTGCAGTCCGCTCGAGCGAGAGAATCCACGCTCGAGCAAGGACTTGTGTCTCACGCTCGAGCGAGGGTCGAGCGCCCGTCGAGCGTGAATTTTGAGCATCCAGTATTTTCACTGTAGCTTGCAGTCCGCTCGAGCGACGGAAGTCACACTCGAGCGGAGCTCCTTTGTCTGCATGTCCGCTCGAGCGTAGGAATCCACGCTCGAGCGAGGCCCCTGTTTTCTGAAAATTTTGTAAAGTGTTTAAAAGTGCATCTTTGCATCCTCTTTCCGTCCTAGGCATTCCTAGGGCATGTTTAAGACATCTTAATGAGGATATAGATGTAGAACACATCGAGGCAATTAGGGATTAAGTTATTATCTTTCCAAACTGTGTAGCTTAGTGTGTGTTCGATCTGTTAATTGTGTAGGGTTGGCTTCCGAGGAGGAGCTCTAGCTTACTGTAGCCCAGAACTCTGTGAGTAACAGCTGTGTAAAGATATGTTCGAAAATGATTATCTTCTGAACAATTGAACTGTACTGTTTCTGAATTGTTACTGTTAACTAAACGAATGAATGTCCTATATTTTGAACTATAGTGTGGCATCCTTAGCAACTACTGTTACTGTTACAGAGATCTCTGTCGGTTCCCGTGTTGGAACCACCACTGTTTACTGATTGATGGCCATCATTGACTGTTCGGTCTTTCAAGACCAACTGTTACTGTACTGCTATGCTAATGGATGTACCACATATGACTGAATGACTGATATACTTAATTAATGAACTATTTTCATTACTGAAGGACATTCATTCTTAACCTCTTTACGCATTATATTATCCGCTGGGCTTTAGCTCACTGTTTATATATATATATATATATATGTAGGTGTTCAGGCACCAGACTAGAGCTAGGAGCGTGGATTAGACTCCCCTTTTTGTCAAGCCAACTACTGTGCCTCACTGCGAGGTTCCGAGCCTGCCAAGCTATGGCTTAGGGGTGTTTTTATTTCCCCTGTCTATCTCTGTGTCTGTTTTGTATAGACTGATAGCACTGTACTGTACTATTTAAAAGGGATTTGGTCCCTGTTCTGAATGACTGTAAATATTGTGCATACTGTTCTGTACTGTGCATATATATGTATGAAAAGTCTTTTTGCATACAGACTGTCACAACTCATTGGACATTGTTTATTTACTGTTTTGGCTTTCGCCATGCCCCTATACTGCTTTTATCTTGTATTCTTATAATGGGCCTTGATAATCTCGGATTCTTGGCGATTCTGATGCTAAACCCATAGGGGCGGGTTTGGGTCGTGACAGGTAATCACCATGCCATGATGATGAGCTTCACTGTGTTGCTAAGGATTGGGTTGCCACAGATGGGATGATGAGAAGATGTGACGATGTCGGTTTTTGGTGACCGATTGTGATTATGGTGAAAAACGGCACAGAGACGATGAAACTATGGGAGAGATAGAATATTGGGAATTGATGACCTAGCTAGGGTTTGGGATTTTGGAAGGAGGAGATATATTCGGCAAGATCGTTGGTTAACTGATTATATGTTTCAATTCAAACATACAGAAATGCACGAGAGGCTTGAGGGGGTTTTGGTCCTATTACCCTGAATGGGGCCTAATGGGATAATCAAAAAGTGTTTGGGTTTTATGGAATAAAACTCTTTAGAAGGGAATTTATCAAAAAAAACTCCCTAAAACTTATTGGGTTTAGTTTTGTATATATTTGGGACATGTTTAGTTCATTGGTGGAAATTTAATTTAAGAGCCATAATTTAGAATCAATTTAATTTGGATTCATGTAACACATGTTTAATTGTTTGGTCCTTGTTAATTATGTGAATGGAATGTATCATTTCGAGAGTTGTTATTATTTATTATATTGTATTACAATAAATGTTTGAAATGTGAATTTATGGTGTGTTTTATCAAACAAAAAATATATTTTGTGATAAGACAAATTATATTATTTTATGTTACAAAATATTAAATTATTGTTAAAATAATTTTAATTGATGTATATATATATATAAATTTATGTATGAATAGATTAAAAAAAATAAAAAATAAAAAAAGGGGAGGCAACTCATGTGGGGCTGCCCCTACCCCATTTCCTTTTTATCTTTTCATTTCTCTTTATTCTTCTTTATTTTCTTTTCCTTTCTAGAGAGTTGTTCATCTTGTGAGAAGAGAAGGAAATTTAAATGGTTCATCTTGTGATGTTTTGGTTAATATGATGAATGAATGCTATTAAAAGTTAGTTATAAAGTTTAAAATGAAAAACTCTAATTTTTATTTAATGGTTATTGTGATGACTGGGTACGTTATTCCTCTTATTCCTCTTGGTTTAAATCTTGGATTTGTTGTATTCGGAAGCTTACTTCAAGGTCCTTGCTTTTATTTACTTATGTGTCACGTTTATCTCGTTTCAGAAGGGTGCGAGGTTGAGCCTGGAGTGTCCGGTGTTGAGCTGGGAAGATTTCTTGGCTGGGGGGCTGAGCCGCACATGCAGGGCCTTGGGCTGCACGTATTGGAAGTGAGGCTACACGTGCAGAAAACAAGGGAAGCTCTAGCTTGGTCATTGCATTATATGCAGGTGTGGGAAGATGTGCGAAATGGGAGAGTCCCACGTGCAGAGGTGAGGGCTGTACATGCAGGAGGCATGCTCCACACGTGCGAGGATGAGTGTCGTACGTGCTGGACGATCTGTGTCCGAAAATAAGCTTTTTCCTTCTCTTTGGGCTGAGTGTATATCTCTCTCTTACTCTAAAATCAACTTTTGCTCCTCCTTCTCTCTAAAAACCTCCACCAAAACATCTTAAACCCTTGGTTTCTTCCAATCCATTGGGGTTTTGACCTATCATCCTTCACAAATATTGGAGAGTTAAGCAAGAGCTACATTGTGTGCTGTGGAGATTGGGTTTTGGTACCGTTGATTTTGGGGGTTTCATTTCATTTTCTTCTCCAAACTTGAGGTAGGGATTTTCTTAGAGTTATATATATATATATATATATTTTAGCAAGATTTTGTTAATTTTCTAAGTTTCCTTTGTTAATATTGAAAACTTGATGTTGATTCAACAATGTGGGTAGTTGGGAGTGGATTTGGTTTTATGTTTCTTTTGAAATAATTTCTCGAGGGCCTTGAACTACATTGATTGAGGAAAAGTTGTTTTTGAAGAAATTCTTACAAATGATTTGGATGTGTGTGTTGTTGTAGTGAGAAAAACCTAGAATTTGGGGTTTTTTTTAAATAAGTTGAGAATACATGGTTGACATTGTATAAAAACTATTTTATGTGCCAAAAAGAGTAAAGGACGAGGAAATTCCTTATATATATATGATGATGAGTTTCATGAAACATAGAAATTGTTGATATTGGAAGTTGTTGTTCAAATGTTGCTTTAATCTTGAAATGACTAATTTGTTGAGAACACGAGCAATGTGGAAATATTGTTATTTTTGATGAATTTGAATAAATAGATGGTTATCTTGTGAAATCACATTGGAAATGAGAAAATTGGTGATATTGGTCTTCATGGTTGAATCATGGGATGGAATCGTAAAGGGAAGGGATATTGCATTGCATTGATGATTGTTGCATTTTCATCTCAATTCATTTAATTATGGTAAATTTTGATTATTAGATTTGAAAACTTGTGCATTGAGAAAAGCATGTTGTGAAATAATTTTTCATGGAATTGTTTTGGGGTAAATATGTTGATAAGTCTAGATAGGAGGTGTAGATGAAATTGATTAAGTTGGCCTGAGTGTCCGGAGTGAAAAATCGAAAACATGTGCAGAGGAGGTAGCACTTCCCTTCCGGTTAGCAACTGGTAAAGTGGGATTTTGGCAGTGCTAGTTATGCCTATTTGCAGACACCAACCTAGGGATTATCTAAGTTGTATTTACCCCCCCTTGAACTAAATTGAAATTTTTTGAATTGTTGAGATTTCAAGTTATCATTGAGTATGATGGTTTTCAAAAGACATAAAATGTGGTTTTTCTTCAAAGGCATGGCATGGCAGGGCATTTGCATTTCATTTGATGAAGCTTGTATAAAATATATATACTTTGTTAAGAATTTCCTACTGAGCTTTATGCTCACCATATGGGATTTTGGTACAGGAAAAGATGTGGTGAACCCGCTAAACTAGGGCGTGGACGTATGTATTGAGAGCACAAAACTCTATATTTTGTTGTGATTGTATTTTTGCAAGCCAAGGGCTAACTATGTATGGGTTCGAGAAACCATCTTTTGTGTAACCAGGCTTAAGCCTGAGAATTTGTAAGCCCTTTGAGGGCACTTATTTATTTATTTTTGGATTGAATATCCTACATGCTTTAGATTCATGTATTAGGAAATTATTGAATGTATACTCGCATATGGGATTATTTTGTATGAATCTCATGATCATGTAATACAAAGGTTGGAGAAATACCCTTTTTTTTTTTTTATAATGAGCGTTGGTTGATGTACTTTAATGGTGTTATAATTTTTGGGGCATTACAGTTATGCAGTACGAAAAGGGGTTGATGTTTATGAATAGTTGAGCTAGGAATTGTCATTGGTAAATTGAAAAATGTGATAGTTAAAAAGTAATTAATAGATGATTGTAATAATTATTGTGAACTAGAAGTGGAAAGCAGAGAGAGAATGATGTAAATGATTATCATGAAATTGGCCTATGTTGTAAGTATTGGTGATTGAAAATAGTGGAATCAATTGTGGACATTATGAGATGCTATAATTGTTAATCTAACTCTAGACAATATTGGTAATATTGAGGTATGGAAATGTTATGAGAATCACTCTTATGTATAAGAATTTTTATTATTACTATTAAATACTTAGAGGTTTTGTCATTAGCTATCGGTGGAGGATGATATTACTTGTTGTAGAATTGATGTGAAATAGGTTGATATAAAACCTTATGTGTTATGATTAACTGCATAATTAAGTAATTATATGTGAATGAATGGAAGGAAATTGAGATGCATGTGTTATGGAATGTGGTTGTGCTATATAGAGGTAACGCGATCCTTCCGGCTAGCAACTGATAAAGTGGGCTAATGTGCTATATAGAGGTAATGCATTCCTTCCAATTAGCACCCAGTAAAGCAGGTTGTGCTATATAAAGGTAATGCGTTCCTTCTGGCTAGTAACCGGTAAAGTAGGTATAGCGAGACCACGATGGTAATGTGAGGGCTTGGCGAGACCACAAGTTGTTTATTTTATTTGTATATTTGTAGAGATTATTGTTGATGAAAATATGTATTGAGAATATAGTTGAAGTTGTGTTATGAGGTGGATATTGAATTGGTAATAATGTGAGTGTTGCTTGATGTAAATGAGTAGCACAAGAGTATAAAGGATTAATTGTGGATTGATTTTGAAAATGAACAACGTGATGAAATCATTTGGATTATAAAAGATGAGTCGTAAAGTTGCGAAAATGGTTAATGTGTGCATGATATTTGAGATGTGATTTATGTTTGAAAATCTTTTTGAATTGAGAATGATGAGTTCTGAAAGTCTGAAAATGGATCTTTTTGTAATTGAACAGTTTATCACCGTACATACGAGAGAGAACATTTATTGCTTAGCTATTTATTCTTGCTTCCGCTTTTATTATTATGGAAATGGACTATAATCAAAGATTAGATAATAATATTCGAGCAATAAAATTTAGAGCGTTACATTGGTCATGAACTTGTTACGACTTAAACTCGTCCTTAAAGGTTTAGGTCATGATCAGCCTGTAATTATGTCTCAAAGACAAAATTTTAAAAATATTTAATTACTATCAGAACTTGAAGCAGAAGTAAAACAAAATGACTAATGTCTATTGAGTTGTGCGTACATGATCAACTGAAATAATTAAAACATTCTTAACACACTTTAATATATACATATACGAAGACATATCTTATACATATCTCACACACTACATAAAGGACTTTTAACAAAATATAAAGTTTAGCAACCTTAACAAAATAAAATTAAAGCCTCAACACGTGGGCACTACTTGGGTGGCTTGACAAAGGGGCGGACTCCAAGGCAACTTTAATGCCGATCTTCCAGTTACTCACCTACATATATATAAGGAAGGGGTGAGTTAGAGCCCAGTGATTAATGCCAAAATAAAGAGGTTAATGAATGAAATCCATAACAATATAAAAACGCCTCTCACAATTTTTAAAATATAAATCTTTATATCATTTTCAATACAAGTCACTTGCCATATTTTACATTTCCAAATATCATATAACATTGTTTCCAAAACAAATATTTACCATATTGAAATCCATACATCTTTCAAATAAAACATATATCTAAATCAAATAAGGAATTTTCCATATTGAATCCATTATCAAAACATTATATGTTGTACATCTAATAGCGCAAAGCAAAGGGCCTGAAAGCATATATATCAAAGGGACCATTAAGGTCAACAAAGGGACCATATGGGTCTAAACAAAGGGACCATATAGGTCAAGCAAAGGGACCACTCAGGTCAACATTAGAGATCTTTGTGTTCATATAACAATGGGCCTTGGTATTGTTTCCCCCAGGCGAGGGCCATATTAATGAAGGGCCACGGTATTGTTTCTCCCAGGCAAGGGCCTTATTAACGGAGGGCTACAGTATTATTTCCCTCGGGCAAGGGCCTTACTAATGAATGCGACGAATACATTTCAAAAAGGGACATTCATTCATTTATATAAAATAACATTTCATAAACTTGATTCATATAATAATTTACAAAACACTTTTTGAACATATCTTTATAGAGATATTATTCCTAGTGAACGTGACTCGAATGTTACTCCCCGAACGCTCAACCTACACCAAGCACACAATGAACATATCAAAACACAATATTACCTTCTTGATCACATATAACTTCTCTTATTCTTTTCTTCCCAACTAAACTGAATTCTTATTTCACGTATTCTTACTTTACTTATTCTTTCTTTTCAAATAAACCGATTTCTTACTTTGCTTCATAATCAATTAACTTATGTTGATTCTTAATTTATTAATCCTCAATGAGTCATAATTGATGCCTAAGAATGCTTGGGAAGAGATAAGAATGAAAATATAAAAAAAGACGTAATTTTTCAAAACATGCTGAAAAGGCTTAACCGTTCGAGCCATCACTTGGTCTCTCAAGTGGACTGCACAATCTGCAAAAATACTAGGAGCTCGTAAGGTGCGCTTGAGCGGTGACTATTCCGCTCGAGCAATCTGGAAAATTTTGGGTTTAGAAAATTAACAAAAATAATTTCCAAACACATTTTCAAAACTTGGGGTCTTGCATGGCTTGATTAAAAATATGAAAGCACTTTAGGAAACTTAAACATATGATCAATTTCAAATCATTTATATTAAAACTCTTTTAATTTCAAAATTAAACTTAAAATGTTCATGTACTTATAACTTTTCAAAACTTTGTTCTTCTTTCTTTAAAATATGAATTAAATCTTCAAAACCCTTGAAAACCTATGATGCATGTAAAGATCGAATCCAATTTCTTGATAAATAACAAAAATCATACTTAAATGATGAATTAAAAAATCAATCTCTTAGAATTTGAATTTAACTCAATTTTCAGCCCAAAACTTAATTTATGATCATAGATGTTCCAAAATATGGTTAAATTAAATAAAAATTTTAAATTAAATTACATGCATGGATTAAAAATCAAAATCAAACCAATTTCTAATTTTCAAAATAAAATCAAAACCTTATCTAACTTTAGGATTGACTCCAAATTTCCATAAACTTGATTTTTTGTAAAATTTTTCCTTTTTCTCTTCAAAATATGAACTTGAATGGCTCAAATCCTTTCAAAACTCATAGTGCATGCACATATACATCTCATATATATCAAGGTTTCCAAACCCAAGCTTAATTTAAAGAATTCTTACAATTATTTCTATATTTATTAACCTTAACTATGTTCATGAATTAATTCTTCAATTTCTTCAAATTACATGCATGTAAAAATGAGACTCAAATTTATGCAAGACTACAAAATCAAACCCAAAATAATTAATTTTCAAATTTATTCCATAACCATGAACTTAACTTTATTTCTTACTCAAAACCCAATTTCTTACAAAATCCATGAGATTGATTTCATAACTTTCTTAATTTCAAGTGTGATATGAAGATTCTACATAAATTGAGCATAAATTTCATATCTTAAACTTTAATTTCAGGAATTATAATTGATCAAAAATGTTTTGGAGCTTTAATGTTGTGTTTGGTTGGAAGTTTTAAGAAGGGATTTGGAAAGGGAAAGGAAAAAGTTAGGTGAAATGTGAATAAAATATACTTACATTTCACCTAGTTTCACACACCTTTTTCCTTTCTCTTTCCAAATCCCTCTCTAAATCCCCCAACCAAACACAGCATAAAGGAGCTCTAGGGGTGGATCCCACTCCATTGATGTGATATTTTAGCTTTGTTTTGTTTTTGTTTTTATTTATTTTTTTATTTTTTTATCCTTATCACATTACTAGAGCTCTCTTTAAAATTTAAAATTTAAAACTCTCTATCATTATTGTATAATTGATTTCCCCCTCGAGCCTTCTTATTCCTCCTAAAAAACTTAGGTTTCTTTCTCTCTAGGCTCTCTTGTGATCCTTCTCTAGCACAACCCAAGAATGAACTCTCTCTCTCTCTCTCTCTCTCTCTCTCTCTCTACCTCTCTCCCCCTCTCTCTCTGTCACGGGGTTTCTCAGCACAATGCAAATGAGCCCAACTCTCGACTCCTTAACACATACACGCAAGTATAACTCTCAGCACACACATAGAACTTCTCTGCACACCTACACTCTCGCGAACATACATCTTTAAATTTTAAACCATTCCACAATTCCATTTATGATTAAGATTAATTTAATTAAGCAACACTTAATTTTAATAAATCTTGATTAATATATAATTTAATTAATCATAACTAATCACAAATCTCACATAATTTAATGAGAGATTTATTAGAAAGTCCTTTTTCAAGTGTTTGTATCACAATTAGTCCATAAGATATTTTTATATTCTAATAAGTCCAATTATTTGAACATTTGAACTATCAAATCCTAATTTTCATATTTAGGGCATGTTTGATTGGGTGGATTAGAGCATGAGATTGGGATTATTAATCCGTGGACCCAATTATCCCATGTTTGTTTTAACATTTTGGTTTAGGATTATTAATCCAATGGATAATTAATCCAACAAATTTGTAGGATTATTAATAATGGGGTAGGAGTGGAATTATTAATTCAATGGATATTAATCCAATTGGATAGTGAATACTACACTAATTTAATTGGATTATTAATACTTCACTATTAGTCTTTTGAATCAAACATGACCTTAAAGTATTTTATGGACATTTCTATTCTTACAAATTTTTTTGAACGGTTAGCAATTTGGTGATGTGAATATTCATATTTTACAATGTCAATATTCACATTGAGGTGTGAATATTCACATTGACATGTTAACATTCACATTGACGGTGTGAACGTTTACATTACGAAACATTCACATTGTAAATGTAAATATTATTAGGGATATGTATTTTGGTAACTATGTCACTCATAGGATTTATTGGAATATAAGAAAATAATGTGGACTAAATAGAACATAAGTAGGTGAAAAGGAATTTATGAAAAAGTGCCCCTAATTTAATTAGCCTAATTGACTTTAATTAAGGTCCAATTAATTATATTTAATTTTTACCAATCTGAATCAGATTTTTAATCAAACTTTCAAAAAACTCCAAATATCAAATTAAATTTATTGCCATCATTAATATTTGTTTATCAAATCACTAAGGCTTTCAATTTCAGATCAAACTCAAAATCTCCGTCAATAAATTACAAACTCTAATTGGACACCTCATAAGTAAATTTAATTCATAATAATCTTAATTCTCAATCCTCATAACTTGATTAACTTAATTAACTCCAATTCGGACCCAATTAATTAAATATTAATTTTACTACACTAAATCGAATATTTAAATAAACTCTCATATGGTCTAATATTTGAAATTAAATTTATTTAACTCATCAATTTCACCTCCTTATGCCATTTAGGCTTTCAATTTTTAATTCCAAAATATATCCTTAGTATAATTATATACTAATCAAACTTCATAATTCTCATAAATTTCAAATTAAATCAAAATAATGATTAGTTAAAATCTAAATTTCCTTAATTAATTATATGCAAAATATTACACTTGATGCGATCGTCACAGAACTAGTTTAGAATTATTCTCAACAAGTCCTTAAAAAATGTTCCATTAATCCATGCTGTAAGTGTTAGATTGGTTTTGGTTGCGTGTAAAATTGTTAGCTAGATTTTTATTTACGAGATTTGGTAGCATTTGCTTAGGGAGAGTAGTAGTTGTTTGGGATGATTTGGTTGTGGAAAAATAAGCAAATGGAACCAAGTCGATTTTGGCAAAGGATTTTTAGACTAAAATAATCAATAAAGATAAAATAGATTAAAATAATTATTAAGATAAAATATTATTTTCAAATAATAATTATTTCACTTTTTCTCTCACAACCATCAAATTGACCACAAAAAAAAGGAAAAAAAAAAAAAATCAACTTTCCAACACAACTTTTTTAGCCAAGTTAAAATAGCCAAAAAGCCTTTGATTTTTTTTTTAATCTAAAATATATATATATATATATATATTTTTTTTTGTTAAGTAAATTTACGAAAAAATAGTATATTAGTCATTATTGTTAGGTCTCATTTGGCAACTACATGTTTTAGTTAAAAAGTTACTAAAAGTTGTTACATCATTCTCTCTATTTTTCTGCATATCTTTTCGTAAAAACCAAAAAGTTATTAAATAACTTGTTCCCAAACAAGGCCTTAATGTAGGTGCATGGAAAATTTTAAATATTATTTTTCATTGAATTTAATAACTAAAATATCACTTTTTGTCAGTTTTACTTAGCAAAATAATTTAAATTAAAAATAAATCAAAAGATTAGGGTTTGGCAAAATTAAAAATTCATAATTTATTTGATTAAAAGACTCAAACCCTAGAGATTATTTTTTTATTTATAATTTCTCCTAATTTTTTGTTGTTCAAATAATTGTGTCCTCAAAAGTGCTATGTCGAGTTGCTCTAGGCAGTGCTAGATTAAGGAGTAATTACTCACGGGTCATGTTATAAAGACTTGTATACAATTAAGTCTCATAAGTGTTTGTATAGACCAAAAAATCCTATCAATTGATTGTTGAAAGTTGGTTCTGTCACAATCGTCGCTAAAAAAGACTTTTTGTAATGATTTTATGAATCTGTCGTTAAAAATTGATAATTAGTGACTTTTTATTTGACGATTTTCTAAATCTGTAGCTAAAAAATCATAATTAATGACATTTTTCTGTGACAAATTTTTCAACTGTCGCTAAAAAAATTAAAAAAAATAGGATTTTGTAGTAAAAACTAAAAGTGAATAAGACTTTTTGGTGCATAAAAAAGTCAAGATGACTTATTGGTATCTTCGTCTTCCTAATAAGGCCTCGTTTGGCATGTTACAATTTTAACCTAAAAGTCAAAAAGTAACTAAAAAAATCAAAAAGCCTATAACCTATACCAAAAAATTAAAGATTTTTTTTTCTCTACTTTGTACACATCTTTTCGTAAAAAATCAAAAAGTTGTTCCAAACATATTAGTTTTTTTACCTCACATTTTAGCCAAATAATCAAGAAGTTACTACAATAGCCTGTTCCCAAACGAAGTTTAAGACTTTGAAAAATTCTACTTACACAACACATTTAGTTCTCTACACTCTCCATTTGAGAGATTTTTTTTTTCCAATTTTACTCATGTGTTAAAGTACCTTTAATGACAAAAAGATAAAAATTAAATAGATTTAATTATCTCTTTACACCCATTAAACTTTAATCCCTACTTATTTTCTTCTTTACTCATTGTTCCTACTACAAAACAAATTGTTTTTTGCGATGACAAAACGCCGTTGCAAATACCCCAAACGCCGTCTCAAAAGGTTTTTGCGACGGCAAGTGGGGGTCGCAACAAAGGGGGTTGCAAAAGGGCTTTAGCGATGGCAAGTGTCGTCGTCATTGTTTTTGCGACGGGAAAATTTCTTTTTTGCGACGGCAAATTTCTGTCGCTAATAATCCATGAAGATCTGGGTTTTTTGCGACGGCAAAAATCCCGTCGCTAAAAGTGTCATCGCTAATGACTATTATCGACGGCAACCTGAGCCGTCATTAATGACTATTGTCGACGGCAATTATACCGTCGCTAAAGGCCTTATTTTTCAATTCAATTCCCTACCTTTTGCGACAGTATATGTGCCGTCGCAAAAAGCTTGGTACAATTTTCTTTTTGCGACGGGGTGTTCTGCCGTCTCAAAAAAAATTTTAAAAAAAAATCCTGTATTAAAATTATTAAAAATATAAAAATAACTTGTATTAAATGAAAAATAACTTTAAAAAAATCCAAAAATTACATAATAATATAAATACATACATAAACAAAAGTTGGCACATGATGAAAATTCATAATGTTGTTCCATTCATAACAATACATAAATAAAAATTCATAACAATAAAAATTATGCCACTACATAATGTTGCATAATACATACATAATGTTGTTCACAAATTTAAATAACATAAATCAAAATCAAAACCAAAAGTTTTCGTCTTGATTCTTTCGTGGGTTATAAAAATAAAAGTTGGTCATAATCTTTACACACCCGCATTCCACAAGAAGCAAACTGCTACTCAGGAAATATCTGAAAAAAAATAAATAAAAATAATTAATAACAATATAATGGTGTTAATATTTTAATTACAGAAAAATATAAAAAAATTAACTACTATATAATTACAAAGATAGTTTAGTAAATAATTTTGACTAGACCGAAATCCGACTCTAACCCCCAAACCGGGAACCCGATTCGAGCCCCGTCTTCTTCCACAAGTCTATCGTGCCTAGGTAGTCGTGTGTGCCAAGTTTCATGCTAAACCGACACCGTTTGGTATTTTGGGACATTAACACCTCGAATTCAAGTTTCTTAAAGAACTAGTTTGCTTAAAGTGAAATCCGGCTCTAACTCCCAAACCGGGAACCCAATTCGAGCCCCGTCTTCTTCCACAAGTCTCTCATGCCTAAGCGGTCTTGTGTGCCAAGTTTCGTGCTAACTGACACCGTTTGGTGATTTTGGGGCTTTAACACCTCGAATTCAAGTTTCTTAAGGAACTAATTTGCCTAAAGTGAAATCCGACTCTAACTCCCAAATCGGGAATCCGATTTGAGCCCCATCTTCTCCCACAAGTCTCTTGTGCCTAGGCGGTCGTGTATGCCAAGTTTCATGCTAAATTGACGCCGTTTGGTGATTTTAGGGCGTTAACACTTCGAATTCAAGTTTCTTAAGGAACTAGTTTGCCTAAACTGAAATCAGGCTCTAACTTCCAAACCAGGAACCCGATTTGAGCCCCGTCTTCTCCCACAAGTCTCTCATGCCTAGGCAGTCGTGTGTGCCAAGTTTCGTGCTAAACCGACGCCATTTGGTGATTTTGGGGCATTAACACCTCGAATTCAAGTTTCTTAAGGAACTAGTTTGCCTAAAATGAAATCCGACTCTAACTCCCAAACCGGGAACCTGATTCGAGCCCCGTCTTCTACCACAAGTCTCTCATGCCTAGGCGGTCGTGTGTGCCAAGTTTCGTGCTAAACCGACGCCGTTTGGCGATTTTGGGGCATTAACACCTCGAATTCAAGTTTCTTAAGGAACTAGTTTGCCTAAAGTGAAATCTGGCTCTAACTCCCAAATCGGGAACCCGATTTGAGCCCCGTCTTCTCCTACAAGTCTCTCATGCCTAGGCAGTCGTGTGTGCCAAGTTTCGTGCTAAACCAACGTCGTTTGGCAATTTTGGGGCATTAACACCTCGAATTCAAGTTTCTTAAGGAACTAGTTTGCCTAAAGTGAAATCCGACTCTAACTCCCAAACTGGGAACCCGATTCGAGCCCCTTCTTCTCTTACAAGTCTCTCATGCCTAGGTGGTCGTGTGTGCCAAGTTTCGTGCTAAATCGACGCCGTTTGGTGATTTTGGAGCGTTAACACCTCAAATTCAAGTTTCTTAAGGAACTAGTTTGCCTAAAGTGAAATTTGGCTCTAACTCCCAAACCGGGCACCCGATTCGAGCCCCGTCTTCTCCCACAAGTCTCTCGTGCCTAGGTGGTTGTGTGTGCTAAGTTTCATGCTAAACCGACGCCGTTTGGTGATTTTGGGGCGTTAACACCTCGAATTCAAGTTTCTTAAGGAACTAGTTTGCCTAAAGTGAAATCTAGCTCTAACTCCCAAACCGGGAACCCGATTCAAGCCCCGTCTTCTCCCACAAGTCTCTCATTCCTAGGCGGTCGTGTGTGCCAAGTTTCGTGCTAAATCCGGCTCTAACTCCCAATCCGGGAACCCGATTTGAGTCCCGTCTTCTCCCACAAGTCTCTTAACTTAGAATGTAAAGAATGCAAAGATACATTTTATACCAGATCTTCTGGTGGTGGTGTATATGGATTCTCGTCTTCTGCAGATTCTCTAAATACCCGGTGGCCACTCGATGCATCAGGAACCTATGATAATCAATGCATAATGTGTTAATCATATTCGAATTTTATACATAATCTTGTGTGAAAATTGAACTATCAAAAAATTTAATTTATATTGAACCTATTTGTTGGGATCCACACTTGCCCCCTGTGACACAAAGGCCATCATCTCAGCTCTCATCTGCTGTAAATGTGTAGAGAACTCTGCTCGTAGCTTCTCTCTCAACTCATCCCTTAGCTCTGCACGAACCTGCTGTGTGATCTGATCAATAGTCGATGGCTGGGGTGTTGACTGTGATGGCCCAGCACTATCTTTATACACCGCTCTCCGAGGCACAATTCTCCCGTATGTGCGACAATATCCATGTCCGTCATGACCCATCAACTCATGGAAAATGGCATTCCTAGCCTCCAAAGTCCGACCATCTTCAGGTAACCTAGAGAGTTGACGATTAAACTCATCCTGTATTGAATACGACATACAAGTATATGCCAAATTAAGATGGTTGACACACAAAAAATAAACTTTAAATACAATCAAAGGTGTTTGGAAACTACCAAGGTCTAGATAACCTCTGGGTCATCTGCTCTACGTGTCATAAGCCAAACATTCATCTTATCAGTAGACTCCCCCTCATTGGTCATCTACATTTTTTTAGAAATATGAAAATTAGAATCCAAATAATTTGCAAATATACAATGTTTATTTATATACAAAAATAAAACAATAAAATGTAAACCTCATGCCGTATCTGAGAGAAAGTAGTATGCCCTGTGGTATGAGCTATCCCGTGAGCTCGCCGATTTTTAGCGTTCCTACTTGCAATTTTCTATAACAGGTTCAACAAATGTAAGTATGTAAATATGATTTGTATGTTTACATATCATAAATATAACTTATTTGTATACCTCAGCATCGGAAGTACGCCAATACTCCACAAGTTCTTCCCACTGGCTTGGCACAATGTGCAAAGGAACATTATCCTTCAGATTAGGATCAGAACTTCTAGGCTTGAAATACTTAGCCTTAATCTTGTTCTTGTGATCCTTCCATATGCTGTTGCAGTTTTTCATGTAGATTGGCTTGTACTCCTCTGGACATATATTCAAATTGTCCTATAAAACACAATTTCAAAGTTTAAATAATAATTACACAATTTTGGAATTCGAATTTGTGGACAAAAATATGCTTTTACCTTCACATCCTTCCAGATAGCATCAACAATATCATCAGGCACATTATTCCAGTCAAGAAAAGTAAGAGGAACAATGTTACCATTCCGCACAATGATGCCAAGTTGAGTAGTTAACTTAGCCACGTTATCCCCTATTGGGCAGTAATTTTCATCAAATTGTATGTCCAGCTTTTTACCAGTACCCCACTCTTTAATGCCCTTGGCACATCCTCTACCACGCCTAGTCGAGGTTGATGAAGAACTAACATGACTTGCGAGATACAATAACAATAAACAATATGCAATGGTAATAAACAAATGCAAATTTAAATCATGTGAATACAAATCGAATTCTTATACCTGAGGTGGGCTGTGAAGAAGTCAAAGGGTCTGCAAAATACAATGAGAATAAACAAGTTATATATAATGAGCATAAATAAATGTATGTTTAAATAATTTTCATACAAATCAAAGCAAATTTATATACCTGCGGATGGCTCATAAGCTGATGACTCTAGTCGGGATGATAGCTGTTGTGGTGCCACTGATGGTGGACGCACCGATGGTAGGCGTGAAGGCTAAATACATGGTTGCTGCTATGGTGCCACTGATGGTGGTCGATACGGTGGTACTAATGGGCCCTCAGATGGTGGTGGCACTAATGGCCCCTCTGATGGTGGCCGATGTAATGCCTCCTCTGATGGTGGTGCTACTGATGTCCTGTTATGTAGCACATCAGACATCATGCGCCGGGGATGATCAGGCTTCCTCTTCCTTCCCATAATAATCTGCAAGCAATATAACATTAATTGACATTAGAAACATAGACAATGGTTTGTCATCAACTATAATATTAATTGAACTAATACAATTACAAAGACAAAGTAAATTAAGAAATTGATGATTAACTACAACCTTGGCTTTAATTGAATTACTAATGTTGATTAAATATCAGCCTATTTGAACTTCAACTGTTTCCCCTTCTGCGGCTTCCCTCACCCAACCAACTTCTTCACCACGAAGCATTATATTTTCTTCCAATTGTTGGCTCATGTATGGCTCGATTTGTGGATCAGTCGAACTCATATTAAATAAACCTCTTTGAGACATCTTCACCACGACTTGCTAGTCTTGTTGTAACGGGTCTGCAACATACCAAACTTGCTTTGCTTGGGATGCCAAGATGAAATGTTCATTGGTAATTCGATCATCTCGGTACAACAAATGATTGAAGTTCACCAATGTGAAATTGAAGACATCTTCTTTCTTTCCGTGAATGTTGTCAATCCAATCACACTTAAACAACACATGTTTCTTCTCATTGGAATATCGAATCTCAACAATATCTGTCAATTGTCCATAATAGTACACAGACCCCACACGAGGATTCTTGTCTTTTAGACTAGCATAACTTATGGTATCTGCCTTCAAAGCTACACCACAATATTGTGTGGCTCGACGATCATCCATGGCCTTTACTCGATACCGAAACCCATTCAGTATATACCCGTTAAACCTCCTTGCCAGGTTATGAGGACCATTTGCCAATAGAATAATCTCTTCAGAAAATATGACATCAGTAGTCCTTCGCAAAGTTTGGACCTATTTAACACGAAAATGTAAAATTTAAAATGTTGTTCGACTTAAGTAACTAGAATCTATAGAGTTAAATACATACATGTTCCTTGAACCAAATGTGAAAAGTTTCAAAATGTTCACGCCGAAGCTGATGATCGTCAACACGAGGCATTTTGAGCTTAAGTACTTCAAGGTGTTTGCTGTGTAGATTGAAATTTGAGCAATAAAAAAAATTTTGTTGAAAATTCAATAAAACATAATAAAATATTGAGTGAGTGACTTAACCTACTTTATGAATGGTTGAACCGCGCTTGTATTGAATAAGATGTACCGATGAGCTTGTACCCAAGAAGTATTATCAAGATAAAAGCTTGTGTTTTCACCAATAGCATGACCCAAATTATCAGCACCACTATAGTTCCTCACGGGTCGACTAGATTTGGTTTCCACATCATTGAGATATTGTGCAAAAAAATTCATGCATTCTTCCATAAGATATCCTTTAGCAATTGATCCTTCAGAATGAGCTCTATTACGCACGTATTGCTTCAAAGTAAGAAGATACCTCTCAATTGGATACATCCATCGAAACTGAATTGCTCCACCCAATAAGGCTTCATCAGCTAGATGTATAGGCAAGTGCTCCATTATATCAAAAAAACTCGAAGGAAATATTTTCTCTAAGCGATACGATCTTGAATATATTGCAAATCCGTCGCACGATTCACTTTCGAGCACAATTGTCTAAAGAAATTGCTCAATTCAATCAAGGGTTCAATTACATTCTTCGGTAACGATCTTCGAATAGCCAATGGAATAAGTTGTTGCATCAGAATATGACTATCGTGGCTCTTAAGACCTCCAATACTTCTATCATGTGAGCGCACACGACGTGATATATTGGATGAATACCCGTCGGGAACTCTTACTTCCTTCAACACTTTCAAGAACAAATCTTTTTCATCCTTGATCATCGTGAATTGTGCTGGTGGTAAATAGGCTTTATTCGACCCTCTTAACTGCAAATGTAGGGGTTTTCTAATATTCATATCTTGTAAATCACGCCGAGCATTAACACCATCCTTCGATTTTCCTGCAACCTCTAATATTGTCCACAACACATTGTCACAAACATTCTTCTCTATATGCATCACATCGAGGTTGTGTCTTATTAGATTGTGCTCCCAATATGGCAATTCATAAAAGATATTCCTTTTCTTCTAGCTATGGGTGTGATGTCCAACTTTCTCCTTCTCTACCTATCTCCTATGCCTCTCCTTAAGGTCATCCCTCTTGTATTGGGTTAAAATACCCTCAGATTCTAATTGTAGCAACATCTCAGTTCCAGACAACAATTTTGGTTTGAGTCTGACTTCCCGACTACCATCAAATGATACTTTATCCTTCCGAAATTTATGGCCAGTAGGTAAAAATCTGCAATGACCCAAGTATGATTGTTTCCTACTATCCTTCAACCAACACGATGTAGTTTCCTTATTACAACAAGGACATGCATATTCGCCTTTAGTGCTCCATCCTGACAAGTTTGTGTATGCAGGAAAATCACTAATTGTCCACAGTAAAGCTGCATGCATTTGAAACATTTGATTTGTTGATGCATCAAATGTTGACACACCCTCATTCCATAGGTTCTTTCAACGCCTCAATCAACGGTTGCATATACACATCAATCTTGTCACCAGGTCCTTTCGGGCCGTCAATAAGCACAGATAAAATTAGAAATGGTTGCTTCATGCACATCCATGGCAGCAAGTTGTATGGAATGAGCACAACAGGCCAAGTGCTATAAACTATGTTCATCGTCCTGAATGGGTTAAAACCATCAGATGCTAAGCCAAGCCTTACACTTCGGCAATCATTACTAAAGTCAATATTCCGATGGTCAAAATCTTTCCATGCAAGGGAGTCAGCAGGATGCCTGAAGACACCATCATCAGTTCGTTCCTCTGCATGCCATCTCATGAACTTGGCCGTCTTGGATGACATAAACAACCTCTGCAACCTTGGCTTTAAAGGAAAATACCTCATCTGTTTTGCCGTTATTTGTTTGCCACCTTTGTTAGGACCATTTGAACCACCATCACCATTTGATTTCCATCTAGAGCTGTTGCATATGACACATTTATCAAGATTGGCATCCTCGTTTCGAAACAACATGCACCTGTTAGGACATGCATCCCACGTCTCATACGTGAAGCCCAAATCTGTTGTGACCTTTTGAGCTTTATAATATGAGTCCGAAAGTTTCACACCCAATGGGAACGCCTCATTCAATAACTCAAGCAACATGTCAACAGACCTGTCTGTCCACTGATTAAGCACCTTCAAATGTAGAAGTCGAACAATGAATGACAAAGATGTGAACTTCTGACAACCCGGATACAATTCACTTTGTGCATCTTGAAAAAGTTTGAAATACTTTGCAGCCTCTGCATTTGGACTGAGCTGGGGTTCAGATGCATGGAGATCAAGCCCCTGTGGTTCATCACCCTCAACACTTGTACCGGCATGTGGATTTCCCATAGTCCCTTATATCATTCCAATCATATCATCCCCAATGTCTAAATTAGCTAATGTTTCATTCTCTCGATTACCATGCAAAGATACGTAAGATTCCCCATAATTAATCCAATGTTTATATTTTTTTAAAAAACCATTCAAAATCAGATGCTCCCGTACACCCTCTTGTACAAAATAGTATCGATTCTTACACTTCCTACACGGACAACTGATCATCGAACCTTCAACCCTATTGGTGTAGGCAAACACAAGGAATTCATCAATCCCATTAATGTATTCACTCGACATCCTATTTGGCAAATCAATCCAACTCTTATACATCATCTGTACACATCCACAAAAATATCTCATCAAAGTAATTCTAAATATAATACCTACGTATTACACCCTCATCTCTCAAAACAAGTAGTACACTTCCATTCCATAGCAATGAATATAGCTATTCATTAAATTTTAAGGATCTAAAATGAATTGATTTGAGACAGAATATGAATATCAATTAAGGAAAAAAATATTAACTCATTTTTTTTTATTAGGTTCTAAAACTACCTATTACATAATACTTTCTTTTATGCTTAGTCAATTAAGTATGTTAATCAATTTTAGAATAAATACAATAATATTTCATGTTTTAAAAAAATATAATAAATCTGACAAGTTTAATAAAATAAATTTTATATAATTCCAATCCATAACGAGAGACAATTTATCATTTGGGCCTTGTGAAGACAAATATTATCAAACCTACTGTAGATATTAGGGTGGGACAACTCATTTCTAGCATGATGCATCTATTGTGTGCATGAAATAGACTTGGGTTGGACTATGCTAGACAAATGTTTCTTTTAGTGGCCTGTTTGGATAATGATTTATAAATAAAAGCAAGAAAAATATAACAAACTTTCCTGAATTAAATATAGAAGGAAGGTCCCTAGAGGCTAACATCCATATAAATTGTTTGTGGTAGTTTTCATTTAAGACATTTCAAGGTCCCCTCTCAATTTTTTTGTGTGTTTTCCTGTTGATTTGGTGGGTAAGCAGCAGGGACAAAAGTAGAATGGGACCAGTGGTACAGGCCTTTGAAATGAACTTAAATAATATACAGATATTACAGATGGCCTTTAATGTCTTCAAGACCAACAGAGAAAATCATGTAGCTCAACTCAAGAAGATTGGATCTTCTTGAGTTTTAATGTCTTCAATACCAACAGAGAAGCATGGACACATGCAAATGAACTTAAAAAAGTATGATGGAAGTATATGTAACTTGTAGCTAACCTAAAAACCAATGGGCAGTAATCTGATGATCAAAAGCTGATGATCTCAAATCAAGGAATGTAGCTGGGGCTGGTCTTCCAACAGAATGTCTGCGCAAATGCACCAGAAATGAGTTACATGTAAATTCCACTTTATTTTATTAGTGAACCAAACAGAGCATAAGTTTAATGTAAATCAATATTTATACTCAACCAATTATATAGCATTTGCCAATATTATGTATATACATATGTATTGTGTTTTGTAGAATTGTCTATTAAAGATTTAACTTCATTACAGTCATTGATTGGCAACATTGGAACACAAGAGAGTGAATTTAAAGTAGGTGTTTTCCCAATACAAGGACTGAACCTTGTCTTAGCAATAGTTGAAAATTTGTGATAATAGAAAAGCATACTTTTGTATACAACAAGGTTAATATACAGTGAGCTTCATCTTCTCTTCATATCAATAAGGGATCATGAAGAGGTAATGATGATATGATATAAAACACAGGTAATAAAAAAAAATGAGTTCAACCTCTATTTTGAGATTGTGAATAGATTACATGTAAAATGTTTGTCGGTAAAACATTTTATTTTAAAACAAATAGAGCCTTCATTTATTCTCTTATTTTTCTATTTTTTATTTATAAATCTCTTCATAAACTTAAAATTTAAATACAATCTATCAATACTTATTGTATTATTTTTCAGCTATGTACTTAACCATGCCAAGTACACAAAACTCATCTAAAAATATAACAAAAAATTTATTATGCCACTCAAATTCATCTTATATTTGAGTTCCACAATGCATAAATTAAATATGAACCACACACAATTTTTAAATATTTTTCTATACACAAATTCCATGCGCACCTATGTTTTCTGAATACCTAACATGGAATGGGTAGAAATTCAAGTCCAGATGGCACACACCATGTAATCTATTCAGTCAACTAGATAGAGTGATTCACTAAAATAAAAAATTAAAAATTAACCAAACTTGAGGTGGGAAATTTATTAAAGGAAAATGCTAAATACTCAGAATTGGGTATTAAAGAATTGACCTAAAAATAAGTAAAAGGTTGAAATTTAAATGATATATTGCGAGTCCATACATAGATTAAATCTCAATCACACTCTCATAATTCTAAGTATGTATTGTGATTGTTTGCTAAAAGGGACAGAGACCAAAACCCTCAAAGAATGCAAAGCTATGCAAAGAGCATATAGACTAACAAAAACCAAAAACTAGCAATTCCCTAAACTTGTTCCTATGTTTTAACCTTGAATTTGTACAGGGAAAAAAAATAATAATAAGAAGGAAATAGTTAGATACTAGTCTTTCCACGAAGTGAAGTTGAAGTTGAAGTTTAATTTGAGTCCTCAGAGAAGAGTTAGCAGAAGCACCATTGCTGCGATTTTCGAAGCTTCCAAGAACTGCGGTTTTGAGCATGTAGAGAGAGGTTCGATTGGAGGGGTCATCGAAGCCGAAGAACTTCGCTGGAGAAGAAGCTTTGAAAGTTGGGTCGAAGATGGCTGGCGGCGACTGATAGGCAAAGTCGAAGATTTAGGGATTTCGATCCAAATGATTCAAAGTTTGAGGGACTTCATAGATTTAGGGATTTCAAAGAATTAGGGATTTCTGTTGAAATGACCGAGCTCAAAAAATTGGGGAGAGCGGGGAAAAAGTTTTGTTATTACTTTTTTGCGATAGTAAATTTTAAACCGTCGCAAATGGTAATTATGTATTGCTAAAACCGACGTCATTTTGATAATTTTTTTTGGCGACGGACATTTGCCGTTGCAAATGACTAACTATTTGCGATAGCAACATTCTGCCGTCTCAAAAATTTTGTTTTTTTGCGACGGTGGAAAACGCCATCGCTAATACTCCCGTATTATGACACTCCCCGTATAGTTTATTGCCGACGGTAAAACTGTTGTCGCTAAAAACCTTTTTTAGCGACAGGTTAATCTGCCGTCTCAAAAGGTCATTTTTTGCGACAGAAAACGAGCCGTCGCAAAAGCTTCCGTGTTTTTTGCCTCCTTTTCTTGTAGTGTCCTCTACTATACATCTAATTTTAAAAAGTGAGACTCATAGTATTTTAATCATAAAAATAAAATAAATAAAAGAGTAATGGATGAATAAATAGTGATGAAGGACAAGCAAAAAAAGTGAAATGATGAGTTTTTTTTTTTCTTTATTGTTTATGTTTTCATTTCATTTTTGAAGAGGATTGTTCGAATTTTGTTTAGTGTACTAGAACTGAACAAAATCAAATAGTCCAAAATCATACTGCCGAACAAAAAATACATGTTCGATAATCCACTGCCCGACAAAAAATATTTATTCAGTAACCTACTGCCGAACAAAAAGTACATATCCGGTAACTCACTGTTAAACATTTCTAGATTCATTTTTCTAACTTTTTATTTTCATTTTTATTTTTTCTTTGAAGGATCATGCTTTTATCCATTGTAGTAAGTCTAGTAGTGCATTGTTAATGGACTACAATCATTTTTATTAGATTTATCTACTTCATCATCTAGTACCTCTAAAAGTAAGTAATTAGATTTATTTTCATCACTCATATGCTAATAGATAGGAGAAAGCATATACTATCCATATTGATCGATTTTGTATGCTTGGCAACCCTGATGTAGTAACTATCGAAATTATGAACACATATGGATTGTGATGACATCTTAGTATATTTTTTTTTTATAAATGTTTGTATTGACAAATTTTATGAATGTTTTATAGATGTTTGTACACTTCATGTTTTTATGGATACTTGATATTTTAAGGAATGTGAATCTGTAAACGTACGGCAACAGATGGCTGGATAAATCTAGTTTATTCGGCAACATGACACCGGAATAATTCAAATGTTTGGTAATTTATAACCAAACAGGCCTATCATAAATTTAGAAAAAAAATGATGCGTGAAGGAAAGTGAATCTGTAAACGTGCAGTAATAGATGATTGGAGAAAGATAGTTTATTGGGTAACATAACACCGGAGTAATTGAAAAGAAATAGGTGTAATGAGAAAATTTGTAGAGATTTTGAAAAGGATTAAATTTAGGATTAATTTTGGTATTATAAAAGGTGTAATGAGAATTTCACTTATTTCTAAAAGGTGTAATGAGAAATAAGCGTAAAGATGTAAAATTGTGGTATAAGTAGAATCGCTTCGTATACTATCCGTATTGATCAAATTGAAGATATACGTTTTGACAAATTTTATGAATGTTTGTACACTTCATGTTCTTATGGATGCTTGCTGTTTTTAAGGAAAGTGAATTTGTTAACGTGCGACAACAAATGGCTAGACAAATCCAATTTGTTCGATAATATGACATCAGAATAGTCCAAATTGTTTGGCAATGTATAACCAAATAGGCCAATCATAAATTTAGAAATATGATATTTTAAGGAAAGTGAATTTGTAAATGTGCAGTAATAGATGACTGAACAAATGTAGTTTGTTCTGTAACATAACACCGGAGTAACTCAAAAGGAATATGTGTAATGAGAAAAATCTATAGGAATTTTGAAAAGAATTTAATTTAGGGTTATTTTTGGTATTATAAAGGGTGTAATGAAAATTTCAATTATTTTTCAAAGCTGTAATGAGAAAACAAGTATAAAGAGGTAAAATTGAGGTGTAAGTAAAATTTGCCTAGGACTTTTCAATCATTCCTCTCTTCCTCAAGGCTTGATCTTGTGCTTTGGGCTACTTGCAAGCTACTTCAAGGGCATTGGGCTTTATTTGCAAGACGAGTCTACGTTGTTTGTGGGCCATTACTAGTTGGATTGGGCCTAAGTAGGCTTAAATGGATGAAATGGGCCTTTTGAGCTAAACTTTTTGAGTATTTCAAAAACAATTTGTCAAATTTGATGTTTTGTATTTTTCAAAAAATAAAGACAAAATATGAAATGGAAATTTTACTTACACCACTAACTTAATTCCTTACACCCTCAAATTTTTTATTTATTTATTTTATAATGTCTATAATTCCTTTACTACCCCTATTTCTAACCTTTCTCCTCCTTACACCCAAAGCCTAAAAAATCCTAACACTCGCCCACTATCACCTCCGACCACCATTCTGCCATCGTAGCCACCATTTCCTCTGTCGCCTCACTGCCACAACCATCACCACTACCACAACTACCACCTTCACCGACAACCACCCTTCCTACCACATCCAACCACCACAACCCTCTACTTCCCTCCACTTTCTTCTCTTATTCAATATAAAAATAAAAAATAAAAAAACCTATGCAAAATCCTAGATCAAGCCTGAGTTGAATCACAGTTTTGACAAACAACAATTGTATATGAACCGAGACTTTCTTCTGGGTAACAACACAGACAGAGTCCTTCTCCAAACTCCAATCAAGGTTATTTCGAATGATTTCACAGCCTTGAAAGCATACTTTGTTCATGCAAAAACCCTTTCATTTTACAAACCAAGAATAGTGCTTTTACTCTAATTGAGTTCTAAAAAATAATAGTAGGCATTGAAATGTGGAGAATTTTTAGGGCTTATCGACTTGGAAGAAACGACCTTCTAGAGAGAAGATCGTTATGTAGCGATCGTAGCCTCCTCTACTTCCGCGACTCATTTTCACTAATTGCTAATAGCTTTTTCTTCTTCGATTTCTTGAGAGAGAGAGAGAGAGAGAGATATGAAGCTTTGTGTGCAAGATTGAAGAGAAAGGAACGTGAAGCTTTGGTGTAAATATATACCCCACACTTTGACGGTGGGGTTTGGCATAGAGGTGCCAAAAGAAGTAGAGGAGTTGCCGATGGTAGTGGCAATGGTGGTTGCCAAAGAAGAAGATGGCAAAAGAGGGTGGTGGCTACAACCGTGAAGATGGTGGTTGGTTAGAGGTGATAATAGGGGAGAATTAAGGTTAGGTTTAGGATTTTTTTTTTTTAGGTTTTAAGTGTAAGGAGAAGGATAAAGGTTAGAAGTGAGAGTAATAAAGGAATTATAGAAATTAAAAAATAAAAAATAAATAAAGTTTAAGGGTGTAAAAAGCTAAGTTAGTAGTGTAAGTAGAATTTTCCAATATAAAAAACAAAAGCACAGTCGTGCAAATCCTGAAATATCTTTCACTAAAAATGGTGTTATATAGATGTGGATTCTCTCTAATTCAAAGTCTGATCAACTTGATCCTTAAGTTAGAACTTGTGGGCTCACCACCGGTCTTATTTTGATGATATAAATGTTCATTTATAGGATCTGTTATGTATATTATTCATAGGTTTGGCTTCTCTCATGTTTACAATCCAACTTGAGAGAGTATTTGGGCTTAGTGGGCCCATTGTAAGACCAATCTTCGTGATCCAAACCGTTTGATTTTTAGTACTTGTTGAGAAGAATATTTATGTAAAAAATCAAGATAATTGGACTTTGGTAGATATATGTTCAATCACATTTATCTTAAAAAATGGATGGCAAATATAATTTCAAGAATAATCATCCATTTTTTAAAGACAAATGTGATTCAAACATATAGTTACCTAAATTCAATTATCTTAATTTTTTACAAGAATATTCTTCTCAATGAGTTTTAAAAAGTGAACAATTTGGATTACTGAGATTGGATTTACAATAGACCCACTAAGCCCAAATGCTCTCTCAAGTTAGATCCCCAACATGAGATAAGCCAAACCCATTATTATTTATTTAGATTTGGCTTGTCTCAAGTTAGTCATCTCAACTTGAGAGAGCTTTGGTGATCCGGACCGTTCACCTTTTAGGACTCGTTAACTAGAATGTTCATGGAAAAAAATAAGACAATCAGATATTAGTAACTATATGTTTGAGTCAAATTTATATTACAAAAAATGGATGGTTATTTTTAAAATTATATTTGTTGTCCATTTTTTTAAAAATAAATATGATTCAAATATATAGCTATCAATATCCAATCATCTTTATTTTTTGCATGAATATTCTACTCAACGAGTCTTAAAATGTGAACGGTTCAAATCATTGAAATTGGCCCCAAAATAGCCTTAGCATGCCTAAACGCTCTCTTAGGTTGAAATGACAACTTGAGAGAAGCCAAACCCTATTTGTAAAAAAAATTAGGTCTATCCGATAAACGTAACGTTTTCATTTGATCATATTTGCCTCCAACAAAATGAATGGTTTATTTAAAATATATATTTATCGTTTAATTTTTAAAGACAATATAAAATGAAAATGTTAACATTAATGGATAGATTTACTAATTTTTTCATAAGTGGCGTACCCAAAAAGTTTTACAAAATAAATTATTAAAATGAGACTTGTGATGGATCTATGAATACTAACATGACGAGGAAGTTCAAACAGTTACAACATGATGCAGTTTTTGTTCAGGATTTAAGGTTGAAGTTGAGTTTAAATTTACAAGGCTAATCTTTGATGATATTTTGCAATTATTTATTTTTCAAATTAAAAAGTCATTCAAAAAAAAAAATCTAAATCTGATTTTTTTTTTTATTTTATTTTAATTATTGATAACAATGTGGTTACATATTCTTATCTTATCTTATCTTATCTTATCTGTAATTTGATTTTATCATTTTGAATAGTCTGCCGCTATAAGTCACAATAAATAAATTCCATGATTTTTTTTAATAAAAAAAAAATAAATTCCATTATTGATTGTGACTGATTTTACTTTTTTAAGTCCTAAACATTGTCATAAATTTAACAATAAAGTGGCCAAAAAAAATGGTTAGACTTTATATTATTGAATGTATAATAAATTAAAAGTTTAATACTAAGGTTATTTGGTATATGATTTATAAGGGTTCATTTGGAATGTGAGTTGACTTTTTGACTTTTTAATTATTTTAGCCTATCAATGTTTTTTGGTATATGATTTATAAGTGTTCATTAGGAATGTGAGTTGATTTTTTAGTTTTTTTTTACTATTTTAGCTAGGGCTAAAAAGTCTCGTTTCGGATAGATTTTTTGACTCTTTTGATTTTTGTGAGAGAAAAAAATGAAATGATTATGATTTAGATGTGACATTTTATCCTATTGAACTAAAAAGCCTATTTTATCTTTTTGTGACTAAAATAGTCCAAATCTCACCCAAACCCACATGCCAAACAAGCACTAATGTGGGTTGGCTTTTTGACTTTTAGGCGTTTTGACTATTTTAGCCTAGAGTTAAAAAGTCTCGTTTGGGATAGACTTTTCGGCTTTTTTGACTTTTGTGAGAGAAAAAATGAAATAATTGTAGTTTGGATGTGACATTTTGTCTTACTGAGTTTTTAGCCTATTTTGTCTTTTTATGGCTAAAATAGCCAAAAAGTCAGGCTTTTTGGCATGCCAAACAAAGGCTAAGTTGATTTATTTTACTTATTATGAAAAAAATTGTAAAAAAATAAAGAATTAATGTAATCCAAATAAGTCAAAGCTGACTTTTTTAGATGTTGTCAAAAGAAGCCTTAACATGTCACATAATTGTAGATCAAATTATAATTTTTTTTTCTTTTCTTTTCTTTTTTCTTTTTTTTTCATCTTAAACATTTTCCTATTCTTTAAGACTCAGTCACAAAAGGGTGACCTCAAGGTTAGATCAGGGAAGCCGAAATCCTAGGGATTATTTTTGTGTGGTGCTACATGATATGACCATATTCAATCATGTGGACTGGAACATAGGCGGGAATTTGAACTAGGGGTGCACAAATTACCCATGTAACTCAAGAATCGAACCAATCCGACCTCCATGGATTGGGTCGGTTCAGTTTTTTGAGCACATTGGTTCAATTTTGGATATTAATCAACTCGATATGACTGTTGATTCTTAATTTATGCCTTACCTAAACTAAAACAACTCAAATATGAACTTATATGTATATTATAAAATCGTATTTATATTGATATATCTTCATCTAATTGGTCGATCACAAATATTAAGATAGACTTGATTGCACCTAATAATTTTCTAAAGGAATAAGTGACGACTTAATCATAATTTTCATTTCAAAATACTTCTATCATCCAGAACCACTGTAAATTTTGATTTTCGATTGATTTCATATTGGCCAAAGGGGAGTGAATGAAATACTAGAAGCTTGAGTTGGACTTCACACTGGTTGATTTATATTGTTAGTTGCTTTAATAAATTTAGTTGATCTTTTTTTCACTACAACATTTTCTTACTTTAGTAACGTTTGGAAGTGTCACAAAACTATTCTTCTAATGATATTTTTTACTCTGGTGGCATTTTAACCAAGTGCCATTCATAAAATTTATTTCTATAATTTATTGAGTTTAATTTATTTATTTATATTTATTTTGTGCATTTTAAAAATTTTGAAAATATATTGGAATTTTTTTGTTTTTTCAAAAAATGCCATTACATAGCTTGGAAAGTTTTTTTAGCTTAGTGGCATTTCTCAAAATGTTATAAAATATTTGTTTATGACACTTTTCACCTAATGTCATAAAAAGTAACTTACACCTACCTAGTTTAGTGACATTTTTTTTAAAAATGCCATTGCTATTAAAGTTTAGTGGCATCTGTTGATAAATGTCACTAAAACAATTTCTTGTGTCGTTATTTTATAAAATGCCATAAAATTGACGCTACTAGATTACATTTTTATTATAGTGATGTGACATTTCTTTAATGAAATGCCACTAGAGCCTTTTATGTTTGTGGTTTTGTGGCATTTTTCTAAAATGTGTCACCAAATATTATTTTTGTGGTATTTTCTACAAACATGCCACTAGTGTAGTGCCACTAAAGTGTGTTTTTATTGTAGTGTTTCATTTTTATCCCATTGTCGCTAGACCGTCGTTGAAAAAATCATCGGAAGCGATAGTTCTTGACAATAGTTGGTGGTGATGATATGGATAGATAGATGACATACAGACAAATAAGGGTATTGTAGCTTCCCACTTTTTATTACTTGGAATCCATTACCAAAATCATTAAATTAATTCAATTTCAGAGATAACATACAAAAATTCTTTACGTCAACGAGAAAGAATAAATAATAAATTTCTCATCCAAATACAAAATGAATGCAACAGGAGTATAACTAAATGAATTGCCTGTAGGCTTACATCTCTAAAAGTAAAAGAAAGGGTTTAACCCTTTTTACAATAACGGCATTCCGTCCACAAATAAAAAGGCCCCGTGGCCAACAACTAAGGGTTATCCTCGATCTCAAGCACTTCTTAACATTACCTGAAAAGAATTAGCAACGTGGGATAAACATAAAGTCTAGTAAGGATTCTAACATGATCCTAAACAATAACAACATATAGATAGTTATGATTATGAATGCTTCACATCATATCATATACATATTGTGACAGTTTATGACCAAAGTATACATACATAGATACTTTTCTCAAAATCATCCGATTTATTCAACAACATAACCAGTTCACATTTACTTCTCATTTTCCCATCTTTAGCAAATATAACATAATAACCGTATTTTCTATCTTTAACAAAGTATGACATAATAATCACCTTGCCTTTGAAACAAATCACAAAGATCCGATTTCTTTTCCTTGTTTCTTACAACCTCAATGCATAAATACATTCATCACATTTCCAAGCCTTAAACCCAAGGTTAAGGAAAATACTATCAACGATCAATTGATGCACCCATGTGTACACATAACCATTTAACTCAAGAGATGAAAACAACACACACCCAACCACTACCTACTCAACTTTTATGACAACTCGATCTCCCAGAACCACAATCATCATAACACATGACATATCACAGTCACCCTGAAACAATAATAATAAACAACTTTACTTTACCTGCTTTAAGCACAGTAAGCCAACGGTACATCTTTTCACAACAAAAAGCCAATTTTCCAAACACCGACTGGAAGGTAATGGTACCTCTGCCAAGTTCTCCAGGCGCTAGCTGGAAGGTACTAGTACCTCTTATTCTTAGCGCGGCCAAATTCTCCAAGCACTAGTTGGAAGGTACTAGTACCTCATATTCTCAGCGCGTGCACAATTTCCAACCATCACTTTGTACAACAAGCATAAATAACTCGAGTGTACTATATACAAATAATCAGTTCAACATCACAATGTCATCCTCCACCGATAACCAAGGAAAAAACCTCTAAACAATATGTATTAAATACACGTAATACAATTATCCAATTCTTATGACGTATTAAGTCCAACGACAACAATAATATTCCAAGGTTTTCAACTTCTATGTAAAGTTCTTTCTCAATTTACAAAGAGTTATAATTACCTCTTCTTTCCAAAATCAATTACCACAATTCCCAATTCACAATACACCAAATATATTTTCAAAAAAACTCATTTCCTTCATTTAACAAAAAAAAAACCCAATCCATGGATAACAAAGTCATAATCCACTCAATTTTGACTCAACCAAAGTGTAACCCAATGATTCTAATCTCATGGTTAACCCCCCTTTTTAACAATTAACAACTACCAATTCGTTATACTCAACTATAATCAACCTAACACAAAGTTAATGCTAAAATCATAAGACCCGATTTAATCTTAAATTAATTACCAAGTCATTAATCAAATTCCTTAATTCATAACATGATTGTTTTACAATTTCAACCCTTTTTACCTATTAGGCATTATTACAAAAATTAGGGCTTTACCTCTTATTCTTAGCATGAACATATTAAACCACTCCCCAAATAACAATCAATTTCACAAATCTCAATCTCAAATATCAAAACTTAGATCCCCTATCATGATTTTCGAAAAATCCATAACGAACATGGTTTTTATGCAATAAACCTCCCACATGTCTATCTATAGACAAGGTATTGAAAAAGATCAAAGAAATCCCTACCTCAAAGGGAGAAGAGGAGAAAAGCCAAAAATCAACTTTGCCAGAATTCGATCTCCACCGGTCAAAACAAAGCCCTCGGTATGCTCGTCATTTTGGTATAAGGAACTAGTACCCAAAACTCAATGGATTCTTGGGATTAAAGGAAAATGTAAACATTTGAGGGTTTGGGTAGAGAGGGATAAGAGAAAAGATTGTAGAGAGAAAGAGAGAGAGAGAGAGAGAGAGATATTCTGAAATGGATGAAAAATGGGCAAAGGATCAACATATAACTGAAAAGCTCAGAAATCGAGGAAGCTTCACGCGTCTAGCTGTACGTGCGGAGCCCCTCACCGCACGTGTAGTTAAAGCAAAACCAAAACTTCAACCTAGCTTAACCCTGCACGTGCGACCCTTCCTCCAGGTGATCCTACTCCTCTCAGTTTCATCCCTAGGCCTGAAACTCAAAATATTTAAATTGGTCTAACATTAAATGGATTAAACAAGTCCGAACTCTCAAACATCAACGGGACACAAACCATCAAGGTACCAAACAGGAAAAAGGGTAGGTCCGAAAGGCATATTCAAGTCAGGTCTAAGACCCGAGACATCATAGGTATGACATGTGGACAAATAGGTGAAGTGGACAGTGGATAGATAGACAAATAGGTAAGGAAAATATGATTTTTCAAATTGTCATTGTCATTGGCCCCAAAAGGAGTAGAGCTTGGTCTTCAACTTGCGACCTAAGGCTTAACACTTCAAAATCCTTATTGCTCAACCAACCTCAATTATTAGTTTCTCTTATTTAAAAAGTATATTAATTCAACTTAAAATTTTATTATTTTGAATCAATCAAAACTTATTTTTACGTGAACAAAATCATATGAATGTAATTCTAGTGACTAGATTCTCTGTTTGGGCCAGTGGGGTCCATTATGGGTCCCATTTCGATGATCTGAACCATTCCTTTTATAGAAATCTTTCTGTATATCATTTACAAAAAAAATCAGGTCGATTCGATAATTGTAACATATTTATTTTATCGGATTTGTCTGGAAAAAAAGAATGGTCAATTTTAAAAAGCACACTTACCATTCATTTTGTTTTAAGACAAATACAATAAAATAAAATATGTTACAATTATCGGATCCCATAATGGATCCTATGGACCTCAAAAGCATCACTCCTGGACTAGAGAGAATATAGTGTCTATTTCAAATAACATTATGAAAACTTGAATTTTGCTGTCAACTTGAATTATGAATTTCTTGAAACCACAAATAAAATGCAACTTGGTCTTTGTACAACTATATAGTTTGACGTTAATTGTAAAATTTGAGCTATTTTTAGGTGGTTGTAGCATATTTGCAAGGTAGTGTCTTATTCGAATGTGGTTGATTTATATATTTGAAATTATTATATATAAAGATAATTTGTTCAATAATATGAAATAGTAATTAATAATTACTAATTGGTGTTAAGAATTAAGCATCTCCAATGGATTGCTAAAACAATTGCCATTACTATAATTTGATAGCTTGGACAAAAATAGCTTCTCCAATGGCATGCTATAATAGCTGTCAAATTTGGCATTTGCCAAATCTACCAAGTCACCAAAAACCCAACTATTTTGTTCCTTCCCTCATTTCCTCTCTCTTTCTCTCTCTCTCTCTCTCTCTCTCTCTCTCTTTCAATTGAGCATCTCCCAGAAAAATCTCCCAAAAATTCAGTATGTTTTTTAAAAAAAATGAAATTGACCATTTTTGTTTTTGAAATTAGAATTCCTTCAATTTGTTTTTCCTGAAAAACAAATTTCAAAATGATCAATCAAGAACTTATTTAACAAATTTCACAAATTTTAGTCAAGAACAAATTTCACAAATTTATATAAATTTCTAAAGCAAGCTGAAATGAATTTGTTAAAAAAAAAAAAAAAAAACCCGGATTCGAGTATGATTGATGAACTTGTTCTTCATCTCCTCCATCGACCTCCTGGGCTTGTTCTTCATCGACTTCTAGGGCTCGTTCATAGACCAATTGAGCTCCATTAAAGTCCTTTTGGACCTTTCCCACTAACCGTACTTGATCCAAACACTGGTGTTCCATCGAACTCAGTGAACTTGATGATCAGCGCTAGGTTTTCTTCTTTACTCTGTGATCTACAAAGAGAAAGGTGGAGGGGCTTTGATTTGTGAAAGAGAATCCCATGAGGTGCGTTTGGTGGTAGTGGTTTATATCAAAATCACAAAAAGAGAGTGAGCAAACGAGAGAGAGAGAGAGAGAGAGAGAGAGAGAGAGAGAGAGAGAGAGAGAGCTGACTCCTAGTTTTAAGGGTGATGATCAAAATCAAGATGGAAAGAAAGAAGGTCGATGCTGAGAAATGAAGAGAGGGAGACAATTGGGTTTATTAGTAAGAAGAGAGGAATGAAGCTGGAGAGAGAAAGATAGAGAGAGAGAGAGAGGGAGAGAGAGTGTGTCACAACCCAAAGTAATCTGATGATTACCGAAGGCCTGCTTAACAGTAAAATAGTAATACAGAGTTCAGGAGCTGGCGGAAGCCAAAACAGTAATTAAAAGATGTCCAATGAGCTGTGACAGTCTGTATACAAAAAGACTTTTCATACATATTTACATTCAGAACAAAACAGTATATACATACATATACAATCATTCGGGACAGGGACCCAATCCCTATTGGAACAATACAGTACAATTATCATTCAGTTTATACAGTAACACAAAACAGAGACAAAAATGGGGGATCTAAAACACCCCAAACAGCCTTGGCTTGGTCAGGCTTTGTAATGCCCTCAAAAATAAACCCATAATATATAACATTAACATGCATTGATAAAAGAAAACCAAATATCATCTCATCCATCAGAGTAATCTCATTAAAAGACATTACATAGAATAACGAAAGTAAATGCCCTACGGGCTTACATCTTTCCTAGCCAACACTTGGACACAAAATTATGAGTACTAACTCATTTACACATTAAGCCCTAGGCTTGAGTTTACATGTAACATCAAATTAAAACAAAACAAATAACTAATCTAAACAGAGTCTTCAACTCCACATCCATCCAAGCTAAGTCCTTGGAGGTAGCACATCACCTGAACCTGAAAATGATGTTCCCATATAGGGTGAGCCACAGCCCAGTAGAAAGATACTAAACCAAATATAAGCATTGAATAAAGCAATAGCATTCAATAGATGGTTAACACAAATATCGCTTCTTTCCATTATTTATTCAACTTTCCATTTTTACCAACATGGCTCAGAACCTGGCCAGACTATAACAGTGAACTACATATCACATTAACATTTCTTCCATTTATCAACAAAACAAATGAGACTAAGGCTCATATCAAAACACTTCCATACTTCTCATTTGATACACATTTTAGTGCTGTATCAACAATATGTGAAAACACTTCTATAAATCAATAAGCACACATAATAGTGATGCTAATGGAGTCCATCCCCTATCTCCTCCCAAACAATATCCGGTTTAGAGGTCCATCCCTTATCTTTTCCTAAACCGTGGAGTACATCCCCTATCTCCTCCCAAACAAAATGCATATGCAACACACAATCAATATACGTATTTTCTGTATTAATTCAATAGTCAAAATCAATGACTTAACCAATGTGATTAGTTTCAGTTTTCCCTAATCCACATCCAATGTCTACAACAATCACGACTATCCTCCATCGATAGCCCAAAATAGTTATTTCTAAACAGGAAATAAACGTACCAACAAATGTAAATTTAACATTGTCATAGGTGAGTAATTAAACTAACCAATTACACCATTAAATCACTAAATTCCCCAATTCCATGAATTAAACTCAATTCCATATTTTTTCCTAAATTAATTATACAATTTAATTTATTTCAACCACTAGGGTTTTTCCCAAAATTACCAAACAACTCCCAACATATCAAAGTACTAGAACTTAGAACAAAACCTATAATATGGAGTCGGAAATCCCTACCTCGAAGTAAACAACCCGAATGGAGAAGATGGAGATGACGACCCAAAATCCAAAGTGCTCCAAACTGCCAAACTCTCAGATTAAAACGAAGCTCTCGACTCACTCTATCTTTTTAATAAAGAACCTAGGGTAGAAACATCCTAAAAGGAGATGATACCTAAGAGAGAAGGTGAGTGGAGGGAGAGAGAAGTCGTACCTAGGGTTCTGGAATCAAAAAGATGGTGAAAAAGTGTTTTAAAAACCGCTGCTGCCTATTTAAACCCGACAGGCTCGCTCAAGCGAAGACTTGGTCGCTCGAGCGACCAGACACAAGAAATACTCGCTCGAGCGAAGGAAAGCTCGCTCGAGCCAACAATACGATGCTTCAGGTCTGCAATCCAGAAGCACGCTCGAGCGACAGAATTCTCGCTCGAGCGAAGGAAAGCTCGCTCGAGCCAAGAAATACAACTCTCAGGTCTATACTAGACGCAATAGCTCGCTCGAGCTAAGAAACCCTAGCTCGAGCCACAAGACACAAAACTCTACCCTCGCTTGAGCTAAGGTCCAAAAATCTGGACAGCAACCCTAGGTTTCCAACCCAACCAACCTGCCCAAAACATCCTATAACTCAAGAATAAAGAATTAAAGGACAACAATAACAATCATATAACAACGAGATCTACGGAACATAAGTCCGGATACAACAACTAACTGGAAAAAAAACCGGGATCGCTATTGGCTTGGAACCTCGCAGTGAGGCACAGTGGTTGGCTTGACAAAAAAGGAGTTTAACCCAACGCTCCTAGTTCCGGTCCGATACCTGGACACCTACATATATATACAAACAGTGAGCTAAAGCCCAGTGAATAACATATGCGTAAAGAGGTTAAAAATGAATGTCCTTTCAGTATTGGAAACAGTCAATTATCAGTATATCAGTCATTCAATTTGTGACTCATATTTCATGCCATAACAGTCATTCAGAAACTATAATAGTCATATGTGGTACATCCAATAGCAAACAGTACAGTAGGTCTTAACATAACGAACAGTCAGGTGATGGCCATCATATTAGTAAACAATAGTGGTTTCGACATAGGAACCGACAGAGATCTCTGTAACAATAGTAGTACAGTACAGTAACAGTAAATTGCTATGGATGTCACGAACACAGTTCACAAATAGGACAAACATTCATTCAGTAAGTAATATCATTTCAGAAAGCAGTATAGTTGTTCATTCAGAAAATATTCATGATCGAACATATCTTTACAACATTGTTACTCACAGAGTTCTGGGCTACGGATAAGCTAGTGCACGTCCTCAGATGCCAACCCTACACAGTTACAGGATGAACACACACTAAGTCACATACTTGGGAATCGAAGACTTAGTCTCTACTTAGACTCGGTGTGGTTCTACATCAATACCCTCATTAAGATGCCTTAAACTAGGCCTACGAATGCCTAGCATAGAAAGAGGATGCAAAGATGTACTTATAAACACTTTTCAAAATTTTCAGAAAACAAGGGTCTCACTTGAGCGTGGCTTTCTACGCTCGAGCGGACATGTAGACAAAGGAGCTCCGCTCGAGCGTGACTTCCGTCGCTCGAGTGGACTGCAAGCTACAGTAAAAATACTAAATGCTCAAAATTCACGCTCGACGAGCGCTCGACCCCCGCTCAAGCATGAGACACAAGTCCTCGCTCGAACGTGAACTCTCTCGCTCGAGCGGACTGTAAACTCATGCAAAGTATTGGATACACGCATTTCACGCTCAAGCGTCATTTTCCTCGCTTGAGCAGATGGCATGATCTCAGATTGTACGCTCGAGTGTGGAGTTCCTCGCTCGAGCGTGGGTCCAAAATCTGGAAATTCCAGATTTGAACCTCAAGCTCAAAATCAACTTTTAATGCATCAAATTCGATCCTTTTGGGCCAATTTTCTGGAAAACACTTTTAAACTCATAATATAACATGTTTCAAAGATCAATTTGAGAAATCGAAGCCCAAAGGTAGTTCAATTAAACACAATTTCAAAGAAGTTTTCATGAACATGAAGAACAATGCAAATTCAACACATGTATGGGTTCCTTGGAACTCCAATGTGCTAAAACAAGATCAAATACAAGATTTAACGTCAAAACATGGTGAGTTCATGGATTAAGACCCAAAATATGAACATGCATGCAACAATTTTCATGAAACAACTTCAAAACTTCAATATATGTACATGCATGCATGATTAAAGCTTCAATCCAACAATCTAAACCAAAACTTGACTTCAATCTCTAAACTTCCATGAACCATGCACTCTATGACTCAATTTAACAATTAAGAGGATAAATTCCATACCTAGGTTCCTCAATTACAAGAATGAGAGCTCAATTATGCAGTCAACCTTCAATTCCTTTAATTTCCAAGCAAAACCTTCAAGTTGAACTCAATTTCCCTCACTCTCACACTCTAGTCAGTTTTAGCTCTCAAAATGGCTGAGGAAAAGGTGCTCAAACAATGTAGAAGGTGAGAGGAGGAGTGGTCTAGCATAACCCACTAAGTGGCAAAATAGTGATTAAGGCCAACTATTGCAATTTATCATTAATTAATCTAATTTAATCATACCAAACCAAATTTCAATTAAACTTATCATAAAATCATATAAATTCCAATTAGCATGAAACATTAATTAATTTCAGATTCGGCCGCCGATAAGGCCTTCAATTTACAGTTTAAAAACACAAAACATGAACAGATGATTTAGCAGTCAAACAAATAGACATGAAATTAAACTAATACACTCAATCAATCAGTTCGAAATTTCAGTCAATCAGTCAATTAATATGCTTAATAATAGATTAGTACTAATAAGTGGTATTATCAGTAAACAGTGGTGAGGGTTGTCACAGAGAGAGAGCCGACTAAATGATCAAAATGAAGATGAGAAAGAGAGAGTTATGATGATGATGATTTGAACATTCTAGAGTCTTGATCTCAATTGTTAGATTATGCAAAGATCCAATAGTGGAATGGTGTCTTGGAATACTAAAAATGAGCACAATGACTCTATTTTAGTCCAAAAAAAAGGGCTCTTTTTCAAAAATAGGAGACATATATGTCTCTTAATGGCTATAAATGAAATGACCAAAAAAAAAAAAAAAAAGGGTCATCTTTTTGTAGTGCTATAAATATAAACACCTAGATTCAATTTCAGTTCACAACAAAACATCTTTTTCACACAATCACTATAAAAGGTTCATCAAAAACAAAGAGGAAAATCATTCAGCATTGATGAAAATGTGGTAATTTGTAGAGCTTGGTGTCACATTACTGAAGACCCAATTGTTGACAATTCGCAATCACATGCTCACTTTAGGAGAAGAATTTTTGAAAATTATTGCTCGCTTCAGAAGATCAGTCAAGAACACAAGTGTTTATCCAATCTCGATTGGGTGTAATAATGAAATATTGCAACAAATTCAATGGATATTTAGTGCAAGTCGAAAATCTACACCCAAGTGGGATGTCTCAAATTTATATAGTAAGATTTCATTTTCATTTATTATGTTAGTTTTTTTTTTTTTTTTTTTTTTTTGTCTCATGAAAAATTAACTAATTAATTAATTTAATATGTTATCAATACAGATGCTTCAAGCAAAGCTTTTATTGTATCAAGATGAAAACAAACATTTTTCTTTTGAACATTGTTGGCCAGTCTTGCAAAATAATATCAGGTGGCAAAATGTAGCTCCTATAAACATAGTGAAGTCAAGGATACCATAGGTGTCTCAGGGGTACCCGAGCATTCCTAACAGTTCAAACTCCCAATTTCTGATCTGATATCATTGGTGCAATGTGACCCAGAAAATGAGAGTCTAAATCTGGCAACTTTTATAGAAAATTCATTTATTGCAAAATATGCCAAAAATGGACTACATCACCAGATCTCAGAGTCGCCATCTAATCTTTTGGGAAAATTAGAAAACTGTGACTCGTGCCAAAGGTCACTATTTATCATAACCAAAGATGCCTTGGTTTGAAATGTTACGTATGAGGGAGGAAAAGTCATAAATTAAGCAACCCCGCTCACCCAATCAAAAGATTGACCTCTACTAAACCATGATATGAGTTTTATAAACATTATGTGCTCATGTTCTAATTACTTATTAATGCTACAAATTACTTATGTGAAGTATGCAATTATAGATCATATTGCTTATTTTGGTTATGTTTTGATTTCATGTACTTTTGAAAAGCCTTTTCTAACAAACTCCGAAGCATAATAATCAATTGTATTCCAATATTAGCAACACAACCTCCATCCACTCGCATTCAAATAGATATTTTATTTAAGCACTTAGCCTCATGGTATAGCAACAAATATGATAGATAACATGTGCATGCAATAGGCTAAAGTAAAGAATTGCTCACCTAGTACTCTGGGGTGAGCCCAAGAAATATTTTAATATATGCATGATCCTATATTCCATCTACTAATGCAATACACACATAATATGCATCTAGAAGTCCGGATACTAGGATATGACATGGATATCATCTTAAGACATAGGATAGCACAATTATTTAGCTTGGAAAATAATAAAATCCACAGATGCAGATGAACCGAACTCGAATGCATAAAAGTGGATACAATATACAGCCATGATAAATAAAATATGATGCACTACAAAAAGCATATAACAAAAGGGTTAGAAAGATGTGGGATTGGGGAGATTATTACAACAATTTGAATATGAAAATGGGAAGAGAGAGAGAGAGAGAGAGAGAAAGAAAGAGAGAGAGAGAGATTATTACAACACTTCGAATAAATAATAAAAGAAAAGAAGGGGGATTAAAGAAATTATTACAACAATAAATAGATTCGGCCAAATTAATGCTGAAGCTAAGAAATCATGTCAAATAAACAAAATAAATCAACCAGTAGCTCTAGAACCACCCAAGAGACCACCCTTCTGAAGTTGTCTGCTCTGTTCTTGGGGAATTTAGTCGTATGGACAATAGCGACCAGCCGAACAGAAAAGGCGTCGGCTGAATCTATCTTTTGGGTAGAATTTGGACTTATACATGGATTCTAGAACATAAGCCATGTACACTTTCAAAGACAAAATTATTAAAATGAAGACAATAAAGTTGCAAATAAAGACAATTTTATTAATAAAAAAAAAAACATTAAGTGTCATTAAAAAAATAAAATACAAACTCAATCTAACTTTCCATGATGGGCCCTCCAAGTGTTCAATAAGATCATTGCGAATTGCATTATGGGTTTCAGTAAATTTAATCCTCTAGCGATTCAACATAAATTCAGCATACTCCTGGTTTGGATTGCATGACACTTGACATGGGATATTAGTGGTATCTGTTTGCAGTAGTGATGCACTGTGTTGATTTTTAGGAACATCACGCTCGTCTTCAATGATCATATTGTGCAAAATAATGAACGTATTCATGATGTAGTACAGATCCTCATCACTCCAACCTCTTGCCGAAACTCTAACAATATTAAAACGTGCTTGGAGCACTCTAAATACCCTTTCGACATCCTTACAACATGCCTCTTGCATTCTCGCAAATAGTTATCTCTTTAAACCTTGAGATTGAGATATTGTTTTGACAATTGTTGCCCAATGAGGATAGATAGCATCAGCAAGATAATATCCCCTGGTGTATGCGTGATTGTTGATGATATAGTTGGCAGCAGGGGCACGTCCACTAGTTAATTGAGAAAATAAAGGTGACTTATCAAGAACAATAATATCATTAAGAGAGCTAGACATGCCAAAGAAAGCATGCCAAATCCACAAGTCGTATAAGACGACGCCTCTAGTACAACTGTTGGTTTGTACACATGTCTAGTGTGAGCACTGGCTTGGGTGGTTAGACATTTATCTCAATGCCAGTGCATACAATCCAAACTCCCTAACATTCCAAGAAACCCACGTTGTTCTCCCTCTTGCAATAATCTGATGACATCTGCCTCATTTGGGGATCTTAAGTATATGTCTTCATAGATAGCTACAATTGTTCTGGTAAAAAAAATTCAATGAGTCAATTGCAGTAGTTTCGCCGATTCTGATGTACTCGTTCATAACATTAGTAGGTACACTGTATTGAAGGATCCAAAGTACAGCAATCATCTTCTGTACACTAGATAATCCAGGAGCGTCGGTGGCATCAGGGATTTGGACGAAGTACTCATTAACTTATTGAATATCATGTCAGATATTAAGAAATAATGATTTCTTCATTCGAAAACATCTTCGGAAGTATTCTTCTGGGTAGACAGGTTTATCTATAAAGTAATCTCTATAAATTTGTTCATCGCTTTTGACCCTCTCACGGTTAATGTATTAGCGACCACTTGTGGAACTAATGACTGGTTTGTTGGTTTAGGGGTAGTGCTTGTATTCTTTGTTGTTACGCTGTTCACAGTTGTATCATCATCATTTTATCATCATCAGATGATGAAGATTCATCAAAATCTCCATTAAAGAGGGTTTTAGTGAAATTGTTCATTGTAATAGTTCAGAAAAAGAGAGAGTTTAGAAGATATGAAAATTGTGAGTGAGTGAATATGAAAATTGTAGAAAAAATTGTGTTGTAATTTATAAAGAAAATTGTGGGGGGGAGGGTAAATAATTGTAACGCCCCAAAAATTCTTCATTACTCTCAAATATACATACGGAAGCTGATTAATCTCAATCATTTAGGTGACATGAGCATTTTCAGCACTACCCTTTATTCATTGATTTCCTTAAAATATTATAAAATACGTCACATGCATTAACATGAATTTACAAAACAAAAATGAGCGTCTAGCTTTACTATTCTCGCAAGCTATCCCCTTGGCGGAGGCATACCTTCAACACTTGAAAGTTGTTTCCACATAGGGTAAGCTAATGCCCAGTAAAGATAAGTTCAATGATCTGTATAATGCTTAACAAAGTGATATGGTGAATGCAAATGAATGCCATTACCAAAACATGCATTTTTTTTTCCTTTTCAACAATGCTATACCAAGTTCAAATAACAATAGATAAGTCGTTACCTCAAAACAGAAAATAAGGCAGTAAATGCACACACTATGAATCTTTAGGTACGTGTCTGCAAGTAAGTTGTACAAGCTCTACCAAAAGCCATTTTACCGGTACTAACCGGAAGGAGCGGCACTTAATTGCGCAGATTTTTAGATTTCTACCAAGGACACAAAGGCCAACCTAAATAACCACAATCACCCCCTCTAACCAGATTCACCATGGTATTTACTTATTTTTCTCCAAACTAATATTTTTCAATGTATAGTTATAAAACCAAGGCTCAAATGAAATGCATAAGTGAATGGGTTTTCAATTAACCAAGTTCTCATGCAATTCTTACAACAATCAATCTTATGCTCCATCGATAGCCAAAAACAGATATCTCTGTTCAATATATATATACATATTTCAAGGAATAGATATAACTCATAATTCCATAATTTCAACATAGGAGTACATTCACATGTTCAAACTCCCTCTTTTCGAATTCAAACAAGAATCATAACCTTGTTTTAAGATCTCATCAATTTCCATCTTGTTCAAGCCAATAATTCCTAAGGATTTCTATAATTTCAAAATAACATCTGTTTCTTTCAACTTTCTCATTTAAAAAGCAACTTCCTCAAATTTCAATACCTCTCATTATCATAAACCATTCTGACAACATTCCAAAGAAAACCATCCTAAAACCCTTCTTTTATAAATCAATTCAAGCCAAATCAGACCCAAAGTTTTACAAAGTTTGGTTTAATCAACTAACACATAACGAGAGTAAGTAACATGCAAACTAGTAAAGAAATTCCTATCTCGAAGTATAAGAAGAAGAAGAGAAGATCAATACCCAAATTGACCACGACGAAAATCCAAATTTCTCTGATCAAAAAGACCCCCTCTTTGAGCTCTACCTTTAATCTCAAAGCGCTATGGTGGCGAGATTCACGGATTGAAGTAGGTCGAAAGATTTAAGTTAGAAATCTAGAGAGAGATGAGAGAAAAAGTGTTTCAAATATTTGTAGAGAGAGAAATCAGAAAGTATGTAAAAGTGACTTTTTTTCGCAACTTTATACAAACAGACTGCTCGAGCGACCAAAACACCGCTCAAGCATCGGACACAACATATTGCTCAAGCGACCAAAAATAGACTCGAGTGAAGAAACTAAACTGCCATAAGACTATTCCTGCATAACAGACCGCTCAAGCAACCAAAACATCGCTTAAGTGCAAAATACAAACTCTCAAAAGTACAAACTACAAATAGACCGCTCGAGCAATCAAAACACCGTTCGAGCGAAGAAAGCCCGACTCTCAGAAGTTCAGACTGCAGACCCAATTATGAGAGAAAGCAAAGATTGCTCGAGTGAACCCAAGTTCAAACAGCCAAAATCACCCCAGAAAACCCAAAATCCCATATATTCAACATAACTCAAAAGAAACAATTCACAACTCCAAGATGACATACGACTAGAACAGATGACAACAACACCAATAGCTAGCAAAATCCATACCAAAGAGTATAAAAGGATTGGGTCTAAATCGGGCCGCTATAATAATGGGTGGTTGTTGGTAAATAAATGGTGGATGAATAATGGATGGTTGTTGGTGGGTGAATAATGAGTGGTTGTTGGTAGATGAAAAATGGTGGTTGAGATTGGTGTGTATTGAAGAATTGTGGATAGGTGGATGGTGGGTCAAAATTATAGGTACCTCTTCAAGACTAGTGGGTAGGTGGTTGGTGAGTAGAATTCATTTAATTTTTAATGTAGTTAATATTTTTTTAATTTTAATTTTAATTTTTTTTTTTTGAAATAGTATATGAATGGTGGGGTGAATTATATTTATATATATTTTTTTTTAATTTTTTATATTTGTCTAATCGGGTAGAATGTAAATATATAAAAAAAAATTTTGAAAAAGTTTTTAAAATGTCATAAGAGATAAAAAAAAATAAACAATAAAAAAATCACTCAAAAATTTGTATTCAAGTATAACATATAAAATTAGAGGGAAAATTGGTTGAGATTTGCCAAAATAACATATAATCATTGGAGCACCATTACTATAATTTGACAATTTGATATAATAAATTACCAAATTATAATAATGATAATATTATTATAATATTTACCATTAAAGATGTTCTTTCCTGATGATATCGAGTGATGCTCTGTCTGTACTTTCCTTTTCTTTTTTGTTTCTTTCTTTACCAATTTAATAGTTACCATTAAAAATTGACTACCTTATTTATGGTTGGCATTGTCTTGTCTTCCACTCTTTGATTTTAATGTTGACTTTTTTGGTGATTTTTTTTTAGTTTTAAATTTTTTAGTTTTATTTTTGAAATTTTTTTAAAAAATTATGCTTTTAAATTCTACTCAATTAGACGAACCAAACATATTATATAAAAAATGAAAAAAAAATTCTACTAAAGAAAAAAAATTAAAAGAAGGTTGATTTTTATTTTTATATCTTTAGTGAACTTTTTTTAAAAAAAATTTCAAACCATTTTTACTTAAGTAATACTATAGTGTGCAACTTACACCTTACACCTTTTTGTGTTCACTTACACCTTACACTTACACTTTTTTTACCTTGCACTTACACCTTTTGTGTAAGTGGCACATGGTGTGCAACTTATACATTTCATTTATACCTTCCACTTACACTTACACCTCACACTTACACCTTACACTTACACCTTTTGTGTTAGTGGCACATGGTGTGCAACCCACTCACACCTTTTGTGGGTTGCACACCTAAGAAAACTCCTTTTACTTTTAGATTCTTCTATATTAGATAGATTTAAAAGTAAAAAAATTGACATAACGTTAAAAAAATCACTAAAGTCAAAAAAATTGAAAAAAAATGTGACTTTTTTATGTTGATTCCAAACTCACAGTGCATTCATTATGAAGGTAGAGATGGTAGAGAGATCAGAATACATATATATATATATATAACTTAGATAGGAGACAGGTAAAACCAGATGGAAAGTGAACATCCGTCTTCGTCCTATTTTCTCATTGGATTCCTCATTAGAGACGAGAAAAACTTATACAAGATGGGCGAAATAGAGTGGGAAAAAATTGCAACCCTTGTCAATGTTTTATTCATTAATGATTACAGCGAACAAAGATCATGGCTTGTGTTAAAATTAAATGAGAAATCGAACTTGCTATGGTACACACGTTTTAGAATGGCATATATTATTTTTGTGATAAATGTTATATATTTTTATAAAAAAATGTTATGTATTTTTTGATAGGAGTCACAATAATTTATAATTTAGAAATAAAGTTATAAATTTTGTGGTAGTGTTACTTATTTTTGTGATAATATTACACATTTTTTATCTAAATATTTTTTAACTACAAAATGTATAACAGTGTCACAAAATACATAATATTATCGTAAAAATGCGTAATTTCATTTCTAAATCACAAATTGTTGTAACTTCTACACAAAAAAAATATATATATATATAACATTTACCACAAAAATATGTAATATACACTACAAAAACACGTAATAAGGTGCATATGGTACATACTACTAAACCATAGGATCTCCCGAGGAAAGCATACTATGTGCATCTTTTGGAGGGTGCATATGGTATGCACCTTATGTAAAAAATATAACTTCTATCACAAAATGTATAACTTTTGGGTAATTCTACTTGCACCATGACTCTACCTAATTACACCCTTTTTCTAATTACACCTCACTCCAAGCTCTGACTGTTGTATCCACCACTCCTACAATCCACCAACCACCATGTTTATCACCGCAACAGCCCCATATCGTAGGGGTAGACATATGTCAAGACGGGCCGACTGTATATAATAAAGGACTTTGTGTCTGCCTAAGGCTGACCTGACCCTAACATCGAGCCTCCACATCTGCCTAAGCCCAGTCCAAAAAAAATTATAAATCCCAAACCCACATATCACCACAAATGTGAATTTGAATAAAATCTAAAAAGATAAAATATATAGATCCCAACAAAAAGAATATTTTAATGTATTATAATTAATTAATTTAATATCGAGCCGGGACTGGTCGAGATGAGTTGAAATTATAAATCCCAAGCCCAGCCCATTAATATATCGGGCTGAAAATATTGGCCCAACCTGGCTTGACCCTATGGGCTAAAACAACCTTTCCAAGCCCTAGAAAAATAGGGTTAGACCGAACAGGATGGACAGTCCAACGGGCCGATGTCCATGCCTACGTAGCGCCACCACCTTCGCCACCACGATCACCTGTTCTGTAGTTGTTCCACCTTGCGACTACCACTCTAGCTACTCACCCCATCATCGAGACCTGGTCTTGTCCCCCATCACCATCATTGCAACCCAGCTCTGCTTTCCTACCGAACCATCGCAAATAACACCACGAACAACCCTACCTCCACCCATGCCACCGTGACCAACCCTCTCCGTCCTCTTCTACCGCCAACAAAGCATGAGAGAGAATAGGAGAGGACATATATAGAACAAGAAGAAGAAGAAGAAGAAGAAGGGGACAGAGAGAAGGAGAAGAAGGACAACGATGGTCGAAAGTTGTAGGAGGGTGGTTACCGATGATGGAGGGATTGAGGATTGATTGCTGAAGAAAAAGATGATAGAAAATGAAACCAGCGACAACGATGGTGCCATGGCCTATGGTAATGGGCATTGGTGAAAATGGTGGTGAAAGGTGGGTGGGTTGAGAAATTTGGGTTGAAAAGCTTTAGGATTTTGAGGGGTTTTTTTGGTAATTTTAGATGAAGACAAAATTGTAATAAATAAAAAAAAAAAAAAAGAGAAGAAAATAGAGAGTGTAATGAGACAAAAGTATTGTGTAAATAGAATTTACTCATAACTTTTGTCATAAAAAGTATAACTTTTCTCTTCACAAAAAATATAATTTTTTGCTTCTCAAAAAAAAAATATAATTTTAGTTATAATTTTTAGGTGGATATCATAACTTTATCATTTATAACTTTCATCACAAAAATTATAATCACAAAAAATTTGTATCTTTTCTCACAAAAATCATTTATATCTTTGCTTACAATACACAAATACATATTGTAACATTTTCCCATATAATTTATTGTCCAACTTATTTGTGATTTCCCTTGGTCCAGGGTGTCAAAATTGCAAGTCGTATCTGTGGATTTGGGTTCTATGCATTATGTTTAAAGGTTTGATATTTTATGAGCATGTTATGTTAGGAGCATCTTGTGATATCTTTCAAGGGAAGCAAATATTTTATCATATCTTGTTCCTTACTACTTCTCCTGATGTTGTTATATGTATTGACAAAAAAAGGAATTAAAAACATGCTTGATAAAAAAATATAATATATAAATAGATTTTTTACATTTTTTTTTATTAATAAACATGAAGATGATAAATTTTACGAATATTTATTAAGTTTACTACTTTTATGTGTAGTAATAAAAAAAAATTATAAAAAAATTTCATTATGTATGACATGAATGACTAGGCCTCTGAGAATGCAACAAGTTTTGTTGTGACATTAATGGGATGACAATGGTATGTATGCGGTTGGTGAAGGGGGTGACGGTGAATTTAAGGTAGGAATAAACATGATTTGATTTATGACAAAAAAAAATTAAAATATGAAATCAAATCAGATTGAACTAATTTAATGTGATTTGACATGATTTAGAATTATTGTTTATAATAACTTGCCATCATCACAATTAGCTCACAAAAATTTTTGTAACCCCCTCAAAATAAAGTGAATATGCCAACTCATGAGATTCATGAACATAATAAAATGGTATATTTCATTCATAAGAATTTATATTATAAAAGGGATATCACATGCATTACACATTCATAAATGTTCATCCTGAATTTATAGTATGTGACACTAGATTAGCAACAACGAAATGAATGCTCTACGAGCTTACATCTTTCCAAGAGATAACTTAGTTACAACAAAAAATAATCACAAGCTTTTTACATTTAAAACCCTCGGCTTAAAAGAAAACATATAAACATAAAGATTGTTACCCAAAAAGCAACCTAAGAGGGGGGGTGAATTAGGTTTCTACAAACTAAAATTAATAATACCCCAATAAAATTAACTACTAGTACAACAAATTATTAACAAGCACAATGATGAACTTAGCAGTAAATGATCAAGCAAAATAAAAATGAAGTATAACTAACATACAGGGTAAATCAAATGATTAGCACATGAATATTAAATAGATATAGCGGTAGTAGGAAAGTAAAGAGATTAGGGGGAAGATGAGACAAACAGATTTATAGTGGTTCGGCTTCAACCAAGCCTACATCCACTCCTTAAACTTCACTTGAGATTTTTCACTATCTTCTAGCTTCATAGGGTGCTAGCAACCTTTTCACAGATGGAGCAATCCTCCACAGATTTTACACAGACTTTCTAAGTCAAGAACACTGAGTGTACTACACTCTTAGAAGATTGAAAAGAATGTGTTTTTGCTTTCACAGAAAGTTACAAGAATTACCTCTCAAAGATAGATACAAAAATGAAGCTCTGGTTTTTCTGTAAACCTCACACAGGAAAGATGAGCTTAATGCTATAAGGCTCAGTGTATAATTTCTGAGAGAGGATGTAAACAAAAATTCAAGAACACTTCTCAGAGAATGGATGTGAGTGATTATAGATCAAAGAATATTTTCTGATTTTTTTAGTCACTTGTTTTCATTAGAGGCTTTGGTATATATAATGAAACTTATAGCCGTTTATAGCCGTTGTATTTGTAACGCCCTCAAAATTAAACTCATTAAACATAAAACAAGACATGCATTATTAAAAGAAAAACATTATATTATTTAAATCATCAGAGTATTATGAAATAAAACATCAACATAAATGCCCTACGGGCTTACATCTTGCCAAGCCAACACTTGGACACAATTTCATGAGTTCTAACTCAAAACAAATAAAGCCCTCGGCTTGAATGTTTACATAATTCAAATAAAACAACTAAAACAAATAAAACAAGTCTTCAAGTCCAAATCCTCACAAGCTAAGTCTTTGGAGGTAGTGAACCACCTGAACCTGAAAATAAAGTTCCCATATAGGGTAAGCCACAGCCCAGTAGAGAAATACTAAACCAAGCATAAGAATTAACTAAAGCAGTAGTACCCGATACATGGTTAACACAAGATAATCAATTTACAATTTATTGACACGAATGCCTACGTTGTCTATGACATATGGTCTATGACACCTTTTACTTTCCGTTTACACAGACATGGCTCAGAACATGGCCAAACAACTCAACAAGGATAACAAATCAGGTTAAACCTTTCTTATAACATAATAAACACACACGCTGGTGTTATATCAATCTCAATCAACTTCACTTCCATACTTCCCAACTGATACACATGGTGGTGATGCATCATATCAACAACAAATAGAAATATTTCTATTATCAATAAACACACACATAAGTCATGCTACTGGAGTCCATCCCCTATCTCCTCCCAACAAGTCCGGTTTAGAGGTTCATCCCCTATCTTCCCCTAAACCGTGGAGTTCATCCCCTATCTCCTCCAAAACCAAATGCATATGCAACATAATCAATACATGCCATATACAACACATAATTAATACACGAATGTTCTGTATTAACTCAACAGTCAAACAATTGACTAAATTTCAGTTATACCTAATCCGCATGCAAGGTCTACAACAATCAATAGCTATCCTCCACCGATAGCCCAAAACAATTACTTCTATGCAAGAAATAACTATAACAATAAATGTAATTTCGATATTCTCAAAGGTAAGTATTTAAACTACCAAATACATCATTAAACCATTAACTTTCCCAGTCTCATGCATTTAACCCACTATCACAGTCTTCCCTTAAATTAATTATATAAATTAATCTATGACAAAACCCTAAGGTTTCTCCCAAAATTACCAAACTACCCCCACATACCAAAATACCACTACTTAGGATTAAAACGTATGAATGGAGTAGGAAATCCCTACCTCGAAGCAAAGAACCCAAAAGAAGAAGACGAAGATGATAGCCCAAATTTCAAAGTGCTCCAAATTCAAGTTTGTTCAGATTAAATGAAAGCCCTCACTCTCCTCTATCCTTTTTGTAAAGCAACTAGGGTAAAAACACACCCTAACTAGATCAATCCTAGGAGAGAAGGTGTTTAGAGAAGAAGAGAACTCGGAATTAGGGTTTGGGATCAAAAGAGGATGAAAAACTGCTTAAAAATCCCGCTGCTGTGTTTATATACTGGACAGGCTCGCTCGAGCGAGGTCCTGGTCGCTCGAGTGACCAGACACAAGAAACTGACCTCGCTCGAGCGAAGATAAGCTCGCTCGAGCCAAAGACAAACCAGCTCGCTCGAGCCAAGATACACTGCTCTCAGGTCTAGGTACTGGACGCAACGCTCGCTCGAGCCAAGAAAGGATCGCTCGAGCGAAGAACCAAAAATAAAGACCTCGCTCGAGCAAAGAGAAGCTCGCTCGAGCGACCAAGCCAAAAACCGAACATCAACACTTGGTTTCTAAACCCAACCAACCTGCAATCAACCTGCCCAAAACATCCTATAACTCAAGAATAAGGAATTATAGGACAACAACAACTATAATAAGACAATAGAATCTACGGAACATAAGTCCGAATATGATAGTCAAATGGGAAAAGACCGGGGTCGCTATAGTATTCATTTAAATTTATAGCCGTTTATAGCCATTGTATTCATTTCAATTTATAGTCGTTGTACTCCATTATTACTAATTTGAATATCTTCCACTCTATTATTACTAATTTGAATATCTTCCACTCCATCATTACAAATTTGAATATCTTTCACTTGAACCTCTTGAATTGCTGCTGTATTGGGCTGTTTGAACCTCTGTTTTGAACTATTTGAACTCCTGATTTAATCAAATATTAAATACATTCTAACAACATTTAGGATAAATGTTTAGGTGAAAAATAATGGGATAAAATAAATTTTGATTCTATTTTTCTCTTTCAAATAAATTAAAACATAATTAAATAAATCATCAAAATAAATTTTGGAATCTATTTTTCTTTTTCAAATAAATTAAAATATAATTAAATAAATCATCAAAATAAATATAATTTATACAAGATAACAAGTACCTAGGTTAAAACCCATATTAAAGAGTAGAATATCCTTACCTCAAGTGTAGAAGCTCAAAGAAGAAGATGAAGAATTTCAAAAATGTTCCAAATTCGGTTTTATTCGGATCAAGAGGAAGCCCACAAGATGCTCCACTTTTTTCTCAAAGGAGATATAGAAACTCTTAAATTTTAAGGGATTTGTAGAGAGAAGTTGGATTTTTAGAGAAAGAGAGGGAGCCGAATAAGGGTTGTGGGAAGAAATGAAATCAAGAAGTGACGTAAAAATGACCCAGCTGTGAACTGATATACGCGAGGCTCACTCGAGCGAAAGAGTGGTCGCTCGAGCGACCAGACACAACAAGTGACCTCGCTCGAGCACAAAAAGTGTCGCTCAAGTGTAGAATACATACCTTCAGGTATTTCTCAGACGCACACCCATGCTTGAGCGTAAGAAGCCTCGCTCGAGCGAAGAACTTCATCTTCCCAGAAATGCTGCATCTGGAAAGGAAACCTGAGGACTCTCAATTCTCACTCGAGCGAAGAAGTAAATTTCACAAGGCTCGCTCGAGCGAAGAAGCCAAAATCTGGGCAACAATAATCTAAACCAACTAACAAGCAACCTGTTCCAAACACGCCAAACAAGTTTCAAAACTCAAATTCAAAGAGATGAAGGAGGAAAACAAGACATGGATACAATATTAAACTACGAAACCCGAGTCCAAAATATAACAAGGTCGGGTCAAAACCGGGATCGCTATAGTTTTTATTTATTTTTAATACCAATATCAAGCGACGAGATTTTTAATAAATCATTGCTCAAGGAATCATTGTCAATAAATTAGATTGCAAAAAAACAATTGTCGAGCAATAGTCACAACTATGAGGTGAGGGAATCGACTATCGAGTGGGGGCTATGGATTACACAATTTAAGTATTATAACGGGTTGTAATAAAATATTTCATGATTTATAGTAAATAATGATATATATAAACAGTTTGATTTGGTTTTAAACCTGACTCATTACTACAAAATCATGAATCAAGTAGTAAGGTATAGTTTACCTATTTTAACAACTTGAATTGAATTGTGCATTAAGAAACCAAATTGAATTGATTTATGATTTTCCGATTTATTTGATCGTCCCTAGTTGAAGAGGAATAATTCATCAATAGCTGCGGATAGAAATACCATGGTGGTACAGTTATGGTGGCCATGGCGAGTGCAGCAGTAGTAGGTCCACCATGTTGGGTAAAAAATAGTGGTCAACTAAAAAAGGAGATTTTTTCCAAAAAAAAAAAAAATGAAAAAAGAGATTAATAAATAAAAAATATTATGTGAACATAAATAAAATATATTATAGTATGCATAAAATATACTTTGCGCTGAGCCAATTAGCATAGATTCAAATCAAACACACAATACGAAATGGGTACGGCATAGAATCATGAGGATTTAATAAATAAATAAATAAATAAAAAACAGATGCATAATATAATATTCTTGGGATAGGTTAAAACTTGATATTTAAATTAGAGTAAATCACACATACACCCCTATGAAGTTTCTGTTTCTAATTTTATTAGTTTGACTACCTGTTTACCGATACGAAGGGGATATTTACAGTTAGCAAGTCAGAAGCAGAAGGATCAATAGCAGGGGCAAAGACAACTGGTGTGGGGGAAATACTCTTTGGATCCTGTAGAATGCTCGTGATCCTCAGCTAGTCACCTGAAAAAGAATAAATACTCCGGTCGGGGGTGCCGGAATTAATACTCCGACGGATAAGTCAGTATATACTCTCTTGGTTGCTTATATCTCAAGTTAAACTTACTTGTTCTCGCCTACCTTTCTTTGGCCGATGTTCCTCTATCTATATTTTTCTTTTGGGCCTCAGGGTTATAACAAATGATCAATTTTATTAATAAATCACTACAAAAAAAATTGACTTTTTGCGACGAGAAAATACCGTCGCTAATACTTTTTGCGACGGCAAAATGACTTTTTGCGACGGCAAGAGAAGGTCGCAACTACAGGGGTTGCAAAAGAGTTTTTGCAACGGCACAGTGCCGTTGCTAATGTTTTATGACATTTTTGCGACGACTGAAAGACTGCGGTCGCTAATAACGTTTGAAATTTCTTGACTTTTTTGCGACGGCACTATTTTACCATCGCTAAAAATGTTATTTGAGACGGCAAAAAATACCGTCGCTAGTTGTCTTTTTTTGCAACGGCAAAAACACTGTTTTGCGACGGTGTGGTGCCGTCACAAAAAGTATTAAAAATATCAAAATTTCTATTTTTTGCAACAGTGTAATGCCGTCGCAAAAAGTATTGAAAAATAATAAAATTACTATTTTAAATAATAAAATTTCTATTTTTTGCGACAGTATAATACCATCGCAAAAAGTAAAACCTGTAACAAAATTAATAAAAATATTAAAATTTTCTATTTTTTGCAACGGTATAATGCCGTCACAAAAAAGAAAAAAACATCCTACGATAACAGGGAAAATTCAAGTACAAAATTTGTTACACTGATATACATGATAGACATCTGCTCCACTAATATAAAGATATGCAGGAAGCATTAAAACACATAATTTTTTCCCTATACCTAGCAATAGGGGTATGGCATGGTGAGATTTTTTTTTGGGGCGATACGTATGGCATAACGAAACTTTTGCTAGAATTATCACAAAAATATATCACTACATTAGCCACCCAACTCTTGGAAGACTTAAATGCTAACACTCTCCTAGCAAAAAATTCATGCTTGGCCACACTTGCTTAGACATGCAATTCCCTCTTCCAGGTAATCTTCTCTACTAATCCAAAACTTCGGTGCATATAGTGACCCCGGTCTTTTCCTTTTGGTTGTTGTATCCGGACCTATGTTCCGTAGATCCCGTTGTTATATTATTGTGGTTGCTGTCCTTTAAATTCCTTATTCTTGAGTTATAGGATTTACTGGGCAGGTTTGTTATAGGTGGGTTGGGTTTGGAAACCAAGTGTTGCTTCGAAATTTGCCTTCGCCGTCGAGGTTTTGTCGCTTCGGCGAGTAGTATTTTGTGTCTGGTGGATCAAGCAAGGGTATCTTCGCTCGAGCATGAGATTGCGTCTAGTATAGACCTGAGAGCTGTGTTTGTTGGCTCGAGTGAGCTTTTCTTCGCTCGAGCGAGCATTCTGTCGCTCGAGCGTGCTTCTGGGTTGCAGACCTGAAGCATTGCATTCTTGGCTCGAGCGAGCTTTCCTTCGCTCGAGCGAGTCATTCTTGTGTCTGGTAGCTCGAGCGACCAATCCTTCGCTCGAGCGAGCCTGTCGGGTTTAAATAGGCAGCAGCGGTTTTTAAAACACTTTTTCACCCTCTTTTTGATTCCAGAACCCTAGGTACGACTTTTCTCTCCCTCCACTCACCTTCTCTCTTAGGTATCATCTCTTTTTAGGGTGTTTCTACCCTAGGTGCTTTATTAAAAAGATAGAGTGAGTCGAGGGCTTCCTTTTAATCTGAACAATCTTGGGTTTGGAGCACTTTGGATTTTCGTCATCTTCTCCATTCGGGTTATTTACTTCGAGGTAGGGATTTCCTACTCCATATTATAGGTTTTGTTCTAAGTTCTAGTATTTTGATATGTTGGGAGTTGTTTGGTAATTTTGGGAAAAACCCTAGTGGTTGAAATAAATTAATTTATATAATTAATTTAGGGAAAAATGTGGAATTGAGTTTAATTCATGGAATTAGGGAATTTAGTGATTTAATGGTGTAGTTGGTTAATTTAATTACTCACCTATCAAAATGTTAAATTTACATTTGTTGATACATTTATTTCCTGTTCAGAAATAACTGTTTTGGGCTATCGGTGGAGGATAGTCGTGATTGTTGTAGACATTGCATGTGAATTAGGGAAAACCGAAACTAATCACATTGGTTAAGTCATTGATTTTGACTGTTGAATTAATACAGAAAATACGTGTATTGATTGTGTGTTGCATATGCATTTTGTTTGGGAGGAGATAGAGGATGTACTCCACGGTTTAGGGGAAGATAGGGGATGGACCTCTAAACCGGATTTTGTTTGGGAGGAGATAGGGTATGGACTCCATTAGCATCACTATATGTGTGTTATTGATTTGAAGCGTTTTTACATGTTGTTGATACAGCACTAAAATGTGTATCAATCGGGAAATATGGAAGTGTTTTGATATGAGCCTTTGTCCCATTTATGTTGTTGATATTGGAAGAAACGTTGATGTGATATATAGTTCACTGTTATAGTTTGGCCAGGTTCTGAGCCATATTGATATAAATGAAACTGTATGATGATGAAATCGGTATTTTGTGTTAACCATCTATTGAATGCTATCGCTTTATTCAATACTTATATTTGGTTTAGTATATTTCTACTGGACTGTGGCTCACCCTATATGGGAACATCATTTTCAGGTTCAAGTGATGTGCTACCTCCAAGGACTTAGCTTGGATGGATTTGGAGTTGAAGACACTGTTTAGATTAGTTATTTATTTTGTTTTAATTTGATATTACATGTAAACTCAAGCCTAGGGCTTAATGTGTAAATGAGTTAGTACTCATATTTTTGTGTCCAAGTGCTAGCTTGGAAAGATGTAAGCCCGTAGGGCATTTATTTTCGTTATTACATGTAATGTCTTTCAATAAGATTACTCTGATGGATGAGATGATAATTGGTTTTCTTTTATCAATGCATGTTAATGTTATATAATATGGGTTTATTTATGAGGGCGTTACAGTGCATCCTGCACGAGTAATCAAATTTCTCAATGTCCAACTTCATATCAATTCATGTTTTTGTTTCTTGTATCTACAAAATTGCTTTTTGTTAAGAAAATTATTTTCCCTTTATTTATTTTTTCTTTTCTTGCTTTCCTTTTTTGCTTTTCATTTCAGTTTGCTTTTCAAAAATCTAAAAGCAACAAATGCACTGTCCAAATATTGTGGTCTACTTTTAGAAGCACAAGACATACTTAACATGGGGGTGAAAAATGCAAGTTGACAAAACACATCATTGAAACCACTGTGTCCTGGTTTGTATGAGAGAGAGAGAGAGAGAGAGAGAGGCAACACTGTACCTTCATAATTCCTGCAAGGACTGCTCCTCCAAGGTACACCATATCCTTTCTTCGCGGTGGATCCTCTATCCGCAACTGTAGTTTCTATTAGAAGTAGAGGAAGATCAGAAGAATTGTTAGCTAACATGAAGTGAGAGCCTCATTGTTAAATTGGATGAACAAAATAAAAAATAAAAAAAAATACATGATATTTTTTCCTTTTTTCTTCTCCTTCCATACCATAACACATGTAACTTGGGTCTTACCTTCAACCCATCCTTGTTTCCCTTCAGAACAGCTTCAAGATAACGGTCTAAAATTTCTTTCTCCAGGCTGTAGGAAAATAAAAATGAAAAACTTCAAAAACTAAATTTAAAGCTATATCGAAGTATCAGAACTAAAGAGGGCATCTCCTTGGGTTCTTACAAAACTAGATTAGCGATTCACTATTAAAATCACAAAGGCAGATGACTACTTTAGTTGCAAGACTGTAAAACATGCGGACAGATGTTTTCCAAGAGAAGAACATAGAGCAATTAAGACCAAGTTTTCAAAAAGTCCAATAAGTTAAAAAATCACTGCAAAGATAACTTGTGAGAGACAAATTAATCACCAAGAAGAAAGCAGTGCAATGATTTTATATAATGCAAAAGGGGATTTAAATTTCTTACCGACTAGGCAATCCAGGATACATAGTACTCCTCCCACTTAAAACTATGTGTTGGTAGAGCTGTGAAAAATAAAACAAATTAAAAGTTAAATAAAACAACATAAATGAAATAAACCCAAATGCATTACAAAGTGTATATGGCATATAGCGACCCCGGTCTTTTCCTATTTTATTACTGTATCCGGACTTAGGTTCCGTGGATCCTATCATTGTATAATTATTGATGTCGTCCTTTATTTTCTCATTTGAGTTATAGGATGTGTTGGGCAGGTTTGTTTCAGATTGGTTGGGTCCGAAAACCAAGTGTTCTTTATTCGCTTTTGGGTTGGTCGCTCGGCGAGGTTTGGTCGCCGAGCGAGGTTGAGTTTTGTCTCGTGGCTCGAGCTAGGGTTTCTTCGCCGGCGAGAGATTGCGCTGTATAGACTGAGAGATGTTCTTCTTCGCTCGAGCGAGCGAGGTGTATGTTTTCGAGTTCTTTGCTCAAGCGAGCATTCTGTCGCTCGAGCATGCTTCTGGGTTGCAGACCTGAAGCATTATATTCTTGGCTCGAGCGAGATTTTCTTCGCTCGAGCGAGCGTTTCTTGTGTCTGGTCGCTCGAGCGACCATGTCTTCGCTCGAGCGAGCCTGTTTTATATAAATATGCAGCAGCGGGATTGTTAAATAGTTTTTCATCCTCTTTTTGATCCCAAACCCTAGTTCCGAGTTTTCTCTCTCCCTACTCACCTTTTCTCTTAGGTTTGATCTACTTAGAGTGTGTTTCTACCCTAGATCCTTTATTAAAAAGATAGTGTGGGTCGAGGGCTTCAGTTTAATCTGAACGATCTTGGTTTTGGAGCACTTTGGAGTTTGGGTCATCATCTCCGTCTTCTAATTTTTGGGTTATTTCTTCGAGGTAAGGATTTCCTACTCCATCTTATGAGTTTTGTTCTAAGTTTTGGTACTTTAATATGGTGGGGGTATTTTGGTAATTTTGGGAAAAACCCTAGTTGTTTTAATAAATTGATTTGTACAATTAATTTGAGGAAAATTGGGAATATTAGTTGAATTCAGGGAATTGGGGATTTATAAGTTTAAATGGTGTAGTTGGACTATTTAATCACTCTCCTATTTAACTGTGGAGATTATTATTGTGATTATATTTTATTTCTTGTTTAGAAATAACTGTTTTGGGCTATCGGTGGAGGATAGTCATGATTGTTGTAGACATTACATGATGATTAGGCAAACCGAACTAATCACATTGGCTAAGTCATTAATTTTGACTATTGAATTAATACGTAAAAAATACATGTCTTGGTTGAGCATTGCATATGCATATTGTGTGGGAGGAGATAGGGGATGTACTCCACGGTTTGGGGAAGATAGGGATGGACCTCTAAACCGGATTTTGTTTGGGAGGAGATAGGGATGGACTCCATTAGCATCACTTTTATGTGTGCTTATTTATATTGAAGTGTTTTATTGATACTGAGACTAAAATGTGTATCAATCTGAAGTATGAAGTGTTTTGATATGAGCCCCGAGTCTCATTTGTGTTGTTGATATTGGAAGTAATGTGAATATGCTATATAGTTCACAGTTGTAAGTTTGGCCAGGTTCTGAGCCATATTGATAATAATGGATATTGATAAGTGTCATAGACATTAGTGTCTTAAGATTGTATTTTGATATAATTGATTATCATGGTTAACCATCTATTGAATGCTATTGCTTTATTCAATGCTTATAATTGGTTTAGTATATTTCTATTGGGCTGTGGCTCACCCTTTAAGGGAACATCATTTTCAGGTCCAGGTGATTCGCTACCTCCAAGGACTTAGCTTGGAAGGAACTGGATTTTGAAGCCTTGTTTTAAGTTATTTGTTTTTATTTGACTTACATGTAAACATTCAAGCCTAGGGCTTTATTTGTATTTGAGTTAGAACTCATAATTTTGTGTCCAAGTGTTGGCTTGGCAAGTTGTAAGCCCGTAGGGCATTTATTTTGATGTTACATGTAATGTCTTATTTTAGTAATACTCTGATGAATGAATTGCGGTTTATTTACTTGAGTAATGCATCTTATTATTGTGTATGTTATGGGTTATTTTTGAGGGCGTGACATGGCACGAGGTAGGAAGTGGTCCATGGCAAAAGGACCTGCCTCTATAACTGTAGTGCATATACCCATCAATTTGGATTCTTCAGTTGATCAAATATACCCATCAATTTACAAAGTGTCTTAGAAAGTTGTACAAACCAACAATTTTAACCTATTCACAATCATCTTGTTAAAGTACATATGCAGAGGAAGTGTGCCCATATTTTAATTAAGGCACAAAGATCCATCAACCAGCCCTCATAGCTGTGTATATGTACCAAATAGTAGAAGAGATAAATTCCCATTTTCTTGAAGATAAGTAACTAACAAGAAAAACAGACTTACAGGAGTAAAAAGAGCCTCTGGAGCTTGGAACCGTTCTGTGCCAACTTTGATGACCCTTCCATCTGGTAGCTGATTAAAGTAATTTTCTTAATAAATTAACAAAACGTAAAAACAATTTTAACAAGAAAAAGAATCACCTATGTCAAACATATGGTTTTAATGTCGTAGAAACTAGAAAATGAAGACACCAATGAGAAAAGGTCAAATGATATATGTACAACTGCTAAAGTATTCAGCAGGAAAACATGAAACTTTTTTTATTTTTTTATATAAGTTACTAATAATGCTTGGAACCTCTCTATTTATAAAACTTCAGTGGAAATTCTCAAAAACTAAAAATAAAAAACAAAATAGAAATAGAAATAGAAATAGAAATAAAAAATAGTTGATGTGTTGAAAAAGGGTGCAAAACACGTACCCACTAGAGATAGCAAAAGGGCAAATTCCTACACCAGCTACCAAGTAACAGACCTCAATGCCCCCCCCCCCCACTCTTGGTCTCATAGGATGGACTTAGCTGGGGCAGTGGTTGGTCATCAAGTTAACCAACCAAAAATATTTGCCAACATATTTGCCAATTAAAAAAAAAAATTGCATATTACATCCTGTAATACACAACCTGTAGCAGGTGAAATTGCTATTACATCCTGCATATTACATCCTGTAGCATACAAAACCCACACACAAAACCCACACAGTGCCATACAAAACATTGAGAATTGAGACACTGCCACACACATCTTGCACACAAAACCCACACAGTGCCATACACAAAACCCACACAGTGCCATCCATCCTGTAACATTGAGACTGCCATACAAAACCCATACACAAAACATCATGTAGCATACAAAACATTGAGACTGTCATCATTGAGACTGTGCCATACAAAACTCATAAAATAGCATCATGTTTCTCCAAGAAAATTCAGCAGCCCATACACAACCCACACACAAGAAAATTCAACAAGTAGCAAAGAAAATAATTAATCCCAAGCACAAGGGATAGGTTACCCAAAATTTGAAATTAAAACTTTAAAAAAAAAAAATCCATTACAAGATAAAAAATCAAATCCATTGTATTCCAATCCCATTTAAGTACAAATGGGAACCCAGCAAAATAGCATAAATGAATTAGTACATGCCTTGAATTAATGATTCACAGATCAAGATAAAAAGTTGACTAAAAGCATAAAAATTTCCATAACTGAGGAAAACTACTAAAGCAAAAGGAGGCGTATATAAATACTAGACAAGTTGGAGACATGTTTAGATACCAAAAACAAACTCCCATTGGCAAAATGGCAAAATGGAGATCAATTACATGGAGATCAAAATGGCATAATGGAGATCAAAACGGCAAAACGGCAAAATGGAGATCAGAATGGCAAAATGGCAAAATGTCTAAATACATGGAGATCAATTAGATACCAAAAACAAATTTCCATTGGCAAAATGGAGACATGTTTAGTACTGAGAAACAACACTTCCTAGTTTAAAGATACTTGAAAACAAATCATATTCTCTGCTACAATTTATTTCCCAAGATAGCTTAACCAAGATGACATTGCATCCCCATAAATCAAAAAGGGAATGATATATTTAACAGATATATATATATATATATATTTATTTATATTTCCCAAGATCAATTATATATATATATTTATTTAACAGATCAAGAAAAAAACCAGATCATATATATATATATATGTAACAAATCAAAAACTCAATAAAAGATCAACTCATATATATATGTATATGTGTGTGTGTGTATTTAAAATAAATAAATAGAAAGGATATGTATGCTAAGCTAATGTATAATGTAAAGTTTAAAGGATAAAAATTGAATTACTCTCCAATTGCTTCTAAAAGAAGGCTGTCGTGTTTGTCCACAGCAGAGAGGCTGGTATGAGTAGTAGTACTAGGCAGATCTGCATGGAAAAAACAGATCAAGAAAAAAACCAAATCAAGAAAAAAACCAGATCATATATATATATATATATATGTAACAAATCAAAAACCCCCCTATATACACTCACAGATATATATATATATATATATATGTGTGTGTGTGTGTGTGTATGAAAACCCCCCTATATCCGAAATCCCGACACACACAGAGAGAGAGAGAGATACCCTTCGAAATCGGCGGTAAGGGAAGATCGCCGGCGAGGGAGGAGTGGCGGTGAGGGGCGAGCAACCGTCAACGTCGTCTGTGAGAGAGAGAGAGAGAGAGAGAGAGAGGGAGGCAACAGCGTCGGTAAGGGATGAGGATCGACAGTGAGGTATGAGCGACGGTGAGAGAGGATCAAGGGTGAGGGAGGATCGGCGGTGACGGATGATCGGCGCCGTCGTTGTCTGAAAGAGAGAGAGAGAGGAAGGCGAAACCCTAGATGGAGAGAACAGGAGGAGAGGAGACGGCTCTGCTGTGTTTGTGTTGTGTGTGTGTTCTCAAACAAAACCCTACACACACCCACAAATGTTATAGTTAATGAATTTTTTATTAAAATAAAAATTTATTAAAATAATTTTTATAGTTAATGAATTTTTTTTATAGTTAATGATTTTTATTTTTTTTTTAATTTAGTAAGGTTAAAAATTTATTTGTTTCATATTTATTTTAATGAATAAAAAATTATTATATTTTTTTATTTGGTAGAAGTAGGGATAATATTTTCCATTAAAATATAGTTAATTTTTTGTGGTCAATGAAAAATATTTTTTTGTGACCCATTTTTTTTTTTTTTTTTTGTTACTAAAAATCAAGAACTAATTCTTTGTGTTAGAGGATAGAAAGTGGCAGTAGTGGTGAAAGTGGTGGATAAGAGGTGATAGTGGTGGTGGTAGTGATAATGAAGGAGATAAGTGGTGAAGTTGTGGTAGGAGTAGAGAAGATAGAATAACAGTGGTAGAGGAGAGGTAATGGTAGTAGTAGTGGTGGTAGTGAAGTGGTAGCGATGGTGGTAGTAATGATAGTTGTAGAGGTGGAATAACAACAGTGGTAGTAATGGAATGGCATTTGCAGTAGTGGTGAATGTGGTAGAGAAGATAGGTGGTGAAAGAGAGATGAGTGAGAGACAGATAGAGAAGAGAGATGGAGAAAGAGAGAGAGAGAGACAGACAGACAGACAGACAGAGACAAAGTGATGAGCGAGAGAGAGACAAAGTGGTCGCTAAAAGTGCATTTTCTTGTAGTGGATAACTCGGTAAATAGAAAAGAGATGAGGGAGAGAATGAGCAAGGTGAACACAATGGGGGAGAGAGACAAACAGACAGACAGACACATAGAGAGAAAGAGAGAAACAGTGGATCGATATTTACACAATAGTGGTAATAGTGGTAGTAGTGGTAGTGGAGTGGTGACGATGGTAGTAGTAATGGGTGAGAGAGATAGAGAGAAGAGAGATGAGCGAAAGAGACAAAGAGAGAAAATAGGTGAGAGAAGAGATAGATAAATGAGAGACGGAGAGAGAGAGAGAGAGAGAGAGAGACAAATAAACAGACAGAGAGAGAAGAGTGATGAATGAGAGACAGAAAGAAAAGAGAGAGAAGAAGATGAAAAAATGGGTGAAAAGATATAGACAAAGAGAGATAGACAGACAGAGAAAGAAAAAAGAGAAAATAGATAAATGAGATAGAGAGAAAGAGATGAGCAAGAGAGCGAGAGAAAAAAAAATAAGAGAGAGAGAGAAGAGAGAGAGAGAGAGAAGATATATGAAAGAGATAGAGAGAAGAGAGATGGATGAGAGACACAGAGAAAAAGAGAGAGACAGACAGATAGACAGATAAAGAAGAGTGATGAGTCAGAGTGAGAAAGAGAAAAGAGATAGAGACACAGAGAGAAAGAGAGAGACGGACAGAGAGAGAAGAGTGATGAGAGAGAGAGAGAGAAGAGAGAGAGAGACACATAGAGAAAGGGAGAGACAGACAGACAGAGAAGAGTGATGAGTAAGAGAGAGAAAAAGAAGAGAGATAGAGACAGAGAGATAGGAAGATGAAAAAATGGATGAAAAGAGAAATGTTCAAAAGAGTAAGACGACGTCGTTTATAGTGGATCGATAAATCGAGAAGGAGCTCGATAAATAGAGAAGATGAGAGTAAGAGAGTGAGTAAGGCGAACATAGTGAGGGAGAGATAGACAAATAGATAAGTAGACAGAGAGAGAGAGAGAGAAAGAGAAGAGTGATAAGTGAGAGAGAGACAGTGAAAGAGAGAGATAGACAGAAAAAGAGATAGAGAAGAGAGAGAGAGATAGAGAGATAGAGGGAGAGATAGAAAAAGAGAGAAAAACAAGAGATGAGCGAGAGATAGACAAAAAAAGAGAGAAATAGAGCGAAAAGAGATGAGCGAGAGAGAGACACAGAAAAAGAGAGAGACAGAGAGAGAAGAGAAATGGGCAAGAGAGATAGAAAGATAAGAGAGAGAGAGAGAGAGAAAAGAAATGAGAGAGATGGAGAGAAGAGATATGAGCGAGAGAGAAAACAGATGAGAGAGATAGAGAGAAGAGAGATAAGCGAGAGACACAAAGAGAAAATGAGAGAGAGAAACAAACAGAGAAAGAAGAGTGATGAGTGAAAGAGATAAAGAGAAGAGAGAGAGATAGAGACAGAGAGACAGGAAGATGAAAAGATGAATGAAAAGAGAAATGTTATATCAAAAGAGTAAGATGACATTGGTTTTTTTAATTTTTTTTGTGACAGAAAAATACCGTTGAATTTATTCAAACCATTTTGTGACTGTATATATATGAAGCTGTCTCAAAACCACAATCACTATGCTAGGTTAGAGTTTTCCAAAAACTCTTTTGAGAAAATTATACTTTCTTGTTTCCGTGTTATATTGTTTTTACTGAATTTTTTTAATATTTTAAGTATTTTTTGTAATTTTTAGACACACCTAACATAAATACACCTAAAAATTAAAAAAATTGTAAAAAAAATCTTTTAAAAATTCACTAAATACCAAAAATACAATAATTCAATACATTTTTTTTGTATTTTTATGTATTTATTAAATTTTTAAAAAAAATTTCATAATTTTTTTTTTAGATACATCTAAGTAAGGTGCATCTAAAAAAAATATTTAAAATTTTAAAAATATTCACTAAAAAAAAACACAAAAGTCACTTTTTGCGACGGCAGAAAATACCGTCGCAAATACTCTGCTTTTTTGAGACAGCATTTTCTGCCGTTGCAAAAAGTGACTATTTGAGACGGCAAGTGTGCCGTCGCAAATAGTTCCGTCTCATAAACCCACTTTTCTTCTAGTGAATCATGAAATTAATTAATAGTTTTTAATGATATCAAAATTTTATTTTAATTAATAATTTAGGTAATTTTATTATTATATAAGAGAGCAGTTAGGAATTTCATTTTTTCAATTAATTCTGTTAAATAAAAAATTCTGATGAGGGAATATTTGTAAATTTTAAACTATAGAGGGTAATTTATATTTTAAGTAAATCTCAGTGGGTGCATTTGTAATTTACCCTTAAATTTATTATATGTCAAATATATGAATAGTTTATTCAAAAGTAATTAAAAAAATAACATAATGCCAACAAACTTAAAAATCCATATAATGTATCATTCACGTAATAATTAAATTCTAGATAATGCAAAATAATTGCAGAATATTGAAATACACAAAATGTTCTCCTCTTATAAATATTTTAAAAAAAACTATTTACAATGTACAAGTTGCATTTCAAAGAATGCAAAATATTACTACTATGAAGAAATTCATCGCATAAATTGAGTTTGATGAGTTCAAGAAGTGTATTTCAAAGTGTTTGATATTATTAATTTGAAATGTTAATTAAGAAAGTTGAAAAAATGTCAAACACACTTTTAAAAGTATTCACAAGATGTCGTGTCCTACATGAGGATATAACATAACACGTCTCCTTCATAGAAGATTATGAGTATGATATCAGTCGCACTTCATATAAATCTCCAATAATATTATGATGACCTCATTTTGTTTGCTATCTTATTAACACAAGAGTTCGTGAACAAAATTTATGATATGAAAATACAATCATTTTAACATTATTAACTCTCACTTTTTGTACATTTAATATTTTTGTGAATTAAAATAGGAGTTGATGAAGTGACAAGTGGCAATAGGAATTGGCAATAAACATGAGGATAAAATAGTAAAATCACATTTTATTAACTTCAATTGGGGAAGTGTTTAGGGAAATTCTATTTCCACACACCTAGTTAGCTTAGAGCACATACTTAATAAAATATTAATTTAATAACAATTATATCCTAAATAAAAATGACTATAATAGACATCTAGCAACTTCCATAATATTATATGAAAAAATTATCTGTACACATCTTTTAAGAACAAAAAAATCTCAATGTACACCTTTTGAGTTAAAAAAAGTAAACCCTAGTTTTTCAATTGTTGTCACATTACTTATTACACTATCTATACTCCTCTATTGATTGTAGAACATTATGCTTTTCATTTTGAGGTTAAACAACAAGTAAATGGAGTTTTCCTCAATTTCTTTGGCTTCAATGGGACTGCTAGTGTGTGGAGAATAAAGGCTTTGGAGGATGTAGGTGGATGGTTAGAGAGAACCATAGTTGAGGACATGGACATTCCTGTCCAGGCTCATCTCCATGGATGGAAATTCATCTTCCTCATTGATGTGGAGGAATATTACTCTGATACTTCATGTTGGTATCCTTAGTATTTCTATTTTTTGAGCTGTAAATGATTTTGTGTTTTGCTTCATTTCCAGTGCTAATGTGAATTACCCAGAATCATATGAAGCTTGCTGGAAACATTAGCATAGATGGCATTCTGGGCCTATGCAATTGTTTCGTCTCTGTTTGCCCAACATTATCCGATCAAAGGTATTAAGTTACTGAAACACTTATTGCTCGAATTTGCTACGTATCTCTTTGTTTGATAAAACAAATGAGTTGAATTATAGTTACGGATGCTATTCTGTTTCTGTTCTTGCTTGTGCAGATCAGCAATTGAAAGAAAGCAAAAGTGTGTGGAAAGGAGGGTAAAGTAGTTTGTGTATAATAGTTATGAGTGAATGGTATAATTGTAACTTTAAGTGTGTAGATTGAGAAAATTAATTAATAATCAAATTAATAGGTATGTGTTTTGAGAAAAGATGTGCACTGAGTCAATTAAGTGTGTGGAAATAGAATTTTCCGAGTGTTTAATCTCTATCACATTTTCGGATCCAAAAAAAAAAAAAAAGAAAAATCTCTATCCCATTTTTGGTTCTACTTTTCTACTTTTCTTATTAGTGTCTCTTGTGGATTGTATTTCTCTTTAGTTCGATTGTCTAATTCAATGAACATATTTTTTTATATATCAATAGAGTTATTATATTTTGTATTAAGAAAAAACAAATTGCCATGAAATTTCTCCTAAATGCTTTTATATATGTCGAAAATATTTAAAAATAATTTTATTTTGATTTTCAATATAAACGATTTTTTGAATTTTTAAAATATTTTTTTATTACGTAAGAAAATAATAGATGCTTAATGGAGACAAGTTGATTGGACCTAAAATCTTTTTTGCATACCTATACAATGAATGATGTCTATTTATGGTGTCAAAATATCACACCCATTTTGTGCCTGTGTGGTAGAGCTTAATTTTAGCTCAACTCAACTTTTAGATTATTTTGAGCTGTTTTGGTGTGTTTGGTAGAACTTAGAATCACTTTTTGTAGCTTAAATTAAGCCAAAATAGTGATTTTTGGCTAAGTGGTAGAAAGGGTGCTTTTTTCATTCAGCTTAAGCAGAAAGCTAATAATTTAGGGGCAAAATTACTTAAAATGCCCCTCGTCAATCTCAACTATTACCAAAAATCCAACTATATAAACCCATATTGTCAAACACTATTCACTTGAGAGAGAGAGAGAGAGAGAGGTGATTTCTGACGGAGAGGTGATTTCTGGTGATGAGGTGATTTCCGACAAACAAACCAGAGCTCTCTCTCTCTCTCTCACGAACTAGAGGTGGTGGCTAGGGCACGATCTGCTCTGTCGCCGCCTCCTGTCACCACAACCATTGACAGCGTGATCACGATCTAAAAACCTAACCACGATCACCATTGTGGTTCGTCACACTGTTCAATCTCTGTCTCTCTCTCTCTCTGGTGTTGGTTCGCCGCCATTGCGATCTGAACCAACACCATCGTCGCGATTTACGTTGTTGTTGGTCTCTCTTTCTTTCTATGTCACCGCCGTCGTCCCCCATCCCCCATCGCGTGAGAGGCAATCTCAAACCCTAGCGCCGCCATGTCGCCGTTATGCCTACCGGAGCTAGGGTTTTCAGTATTTTTTTTTTCTGGAGTCAGTTTTTTTAATAAAAAAATAATAACAATAATTAAACATTTCAGCCATTAATGAAATAAATTTTATATTAATTGATACTAATTAATATTTTTAGTATTAATTGATGCTAATTAAGCCATTAATTGACACTAATTAATTTATAATGAAAAAATAGAATAATTTTATACTAATTGATACTATTAATGAAAATAATAATTTTTGTAATACTAATTATATTAACTTTTATTAATGAAATAATTTTTTTTAAATTAAAATTGAAAAAAATGACAAAAATAATCATTTTTATATCATATAAGGGCAAAAATGACAATTATACAGCAAAAGTTATTTTACAGCTTATCATCCAAACACTACTCTGCTGCTTAAATTTATAATCTCACAGCTACATCAAACATATTAACAATTTATGTTCACAGTTATAATGTAAAATATGTTAAGATATAATCTATAATCACTTTTCCACAACTCTACCAAACGGAAAATAATATAAGGAATAGAGATGTCATTTAATGAAAGAATGCAAACGAAATAATTAAAGGGAAATGCTATGGGATGCACTTATCCAAAGGTGAGTATTATATGCATTTTGTTATGTGTATTTTTTTATAAATGTTATAATTTTTGTAATTAATATTATGTAATTTTTTAGTTATATTATATTATGATAATTTGTGATTTTGAAATGAAATTACAACAATTTGTAAAACATTTATATACTTTTATGTTATTCTTTTTTTTTCAAAATTTTACTCAATAATAATAGGTTCCAAAAAATTGTCGTAATTGCATTTCAAAAATCACAAATTATATAACATTTACCCTAATGATTTATAGCGGCCCGAGTTAAGATTGATCCTTTTATACTCTTTGATTTCTGAGTTCTGTGTATATTGGTATTATTATAATCTGTTCTAGCCCTATATTATCGATTGGGAATTGAGAATGTGGTTTTGAGTTTTGTTTTGAACAAATTCGGACTTAGTATTTCTAGGGAGATTTTGTCTGTTGTTCTTGGGTTCGCTCGAGCAGTGAATTGGTCGCTCGAGCAGTCTTTCGTTTCTCCCAAAACCTGTGTTTGTAGGCTGAACTTCTAGAAATAGGTCTTTCGTCGCTTGAGCGGTGTTTTGGTCACTCAAAATGGTCTACTTGCAGTTTTAACTTTTGAGAGTTTGGATTCTGCGCTCGAGTGATCTATTCTGCATGGATAATCTTCTGGGAGTTTGGTTTCTCTACTCGAGCCTAGTTTTGGTGGCTCAAGCGATGTTTTGTGTCTGACGCTCGAGTGTTGTTTTGGTCGCTTGAGCGGTCCGTTTGTATAAATCTGTGAGGAAAATATCTTTTTTCTTACTTTTTGACTTTTCTCTCTCTCTTTCTCTGTCTCTCTAGTTGTAGAACCCATTTTCTCTAACCTCTCTCTAGATTTCTTTTATAAATCTTCTGATTTTTCTATATCCATGAGTTTTTTTGGTATACGAGCTTTAGGATAAAAGGTAGAGCTCAAAGAAAGCATTGTTTTGATCAAGAAAGTTCAAGTTTTCATCTCCATCAAAATTTGGGGTTTTACTCATCTCTCTTTCTACTATTGAGGTAGGAATTTCTTTAATGTTTTTGCATGTTATTGTGGGAGCCAGAAAAAAATATATATATCCGCTTATTGGGATTAACTCAAACAAGGCCTATAATGGGTCCAGCCTAAACAAATATCACACCCCCCCATCTATATAAATGGGGGGCATCCCAAAAGAAATGGTATGTGTGCTCTTTCCCTACACTACACACAAACACTCTTGATTTCCTTAGCTTTATTCTTTCAATCCAAGGACTAACTTTGGCATCGGAGTGTCTCCGGCCGGCAACCCCGGTTGGGTGGTGCCGATCATGCTCATCTTTGCAGACACAGGGACAAAGTTCATTTCTTCGTTGGATCTCTACAACATCCATGTGAGAGGATATTTCATGGTCTCACAATTGGCGCTGTCTGTGGAAACGACTGAATGAGATCAACGAAGAACACAACAAACATGTTCTTGTAAGTACAAATTTAACAACACTTTTGTAGTTAAAATGATTTATTTGCTCTCTGAAAATTATTTTAAGATTGATTCTTGGATTGGATATACATATGTTTATGCTTACAAAATAGAGCTTTTTGTTCACTGTGAATCTTTTGCATCTCCATTTTCTCTCTCTACAAATGGGTTTCACTTTTCTTGAAGAGAGCATCTTTTTGGCATATTAAAGCTGAGTGATGAATTTTTTTTTTTTGTTGAATCTGTTAAAGCTGTTAGTCGGCACTTTACCAACTTATGCAAGTGCACTTCACACTGTTCAAGTTGATTGATGAAATTTCATCTTTTCTTGGAATATATATATATATATATACACGTCTATGTATGTATCTATTTATGCTCACAGATTTCATCAAACCCTTGTTGAATAATAATATTGCTTAGAAAGGTTGTCAAAACAAGATAAAGTTAGTAGCTGTTCTCTCTCTCTCTAAAAATGGGTTTCACACCTTTCTTGGTGCAACCATCTTTTCGGCAATTCAATAAAGTTGCTCTGCCAAATTTATGCATGATCTATCCATTTATTTATTTATTCTTTGTTTCTCAAACTTATCTTGAAGTTGATTCTTAACATGTACGCACGTGTACTTATGCTAAAAAAAAAGAGTGGGTCTTCACTTTTTCTCTCTCTAGACTAAATTGACATAAATAAGGCCAAGAGTTGTTATCACAAGCAATTTAAAAATTTTTACTTCATAATTTGTGAGAGTATGAAGCAATTTATACTGTCCTTTTTCATAATTTTACTTCACAAGTTTTTACTTTTTACTAAGGCAATCTATACAACTCATGTTGCCCAAATAATTTTTAGTGTTATCTAAGGGAGGTTTGAAAGCTCTATCATCAGCCCCATACACAGACAATTCGATACTATTGGGCATACCTCCTTATTGGAGTGTGGGACCCAATTAGTTTTGAAAAAAGATTTTAATTTGGTTTAGTATTAATTATAATATATTTTTATATATTATATTTAATTTGTGGAGACCCAATTCAGTTTTGGAAACAACTAAGATTTTGATAAAAAAAACCCTAGATTCACAATATTATTGGGATTGTTTTTCAAGAAAAATAGTAGCCTTTTTCTGTGAAGCAGCCGTGATACATCTTCAATGGGTTTTGTGGTTGAATTACAAGTTTGGTGGCTGATTGATTCTAACATTAAAGTGCACTATTTTGTTTAAAATCAAGTTGGTGCTTATTCGGCTACTTTGGTGAGGTGTTGATTTGGGTTATTATTTTGGGTCTTCTACAACTCTGGTTCTGAAGATTTTGGTTCATCTATTTGGTGAGGTCTTTCCTCTTGTTTATTTGTGATTATTTGGAATTCACCTAAGGGTGGTTTTGTGAGACCATTAGTGTCTCGTTTGTAATCGTTTGGAACTTATTTGATTGATAGTGGAATTGGATTTCGATCCCGTGGATGTACCTCACATTGAGGGAACCACGTAAAAATTCTTGTGTTACCTTTGATTTAATTTTTCCGCATTAGTTTTTATTCCCATTAATTGATTTACTTGTGGGAAATCACATCGATTTTCCCAAACAACTGGCATCAGAGCTTACGGTTTATTTGGATCTATTTATTTGTGTAAATCAATGGAGGGGAATGTGGATCGCATGTCTAGCTTCAATGGAAGCAATTGGGTAACTTGAAAAACTAAAATGGAGGACCTATTATTTTGTGAAGATTTGTATAGACCCATTGAGGATGATAGTGGTAAACCCGAAGGTATGAAAGATGATGAGTGGAAGAGGCTTAATCGAAAAGCTGTTGGTATTATCCGTCAACGGATTGATGACAGTGTATTTCATCATGTTGCTACTGAAACTTCGGCACATGATTTATGGAACAAATTAGAGAGTCTTTATGATAGAAAATCAGCCACAAATAAAGCCTTTCTGTTTTGTAAGTTGGTTAATTTAAAATATAAAAAGGGCAGCCCTATTCCGGAACATCTGAATGAAATAAAGAGTATCGTTAACCAACTTGCTTCTATGAAAATTATTTTTGATGATGAATTGCAAGCTTTGATGCTACTTAGTTCCTTACCCGAAAGTTGAGAGACTTTGGTTGTGACAGTTAGTAATTCGGCACCTGATGGAGTTGTCACAATGGGCCAAGTCACTAGTAGCTTGTTGAATGAAGAAACTAGAAGAAAATCAGCGGGTTCCTCTCATTTAGAAGCATTTGTTGTGAGAGGCCGAAGCAAACAAGGGGGAGAAGTAAGACTCCTCATGGTCGTGATCAAAGCCGGGACAAATCAAAAGATAGTTCTTTTTCAAAGAAAGACATTGAGTGTTATTATTGCCATGAGAAAGGGCACATGAAGCGGGAATGCCGAAAGCTCAAGCACAAGGAGAAAAGGCGTGACAAAAGTGTGAATAAGAAGCAAGAAGACACAACAGCAGTTACTATCGATGATCTCATGGTCGTTTGTGAAGATGATTGTATCAATTTTGTGGGCCAAGAGAGCAATTGGGTGATTGATTCTGGTGCTTCTTTTCATGTGACTTCTCGAGTTGATTCTTCACTACCTACACTGAAGGAGATTATGGTTCTGTTCGAATGGGTAATGAAGGTTTGTCCAAGATTATTGGTATGGGTGATGTTTGCTTGGAAACAAATTTAGGCTGCAAGTTGTTGCTTAAAGATGTGAGGCATGTTCCCGACATTCGCCTCAATTTGATCTTTACTGGGAAGCTAGATGATGAAGGCTTCAACAACAAATTTGGTGATGGAATATGGAAGCTCACAAAGGGTTCTTTGGTGGTGGCTAAGTGCAAGAAGACTCATACACTTTATTCGATGCAAGGAAAAATTTGTGAAGGTGTTGTCAATGCACTTGAAGATGATACTTCTACCGAATTGTGGCACAAGCGGCTTGGCCACATGAGTGAAAAGGGGCTACAAGTTTTGTTCAAGAAAGAGCTTCTACCTGGTTTGAAAGGTACACATCTTAAAACTTGTGTTCATTGTTTGGCGAGTAAACAACATAGAGCTTCTTTTCATAAAAATGTTGCTTCTAGAAAAGAAAATGTGTTGGAATTGATTCATTCGGATGTTTATGGTCCTTTAAAAGTTAGAACACATAGTGGTGCACTTTATTTTGTTACTTTCATTGATGATTATTCAAGGAAAGTTTGGGCTTTTCTACTAAAAACTAAAGATCAAGTTCTAGAAGTATTTAAGCATTTTCAGGCTATGGTTGAAAAAGAAACAGGGTAGAAATTGAAGTGCATCGGAACAAACAATGGTGGTGAATACATTGGGCCATTTGATGACTATTGTCGCAGCTAAGGTATTCGGCACCAAAAGACAGTTAAGAAGACTCCTCAACAAAATGGCATTGCCGAGAGGATGAACCGCACCATTGTGGAAAGAACAAAGTGTTTGCTTTCACAAGCTAAATTGCTAAGATCCTTTTGGGGTGAGGTAATGAGTACAACGGTTGACGTGATCAATTTGTCTCCTTGCTATCCTTTGAATGGTGATGTTCCTGAAAGAGTTTGGACTGGCAAAGATGTGTCTTATGAGCACTTGAGAGTGTTTGGTTGCCGAGCTTTTGTTCACATTCCAAAGGATGAGAGGTCCAAGCTTGATAGTAAGTCAAGACAATGTATTTTTCTTGGCTATAGGCGTGATGAATTTAGGTATAGATTATGGGATCCGGTCGACAAGAAAGTCATTCGAAGCCGTGATGTTGTGTTTCTTGAAGACCAAACAATTGAAGACTTTGGTAAAGGTGATCAACTGAAGCTAAAAACTAGTGATCTCATTGACATGGATCTATCTCCTTCATCTTCAGTTGATGATGAAAATAGGGGAGATGTGCAGCCACCTATTGAAGAAGTGGAGAATGATGCTAATCCTAATGAAGTTGAGCCAGAAATTGAGGAAGAGCATCCAACTCAAGAACCGCCACCACAACTTGAGTTAAGAAAATCTACAAGGGACCGACAACCTTCAAGAAAGTATCCTCCCAATGAATTTGTGTTGATTTCCGATCAAGGGGAGCCAAAGAGCTACCAAGAAGCAATTGAGCATGCAAAGAAAGATGATTGGGAAAAGGCCATGGAAGAGGAGATGAATTCCTTGCTTGAAAACCAGACTTATGATTTAGTGAAGTTGCCTAAAGGGAGGAAAATTCTGAAAAATAAGTGGGTTTTCAAATTGAAGAATGATAGGAAGAATCTGAGGTACAAAGCACGTCTTGTTGTGAAAGGCTTTGGGCAAAAGAAAGGTATTGACTTTGACGAGATTTTCTCACCGGTTGTAAAGATGTCTTCTATTCGGGTTGTACTTGGCATGGCTGCAAGTATGAACCTTGAAGTTAAGCAACTTGATGTGAAGACCGCATTTCTTCATGGTGATCTTGAAGAAGAAATTTACATGGAGCAACTGGAAGGTTTTGTAGAGAAAGGGAAAGAGAAATTTGCTTGCAAATTGAAGAAAAGTTTGTATGGCCTCAAGCAAGCTCCACGGCAATGGTACAAAAAATTTGACTCTTTCATGATGAATAATGGTTTTTCTAAAACCACTTCGGACCATTGTGTGTTTGTGAAAAATTTTCCGGATGGCAAATTTATTATTCTTTTGCTTTATGTTGATGACATGTTAATTGTGGGTCAAAATTCTACCATGATTAACAGGTTGAAATTGGAGTTGAGCAAGTCTTTTTCTATGAAAGATTTGGGACCAGCAAAGCAAATACTTGGTATGAAAATTGTTCGTGATCGCAAAGAGGGACTAATTTGGTTGTCTCAAGAAAGTTACATTGAGAAAGTTCTTGAGAGGTTCAACATGAATAAAGCAAAGCCGGTTGGTTGTCCACTTGCAGGTCACTTCAAGCTTAGTTCGAATCAATGTCTTACAAATGAAAAAGACAAAGAAGAGATATTGAAAGTTCCTTATGCTTCAGCAGTTGGTTCTTTAATGTACACTATGGTTTGTACAAGACCGGATATTGCTCACGCCGTTGGTGTGGTGAGTCAGTTTCTCTCTAATCCGGGTAAAGAACATTGGGCAGCGATAAAATGGATTCTCAGGTATCTTCTAGGGACTTCGAAGGTGTGTTTGTGTTTTGGAGATGGTAAGCCGATGCTTGATGGGTTCACGGATTCTGACATGGCCGGTGATATTGATTCTAGGAAATCTACTTCGGGATATTTGATAACTTTTGCAGGGGGAGCTGTGGCATGGCAATCTAAATTACAAAAATGTGTTGCTCTCTCAACTACCGAAGCTGAATTTATTGCCATTACAGAAGCTTGCAAAGAAGAGTTATGGTTGATGAAATTTTTGCAAGAGTTGGGTTTGAAGCAAGAAAGGTATGTACTTTATTGTGATAGTCAAAGTGCTATTCACTTGAGCAAAAATTCTACTTTTCATTCGAGATCGAAACACATTGATGTGAGATAGCATTGGATTCGTGATGTGTTAGATTCAAAATTGTTACAACTCGAAAAGGTTCACACAGATGATAATATTTCAGATATGTTGACAAAGACTTTGTCGAGGGACAAACATTTAAAGTGTCGAACTTTGGCGGGTATGGTTGATGTCTCCACCTAAATCGGTAGGGGGAGAATTGTTGGGTATACCTCCTTATTGGAGTGTGGAACCCAATTGGTTTTGGAAAAAGATTTTAATTTGGTTTAGTATTAATTATAATATATTTTTATATATTATATTTAATTTGTGGAGAGCCAATTCAGTTTTGGAAACAACTAAGATTTTGATAAAAAAAAAACCCTAGATTCATAATATTATTGGGATTGTTTTTCAAGAAAAATAGTAGCCTTTTTCTGTGAAGTAGCCATGATACATCTTCAATGGGTTTTGTGGTTGAATTACAAGTTTGGTGGCTGATTGATTCTGACATTAAAGTGCACTATTTTGTTTGCAATCAAGTTGGTGCTTATTCGGCTACTTTGGTGAGGTGTTGATTTGGATTGTTATTTTGGGTCTTCTACAACTCTAGTTCTGAAGATTTTGGTTTATCTATTTGGTGAGGTCTTTCCTCTTGTTTATTTGTGATTATTTGGAATTCACCTAAGGGTGGTTTTGTGAGACCATTAGTGTCTCGTTTGTAATCGTTTGGAACTTATTTGGTTGATAGTGGAATCGGATTTCGATCCCGTGCACGTACCTCATATTGAGGGAACCACGTAAAAATTCTTGTGTTGCCTTTGATTTAATTTTTCCGCATTAGTTTTTATTTCCATTAATTGATTTACTTGTGGGGAATCACATCGATTTTCCCTAACAGATACTTCATGCATAAAGACCGACACCACAAAGCTCGACACTGCGCCTTAGTATAGCACCAGCACATCGGCTTCATTGCTCGGCGGTTTAGTTCGGTATCAAAATTAACCATCTTGGCCAAAGCCAAGCTATTCCTCGGCACTATCGTTGAAATTGGCAATCCAACAAGGTTGTTTAGTAGCTCTTCCACCCTTCTCAGCATCATTACGCTCACCCAAGATGCCCCACTACGCTTATCCAAAAGATTATTAACCGGCTAACATTATTCCGCATTACTCGGTAGTAGAGCAACATTATTCGGCTCATTGCTTATTCGGCAACACTACTCGGCCGCAAGACTACTCGGCCGCCCATACGTCACAACATCGGACAATTCCGCCCCATTATCTACGTCATTCAACTCACAACATTATATGTCAGCTTATTCGGCAACAGAATTCATCGGCATTATGAACGCTGTATGCATATGATCAACTCGGCTTATTCGGCTTCAACAACTTATTCGGAAAAAATTACACCACAACATTTCTTGTTCGGCACATTCTTTGACAACAGTTTACAATATTATTCTACAACAATATTCGGCAACGTTGTAACTTATTCGGCACTAATATCTTGCCATAGAACTAGCATCTTGGCTTGCTGAAATCCACATCTGAACATACCACAGGATTTGTATCAGCTCAAAGAGTCCAAACCCACCAACCCGAGGAGCCAATAAGCAACCTAAGTCCTCCGAAAGTTGTGAAATGGATCACACGTGCCAAAAACTGAAATTTGAAAGATGTCAAACTCAAGTTTTAACCATACCAATGTAAAGTACTCATTGAGACGAGTCCAATGCAACAAATCACGTCGAAATCGGAGCTAAAACGACGCCGTACGAGCCGATCAACATTTGCCTAGAATCGACGAATTTGCTAAGGACAACGAACCAGCAAGCCATGCAAGAGAAGTTATCTGATGCTTTGCGGCGCACAATTCTCAACCGATCTGAGCCATCAGCTCTATTTTGGCTACAACTACACCATCAGGAGTCTGATTACAACGATCCAATGGTCATTTCCAACTATTTGGAGCCTTCTGAACACATCTGTACGGTCTAATTTTGCAAATTCTGAGTTGTATATTGTGATCAATACATCGGCCAATCGGGAATATTAAATGCAAAATCAACAGTCAAATCATATCCGATCGGCATGCAATTTTAGTAGCAGGATCTTGGGGCTAGGAAATAATCCTTCGTCTTCCCCGATCGGTCATTTCGTTACCTTGACCATTTATTGCCCACTAAGGCATCTTAGTCACTTTTTCGCTCTCCATTTGGGGCATATCAGCCAATCAAGATCTCGACACCTGTGCTATACTCGGCCAACTTGGTACACATTACAACCAAATTTACTTGAGTTACAGACTCTCGCTCATTTTCACACCGCTCCAAGCAAACGCCAGTTTTGGGGCAACACATTACGCATTTGGCAATCGGCAGTTTGCATATTTTTGTGCACCGTCATTTTACCAAAGCTGAATCTGCCCCGTAACATACGGCAATGGGGCATATCCAATTTGCATTCCTTCCGACTAACACCTGTTATTCAAAAGCAATGGGCAAGTCTACACTGGACTAAACGCAAACCAAGCAATGCTAATTGGCCCAAAATTCTCGGCAATTAAATAGTTGGATATCTACTTGGCAATTCCTTACAAGCGGAGCAATATTATTTGTGAAATATTATTTGTGTTTAATACGTTGACCTCATTCGATATAGGCCATCACTGACACAGAATGCATTATTCAAAATCCTTGCAATATTAGCGCTTGATCGCTACTTAAAATCAACAAAAGTCTCTGAATACAGTGTAATCTTCGCATTCGGCACGGAGCACCATCAGCAAAGGCCTACACCCATGCCCAGGGGTAATAATACCGCAGGCCTATGCCCTCGCCTGTGGGTAATAATACCGCTGGCCTATGCCCTCGCCTGTGGGTAATAATACCGCTGGCCTATGCCCTCACCCGGGAGTAATAATACCGCTGGCCTATGCCCTCACCCGGGAGTAATAATACCGCTGGCCTACACCCTCGCTCGGGGGTAATAATACCGCAAGCCTACACCCTCACCCGGGGGTAATAATACCGTAGGCCTACACCCTCGCCTGGGGGTAATAATACCATGGTCCATTTTTTGGCTGATATATCTACCTTATTTAATCTACATTATTTGGTTCAGGCAATCATTTCCGTGCTTGGTAGAAATATCACTAGTTCGGCACGAAAGTCCATATTTTGAAGTGCTCTTTGCACTTGACAATATACTACACCCTCACTCGGGGGTCATAATACCGCAGCCTACAGCCCTTACCTGAGGGTAACAATATCGTGGCCCATTATTATGATTTGTTTGGAACTCATGTGATATAATTTCATCCTATGATAGACATATGTATATTTATACATACATTCAAGACATACATACATTTATGCATACATTCAAGCATACATGCAGTCATTCATTCATACAGTTTATTCATTTATCCAAAGTGTTCTTTATCAAAAAACCTAACAGCTATTTGAACAGCGTAACTCGGCAAGAAAAACTCTCATTCCTTCTACCACAGACAATGAAAGTTTTGGGGCAATTGTGGAAGCCAGAAAAAAATATATATATCCGCTTATTAGGGTTAACTCAAATAAGGCCTACAATGGGTCTAACCCAAACAAATATCACACCCCCCATCTATATAAAAGGGAGGCATCCCAAAAGAAATGGTATGTGTGCTTTTTCTTTACACTACACACAAACACTCTTGATTTCCTTAGCTTTATTCTTTCAATCCAATGACTAACTTTAGCATCGAAGTGTCTCCGACCAGCAACCCCGGTTGGGTGGCGACAATCATGCTCATCTTTGCAAACACAGGGACAAATTTCATCTATTCGTTGGATCTCTACGACATCCATGTGAGAGGATATTTCATGGTCTCACAGTTATTTACCCTCATCATGTGTTAATTGATTTAACTAGATTTTTGAAAACTCTGGGTTTGATGTGGGTTTTGAATTTGGTTCACAAAAGAGAGGTTTTGGGATGTGTTATTTGAAATAGTGTTGTGGTGTTGGGAATGGAAGAAATTGCTTTAAAACGGTGAATACTACAAGAAATATATGTTTGGTTTTATGGAAACTATTGGTGATTTTGGGTTTTCTTTACAAAAGTAAATGGAAGAATTGTGAGATATTGGAATGGTATTGTAATAATATTTATGTGAGTTGGAAAGGAGGAGTTGAACACGTGATTATTATTCCTATATTGAAATTTTGAAATATATATCTGTTTCTTAAAAACTTAGCTTGTAAGTAGAGATATCTATTTTGGCTATCGGTGGAGGATAACATTGATTATTATAGAAATTGCATAAGAAATAGGTTAATTGAAACTCATTAACTCATGCATTGCATTTGAACATTGGTTTCACATTTATACATTAAAATGTATCGTTTTGAGAAAAATGAGTGAATACCGTGATTAATCAAGTTAGGGGGTGTGGTTATGGTTATTATTATGTTGGCATGTGTGTCTTTGGCTGCGTGGTTAGGTGCCAATCATTCCGGTTAATACCGGTAAAATGACTTCGGTAGTGCTTATATAATCTACTGGCAGACACGTATCTAGAGATTCTTAATGTATGTCTGCCCTGTTTTCTATTTTGGAAGTAAGGGATAATCAATTGAATTATAAACGTGGCATTGCATTGTTTGATTATTTTTGGTAAATGGCAGTCATGTGTATACACCATATGGCTTGGTTAAGTATCATACAAATCATTAAATTTATCTCTACTGGGCTTTAGCTCACCCTATGTGGAAATCAACTTTCAGGTGTTTGTGGTATGCCTCCTCCAAGGGGTTAGTTTGGAAGGACTGTGGAGCTGAAGACTCGTATTTTGTTTTGTAAATATTGTTTTGTATAAGCCTAGGGCTTTCTTTGTATTGAGTTTGACCCACTTTTGTTGTAACCGAGTATCGTCTAGGAAAAGTGTAGCATTTAAGGCATGAACTTATACTTATCTACTGTTGTTTAAATATGTGTGTAACAACCCAAAAAAAATACGATAAATCCCAACTCATAAGTTGAAGATTAATAGAAGAATAAACTTTCATTCATCAGAGTCCGTATACAAAAGATGACACATGCATTATACATTCATAAATGGCTCATCCTAAATTTACAGCATGTGTTACAAGTGATAAAGAAATGAAAGTCAACAGATATTCACATGTCCTGATGGCTTACATCTTTCCAAGGTTGTGCTCGGTTACAATAAAATGGATACAAATCCAATACATATAAAGTCCTTGGCTAGAATTTAAAACAATTAGCATGATACAAAAAGAGAAGCCTTCAGCCCCTATTTCTCTTAAGTTATTACCTTGGCGGAGGCGTGTCACCAATACCTGAAAATGGTTTTTCCCAAGTAGGGTAAGCCAAAGCCCAATAGAAATAATTTATCACAATATATGAGTCTTAACAAAGGTATAGGTACAATGTGCATATACAATGCCTGTGACAAGTCATTCATATTCCACTAGATCATAGAGTACCAAATTTTATATCTCAATGCATTGTTCTTCAATTCAATTCAAATCAAATCATTTCATCTCAAGTCATAAGCCAATTTCATTATTTTCTAGACACTTAACTGAGATTACAACTCAGTGGTTCTCTAATCAACACAACAATCACACAAACACTTTAATTTTCCATTTTACGAAAATTTCGTACGCGGGAATCGGCACCCATGTATACGCACGGTTTCGAGACTTTCATTCTGGACACATAGGCCAACTTAATTCAATGGAGTCCGTCCCCTTTCTCTTCCCAAATATGGAATACATCCCCTTTCACATCTCAGACATCATACATATACAATGTATTTAAAACACCATCACATTTAATGACAACCAACAAGAAATTAGTTTCAATTCACCTAATCCTCATGTAATTTCTACAACAACCATAGCTATCCTCCACCAATAGCCTAATACAAATATTTCTAAACAGATATTCAATCTCAAGACAGATAATTTATTCAAAATTTCATAGGTGAGTGATAATACATATTCTTCTTCATCATTTATGTCAACATCCATTCAACTTCACATTTTTAATACCCATTCTATTTATTTATACGAAATAAATATTTGAAGCATTTTAGGGTAAACTCCCTCTTTTCTATATATCAACCCAAATGCCAAAATCAACTATTTTGTCATAATATAACCTTACATTCAACCCCAAAACCCTTCATAACTCAGTCACTTAAAAACCCCATTTTTTATTTAATACCCAAACCCTAGGTTTGTTCATAGTACACCCAAATTCCACCATTGTTACACAACAACTCATAACTAAGTTAAAATACATATGAAAGTTAGAAATCTCTACCTCAAGCTTAGAATACCAAAGGAAGAGATGGAGGAGCTTCAAGAATGCTGAAACCAAGCTTTAATCGGATAAAAAAGGAGCTCTTGAGACGTACTACCTTTTTAACAAAGGGACACGAGTAGAGAACCCACTAGATCTAGGTGAAAAATGTATAGAGAGAGAGAGAGAGAGAGAATTTTTTAGAGAAGAGGTCCCGATCTAGGGTTTTTGGAACAAAAGGTACGAAAAAGTAAAGTAAAAGGGTGTTGCTGCGAACTGATATATGTGCAGCTTGCTTAAGCGACCAGACACAAATAAATCACCTTGCTCGAGTGCAAGAAGTTTCACTCGAATGCAGAATACACACTCCTAGAAGTTTTACAGACAAAATATCATCGCTCGAACGCAAGAGTCTTCGCTCGAGTGAAGAACAATACCCTCCCAGTATATTTGCAGACCTGCAAAAGTACTGGGACCTCGCAAAACTCGCTTGAGCGAAGAGGCCAAAAATTGGGTAACAACAATTTGAACCAACTAGCAACTAACCTATTCCAAACACAACCAAGGCATTCCAAAACTCAATTTCAATGAGGAATAAGGGAAAAAGAGACAAGAACAACAATACGGAATCATAAAACTCGAGCTTAGAATAAAACAAAAGTCGGGTCAAAACCAAAATCGTTATAATTTGGATCATATGCTATATATTCAGATCCTAGGATTAGTGAATGTATTAATTCATGTGACACCTTTTGTAATATTTATGAAAATCAATGAATTAATGATAGTAAGCTTCAGCATATCTGTTGAGAGTTATGAGTTTATCTGTTATTTTTATTTTCGAGACATAACAAGATTCATAGCAATATTTGATAGAAAAATACCGTAGAGTTTCTATAATCAAAACATCAACTAATGGGTCACTCCATAAGTAGTGAGTCTTTACATTTTACAAAGAGGCAAGGAGTTTGATTATTTCCACTTACGTGAGCTTATGGTACAAATCTGTCATGCGCACTAAATATAACACATAATATACATGAATTGAAAAGATTTTATAGGATTTATAGAATAATATTATATATATCAATTAGTGTACTAATTATTGTATCAATTGATAATGTTGCAAAATTTAAGAGGTTTTTAGTATTTGTAATGTAATTAATGAGTGAGGTCAATAATAATGTCATAACTAGTGTTAATACATTAATTGATGCATATAGCATCACCGTTTGTTGATGGGACCATTTTAAAAAAATCTTATCCATTTATATAAATCACGTTTTCAATGCTATGATTAGTATTGTGTTCTGGACTTACTCTTAAATTGTATGCTTATGGCTATTTATTAAAATTTCTCCATTTTATGTATTTTTCACAATATTTACAGTTTATCTTATATTAATTGGCAAAAAGAAAAACTATAAAACACATGAAAAGACATTACCTATATTGTGATTGGACAGATATGATCCAACTAAGCTTTAGATGATCTACAACAATTCTATACAAAAATATGTTGAAAAAATAAAATAATAAATAAATTTTTGATATAATGCATTAAACTCAACTATACGTAACAAAAAATAAAATAAAATAAAAAATCAAACAGAGAGATGTGTTATAAGCGTGCTAAAGATAAAACACTTTTGGAATAAATTTGTCATTTTCTCATCAACAATAGTAAAAGGGTTTAGCTTCTTTTAAGTTGGCCATTTCAATTTAAGAGAGTATTTAGATTTGGTAGGCTCATTTTGGAATCAATTTTAGTGATCCAAACTGTTCACTTTTTAGGACTCGTTAAATTAAATATTCATGTAAAAAATTAAAATGATCAGACATCAGTAGCTATATGTTTGAATCAAAATTGTTTTACAAAAAAATGGATATCTATTCTTGAAATTATATTCGTCGTCTATTTTTAAAAATAAATATGATTAAAACATATAGTTATCGATATTTAATTATATTGATTTTTTACATGAATATTCTACTAAATGAATCTTAAAAAGTGATGGTTCTGATCATCAAAATGGGTCTCAAAATGAGCCTACCAAACCCAAACACTCTCTTTAGTTGAGATGATAACTTGAGAAAAGCCAAACCCATAATAAAAATACTTTTGGAATTTAGAAAACAAATATATATCCCATTGATTGCTTTGAATGCAACAGATTTATGTAAAAAGCCATTACAAAAACAAATTATTGAGTGCATCTCTAAAATTTGATGAAAAATTTAATTTGATATGATGCACTCCAATGGTGAACTAAGATTTTCATTAAATCCGGTCAGTCGTTTTGCCTAGAGTAAATTTTTGGTTCACAAGTAGGTTGTCTGGCCAAAATCCGGTCGTCCGGCCTATTATCCACCCAGTTGTCCACCAATGGCTATTTGCAAAATTGGATGAAATGTTAAACACTCTCTTAATTTGATAAAAATATACCTCTCTTTTCATTTAATATCAATTTGATGAAATGGTTGAAACACCGTTTTTGCTAAGTGCTTGTTTGGCATCATCTAAAAAATAAAAAGTTAAAAAGTCATTAAAAAAGCAAAAAAGTTTATACTATTCACAATGTTTGGGTGGAAAAATGGGACTAAGTACTCAAATGGCAAAAAGACGTTTTTGCCTTTCATTGACATGCACAGCTCATGGTTGTTTAAGAAGAAAAAAAAAAGGTCAAACGATGCATTAGTACAGCTCAGTGCACTGTGAGAGGATAAGTGACAAGTGCTCAGTGCACTGTCAGAAGGATAGAAAGGTAATTTTGGTATTTCATATAACATTTTAATACATATTTTTTAATAAAAAGTCAAAAAATTATCCCAAACAATCATATGTAAAACTCTACTTTTTTAGCCAAAAATTTAAAAAGTACACTTATATAATTCATCCCTAACAACTTCACGTGTTGGTAAAAAAATTTTTTCTAGCTCCTACTTACATGTAATTCCCCCAAGCTTTTTTTTTACCCAAACTGTTCGCTATATTTCTTTAACCAAAAAATTGGCTTTTAAACCTTTGCCAAACCTAGTAGGGAGCAACATTTCTGAGTTTTTTTTTTTTTTTTTTTTTAATTTTTTTTATTTTATTATTATTTTTTTAAGGTAAAGATTTGAAAGAGAGAAAAATGACAACCAAAAAAAAAAATTTGAAGGGTAAATTACAAATACACCCCTTAAGATGCGATTAAAATACTATTTGTTATCTGTAGTTTTGAAAATTATATTTTATCCCTTGAAATTTCTAATTTCATAACAAATGACTCATTTTATTAATAAATTATCAAGTTAATTAATAATTTTTAATGATTTCATAAATTTATTTCAATTAATAATACATATGTTTTTATCATTGTATATGAGAGCAATTAAGAATTTCATTTTTTCAATTACTTATGTTAAATAAAAAAATTTGACAAGGGGTATTTGTAATTTTTCAAATTATAAAAAATAATTCATATTTTAAACAAATCTCAAGAAATATATTTATAATTTATCTAAAATTTTAATTAAAAAAAAAAAAAAAAAAAAGAGGATTCAACCTAATAAGAGCTGTTACGGAACAATGGCCAAGAATAGAATGTAGGGCAAAATTCAAAACTACGTGGACTTTTGGCCTTGTTTGAGAAGTTAGTTATTTTAGTAAGTTATTGTAATTTTTGATTATTTTATTAGATTAAAATTATTATATTTAAGAAGAAGATTGGATTTTTTTAGTTGAATATGATATTTGTGAAAGAAAAAGTGAAATTATTATAATTTGATATGATATTTTATCTTATTAATTATTTTAATCTATTTTATCTTTTTATAAATTTTAACCCCCAAAAAAAAAAAATCCCTAAATTTGATTTTCCGAACACCGCGGGAAAAGCCCAAATGGATATAATATTGTCAGCCACCTAACCCAAGAAAAGCCCAAATGGATAAAATCTTATCAGCCACCCTAACCCACTAGTCTCCCTCCATCATGATGGAGTCATGTTAGCAACCCACAGTTTTGATGATCTTTTAGGGAGAATGAGTCATATTGGCAAACCACAGTTTTGATTATCTTTTAGGGAAAATTACACGAGTGGTAAGTTGGAGAAGTTATTACATATATATATATATAAAAGTTTATAACTTTAATAATTTTAAAATTCAATAATAATATAAAATTTATTTAAAATGTATAGAAAAATAATTTAAATTTTAACCATTTCATTAAAATATATATATTATAGTTGTTATGTCATTTATTGTATATTTCAAGTTCTCAATAAGAAATAGATGTCATAATTTAATTGATAAAGATAAAAAAAAATTAAAAGTTATGTACGGGAAAGAAATATACCTTCTCGTATAATCTTGTTGATCAAGTCTGCGTTCCTCTGTACGACGTCGCTCTATCACCTAAAAACACAAACGTGAGCTGGCCGGCGGGTATGTGCCGGAAACCTCTCTGATGCCTAAGTCAGTAAGCAAGACAAGAAGCCAAAAGCTCTATGTATTCAGGGAGCAAAAGTCGCATTACCTCTCCGAAGGTGATATTAGTGAGCTTATATAGGTTTCGTGTAGCATAATCCTGGTAGGACTCTCTTTCCTTCAAGGTAGAGTCCTTCTAGGATTACTCCTCTTTGCATAGAATCCCCTTAGGATTCATACTCCTGGAAGATAATGCTTATCCTCCAACACCCCCCTCACTGCTTAAGCCAAGTGAGATGGCTACACTACGGCCGGACTACTTCAAGCCCGGAGTAACACCTGCATCTTGCATAGGTAAGTCTGGCCGAACTAACTCTTAGTTCGGCGCTCTCATTCCTGACTTCTACTCCGGTTTCACATGCCAAGACCGAACTACCATAACGGCTTGCAGATGTTACTTTTGTACTCCGGTTTAGAAGTCATAACCGAACTATCCAAGAACCGAGCTATACCAGACTACCGCAGTACTCCTTAGACCGGACTACCGCAGTACTCCTTAGACCGGAGTACACATGTTTGGGCTTACCTCGGTCCAACTCCAGCTCGGCCTAATTTATTATAAATTACCCTCTCAATTGCCCCTTAATTCCATCACTTGACATGATAGGGATTACCTGTCTTCGAACCGAACTAAAGTTTTAGCTTATCCAACCGAGCTACAATCCTTCAGCTACCCCGGCCGAGCTAAAAAACCTTTTCAACTTGCCTAACCGAGCTAGGTTTAAGCCGAGCTGAGCACGTCCGGCCAAACGTCTCTTCAATCACAGCAACTGAAGCGTTCCATATTCCAATGACACGTGGCAAGCCCCTATTGGCCATTCACAGCTGTTGCGCCGCCCTCGTACTCCGAAAATTTTTTGAACAGTCCCGCGTTTTTTCCCTCCTCTTACACAAAACAAACCAAATTATTTTCAATCTCACTCTACTCGACTCCTCTTCTCTCTGTGCTCCTGCTATTCCAACCACTGAGCTTCCCGAATCCGTGTTCTTCATTGTTACTGTTGCTGTTGCTCCCACCTTTACCTTCCTTTTTGTCTGGTAAGTATTAATACTTTGTTCTTTTCTTCTTTTCCTCTGCTTTCATTCCATAGCTTCAGCTTTATGTTTTCACGAAACACTTTCTCTTTGTGTTTTCTGGGAAAAATTTTTCATAAGAACACTCTGAATACCATGATGTAACCTGTAGAGCATAGCCTAGATCTAAAAACACATCCCAACCGAACTAGATCACTGTTCTTGCTATATACAAATTTAGGTGAACTGAAACCGAACTAGCACTTGTACACATAATGGCTTCAATAGGCCACCAATGACTCACATTAGCGAAATAAGAGCGTCTTAGAACTAGAAAATCTTAGTTCTCAATCCGAGCTAAGCCTCGGGGCTAGGCCAGCTTTCTCAGTTCCTTAAACCGAACTCAGAAGGCTGCCCCTTGATGCTTAGCCGAAGCAACAAAAACCATAGGCGGAACCGAGATAACCAAACATCACGCCAAACCGAGATAACAAGCACCTTGTTGGGACCGAAGTAAATCCTGTATTACCGTATGTAGCCGAAATAAGGCATCCTTTCTTGCTTTGTTCTCGTAGCACGGTCAATGATCTGTGCTTGACCACTTTGTTCTTCCACTTTGCAGACTTTAGGTTGCCCAGGCCATTCTCTTTGAAGGCTCAACCGAGCTACTGAGCACAACTTCTCCAGCCGAAGTAATTTATTTCTTATTTATCCGATAAATGGGGAAGTACAGATTCCTAGTAGAAACCCCAGGCGGCCTAGCCGAATTTAGGAAGGATTACAATATTCCAGCCGATGTAAATCTCACTTTATTCGAACAAGACGTAGACCCTTGGGGCAATGAAGGCTTTGTCCCCTTTACCCTTCAATCCATAATAGAAACCGGACTCAGATTCCCAGTCCAACCCCTAATATGTGAATTTTTAAGACAAACCAGACTATGCCCCACCCAGCTGTCTACTAACACATACCGAATAATCATGGGTATAGCGCCTTGAACCAACAAACTGGTCTAAACCTAGGTTTGGCGAGATACTACAATACTCCATAGGATCAAAGAATGAAGGTGGTGTTACTACTTGAGAGTACGCCGTGGCGAGAAAATAATAAAACACACCGGGACAAAGACTTAGCAGCGATGACTTCTTTTGGGTCTCTGGGAATTTCGAGGACCACGAGGCCTAGATTCCTGGCTGGGCTATAAACTGGAACAAAGGAATTCCTGGTACACTTACTTTGGTTATATTTCACATTTTCCTCTACTTCGGCTCTTTTATCTTAAACCGAACTAACAGTTCACCTTCTTTTGCAGATAAAGCCCATCTTCTTTCCAACTACGGTTACCCCAACCTCGATCTTCTGCGCGCCTCTGAGTAAAGGAGAAGTTGGGCAAAGCTCCTAGACTTGAACCGACCTACCGTTACTCGGTCGCCGCCAAAGCAAGGTAACCGACTTCTGCTTGAAGGCTTGAGCCAGGACCCAAACTTGCCTCGAGATCAACCTTGTTCCACTCTGGCCGAGCAAGAAATGGCCAAGAAGAGCAGTTGAAGGCCCTCCTTGAAACAACTCGGTAGGAGGTGCGGGAATCGGCCGTGCCCCGAGACCGTGGTGGCACTCCCATCTCAACGGCCATCTTCATCACGACCAAGCAAGCGTGCGGGACTAACCAAACCGAGCCACGTCTTTGCGATGAAAACGAGCAAATCTGCCGACAAGTCCTCCACCAAGCCCTCAACCGAACCTCCAACCGGAGCCCACCGACCGAACCGCTTCTCCCAAGTGCACTCCTGTACTCACCTTCAATGACCGAGACATCACCGCATCTGATTCGGTGGTCTCAGAGAAGGATCATCAGATGGCCTTCAACTTGGCCATAAGAGTGTGCCTCCCCAAAGGCATGGAGCACCACTACAAACAGCTCAACACCGAGCTAAAATCAATCCAGTCCTCCACTCAGTCCATGATCCCGTAGCGGTACTCTTTCCATGTAAGATTCCTTCTTCTCTTTTGTTTTCAACTTGAGTCGCTAACGTTGCTTCTCCTTGGCGGCCATCGGAAAAACCAAGTCACTCACGGAGGTCATGGAGCTTAGGAGGAGTACAAGAGGCCATGGTCGAGGCCGGCAGCAACCGAGCTAGAGGCGAAGAAGCAATGGCCGAGCTTCGAGCGGAGAACGGTCGTCTGACCGAGGTTGCCAATTCGGTCGAGGCCGAGAAGAAAAGAGTTGCCGCCGAGGCAAAAGATAGATACCGACGTATCTTGGCCGCAATTGAAAAGAAAAAGGACGCCGAAATAAAGCATTTAAAGAAGGAGGTGAAGGAGGCTAGGAAGCGGGGCTTCAATGAGGCCAAAGTAGCCTACACCCAGCAATGCAACGCAGCGAAAGACCTCTTTTTCAAATGTGGCTGGAGGGCTGTGGTGGAGAAGCTCGGTTGTACGCCTGACACCGAGGTCTACAACGCTCCACCGTACTCCATTCCAGCCTCACTCTTGCAATACGCGGCTGATCTCCAAAAGGCCTTCCTTGAGGGGTCCGGTGATGATGATGACGATGATGAAGATGATGATGAAGATGAGGAGCAATCTCACACTCCGGTTGTCAACGGCGGCGAAGCGATAAGGCGATTGATGCAGGCAGTTATTGAGGATCGAACTCTTGAGCGGCGGGCGCCTGACACTGAAGTTCATGCTGACACCGAAGTCCCACTTCAAACCGTGCTCCTTCGATCTGGGACTTGATCTGAGTCGATGCTGAACTAGGCGTACTTCTTCAATGATTGTTTTCTTTCTTTTTGTTGTATTTGAACTTTTTGTAACCGCTTGGCCCCTTAAATGTACTTGGTTTTGAGGTTCAATGAAAATTTCTCTAACTCTTATACGGTTTGTGTATGTATGCTTGCATCTGTTATGAATTTTCCATCGAACTATTTTTGGCCTGCTGTGATCTCGGTTAGCTATCTAACTTACTAGCCAACCATTCTTCAGCCGATCAAGCTTACTTCGGCTGAAGAGTACAAAGAGTTGGTTTAATCCAGCCAACCACTCTTCAGCCATACACTTACTTCGGCTGAAGAGTACAAAGAGTTGGTTTAATCCAGCCAACCACTCTTCAGCCATACACTTACTTCGGCTGAAGAGTACACAGAGTTGGTTTAATCCAGCCAACCACTCTTACAAAGAGTTGGTTTAATCCAGCCAACCACTCTTCAGCCGATATAGATTACCTCGGCTGAAGAGTACAAAGAGTTGGTTTAATCCAGCCAACCACTCTTCAGCCATACACTTACTTCGGCTGAAGAGTACACAGAGTTGGTTTAATCCAACCAACCACTCTTCAGCCATACACTTACTTCGGCTGAAGAGTACACAGAGTTGGTTTAATCCAGCCAACCACTCTTCAGCCATACATTTACTTCGGCTGAAGAGTACACAGAGTTGGTTTAATCCAGCCAACCTCTAGGTTGGTTTTTCCAGCCAACCTAGAATATATTGCTTGGTTATTCTGACCAAACGTTCCGCAGCCTAGATCCTTATCCTGGGCTTAGGAGGGGTCATAGTTGGTTTAATCCGGCCAACTATGTTTACAATGCTACTAACTTGCGAAAGTTAATGTTCTACTAAAAACAAATATGCTAAAAAAGAATCGATTTGTCTTATTGATGAAGTAAAAAATTACATATACTTGAAGAGAGAGAAGAAAAAAGCTAAAAGTAAAATAACTTAAGATTGGCAGTGTTCCATGGCCTAGGAATTGCTTTGCCATCCTCATCTTCCAAGTGGTATGCTCCTTTTCCTGCTAGTCCGACCACTTCGTAAGGACCCTCCCAGTTAGGACCTAACTTGCCATCTCCTGGGACCAATGTGTTGCCCATAACTTTGCGTAGTACCCAATCGACGATCTTGAATTGCCTTGGATGCACAGTTTTGTTATACTTCCTAGATAGTTCTTGTTGGTAGGAGGCAATGTGAACCAATGCTCTGTCTCTTCTTTCTTCCGCAAGGTCAAGTTCCAATGCTATAACCCCGTTTAAGTCTGGATCAAAATTTTCACTCCGGTGTGGGAGTCCGACCTCTAATGGGATGGCTTCTATGCCATAGGCTAAGGAGAATGGAGTTTCTCTGTTGACCGCCGTGGTGTGGTGCGATAAGCCCATAAAACATGAGGGAGCTCTTACGCACTTGCCTTTGGCTTTCTCCAACCTTTTCTTCAATCCGTCCAAAACTACCTTGTTTGATGCCTCGGCTTGACCGTTTGCTTGGGGATACGCCGGTGTAGAATTGTAGAATTCTATCTTGTATTCTTCGCAAAAGCCTCTGAAAATTCTGCCGTCAAGCGGGTGCCATTATGCAAATCGTGCTTTTGGTATGCCAAAGCGAGTAATGATGTTCTGCCAGACAAATTTCTTCACATCTTTTTCCTTGATTGACGCCAAGGCTTCTGCTTCCACCCACTTTGTGAAGTAGTCTGTTGCCGTAAGAAAGAACTTCCTATTGCCTGGTGCTGTTGGAAGTGGACCTACTATGTCTAAGCTCCACATTGCGAAAGGCCATGGACTAGTTAAAGGTAGGAGTTCTCTGGCAGGTTGGTGTATTTGGTGCGCAAACTTCTGACATTTTTCACACTTTTTGACATACTTCTCTAAATCTGCTTGCATGTATGGCCACCAGTATCCTTGTGAAATAGCTCGGTATGCCAATGATCGTCCTCCTTGATGGCTGCCACATACCCCTTCATGTATTTCGAACAGGAATGCCTCCACCTTGCTGGGGTGAACACATTTTAAGTAAGGTCCTGTGAACGACTTCTTGTACAATGCCAAAGATGGAGAAAGCCAAAACCGCTGCGACTTTGCTCTTATTCTGTTGGCTTCTTTCTTCTCTTCTGGGAGGGTGCCGTCCTTTAGGAATAGTATGATGGGATCCATCCAAGAGGGACCTAACTCTGCACAACATACTTCTTTAGCTTCTGGGTCTTCACTGCTTGGTCTGGGCAGATAGTCGATTAGTAGCGGATGGGGAATGGAGGTGTCTGCCATTGAGGTGAAGCTGCTGAGTTAAATCTGCTTCTCTTTGTTTTCCTCTCTGCCAATCTGTTCTATCCTCACCACTTCGAATTTCTTTATCTCTGTTCTGACCAGGTCTTGGTACTTGGCCATCCTATCATCTTTTGCCTCGTAGTTGCCCGATATTTGGTTTACCACCAGTTGTGAGTCGCTGTAGACCATTAGCTTGGTAGCCTTCATGTAGAATGCTGACTTGAGACCAGCCAGAAGCGCTTTATACTTTGCTTCGTTGTTTGACGCTGGGAAGCCAAGGTTGATTGCTTGCTCCACTACTAGGCCGTCTGGAGAGATGAGGACTATGCCAAGTCCTGCTCCATGCCTATTGGATGCTCCATCCACGAAGAGCTTCCACATCTCTCCAACGAACAGCTTCCAATAGGTGGAGGGATCAGATGAGTTCTTGGGATCTTCCACGTTCTTTGGTGGCTTCTTGAGTCGATGCTTCTTTGTCGCCTTGCTCTCGGTTTGCACCAAGTCTTTGTTGTTTGGTGAGTCCTGACTTGGTGTAGCAAGGTTCACTTCTTCCTCCCTTTCTTTACTACAGTGCGCTTTGGGGCTGGTGAGCAACCGTACTAGAGTTGCGTTATTAGGCGTCAACCTCCATCCTTAGTTCGGCTGTTTCAGTCAGGTCGACTGGGCAGATGTAATGACTTCCAGGGGTGAATTCTGCGACAAAGTCTGCTAGTGCTTGTGCCTTTATAGCGGTTCTGGGTTGGAACTTGATGTCGTACTGTCCCAATTCTACTGCCCACTTCAAAATTCGCCCAGAAAAGTTCGCTCTTTCAAATAAAGCCTTGAGTGGGAAGGCTGTGAGAACAACTATGGTGTGGGCGTGAAAGTAATGTGACAATTTCCTTGAGGCCATCATCAAGGCCAATGCTAGTTTCTCCAGTGGCAAGTACCTTGTTTCGGTGCCCAGTAACGTCTTGCTGACATAATAGATGGGCAAGTGTTGGATTCCTTCTGCGTGGACCAATACTGCACTAATTGCATGCTGCGATACTGCCAAGTAGAGGAAGAGTTCTTCTCCAGGTACTGGAGTGACAAGTAGTGGTGGAGAAGACATGTATTCCTTCAAACTTTCCAGAGCTCAGTCGCATTCTTCGTCCCACTCAAACTTAGCTTTTAATGACTGAAAGAATGGGCTTAATCTGCGAAGACCGGCTGATGAATCGGTTAAGTGCTGCTGCCATGCCGGTGAGATGCTGCACTTCTTTCACTGAGTTAGGTCTTTCTAACTCCTGAATTGCTTTGATTTGGGAGGGGTCTGCCTCAATACCCCGGTTGGTCACCAGGAAACCCAGAAACTTGCCAGACCCTACACCGAATGCGCACTTTGAAGCGTTTAAGGCGCAGCTTGTGTTTCTTCAGGATCTGGAACATCTCATCTAGGTCCTTTAGATGGTCATCCGCATCCTTGCTTTTGACCACCATGTCATCGATGTAAGCCTCCATTGTTCTGCCTAACAATGGTTCGAACATCTTTGTGACCATTCTCTGGAATGTCGCCCCTGCGTTCTTCAGGCCAAAGGGCATGACCTTGTAGCAGTATAGTCCTCTTGGCGTGGTGAAGGATGTCACTTCCTGGTCTGGTTCATACATTGCGATCTGGTGATAGCCTCTGTATGCATCCAGAAAGCTAAGTCGGTTGTGCCCCGCCGTCAGGTCTACCAGTTGATCTATCCTTGGTAGAGGAAAGCTATCCTTCGGGCACGCCTTATTGACCGTCTTGTAGTCGACGTATACACGCCACTTGCCGTTCTTCTTTGGCACCTAGCAGTGTTGGAGATCCACAGGAGTAGTGTACCTCTCGATTGCCCTGCCTCCAACAAGTTTCCCACTTCTTCGCCACTATTTGGCGTGGTGGGCGCCCGATCTGAGTCTTGTTGAATGGGCTTTGGCGAAGGGTAGACATTGAGTTGGTGGCAGATGAAGTTGGGATCGATGCCTGGCATGTCGTATGGGGTCCAGGCGAACACTTCGATGTTGGAGGTCAGGAATCCCAAGACTTCCAATCTCTCAGTGCTGGACAACGACGAGCCAAGTAAGAAGAACTTATCTAGGTTCTTCTCATCTATCCTGACTTCCACCAAGTCCTCTCTGACTTCGACTAGCCACTTTGCCAACATCATGAATAGTTCATTACTTTGGGTTCCTCCACGAATGAACATATCCTTTGGCGGCTTCATTTTGGTTCAACGTCACAAAGCATTGTTTCGACATGATCTGATCCCCATAAACCTCCTCTATTACTCCAGTGTCATTGGGGAACCTCATCACTTGGTGGTAGGAGGATGCCACCGGCGCATGGCATGCACCATGTTACGCCTAAGATGATGTTGTAGGTGGAGGGGACCTTCAATACCCAGACTCCACTTGCTTCGTCACACTCCCCTGCTCGGACTGGGAAGGATGATTTTGCCGACTGACCACTCTGCATTGAGTTAAATCCAATCAGGGGTGACACACTGCTGGCGCTAAGTCTTTGTCTTGCAGCTTCAATTGTTTGAACGTCTCATAGTACATGATTTCACATGAACTACCCTGGTCAATAAGAATTCGTTTGACGTCAAAATCCTTGACTCGGAGAGTGACGACCAAGGCATCGTTATGAGGGCAATATATTATGTCCAAGTCTTTGTCCGAAAAAGACATGACATTTGTTGCCTCTGTCTTACTCTTCTTGATAGCAGGTTGGGCACTTAGCACCTCTCTTAAGTGCTCAGCCTTTTTGATTGAACCTCTAAGCTCGCATACACGCTCAGGTTCAAAGACTTCATGTATTACGTTGATGACGCCTTGGGGCGGGGCGTCGATTGGCATCCCATTGGGGTTGTTGTGGTCCTGGGGGGCTGGCTGTGCCCCTCCCTCTATGTATTTGTCTAAGTGGCCTGCCGCCACCAACTCCTCTAGGTGCTGCCTCAATGGGGTGCAGTTCTCAGTGCGGTGCCCTTTTTCTTTATGGAAGGTGCACCTAGATCTGTCATCATAGTCCTTCTGAGCTTCGCCTAGCTTGGCTGGCCACTTGACGAAAGGCTCGTCTCGAATCTCACTAAGTATACGGTAGATCGACTTCTTGAATACCGTGGTTATGGCGGTGCGGACTCTTAACCATCTCTTATCTTGGTCCTCGCCATTGTCTCGCCTGCCTCGTCCGTTTCGGTTTTGGCGATTTACCGCATTGACCTTTGCCGAGGTCTTCTTCTGCAGGCGGTCGCGCCCAGATTTTGCTTTGGCACGTGCGCCATCCTCTTCTACCCTGATGTGCTGATGCACTCTCTCCATCAGGGCCTCCATGGTAAGGGGTGGCGTCATGGTGATAGAGTCCCTCGATGCATTTCCGCCGGAAGGCCTCTTTGTATTAGCGCAATGGCGAGGTTAGTCAGGCGATCCCCAATCTGGTTGAATGTCTCCCGATGGCTTGTTGTATGACCTCGGTCTCCTTGTCGCCCATGTCGATGGAGAGTAAGTCGATCTCCACGGGGTTTTTGTGTTTGTTCGAACCATTACAAATGCCTCCGCCGATTCTTGAGGAGCCTATGCTGCCCTCTGGTAGTTTTTCAAACCAAGTCAAGCCAAGGTCCCCAAGGCTTGAAGGAAATAGGATGCACATCAAGGCCTCATTCCCCCGGTATACAGCCATGACCTGGCGAAAGTGGCGAAAGTGGCGAAAGTGCGTATAGGGGTCCGTCTTCCCCTCATATGTTGAATTTAAATTTGTAAGGCTTCGGAAGAAGCGTTCTCTATTCTTTGGACGAATGGTGAGGTCTGTGACCTCGCCAAAGCCTTGTCATGGTTCGTATCTTGGTAGCGGCATTGGCATTCAACCTCGACGCTTCCATGCGTCCGAGGAGCCAACCGCCGCAAAGCGAGTAGATCGCTCTGGCGTCCTCCTTCCATCTTGCTTTCTCTTCTAGCATGGATCGCAGGTCGAATGATCTGGGTAATTCCGTCTGTCTAGACCTTGTCTGGTATGTATGCGAAGGCCAATAAGTGCTCCCTTCCGTATAGGACCTCTCTGGTCTCGCCCTCTCAGACTTGGAGTGACGAGTCCTGGAAGATACGGATCGCGTGTCGCCTGTCCTGAGGCTTCTATTCTCTGGTCGAGAGGGTGTAGAATTCCTACTACGACCCTCTGAGTGGCGAGGGGGCGTCTTATTGTTGCGCCCCTCTCCTGTCGCCACTTCTTTACCCTTCATCTGGCGCTTTAAGGATTCCATGTCAGCCGCCATCCGCCGTATTAATTCGTCTTGTTCCCTAATGCGATCCTCCAGAGCTTGAGGATCTACCCTGCGCCTTTGTCTTTCTGGGCTCTGCGAACGAGAGGGATGAGGGCTGTTATTCCTCCTTCTACCCCTGGCATCCCTTCTGAAATCTTGTCTATGTGGTTCCAGGTTCGCCATGGGAGGGACCAAAGGTAGGCCCTCGCGCCTTGCACCTCCGTCTGGAGTTTGTCCGTCAATGGCGGACTGAGGTAGTTCTTCGTTGTTCGCCATCGAATTTTGAGAGAAAAAGCTTGATCAAGAGGTTGTTTGTCTGACTTCCCACAGACGGCGCCAATTGTACGGGAAAGAAATATACCTTCTCGTATAATCTTGTTGATCAAGTCTGCGTTCCTCTGTACGACGTCGCTCTATCACCTGAAAACACAAACGTGAGCTGGCCGGCGGGTGTGTGCCGGAAACCTCTCTGATGCCTAAGTCAGTAAGCAAGACAAGAAGCCAAAAGCTCTATGTATTCAGGGAGCAAAAGTCGCATTACCTCTCCGAAGGTGATATTAGTGAGCTTATATAGGTTTCGCGTAGCATAATCCTAGTAGGACTCTCTTTCCTTCAAGGTAGAGTCCTTCTAGGATTACTCCTCTTTGCATAGAATCCCCTTAGGATTCATACTCTTGGAAGATAATGCTTATCCTCCAACACCCCCCTCACTGCTTAAGCCAAGTGAGATGGCTACACTACGGCCGGACTACTCCAAGCCCGGAGTAACACTGCCGTACTGCATAGGTAAGTTTGGCCGAACTAACTCTTAGTTCGGCGCTCTCATTCCTGACTTCTACTCCGGTTTCACATGCCAAGACCGAACTACCATAACGGCTTGCAGATGTTACTTTTGTACTCCGGTTTAGAAGTCATAACCGGACTATCCAAGAACCGAGCTATACCGGACTACCGCAGTACTCCTTAGACCGGAGTACACATGTTTGGGCTTACCTCGGTCCAACTCCAGCTCGGCCTAATTTATTATAAATTACCCTCTCAAGTTATATTTATAATAAAATAAAAATACTTGTCGTCATATAAATTTTTTAATTTTATTGTATTCTATGTTAAAGTTTATCCGATTACATATAACTAAAAATTTCATTCACATTTTCTATTTAAATGTTTTTAAATTACAAATAAATAAATTTTATTTGAACTCTTTTTTTATATCTCAAATTAGATGCAATTTAGATATGGTTAATTTTTATTATTATTATTATTTTCCATCTACAAATTCTTAAATTAAAATAAAAATAATTAGAAAAACCTATAATTTTATACCATGTATATCTTATGCCAGGCATTTTTAATTTAAATATATATATATATATATAAGGCTTAGATATGGTTAAAATATATAGTTAAAAACATATGTATTTTTAAACACGACGTGTGTATTTTTTGATGTGGCATAAAAATTTACACTATGCATGTATTTTTTTAATCTATGTTTACATGTGTCATGCGAAATTTCTTTTTTAATTAATAAAGGTGCTATAAATATTTTAACGCCTAAAAAGTTCTTAGTTTTTTTGACATCACATGTATTGTTTAGTTTTCAAAAATAAAAATATAAAATTTTGAAGTAAATATTTTTAAAATTTGAAATTATATAATATTAAAATTATATTTTTAAATTTCGAAACCTTAGATATGCGTAGATAAACTAATATTTCCGTGCCATTTTTTAAGGTTCACAAATTTTAAAAAAATTAAGAAATTTAAATTAATGATTTGGAAAGAATAAAAAATCCATTTTGCTTATAGTATATAGATGGATTATAATAATATATAGTCTAGATATAGATAGATTAGTCAATCATACATAAAGTAGGATTTAATTTGATATAATAAATTTTTTTTTTTTTTAAATCAACTGAACTCAATGAATATGGGCCATGGTGTCTCTAACTATGTCAGGATTTTAAAAATCCTCATCCCCCACACCACTTTTTTTTTTTTAAATGAAATTTAAGATTTTAAGTGATATATTTTATATGTTTTGAATGAAAAACATTTGGAGGGATGATTACCTTAAAATGAAGATAGTTAAGAAATATTTTAAGAACAAATTTTGTGAAATAGTAATGTATGTAATATCAATCAATTAAGGCTTCTTCTTAAGTGTGCAACCCACAAAAGGTGTAAGTGGGTTGCACACCATGTGTCACTCACACAAAAGGTGTAAGTGTAAGTGGAAGGTATAAATGAAATGTATAAGTTGCACACCATGTGCCACTTACACAAAAGGTGTAAGTGCAAGGTAAAAAAGGTGTAAGTGTAAGGTGTAAGTGAACACAAAAAGGTGTAAGGTGTAAGTTGCACACTATAGCATTACCCATCAATTAATCAAAGTAAATTGAACAATTTAAAGGCGAAGGTATGTATATAAGTTATGATACATTATATAATCAACATCAATCATATATATACAAAATGTATACATTTGCACACATGCAAATATATTTAACATTGCATACATATATTATTTATAAATATATTAAATATATATACATATAAATGTTCAACATTATATGTAGATACTCAAGACAAAAAGCTCAAAGAGAATACGAAAGGAAGAGATATTCAAACATTCATTTAAATGTAAATCTACCAATTCCCAATAATTAACAAAGAGACAAATATATGGATAAGTATAAAACTAATATCTTCTAGAATACATGTTGCATTAGATTGCTCGATTATGTAGGGTTTTGCCTTCTTCTAAAATATTTCTCATGTTGAATTGCTATATGTGGTTTATGGTTTTCAAAACTCTATGATTTTTAATTTTAGTTTATATTTTTTATTGGCATTATTTAAAAAGGTTGAAATGGAGGCAAATATATGGGACGTGTTAATGATCTTTTCATATTAGACTCGATTCGTTTATTGTTTTGGATCCGGATTCCTTGTCTTATATGGTTGTTCATACCCTTATACATCCTCTTCTTGATTGAGTTTGATTATTTGGATGTTATTGTTGCGTTTGGAACAGGTTGGGAGTCCGTTTTTCCAAGGAGTTCTTGTCCAAAATTATGCCTGTTTGGTTGAGTGAAGCTTCTTGTGCTCGAGTGGTCTTTTACAGTGTGCAAAACTACTAAGAGTTTGATATTTATGCTCGAGCGACGCTTCTTGTGCTCGAGCAAACTTTTACAAGTCTAAACTACTGGAAGGGTGGTGTTTTTAGCTCGAGTGATCTTTCTTGTGCTCAAGTCGTCCTTCTTGCGCTCGAGCGGTTAGCCTTTATTTACAAAACTTCTGGAAGTGTGTCATTGTGCGCTCGAGCGATGACTTTGTTCGCTCAAGCGATGTTTTGGTTGCTAGAGCAGTTTGTGCGTATATCAGTTTGAAAAAGCCATTTTTTTAGTCATTTTATCTTTTCTCTCTCTCTAAACATCCCAAAACCTAGATTTACTCTCTCTCTCTCTCTCTCTCTCTCTCTCTCTCTCAAAACTCATTTTTAAACCTTCAAATACACTATCATCCATTATAGCGATCCCGGTTTTCCTTTTTCTTTAATTGTTATACCCGGACTTTGGCTCCGTGGAGTTGGTAATTGTATATCTTGTTGTCATCCTTTAATTCCCTATGTTTGAATTTTAGATGTATTGGGCGTGTTTCAAGCAGGTGGGTTGAGCCTTGGTCTAAAATCTAGTTGCCAGGTTTTTGGTCGTTCCGCTCGAGCGGGTCATATAGCGCTCGAGCAGATATTGCACACTTCGGTATTTTGTGCCTGCAAAACCTGCAGTGTGATTTCTCGCTCGGCGGATTTCCTCGCCGGCGGGTTGCTTCAGCGGATCTTTTGGCGCTCGAGTGGGTAGTGTCTTGTCAGTAAAAGTTCTGGGAGAGGGAAATCTACGCTCGAGCAGACTGGTTTTCGCGCTCGAGCAGATGTGCTTTATCTCTGTGTCTTGGTGCTCGAACGGGCCTTCTTGCGCTCGAGCGGACCATGCTTTTTGTTATTGACGCTCGAGCATTGTGTTTTCCGCTCGAGCGGACCTGTCATATATCAGATAGCAGTTGGGCATTCTGAATCACTTTCTACAATTCCTCTCTCTCTCTTACTTTTCTGAAAAAGCCATTGGAGGGCACCTCACTCTAAAACCTAACTTCTCTCTTAGGATTGATCTAGCTAGAGTGTTTTCCAAACCTTTGGCCTTTACAAAAAGGTTGTTGATCATCGAGGGCTATCTTTTGATCCAAGAATCTCAGGATTTGGAGCATTCCCGTTTTCTTCATCTTCTTCGTTGGGTGTCAACTTTTGAGGTAGGGATTCCTACTCACTATTATGGGTTTTAACCTAGATCTTTGGGCATTTTGTTAAATGGTTGATTTTGGGAAGTTAAGGTTTGAAAATGTTGAAAGAGGGTTTTGTTATTTTGATTCTAAAATGTGTATTTTGGGTTTCAAAATGATGATATTCTTGTTGGTTGTTGATATTTGAACCATTGGGTTGATATTGGAAAATAGGGTAGAAAACCCTAATTTGTCGTATAAATTAATTGATATAATTAATTTGAAAAAATTGTGATTATATGGAATTGAGTTGGAAATAATGAAATCAGCTCATTATATGGTAGAATGGTGGAATTGGATTTATCAATCGCTTATTTTTGAAAACATTGATATTTTATCTGTTGGAGCTTTTATTATCTATTTAGAAATAATTGCTTGGGCTACCGATGGAGGGTAGTTTTGATTGTTGTAGACAATGCATGATGATTAGGCAAATTAGAACTAATCAATTGGGTGTGTCATAGAGTATGACAGTTGATAGAATACATTAACGTTATGTATTGATTGATTGTGTATATGACCTACGTATATATACGTTGTGTGTGTGGGAGGAGATAGGGGATGTACTCCACGGTTAGGGGAAGATAGGGGATGGACCTCTAAACCGGATGTTGTTTAGGAGGAGATAGGGGATGGACTCCGCTGATACAGCTCATATGCTTATCAGTTAATGTGTTGATACAGCTTTTATGCTTATCTATGGAAGTGTTGATATAGCTCATATGCTTATCTGTTGAGGTGTGGATACAGCTTGTATGCTTATCTGTTGAGATGATGACATAGATTATATGCTCGTTTATCGAAGGGTTGATATAGCTAGTATTCTTATCTAATGTAAAATGGGAAAAGTTTAATATGGGTTACTGTCTCATATAAGTTGTTGGCCAGGTTCTGAGCTGTTGTTATGAATGGTGAAATTGATAAGAAATGGAAAATGAAATGAAACATGAACATAGTGATCATGTAATGGGAATGGATTATGAGTTGATTTATGAGAACTAGACATTTATCAATTGCTAATGTCTTAGTTATTGCTCATACTGTGTTTAGCATATCTCTACTGGGCGTTGGCTCACCCTATATGGGACATTATTTTCAAGTACAGGTAGCATGCCACCTCCAAGGACTTAGCTTGGATGGATATGGGAGTTAAAGACTCTTTTTGATTATTTTGTTTGTATTACATGTATATCAAGCCAAGGACTTATTTTATATAGAGTTAGTACTCTTCTTTTGTGTAACCAAGTGTTGACTTGGAAAGCTGTAAGCCGTAAGGCAATTGCTTTTGTTGTTAACATGTAATACTGTTGTAAGAACTACTCTGATGAATGGAAAGGTGTTGATTTCTTTATATGATTGCATGTCTAAAAGATGAGTTTTATGTATTATTTTTGAGGGCGTTACATCCATTGATCTCTATACCCTAGTCCCTTTTGATAAAAATGTAAAGCTCACCTAGAGCTTCATTTTAATCAGAGCAAATTGGTTTTCGGCTTCATTAAGGTTTCTCCACTCTCTCTCTCTTGTCTTCTAGCTTTGAGGTAGGGATTTCTCCATACTTTTGTATGATTTTTAACTTGGTTATTTACTTTTCTAAACAATATTATGATTTGGAGATTTTTTAGTAAACCTAGGGTTTTGGCTTTTAAATCAAAAGAGTGGTTTCAAATGGGTTCTTGATTATGATTGTGGGTTTGTAAATGTGGTTGAGTTGTGATAAAATTGTGAATTTTTATCCTTGGAATTGATTTATAAAGAAAATGAAATTTTTACCCTAAAATGCGAATGTTTGATTTTGTAAAAAGGAAATGGAAATGATGTTGGATTTTATGAAATTGGAATGATGATGATAATGGTGGTGGAGTTGGATATGCATTATTACTCTCATTTTGAAATTTTGGAAAGTTTATCTTTATTGGAAACTTTCTATCTATTTAAAAATATCTGTTTTAGGCTATTGATGGAGAATAGTTATGATTGTTGTAAAAGTTACATGAGAATTAAGAGAATTGAAACTAATTTCTCATCTATTTGCAATGGGCATTGTTACATACTTAATACATTGAAAATGTATATTGTTTTGAGAAAAATGAGTGAATACCTTGGTGAATCTGGGAGGTGGTGTGGTTGTGGTATTATTGTTGGCCTGTGTGTCTTTAGTGAAAGTCTAGACATCCGCGCAGTTAGGTGCTGAGCCTTCTGGTTAATATCGGTAAAAATGGCATTGGTAGTACTTGTATAGTCTACTAGTAGACACGTACCTAAAAATTCTCAGTGCTTATATCCACTGCCCTATTTTCTATTATAAATGAAATGTTTTCAAGAATTGTGATATAAACCTGACATTGCATAGTTTTGGAAAGAGATATAAAATGTTTTGGCACGATCATTACATATGCATTCACCTTATAGCTTTATTAAGATTCATACACTGTGTTAGAGTATCTCTACTGGGTTTTGGCTCACCCTATGTGGAAAATCATTTTTAGGTGCTAATGATATGCTTCCGCCAAGGCTGTAGCTTGGGAGGACTGTGACAACCCTCACCTCTGATTAGCGTTAAACTGTGATTGAGCATGATAAGTAACTGATAAGAATGATATCCTGAATCTATTGTATGAGTGTATTGTTTTGAATGCATTTCTATCTGTTTGATTTCTGAATGAATCTGTTTATGTTTTAAGTTTCGGACTGCAAATTGAAGGTCTTATCGGCGACCGAATCAGAAATTGATTAGTGTTATATACTAATTAGGATTTATGTGATTTTATGGTAGGTTTAATTAAAATTTGATTTGGAATGGTTAAATTAGCATTGTTAATGTTAAATTAATTGAACTTAGTTATTTACCTTATTACCATTGAGTGGGCCACCTTAGGGTTATTGTTTGAGGACTTAATTTATACATTTGAAGCATCATTTCTTCACTCATTTTCTGAAGCAAAATGTGTGAGAGTGAGAGAATTGGAAGAAAAGAATTAGTTCAACAAAGTTTGGTTTGAAACTTAGAGAAAATTGAAGGAGACTTGAAGATTAGGCTTCTACATTTGGAATTCAAGACCTAAGGTAAAGAACTCACCTTCTTGATTGTGAATTTAAGTTGTATCTTGCATGGATCATGGAATTTGGAGTTTAAAGTCAAGAATTGGTTTAAAGAGTTGAATTGAGAATTAATTCATGTATGCATGTGCATATTCTTGAATTTTGAGGTTGTCTTCATGAGAATTTCTTCATGCATGTGCATATTTTAGTTGTGGTCCATGAATTCACCATGAATTTGAACTAAATCTTGCATTTGGTCATGTTTTGGAACATTAGAGTTCATGGGAACTCATGCATGTTTGATTTTGCATTGTTCTTGCATTATTCTTCTAGTTTCTTTGAAATTGGTGTTTAATTGGTAACCTTTGGGCTTCGATTTTATCAATTGATCTTCAAAACATGTTGTAGTATGAGTTTCCAAGTGTTTTCCAGAAAATTGGCCCAAAAGATTGAGTTTTGATGTGTTGAATGTTTGGTTTGAGCTTTGGAGGCAAATCTGGAAAACCCAGATTTTGCCTTCCACGCTCGAGCGACCACTTTTGTGTTCAGAGTTCCACTCGAGCGACGGAATGCTGGCTCGAGCATAGATTGCAAGCTCTCAGGTTTTCTGTGTGTGCAGACGCACGCTTGAGTGAAGAAATCTACGCTCGAGCGAGGACTATGTCTCACGCTCGAGCGAGCATCAAGCGAGTGTCGAGTGGAGATTTTCAACAGCCAATACTTTTCATGTTTTTGCAGACCGCTCGAGCGAGGAAGTCTACGCTCGAGCGACCCCTCTGTTTTGGTAAGCTCGCTCGAGCGTAGAAAGCCACGCTCGAGTGAGACCCCTGTTTCAGCAAAAATTTGAAAAGTGTTTTAAAGTGCATTTTCACATCCTCACTCCATCTTAGGCATTCCTAGGCCAAGTTTATGGCATCTTAATGAGGATAATGTTATAGAACCACACCAAGTATAGTTAGGGGCTAAGTTATTAATCCCAAGTGTGTGTTCGTTTTGTTACTCTGTAGGGTTGGCATCCGAGGACGCTCGTTAGCTTGTCTATAGCCTAGTACTCTGTGAGTAACAATGTTGTAAAGATATGTTCAATTATGATTATTTTCTAAATGATCAACTGTTCTGCTTACTGAAACGTTATTGTTTAATGAACGAATGTTTGTCCTATTTGAAAACTGTATTCGTGGCATCCATAGCAATTTACTATTACTGTACTATTACTGCTACTGTCACAGAGATCTCTGTCGGTTCCCATGTTTGAAACTACTATTGTTTACTGTTATGATAGCCATCAATTGACTGTTCGGTCTGTTAAGACCTACTGTACTATTTTGCTATTGGATGTACTACATATGACTACTATGGTTCTAAATGACTGATTTACTGCTGCAATTGACTGTTTTAATTACTGAAAGGACATTCATTCTTAACCCCTTTACGCATATGTTATTCACTAGGCTTTAGCTCACTATTTATATTTAAATGTAGGTGTCCAGGCATCGGACCGAAGTTAGGAGCATCAGGCTAAGCTCCCGTTTTGTCAAAGCCAACCATTGTGCCTCACCTTGAGGTTCTGAATACGTTAAAGCCAAGGCTATTTTGGGGCATTTTGGATTCCCCCTTTTGCCTCTGTTCTGTAATAAATGGTTAAGACTTGACCGTACAGTTATAGCTAGGGATTTGGTCCCTGACATGGATGTTTGCGTATATGTCACACGTACATATGTTTTGGTTACCAATGTGGCATGTTTATAAAAAGCCTTTTTGCATCCAGAATGTCACAGCTCATTGGACACCTTTTATTTACTATTTTGGCTTCCGCTAGCCCCTTTACTCTATATTACTGTCATTACTGTTAAGCAGGCCTTCGGTAATCACGGATTACTGGCCGGTTGCGATGCTAAACCCATAGGGGTGGGTTTGGGTCGTGACAAGGACTTAGAGCCAAGAGCTTCTTTTTGTTATTGTTGTAATTATTCTGTACAAACCTAAGGCTTTAATTGTATTGAGTTTAAACTCACTTTTGTTATAACCAACCATTGCCTTGGAAAGTTGTAGCCACTAGGGCATTTATATATCTATTTAACATTTATTTCATATCATTAACTTATGGCACATACTATAGATTCAGGGTTAGGGCGTATGAATGTATGGCTGCATGTGTTACCTTTTGTACAATAGGATCATATAAATGAAATGATATTATATTCAGAATTGTGTTGTTATTTAATTAATATCGTGAGATGAATTATGGTTAATATTTTTTGGGCGTTACAACTTGGTATCAGAGCTACCGGGTTTAAATACTTTGGGATCGTGGGATGTAGTTTTTACTGCAATAGGTTATTTTGCTAGTTGTGTTAGAAGTAAACCTGATATGCTATGTGATAACATACTAATGTGACTAGATGGGTATAAGATTTAATTTCTAAGATATTAATTGGGTCAACGAGTTTCTAGAAGTCCTGTTAGAAGAAAACTTGATCACTGTTATTTCTAATTGGAACTCTGATAATGTCGCAGAATGATCATTATTTAGAAAGGAAATTTGTATGTGTTTACGTGAGTACGTGCTTATGTGGAGTGAATTAATTGTTGTCCATCACATTAGGATGCTAGTTAGTTAGCTTCAGCACATTTGTAAATGTGTTAATCTCTTGTGTTACCTTCATTAGGATGTCAGGACGTAGACGTGATGGTGGTAAGCATAGCAAGCTTAGACGACAGGAGGTGCCGTTACCAGATGATATTCCGACACAGGAAAAAGGGGTTGGCCAGACCAATGTGGCCAAACCAGTTAGTCAACAGGCCATGGTTACTTTGGCCCGTGAGATAATTGGATCCTTGCGGGAATCCATAGACATTCTCAGAGTTGAGAATCAAGTCCAGGCTTATGTTGCTGAAACAGGGTTGTCCTTTTCGAAGAGGAAGTTCTTCCGATATAATTCAGATGAATTTTTGGGAGATCCGAAAGAGCTACTGAAGGCGGATGAGTGGCTAGAGCAGTTGGTAAAGACATTCGAGATGCTTGGTATTGAAGACGATGGATTGAGAGTGACTTTGGCATCCTTCCAATTGAAGGGAGATGCGGATCAATGGTGGAAGTATGTGAGTGGGTGTATTGGGGTGACTTGGGAGGCCTTTATCAACGCCTTCCAGGACAAGTTTTTGTCTCCCACTGCTAGGGAGAAGTTGAGAGAGCAGTTTCTGAAGCTTAAGCAGCTTAACACACCGGTAAGTCACGAACTCGCACATAGGTGGAGATTTAAATCCACACTTCTAACACTTGGTACTGTTCACGCAAGCTTGGAAGGTTCATCTTACTGCTGTTACACGAGTGGCTATCCCCTAGGGAGAGTGAAACCTAATAACATTGAAAACATTATTAGGTTTGAGAAAGAAAAAATTCAAAAAAATAATAAATCGGTCTAATTCAGATCAAATCGTAAGATTTGATTTAGTTTTTTTCAATGTATGGTCCACTCCTAATTTTTAAAATAGACGAACCTTACCTTATAGTTTGATCTATAATTTTATAATTTTGGATTTGGTTTCGAACCGAATCAGAATGTTTAAATATATACATACATACACTATAATATATGAGAGATTTAATGATCCAATTTTATTTTATTTTTTTGTAAATCGAACCAATCCCGGTCATGTCTCTCTATGTGTGCTAAAAGCTCACTACAAAACCAATTAAGATCTTTCTCCTTGATTCTTGAGGACAAAACGGAAGAACTCGATGAAGCCATCGAGATTTACACCTGTAAGATTGAGATTTAGTACTAACCTTGTTGCTCATCAATCGGAATAGCATTCTGATGCTAAATTCAGTAACAACTCACAAGATATATAATGCATAAATAACTTAAATACACAAATTCATGCATATCTCTGGCCCATGAAGTGTCTACTTTTATATAAGAGTGTGTTGTTTTCATGTCAATCACATTCTTTTTAGGAATAATACACTAAGTTTATGTCTCTCTCTCTGCCCTAGTAGAGCTATTATTAACCTCTTAGAACAGCTCTAAAGACATTGAACTTAGGATTCATTCATTCACTAGGGCACGTGTCCTTCACCAAATATCTCAGCCTAGGCATGAATTGTTTCCACACCTCGACCAGTTGCATTATGCCACATGGCACCTCAACCCGAGGTCATACCACATGGAAATGTCAAAAATTATGCCCTATACTACCCATAAAAACATCCATTTTCTAACTTCCTAATGATTAACTTTTTTCAATCTTATAAGCTGTAAACAAAAGTTGTACTAAACACTAATATATATTTGTAAATTATTTTTTTTTATTTTTTTTATTTTTTTTGTTATAAGCAACCTTATAAACTGCACCAGTGTATGGTTGGGTTAAGAAGTAAATCAATTACCAAACCTAAGGCTGTGCAAAATACTGCCCAATATATATTAATCTGTCTAGTTGTCGCGAGTTGATTTATCCACGGTTTAAAATTTATAATCTGCCTTTAAAACTGTCCCGCCTGCCATAGTTAATACATATATATATATATATATATACACATAAATATAAATTCCAAAAAAATATCAAAATAAAAATAGTGTGAGAGAGATCTTAGATGTGGAATTTAGTGCAAATTAGTGTTATATGTTATGAAAAATATTATGTAAAATTAGTTAGTGTTACATATATAAAAAAATATTGTGCAAATTAGTATTATACATTATGCAACTACTTTTAATAATTGTTTAAGGTTATTCTTCAATCAACTAATATGTTGAAACTGTTCAAATTGTCAAACTGTGGTTTGGTTACGAATAACAAATCTGTCAACATGTCATCCACAGTTTAGTTTTAATTTTATCCTCAAATCATACCAAACTGCACCGCTAACCAAACCATTATCCACATTAAATTTAGAAACAAATCAAACCATAATTTTGTAATTAACCATTAATTTTTCAGGGTAATTACCAATTAGCCCCATTAAGGAGACTTAGGCCTCATTTGGAAAGATAGTCTTAGCCTAAAAGTCAAAAAATTACTAAAAAAATCAAAAAGCCTATAACTTATACCAAAAAGTCAAAAATTCTCTTTTCTCTCTACTTTTTGTACATCTTTTGGTAAAAAATCAAAAAGTCATTTCAAACGTATAAGTTTTTTTTAACTCATATTTTAGCCAAAAAGTCAAAAAAATTATTAAAATAGTATGTTCCCAAACGAGACCTTAAGTACTATTAAGTCTTATTGACTTTAATGCACCAATAAGTCTTGCCTTCATTAAATTGCATATCAAGTTATTTCATCCAGTATTCTCTTCTCTCTATATCTCTCCATTATTTTTTCAAAGGTTTCACAGCACCATTGTCTACCACACCGTCACACTCCCTGTCCACCCATCACCACTGTAGCCGTCTACCCACCACTACCACCACCATTGTCGTCCAACCCATCACCATCACTGTCGTCGTCTACCAACCACCTCTACTGTCGTATATTGCATTACCATTGTCGCAAATTTACACTCTACCGACGTAGATCTATACTCCACCGTCGTCAATCTACACAACTACTAATCGACCACCTCCTTTGTTTCATATGCAGATTTATTTAATGATAAATTTATCAATTTTTTTTATTCTTTATATATGTGAAAGATAATGATGAATTCTTATAAATGAGTGAATGAATATGAATAAAAATAATAAATATTAAAATTTATAAATAAATAGATTTAATTAATAGAATCGACAGCAAGAATAATTTTTCCGACCAACGTGTCTTGACATATTTTTCTCCCAAAAATTAGAGGTGTAATTTTGGCCCAACTTAGCCCATCTAAGCGCGGACTGGGCTGGGCCGAGCCCATGTCGAACCTTGCGAGCTCCCGTCCAAAAATCGGACAGGGCCAGGCCGGCCCACGGGCCAGAAAACTAGGCCCAAGCCCAAGCCTAGGGATATTCGGGCTTTGGGCGAGCTAGTGGGCCGGGCTCCTAGGCTCAAGCCTGGGCTCGGGCTTTGGGCGGACCTAAACAAATTTTTAAAATTTTTTCTACTAAAATTTTATTATTTTTCATTAAAATTAACACTGGATATCCGGTGGGCCAAGCTTTTGGGCGGGCCTTAAATGGGCCACGGGCCGGGCCGAATTTCAAAACGATAGCTCAGGCCCTAACCCAAGGCCTCGGACTGGGTTTGGACTTGAGCTTAAACAGGCCTTAATGGACCGGACCCACCTCAGACCACCCACAGACTACGGGCCAAAATTACATCCCTACCAGAAATGTACAAATCTTCATATGCATTCTTCAGCCTTATTGGGCCCCATAGCGGGTGACACACACCAACAAGCCGCCTAGCATAAACAAATCCTCTCTCCTCTCTCAAATTTAGGGAGGAGAGTATTCCAGAGCTAGGATTGTGTGAAAACATCTATCTGCAATAGCAATTGAGAATTCACAAAACCAAGTCATCAGAATTTTCCTCACTGGTGTGCCGAAACATCTTTAACCAATACACATTTATCAGTCATTTCAAAGTCATACCATCATTATCACTTCTCACTCTCTCTCTCAACCCTCTTGCTTACGATTGCTATATCTGTCTCTATATTCACTTCTTCTGCTCGTGTCTCTATCTACGCGTTCTGTTACTGCTCTTTCTGTCAAGAAACTTGAAGGTCATGTTTGATTCTACAAAACTAATAGTGAGGTATTAATAATCCTATTAAATTAGTGTGGTATTCACAATCCCATCCCTACCCCATTACTAATAATCCTACAAATTTGTTTTGTTGGATTAATTATCCATTGGATTAATAATCCTAAAACAAAATGGAAAAACAAACATAGGATAATTGGGCCCACGGATTAATAATCCCAATCCCATACTCTAATCCTTTCAATCAAACATGCCAGAAAAGTCTTCGGGGTTATTGTTATTTCTTGTAAAGATTGAGACCCTCTTGGTTCTTTTCTCTCATTTGGCTCTCATCATCTGAAAAACATTTTAAAGACGCCCAAGGCCATCCCCGCCCCCTCCCTTCGCCCCTGGTTGTAGTTGTAGTCACGAAGATGGTTGAGATATAATCTAATTACAAATTGTGGTTTGCAATGTTGTTATTTATGATTGTGAATTTTAGAACTTACGAACTTTTAAGTGATTTCAATTTTGTTTGCTGAAAAAATGGAGCACTAACTAGTGTGTACACTGATAGTGTAAAAATTCATGTAGTTTTGCAGCAAGCATATGCTATTCTTGTTACATGTTGAACTCTTTTTTTTTTTTTTTTCCTTTTTTTTTTTTTCCTGGGTGGGCTGGTGGTGGGGACGGTGTTTAAATGACTTGTGATTATGATTGTTCTTTAGTTACAGCTAGAGATGGGTATATACCTTAGTACTCCCAAAACTGAAAAGTTCTCTGAAGATGGTGAGAATGGTTGTCTCAGATATGGCTTATCATCAATGCAAGGTTGGCGGGCTACCATGGAAGATGCTGTGAGTGGCAAAATTTATCTCCAATCTTTATCAGTCAAATACATTCCTTTTGCACTATTGGCCATTTAAATTTGTTACGTGAAAGTTTGATTGTCTTCTTCTTTTTTTATTTATCTAATCTATGTAGTGGACTAAGTTGAATTTCTATTACTCCCTCTGTCCCAAAATAATGGTCCATTTTGGGGAATTTAACTTTTTTTGGTAGTATAATTATTGCATTTGAAAAAAGTTGATTTTCCAAAATTATCTTTTTGATAGTACATTTTTTGAGAATATCAATGTCATAATTATATTTTTTATATTGTTTATTAATTTAAAAGAAGGGCAAAATAGAAAATTTATATTATTTTTGTACTTGATTTTTGAACATGTAACTTTTTTGTACTCTTTATCAACCATCCATAGATGAAAACCATTTATCATCCACACACCACCATGAACTTGACCGCATGGGATCAAGTTCATTCTCTGTCTCCCACAACTCATCCTTTCTCCCCCTTCCTTCACCAGTTCACCTTCCTTCGCCAAGGCAAGCACTATTGCTCCTCTTTTCCCCCACCACAACTGTTCTTCATCACCCACCTCCACTGTTTCACTGAAACCTTGAAGCAAGCTCACTCTCATTTGAAGAAACATGACAAGTAGCATTGGAGTATTACAGCTTCCCTAGTATCCTAGCCTTTGATTACCTTAATAACGCTTCAATCCTAATCTTCCAATAAAATTGAAAGCTCACATGGCCATTTTAAAATGACTAGCAGCATAACTACTATTTATAAACTAACTTAAAACACAAACTACCCCAGAAAAATAAAAAGATAAATAGAAACTAAAGCTAACTAGAACATGAACTTAGCCTACTATGGGCCCACTTGGTTGGTAAGCCTTTTAGATGCTCCTGCACCACTATATTGTATAGTACATAATGTTGGGTGATTAACAAACAACATATTTAAAAAGTGAGTGTAGTGGAGATGAAAACATTGAAATGGATGAGTGGTGTTACAAGAAAAAATAGAATAAGAATTGGTTGCATTAGGAAGAAGTTAGAAGTTGTACCAATTGAAGATAAAATGGGGGACAGTCCTTTGAGATGGTATAGCCATGTGTAACATGTACCAATTAATGCATGTGTAAATAGGACAATAAAACAAACCAAGCTACTTGAGTTGAACTTGTGTTCAGTCTCATTGAAAACTCGTTTGAGATTAGCTCTTTATGCAAAGAAATTAAGCTTGAATACATTTTTGAAGTACATTAATTTTCTGAGCTCAGGTCGAACCAACTCGATAAAGCTTGTATGGGCCACTGAATTGTATAAAAACCTCAGCTACTTGAGCTTGGCTCCACTTAAGCTCGTTTGAAATGTTTAATAGATTGCAAATGCTATATTCTAGACGATTTATTAGTTGATGTGTTATTGTGTTGGAAAACTATGCGTTAACGGATTTTAGTTTCACAGGCACATAATCACGATACTGCATTTCCTGGTTAAGTATTTTTTTTACTTCATTTTGATTTTGTTTTAAAGGTTAAGATGGCCTTTTAAGTGCACCCCATAGCATGAAGTTTGACAAATTCTAGCATGAGTGAACTCTTTTTGTTTATTCAACGTATAGTTTATTGATCTCTCCTAAATCTTATAAATTTCAGGTAAGGTTGTTGCTACGTTTTGTGCGAAGTTTCTTCATCACAAGGGCTCAAGCATGAAGCATATCTAGCTGGAGATGTAGGAACCTCAGTTCAAAAAGCTTTTTTCAGGTTATTTACTTGAAACTTGATTTAATCTCCATGACACTTGAGGGATCCTGCAACTTGAGAAATCCTAAATCAAGAACAATTGAGCCAAAAGCTTAAAGTTTCTTGCTCTCGAACCAGTGGCTTCCAGTATTCTAGGATTTACCATAATTCCAAAGCCAGGATGTTGCAGGACACTAACGCTGTGTTTGGTTGGGTAATTTGGAAAGGGAAAGGACAAATGTAGGTGAAATGTGAATAAATTATACCCACATTACACCTAGTTTTACACACCTTTTCTCTTTTTTTTTTTCCAAATCCCTTCCCAAATCCCCCAACCAAACATAGCGTAAAGGGATCCTGCAACTTGAAACAGCACAGTGAAGTAGTACAAGAAACTAGGGAAGAGATTGGAATGAAAAGAGAAGAAGAGAGATAAATCTGGAGAGAGAATGAACAGGGAAAATGCCATTTCTTCAATAATCTATTGTGCTAATATCAAATGTAATAGTTCAATACGTTCTACTCATATATAGTAGGCATAGACCTTGTCTAATAAGGAAACCATAACAAATTCAACTTCCTAAAAATTATTATACTTTCCTCATCTGATGCTTTTCATTCCCTATCACAGGACATTCAGATAAAATACATGAGTGAAATTTATGTAAATGAGAAAGTTCTATTGTTGCTGTGATTAATATTTGTCAGCTCTGCTATCCTTAATCCATATGCCTCTTTTCAATTTACTTGCTTTTGGCCTCATTTTATGCAGTTCCAATAAATGTTATTGTCTAATTTGGTGCAGCAGAATGGATGAGATGATGCGTGTGTGAACTAAGAAGAGGAACTCTGTTTATTCGATACAATCAAAACCAAAGCAAAGAACAACTATATAATCGCATAGACTAAACCCTAATAACCTAGAAGACTAAATTACCCTTAATGGATAATATAAAATGTAAATACAATACATAAATACAATACAATTCACAACGTGGACAAAGAGGGTGGAGGGAGTCAGCTGTCCTGGGAGATAAAATAAACAAGTTTACTGGCATGATTGAGGGTTTGATATGGTCTCCGAGAGGTGGTGAGGGAAATGACCATATGGATGATTGGGCTTTTGAGGAGGTACTTGCTTGATCCCACTAAATTAAGACACTAAAACTTCTCATTCATATATTGGCTCCATGCTGGTCTGCTCAAATCCATTTTTCACTTGTATATTTGGTATGGGGATCAAAGTTGAAACTTAGGAACTTGGAGGCCCAAATTGATCCCCATAGTTTTGTGACATTGCACATTGATTCCCACTTATGTTTGGTGAACCTAGAAACAGAAATTGTTCGTGAATTAGTGAACCCGGAAACAGTACTAGTTCATGTAAATATGTGGAGTTTTTTTGTCCTCAAATAAATAATTTTTTTCAAGACTACCTGGAATTATTATTTTTAATTAGAGTTGAAAAAACTTTATGTTGATAGTACCCATTTGCATTATAGTCTGTTCCTTAAACAAATGGATCTTTGATTGTGAGAGATTGAGAACATTATTCATCAGCTTCAATGCATCATGCTATGGTGCTTTCTCCTCTCTTCCTTCCTTGCCACCTTGGTACACTCGCAGAAAACAGAGGCCTAGTCTGCATATTCTGATGGATACTCTTTTCATTCTCTCTACCCTGCACAAACTTGCATCCGCCTGCAATTGTATGTGTGCTTTAATCAATGCATGTTGTAATGCACTATGCCACCCCCTGCATCTGTACCTTCACATTACATATCATAATATGCAGTATAAAGTGTTCACTTATTTTGATTAGCAGGTGAGCTTACCCAAGTCAAATTCATTAAATTGGTTGTATATATTAAACTATGTTGTACGGTAATTTAATCTTATTCTTCTTCTTTTCATATATTAAACTATTTTGAAGAGTCATCCTGTTAGGCAAAGATTTTGTATTTGGTTTATTTTATATTTGTTGTATCACAGATTCTTGCGTTTGCTGTTAATAAATTTTTGTGAATTGATTATTGTGCATGTTGTCTTTTCATTACCATATCAGGTCATTGGCTTCCTTTCTATGTTTTCTATGTACACGGTTGGCAAATGCTTGGTGCCTTTCTTTTTATAATATTGAAAAAAAACAAAAAAAAAAGTAATTGCATCATGAGGTTCTTATGAATTCCGGATAAGTTTATTTGATCTATAGTTGAATTCTATCTTTATTTGATCACTATTTTCTTACGAATTCTGGAGAATTTTGAAGGTCAATTGTTTTATAGATCAAATTACTTTGAAGATCAAATCCTTAGTTTCTTTCTTTTTGTGTGCGTGTGCGCCTGGAGAACTGCATAATTACTATCATCATTTGAAACTTTTCCATGACTTTCTTTTTTAGGCAAGATTTCATGGTATTGTGTTGTATGTAATTATAGTCAGTTATATACCTATTGGAGACTCACCAGAACATATGTATGACATTACATTACAATTTACATGCTTTGTTTTTAGCTACTTCAAACCTGTTTTTTTCTTTTTCCTTGTGAATTTGATTATGTTTTGTGAACACTTGCCTGATGAGTTTTCATTTTTGTACTCTCTTTTTTTGCCTTCTTGCACTGTATTCTTCTGACTCATTTACTCCAATTATTGCTTTTAGGGGCCCCATTCTGATTTTTCTGGACCAACTTCAGGGTGCACAGCTTGTGTTGCAATTATTAGAAACAACCAACTTATTGTTGCCAACGCCGGTGATTCTCGTTGTGTAATATCAAGGAAGGGCCAGGTAATGTACAATTCAAGAGGACTTCTGTCATTTTATATTTCTGCAGATGGTTCAAAAGGGAATTATTTACGCCCTTAGATGGATGTTCTCTGTAGCTGAACTTTTCTCTTGTGCATCATGGGCAGTCCAACACTTCAATTTGACTTGTAGTGGATAGAAAGTCCATGGTATTTTTAAATCTTGTAGATGTAGAACATGTTCGTTATGGGCAATATATTGATGAAATACATGTTTATGTTACTCATTTGTTATCACATTGTTTTCCTAAAAATAATGGATGCTGATTATCTTTGGGGATATTTTTTTTGTTACAGGAAAATCCTCCCTACCCTCCCGCAGGTCCAAGGCAGCGCCCCTTGCAGAGATCACCAAGGTGTCCTGTTAGCCGTTCCGAGCGAGGAGACTATAACTTGGGAACTTGCCCCGACCTCCTAACAGTTCCGAGCGAGGAGACTATAACCTGGGAACTTGCCCTGACCTCCCAAGACAAGTTCCGCTTAAGTCAGGACTCGCACAGTGGGGGAGCATTGAACCCACACCAAGTGCTGACTAGACAACTTGACCAAGTGCTGACTAGACAACTTGAGGTCCAACCTCCTAACCAACAGTGCTTCGCCCAGGAGATTGGCCCAAGGGGGAATTGAACTTGTGACCTTGGGGCTTAAACCCCAAGGCCTTACCACAATGCCACAACCCCTTGGGTTTATCTTTGGGGATATAAATAAGAAGAAAAACAGTAATTCACATCATAAATCAATGAAACCTTTATTGAACTATTTTGCTTGGCTACACCTACATGAAACTGGTGTTGCCATTCTACTCTATCAAGGGCCACAAAGCAAATATGTATTTACTTGTAAATTGTTTGTTGGCAAGCATATATTACTCTCCTGTAAAATTTATCTTATAGATAGATTTTGTGTTTTATTAGACATCTTAATTAGTTTTTGTACTGTATAAATTAAGTTAGTACTGCCGTGGAGAGGTTAAGAGAGGGTGAGAATAGAGCAGAGGGAGATGGTTTATCTATGTTTCGAGGAAGTTTTCTTTAGTTTGTTTTAGGAAAAATCTATTCCTACATGAAATTCGTACAAAAACTCCACAAAAATGATGTAGGAATGCCATTTTTGTAAATAAATTTATCTTGATGGGTGTTTTGTTTTAAAGTGAAATGTGAATATTGAGTCACATCATAATGTATGAAAATTCTGTATAAATTTTCTATTTATATATTATTACTCTTAGTTTTGAAGAAGCACGAGTAACACTATTGAGTTTGGTTCTCATTTTATGTTCGATATATTCGTTTTCTGTTCGATACCACTCTTAGTTTTGAAGAAGCACGAATAACACTCTTAGTTTTGAAGAAGCACAAATAAAATTCTGTATTCGTTTTTATGTGCAATTGAAGATTTGAGGTTACTAAAAAATTTTATCAAAGTTTGATCTTTAAACTAATTGATCTTCTATTTTCCATTCATGTTCAGGTTTTGATTGGATTTTGAAGCCTAGAAATATTGCTGTAGTACTTTTTCTATTTAAACAATTCGATTATCCTTTTGTGTTCTACCACTGTTCTATTCATGATTGGCTAGAAATTTAATTGATTTTTTTTTTTTGTTGGATATTTTTAAACGCTTGCATCAGTTGCACCTAATTCTTGTTTCTTCAGCATGTATCCCTGAATAGTTTGTTTGGTTTTTGAACTATAAATCATTAAAATTACCTCAAGTTGCTGATGTGATTTGCTTGTTTCTTCTCCCCCCTTCCCTTGTACCCCCAACCCAAAAAAGTACATACACAAGCTGCTGGTGCTTTTTCTTTCTTGGAAAACTCTATTCAAAAAAAAAAAAAAACACTCTACAAGAAAAATTTGGCAATGTCATTTTTGTAAATAAACTCATCTTCATGGGTGCTCTATTTAAAGTGAATGGTCCACATTTAGTATAGATTTCTGTTTGTATATCATTACTCTCCTTTGTTAGGAAACATTGTTTTCCCCAATATTTTGATATTTATTTTATTTTTTAAATAGGTTGAGCTTTGTGATGATGACGATTTTATGCTGCTGGCATGTGATGGTATCTGGTAAGTATTTTATGCTTTCCTATTTAAGTTTTATTTTTTAGGTACTATACTACCCTGCTTCCTTATTGTCTGTTTCCATTTACACTGGCATCCCATGAGGTTTGTTGCCTTTAGTATCGAGATTTTGGAAATTACATCCCCTTCTTGATATTAAGTCACAATACAAAGAATCTACTGATTTGGAGATTTTGGGTTAAACATAGGGTTTGAAATTGAAATACAAAAGAGAGATTTTCAAATGGGTTCTTGAAAAAAGTTATGGGGTTTTGTTTATGATTCAGATATGTTAAAATAGTGGATTTCTCTACTTCAAATTGATTTTTAATGAGCAAGAGGTTTTGACCTAAAATTATGGTTGTTTGGTTTGAAAAAGGAAATGGAAATCGATGTTGGGTTTTGTAAGAATGGAGTGAATGCGGATGGTGATGAGGGTGGTGAAGTTGAATATGTAATATCACTTTCATTTGAAAATGATGAGATTATATCTTTTATTGAAAATTATCTGTTGAATAGAAATATTTGTTTTGAACTATTGGTGGAGGATAGCTTTGAAATTTTTTTAAGAATGGTGAATTTTTTTTGTCTCAGATCAACTTGTAATGATTTGACAACTGTCGATTTCCTTTTTTAGTACCATGAATTTTATGAATTTTCTTTTTTGAAAGTATGTTGTGTAGTATGAAAGTTGACCTGTTGAATTAGGATTCATCAAGTTTCCATCAAACATAGAATATGATTTATCTATTAAATCTAACATTTAAAGATTAACTTCACAAATCAGAAAATCACACATACTTTAAAATCATATGAACATTTGTGAAATCTTAATTAAAGAAACCTCATTTCAACTCATGTAATTTGTTTAAAGTGATGTGTTTGAAGTGATGAAGTCTATTGAAACCATTCAAAACTTTCATGATATGGATTATGTTTTTTTTTAATCATTATCTAATGATGATATCATATATTGGTAATTACTTATAAATAATTATATAAAAAAAAAAGTTGTATAATAATTATAATTAGCAGTATCCACAATTTGAAAAAAAAAATTTAATTATAGGCTCTCATATTTTAATATTGTTTGCAATTGTAAATATACTTATTTCATCGCTAAGAAGGTGGTTCAAAGTAGTTTGTACAATGGTAATATAGACATGTTGATATATTCTGATTTGATAAAATCGAAACTCTGCCCTTGTAGTGACATTAATTATGCCCATTGGCCACATTTAGGAAACAAGATTAGTTGCATTTCTAATTAAAAAAGTCTCAAAAACTATTACTTGTTTAGCATTAAAGTTAATAAATTGACAGAGCTTAAAAATGTTCCTATTTTGCTGAAAAAATATTTTAGTATTTACAAAGTTTTAGTGTAATTTGTCCTCAAAGGACATCCCAACTAAGCTAGGTGACCCCAAATGAATTAGTAGTGTCAGTATTTGGAAATAGTTAGATTACAAGGTTTGAAATTTTCTCTAATTTTGCCTAACCTATCAAATAGTTTCCAAAATTTATTACTACAGCATTATTGAAATTATATTCTCCCCCAATGTTTCTGACAATTTCAACAACACCATGGTTTTCTGATATAATGTTGACAATCACAAATAGAAAATATATGTAGTAATAAAAAAAAATCTAATTATTTGTAAGGGTTTTCTTTATCCTACCCAAAATTGCTTAGGTTTATTGTTTTTCACAATAAAATTATCAAAAAACATTTTCTGAGGAAGGGTTGTTTTTGGTGAGTCCCAAAGACAGTAGCGGTGATGGGGTTGAGAGGAGTGGAGTGTTGTGATGAAAGGGTTTTACTATGGGACCAAAGAGTGTGGGATGTGCTATTGAGATGACGAAGAGGGATGTGGTTAGGGTTGTGGAGTTCACATTCTTTGATGGGTATCGTGGGGGGAATTCTGTTTATATCCAAAAAAAATGATTAAGTGAGCCTAATTTTTCAGTACACTTTAGTATATTATTTAGAATTACAATTTATTTTCAGTATACCTTATTTTTTTCCCAAATTATCCTTTGAAGGTACACCCAAATAAAACAAATTAAAAAATCTAAAAATTACTTTTGAAAACCCTTTTAAAAAACTTTTCTTTTATTTACATACATACATAGAAAGGAGAACGATGAAGGAGGATGACGAAGAAGAAGGTGAAGGTGAACTTTGCCTTCTCCTTCACCTTCGCATTCATCGAGCTTGAAGCTTGAACTTCATGTTCGCGTTGACCGACCATTGTCCATCGCGTTCCGTCGTCCACCACCATCCACCGTCGTCCATAGTGAATTTGGTTTTGTGTGTGTGTGTGTGTTGCGTTAGCCCTTTTTCTTGGTCAGTTTTTCTTGAAAAGTGAATTGGGCTAGATTTACTCCCTATATTGGCATTTTGCCATCCAATATCTATGCATCATCTAGGTTTTTTTTTTTTTTTTTTTTTTTGGGGGGGGGGGGGGGTGTTTGAAAATGTTTTATTTATTTATCTTTACACTTGCTGAAGGGAGCAGTTTTGTTGCAGTTGCTCAAAATGTTATTTTTCCGGTTACTTACTGTTTTCAATATGAATCCACCACATGACAATCACCAAAAAGATAAAAATAAAATATCTATATAATAATATTTATAATAATGGTGAGTTTTGATAAGACAGACTGAAATTTTGAAATGAAAAAGAAGATGAGAATTAAAACTTAGAGAAGAAGATACATAAATTTAAATAAAAAGAACATATATAATTAATTAGGGTGTGCAATGAGAAAAAAAATATTTTTTATTTTAAAATTTAATATGTTGTTCTTATTAGTAAATTCATATTAGGGTATAACAAAAATAAAAATTTTAAAATTTGAGTTAAGCATACCAAGATATTTTTTAGGTTCAAATTGAATGACCTGTATTGTGGGTGGGAAAAGAAGCAATTGAAGGATGAGATAAGAGTTGGATCGGGAGGAGGTCCACGGGACGAATAAATTAGGCAAACGAGACAAATAAATTAAGATAAGATAAATGTAATTTTTTTAATTGTATATACATTTATATTTTATAACTTTGATGATCATTGAAATATTATTAGAAAAATCACGATAGAAGAATGGTATTTTAGAGATAAATAAGTTACCATAAAAATACTACATTATAATATTTGGGACAGTAAATAAATACCCCATATATACTCCTACAGAAAGTGCAGTTTTTAAGAAAAAATGGTTACACAGAAAAAGAAAGTTTATTTTGCTTATATAAATATTTAGTAATATTCAAATGTAAATGAAAGATCATCCTATGCACTGTAAGAATGACACTAATATCAGAAATGTGTTAAAAGTCTAAATTTTTCCTTAGAACGACAACATAATCAATTTTTGCCAATTATGAAGAACAATTTCTAAATATTGCATATTGCTTGCAAGTATTTAATAAAAAAAACAGTGAGAGAGTCAACGTTTGTAAGAAAAAAAATCCACATACGAACCTGTTCAGCATGAAAAATCCAAAATAAAAAATACTAGCTACTGCTAACGAAAATATATCATGTAGTTGCGATCATCACCAAAATCCTGACCCTCAAGGCCACCCTATCCAATGCACCTCTCACCAAAAGACAAAACCTAATGACAAGACAAATCAACATTATGCTAAGAAGCATTTGAACAATCTCAAAAGCAAAAAACTTTAACAAGTACCCATACAAATAAAAAATGAATTTTGTTAACAAGTGTCCTCAAGACACATGTTAAGAATGCATTAACAACTAACTTTTACTCTGTTTTACAGAAAATAGTTGACCATAAATGGCAACCAAGCGGTATTTTTCAATATTTTCAATTAGTTTAATAACGGACAACTACATCCAGTTTTAACCCTTGTTTTAAGGAATGATTAATTGTGTAGTACTTTTATGAATAATTAAAAAATTATTTTTTTCATATATAAAATGAGATTTTTGAAAGCAATTATAATGGATATTTTCTCTATAAAAAAATAAATTTTGTATATTACAATTTTAAAAAATCATTTCTAAGAAAAAAAAAATATCAATTATTGATTGGTAATGATTAAAATCAAATAAAAAATGAAATTTTCATAGATATTAAAATAAAACTACTTCCCACTTTTAATAATAAAAAATAAAAAAAAATTGTTGTTCACTTAATATTGAAAATAATTTGAGACATACTATGTCACTACTGAGCTTACCTTTTGCTACAAAACATGGCCATCTACTTACCACTAGAATTGAGGGTGAAAATTTTTGACACAACACAATGTCATGATTTGAATCGTATATGAAATTAGCCGGTTCAGGCTTACTGTTGTTTAATACAAATAAAAACATGACATGACCCAATAACACAAATATTAAACAGGTCAAACTTACATAACATGAAGTTAATACATATAACCTGTTTGATGATTCATTACTTACTTTCATGCTATTTTCACTAGGGATGCTATAACACTTTGAATCTCTTATGTAACTCTATTTAACTAAATAAATACTTATGTAAAATAAGACTTAAATGCTAAAACAATTTCTTATTTTTTCAATTACGACACTTTGATCAGTATTGAACGGATAGCGAGGGTATTTAAGTCACAACACCAACAAAAAGTCGTGTTTTAAAAGATATTTATTATTTTTCTCAATCTTTATAATAGTGGAGTAATTAAGTTAATAAATAAATTCTTAACAAATGCACTTATTAACAACACCACATAAAAATAAATATATTACCTAAAACAAAGCTTTGGAATTTGCATTACTTCTTACAAGAAACCTATTATTTTTCTTTACCGGGCTCCCTTGTTTTTCAAGTGGAAAGATAAGATAAAATGATTCAATCTCGTACTACAATTCTCAAAGAAAAAATAACAATATATTTATTTTTAAGTCAATCTAACAAAAATAATAATGATATTATGGTATAGTTTTTGTAAAAAAATAAAATAAAATAAAATAAATATGGAATCATTATATTGATCGGTATTTTTTTTGTCTAACAATGTTCTCAATGATAAAAACAAAATAAATATTAAGTACGAAGATAATGAACAGGTGAGAAATGAAAGAGTTTGAAAAGGTGACTGTAAAAAGAAGAAGAAAAAAAAAAGAAAGAGAGAGAGAGAGAAAGGATGTGAGGGTATTTAAGTCACAATACCAACAAGAAGTTGTGTTTTAAATGACATTTAATAGGAAAATTCTATTTTCACACACCACATTATCTCTGTGTACATCATTTCTCACTCCACACACTTAGCAATTTGATTTTTAGGTATTTATTTCAATCCACACACCCCACATTCCAAATATACTCATTTAATAAAAAAATGTGCACACCCTCATCAGATTTTATTAGACAAAATTCATAAACAACTCTAGGGCTCTGATAAGCCAAAATCAATACTGTCCCCCAAGATTCTTTCTGCAACAACAAAAAAAAAAAAAAACAAAAACAAAAACAATTTGATTAAAAAACACATATGGGTTTGTTCCAAAACACAGATTAAAAGCAAACCCATTTCTCAGAAAACACAAATTAAAGGATTATCCATCTCACCTTAACACGATTCTGATAAAACCCAGTTTCTAGATCCATGATGGGTCTCCTCAAAATGTCATGGAAACCAAATTTAACCCCAAATTAGGAAGATTCAAAGATGACCCATTACAGAAAACACCTTCCCCAGCAAACAACTTCAATAAAATTACGTAGTAGACACCAACAAATGATACACACAAACTAAAAAAAAAAACAAAAACATATAGTTTAACAAATACAAATTATGTGGACTCTTGTGGAGTTAGCAATTGAACCACTATCAATGAAGAAAAAACACGAAAAGTCACAAAACGAGTGTGTGCACACCCTCATCAGATTATGTAGGTGAGGTGTATGGAGAAATTGTGAAATGTGTAGGTGACATGGTGGTGGGTGAGATGGTAATTTTATTAAAAGATAAAATTGTGATTCTAAAAAAAATTCATTAAGTGTGTGGAGTAAGGAAAGTTGGTGTGTGGAAATAGAATTTCCCCATTTATTACTTTTCTCAATTTTTATAATAGGGGGGTAATATATAAATTCTTAACAAATGCACTTCTTAATAAAAACACAAAAAAATAAATATATTACCTGAAACAAAGCTTTGGAACTTGCATTGCTTCTTACAGGAAACATGCTATTTTTCTTTATTGAGCTCCCTTGTTTTTCAACTGAAAAAATAGGGTAAAGTGGTTCAATCTTGTAGAAAAATTCTCAAAGCAAAACTTTCAATATTTTGAAGCCACGGTAATATATATATGGAGGGAGGGAACGATAGCAAAAGAAAGTAGGACAAAAGAGGATAAAGAAGCCTAAATGAGAAAAAGTATATTCCATGCCAAAAATGTTAGGTTGAGATGATCGGGTAAAAGCCCTAGATAAAAAAAAAAATCATGTTGCTTCTTTTTGTGCACCATGGGGATGTCAGAGATATAGTGAATCGGAAGAAATTTATTGGATCTGTAGAAATGTCTTGCATTTATATAGCTTGTTAAATTCTTTTAATAAGTTTTTTGGAATAATTCTCTTAATAGGTTGAACCAAGTGAAAAGGAAGCAAATCAAGTAGCTATTGAGGATTTTCTGCGTTTAATCTCGAAAACTATACCTTGACTACACCATACATATTCTTTTAATAGTTATAATTTCCGAGAATAAACACAAAATCCTCCATAGCTACTTGATCGACCTTCTTTTCACTTGGTTCAACCAAGTAAAATATTATTCTCAAAAAACCTATTAAAAGAATTTAACATGCTACATAAATAATAAAAAATAATATATAAATAAAAATATAAATATAAAATACTATGCCTTTACATATTCACCGTAATGGTGCAAGGCATTTTTACAAATCCAATAAATGCCTCCCAATTCACCAAAACTCCGACATCCCCTTGGTGCACAAAAAGAAGTTTAACATGATCTTTTTTATCTAGGACTTTTACCTTATCATCTCATAGGCATAGAATATACTTTTTCCCATTCAGCATTCCTTCTCCTCTTTTGCCCTACTTTCTTTTGTTATACTTCCTCCCTCCATCATATATTAATGTGGCTTCAAAATATTGAAAGTTTTGCTTTGACAATTTTTCTATGAGATTGAACCACTTTACCCTATCTTTCCAGTTGAAAAACAAGGAAACCCAATAAAAAAAAATAGCCGGTTTCCTAAAAAAAAAATTTATAATTATATTAATAAAAAATAATAAATCACTAAACAAATGAAAGTAAAGTATAATAGATAATATTATATTCTGATCTCATAAAATTAGCATTCTTTGCATGTTGCTTAAACTGGCTGTATAGCGTAGAGAAATGGTCGAGTGCCAGAGGGTATTGAAGGGACTTTTCATGGCCGCGACTTCCCATCATTGCACCATGAACATCCAATTAAAACAAAAGAACAAAATAAAGGCCCATTGCTAGTGTACTCTTGTGCAGTCAACAAAATGTAATTTTAATTTCCTATATATACATATATATGTTTGTCAAGTATATTATGAAAAAGCAAGTACCATAATCATTATTTTTCAAAAATCATTTAAGATTCCTCACCATTTTATTATTTCAAAACTGTTAGATCATTGAAACACAATTTCAACCATTTTTTTAGATCATTCATCTCTTTTAAAGGTGGCAGCCGCCATATAATAATTATGACAAGGGTAACAATCGGAGCCTTGGATTTTTCTTCTTTTCACATAACTGTGGCACGTGTTATTAGCCATTACATGATATTAAAGTAATTTAGATTATTAACTCATATTCAATATATATTATTATGTGGATGTTTGGGAAGTGAATTTTTATGTAGATTTTATTAGATGTAGGTTTTTATGAGATAAAAAAATTTTAGTGTTTGGGAAGATAGTTGGGTTTTTATGTGGTTGGATGTGATGTTTGTGAGAAAAAAAGTAAAATGATTATGAGATTAGATGTGATATTTTGTTTGGATGTGTTTTTTTTGGTTTTGTAAAACTTGTCTTTTAATGGAAAAAATGAGAAAAAAATTTGGGAACTTGCTTCCCAAACACCACCTATATATACAAATAACATAAAATCTTACTTTTTTTATTTTCACTCATAAATTATAAGGATTACTCTAGAGACATCTCTCTTACATTATATAAATTATTTGTTTTGATGGTATTAATGATTTTCTATAAAATAAAATAAAAAACTGTGAGAATCAAATTTTAATAATTTAATAATGTGGCTGCAAAAAAAAAAAAAAAAACTAAAATTCATTTACAATTCAGGCAATTCAGGCAACTCGGGCTTAACTCGGGTCGGGCTTGGGTAGACAACCTCGGGTTACAATTCAAGCCTGGGTAGATCTCAGCACAACTTGAGCTAGACTTGGACAACCTTCCAACCAGCTCGAACCCGCCCGAGTTGCACCCCTAGTTCAATCTAGACGAGGAAGCAAATCAGTCTAAGATTTTCCTTTCTCGCTTCGGAAGGTTAAAGAAGGGAAAGCCCCCCTCGAAATTTGACCATGAGTTCACAGCTTAGGATCAGAAGGAACCCATCCCCGTCTTTCATTAAAGCAATGGTCTACGACTCCGTTGCTTGCTTATGATAGAAGAGCTTCTTTGTTATTTTTGTTCTACCGTTAAGAGAAGGATCACAAGCCCTAGTCCCAAACAAAACTATTTATTCATCTGCACTGGAAAGGGATTCATGAGCGCGGCCAATGAAAAGTCCCTTCTATACCCTCCTGCACTGGGTCATTTCTATACGCTATAGAGCCAATTTAAGCAACATACGAACAATGCTAAATTAATGAGGTTAGAATATAATATTATCTATTATACTTTATTTTCATTTGTTTAGTGATTTATTATTAATATAATTATACAAGGTATAGTTTTCGGAAATAAACAAAAAAAAATCATCCATAACTACTTGATCGGTCTCCTTTTCACCTGGTTCAACCTATTAAAAGAATTATTCCAAAAAAACATATTAAAAGAATTTAACATGCTACATAAATAATAAAAAATAATATATAAATAAAGACAAAAATACAAAATACTATGGCATTACATATTCACCGTAATGGTGCAAGACATTTCTACAGATCCAATAAATGTCATTCACCATAGCTCTGACATCCCCATGTGCACAAAAAATAAACCTGATCTTTTTTATCAGGGATATTTAACTTATCTCAACTGGGCATTTTAGGCATCGAATATATTTTTTCCCATTTAGGCTTCCTTCCCCTCTTTTGCCCACTTCTTTTTGCTATACTTCCCTCCCTCCATCATATATTAACGTGGCTTCAAAATATTGAGTTTTGCTTTGAAATTTTTTTTTACGAGATTGAACCACTTTACCTTATCTTTCCAGTTTAAAAACAAGGTAGCCCAATAAAGAAAAATAGCATGTTTCCTATAAAAAAATATATATATTATAATTATATTAATAAAAAAATAATAAATCACTAAACAAATGAAAATAAAGTATAATAGATAATATTATATTCTAACCTCATTAATTTAGCATTGTTCAGATGTTGCTTAAATTGGCTGTATAGCATATAGAAATGGTTCAGTGCCGGAGGGTATTGAAGGGACATTTCATTAGCTGTGCTCATGAATCCCTTTCCGGTGCAAATGAATAAATAGTTTAGCTTGGGACTAGGGCTTGTGATCCTTCTCTTAACGGTAGAACAAAAATAACAAAGGAAGCTCTCCTATCCTAAGCAAGCAGCAGAGTCGTAGACCATTGCTTTAATGAAAGACAGGGATGGGTTCCTCTTGTCCTAAGCTGTGAACTCATGGTCAAATTCCGAGGGGGGCTTTCCCTTCTTTAACCTTCCGAAACGAGAAAGGAAAATCTTAGACTGATTCACTTCCACTCCTATCCTTAATCGAGTAGGGCAAACTCGCCTTCGCTTCATGTAGATCGCTTTCGAAAGAGCTTATTTGAAGGGGGCAGTAAGCGGGCCTTACACGCTACTGCCTTATTCGAACAAAAGAGAAGAAGACCCCTTACTTAGTAGAAGGGATTGAAGACCTACTTCTTACATTCAAAAAACCAGGATCAACAACCCCCTTCTAAGAAAAGGTTCCGTGCAAATAGTTGATTGGATTCATAGGTACACCTTGAGAGAGCCCTCTTTTTCTTTTTGGTTGAAGAATTCACTGTCCTTCTGGCTACCGATCTTCTATCTATGACTGGGCAGAAAGAAAGCTTGATCGCTAATACGAATAAGAGGCCCGGTTCACTTGAGCGTGAACCAGCCGATGTCCTCCTTTGTGAGCGCATTTTCCCCTATTAATTAATAAGTAAGAGGGTTAAGGGGTCTCGAGTAAGGGTAGCCGCACTCTCCTTCTTTTATATAACTCTAAGCGGAGGACCTTCCCTCTTAGCTCTTAAGGAATTCTTAAACCTATAGACGTTGTTAACGAGCTAACCTAACTAATAGAATCTCTTTCCTAGGTAGCGAGAAGGAATAGGGAAGAAGCAGAGTTACTTTAATCGCGCTTGTAGCTCGAATTCTTAACCGTCCCTCCATTCCTGACTTAGGCATGAGATAAGGGCCTCCCTCTCCTAAAGATGTAGCTAGTTGGGAGTTATTAGCTAGGTAGTTTCTTTCCTTCGTATCCGCCTAGCTGAAGCTATAAGAGTAGCGTCCTATCATGTGTCTCAATTATTTAGTTCGCAGAATAGTCCGCTGATGAGAAGACAATCTGACAGAATACCTTCTTAGGGTACTGAAGGGACATTTCATTGGCCGCGACTTCCCATCCCTGCACTCGTGAACATCCAATTAAAATAAAAGAACAAAATGAAGGCCCCTTGCTAGTGTACTCGTGTAGTCAACAAAAAGTAATTTTAATTTCCTATATATATATTTGTCAAGCATATTATGAAAAAGTAAGTACTATAATCATTATTTTTCAAGAATCATTTAAGCTTCCTCACCATTTTTAAATCAATGAAACACAATTTCAACCAATTTTTTAGCTCATTCATCTCTTTTAAAGGTGGCGGCCACTACTACAAAATCATAAATAGATCATACTTTTTTTGTGTGATGTATGTTATTTAATCACACTATTTAAGTTTTGTCAAAATGTAATCTTTGGAAGTGTGATTAAATATGATCATTATTAAAAATGATCATTTTTAATCACACGTTTTAAGTGTGATTAATAACATTTAAATCACATCTTTTAAGTGTGATTAATAACATTTAGATCACATCTTTTAAGTGTGATTAATAACTAATAAAACCTGTGATAATAAATGTTTAGATCACATCTTTTAAGTGTGATTAATAGCATTTAGATCACATCTTTTAAGTGTGATTAATAGCTAATAAAAATTGTGATAATAAACATTTAGATCACAAATTTTAAGTGTGATTAATATCTAATAAAACTTGTGATTAATAATAAGATAAGATCATACATTATATGCATTTCTTATCATAATTAATGCATGTGATAAAAAAAAAAAAAAAAAGTTCAACATATTTAAAGAATAATCAATATTATTTTTATACGCGCATTTGAAAGATGTAATACACACTATATACTATAATTTGAATCACAACCACATATTAAATAAAATAACGTCATATATTTCATAAATGAAAGTTAAATATGTTCAAAAGTATACACAAAGGAATTAAATAAAAAGTTTTTAACTGTGCTTACATAAATTAAAAATTGAAAAAACTTGAAAAACTAAGTTCTGAATTCTGACCATATTTTGCAGCTCTCTAAGAAATTTTTGACTTGAAAAAAGAAAACACAAATTAATTTAGAAACCGCTAGAAATATATGAATAAACTAACTATTTCTAGAGATTGTTCTAGGCTTACAAAAGATAAAATCGGATCTTTTCTCATCACACCGACTCTTTATCACAAGTAATTCCAACCTTCAAGTCACTTTCTTTGATTTATCCCAAAAAAAAATAATAATAAAAATAAAATAATAATAATAATAATAAGAGGCAAAAAAAAAGTTGAGATAACAATATAAAGAAAATCATAATTTCAACTCTTAGGTTATCAAAAATACCAACTGAACTGGCAGCCAGTGAAGTCACCAACAATACTATAATAATCCAAAGACTACAAACAGCAAAAGGCTAATGACAAGGACAGAGATGCCATATACCAACCAATAGCATCAGCCAGTAGATTATGTAGCTGAAGTGCATATACAGCATAATATTTGAACTCAGACATAACTCGAGAGAATAGCAAAGATGAAAAAATTTACTAATACTAAGCATTTATATATGTGATCTAGTAAATGCACCCTTTCCAGCTTGTACTAAAACACAAGTAACATTTCAAAACAAAAAAATGACGAGATAAAAAACTAAAAATTGTCAAGAATTTCCTAGTGTAAATCACAATAAATTTCCCTGAAATACAAATATTTACACACCCAAAAAAAAAAGGAAGTGAAAGAAATTCAAGGTTACCTCCAAGGGATCTGAGGCTATAGGAATTTCATTGGGAACCTCTTCCACATCATTGGATGCAACAATACTAGGGTAAGGATGGGGAGTCTGGTCATGGTTCCTCCTCTCATTAGCACCAAAAACATCACTATTACTATCTCGGAAAAGTTGTGAAGTTGTTTCCCAAGCAAATGTGGTCACGAGAGATAATTTCTCCAATAGTTGAATTGAAATATCTTGAGCAGGATCCTGAACTTAAGCCTGGCAGTTCCATCAAAAGTACCTACTTCAGTCCTCTCTTGATTTTCATATGAGGGGGGCCCACCATTTGAGATAGGTGAAGATGGCGCAGTTGCAACAGCAACAGCCCTAGGCAACTCCAAAGAGGACAAAGTTCTGTCCAAGAAAATAAAACAAAACAAAACAAAACAAAACTACATAGTTCAAACAATCAAGAGAAGGCATTAAATATCATGATAAATGAATTTATTACTAACGCTCAAGGCAATGAAAAAACATCAGACAACAGTTCAAATAGAGAAACATGCAGTAAACAACTTCACTCGATCTCCTACTAGAATAAATGACAAAAAGAAAAGACTGTTTTTGTAACTTTAACAGAAGCAAGAAATGCTGAAAGCAAGACAGCTCAATATTTGCATGTAAACAGGAAAAATGAACTTCAATCCACAAAGAAAAAAGGCACTGTTTGCTTCAGATAAGCTGACCATGTGACGGGAATGACCCTTTGGTAATTATAATATATTTACATATTTGGGTTAGTCAAAATAAATTTTAGTTTTCAATAAGTGATCCCCAGTTCATCCACAGCCCCAATCCAATAGTGTGACCTGAAAAATGTTCTAAAACCTAAACCATTTTGGTTAAACCAAAAAAGGGTCCCTGGTTCCACACCGTCGGTTTCCACCAGAATTGAACTGTGCATCATAATTACCCTACAAATATATTAAAACTTACTTAAATAATAACATAAGTATAAAGATACATTCATTTTTTGTTCTTTTATATTGATATATTGTTTTTTAAATAGTTAATTATACTTGTGCTTGAAAGAAAATGCAATGGATATAATAAATAATATATGTTAACCATGGTGGTTTAGTGGTAAAGTGAACAAGTAATCATAAATGAGGTGTTGTGTTCGAGACCCATAATAGTGATTTTTGCAATGCCTGAACCAAGTACGTTGGAAACTCTTAGGTTCGGTCAGTTTACTTAAACCGACACCAATTCATGCAGTTAGCCATTTTAACTATAGGTTTTGCCGGTTGAATAAAAAGAAGCCAGTTTTCAAATTAAAACGGGTTAGGGTTTATCCAGATCAGAACCTAGACCGATTGACCTAGCCAGTTCGATTTTAAAAGCATTTGCCTTGTAATATACCCTTCCTTATACTTGGACTAGAATCGATTATGACAGCAACCAACTCCAATATAACCTCAACTTGGACACACTGAAGAATCCGGATGATGGGTCCTTGGTTATGCTACAGATTGTAGCATAATTGATTTGTCATCAGCTTATCATGTCAATTGCATAAAGAAGCAAAAGACTAGAAAAATGATTTAGATAATTCAGTTCGCAACAAGAGTTCCATATTGTGTAGTAAAATGATTCACACTCCCTTTTTTTTGTCTTTTAGCCTCTCACAGGGATAGTGTGAGGCAGAACAATAGTATATTAAAGAATATTTATCCTTAAAAATTGCTGAACAAAGCAAGGGACATTGCCCACACACAAGATAGATCTTTCTTTATCACAATAAATTCAAGTTTAAAATCACAAACAAACTTCTTAATTTCTAGACAATTAACAAACCAGTGTGAACACTAAAAGAATTTGAAATCTCATAACTCAAAAACCAAAATACAGATAAAAGAAATGCCACCCAAAGCTTTACCAGTTACTTTGGATGTGTTTCCATTATCAAAATTTTGTGAACTGAAATTAAAATGTCTCCATCTAAAATTTCACAGCTAAATTTAGTTAAGTTTGGCAGTTGTATTAACCTCATGCTCTTATTTTCTCTTGATGGTTTCTCATTTATTTAAAACTAAAAACAATGTGATGGCTGCCTTCGCAAAGAGAGCAAAAGTAAAGACCTTTCACCCCTAAATATCAAGCTCCTAACCAACTAAGCTTGAGCTCAACGCTTTAGCCCTGCCCATTCTCCTGCCTCTATTGCCGAGAATTCAAATTGATGATTTTGAGAAGTCTTAAAAGTAAAGGAATATATTCATATTAGTACAGGAATAGCATGTTGTTTGGACAGGACATTTTCCTTGAACCCATGGCTGTAGATTAAATTGAAGGTCCCCCATTGTGCTAATATCCAACCTAAACAGAAAACCTTATTCTGAAAGCACCCAAACCTTATACTCAATTAGTTCTTATTGTTCTTCCACAAAATTTTCATCATCTTATTTTATATTCAAACCTTATTCTCATTCTTCTTAGAATTTTAAGGAAGCTCTACAGAATTTAAATTAACACATCATCAATTTGAAAAACTTGCTAGTTCAAAATCAAAACTCTAAGAAATAACAAGTACCCACTTGACAACTCTTGTGAATTTCAGCAAAAAAGAATTGACTGACTCACCTCAGAGACATCATCTGCAATGTTGAGGCCTTCAATGTCAGTTTGGGGCTTCACAGACACAGTTAACTAATGAACATTAAAGAACAAAAAATCTTCAGTAGAATTTGAAATGAACAAGAAGGAAAAAATTAAACCTGGATTTGAGATAAGAGAGGTGTATATTGATCCAATCTTTTGATTTCTGAGGGGGAAAAAATGGAAAATATAAACAAAAAAAAGAAATCTGAATCTAGAATTCATTGAGAGGAAAGTGAAGAAAATAAAGAAAGTGAAAAACAGAGGCGCATAGAATGAGAGGAGAGTGGGGTGTACCTCAAGGCTGAATCAGGTGTAGAATTCTGATCAGAGAAGATTGCCTGATCTTTCTCATCGCAATCAGCCCGTTCGAGATCGCCATTCTGACGAGTCCGGCGGTAGTCCTTTGTATGGTTAGGGTTTTGGAACCGACGACGAGAGTGGAGAAGACGAAGTAGACGACCGGTGAAGATCAGCGAAGAGAATAGGAGAAGAGAAAGAGGGCGGCGAGGGAGGAAGAGGTGGTGGCGGCGGCAGTGGCGGCGCCACCGAGGAGACAACCAAGGAGGCGGGAGAGATAAAAGAGAGGAGAGAGAGAGAGAGAGAGAGAGAGAGTGAGAGGGAGTGAGGGGTTAGGGTTTAGACTCTGATATATATGAGCTGGGGGGGTTAGGTTAGGGTTTAGACTTTTGCATAAATACATATATTATACTTATTTGTAATGTGTAATTAAAAAAAACATTACCTCATTTATTAAAATAAGTATGATTAAAAAATTATTTTAATAAAAGTGAGATATTTTTAATTTTTTTTAAATGATTTTTAATCACATGTTAATTAGAGGTGTGATTACAAAAATATATGTATAATCACATTTAATTGAAAAGTGACATAAAAAAATAAATATTAACACACTTAATCAAATCAAATGTGATTAAAATATCAATCTAATTTTTTTATTACACTTCCAATAAAAATGAGATATTTTTATTAGGTAAAGTGTGATCCTTAACTGTTTTTATAGTAATGTTGCCATACAATAATTATGACAAGGGCAACAACCGGAGCCTTAGATTTTTCTTCTTTTCGCACAACTGTGGAAAAATTTACTGGCATGTGTTTTTAATTTCATGATCACGTTTAATGAGCTTTAAACTTGTTTTGTGGGTTTTATTTAGTTTTTAAACATGATCAAATCTATATGCCAAAATTTGCACTAGTTTTACATTGACACGGAAATTAATCGTTTTATTAATGTATTTAATTTTTTATATTATATTGACTTTGTACCTATGAATACTTCTCCCTTATTATGGTAAACAATTCATGAAGCATATTCCTTCATATAATTAGTTATAGAGTTACTAACATAATTCATCAATTCATGTCAATTCATGAAGTATATTCTTTCATATAATTAGTTATAGAGTCAGTAACGTAATTCATAACGCAATGTGCTATACTAATGGAAAATTACATTACATAATATCCAAACTCTGTTCAACAAATCTAACCCAAAACAAATGTAAAGAACTAGCTCATCTAACCTTAAATCTTATAGAAGTTGAGAAGTGGAAATTGAAAACATGTAGATATAATTTTTTTGCACCGATTGTGTGTGGAATTTGCGTGATTTTAGAAGCTAAAAAAAGGACAAGAAAAAATGGCTTTAAATACAGAATCTGTTGAAAACAGACACATAATGGCTGCAAAGGCATTGTAAAGGTATTGCAAAAGGCCGTTACATAATGGTGGTGGTCGGTGTTACTTGTGTGTTTTTTTGTCACACAGCTATAATAGGTCACTATCAACATTATGCTAAGAAGTATTTGAACAATCTCAAAAACAAAAAACTTTAACAAGTACCCATACAAATAAAAGATGGATTTTGTTAACAAGTGTCCTAAAGACACTTGTTAAGAATGCATTGTAGCGATCCCGGTTTCGATCATTTTTTCATGTTTTACCACTTCGTGTGGACCGGTCGGGGATCGAGCTACCCGATCAGCTCGCGAGGGTCCAGGGGGCAGTGACCCTTGGTGGGTCCGAGGGCAGCGCCCTGGCAGGATCGAAGGGCAGAGCCCTGAAGCAAAAATGCAAAATGCATTCGAAGTTGCTTATCCGCTCGAGCGGCCATTTATGCGCTTGAGCGGAGAATGTTTGGTTTCAGAAGTTTGACCTGTCTGCAAAAGTACTGGATTAATGTATTTGACGCTCGAGCAAGGCTTTCCACGCTCGAGCGGACCATGTTATATCAGTTCATGAATCTAATATTTTAGATCACTTTTTCAGTCATCTCTCTCTCTAAAACTCTCCAAAATTCCAGATCAAGAGCTTCTCTTTCTATAAGTCATCTTCTCTCTTTGATTTCTCCAATTCCATTGGGATTTAGACCTAAGTTCTTCCCCAAATTTGGTTATCATCTCGAGGGCTTCGTTTTATGCGGTGAAGATCGAGTTTCGACACCATTGATTTTGGGGGTTTCATCTCATTTCTTCTTCAAAACTTGAGGTATGGATTTTCTTAGAGTTATATATATGTTTTTGCAAGATCTATATGATTTTCGAAATCATCTTTCGATAGCTTTGAAAATTGATTGTTGATTCAAGAAATTGAGCGATTTTGAAAGTGGGTTTGTCTCTTGTTCTTTTAAAATAATCTTATGAGTATTGATCTTCGTTGATTAAAGAAAAAATGATTTTGGAAAGTTTTTTTTCAAAATATTTGAGTTGTATAGTTTTGGTGAGAAAACCTAGAATTTTGAGTTTTTTTTAAGAGACTGAAAATCAATGAATGATATTGTTATATTTATTTTGTGTATCAAAATAAATGGATATTTGGAAATTTTCTTATTTATATTTATATAAATGATAAATTTCAGGAAATATGAGAATTATTGTTCATTTTGAAAATTATTGTTCAAAACGTTGAAATACTCATGAAATGACTAATTGTTGAGGATACTTGAGAAGAGGAAATTGTGTTATTGGCATATCAATTCATTTGATTACATTAAATTTTGAAAGTTGATTTGAAAACTTGCATTGAGAAAAGAATGTTGAGAAGCAAGTTTTCATGGAATGATTTTGGAGTAAATACGTTGGTAAGTCTTGATAGGTGGTGTAGATGATATTGAATAAGTTGGCCTGAGAGTCCGGGGTGAAAGACCGAAAACCCGCGTGGATAGGTGTCGAGTCTTCCGGTTAATATCGGTAAAAATGACAAATTGGTAGCACTTGTATAGTCTACTTGTAGACATCGACCTAGGGATTACCGGAGTCGTATTTACCGCTCTTGAAATGAATTGTTAAGTTTTGAAAAATTGAAATTGCATGACATCATTGAGCATGATGGTTTTCAAAGATAAAAATGTGATTTTCTTTCAAAAGGGCATAGCATGGCATGTACATTTCATCTTTTGAGACTTATATAAAATGTATATACTTTGTTAAGGATTTCCTACTAGGTTTTATGCTCACCCTACGGGATTTTTGTGCAGGAAAAGATGTGGTGATGCCGCCTAACTAAAGGCGAGAAAATGTGTGTTGAGCGTACGAGACTGTCATTTTGCTGTGACTCTGTGTGTAAGCCAATGGCTATATGTGTATGGGTTTGAATAACCATTTTGTGTGACCAAGCTCAAGCCTTGGAAACTTGTAAACCCTTGGGGGTATTTATTTGTTTATTTTCTTGTTGTTGGATTAATGTATTGTTGCGTGAAGAACTATTGTATCATGTAATGTAAGTTTGGAGATTTATATTCAGTTTTCCTTGAAAGAGCCATAATTGTTGTATTATCATTTGAGCTAAAAATTTGGGGCGTTACATGCATTAACAACTAACTTTTACTTTGTTTTATAGAAAATAGTTAACCATAATTGGCAACCAAGCGGTATTTTTAAATATTTATAATTAGTTTACTAATGGGACAACTATACCCCTATTTTAAAGAAGGATTAACTGTGTAGTACTTTTATGAATAATTAAAATATTATTTTTTTTTCATATATAAAATGAGATTTTTGAAAACAATTATAATGGATATTTTCTCTATAAAAAAAAAGAGTAAATTTTGTATATTATAATTAAAAAAAATCATTTCTAATCCATAGACGGGAATATGAAAAGAAATTTCAATTATTGATTGGTAATGATTAAAATCAAATAAAAAATGAAATTTTCTTAGATATTAAAATAAAACTGCTTCCCACCTTTAATAATAATAATAAAATAAAAAGATTTTGTTGTTCACTTAATATTGAAAATAATTTAACTTAACACATAACATGTCACGACCAGTGGCGGAGCCATGAATTTAATATAGAGGGGCACCTATTAATTGCAATCTCAAAATTTTTCTTTCCCAATCAATAACAATAACATAATAATAATTTTTCGAACTAATGTTAAACATTAAAAATTAATATTCATTACAAATAGTTTTTAATTTTAAATTTTTACAATTGACCCCGACGAGTTTTCATCTTTTGAAATCTTTCCATAGTAGTATCATTGTCAATGCCATCAAAAATATCTCTCTCAATGTAGACAATTGAGCTATCATTCATCCATTCATCACCCATTCGGTTCCGCAACCGATTCTTCACAATATTCATAGTTGAAAATACCCTCTCAACAATAGCAATTGCAACAGGTAAGATTAATGCTAAAATCAAGAGCAAATACACCAATGGATATACTTTGTCTCTTCCAGTCTCCACCATTTTCTTAACAAGATCAGCAATTCCATTCAACATTGAGAGCTCACTACTAGGTAGCATGTCGATAATATATGTGTCAAGTTGATCATTAAGTACCATTGGGAAATTCACTAAACCATGCCTTATTAAATCGCTAAAGTTTTTGTCCAAATGATTTTTGTGAAAAATTATGATCACGAGGTTGACAATGACCTTTTTGTAGATATGCCCTACGAATTCGGTCTCGATCATTAGCATTATAGTCCATAATCCGAGGTTGTAGTCATGGATCTACAGGAAGGTCTACTAAGTTGATTTCTATGCTACTTTGTTTTGCGGAAGAATAATTATTATCTTCTTCTTGAGGAAGAGATGATTCCAACTTTGATTTTCTTTTGAAATATTTCTCCATGACTGTTTGAAAAAACTAAAAATCCAAATAAAAATTCATAATCAAAATCACAAACCCCCATAAATCAAAATCTCCAATGTTAACACAAATCAAAAAATTTAAACTAGCACAAATCACAACAAATCAAAATTTCTAATTTTAGCACAAATTGTAACAAATCAAAATCCCTAATTTAAATATTAATCACTGCAAATAAATATTTTTAATTTTAGCACAAGTCAAATCCCTAATTTTAGCACAAACAACAACAAACCAAAATCCCTAATTTTAATATAAATCACCACCAATTAATATTCATAATTTTAGCATATCAAAATCTCTTATTTTAACATAAATAATAACAAATCAAAAAATTTTACAAATCAAAACTTAACAAATAACTATAAATTAATACTCATAATTTTTATTTAAAAGTAAAAAATAAATAAATAAAGTTACTTGTAAACAATGAAGAAAAGATACCAAGGTTGTAATGTGGTCCCAAATCTTTGTTGTGTGATCCTAATTTGGTGAATCTCGAGTTGGCAAATTACAAAGCAACAAAGGGAGACAAAGAAGACAAAGAAAATACGAAAATACTTAACAAGTACTGTAAATAAATAAAAAAAACAAAGAATTTTATACACTTTTAAGATTTTAGAATTTTTATCTTATTGTAATTGGAGTTGTGTGTACTTATCAACAAAAAAAATTATGTGTCAATATTTAATTGGAATTGGGATTCAAAAAAAAAAGAAAAAAAAAACCAAACCTGGTTGCATGTGTGTCAGTGGGTTTGACATAATTGGAAGGGGTATGTATTAGTATTAGGTGGGACACTACTAGTACTGCACGGTGTGAAAGCAGATCCCACTTTAAAAAAATAAATAAATAAATAAATAAAATTTCAAAAGTCAGGGGGGGCATGTGACCCCCCTAAGCCCCAAGTCCCTCCGCCCCTAGTCACGACTTATCACTGAGCTTACCTTTTGCTACAAAATATGGCCATCTACTTACCACTAGAATTGAGGGTGAAAATTTTAGACACACCACAATATCATGATTTCAATTGTATAAGAAATTAGCTGGTTAGGGTTTACTGTTGTTTAATACAAATAAAAAAATGACATGACTCGATAACATAAATATTAAACGGGCCAAACTTACATAACATTAAGTTAATACAGATAACCTGTTTAATGATCATTACATACTTTCATGTTATTTTCACTAAGGGATGCTATGACACTTTGAATCTCTTATGTAACTCTATTTAACTCAATAAATACTTATGCACAATAAGATTTAAATGCTAAATTTTTTTTTTATTTTTTCAATTACGACACTTTGATCGGTATTCTTTTTGTCTAACAATGTTCTCAACGATAAAAACAAAATAAATGTGAAGTACAAAGATAATGAACGGGTGACAAATGGAAGAGTTTAAAATGGTGGCTGTAAAAAGATAAAGAAAAAAAAAACAAGAAAAAGAAAGGAAGTGAGGGTATTTAAGTCACAATACCAACAAAAAGTTGTGTTTTAAAAGACATTTATTACTTTTCTCAATCTTTATAATAGTGGGGTAATTAAGTTAATAAATAAATTCTTAACAAATGCACTTATTAACAAAAACACAAAAATAAATATATTACCTAAAACAAAGCTTTGGAATTTGCATTGCTTCTTACAGGAAACATGCTATTTTTCTTTACTAAGCTCCCTTGTTTTTCAACTGGAAAGATAGGGTAAACTGGTTCAATCTCGTAGAAAAATTCTCAAAGCAAAACTTTCAATATTTTGAAACTACGTTAATATATGATGGAGAGAGGGAAGGATAGCAAAAGAAAGTATATTCCATGCCAAAAATGCTAGGTTGAGATGATAAGGTAAAAGCCCTAGATAAAAAAGATCATGTTAGACTTCTTTTTGTGCACCATGGGAGGTCGGAGCTATGGTGAATCGGGAGGCATTTATTGGATCTGTAGAAATGCCTTGCACCATTGCGGTTAATATGTAATGTCATAGTATTTTATATTTTTGTTTTTATTTATATATTATTTTTTATTATTTATGTAACATGTTAAATTCTTTTAATAGGTTTTTTGGAATAATTCTTTGAATAGGTTAAACCAGGTGAAAAGGAGGCAGATCGAATAGCTATGGAGAATTTTATGGGTTTATTCCCAGAAACTATACCCTGCATATTTGACAGGCTAATAAAAGCCTTTCATCCCACGAATCCAATTTTTCCGTGAATACAACATTAGTAACACTCACGAAAAAATTAGATTCGTGAAATGAAAGACTTTTATTAGCCTGTCAAATATACAGGGTATAGTTTTCGGGAATAAACACAAAAAATCCTCCATAGCTACTTGATCGGCCTCCTTTTTACCTGGTTCAACCTATTAAAAGAATTATTCCAAAAAACCTATTAAAAGAATTTAACATGTTACATAAATAATAAAAAATAGTATATAAATAAAAAGAAAAATATAAAATATTATGGCATTACATATTCACCGTAATGGTGCAAGACATTTCTATAGATCCAATAAATGCTCCCGATTCACCATAGCTCCGGCATCCCCATGGTCCACAAAAAAAAGTCTAACATGATCGTTTTTATCTAGGGATTTTACCTTATCATCTCAACCTAGCATTTTAGGCATGGAATATACCTTTTTCCATTTAGGCTTCCTTCTCCTCTTTTGCCCTACTTTCTTTTGCTATACTTCCCTCCCTCCATCATATATTAATGTGGTTTCAAAATATTGAAAGTTTTGCTTTGAGAATTTTTCTACGAGATTGAACCACTTTACCCTGTCTTTCTAGTTGAAAAACAATGGAACCAAATAAAGAAAAATAGCCTGCTTCCTTATTATGGTAAGCAATTCATGAAGCATGTTCCTTCATATAATTAGTTATAGAGTCATTGACATAATTAATCAATTCGTGAAGTATGTTATTTCATATAATTAGTTATAGAGTCACTAGTATAATTCATAACACAATGTGCTATACCAATGGAAAATTACATAACATAATATCCAAGTTTTGTTAAGCAAATCTAACCCAAAACCAAAGTAAAGAACTAAGCTCATCTAACCTTAAATCTTGTAGAAGTTGAGAATTGAAGTTGTAAAGGCATTGCAAAACCCGTTACATAATGGTGGTGGTCGCCATTACTTGTGTGTTTTTTTTGTCACACAGCTACAAAAGGCTACAATAGGTGGCTGTAGCCACCAAAACCAATTATCGTCCATAGCAAGAGATTTCTGTTGATTTTTTAAAACCTTGAGTTCATGTTCAATATCAAATCCACTGCATGGCATGGCTTTAGGCAAGCATTGGCCTTCACCTAATAGAGTTCCAATTTCAGTTATGGGTGCTTCACACGCTACTATGTTTTTTGTTACCAATTTAGCACTAGAGGGATTATGAGAGTATTATAATAACCCTCTTTTTCCACCCAAAAAGGCATGCAACCACTTCTCCATCTAATAATCCATTAGGAGAGGAAAAAAAAAACCTTAACCTGTGCATCCCAATCGCATGATACATATACCTTCATTTTTCATTCCAGTCCTTAAAACTCCAAAGAAGCAAGAGAACTGGAATAGCCATGTAAGATATAGCATAGTACAAATGTAGTTTATGAGGAATTCTAATATGGTTATTATAGCCAACAGTCAAATTGCAAATGAGTAAGATAAGATAGGATGTAAAGCAAACTTACAGCACTAGGCCATGGTCACTATGGAAGTCTAAAGGCCAATCAACTATATAACTATCACGACATACAAGGGAAGCCATAAAGCTGCCTAGGTCTTTTTTAGTGCCCTGCTTAGAAACTTTGAACTTGCAGCAACGAATTTTGGTGCGTTCCATCCGTCGTCCCTCGATCTCATCCAATGTGAGAAGACAGAACTCCTTTCCACTGAAATGAAGCAATCTTTCAGGTTTAGGATCATAAGCTTTGCAAATCTGATTCCCGATACCCTCGATTTCTGTAACATAGTACCTCCAAGTCTTCATATTGAGCACATGGATGATTCCCAATCTTGTCCAATATAGGGAATTGCCAACCCCAAGTAAATTATTATAACTACGTCTGACAAAAGCTAAACCTTTGTCTTTATCGGGGAGTATTTCCTAAGTGTTGTTATTCACATCGTACACAAACATGTAGCCAATCAAAATCTTTTTATTTAATTCCCCATAAGCAGCATGTCACGCCCCTACAGAATTCTCCAAAATATCCCGAGGGGAGCATGAAAGAAAGAGAGGCTAATGGAAGAATCTAGAACTCCCTAGCAAACTATGGAGAATTCTAGAAAGACCTAGGGAATTCAAGAACCTATACACTTGTACATATAATTAGATATTTGTGTAGATAGTTCTAGAAGGCACTCTAGAACATTCTTGTAGCTTGTAAAGAAGGCTTCCAAGGAAAGCTTCTACATGACATTCTCTAGAGAATTCTAGAATGCTCCTAGGGAGCCTATAAATAGGAGAGGAGCTCATATGCCTCAATCCATCCAAGAGTTGTAAAGCTTTCTCATAGTGAATGCAAAAGGTATTCTCTCAAACTCTCATTGTCTTCTGAACTTGTCTCTCTTCTAAGTTTGTGAGTTAGGCTGATTTAGCATCATCAAGTGAAGCTTGAGATTGTCTAAGTGCCGCACGGATAGCTTGGAAACAACCAAGGCCGTGACAAGCAGCCTTTAATGTAATATAATTGCAATTGAGGAGAGATTTAGGGGAAGGACACAGAGGCTTCCATTTGTTTTTTATGGGGTCAAAAACCTCAGCCCAGGGCTCTCGGAAATTATCCAATTCATTTCCCCCAAAAACATAGATCTTGCCTTCAACAGCTACTGCTACACCCTTATATCTGTGATTCAGCACATCAGGAATTGAAATCCAGTCCTTTTGAGAACTATTAGTCTCGAAATAAGAGACATTGGGAGATAATAACCGTCTGATGTCAGTTGCAGTGTTTGAAATGCAACCACCAAGGATGTAGATAGCAAAGCCGAGAGCGACGACCATAGAACCACTGGGAGGCCAACTCGAAGTCGAGTTCAATGGAGTGAGTTCACGGAATCTGTTGAGCAATCTTCACTGTATTTAAAAGATTTTAATTCTATTGTGTACAAAACAACAATTAAAATTTAAAGAAATAAAGAAAAGGAGAGAATTTGTTTGATTACAAAAATCAAACTCGAAATAATAAATAAATAAATAAATAACAGATTTTATTTTGTTACAAAAACAAAATTGAAATCTGATTTAAATAAATAAATAAATAAAACAGAATAAACTTAAACAACTTACTTGGTTAATTTCTTTGAATAATTTTTCTGATCAAGTCCAGTGTTTAACATTGTGTCCTTAAGACAGATTCGTCCTCTCCACGGTGCTTTCAGAATTTGGACGTCTATCTCCCAGGATGAAATGATCTATCAACGAATAAATGCAGCACTACAATTTATTCGTCCGTTGAACACACAAAATGTTTACACTCTTTCTTTCAGAAATAAAATGCAGTAATATGGCAGAGATCTAAAGCAGAGGAATGAGTACGAAAATTGGAGTCAAAATCCAAATGGGAGGCTGGTCTATTTATAGATGTATAGGTGGCTCTTGGTTTTGAATTAAACAGGTACTGTACCTGTTCAATTTGAATTAAATAGATACAAACAGGTTTAGGCACTGTTTGGTTTGAAATTCAAACAGATTTAAATCTGTTGGGTTCAAAAACGGGAAGGGCCCTGTTTGGATGAACAATAAATCCAAACCAGTTTAATTCTGTTTGAGAACGGGAAGGGCCTTGTTTGGATGAACATTAAATCCAAACCAATTGAATTTGAATTGTTTCAAATGTTTTTGGCCCAAAAAGATTAGTATTGGGCCGAATTAACTCACCGACGGACGGACGGCCAGCTTGGCGGCAGCACATGTAGTGGTTTTGGGTCCAATGGGTCTAGCCCATTTTGCCCATAACCTCTCCCTCTAAAACACTTGGGTACCCCTTGGGGCACACCCCAAGTACCAAACCCATGCCTTATAAACCCTCTCAAAACCTCCCACCAAATCAATGTGGGACAAGCCTTATACAAACCTTTAAGGAATTTCCACCAAAACTCCATTTCCATGGAGCATACTTTGGCTTCAATTTCCCATTCACTCGGTAATAGTTTTGAACAACCAAATATACCACGTGAATCACAACGCGGCATAGAACGCGTTACCACTTTGACCCGTATAAATCGATGTACGGGGCCCACCTAAAAATTAGACCAAACTAAGGAAAAAATTCTGGTTTTACCCAGAATTTTATAACCATTTCCTACAATCCCCCACATGAATGGAATTTGATGACAACGGAAATGCAACAAAATGCAGACTTAACGAAAGAGTATAAGTCGAAAATATCTTGCATCAGGATAGGTAGTTTTCGGCCTTGAACCTTCCCTAGTGATAACCTATCGGACTTACTGGCTAACCAATGGACGCGATGCCTTGAATTGTTCAGCCGTTTGTGTAAGCCAAGACAATAGATTTCACACAAAATATCTTCTAACACATCGTGGTTCTCACTGTTGTGTTCATTTTGGCCTTGAACGCTCCTGGTTTTCATGAGTGTTTCTAGAGAATGTAGCCCCTTTTATTCTCATAGAACCGGCCCCAGTTCAACACTCATATAGGTGATTCTTATTGTGAGTATCTTCTTATACTCGTCTTGATTTTATGCCTTAATCAAGATATAAGTAATCATTAAAAACAAAGCTTATCCTTATGTCCCTGCAGACAACATATGTTGCAGATATCACTCTCACCATAGGAATGGGTAGGGAATTTGAATCCCTTGGTGATTTCTGGCGAGCCATACATAACTTAGTTGTCCCTTTGAACTTAGTTCTTGGGATCTCCAGTCATATAAGTAGGGTTACCATTATGACGACTCTTATGTAATAGGCTTTAATCCCATTCCCTTCGATGAACTATACCATAGCTCTTATGACAAATCTTTTGTTAACGGATCTGCAATATTCTGTTTAGATTTTATATAATCTATTGAGATTATTCCGCTTTGACAATAATTGCCTTACGGTATTATGTCGACGATTTAATATGTCGTGACTTACCGTTATACATGTGATTGCGTTCTGCCTATTGCAGATTGACTATCACAATGAATGCAAATAGCTGGCACAGGTTTTGGCCACATTGGAATGTCTTTTAAGAAATGACGAAGCCATTCTGCTTCTTCACCTACTTTGTCTAAAGCAATGAACTCGGCTTCCATTGTGGATCGTGCAATGCAAGTTTGTTTCGTGGACTTCCAAGAAATAGCAGCGCCTCCTAGAGTAAAGACATATCCACTTGTGGATTTTGAATCTTTAGTATCCGATATCCAATTGGCATCACAATAACCTTCAAGTACTGCTGGATATCGGGTAAAATTCAAACCATGATTACGGGTGAATCTTAGATATCTAAGAACCCGAATGATCGCTTTCCAATGGTCTTCTCCGGGGTTACTAATGTACCTACTCAATTTACTGATAGCATAAGCTATATCAGGACGAGTACAATTCATTAGGTACATTAGGCTTCCAATGATTTGAGAGTATTTTAACTGAGACACTGCATCACCTTTATTTTTCGATAAATAAAGACTGATGTCTCTGTGTGTTCTAGCTAAATTCAAATCATCCTTAATAAATTTATCAAGAATTTTCTCAATATAATGAGATTGAGATAATGCATATCCGTCAGATGTTTTAGTAATTTTCATTCATAATATAACATCTGCGACCCCTATATCTTTCATATCAAATCTTTTGTTAAGCATTTACTTAGTTGATTTGATCATGTTTTGACTCCAAAATAAGATAAACATGTCATCCACAAATTGACAAACTAAGACATATCCTTGGTCGGTTTTTAACATAGACACATTTGTCACATTCGCTTATCTTAAACCCATTAGTAAGCATTGCATGATCAAATTTTTCATGCCATTGCTTAGGTGCTTGTTTTAATCCATAAAGGGATTTTACAAGTCGCTAAACTTCCCTTTCTTGCCCTGCCACTACAAACCCTTCCGGTTGTTCCATCTAGATCTCTTCATCTAGGTCACCGTTTAAGAAAGTCGCTTTGACATCCATTTGCTGTATTTCTACATCATACAACGCTATAGCAATAAGCATGCGAATGGATGTTATTCTTGTCACAAGGAATATGTGTCAAAATAATCCAGACCTTCCTTTTGTCTCAGAACCTTTAACTACAAGTCTTGCTTTATACTTGTCAACTGAACCATCTGCTTTCATTTTTCTCTTGAATATCCATTTATATCCAAGAGGTTAAGAACCTGGTGGAAGATCCACCAATTCCCAAGTATGATTTTGCATAATGGATTCAATTTCATTATTAACAGCCTCTTTCCACAAAGGTGCTTCAGGACTGTCATTCTTTAAAGCTTTGAGGTTCATTTTCTAACAGGTATGTCAGAAAATTTGGACCAAAGGATTTTGATGTTCTCGCTCTCTTACTTCTTCTTGGTTCATCATCAGTTAAATCCTGTTGGTTGAGACCATTACTAGTCTCTCTTGTGTTTGATTGTCATTAGTCTCTTGACTTTGTGTACAATCATAAGTTCTTTTCTGTGAACTTAATTCCTGTCCTTTCTTGTAAGGAAAAACATGTTCAAAAAACACAGCATTCCTTGACTCTATATTAGTGTTCACATTTATATCAGGTATTTCTAATTTATAAGTCAGAAACCGATATGCACTACTATTCTGAGCATAACCAATAAACACACAATCTACTGTTTTTGGTCCAATCTTAGTCTTTTTAGGAACAGGAACTTCAACTTTTGCCAAACACCCCCACATCTTCAAGTATTTGAAGGAAGGTGGTTGACCTTTCCATAATTCATAAGGAATGCTTTTGGTTTTCTTGTGGGGTATTCTATTAAGAACATAATTAGCTGACAATATTGCTTCCCTCCACAAGTTCTGTGGTAAGCCTGAACTTAGTAACATGGCATTCATCATTTCTTTTAGAGTTCTATTCTTCCTTTCAACAATTCCATTTTGCTGTGGAGAATAAGGGGCTGTAGTTTGGTGAATAATGCCATGTTGTGCACAAAATTCATTTAATGGGGCATCATATTCACCACCCCTATCACTTCTAACCATTTTAATAGTTTTACCAAGTTGATTTTCTACTTCTGTTTTGTAAAGTTTAAACATTTCTAAGGCTTCATCTTTACTTCTAAGTAAATAAACATAAAAATATTTTGTGCAATCATCGATAAAAGTTATGAAATACTTTTTGCCTCCTCTAGTTTGAATAAATTTTAGATCACATACATCAGTATGAATAAATTCTAGAGGTTCAGTTTTCCTTTCAACTAATTTAAATGGAGCCTTAGTTATTTTTGCTTCTACACAAACTTCACATTTATGATTAGGATTAATTTCAAACTTTGGTATATAATCCAAACCAATTAATCTACGCAAAGCATCATAATTTACATGACCTAATCTACCATGCTATAAATTCGACTCAAGAATATAAGCAAAAGATGTGTTATTCTCATTCATAGCAACTTTTGGTACAACTGTCATTACATTTAGCTTAAAGAGACCATCACTCATGTATCCCTTACCAACATACATACCACTCTTTGTTAATACAAATTTATCAGACTCAAAGACAAGCCTAAAACTATTTTTACTTAACAAGGAACCAGAAACTAAATTCTTCCGGATGTCAGGTACATGTAGTACGTTGTTGAGGGTCAGTTCTTTTCCTGATGTCATCTTCAAGATCACTTTTCCTTATCCAGCCACAGTAGAAGTAGAAGAATTTTCCATAAAAAGTTGTTCACCATTTGCAATCTCTTTGTAGGTAGTGAACATCTTCTTGTCCGCACATATGTGACGAGTTGCTCCAGTGTCAACCCACCATTCTTTGGGATTTCCAACCAAGTTAGCCTCAGACACCACAGTAGAGAGGTTTGATGTCATTCACCCCGTCAGGGATGTAATCCAATTCTGTCACATTGGCTTGATTGGTGGTCTTCTTACTTGTACTTCCATGATCCTTCTTAGGGCGGCGGCAGTCAGAAGCTCGGTGTCCAGTCTTGCCACAGTTATAGCATTTTCCTTTGAATTTCTTGTTGCCATTGTTGTTGCCTTGTTTAGGACCATCTCCAGTAAACTTCCTCTTTTTGTTATGTGGTTTATAAACTTGTTCAACCACATTAGCCTTGGACTCAATGGGATTTTTCCCATTCCTCTTTTCAGCCTTTCGGTTATCTTCTTCTATTCTCAGTCTTACTATAAGTTCATCCATGGTCATCTCTTTGCGTTTATGTTTTAAATAATTTTTGAAATCTTTCCAAGCCGGTGGTAACTTTTCCACCAAAGCAGCGACTTGGAAAGATTCGCTAAGAGTCATACCTTCTGAATGAATATCATGCAAAATTATCTGAAAACTTTGAACTTGAGATATTACCGTTTGGGAGTCTACCATAACAAAATCCAGAAATTTACCGACGACAAATTTCTTCGTGCCGGCATCTTCTGTTTTGTATTTCTTCTCCAAAGAATCCCATAATTCTTTTGCTGACTTCAGAGGACTGTATACATTATACAGCATGTTGTCAAGGCCATTGAGGATGTAGTTTCTGCACAGGAAATCTGAATGTTTCCAAGCATCTACAGCGGCAACAACTTGCCGATCACTTTCACCCTCTTTAAGTGCTGGAGCCTCTTCATGGAGAAACCGGGCCAAATTAAGAGTTGTAAGATAGAACAGCATCTTCTACTGCCATCTCTTAAACTCGGTACCGTTAAATTTTTCCAGTTTTTCTCCATGATTGATTGGTACATGAACATGGTTCTGAATAGGGACCAATATTGGTGTAACAACAGGAGTACCAGATGCGCCAGATTGTATAGTAGCCATAATCTCTGATTACAAAAATCAGAAAAAATTAAAACACAAATTAATTTTCTAGTTACTAAAACCAAAAAATAAAATATAACACAAAATAATTTTATTTTCCTTGTTACTAAAACAGGAAAAATAAAATACCAAAATAATTTTCTGTAATACCAAATAATATTCTGAAATTGTTAATGACACCAGTATCGTACTACTAGTTGTCAAAGAAAAGAGGCAGTATATTACTACTATCTGTCAAATAGCATAAATCACTATTTGTTTTTCCAACCAGAATATTACTTTGAAAAACAGAAAATTAAATACAATGAAGATACCAAAAAGGGGTCTGTCTTAAGATTGTTGGGCAATCTTCACTATATTTAAAAGATTTTAATTCTATTGTGTACAAAACAACAATTAGAATTTGAAGAAATAAAGAAAATGAGAGAATTTGTTTGATTACAAAAATCAAACTCGAAATAATAAATAAATAAATAAATAACAGATTTTATTTTGTTACAAAAACAAAATTGAAATCTGATTTAAATAAATAAATAAATAAAACAAAATAAAATTAAACAACTTACTTGGTTAATTTCTTTGAATAATTTTTCTGATAAAGTCCAGTGTTTAACACTGTGTCCTTAAGACAGATTCGTCCTCTCCACGGTGCTTTCAGAATTTGGACGTCTATTTCCCAGGATGAAATGATCTATCAACGAATAAATGCAGCACTACAATTTATTCGTCCGTCGAACATACAAAATATTTACACTCTTTCTTTCAGAAATAAAATGCAGCAATATGGCAGAGATCTAAAGTAGAGGAATGAGTACGAAAATTGGAGTCAAAATCCAAATGGGAGGCTGGTCTATTTATAGATGTATAGGTGGCTCTTGGTTTTGAATTAAACAGATACAAACAGGTTTAGGCACTGTTTGGTTTGAAATTCAAACAGATTTAAATCTGTTGGGTTCAAAAACGGGAAGGGCCTTGTTTGGATGAACATTAAATCCAAACCAATTTAATTTAAATTGTTTTTGGCCCAAAAAGATTAGTATTGCGCCGAACAAGCCCAACCTCACACCACGCCTAGCCCAGCTCGCCCGACTGGACGGACGGACGGCGGCGGCGTGCGCGCGTGTGTGGTGGTTTTTGGGTCCAATGGGTCTAGCCCATAACCTCTCCCTCTAAAACACTTGGGTACCCCTTGGGGCACACCCCAAGTACCAAACCCATGCCTTATAAACCCTCTCAAAATCTCCCACCAAATCAATGTGAGACAAGCCTTATACAAACCTTTAAGGAATTTTCACCAAAACTCCATTTCCATGGAGCATACTTTGGCTTCAATTTTCCATTCACTCGGTAATGGTTTTGAACAACCAAATATACCACGTGAATCACAACGCGGCATAGAACGCGTTACCACTTTGACCCGTATAAATTGATGCACGGGGCCCACCTAAAAATTAGACCAAACTAAGGAAAAAATTCTGGTTTTACCCAGAATTTTATAACCATTTCCTACAGAATCCACCGCTACTTCTATGTAAACGTAAACGCTCATCAAGATCAAGGTCAGGCTATGGCCCTGGTTCTCTGAGGATCTCCCTGTAGCACCTTCGGCATAACTTTCTCCTCTTGTAACTCTTGCCGTCCAAATCGACGCAGTACAACATTAGACGCTCAAGTTGACGACAGCGACTGCTAGACAGATAGATTTCTCCAGACCCTCTTACAAATCGGAGGAGCTTGACCTTGATCTTTTCCTCACTCTTCGTCCTCCGATTATCATTGACATCTTCCCTTCACTCTGTTTCTTTCTTCCTTCCACTTGTTCTTCTTCGCTGCCACCACAGTGATAGCATTCTCATCTCTATTTTAGTGTTTTGAAAAGGCGCAGCCAAGGTGTGGGTCTATTTTAGGGTTTGGGCCAAGACGGTGGGTATTCATAGAGCTAGAGCTAGAGCTAGAGCTAGAGCCAGAGCCAAAGCCAAGGCGCTTTTTTTTTTTTTTTTTTTTTTTTTTTTCAAATAAAAGGGTAAATTACACCGACAATTCTTTAGGTTTGATCCAATTACATCCCATGCCTTGACATTCTAAAAATTACATTCACATCCTGTAGTTAATAGTCTAATTTCACAAAACCCCCTACTTATATAAAATGCAACAACTCTTAGTAGAAAAACATAGGAAATTGCGTTGGAAAAAAAAATAAAGGAAAAAAAAATAGAGAAAGTAAAGCAAAACAAAGTAAGAAAAGAGAGTGTATGAGTTCAATGTTTTCATTCCATATAAATAATTACAATGATAGGGTGATTATTGTAATTTTCCAAACGTTAGGGGGTGATATGGATTAAACCCACACCTCAAGGAATGTAAGTGTAATTTACCCTTAATAAAAACACAAACAAAAATAAATAAATAAATAAAAACACATAAATTTTAAAAGAAATGGCCTTTTTAGAGCCATATTCCAATGTTTATTATGATAAAGTTCCTCAACAAAAATGATCAATTGCATCATTACCATAACACGTCTCAAACAATATTACTTTTGCTTTACTCCCCGAAGTAAGATTTGTTCAGGTCTTTCACCATATAGGCACTTATATTCTTTGAAAATACCACAACTGCGATACAGGAGAAAAATGCTCGCAACTTGAAGGAAGCTTTACTTGCAAAAAATATTAGAAACTAAACACAAATATACACAAATTTATTATTATTATTTTTTATTCGTCTCCCTTTTTTTTTCTTCTTCTTTTATTTTTCTTCCTTTCTTTCTTGAGTTGTGTTGAGCCTCAACTTTTTTTTCTTTCATCTTCTTCTCATTTTCTCTGCCGAGACATTGAGCGCCGTGTCTGAATCCACGAATTCAACGACTGTGACGCCGATACAACTAGCATCGATCTTCTCCCACTGATTATCTCACCCTTCCATTTGTCTTTTTCTTCCTCTTCGTCCTCTTCTTAAAAAAGACCTGTAAGGGAAACAACAAAGTGAAACGTTCCTGTCAGTTAGGTTGGAATCCTCTTTGGCAGTCCTATGTACTATGAGCTACCCAAGGCCACTACTTGCCAAGTACTAGAGTATGCCCTTTTCCTCTACCAAGTCCCCCCTCTGTGTCAACAGTTTGGTACTGTTTTTAAATACCCATCCTAGTAATCCTGTGATCCTTCATAATTTTTTCCCCTCCAGTTTCCATAGATTTGGTTATTTATAAGCTTTATATAAGCCTACTAGAAACATTGTAAGCCTCATGCCAAACATGTGGGATGGTGGTGATGAGTTGTTGATGTATGTAGGGATTAGGGAATGTTGCCGGAAAACTCGCCGGAAACTTCAAAGATCCGCCGGAAAGTTTGAATTCTCCAGAAATGATGGGAGAGGCTTAGATTCTTCAACGGTAGCAACTATAAACACAACAGGAAAGAGATGATGGAGATAAGAGCATGTTTGGTACGATGGAATGAAATGAAATGGGAATGAAATGAGAGTGAGAATAGAATACAAGGTTGAATGGAATGGAATGGAATGCAATGTTCATTTCCATTCTATTGTTTGGTTACCAACATGGAATGACATAGGAATAGTGGGATAATTCTCATTCCCATGTTTGGTTATACTTATTAAACTCATGGAATGAGATAAATTTTTATTATTGATTTATTTTTTTTGACAAGCTAGTAATAAATAAATTAAAATTTTATGTAGATCACGATAATGTTGATAGTTGTGGAAGTGATGGTGTGAGTGGTGGTAGTGGTAGTGGCATCAATTGTGGTGATAGAAATGATAGTAGGATGGTGGTAGGTTGTTGTGGCTTTAGTGGTGGTGGTAAGGTGGTGTTGTGGTTACGATAATGGTGGCAGCGGCAGCGGCTAACAATAATAGAGTTGTGGTTCTCGCGATGGTGATGGTGGTGGTGTGATGTTTATGAAAGTAGTAGTAGTAGTAGTAGTAGTAGTAGTGGTAAGGTAGTGGTTGTGGTGCAGAGGCAATGGTGGTAGTGACAGCGGTGGTAGTAATTAAGGTAGTCATTCTAACAATGGTGACAATGGCGGTTTTATGGTTCTGGTGGTAGTGGTGGCGGTAGTAGTGGCGACATCAGTAGTACAGTAGTGGTAGTATGGTGGTGTTGTGGTTATGGCGGCGACCATAGTGGTGGTTGTGGTGGCGATAGGGTGGTTGTAGTGGTGGTGGTGGTGGAATGGGTGGTAGGAGAAGGGAATGGTCGTGGTAGCTAAATAATAATATTTTTTTTAACTACCAACAAAAAAAATAAAAATAAAAATAAAATTTAATGGTGATTCTATGATGGAATGGAATGGACATTCCTTAGATTGGAGGAAGGAATAGACATTCCCACTTTTTGTTGGAATAGCCATTCCAATGGAATGACTATTCCCACTTAGATAAGGTGTACCAAACAAGAGAAATGGAATGCAAAGCTAGAATGGGCATTTCATTCCAACGCATTCCATCGTACCAAACATGCTCTAAGAGATTGGGTGAAGAAGAAGGTAAAGTTGTTAGAGAGAACAATAGCAAGGCTCTCCCATGGATCTCCCATTTTCACTCTCAAGGAAATAATGGAGAGTGGAGATTAGTTATCTCTAAGAATATTATCTCCAAAAATCATCCTCGTAAAGCTATGGGTGAGTGTTATTTATAGGCACTTCATGATGTAAAATGGAGCCCATGTGTAAGGCACATGGGGAATATTTTCTCTAACCACTTTGTCCGAGCAGATGACCTCTTCAAGGATGAGAAAAATCCTGAAGATGAGATCAACCTCTCGGCGAACCCTTCTTCTTAGCCACACCGAACCAATGATCCCCAATCATCCCAAAGGGTCACGGGTAGTTCAAGAGAACGCCTTGCCGCAAATATCGCCGAGTCTCATGGACCCTCTAAGTCGTGCCACCTCGACCTCGGCATAAGCTAGTTTAACCGCCAACTACTCGGATCTCTAAGTTTGCTCAAAACCCTTTCGAGTCCGAGCTCAAATAGGTCTCAAGGTTCGTGGATCCGAACCCTTTGAGATTAGAGCAATTTGGCTCCTTCGATAATGATATCTCCGGGCCCACTAATTTTGAGCTTTCAGACTGGGCTCCGATTGGGCTTAATCAATTAGATGGGCTTGAGTTAACCCTTCTTACAGTTGACAAGCTATGTTGCTGCAACGATTCTGATGATGATGGTTGTGGAAACTTATTATTGGTGTGGTGATGTATCATAATTGTGGAGCTGGTCAAATAATCAAGATTGACGCCATCTTGGTATAGTGGTAGGGGAATCTGGATTTGGTGATGATAATATTTATTTAAACTTGTAAAAAGAAAAAAAATGGCGATGTATTTTTAGAGGTGGCATTGGTGCTTTGAATGGATTGCTTGTGGTTTTGGGCACTGGAAATATGGACTAACAGGGTGCTGGGAACTAAGTATCTTTTCATTTTCTTCTTCTTGTTGGTTCAGTAGATACAAGAGAGAGTTTACAAGGTTTCATTTGATACCATGCCAGCTTGTAGATATATCAATGTAAATGGAAATCTCTAGAAATCAACCAATAATTTAATTCCAATTAATGATTTTGTGAATGGACAAATTTGCTCAGTTGCTGCAAAAATGTTAAATTGCAGTCTCTCATGTGTTATATCTTATACGGTTTTCAATCTTCGCCATTCATATATCCTTTTAGATTAGGAACATTTTGAGCTTGCCATTGGTCTAGAACTGTTTTGTATTTTCTGATTTCACATTTGGCAATGGTAAGGCTTATACTTTGTATGTTGTCTCTTGCTTTTTTCCTCCATTTGCCTTCTCTTTTTCTTGGCCAATATTTGGGAAGCAATCTGTTTCAAAAGTTACCTTCTGTGAGTGCAGGTGAAATCATTGCTTAACAATGCAAAGGCAGGTGTTCCATTGAATGTCACCGGAACATCTAGCCCAAAAGCTGCTTCAAGTAATTCATTGCCCTCAATGTTTCCTGCTGGCAATGCACCTCCACTTTCACCAAGAAGTTCATCTGGTTCTCCTCGTGTTGTGAAACAGCGAGTGGGCCCATCTACTTTAGGTTCTCCTCTAAAATTAGTGAGTGAGCCGGTAAAAGAATTGATACCTCAGGTTAGCTAGTTTCTGATGTTTTTTCTTCATGTCTGCTAGAAATGTTTCCACTAGTTTGTCACTTTTATAGTGCCATTTCTGTTTGCTGCTAGCTTCAAAACATGATGTTATTTTGAGGAGTTATTATGACTGGAATGTTTGCAACTCTTTCAGTTCTACTTTCAAAATGGTTGTCCACCTCCAAATGAACTAAAAGAACTCTGTTTGTTCAGAATCAATCAGTTTTTCTATGGTCACTTGGATGGACTACAAATCCATGGTGAGATATGCATAAAATGTCATTGTCTATATGATAGTCCTGGACTTGATTTGCTTCTTTTATTTTTTTTGGTATGCCATTTATCTATCGATCTGTATATCTATTTTTTTGGGATGTCAGAATTTAAGCTAATTACGAAGGAAATCTGCAAGCTCCCATCATTCTTCTCTACTGCACTATTTAGAAAGATTGACGTTGATTGCACAGGGATGGTAACTAGGTATGCTGTACCTTTTGTTTTCAATTATCATACTACTCTCTCAATGTGATTTATTTTGTACATTTGATATGGTTGTACTCATGCATCATCGTGTTTTTATTTATCTTGATATTAGTCTTTTGAATGTTGTAACGTTTTTAGAAAATCACAGATATGATGGGATGTGGATACATTGAAGACAACAAATTTTGAAAAATCAAGAGGACATGTTGGGGATTCAACGCTAAGTGTGTGTGTGTATATATACGTATATACATTCATGTATTTTTTGTAATTAGTAAATAAGATATATATATATATATAGATACATGTATTTTTTGGTAAGGAAATAGGATATATATATATATTATATAAGGGGCCGCTGGTTTAGTAGTTAAAACTCAACCTATTAACCTTGAGGTTGTGGGTTTGAACAGGGCAGCCATTTTGTACAAATTATGCCAAATGTTAGGATTGTACCCAATTTACCCCTCCTAGACCCCATCAAATGGGGACTATACTGATTGTAGTGCTTATAGTTGTCAAATATATATATATATATACATGTATAAATATAAGGCACCAAAAGGGGCGCAACCTCTCTGTACACTAGGAAGGAGCAAAGTCAAGATAAAAAGGCATCAACGCAATTGAGCTGTTGTAAAATCTACGAGACAGAAGAAGATTCTGAAAACTTCCCTTTGAGCCAAAAATGAAGATACTACCTCAGTCTTAAATTGTTTGTCTGACACGAAAATCAAAAACTTAAAAATAATGTATTCATGTGCCAAAATTATTATTTTTCGGTTTTGATTTGTGGCATTAAAAAGTTGGGCACTAATATCCCTAATTTCCATATAAGGCAAAAAAAAAAAAAAAACAAAACAAAACAGTTACCCAAAATGAAAATTAGGGGCATTAGTGCCCAACTTTTTAGTGTCACAAATCATTTTTCATTATTTTTTTCACAATTGAAAGTACTTTAAAGAGATCTTTTAATTGGTAAATTTTTTAATGAGAATACATTATTTTGAAGTCTGGTTTTCTGTGCCAAACAAACATTTTTTCCCCCCACTTGAATTTCTCCGCGTCCTTACTGCCAAAAGGAGTTGACTATCCATGTGCTGCTGAACTAATTGTCATCTCTTGCACAGGTTACTAATCCTCTATGTAATGTGTCTCCTATTGCTCTTAGGACTTATACATGACATTTTATATCTAGCTTATTTCGCATGATTCCCTGTTTCCTTCACTCTCTCTTCTTTCTTTCTTTCTTTTTTTTTTTTTTTAACCCAAATTTGACCTTAAAATTTTGGAAAAACCAAACTTGAACTTTCAAATTTAACCCTATAACATCTCTCAGTCTTTCAATCAAACACCTATTATACATATTCAATCGACCCTAATTCATCACAAACCATGGTTGGCACACCTTTTGACAATCCCACAGAGCAACCAGAAAATTCAATAGCTCACATTATGATTAGCAAACCATGACAATAAATTCACATTCTCACATTCCCTAAAAATTCCTACCTTCCAAGAGCCACATAATTACTTGAAATTAATACATAAGCTGCACAGGATGGAGGCTCCAATTCAATAAGTTTTCTAGCTGCTTTTCTTTTTAATTCAAAGTCTCCATGAATCCAGCCAAGTGTAGTTTGCTATTGGGTTTGGTTCGAAATGGTACTCTCAGGTTGCGAGTTGGGGAAAAGGGAGAGGGCATTGCCGAAGGACACAATGTGATGGTGCCTTATTCATCAATGACTTTAGGTGTTGTTTCAAAGTGAATATAGGATGGTCAGCTCCAGTGAGTTTCACCAGCTAATTCCCAATCACTCTGGCCACAGCCACTGCCCATAACCTATTCGACATAACCATATGTGGAGCTTGGGGCCTAAGGGTGTGCTCTCTCCAGGTCTTAGGTTCAACTCCTACTAGGTGCTATCAACTCCTTGAGACCATGCCCATGTGCTCTGCCCAAAATTTGCCTGATCCACATGGAGGGAGTGCTTTGTGTGGGTTCCGGGATTAGTCGAGATGCGCGTAAGCTGGGCTGGATACCCAGTTATCAAAAATAAAATAAAATAAAATAAAATAACCATACATGCGATGACCATAGCTGTCACTCATTCCCATAACCCTTTTCGCTCACCCACTATTGTGAGTATTGTGACCATAGCCACTGATATAGTGAAGTTCCTGTTGCGGATCGGGGGCACACCAGGGAACTCAAACAAGCAATAACACACAATATTTAACGTGGTTCGGCAAGTCGCCTACGTCCACGGGCAGCGGATTCACTATATTGAAAGAAATGGAACAATTACACACTCTCAGATTGTTCTCTCTTTGTTTCACTCTAAGCCTCACTCTCTGCTATCTACTGTACCTCTCAACTCTCCTTAGCTTCTCTATATATAGAGATTACAAATGCAAGAGAGAGTCTTTGAAATGAGCTGGCTGCCAGCCCATTGTTGTGCTTTCGGTGGCTTTCCAGATTGATGCTTTACATGGCTTCTCATGGCCTCATGGCCAACTCACATGGCCTCATGGCTTCCCCACCATGTAGCTGGTTGCCACCCTCCATCACATGGCCAGAATCTGTAGCCAATATTCAACAAATCTCCACCTTGGCGAGGATTCTCTTATCCAACATAGTGATCGATCAACACTGCCATGCACCTGAAGGTGCTCAGTTCCGAGAGATGTTGACCAAGTCCAAACAATGTTGGAACTTGATCCCAGAAACTACCTTTGTGAGCATATCGGCCGGATTATCTGCAGTACCAATCTTTTGAAGCAGAATATCCCCTTCATTCACAGTTTCTCGGATGAAATGGAAACGGACATCAATGTGCTTGGTGCGGGAATGATGAACCTGGTTCTTTGCCAAACAAATGGCACTCTGACTGTCACAAAACACCTCAACGTGCTTCTAAACAATACCCAAGTCTTCAATCAACCCGTGTAGCCAAATAGCTTCTTTAAAGGCTTCACATCGCCATGTACTCGCTCTGTAGTAGACAAAGCCATTGGATCAAGCGTTGACCTCCAACTCACCGCCCTTTAGCAAGCGTAAATAAATACCTGTTGTTGACCGCGCTTGTCTAAGTCACCAAAGATAATCTGAGTCCACATACCTTCCAAATTCCGAAGTCGGTTATCTCTCTCGAACTTCAATCCTAGATTGACTGTGCCATGTATGTACCTTAGGATCCACTTCACTGCCTGCCATTGATCTTTTCCTGGATCATGCATATACCTGCTTACCATACTCACAGCATGCGAGATGTCAGGCCTTGTACAAACCATAGCATACATTAATGCACCAACTGCATTTGCATATGGAACCTGTGCCATATGCTTCCGTTCTTCTTCTGTGCGTGGAGACAACGAAGCACTAAGCTTGAAATGAGGGGCCAATGTTGTACTTACAGCTTTGGTTTTCCCATTGATGCCAAATCTGTCTAACATCTTTTTCAGATACTGGGTTTGTGTCAGACAAACCGTGCCCTTCTTCCTGTCTCTTCTGATATCCATGCCAAGAACTTTCTTTGCTTCTCCCAAATCCTTCATTTCAAACTCCTTTGCTAACTGTGCCTTGAGTTTGTCAATCTCCACCTTGCTCGTAGATGCAATCAACATATCATCTACATATAAGAGCAAATAGATGAAGGAACCGTCGGGAAGCTTACGGAAATATACACAATGATCAAATTGACTTCTTGTGTATTCTTTCTCTATCATGAACCGATCAAATCGCTTGTACCACTGTCTCGGGGATTGCTTCAATCCGTACAACGATTTGTTCAGCTTACAAGCCCAATTCTCTTTTCCAGCAATTTTGAAACCATCTGGCTGGGACATGTATATCTCCTCTTCAAGATCTCTATGTAAGAAGGCAGTTTTGACGTCGAGTTGGGCGAGCTCGAGATGAAACTGTGCAACCAAAGCTAACAAGATGCGAATAGACGTGTGCTTCACAACAGGTGAGAATACCTCATTGTAGTCTATTCCTTCCTTCTGAGCATAGCCTTTAGCTACCAATCTAGCTTTGAATCTGATGTTGTTGTTGCCTGGGATGCCTTCTTTCTTGGTTTAAACCTACTTACACCTAATTGCTTTCTTGCCTTTTGGAAGTTGCACCAACTCCCAAGTCTTGTTCTTATGAAGTGACCCGATCTCTTCATCCATAGCCTTCTTCCATTTGACACTTTCTGCATTTTGTACGGCTTCTTTGAAAGTGCACGGAACATTGTCTTCAATGATTGGAAGTGCATAGGCTACCATATCAGTCATCCAACTGGGTTGCTTAGTAACCCTTTTACCTTTCCTAATTGCAATGGGTTCTGATTGTTGCGGAGCCTCTGGATCTTCATCTGAACTCTCTTCAAAGCTATCCTCTGAGACTTCTTCAGGATGGTTGATTGGCTGACTAGTCTTTGCTGGAGTCTCAAACTCCACCTGCATTGACTTCTTCAATGCTTCAACATTCTGTTGAGGATCTGGTTGCTTCAACATTGCAGACTCATCAAAGGTAACATCTCTTCTAATGAGAACTTTCTTTGATTCAGGGCACCACAGTCTGTATCCCTTGACACCGTCACCGAAGCCCAAGAAGATGGCTTTCTTGGCTCTTGGATCCAACTTAGATTCTGTAACATGAAAATATGCTGGACATCCAAAGATACGTAACTGATCATAATCAGTAGCTGGAACTCTTGACCATACCTCCATGGGAGTCTTCTCATCTAGTGCTGCAGTAGGTAGTCTGTTGACAAGATAACGAGCATAGTTCAATGCCTCGCCCCAAAATGCCTTGCTCAATCCAGACTGTGACAGCATACACCGGACTTTCTCCACCAAAGTGCGGTTCATGCTCGCAACTCCATTCTCGTCATGTGTTCCAGAACTCGTGGAAATGTCTCACTATCCTCGATTCGCAAACCTCAAAGAAGGGATCCGATGTATTCTCCACCATTGTCGATCTGAGCTTCTTGATCTTTCTGCCTGTCTAGGTCTCAATCATCTTCTTCCACATAAGAAAGATGTCTAAGACTTTATCTTTGTGCTTCATTGTATAAATCCAAACTCTTCTGGAGAAATCATCAATGAACGACACAAAGTAGTGTTTACCTCCCAACGAAGCATTCTTGGAAGGTCCCCATACGTCGGTGTGGACGTAGTCTAGAATCCCTTTGGTACGGTGAATTGCAGTACCAAACTTGATTCTTGTTTGCTTTCCCAATACACAATGCTCGCAGAACTCAAGCTTCCCTGTCTTGGCGCCTTTCAACAGGCCTTGCTTTACCAACCCTTGTAAAGCCTTCTCACCGACATGCCCTAGGCGCATGTGCCAAAGTCTGGAAGTGTCTGATGCATCATCTTCTGAGTTGGTGGAGACCACTCTCCTCAGGATCAGAGATCCGTCTAGGAAATATAAATTTCCTTGTCGAGTACCTTTCATTGCAACCAATGCTTCTCGAACAACTTTGAGGACTCCACCTTCCATGGTTACTCTATAACCTTTGGAGTCTAAAACTCCCACTGAGATGAGATTCTTGGTTAGATCTGGTACATACCGTACATCTTCAAGAATTCTGATTGTTCTATCATGGATCTTTAGTTGAACTGTTCCAATCCCCTTTGTCTGGCAAGCTTGGTCGTTGCCCATCAGCACAACTCCTCTATCGAACTCTCGTAAGCTCGAGAACCACTGCTTGTTAGGACACATATGGAATGAACATCCGGAATCTATTATCCATTCATCAGACTGGCCATATGATGAAACTGTGAAGGCTCCTCCTTCATCATTATCTCCATCTCGTGCAACGTTCACCTTTTTCTTCTTTTGTCTTTATTTGGACAATCTTTTGCCCAATGCCCCTTCTGCAGCACATTCGTCTTTTGCAAGACGTCTTCTGTCTGAAGATTTCCCTCTGGATTTTGAGCGAGACTTTCCTCGCCCTGCATATCTTCTGTTATTTGTTCTGCCTCTGACTGTCAATGCCTCGGATGTTGAGTCCCTGTTTGCAGACTTGTCTTTCCTTCTGAACTCATTGTTCACCAAGGCGTTTGCAACATCAACATACTTGATCTTCTCTTTACCGTACAGTAAAGTAGTAGTGAGATGATCATATGAGTCAGGCAAAGAATTCAACAATAACAGTGCTTTATCTTCATCACCAACGTGATCATCCAAATTCTTCAAATCCGTAATAATTTTGTTGAAGTTATTTAGGTGTTCGTTCATCGAAATACCTTTAATGTAGTCGAAACGAAACAACCTCTTCCTCAAGTAGAGCCGGTTCTCAATGCTCTTTGTCATGAACTTATCTTCTAGCGCCTTCCAAAGCTTCTTTGCAATATCATATTCTGTGAAGGCATACTTCTCCTCTTTTGCAAGGCAAAGTCGGATGGAACTACAGGCCAGGAGATTCACCCTCTCCCATTCTATCCCGTCCATGTCATTTGGTTTGTCTCCCAGAGTGAAGTGCAGGTTCATCTGGACAAGCATATCCTTAACTTCGCATCTCCACATGCCGAAGTTGCTGCTTCCATCAAACTTCTCTACCTCGAACTTAGCATAGAACACCGGGGTCCAATGCCTAGAGGTGCTTGTACTAGCTGAATTACTTACGGACTCGGTTGATCTAGATTCTGCCATTTTTTAGAAACTTCAATTCAAAAAACTGACTGTACGGATGTGTCCGAAATACTCCAAATAGTTGGGAAACACTATTGGATCGTCAAAAATGGACTCCGAATGCCTCAGATCAAGCCAAAATATTTTGAACACCTCTGATTCAAAAACTAACCGTACGGATGTGTCCGGAATATCTCAAATAGTTGGAAAACACTATTAGATCGTCGAAAACGGACTCTGAATGGCTCTGATCTGGCAAAAACAGCCCGATTGCTCAGACCGCAGACTTGCGCTGAGATGCACCGGATAATTCCTCCGGTCAACGGCTCGGTCAACGGCGCAGGCGGCGCGGTCAACGGAGGATCGGCGGCGCGGTCAACGCGGCTTGACGGCGCGGTCAACGCGGCTTGACGGCTGGTCAACGTGGCTTGGTCAGCGGCTCAGGCTGACTGGGCAGGACACGTGGCATTACGTAGCGCTGACGTGTGATGACGTGGCGCCACGTGGCTCGTCTTCCTCCTGGAGCTGGCGCGTGTGGCGCGTTCCGAGAGTGGCCTTCACGCGCCTTTTTTCAGAGCGCGCGTGAGGGCGCGTGGGGAGGTTTCTAGGCTCTGCTTGTGCTTGGTTGGACTCCTCTCGGGGAGTTCTTCCTCCTGGTATGGTCAAAAGTGGATTTCGAGCACTTCGAAATCTGGGCACTTTCGGGAAAAATTCGATTTTTTCGCAACCCGAGCTTTGATATCAATTGTTGCGGATCGGGGGCACACCAGGGAACTCAAACAAGCAATAACACACAATATTTAACGTGGTTCGGCAAGTGGCCTACGTCCACAGGCAGCGGATTCACTATATTGAAAGAAATGGAACAATTACACACTCTCAGATTGTTCTCTCTTTGTTTCACTCTAAGCCTCACTCTCTGCTGTCTGCTGTACCTCTCAACTCACCTTAGCTTCTCTATATATAGAGATTACAAATGCAAGAGAGAGTCTTTGAAATGAGCTGGCTGCCAGCCTATTGTTGTGCTTTCGGTGGCTTTCCAGATTGATGCTTCACATGGCTTCTCATGGCCTCATGGCTAACTCACATGGCCTCATGGCTTCCCCACCATGTAGCTGGCTGCCACCTTCCATCACATGGCCAGAATCTGTAGCCAATATTCAACAGTTCCAGGTGTTGAAATCTGGGTTAAGGAGGTTTGATATGAGACTAAGGCCTGGTTTGGGGTGATCTATTTCAGCTAAAAAGTCAAAAAGTTATTCCAAAATCCAAAAATACATCACTATTCACCCAAAAAAAAAAAAAAAAAAAATATTTTGTTTTACCAAAGGAATGACGAAGTGACAAACACTCATTGCTTTGTCGGAAGTGCCTATATCTGAAATGATTGGGTGTGATTGGCACACACATTTGTGGGGCTATCACGGGTACCGTTTTAATAACCTGATCCGTTAAATATCTTAAACTCACCGAGTACTATATGTCTGCAAAAAATCACATTGATCGGATATCAATAACTATATGATCAGATCATTTACGTACGAAAAATGGATAGTGTTATAATTAATGATTGAAAAATAAATATATCTGATCAGATAGCTATCGATATCCGATTAACGTGATTTTTTATAGGTATATAGTGTTCGACGAGTTACACACATTGAACGGTTCAGATTATTAAAATGGGACCCGTGATGACCCCCAACGGAACAAACAAAACCGTCCAATACTTTGTACAAAAATTACCCAATAATTTTTCACCCCAATACACGGCTGCCGAATTGTACTGTGGGGCCACTTGTCACTATTCACTTCTTACACACTCTTTTTATACAATTTTTTAATACACATTTTTCAAAAAAAATCCAAAAAGTTAATCCAAACCTCCATATTTTTTTCTCAACTTTTTTAGTCTAAAAAGACAAAAAGTGCACTTTTTTAGTACACCCCAAACCAGCCCTAACAGTGTGGGTCACCATTGTGGGTGTTTGTGTGGATGGGTGATGGTAGCAATGGGAAGCGGTAGTGCATGTTGGTGCGGTGGGATGTGTCTGGCTGATTAGGTGAGAATAGAGAGTGCAAATGACGGAGATGGAGGAGGTAGAAAGAGAGAGGGGACATTTGAGGGTTTTTTTTTTTTTTTTTTTGGGTGATGGTATGGTAACTGTTCATTTTCTATTACTTCCATTAATGGACAAACAGAGGCAGGGGAGGTTAGTGTAATTTCCAAAATGTGAAGGGGGAATTTGTATTAAGCACATAACTTATGAGATGTCAGTGTATCTTGCCCAATTTTTTAAATTGCATGTTGCAAGAATGTGGTTCCTCAATAGATCTGAAACTGTCTTACAATAGCCAGATTTTCAAAATGTGAAGGGGGAATTGGGCTTTTGTGGAGGTACTTGCTTGCTCCCACTAAATTAAGATACTAGAACCTCTCATTCATATATTGGCTCCATGTTGGTTTGCTCAAATCCATTTTTTACTTGTATATTTGGTATGGGGATTCTTTCGATCAAAGTCGAAACTTAGGAGCTTGGAGGTGCAAATTGATCCCCATAGTTTTGTGACATTGCACATTGACTCCCACTTATGTTTGGTGAACCTAGAAACAGAAGTAGTTCATGAATTAGTGTACCTGGAAACAGTAATAGTTCATGTAAATATGTGGAGTTTTTTTGTCCTCAAATAAATAATTTTTTTTCAAGACTACCTGGAATTGTTATTTTTAATTAGAGTTGAAAAAACTTTATGTTGAAAGTACCCATTTGCGTTATATAGGCTGTTCCTTAAACAAATGGATCTTTGATTGTGAGAGACTGAGAGCATTATTCATCAGCTTCAATGCATCATGTTATGGTGCTTTCTCCTCTCTCCCTTCCTTGCCACTTCGGTACACTGGCACAAAACAGAGGCCTAGTCTGTGCATATTCCGCTGGATACTCTTTTTGTTCTCTCTACCCCGCACAAACATATGCTTGCATCTGTATGTGTGCTTTAATCAATGCATGTTGTAATGCACTATGCCACCCCCTGCATCTGTACCTTCACATTACATAGCATAATATGCGGTAGAATGTGTTCAGTTATTTTGATTAGCAGGTGAGCTTTCCAAGTCAAATTCATTAAATTGGTTGTATATATTAAACTATGCTGTATGGTAATTTAATCCTTCTTCTTCTTCTTTTCATATATTAAACTATTCTGAAAAGTCGTTCTGTGAGGCAAAGATTTTGTATTTGGTTTATTTTATATTTGTTGTATCACAGATTCTTGTGTTTGCTGTTAATAAATTCTTGTGAATTGATTATTGTGCATGTTGTCTTTTCATTACCATATCATGTCATTGGCTTCCTTTCTATGTTTTCTATGCACCCGGTTGGCAAATTGTTGGTGCCTTTCTTTTTATAACATTGACTAGTAAAATAAAATAAAAAAAGTAATTACATCATTAGGTTCTTATGAATTCCGGATAAGTTTATTTGATCTATAGTTGAACTCTATCTTTATTTGATCATTATTTTCTTATGAATTTTGGAGAACTTCGAAGGTTAATTGTTTTATAGATCAAATTACTTTGAAGATCAAATCCTTACTTTGAAGATCAAAAATGAAAACTTTTCCATGACTTTTTTTAGGCAAGATTTCATGGTATTGTGTTGTATGTAATTATAGTTAGTTTACATTACAATTTACATGCTTTGTTTTTAGCCACTTCAAACCTGTGTTTTTTTTCCCTAGTGAATTTGATTATGTTTTGTGAACACTTGCCTGATGAGTTTTCATTTTTTTACTCTCTTTTTTTCCTTCTTGCACTGTATCCTTGTGACTCATTTACTCCAATTATTGCTTTTAGGGGCCCCATTCTGATTTTTTGGGACCAACTTCAGGGTGCACAGCTTGTGTTGTAATTATTAGAAACAACCAACTTACTGTTGCCAACGCCGGTGATTCTCGTTGTGTAATACCAAGGAAGGGCCAGAAAATGTACAATTGAAGAGGACTTCTGTCATTTTATATTTCTGCAGATGGTTCAAAAAGGGAATTATTTATGCCATCAGATGGATGTCATTTTATATTTCTGCAGATGGTCCAACACTTCAATTTGACTTGTAGTGGATAGAAAGTCCATGGTATTTTTAAATCTTGTAGATGTAGAACATGTTCATTATGGGTAATATATTGATGAAATACATGTTTATATTACTCATTGTGGCTCCTTTTAAGCAGGCATACAATCTTTCTAGTGATCACCAACCCGACCTTGAGGGTGAAAGAGAAAGGATTGTGAAAGCTGGTGGTTTTATCCATGCAGGACGAGTTACTGGCAGTTTAAATCTTGCAAGAGCTATAGGTACTATACTACCCTGCTTCCTTTCTTTCGGTTTCCATTTTCCCAAGCTGAGTGTGAGAGAGAGAGATTCTTGTAGCTCTGCTTTGTCCTCTTTTCATAGTCCTACTTATTTGATGATTTTAATCTCATTGATAGGTATAATAAAGAGAGCTTGAAATATTTTTTCTTTTCTTTTTTTGGATAACTCAAGAGCTTGATATCTAATTTCTCTTTTATTGCAGGTGACATGGAGTTTAAGCAGAATAAGTTTTTGCCTGCTGAAAAGCAAATTGTGACAGCTAATCCAGATATAAATACCGTGCGTATTTTTTTTTCCATTGTAGATAATTTGTTATGACATTGTTTTCCTAAAAATAATGGATGCTGATTATCTTTGGGGATATAAATAAGAAGAAAAACAGTAATTCACATCATAAATCAATGAAACCTTTATTGAACTATTTTGCTTGGCTACACCTACATGAAACTGGTTTTGCCAGTCTACTCTATCAAGGGCTACAAAGCAAATATGTATTTACTTGTTTCTTCATCATGCATCCCTGAATAGGTTGTTTGGTTTTTGAACTATAAATCATTAAAATTGCCTTAAGTTGGTGATGTGATTTGCTTGTTTCTTCTCCCCCTTTCCCTTGTACCCTCAGCCCAAAAAAGTACATACACAAGCTGCCGGTGATGTTTCTTTCTTGGAAAACTCTATTCAAAAAAAAAAAAAAAAAAACTCTACAAGAATAATTTGGCAATGCCATTTTTGTAAATAAACTCATCTTCATGGGTGCTTTATTTAAAGTGAATGGTCCACATTTAGCCACATCATTTTGCATGAAAATTTTGTATGGATTTCTGTTTGTATATCATTACTCTTCTTTCTTAGGAAACATTGCTTTCCCCAATATTTTTATTTTTATTTTATTTTTTAAATAGGTTGAGCTTTGTGATGATGATGATTTTATGCTGCTGGCATGTGATGGTATCTGGTAAGTATCTTATGCTTTCCTATTTAAGTTTTATTTTTTAGGAACCATACTACCCTGCTTCCTTACTGTCTTTTTCCATTTACACTGGCATCCCATGAGGTTTGTTGCCATTAGAATCCGAGGTTCTAGAAATTACATCCCCTTCTTGATATTTTAATTCGTAATACAAAGAATCTACTGATTTGGAGATTTTGGATTAAACATAGGGTTTGAAATTGAAATACGAAAGAGAGATTTTCAAATGAGTTCTTGAAAAAGGTTATGGGGTTCTGTTTATGATTAAGATATGTTAAAATGGTGGATTTCTCTACTTGAAATTGATTTTTAATGAGCAAGGGGTTTTGACCTAAAATTATGGATGTTTGGTTTGAAAAAGGAAATGGAAATTGATGTTGGGTTTTGTAAGAATGGAATGAATGCGGATGTTGATGAGGATGGTGGAGTTGAATATGTAATATCATTTCCATTTGAAAATGATGAGATTATATCTTTTATTGAAAATTATCTGTTGAATAGAAATATCTGTTTTGAGCTATCGATGGAGAATAGTTTTGAATTTTTTTTTAAGAATAGTGAATTTTTTTGTCTTAGATCAACTTGTAATGATTTGACAACTGTCAATTTCCCTTTTTAGTACCATGAATTTTATGAAATTATTAATTTAAAAAAAAAATGTTTATGATTTGTATCATGAAAATCTTTGTACGCTCCACCTCAACTATCGGCTGTGTAGTTGGAAAGTTGACCTGTTGAATTAGGGTTCACCAAGTTTCCATCAAACTTCAAAGAATGATGACCCGTCATCAATAGAATATGATTTATCTATTAAATCTAACATTTAAAGATTAACTTCACAAATCAAAAAATCACACATACTTCAAAATCATATGAACATTTGTGAAATCTTAATTAAAGAAACCTCATTCCAACTCATGTAATTTGTTTAAAGTGATGTGTTTGAAGTGATGAAGTCTATTGGAACCATTCAAAACTTTCATGATATGGATTATGTTTTTTTTAATCATTATCTAATGATGATATTATATATTGGTAATTACTTATAAATAATTAAAAAAAAAAAACTTGTATAATAAATATTATAATTTGCAGTATCCACAATTTGGAAAAAAAAATAATTAATTATAGGTTCTCTTATTTAATACTGTTTGCAATTGTAAATATACTTATTTCATCGCTAAGAAGGTGGTTCAAAATAGTTTGTACAATGGTAATACAAACATGTTGATATATTCTGATTTGATTTAAAATCGAAACTCTGCCCTTACAGTGACATTAATTATGCCCATTGGCCACATTTAGGAAACAAGATTAGTTGCATTTCTAATTAAATAAGTCTCAAAAACTATTACTTGTTTAGCATTAAAGTTAATAAATATTGACAGAGCTTAAAAATGTTCCTGTTTTGCTGAAAAAATATTTTAGTATTTACAAAATTTTAGTGTAATTTGTCCTCAAAGGATATCCTAACTAAGCTAGGTGACCTCAAATGAATTAGTAGTATCAGTATTTGGAAACAATTAGATTACAAGGTTTGAAATTTTCTCTAATTTTGCCTAACCTATCAAATAGTTTCCAAAATTTATTACTACAGCATTATTGAAACTATATTCTCCCCCAATGTTTCTAACAATTTCAACAACACCATGGTTTTTTGACATAATGTTGACAATCACAAATGGAAAATATATGTAGTAATCAAAAAAATCTAATTATTTGTAAGGGTTTTCTTTGTCCTACCCAAAATTGCTTATGTTTATTGTTTTGATGGGGTTGACAGGAGTGGGGTGTTTGAGTAAGTGATGAAAGGGTTATACTATGGGACCAAAGAGTGTGGGGTGTGCTGTTGAGATGATGAAGAGGGATGTGGTTAGGGTTGGAGAGTTCACATTCTTTGATGGGTATTGTGGGGGGAATTCTATTTATATCCAAAAAAATGATTAAGTGAGCCTAATTTTTCAGTACACCTTGGTATATTATTTAGAATTACAATTTATTCTCCGCATACCTTATTTTTTTCCCCAAATTATCCTTTGAAGGTACACACCCAAATAAAACAAATTAAAAAAACTAAAAATTACTTTTGAAAACCCTTTTAAAAAACTTTTATTTTGTTCACATACATACATAGAAAGGAGAACGGCGAAGGAGAATGACGAAGGAGAAGGTGAGGGGGTGAACTTCGCCTTCTCCTTCACCTTCATCCACCGCCATCCACCGTCGTCCTCCACCATCCACCCTCGTCCAAAGTGAATTTGGTTTTGTGTGTGTGTTGCGTTAGCCTTTTTTCTTGGCCTGTTTTCCTTGAAAAAGAGAATTGGGCTAGATTTACTCCCTATATTGGCATTTTACCATCCAATATCTATGCATCATCTAAGTTTTTTTTATTTTATTTTATTTTTGGGTGGGGTTGTTTGAAATATGTTTTATTTATTTATCTTTACACTTGCTGAAGGGAGCAGTTTTGTTGCAATTGCTCAAAATGCTATTTTTCCGGTTACTTACGTATTTCCAATATGAATCCACCACATGACAATCACCAAAAAGACTAATATAAAATATCTATATAATAATATTTATAATAATGGTGAGTTTTGATGGGACATATTGAAATTTTGAAGTGAAAAAGAAGATGAGAATTAAAACTTACAGAAGAAAATACAGAGAATTAAATAGAAAGAACATGTATAATTAATTAGGGTGTGCAATGAGAAAAAAAAATATTTTTTATTTTAAAATTTAATATGTTATTCTTATTGGTAAATTCATATGAGGGTATAATAAAAATGAAAATTTTAAAATTTGAATTAAGCATATCGAGATATTTTTTAGGTTCAAATTGAATGACTCGTATTGTGGGTGGGAAAAGAAGCAATTGAAGGATGAGATAAGAGTTGGATATTGGTCTGTAGATGCATGTAGCCCAAGTGTAATTGTTTTGGGAGGAGATCCACGGGACAAAATAAATTAAGATAAGACCAATGTAATTTTTTTAATTCTATATAAATTTATATTTTATAACTTTGATGATCATTGAAATATTATTAGAAAAACCACGATAGAAGAATGGTGCTTTAGAGATAAATAAGTTAACATAAAAATACTACATTATAATATTTGGGACAATAAATAAATACCCCATATATACTCCTACAGAAAGTGCAGTTTTTAACAAAAAATGGTTACACAAAAAAAGAAAGTTTATTTTGCTTATATAAATATTTGAGAGTAGTAACATTCAAGTGTAAATGAAAGATCATCCTGTGCACTGTAAGAATGACACTAACATCAGAAATGTGTTAAAAGTCTAAATTTTTCCTTAGAACGACAACATAATCAATTTTGCCTATTATGAAGAACAATTTCTAAATATTGCATACTACTTGCAAGTATTTAATAACAAAACAGTGAGAGAGTCAACATTTGTAAGAAAAAAAATCCACATACGAACCTGTTCAGCATGAAAAATCCAAAATAAAAAATACCAGCTACTGCTAATGAAAATATATCATGAAGTTGCCATCATCACCAAAATCCTGACTCTCAAGGCCACCCTATCCAATGCACCTCTCACCAAAGACAAAACCTAACGACAAAACAAATCAACATTATGCTAACAAGCATTTGAACAATCTCAAAAGCAAAAAACTTTAACAAGTACCCATACAAATAAAAAATGGATTTTGTTAACAAGTGTCCTCAAGACACATGTTAAGAATGCATTAACAACTAACTTTTACTCTGTTTTACAGAAAATAGTTGACCATAAGTGGCAACCAAGCGGTATTTTTAAATATTTACAATTAGTTTAATAATGGACAACTACATCCAGTTTTAACCCTTGTTTTAAGGAAGGATAAAAAAATGTGCACACCCTCATGAGATTATATTAGACAAAATTCATAGACAACTCCAAGGCTCTGATAAGCCAAAATCAATACTGTCCTCCAAGATTCTTTCTGCAACAACAAAAAAAAAAAAAACAATTTGATTAAAAAACACATATGGGTTTGTTCCAAAACACATATTAAAAGCAAACCCATTTCTCAGAAAACACAAATTAAAGGATTACCCATCTCACCTTAACACGATTCTGATAAAACCCAGTTCCTAGATCCATTATGGGTCTCCCCAAAATCTCATGGAAACCAAATTTAACCCCAAATTAGGAAGATTCAAAGATGACCCATTACAGAAAACACCTTCCCCAGCAAACAACTTCAATAAAATTACGTAGTAGACATCAACAAATGATACACACAAACTGAAAAAAAAAAAAAAAAAAAAAACATATAGTTTAATAAATACGAAATCATTATATTGATCAGTATTCTTTTTGTCTAACAATGTTCTCAATGATAAAAACAAAATAAATGTGAAGTACAAAGATAATGAACGGATGAGAAATGAAAGAGTTTGAAATGGTGGCTGTAAAAAGATTTAAAAAATAAAAAGGAAGTGAGGGTATTTAAGTCACAATACCAACAAAAGTTTTGTTTTAAAAGACATTTATTACTTTTCTCAATCTTTATAATAGTAGGGTAATTAAGTTAATAAATAAAATTCTTAACAAATGCACTTATTAACAAAAACACAAAAATAAATATATTACCTGAAACAAAGCTTTGGAACTTGCATTGCTACTTACAAGAAACATTCTATTTTTCTTTACTGAGCTCCCTTGTTTTTCAAGGGGAAAGATAGGGTAAAATGGTTCAATCTAGGGGTGCAACTTGGGCGGGCTCAACCCGAGCAACCCGAACCCAATCCGAATTTTTTTAGGGCTTGGACAAGATATTTTCAAATTCGGTACGGGCATGGGCAAAAATTCAGAAGCCCGAATTAAATTTGGACGGGCTTAGGCAAAAATGTCAAACAACCCGAAACCCGAATTATACATATATAGATATATAAAAATATTAAATATACATAAATTATTAGCCATTACATGATATTAAAGTAATTTAGATTATTAACTCATATTGAATATATATTATTATATATACAAATAACATAAAATCTTACTTTTTTTTATTTTCACTCATAAATTATAAGGACTACTCTAGAGACATCTCTCTTACATTATATAAATTATTTGTTTTGATGGTATTAATGATTTTCTATAAAATAAAATAAAAAACTGTGACAGTCAAATTTTAATAATTTAATAATGTAGCTGCAAAAAAATAATAAATAAATAAAATGAAATTCATTTACAATTCGGGCAATTCAGGCAACTCGGGTCGGGCTTGGGTAGACAGCCTCGGGTTACAATTCAAGCCTGGGTAGATCTCAGCACAACTTGAGCTAGACTTGGACAACCTTCCAACCAACTCGAACCCGCCCGAGTTGCACCCCTAATTCAATCTAGAAGAGGAAGCAAATTAGTCTAAGATTTTCCTTTCTTCGGAAGGGGTTTCCTAAATTTTTCCAAAATAAAATATTTAGGCGGCGACTTTGTATCTGGCAAAGCAGTCCAATTTTGGCATTATTTGATTTAAAATTGATTTTCCAAAAAGGTTTGCTGGATTTAGACTCTTTGGTGTCTATCAGTTTCACATTGCACTTGTGAGACTAGATTCAAAACCGCGGGAGTCTGAACTGTGAGGCCTTCTTTTCAAACCTTTCTGAAAGGCGGGAGGTTAAAGAAGGGAAAGGCCCCCTCGGAATTTGACCATGAGTTCACAGCTTAGGATCTGAAGGAACCCATCCCCGTCTTTCATTAAAGCAATGGTCTACGACTCCGTTGCTTGCTTATGATTGGAGAGCTCCTTTGTTATTTTTGTTCTACCGTTAAGAGAAGGATTACAAGCCCTAGTCCCAAACAAAACTATTTATTCATCTGCACTGGAAAGGGATTCATTAGCGCGGCCAATGAAAAGTCCCTTCAATACCCTCTTGCACTGGGTCATTTCTATACGCTATACAGCCAATTTAAGCAACATGCGAACAATGCTAAATTAATGAGGTTAGAATATAATATTATCTATTATACTTTATTTTCATTTGTTTAGTGATTTATTATTAATATAATTATAATTTTTTTTATAGGAAACATGCTATTTTTCTTTATTGGGCTGCCTTGTTTTTCAACTGGAAAGATAAGGTAAAGCGGTTCAATCTCGTAAAAAAAATTTCAAAGCAAACTTTTAATATTTTGAAGCCACGTTAATGTATGATGGAGAAAGGGAAGGATAGCAAAAGAAAGTAGGACAAAGGAGGAGAAGGAAGCCTAAATGGGAAAAAGTATATTCCATGCCAAAAATGCTAGGTTGAGATGATAAGGTAAAAGCCCTAGATAAAAAAAAATCATGTTAAGACTTCTTTTTGTGCACCATGGGGATGTCGGAGCTATGGTGAATCGAGAGGCATTTATTGGATCTGTAGAAATGCCTTGCACCATTACAGTCAATATGTAATGCCATAGTATTTTATATTTTTGTTTTATTTATACATTATTTTTTATTATTTATGTAACATGTTAAATTCTATTCTTTTAATAAGTTTTTTGGAATAATTCTTTTAATAGGTTAAACCAGGTAAAAACGAGACGGATCAAATAGCTATGGAGGATTTTCTGTGTTTATTCCCAAAAATTATACCCTGCATATTTGACAAGCTAATAAAAGCCTTTCATCCCACGAATTCAATTTTTCTGTGAATACAACATTAGTAACACTCACGAAAAAATTAAATTCGTGAAATGAAAGACTTTTATTAGCCTGTCAAATATACAGGGTATAGTTTTCGGAAATAAACAAAAAAAAATGCTCCATAACTACTTGATCGGCCTCCTTTTCACCTGGTTCAACCTATTAAAAGAATTATTCCAAAAAAACCTATTAAAAGAATATAACATGCTACATAAATAATATATAAATAAAAACAAAAATACAAAATACTCATGCTACATAAATAATATATAAATAAAAACAAAAATACAAAATACTATGACATTACATATTCACCGTAATGATGCAAGGCATTTCTACAAATCCAATAAATGCCTCCCGATTCACCATAGCTCTGACATCCCCATGTGCACAAAAAATAAACCTAATCTTTTTTATCAGGGACATTTACCTTATCATCTCAACTTGGCATTTTAGGCATCGAATATATTTTTTCACATTTAGGCTTCCTTCCCCTCTTTTGCCCTACTTTCTTTTGCTATACTTCCCTCCCTCCATCATATATTAACGTGGCTTCAAAATATTGAGTTTTGCTTTGAAATTTTTTTTACGAGATTGAACCACTTTACCTTATCGTTCCAGTTTAAAAACAAGGTAGCCCAATAAAGAAAAATAGCATGTTTCCTATAAAAAAAATTATAATTATATTAATAAAAAAATAATAAATCACTAAACAAATGAAAAAAGTATAATAGATAATATTATATTCTAACCTCATTAATTTAGCATTGTTCAGATGTTGCTTAAATTGGCTGTATAGCATATAGAAATGGTTCAAAGTTGCTGAGGGTATTAGTTTACATTTCATTAGGCTTGCTCATGAATCCCTTTCCGATGCAAATGAATAAATAGTTTAGCTCGGGACTAGGGCTTGTGATCCTTCTCTTAACGGTAGAACAAAAATAACAAAGGAGGCTCTCCTATCCTAAGCAAGAGTCAGAGAGACCATTGCTTTAATGAAGGAAGACGGATGGTTCCTTCTTATCCTAAGTTGTGAACTCATGGTCAATTCGAGGGGCTTTCCTTCTTTAACCTTAACCTTCCGAAACGAGAAAAGAAAATCTTAGACTGATTCACTTCCACTCCTATCCTTAATCGAGTAGGGAAAACTCGCCTTCGCTTCATGTAGATCGCTTTGGAAAGAGCTTATTTGAAGGGGACAGTAAGCGGGCCTTACACGCTACTACCTTATTCGAACAGAAGAGAACACGACCCCTTACTTAGTAGAGGGGATTGAAGACCTACTTCTTACATTCAAAAAACCAGGATCAACAACCCCCTTCTAAGTAAAGGTTCCGTGCAAATAGTTGATTGGATTCATAGGTACACCTTGAGAGAGCCCTCTTTTTCTTTTTGGTTGAAGAATTCTCCACTGTCCTTCTGGCTACCGATCTTCTATGATCAAGCAAGAAAGAAAGCTTGATCACTAATACGAATAAGCGGCCCGGTTCACTTGAGCGTGAGCCAGCCTGTGTCCTCCCTTGTGAGCGCATTTTCCCCTATTAATTAATAAGTAAGAGGGTTAAGGGGTCTCGAGTAAGGGTAGCCGCACTCTCCTTCTTTTATATAACTCTAAGCGGAGGACCTTCCCTCTTAGCTCTTAAGGAATTCTTAAACCTATAGACGTTGTTAACGAGCTAACCTAACTAATAGAATCTCTTTCCTAGGTAGCGAGAAGGAATAGGGAAGAAGCAGAGTTACTTTAATCGCGCTTGTAGCTCGAATTCTTAACCGTCCCTCCATTCCTGACTTAGGCATGAGATAAGGGCCTCCCTCTCCTAAAGATGTAGCTAGTTGGGAGTTATTAGCTAGGTAGTTTCTTTCCTTCGTATCCGCCTAGCTGAAGCTATAAGAGTAGCGTCCTATCATGTGTCTCAATTATTTAGTTCGCAGAATAGTCCGCTGATGAGAAGACAATCTGACAGAATACCTTCTTAGGGTATTGAAGGGACATTTCATTGGCCGCGACTTCCCATCCCTGCACCGTGAACATCCAATTAAAATAAAAGAACACAATGAAGGCCCCTTGCTAGTGTACTTGTGTAGTCAACAAAAAGTAATTTTAATTTCCTATATATATATTTGTCAAGTATATTATGAAATAGTAAGTACCATAATCATTATTTTTCAACAATCATTTAAGCTTCCTCACTATTTTTAGATCAATGAAACACAATTTCAACCATTTTTTTAGCTCATTCATCTCTTTTAAAGGTGGCGGCCACTACTACAAAATCATAAATAGATCATACTTTTTTTGTGATGTATGTTATTTAATCACACTATTTAAGTTTTGTCAAAATGTGATCTTTAGAAGTGTAATTAATCATTTTTAATCACACGTTTTAAGTGTGATTAATAACATTTAGATCACATCTTTTAAGTGTGATTAATAACTAATAAAACCTGTGATAATAAATGTTTAGATCACATCTTTTAAGTGTGATTAATAGCATTTAGATCACATCTTTTAAGTGTGATTAATAACTAATAAAAATTGTGATAATAAACATTTAGATCACAAATTTTAAGTGTGATTAATATCTAATAAAACCTGTGATTAATAATAAGATAAGATCATACATTATATGCATTTCTTATCATAATTAATGCATGTGATAAAAAAAAAAAGTTCTAACATATTTGAAGAATAATCAATATTATTTTTATACGCGCATTTGAAAGATTTAATACACACTATATACTATAATTTGAATCACAACCACATATTAAATGGAATAACGTCATATATTTCATAAATGAAAGTTAAATATGTTCAAAAGTATACACAAAGGAATTAAATAAAAAGTTTTTAACTGTGCTTACATAAATTAAAAATTGAAAAAACTTGAAAAACTAAGTTTTGAATTCTGACCATATTTTGCAGCTCTCTAAGAAATTTTTGACTTGAAAAAAGAAAACACAAATTAATTTAGAAACCGCTAGAAGTATATGAATAAACTAACTATTTCTAGAGATTGTTCTAGGCTTACAAAAGATAAAATCGGATCTTTTCTCATCACACCGACTCTTTATCACAAGTAATTCCAACCTTCAAGTCACTTTCTTTGATTTATCCCAAAAATAATAATAAAAAAAATAAAATAATAATAATAATAAGAGGCAAAAAAAAATTTGAAATAACAATATAAAGAAAATCGTCATTTCAACTCTTAGGTTATCAAAAATACCAACTGAACTGGCAGCCAGTGAAGTCACCAACAATACTATAATAATCCAAAGACTACAAACAGCAAAAGGCTAATGACAAGGACAGAGATGCCATATACCAACCAATAGCATCAGCCAGTAAATTATGTAGCTGAAGTGCATATATAGCATAATATTCGAACTCAGACATGACTCAAAAGAAAAGCAAAGATGAAAAAATTTACTGATACTAAGGCTAAGTTTAGGATGTCCAAAATAATTCAAAAAGTCAAAAAGTTATTCAAAAAGTTAAAAAGTTAACACTATTCACCAAAAGTCAACAATTACGGCTGCACAACTCCCAATTTAAATTTTCCTCTAAAAACCAATTTTTACAATTTTTTATTACACATTTTTCCATAAAAAGTCAAAAAATTAACCCAAACATCCATATTTTCAACCTCAATTTTTTAGTCCAAAAAGATAAAAAGTACACTTATTTAGTCTTTCCAAACTTGACCTAAGCATTTATATATGTGATCTAGTCAATGCACCCTTTCCAGCTTGTACTAAAACACAAGTAACATTTCAAAACAAAAAAAATGACAAGATAAAAAACTAAAAATTGTCAAGAATTTCCTAGTGTAAATCACAATAAATTTCCCTGAAATACAAATATTTACACACCCAAAAAAAAAAAAAAAAAAAAAAAGTGAAAGAAATTCAAGGTTACCTCCAAGGGATCTGAGGCTATAGGAATTTCATTGGGAACCTCTTCCACATCATTGGATGCAACAATACTAGGACAAGGATGGGGAGTCTGGTCATGGTTCCTCCTCTCATTAGCACCAAAAACATCACTCTTACTATCTCGGAAAAGTTGTGAAGTTGTTTCCCAAGCAAATGTGGTCACGAGAGATAATTTCTCCAATAGTTGAATTGAAATATCTTGAGCAGGATCCTGAACTTAAGCCTGGCAGTTCCATCAAAAGTACCTACTTCAGTCCTCTCTTGATTTTCATATGAGGGGGGCCCATCATTTGAGATAGGTGAAGATGGCGCAGTTGCAACAGCAACAGTCCTAGGCAACTCCAAAGAGGACAAAGTTCTGTCCAAGAAAATAAAACAAAACAAAACAAAACTACATAGTTCAAACAATCAAGAGAAGGCATTAAATATCATGATAAATGAATTTATTACTAACACTCAAGGCAATGAAAAAACATCAAACAACAGTTCAAATAGAGAAACATGCAGTAAACAACTTCACCCGATCTCCTACTAGAATAAATGACAAAAAGAAAAGACTGTTTTTGTAACTTTAACAGAAGCAAGAAATGCTGAAAGCAAGACAGCTCAATATTTGCATGTAAACAGGAAAAATGAACTTCAATCCACAAAGAAAAAAGGCACTGTTTGCTTCAGATAAGCTGACCATGTGACGGGAATGACCCTTTGGTAATTATAATATATTTACAGATTTGGGTTAGTCAAAATAAATTTTAGTTTTCAATAAGTGATCCCCAGTTCATCCACAGCCCCAATCCTATAGAGTGACCCTGAAAAATGTTCTGAAACCTAAACCATTGGTTAAACCAAAAAAGGGTCCCTGGTTCCACACCGTCGGTTTCCACCAGAATTGAACCATGCATCATAATTACCCTACAAATATATTAAAAATTACTTAAATAATAACATAAGTATAAAGATACGTTCATTTTTTGTTCTTTTATATTGATATATTGTTTTTTTAATAGTTAATTATACTTGTGCTTGAAAGAAAATGCAATGGATATAATAAATAATATATGTTAACCATGGTGGTTTAGTGGTAAAGTGAACATGTAATCATAAATGAGGTGTTGTGTTCGAGACCCATAATAGTGATTTTTGCAATGCCTGAACCAAGTACATTGGAAACTCTTAGGTTCGGTCAGTTTACGTAAACCGACACCAATTCATGCAGTTAGCCAGTTTAACTATAGGTTTTGCTGGTTGAATAAAAAGAAGCCAGTTTTCAAATTAAAACGGGTTAGGGTTTATCCAGATCATAACCTAGACCGATCGACCTAGCCAGTTCGGTTTTAAAAGCATTTGCCTTGTAATATACCCTTCCTTATACTTGGACTAGAATCAATTATGACACCAACCAACTCCAATATAACCTCAACTTGGACACACTGAAGAATCCGGATGATGGGTCCTTGGTTATGCTACAGATTGTAGCATAATTGATTTGTCATCAGCTTATCATGTCAATTGCATAAAGAAGCAAAAGACAAGAAAAATGATTTAGGTAATTCAATTCGCAACAAGAGTTCCATATTGTGTAGTAAAATGATTCACACTCCCTTTTTTTTTGTCTTTTAGCCTCTCACAGGGATAGTGTGAGGCAGAACAATAGTATATTAAAGAATATTTATCCTTAAAAATTGCTGAACAAAGCAAGGGACATTGCCCACACACAAGATAGATCTTTCTTTATCACAATAAATTCAAGTTTAAAATCACAAACAAACTTCTTAATTTCTAGACAATTAACAAACCAGTGTGAACACTCAAAGAATTTGAAATCTCATAACTCAAAAACCAACATACAGATAAAAGAAATGCCACCCAAAGCTTTACCAGTTACTTTGGATGTGTTTACATTATCAAAATTTTGTGAACTGAAATTAAAATGTCTCCATCTAAAATTTCACAGCTAAATTTAGTTAAGTTTGGGCAGTTGTATTAACCTCATGCTTTTATTTTCTCTTGATGGTTTCTCATTTATTTAAAACTAAAAACAATGTGATGGCTGCCTTCGCAAAGAGAGCAAAAGTAAAGACCTTTCACCCCTAAATATCAAGCTCCTAACCAAATAAGCTTGAGCTCAACGCTTTAGCCCTGCCCATTCTCCTGCCTCTATTGCCGAGAATTCAAATTGATGATTTTGAGAAGTCTTAAAAGTAAAGGAATATATTCATATTAGTACAGGAATAGCATGTTGTTTGGACAGGACATTTTCCTTGAACCCATGGCTGTAGATTAAATTGAAGATTCCCCATTGTGCTAATATCCAACCTAAACAGAAAACCTTATTTTGAAAGCACCCAAACCTTATACTCAAATAGTTCTTATTGTTCTTCCACAAAATTTTCATCATCTTATTTTATTTTCAAACCTTATTCTCATTCTTCTTAGAGTTTTAAGGAAGCTCTACAGAATTTAAATTAACACATCATCAATTTGAAAAACTTGCTAGTTCAAAATCAAAACTCTAAGAAATAACAAGTACCCACTTGACAACTCTTGTGAATTTCAGCAAAAAAGAATTGACTGACTCACCTGAGAGACATCATCGGCAATGTTGAGGCCTTCAATGTCAGTTTGGGGCTTCACAGACACAGTTAACTAATGAACATTAAAGAACAAAAAATCTTCAGTAGAATTTGAAATGAACAAGAAGGAAAAAATTAAACCTGGATTTGAGATAAGAGAGGTGTATATTGATCCAATCTTTTGATTTCTGAGGGGGAAAAAATGGAAAATATAAACAAAAAAAAGAAATCTGAATCTAGAATTCATTGAGAGGAAAGTGAAGAAAATAAAGAAAGTGAAAAACAGAGGCGCAGAAAATGAGAGGAGAGTGGGGTGTACCTCAAGGCTGAATCAGGTGCAGAGTTCTGATCAGAGAAGATTGCCTGATCTTTCTCATCGCAATCAGCCCGTTCGAGATCGCCATTCTGACGAGTCCGGCGGTAGTCCTTTGTAGGGTTAGGGTTTTGGAACCGACGACGAGAGTGGAGAAGACGAAGTACACCACCGGTGAAGATCAGCGAAGAGAATAGGAGAAGAGAAAGAGGGCGGCGAGGGAGGAAGAGGTGGTGGCGGCGGCAGTGGTGTCGCCGGTGGCGCCACCAGAGGAGACGACCAAGGAGGCGGGAGAGATAAAAGAGAGGAGAGAGAGAGAGTGAGAGGAAGTGAGGGGTTAGGGTTTAGACTCTGTAATATATATAAGCTTGGGGTGGTTAGGTTAGGGTTTAGACTTTTGCATAAATACATATATTATACTTATTTGAAATATATTATACTTATTTGAAATGTAATTAAAAAAAATATTACCTCATTTATTAAAATAAGTATGATTAAAAAATTATTTTAATAAAAGTGAAATATTTTTAATTTTTTTAAGTGATTTTTAATCACATGTTAATTAGAGGTGTGATTACAAAAATATATATATAATCACATTTAATTGAAAAGTGACATAAAAAAATAAATATTAACACACTTAATCAAATCAAGTATGATTAAAATATCAATCTAATTTTTTTATTACACTTCCAATAAAAGTAAGATATTTTTATTAGGCAAAGTGTGTTCCTTAACTGTTTTTATAATAATGCTGCCATACAATAATTATGACAAGGGCAACAACCGGAGTTTTAGATTTTTCTTCTTTTCGCACAATTGTGGAAAAATTTACTAGCATGTGTTTTTAATTTCATGATCACGTTTAATGAGCTTTAAACTAGTTTTTGTGGGTTTTATTTAGTTTTTAAACATGATCAAATCTATATGCCAAAATTTACACTAATTTTACATTGACACGGAGATTAATCGTTTTATTAATGTATTTAATTTTCTATATTATATTGACTTTGTACCTATGGATACTTCTCCCTTATTATGGTAAACAATTCATGAAGCATATTCCTTCATATAATTAGTTATAGAGTTACTAACATAATTCATCAATTCATGTCAATTCATGAAGTATATTCTTTCATATAATTAGTTATAGAGTCAGTAACGTAATTCATAACGCAATGTGCTATACTAATGAAAAATTACATTACATAATGGCCCTGTTTGGTAGAACTGTGGGAAAGTGCTTATAGCTTATACCTTAACAGCTTATAGCTTATAACTATGAACATAAGCTGATTTCTGACTTATAAATCAAGCTTCTCCTGCCCCACTCAAAGAATAAGTTGATTTCTGACTTACAAAAAGTTATAAGCTGTATTGTTAAGCTAAACTAAACACATCAAAATAGCTTAAATTAAGCTGAAAGCTGAAATAAACTGAAATTAAGCTATACCAAACATGGCCAATATCCAAGCTCTGTTTAACAAATCTAACCCAAAACCAATGTAAAGAACTAAGCTCATCTACCCTTAAATCTTATAGAAGTTGAGAAGTGGAAATTGAAAACATGTAGATATAATTTTTTTGCACCGATTGTGTGTGGAATTTGCGTGATTTTAGAAGCTAAAAAAAGGACAAGAAAAAATGGCTTTAAATACAGAATCTGTTGAAAACAGACACATAATGGCTGCAAAGGCATTGTAAAGGCATTGCAAAAGGCCGTTACATAATGGTGGTGGTCAGTGTTACTTGTGTGTTTTTTTGTCACACAGCTATAACAGGTCGCTATCAACATTATGCTAAGAAGTATTTGAACAATCTCAAAAACAAAAAACTTTAAAAAGTACCCATACAAATAAAAGATGGATTTTGTTAACAAGTGTCCTAAAGACACTTGTTAAGAATGCATTGTAGCGATCCCGGTTTTAATCATTCTTTCATGTTTTGCCTACTCGCAGGTCTGGCTAGAATCGAGTCCCTTGCCATGAGGGTCCAGCGGCGTGACCCTTGGTGGGTCCGGCGTGGCGGATCGGCGAGCGAGCCAAGCAAAATGCAAAATACATTCGAAGTTGCTTGTCCGCTCGAGCGGCCGTTTATGCGCTTGAGCGGAGAATGTTCGGTTTCAGAAGTTTGACCTGTCTGCAAAAGTACTAAGTTAATGTATTTGATGCTCGAGCGGGGCTTTTCACGCTCAAGCGGACCATGTTATATCAGTTCATGAATCTGATATTTTAGATCACTTTTTCAGTCATCTCTCTCTCTCTAAAACTCTCCAAAATTCCAGATCAAGAGCTTTTCTCTCTATAAGTCATCTTCTCTCTTTGATTTCTCCAAATCCATTGGGATTTAGACCTAAGTTCTTCCCCAAAGTTGGTTATTATCTCGATGGCTTCGTTGTATGTGGTGAAGATTGAGTTTCGACACCGTTGATTTTGGGGGTTTCATCTCATTTTTTCTTCAAAACTTGAGGTATGGATTTTCTTAGAGTTATATATATGTTTTTGCAAGATCTATATGATTTTCGAAATCATCTTTCGATAGCTTTGAAAATTGATTGTTGATTCAAGAAATTGAGCGATTTTGAAAGTGGGTTTGTCTCTTGTTCTTTTAAAATAATTTTATGGGTATTGATCTTCGTTGATTAAAGAAAAAATGATTTTGAAAAGTTTTTTTTCAAAATATTTGAGTTGTATAGTTTTGGTGAGAAAACCTAGAATTTTGAGATTTTTTTTAAGAGATTGAAAATCGATGAATGATATTGTTATATTTATTTTGTATATCAAAATAAATGGATATTTGGAAATTTTCTTATTTATATTTATATAAATGATAAATTTCAGGAAATATGAGAATTATTGTTCATTTTGAAAATTATTGTTCAAAACGTTGAAATAGTCATGAAATGACTAATTGTTGAGGATACTTGAGAAGAGGGAATTGTGTTATTGGCATATCAATTCATTTGATTACATTAAATTTTGAAGGTTGATTTGAAAACTTACATTGAAAAAAGAATGTTGAGAAACAAGTTTTCATGGAATGGTTTTGGGGTAAATACGTTGGTAAGTCTTGATAGGTGGTGTAGATGATATTGACTAAGTTGGCCTGAGAGTTCAGGGTGAAAGACTGAAAACCCGCGCGAATAGGTGTCGAGTCTTCCGGTTAATACCGGTAAAAATAACAAATTGATAGCACTTGTATAGTCTACTTGCAGACACCGACCTAGGGATTACCAGAGTCGTATTTACCGCTCTTGAAATGAATTGTTAAGTTTTGAAAAATTGAAATTGCATGACATCATTGAACATGATGGTTTTCAAAGATGAAGATGTGATTTTCTTTCAAAAGGGCATAGCATGGCATGTACATTTCATCTTTTGCGACTTATATAAAATGTATATACTTTGTTAAAGATTTCCTACTGGGTTTTATGCTCACCCTATGGGATTTTTATGCAGGAAAAGATGTGGTGATGCCGCCTAACTAAAGGCGAGGAAATGTGTGTTGAGAGTACGAGACTATTATTTTGCTTTGACTCTGTGTGTAAGCCAATGGCTATATGTGTGCGGGTTTGAATAACCATTTTGTGTGACCAAGCTCAAGCTTTGGAAACTTGTAAACCCTTGGGGGTATTTATTTGTTTATTTTCTTATTATTAGATTAATGTATTGTTACATGAAGAACTATCGTATCATATAATGTAAGTTTAGAGATTTATATTCAGTTTTCCTTGAAAGAGCCATGATTGTTATATTATCATTTGAGTTAGAAATTTGACACGTTACATGCATTAACAACTAACTTTTACTTTGTTTTATAGAAAATAGTTAACCATAATTGGCAACCAAGCAGTATTTTTAAATATTTATAATTAGTTTACTAATGGGACAACTATACCCCTATTTTAAAGAAGGATTAACTGTGTAGTACTTTTATGAATAATTAAAATATTATTTTTTTTCATATATAAAATGAGATTTTTGAAAACAATTATAATGGATATTTTCTCTATAAAAAAAAGTAAATTTTGTATATTATAATTAAAAAAAATCATTTCTAATCCATAGACGGGAATATGAAAAGAAATTTCAATTATTGATTGGTAATGATTAAAATCAAATAAAAAATGAAATTTTCTTAGATATTAAAATAAAACTGCTTCCCACCTTTAATAACAATAAAAAAATAAAAAGATTTTGTTGTTCACTTAATATTGAAAATAATTTAACTTAACACATAACATGTCACGACTAGTGGCGGAGCCAGGAATTTAATATAGGGGGCACCTATTAATTACAATCTCAAAATTTTTCTTCCCCAATCAATAACAATAACATAATAATAATTTTTCAAACTAATGTTAAGCATTAAAAATTAATATTCATTACAAATAGTTTTTAATTTTAAATTTTTACAATTGACCCCGATGAGTTTTCATCTTTTGAAATCTTTCCATAATAATATCATTGTCAATGCCATCAAAAATATCTCTCTCAATGTAGACAACTGAGCTATCATTCATCCATTCATCACCCATTCGGTTCCGCAACCGATTCTTCACAATATTCATAGCTGAAAATACCCTCTCAACAATAGCAGTTGCAACAGGTAAGATTAATGCTAAAATCAAGAGCAAATACACCAATGGATATACTTTGTCTCTTCCAGTCTCCACCATTTTCTTAACAAGATCAGCAATTCCATTCAAAATTGAGAGCTCACTACTGGGTAGCATGTCGATAATATATGTGTCAAGTTGATCATTAAGTACCATTGGGAAATTCACTAAACCATGCCTGATTAATTGCCGAAGTTTTTGTCCAAATGATTTTTGTGAAAAATTATGATCACGAGGTTGACAATGACCTTTTTGTAGATGTGCCCTACGAATTTGGTCTCGATCATTAGCATTATAGTCCATAATCCGAGGTCGTAGTCATGGATCTACAGGAAGGTCTACTAAGTTGATTTCTATGCGACTTTGTTTTGTGGAAGAATAATTATTATCTTCTTCTTGAGGAAGAGATGATTCCAACTTTGATTTTCTTTTGAAATATTTCTCTATGACTGTTTGAAAAAACTAAAAATCCAAATAAAAATTCATAATCAAAATCACAAACCCCCATAAATCAAAATCTCCAATGTTAACACAAATCAAAAAAATTAAATTAGCACAAATCACAACAAATCAAAATTTCTAATTTTAGCACAAATTATAACAAATCAAAATCCCTAATTTAAATATTAATCACTGCAAATAAATATTTTTAATTTTAGCACAAGTCAAATCCCTAATTTTAGCACAAACAACAGCAAATCAAAATCCCTAATTTTAATATAAATCACCACCAATTAATATTCATAATTTTAGCATATCAAAATCTCTTATTTTAACATAAATAATAACAAATCAAAACTTAACAAATAACTATAAATTAATACTCATAATTTTTATTTAAAAGTAAAAAATAAATAAATAAAGTTACTTGTAAACAATGAAGAGAAGATACCAAGGTTGTAATGTGGTCCCAAATCTTTGTTGTGTGATCCTAATTTGGTGAATCTCAAGTTGGCAAATTACAAAGCAACAAAGGGAGACAAAGAAGACAAAGAAAATACGAAAATACTTAACAAGTACTGTGAATAAATAAATAAAAAAACAAAGAATTTTATACACTTTTAAGATTTTAGAATTTTTACCTTATTGTAATTGGAGTTGTGTGTACTTATCAACAAAAAAAATTATGTGTCAATATTTAATTGGAATTGGGATTCAAAAAAAAAAACCAAACCTGGTTGCATGTGTGTCAGTGGGTTTGACATAATTGGAAGGGGTATGTATTAGTATTAGGTGGGACACTACTAGTACTGCACGGTGTGAAAGCAGATCCCACTTTAAAAAAATAAATAAAATTTCAAAAGTCAGGGGGGGGCACGTGACCCCCCTGAGCCCCAAGTCCCTGGTCACGACTTATCACTGAGCTTACCTTTTGCTACAAAATATGGCCATCTACTTACCACTAGAATTGAGGGTGAAAATTTTAGACACACCACAATATCATGACTTCAATTGTATAAGAAATTAGCTGGTTAGGGTTTACTGTTGTTTAATACAAATAAAAAAATGACATGACTCGATAACATAAATATTAAACGGGCCAAACTTACGTAGCATTAAGTTGGTACAGATAACCTGTTTAATGATCATTACTTACTTTCATGTTATTTTCACTAAGGGATGCTATGACACTTTGAATCTCTTATGTAACTCTATTTAACTCAATAAATACTTATGCACAATAAGATTTAAAGGCTAAAACAATTTTTTATTTTTTCAATTACAACACTTTGATCGGTATTCTTTTTGTCTAACAATGTTCTCAATGATAAAAACAAAATAAATGTGAAGTACGAAGATAATGAACGGGTGAGAAATGGAAGAGTTTAAAATGGTGGCTGTAAAAAGATAAAGAAAAAAAAAACAAGAAAAAGAAAGGAAGTGAGGGTATTTAAGTAACAATACCAACAAAACGTTGTGTTTTAAAAGACATTTATTACTTTTCTCAATCTTTATAATAGTGGGGTAATTAAGTTAATAAATAAATTCTTAACAAATGCACTTATTAACAAAAACACAAAAATAAATATATTACCTAAAACAAAGCTTTGGAACTTGCATTGTTTCTTACAGGAAACATGCTATTTTTTTTTATTGGGCTCTGTGAGGATATATTTTCTGAGTACCAACACGTGGCAAGGTGACGCCAACGTGTCAGCCGAGGTGCCACGTGTCCTGGTCGTGACGCCGAGGTGATCTCGGCAAGGCCGAGGTTATCTCCGAAGATATCGGAATCCGAGATAAGTGGATAAGGGACAAGAGTCCTAGAATGAAAAGGGAACTCAACCTGGATGAGGGACATGAGTCCTAGAATGAGAGAAGACTTCAGTTTGTATTAAGATAAGACTTTTAGAGAGCTTATCCTAATCTTATTGGGAGTTCAAGATTAGCAGTAATCCTGAGTCCATAGAAGTTAGGCTTCTATTGGGACTAGGTTTATATTGGCTATAAAAGAGAGACGCCCCCATGGGTCTAAGGTATGCTTTTTATGCTCAAGCTAGTGAGTTTAGCATTATTGATTATCTTTGAGAGATATTGAGTACTGACTTGATCGTCGGAGTACCCCCGGGTGGTGAACCACCACCGGAGTCTTCTCTTTTTGTTGCAGGTTAGCTAGAAGCCATCTATTCTGCCGGTGCTCTCCAGTTGATTACTAAGCGGGCAGTGTGATCAAAAAATCACTCACACAATTTGGCGCCGTCTGTGGGAAAGAAAGAAGAATAGATGGCCAATGAAAGAAAGAAGAATAGATGGCCAATGATGGATAGAAGGATCAGACTGGAGACAACGCTCTTGCTGGGAATGGGAGACCTATCAACCTCGACGCTGAAGGGGACAACCACAACACAGAAACTCGTGACCAGAGTCACGGAGTGAAAGATGCCGGCCAGGAAGGTGACGCACCAAAGACAACAGATTGAAGCAGATACTACAACAAAGATGACCTCCAGGTATGGAAGGATAGATACCTGCGGAGGAACGAAGACCCTTCCAGAAGGGATGCAAAGATAGGGGGCATGAGCGCTCCCAAGGAGATAACATTCAAGTATAGAAGAACTCATCCTGAGTGAGCAGATCCCGGATTCCAGATCCTGGATCCCGGATCCAAGAAGACATGATCTCAGCCTAGATGAATAGGTCCGAGAAGAGAAGAGCTCAACCTGAGTGAGTAGATCGAAGATTCTAGCAGACAAGATCTCGGCACTTAAGTCCGAAAAGAGAAGAGCTCAGTGAGCAAATCTCAGATCCCAGAAGATAAAAAAGAAAACACACAAGGTTGGACTACAGTTAGCCAGGTTGAAGACCTTTTATAAGGTTCGCAAAGGAGTATGTGGAAGCCATGCAGGGGGCAGAGAGAAGAAGAATATGTTCACCACTTGTTGAAATTTGTAGCAATTTACAAGTTGGTTAAACCGATATGATGTTTACCACTTGTTGAAATTTGTAGCAATTTACAAGTTGGTTAAACCGAGATGATGTTTACCACTTATTGAAATTTGTAGCAATTTACAAGTTGGTTAAACCGATATGATGTTTAACACTTGTTGAAATTCTGTGTGAATTTACAAGTTGAAGTTAAACCGAGATGATGTTTAACACTTGTTGAAATTCTGTGTGAATTTACAAGTTGAAGTTAAACCGATGTCATGTTTAACACTTGTTGAAATTCTGTGTGAATTTACAAGTTGAAGTTACACCGATGTGATGTTTAACACTTGTTGAAATTCTATGTGAATTTACAAGTTGAAGTTAAACCGAGATGATGTTTAACACTTGTTGAAATTCTGTGTGAATTTACAAGTTGAAGTTAAATCGAGGTCATGTTTAACACTTGTTGAAATTCTGTGTGAATTTACAAGTTGAAGTTAAACCGAGGTCGTATCGGAAGAAGATGGTTTAACACTTGTTGAAATTTTGAGAAAAATTTACAAGCTGAAGTTAAACTGAGGTTATGATAAAGGATGATGGTTAAACACTTATTGAAATTTTTGAGAAAAATTTACAAGTTAAAGTCAAGCTCAAGTAATATCTGCGTACTTGCCGAGACTACCAGGTTGTCAAAACTTGAAATATGAAAAACTGAAGACATTGAGAAAGTGACAAGTCCTAAGCAATACTAGTGAAAATATTTTTACAATATTTTCAAGTGTTAGGACAAGGCCGAGATGAGCAAGATTAGAAGTTGTAACAGAGGTATTTTACCCGAAGAGATTGCATAGTCAAGGTGTACTTTGAAGACATGCAAATTATTCTAAGTATAGAATCATACAAGAGCAAAAAAAAGAAGACATACATTCAAAGAAGAAATCAGATAAATGCATTTAAAGAAGAAAGAAGGCACTTCGGCCTGAATATTGAAAAATAAATTATTCAGACTACAAAAATGGCATGTTGGCCGGATTAAAAGCATACAAAGACGGACAAAGTACAAGGTACAAGGTACAAGGAGTAAAATAAGGAAACAAAACTACTCGGCATCAATGGCAGGATATAGAAGACAGTTGGGAAGACTTCTCAGCAACCTTCTCGGCTTCAAGCTTAGCATCGATCTCCTGAAGAGTTTGATCAAGGCTCTTCTCGGCAATTGGCACCTCAGAGTTTGAAGGCAAGGATTGAAAGCAAGAATCTGGAAAAAGACACAGAAAACAGAAACAAGAATGTAATTCGTAATCAAGAATGGTGATGAAGCTATCAGGAAATCAAAACAAAAAGATTGCACAGGTGTGTCAAGCCAAGAACGGTGGCAGAAATCAACAGATGTGTGAACAGTGTGTATTCAAGAAGATGATTTGGAAACAACGGGTAAAACAACAATGGTGATTAACAATTAAGCAGAGCTTCTTGGAAAGCAAATAAGAAATAAAACTAGGAGGAACAGTGGTTTACCAGAAGGAGGGAAGCCGGAATGAGAATTGCTGAAGTCTGACGACAATGACAGAATGACGTAAGCTTCACCGGAGGAGAGGAACGAAGACAGTTGCAGAAGCTTGAAAGCTTGGAACAATAACGGATTTAAGCAAAAGAGCTAGAAAGAGAAAAAGCCAGAGGATTGAATGAAAAAAGAGAAAAATAGTCAAGAAGACGACAAAATTCAAGAATAAAGCCAAGTGCACAGGCATTAAGTAAGTATGTGAAGAACAAGAAAGTAATGACCTAGACACGATGCTACCAACAGAAAACGAATATGACAAGAACAATGCCAAACATTCAAACAATTCAAAACTTAAAGGCAGACGAAAATAGAAGGCAACAGATGGCAAGTAAACAGATTCAGAAGAGTTATGAAAGATTGAGTTTAATAGCAAGTAAAGAGTTTATGAACCTACCAAGTGAAATGAACGCCGATATGAAAATTGCCGGAGTCAAATAGATGACTGGAAATCGGGAACTCACTAGAGAGTGTGAGTGGAGCAGTTGCAAAACTCTTGGAATTTACGAATTAATGGAACCAGAACCTCGGCTAGGAGGTGCGATTTCAAGTAGCTTGGAAAGCATGAAACTTGATTCTTGACACCAGTGGACAGTAAAGTCCAGGGAACTTTGAGGTCGACGAGTTTGATCTCGGACAGAGGGGTATAGATGAACGAACAGTGTAGGTTCCATCACCTCAGAATGCCGAGGTAATAGAACCTAGGGGGCAGTTGTGAGGATATATTTTCTGAGTACCAACACGTGGCAAGGTGACGCCGACGTGTTAGCTGAGGTGCCACGTGTCCTGGTCGTGACGCCGAGGTGATCTCGGCAAGGCCGAGGTTATCTCCGAAGATATCGGAATCCGAGATAAGTGGATAAAGGACAAGAGTCCTAGAATGAAAAGGGAACTCAACCTGGATGAGGGACATGAGTCCTAGAATGAGAGAAGACTTCAGTTTGTATTAAGATAAAACTTTTAGAGAGTTTATCCTAATCTTACTGGGAGTTCAAGATTAGCAGTAATCCTGAGTCCATAGAAGTTAGGCTTCTATTGGGACTAGGTTTATGTTGGCTATAAAAGAGAGACGCCCCCATGGGTCTAAGGTATGTTTTTTATGCTCAAGCTAGTGAGTTTAGCACTATTGATTATCTTTGAGAGATATTGAGTACTGACTTGATCGTTGGAGTACCCCCGGGTGGTGAACCACCACCGGAGTCTTCTCTTTCTATTGCAGGTTAGCTAGAAGCCATCTATTCTGCCGGTGCTCTCCAGTTGATTACTAAGCGGGCAGTGTGATCAGAAAATCACTCACACAGGCTCCCTTGTTTTTCAACTGGAAAGATAGGGTAAAGTGGTTCAATCTAGTACAAAAATTCTCAAAGCAAAAATAATAATATATTTATTGTAAAGTCAATCTAAGAAAAATAATAATGATATTATGGTATAGTTTTTGTAATAAAATAAAATAAATATGAAATCATTATATTGATCAGTATTCTTTTCGTCTAACATTGTTCTCAATGATAAAAACAAAATAAATGTGAAGTACGAAGATAATGAAAGGGTGAGAAATGAAATAGTTTGAAAAGGTGGCTGTAAAAAGATAAAAGAGAGAAGAAAAAAAAAAAAGAAACGAAGTGAGGGTATTTAAGTCACAATATGAACAAAAAGTTGTGTTTTAAAAGACATTTATTACTTTTCTCAATCTTTATAATAGTGGGGTAATTAAGTTAATAAATAAATTCTTAACAAAAACACGTAAAAATAAATATGTTACCTGAAACAAAGCTTTGGAACTTGCATTGCTTCTTACAGGAAACATGCTATTTTTCTTTACTAAGCTCCCTTGTTTTCAATATTTGGAAAAATAGGTTAAGTAGTTCAATCTCGTGAAAAATTCTCAAAAGCAAAACTTTCAATATTTTAATCCAATTTTTCCGTGAATACAACATTAGTAACACTCACGAAAAAATTAGATTCGTGAAATGAAAGACTTTTATTAGCTTGTCAAATATACAGGGTATAGTTTTCGGGAATAAACACAAAAAATCCTCCATAGCTACTTGATCGGCCTCCTTTTCACCTGGTTCAACCTATTAAAAGAATTATTCCAAAAAACCTATTAAAAGAATTTAACATGTTACATAAATAATAAAAAATAATATATAAATAAAAACAAAAATATAAAATACTATGGCATTACATATTCACCGTAATGGTGCAAGGCATTTCTACAGATCCAATAAATGCTCCCGATTCACCATAGCTCCGGCATCCCCATGGTCCACAAAAAGAAGTCTAACATGATCGTTTTTATCTAGGGCTTTTACCTTATCATCTCAACCTAGCATTTTAGGCATGGAATATACCTTTTTCCATTTAGGCTTTCTTCTCCTCTTTTGCCCTACTTTCTTTTGCTATACTTCCCTCCCTCCATCATATATTAATGTGGCTTCAAAATATTGAAAGTTTTGCTTTGGGAATTTTTCTACGAGATTGAACCACTTTACCCTATCTTTCTAGTTGAAAAACAATGGAACCTAATACAGAAAAATAGCCTGCTTCCTGTAAAATATATATATATAATTATATTAATAAAAAATAATAAACACTAAACAAATGAAAATAAAGTATAATAGATAATATTATATTCTAATCTCATTAATTTAGCATTGTGTGCATATTGCTTAAATTGGCTATATAGCGCATAGAAATGGTCCTGTGCCGGAGGGTATTGAAGGGACTTTTCATTGGCCGTGACTTCCCATCCTTGCACCATGAACATCCAATTAAAACAAAAGAACATAATGAAGGCCCCTTGCTAGTGTACTCTTGTGCAGTCAACAAAATTTAATTTTAATTTCCTATATATATATATATTTGTCAAGTATATTATGAAAAAGTAAGTACTATAATCATTATTTTTCAAGAATCATTTAAGCTTCCTCACCATTTTATTATTTCAAAATTGTTAGATCAATGAAACACAATTTCAACCATTTTTTTAGCTCATTCATCTCTTTTAAAGGTGGCGGTCGCCATACAATAATTATGACAAGGGTAACAACTGGAGCCTTGGATTTTTCTTCTTTTTGCACAACTGTGGAAAAATTTACTGGCTTGTGTTTTAATTTCATGATCACATTTAATGAGCTTTAAACTAGTTTTTGTGGTTTTTATTTAGTTTTGAAACATGATCAAATGTATGTGCTAAAATTTACACTAGTTTTACATTGACACGGAGATTATTCGTTTTATTAATGTATTTAATTTTCTATATGATATTGATTTTGTACCTATGGATACTTCTCCCTTATTATGGTAAGCAATTCATGAAGCATGTCCCTTCATATAATTAGTTATAGAGTCACTGACATAATTCATCAATTCGTGAAGTACATTATTTCATATAATTAGTTATAGAGCCACAAGTATAATTCATAACACAATGTGCTATACTAATGGAAAATTACATAACATAATATCCAAGTTTTGTTCAGCAAATCTAACCCAAAACCAAAGTAAAGAACAAAGCTCATCTAACCTTAAATCTTGTAGAAGTTGAGAATTGGAAATTGAAAACATGTAGATGTAAATTTTTTGCATCGATCGTGTGTGGAATTTATGTGATTTTAGAAGCGAGAAAAAAGGACGAGAAAAAAAGGCTTTAAATGCAGAATCTGTTGAAAACAGACACATAATGGCTATAAAGGTGTTATAAAGGCATTGCAAAAGGCTGTTACATAATGGTGATGGTCGCCATTACTTGCGTGTTTTTTTGTCACACAGCTACAACAGGTGGCTGTAACCACCAAAACCAATTATCATCCATAGCAAGAGATTTCTGTTGATTTTTTAAAACCTTGAGTTCATGTTCAATTTCAAATCCACTGCATGGCATGGCTTGAGGCAAGCATTGGCCTTCACCTAATAGAGTTCCAATTTCAGTTATGGGTGCTTCATACACTACTATGTTTTTTATTACCAATTCAGTACTAGAGGGATTATGAGAGTATTATAATAACCCTCTTTTTCCACTTAAAAGGCATGCAACCACTTCTCCATCTAATAATCCATTAGGAGAGGAAAAAAAAAAACCTTAACTTATGCATCCCAATCGCATGATACATATACCTTCATTTCTCATTCCAGTCCTTAAAACTCCAAAGAAGCAAGAGAACTGGAATAGCCATGTCAAATATAGCACAGTACAAATGTAGTTAATGAGGAATTCTAATATGGTTATTATAGCCAATAGTCAAATTGCAAATGAGTAAGATAGGATAGGATGTAAAGCAAACTTACAGCACTAGGCCATGGTCACTATGGAAGTCTAAAGGCCAATCAACTATATAACTATCATGACATACAAGGGAAGCCATAAAGCTGCCTAGGTCTTTTTTAGTGCCCTGCTTAGAAACTTTGAACTTGCAGCAACGAATTTTGGTGCGTTCCATCCGTTGTCCCTCGATCTCATCCAAGGTGAGAAGACAGAACTCCTTTCCATTGAAATGAAGCAATCTTTCAGGTTTAGGATCATAAGCTTTGCAAATCTGATTCCCGATACCCTCAATTTCTGTAACATAGTACCTCCAAGTCTTCATATTGCACACATGGATGATTCCCAATCTTGTCCAATACAGGGAATTGCCAACCCCAAGTAAATTATTATAACTACGTCTGATGAAAGCTAAACCTTCGTCTTTATCGGGGAGTGTTTCCCAAGTGTTGTTATTCACATCGTACACAAACATGCAGCCAATCAAAATCTTTTTATTTTCTTCCCCATAAGCAACATGTCACGCCCCTACAGAATTCTCCAAAATATCCCGAGGGGAGCATGAAAGAAAGAGATGCTAATGGAAGAATCTAGAACTCCCTAGCAAACTATGGAGAATTCTAGAAATACCTAGGGAATTCAAGAACCTATACACTTGTACATATAATTATATATTTGCGTAGATAGTTCTAGAAGGCACTCTAGAACATTCTTGTAGCTTGTAAAGAAGGCTTCCAAGGGAAGCTTCTACATGACATTCTCTTGAGAATTCTAGAATGCTCCAAGGGAGCCTATAAATAGGAGAGGAGCTCATTTGCCTCAATCCATCCAAGAGTTGTAAAGCTTTCTCATAGTGAATACAAAAGGTATTCTCTCAAACTCTCATTGTCTTCTGAACTTGTCTCTCTTCTAAGTTTGTGAGTTAGGCTGATTTAGCATAATCAAGTGAAGCTTGAGATTGTCTAAGTGTCGCACGGATAGCTTGGAAACAACCAAGGCCGTGACAAGCAGCCTTTAATGTAATATAATTGCAATTGAGGAGAGATTTATGGGGAGGACACAGAGGCTTCCATTTGCTTTTTATGGGGTCAAAAACCTCAGCCCAGGGCTCTCAGAAATTATCCAATTCATTTCCCCCAAAAACATAGATCTTGCCTTCAACAGCTACTGCTACACCCTTATATCTGCGATTCAGCATATCAGGAACTGAAATCCAGCCCTTCTGGGGACTATTAGTCTTGAAATAAGAGACATTGGGAGATAATAACCATCCGATGTCGGTTGTAGTATTTGAAATGCAACCACCAAGGACGTAGATAGCAGAGCCGAGAGCGACGACCATGGAACCACCGGGAGGCCAACTCGAAGTCGAGTTCAATGGAGTGAGTTCACGGAATCCACCGCTACTTCTATGTAAACGTAAACGCTCATCAAGATCAAGCTCAGGCTGTGGCCCTGGTTCTCTGAGGATCTCCCTGCAGCACCTTCGGCATAACTTTCTCCTCTTGTAACTCTTGTCGTCCAAATCGACGCAGTACAACATCAGACCCTCAAGTTGACGACAGCGACTGCTGGACAGATAGATTTCTCCAGACCCTCTTGCAAATCGGAGGAGCTTGAGCTTGATCTTTTCCTCACTTTTCGTCCTCCGATTGTCATTGCCATCTTCCCTTCACTCTGTTTCTTTATTCCACTTGTTCTTCTTCGCTGCCACCACAGTGATAGCATTCTCATCTCTATTTTAGTGTTTTGAAAAGGTGCGGCCAAGGTGTGGGTCTATTTTAGGGTTTGGGCCAAGACAATGGGTATTCATAGAGCCAGAGCCACGGCGTTTTTTTTTTTTTTTTTTTTTTTTTTCAAGTAAAAGGGTAAATTACATCGACAATTCTTTAGGTTTGATCCAATTACATCCCATGCCTTGACATTCTAAAAATTGCATTCACATCCTGTAGTTAATAGTCTCATTTCACAAAACCCCCTACTTATATAAAAGGCAACAACTCTTAGTAGAAAAACATAGGAAATTGCATTGGAAAAAAAAAATAAAGTAAAGGAAAAAAAAATAGAGAAAGTAAAGCAAAACAAAGTAAGAAAAGAGTGTATGAGTTCAATGTTTTCATTCCATCTAAATAATTACAATGATAGGGTGATTATTGTAATTTTCCAAACATTAGGGGGTGATATGGATTAAACCCACACCTCAAGGAATGTAAGTGTAATTTACCCTTAATAAAAACACACACAAAAAATAAATAAATAAATAAATAAATAAATAAACATAAATTTTAAAAGAAATGGCCTTTTTAGAGCCATATTCCAATGTTTATTATGATAAAGTTCCTCAACAAAAATTATCAATTGCATCATTACCATAACACGTCTCAAACAACATTACTTTTGCTTTACTCCCTGAAGTAAGATTTGTTCAGGTCTTTCACCATATAGGCACTTATATTCTTTGAAAATACCATAATTGCGATACAGGAGAAAAATGCTCGCAACTTGAAGGAAGCTTTACCTGCAAAAAATATTAGAAACTAAACACAAATATACACAAATTTATTATTATTATTATTTATTTGTCTCCCTTTTTTTTTCTTCTTCTTTTGTTTTTCTTCCTTTCTTTCTTGAGTTGTGCTGAGCCTGAGCTTTTTTTTCTTTCCTCTTTTTCTCATTTTCTTTGCCGAGACATTGAGCGCCGTGTCTGAATCCATGAATTCAACGACGGTGACGCCGATACAACTAGCATGGATCTTCTCCCACTGATTATCTCACCCTTCCATTTGTCTTCTTCTTCCTCTTCATCCTCTTCTTAAAAAAGACCTGTAAGGGAAACAACAAAGTGAAATGTTCCTGTCAGTTAGGTTGGAATCCTCTTTGGCAGTCCTATGTACTATGAGCTACCCAAGGCCACTACTTGCCAAGTACTAGAGTATGCTCTTTTCCTCTACCAAGTCCGCCCTTTGTGTCAACGGTGTGGTAATGTTTTTAAATACCCATCCTAGTAATCCTGTGATCCTTCATAATTTTTTTCCCTTCTGTTTTCATAGATTTGGTTATTTATAAGCTTTATATAAGCTTCCTAGAAACATTGTAAGCCTCATGCCAAACATGTGGGATGGTGGTGATGAGTTGTTGATGTATGTAGGGATTCGGGAATGTTGCCGGAAAACTCGCCGGAAACTTCGAAGGCTTGCCAGAAACTTCGAAGATCCGCCAGAAAGTTTGAATTCTCTAGAAATGATGGGAGAGGCTTAGATTCTTCAACGGTAGCAACTATAAACACAACAGGAAAGAGATGATGGAGATAAGAGCATGTTTGGTACGATGGAATGAAATGAAATGGGAATGAAATGAGAGTGAGAATAGAATACAAGGTTGAATGGAATGGAATGTTCATTTCCATTCTATTGTTTGGTTACCAACATGGAATGACATAGGAATAGTGGGATAATTCTCATTCTCATGTTTGGTTATACTTATTAAACTGATGGAATGGAATAAATTTTTATTATTGATTTATTTTTTTTGACAAGCTAGTAATAAATAAATTAAAATTTTATGTAGATCACGAAAATGTTGATAGTTGTGGAAGTGATGGTGTGAGTGGTGGTAGTGGTGGTGGCATCAATTGTGGTGATAGAAATGATAGTAGGATGGTGGTAGGTTGTTGTGGCTTTAGTGGTGGTGGTAAGGTGGTGTTGTGGTTGCGATAATGGTGGCAGCGGCAGTGGCTAACAATAATAGAGTTGTGGTTCTCGCGATGGTGATGGTGGTGGTGTGATGTTTATGAAAGTAGTAGTAGTAGTAGTAGTAGTAGTAGTAGTAGTAGTGGTGGTGGTGGTGGTGGTGGTAGTGGTAAGGTAGTGGTTGTGGTGTAGAGGCAATGGTGGTAGTGACAGCGGTGGTAGTAATTAAGGTAGTGATTCTAACGATAGTGACAATGGTGGTTTTATGGTTGTGGTGGTAGTGGTGGCGGTAGTAGTGGCGACATCAGTAGTACAGTAGTGGTAGTATGGTGGTGTTGTGGTTATGGCGGCGACCGTGGTGGTGGTTGTGGTGGCAATAGGGTGGTTGTAGTGGTAGCGGTGGCGGTAGGGTGGTGGAATGGGTGGTAGGAGAAGGGAATGGTCATGGTAGCTAATTGATAATATTTTTTTTAAGTGCCAACAAAAAAATAAAAATAAAAATAAAATTTAATGGTGATTCTATGATGGAATGGAATGGCCAATCCTTAGATTGGAGAAAGGAATAGGCATTCCCACATTTTGTTGGAATAGCCATTCCAATGGAATGACTATTCCCACTTAGATAAGGCGTACCAAACAAGAGAAAGGGAATGCAAAGCTAGAATGGGCATTTCATTCCAACGCATTCCATCGTACCAAACATGCTCTAAGAGATTGGGTGAAGAAGAAGGTAAAGTAATTAGAGAGAACAATAGCAAGGCTCTCCCATGGATCTCTCATTTTCACTCTCAAGGAAATAATGGAGAGTGGAGATTAGTTATCTCTAAGAATATTATCTCCAAAAATCATCCTTGTAAAGCTATGGGTGAGTGTTATTTATAGGCACTTCATGATGTAGGATGGAGCCCATGTGCAAGGCACATGGGGAATATTTTCTCTAACCACTTTGTCTGAGGAGGCGACCTCTTCAACGATGAGAAAAATCCCGAAGATGAGATCAACCTCTCAGCGAACCCTTCTTCTTAGCTACACCGAACCAATGATCCCCAATCATCCCAAAGGGTCACGGGTAGTTCAAGAGAACACCTTGCCGCAAATATCACCGAGTCTCATGGACCCTCTAGGTCGTGCCACCTCGACCCGGGTATAAGCTAGTTTAACCGCCAAATGCTTGGATCTCTAGGTTTGCTCAAAACCCTTTCGAGTCCGAGCTCAAATAGGTCTCAAGGTTCGTGGATCCGAACCCTTTGAGATTAGAGCAATCTGGCTCCTTCGATAATGATATCTCTGGGCCCACTAATTTTGGGCTTTCAGACTGGGCTCCGATTGGGTTTAATCAATTAGATGGGCTTGAGTTAACCCCTCTTACAGTTGACAAGCTATGTTGCCGCAACGATTCTGGTGATGATGGTTGTGGAAACTTATTATTGGTGTGGTGATGTATCATAATCGTGGAGCTGGTCAAATAATCAAGATTGACGCCATCTTGGTATAGTGAGAGGGGAATCTGGATTTGGTGATGATAATATTTATTTAAACTTGTAAAAAGAAAAAAAATGGCGATGTATTTTTAGAGGTGGCATTGGTGCTATGAATGGATTGCTTGTGGTTTTGGGCACTGGAAATATGGACTAACAGGGTGCTGGGAACTAAGTATCTTTTCATTTTCTTCTTCTTGTTGGTTCAGTAGATACAAGGGAGAGTTTACAAGGTTTCATTGGATACCATGCCAGCTTGTAGATATATCAATGTAAATGGAAATCTCTAGAAATCAGCCAATAATTTAATTCCAATTAATGATTTCATGAATGGACAAATTTGCTCAGTTGCTGCAAAAATGTTAAATTGCAGTCTCTCATGTGTTATATCTTATATGGTTTTCAATCTTCGCCATTCATATATCCTTTTAGATTAGGAACATTTTGAGCTTGCCATTGGTCTCGAACTGTTTTGTATTTTCTGATTTCACATTTTGCAATGGTAAGGCTTATACTTTGTATGTTGTCTCTTGCATTTTTCCTCCATTTGCCTTCTCTTTTTCTTGGCCAATATTTGGGAAGCAATCTGTTTCAAAAGTTACCTTCTGTGAGTGCAGGTGAAATCCTTGCTTAGCAATGCAAAGGCAGGTGTTCCATTGAATGTCACTGGAACATCTAGCCCAAAAGCTGCTTCAAGTAATTCATTGCCCTCAATGTTTCCTGCTGGCAGTGCACCTCCACTTTCACCAAGAAGTTCATCTGGTTCTCCTCGTGTTGTGAAACAGCGAGTGGGCCCATCTACTTTAGGTTCTCCTCTAAAATTAGTGAGTGAGCCGGTAAAAGAATTGATACCTCAGGTTAGCTAGTTTCTGATGTTTTTTCTTCATGTCTGCTAGAAATGTTTCCACTAGTTTGTCACTTTTATAGTGCCATTTCTGTTTGTTGCTAGCTTCAAAACATGATGTTATTTTGAGGAGTTATTATGACTGGAATGTTTGCAACTCTTTCAGTTCTACTTTCAAAATGGTTGTCCACCTCCAAATGAACTAAAAGAACTGTGTTTGTTCAGAATCAATCAGTTTTTCTATGGTCACTTGGATGGACTACAAATCCATGGTGAGATATGCATAAAATGTCATTGTCTATATGATAGTCCTGGGCTTGATTTGCTTCTTTTATTTTTTTTGGTAGGCCATTTATCTATCGATCTGTATATCTAATTACGAAGGAAATCTGCAAGCTCCCATCATTCTTCTCTACTGCACTATTTAGAAAGATTGATGTTGATTGCACAGGGATGGTAACTAGGTATGCTGTACCTTTTGTTTTCAATTATCATACTACTCTCTCAATGTGATTTATTTTGTACATTTGATATGGTTGTACTCATGCATCATCGTGTTTTTATTTATCTTGATATTAGTCTTTTGAATGTTGTAACGTTTTTAAAAAATCACAGATATGATGGGATGTGGATACATTGAAGACAACAATTTTTGAAAAATCAGGCGGACATGTTGGGCATTCAACACCAAGTGTGTGTGTGTGTGTATATATATACGTATATACATTCATGTATTTTTTGTAATTAGTAAATAAGATATATATATATATTTATAGATACATGTATTTTTTGGCAAGGAAATAGGATATATATATATATTATATACAAGGGGCCGCTGCTTTAGTAGTTAAAACTCTGCCTACTAACCTTGAGGTTGTGGGTTTGAACAAGGCAGCCATTTTGTACAAATTATGCCAAATGTTAGGATTGTGCTCAATTTACCCCTCCTAGACCCCCATCAAATGGGGACTATACTGATTGTAGTGCTTATATACATGTATAAATATAAGGCACCAAAAGGGGCGCAACCTCTCTGTACACTAGGAAGGAGCAAAGTCAAGATAAAAAGGCATCAACACAATTAAGCTCTTGTAAAATCTACGAGACAGAAGAAGATTCTCAAAACTTCCCTTTGAGCCAAAAATGAAGATACTACCTCGGTCTTAAATTGTTTGTCTGGCATGAAAATCAAGAACTTAAAAATAATGTATTCATGTGCCAAAATTATTATTTTTTTCACAAATTGAAAGTACTTTAAAGAGATCTTTTAATTGGTAAATTTTTCAATGAGAATACATTATTTTGAAGTCTGGTTTTCTCTGCCAAACAAACATTTTTTCCCCCCACTTGAATTTCTCCTCGTCCTTAATGTCTACTCTTACTGCCAAAAGGAGTTGACTATCCATGTGCTGCTGAGCTAATTGTCTTCTCTTGCACAGGGTACTAATCCTCTATGTAATGCGTCTCCTGTTGTTATTCCTTTTAAGGGTACTTAGGATGTCGATGATTTTAGTCTTCCTATTGCTCTTAGGACTTATACATGACATTTTATATCTAGCTTATTTCGCATGATTCCCTGTTTCCTTCACTCTCTCTTTTTTCTTTCTTTTTTTTTTTTAAACCCAAATTTGACCTTAAAATTTTGGAAAAACCAAACTTGAACTTTCAAATTTAACCCTATAACATCTCTCAGTCTTTCAATCAAACGCCTATTATACATATTTAATCGACCCTAATTCATCACAAACCATGGCTGGCACACCTTTTGACAATCCCACAGAGCAACCAGAAAATTCAATAGCTCACATTATGATTAGCAAACCATGACAATAAATTCACATTCTCACATTCCGTAAAAATTCCTATCTTCCAAGAGCCACATAATTACTTGAAATTAATACATAAGCTGCACAGGATTGAGGCTCCAATTCAATAAGTTTTCTAGCTGCTTTTCTTTTCAATTCAAAGTCTACATGAATCCGGCCAAGTGTAGTTTGCTATTTGGTTTGGTTCGAAATGGTACTCTCAGGTTGCGAGTTGGGGAAAAGGGAGAGGGCATTGCCGAAGGACACAATGTGATGGTGCCTTATTCATCAATGACTTTAGGTGTTGTTTCAAAGTGAATATAGGATGGTCAGCTCCAGTGAGTTTCACCGGCTAATTCCCAATCACTCTGGCCACAGCCACTGCCCATAACCTATTCGACATAACCATATGTGGAGCTTGGGGCCTGGGGGTGTGCTCTCTCCAGTCTCAGGTTCAACTCCTACTAGGTGCTATCAATTCCTTGAGACCATGCCCATGTGCTCTGCCCGAGATTTGCCTGATCCACATGGAGGGGGTGCTTTGTGTGGGTTCCGAGATTAGTTGAGATGCACGTAAGCTGGGCTGGACACCCGGTTATCAAAAATAAAATAAAATAAAATAACCATACGTGTGACGACCATAGCTGTCACTCATTCCCATAACCCTTTTCGCTCACCCACTGTTGTGAGTATTGTGACCATAGCCACTGATATAGTGAAGTTCCAGATGTTGAAATCTGGGTTAAGGAGGTTTGATATGAGACTAATATTGTGGGTCACCATTGTGGGTGTTTGTAAGGATGGGTGACGATAGCAATGGGAAGCGGTAGTGCATGTTGGTGCGGTGGGATGTGTCTGGCTGATTAGGTGAGAATAGAGAGTGAAAATGACGGAGATGGAGGAGGTAGAAAGAGAGATGGGACATTTGAGGGTCTTTTTTTTTTTTTTGGGTGATGGTATTATGGTAACTGTTCATTTTCTATTACTTCAATTAATGGACAAACAGAGGCAGGGGAGGTTAGTGTAATTTCCAAAATGTGAAGGGGGAATTTGTATTAAGCACATAACTTATGAGATGTCAGTGTATCTTGCCCAATTTTTTAAATTGCATGTTGCAAGAATGTGGTTCCTCAATAGATCTGAAACTGTCTTACAACAGCCAGATTTTCAAAATGTGAAGGGGGAATTGGGCTTTTGAGGAGGTACTTGCTTGCTCCCACTAAATTAAGATACTAGAACTTCTCATTCATATATTGGCTCCATGCTGGTTTGCTCAAATCCATTTTTTACTTGTATATTTGGTATGGGGATTCTTTCGATCAAAGTCGAAACTTAGGAGCTTGGAGGTGCAAATTGATCCCCATAGTTTTGTGACATTGCACATTGACTCCCACTTATGTTTGGTGAACCTAGAAACAGAAGTAGTTCATGAATTAGTGTACCTGGAAACAGTAATAGTTCATGTAAATATGTGGAGTTTTTTTGTCCTCAAATAAATAATTTTTTTTCAAGACTACCTGGAATTATTATTTTTAATTAGAGTTGAAAAAACTTTATGTTGAAAGAACCCATTTGCGTTATATAGGCTGTTCCTTAAACAAATGGATCTTTGGTTGTGAGAGACTCAGAGCATTATTCATCAGCTTCAATGCATCATGTTATGGTGCTTTCTCCTCTCTCCCTTCCTTGCCACTTCGGTACACTGGCACAAAACAGAGGCCTAGTCTGTGCATATTCCGATGGATACTCTTTTCGTTCTCTCTACCCCGCACAAACATATGCTTGCATCTGTATGTGTGCTTTAATCAATGCATGTTGTAATGCACTATGCCACCCCCTGCATCTGTACCTTCACATTACATAGCATAATATCCAAGTCAAATTCATTAAATTGGTTGTATATATTAAACTATGTTGTATGGTAATTTAATCCTTCTTCTTCTTCTTTTCATATATTAAACTATTCTGAAAAGTCGTTATGTGAGGCAAAGATTTTGTATTTGGTTTATTTTATATTTGTTGTATCACAGATTTTTGTGTTTGCTGTTAATAAATTCTTGTGAATTGATTATTGTGCATGTTGTCTTTTCATTACCATATCATGTCATTGGCTTCCTTTCTATGTTTTCTATGCACCCGGTTGGCAAATGGTTGGTGGCTTTCTTTTTATAACATTGACTAGTAAAATAAAATAAAAAAGGTAATTACATCATTAGCTTCTTATGAATTTCGGATAAGTTTATTTGATCTATAGTTGAACTCTATCTTTATTTGATCATTATTTTCTTATGAATTTTGGAGAACTTCGAAGGTTAATTGTTTTATAGATCAAATTACTTTGAAGATCAAATCCTTACTTTGAAGATCAAAAATGAAAACTTTTCCATGACTTTTTTTAGGCAAGATTTCATGGTATTGTGTTGTATGTAATTATAGTTAGTTTACATTACAATTTACATGCTTTGTTTTTAGCCACTTCAAACCTGTGTTTTTTTTCCCTAGTGAATTTGATTATGTTTTGTGAACACTTGCCTGATGAGTTTTCATTTTTTTACTCTCTTTTTTTCCTTCTTGCACTGTATCCTCGTGACTCATTTACTCCAATTATTGCTTTTAGGGGCCCCATTATGATTTTTCTGGACCAACTTCAGGGTGCACAGCTTGTGTTGCAATTATTAGAAACAACCAACTGATTGTTGCCAACGCCGGTGATTCTCGTTGTGTAATACCAAGGAAGGGCCAGAAAATGTTCAATTGAAGAGGACTTCTGTCATTTTATATTTCTACAGATGGTTCAAAAAGGGAATTATTTACGCCATCAGATGGATGTCATTTTATATTTCTGCAGATGGTCCAACACTTCAATTTGACTTGTAGTGGATAGAAAGTCCATGGTATTTTAAATTTGTAGATGTAGAACATGTTCATTATGGGTAATATATTGATGAAATACAAGTTTATATTACTAATTGTGGCTCCTTTCAAGCAGGCATACAATCTTTCCAGTGATCACAAACCCGACCTTGAGGGTGAAAGAGAAAGGATCTTGAAAGTTGGTGGTTTTATCCATGCCAGACAAGTTAATGGCAGTTTAAATCTTGCAAGAGCTATAGGTACTATACTACCCTGCTTCCTTTCTTTCAGTTTCCATTTTCCCAAGCTGAGTGAGAGAGAGAGAGATTCTTGTAGCTCTGCTTTGTCCTCTTTTTATAGTCCTACTTATTTGATGATTTTAATCTCATTGATAGATATAATAGAGGCGCTGTTTGGGATTCCGAAAATTAGGCTATTATAGCCTCATTTGATTTTTTAGCCCAAAAGTAATACTGTGCATGGATTTTCAAAACAAAAAAAAAAAATAGGTTGTCATCACAAATGACAAGAAGGCAAAGAAGGGCTTAAATTACCATTTTGCCCCTTTATATCAATTTTTTTTAAAAAAAGTTAAGGATAAATCTGTCATTTTAAATTTAAACATCATTTCAACACACTTTTCAATACAATAACTCAACTAAAAAATCATCTCATCTTCCCAAACACAAAAACTAAAATAGCCACTAAAATAGCCAAAAAGCCAAATAGCCTACTAAAATAGCCACTTCCCAAACGAGGCCAGAGAGAGCTTGAAATCTTTTTTCTTTTCTTTGCTTGGATAACTCAAGAGCTTGATATCTAATTTCTATTTTATTGCAGGTGACATGGAGTTTAAGCAGAATAAGTTTTTGCCTGCTGAAAAGCAAATTGTGACTGCTAATCCATATATAAATATTGTGCGTATTTTTTTTTTCCATTGTAGATAATTTGTGTGGGGATATATTTTTGAGTACCAACACGTGGCAAGGTGATGCCGATGTATCAGCCGAGGTGCCACATGTCCTGGTCATAACGCCGAGATGATCTCGGTGTGGCCGAGGTTATCTCCGAAGATATCGGAATCTGAGATAAGCGGATAAGGGACAAGAGTCCTAGAATGAGGAAATACTTCAAGATGGATAAGGATAATGTTCTTAGGAAGTCTATCCTTATCTCTTGAGGAGTCCAAAGTAAGCACTAAATGGGAGTCTATAGAAGTCAGGCTTCTATTGAGACTAGGATTGAGTTAACTATAAAAGAGAGGCACCCCCGTGGGTCTAAGGTACGCAATTTATATTCTAAATAGTGAGCTTGCACTATTGATTATCTTTGAGAGATATACTGACTTGATCGTCGGAGTGCCCCCGGGTGGAAGAACCACTTTAATCTTCTTTTTCTGTTGCAGGTTAGCTAGGTGTCATCTATTCTGCTAGTTCTCTCCAGCTGATTACTGAGTTGGCAGTGTGGTCAGAAAATCGCTTACACAATTTGGCGCCGTCTGTGGGAAAGAAAGTAGAATAGATGGCCAGTAACGGATAGAAGGAAAAGATTGGGGACGACACTCCTGCTGGGAGTGGGAGACCTATTGACCTTGATGTCGAAGGAGATAGGTCCAACGCAAAAACTCATGAGCAAACTCACGGAGCAAAAGACGTCGGCCAGACTGGCAACATACCAAAGAAACCCGATCGAAGCGGGTACTACAATGAAGACGACTTCCAGGTATGGAAGGATAGGTGCCTACAGAGGGACGAAGAGGTAAAAGAGAAGGCAAACAAATTGGCAGACCTGCAGTCGGTCGTCAATTTCATGATGCAAAATAACGTCATGCAGCCACCGTTCCCGCTGCAGGACACACCGATTCCAGCGGCTAATGCCCAGAAGGGAGAGCAGAAAACAATCCCCATAGCCCCTCAGCACAACGGGAGCGAAAGACACTCTCACCGACCTTCCAGGGAGGTCAGACAAAGGGAGTCGAGAAGAGAAGAATCACGGAGGACGCATCACACAAAGGAGGCAGACCCCAAAGGACATCGGCATATTCAGGGGCAGGCGCTATGCTTCGACACAACTCATGGAGATGGGTCGAAGAGGACTCACCACGAAGCTGAAAGTAGTGCACCAAAAAGACTGAAAGCAGGAGATAGCCGAGCTCTTGGGAGGACAAAAGAGGACTTAAGAGATTACCTCAAGAGGAAGTAACAGAATGCCGAAGTCGAGGTAACCTCCCTAGATAAGCCGAGGACACCATTCTCGGTGGAATTGGACAGGTTTAAGGCGCCAAAGAGATTCAGTATGCCAAGGTTTCAAATATACGATGGTAAGTTAGACCCCAACTTCCACGTCGGATTATATTTGAACTTAATGGCATTGTATAGTGGAAACGAGCCGTTGCTCTGCAAAGTGTTCCCCTCATCCTTCAGGGAGATTGCATCAGATTGGTTCCACAAACTACCAAAGGGAAATGTGAAGACTTGGGAAGGCCTGGCCGAGATGTTTGTGGCCAGGTTCATAACAAACAAGTTGCAGCCATTAAGAGTGGACGCATTGATGGCTCTGAAGATCAGTAAAGATGAAGGCCTTAGGGCCTACGCCAAAAGATACTATGAGGTGTTCAACTGAATACCTAAATGTAATCAAGAAGTGGCAGTCGTATCTTTCAAGAATGGCCTAAAAGACAACTGTCCACTACGGAAGTCTTTGGCAAAGACTTTGCCAAAAAGCATGGAAGAGCTCATGGTGAGAATCAAGAAGTATGCCAGAGCGAGGAAGACACGTCGGGGACTAAGGAGATAAATCAAGAGAAAGGAAACGGCTCGCCGAAGCGAGACCGAGGTAACAACGGATCAAGCAAGCAAGAAGCAGAACTGAGGACTGCACAGGCAGTGACAACTATGTTCTGAATCCCAATTCACAAAGTCCTGGAAAAAAATTGGAATCAACCCCATTTCAGAGAGCCAGAGAGGACTCCAGGAGAGTTCATGGGAAGAAACATTGGCAGGCATTGTGCCTACCACAATGAAGATAGGCATACAACTGAGGGTTGTAGAGCCCTGAAAACACACTTGGAAGACCTGGTGAGACAAGGACATCTGAGAGACCTTGTCGATGAGACCAGAACAAGAGAAGAACGGGCAAGATTGCCCCAGCACAGCAGCTCCGCCTCTCCAAAGACAAAGAACCTCGGCGGGGAGGACCTCGGGTAGTTAATGTGATTCACTCGAAGGTCAATAAAAACGAAATCAGGGGGGAGACCCAGAAGGTGAAGCACCTGTAACATGTCTACCAAGTCGGGGAGAAGAGACATCGGGCAGAGGAATGCCAAGGACCAGTAGTGTTCTTTTCAGAAGCCGACCTTAAGATGGTACAGCATCCGCATAACGATGCCTTGGTAGTATCCCTCCAGGTTGGGGAGTGCCAAGTAAATCGCATCCTGATTGACCAAGGCAGCTCTTGCGACATCATGTACGTTCGATGTTACAAAGAGCTCGGCCTTCATCCAGACGATATTGAGCAATCCAATAGCCCAATGGTCGGGTTCAATGGAACGCCGACATGGCCACTAAGAACAACCAGCTTGGAGGTGCAGGCAGGCACCAGGAGGACAACAGCAGAATTCACCATCATCGACACACCCTCCCCTTACAACATCATCTTGGGAAGGCCATGTTTGCATGCGATGGGGGCAGTTCCCTCAACATTGGATCAACTATTGCGATTCCCAACAGAGCATGGGATAGAGGAAGTCAGAGGCGATCAGCTGCAGGCGAAGAATTGCTCCATGGCAGCAATGAAATCTACTTGCAGCTGTAGACACCCCATTTTTGACCGACCTTAAGACCCAGACGTCACCGATTGAGCGCTCGGTGATGTTGCATACTGTGCTCGTTCAGAAGTCTCAGAGTTGCGGCCGTGCGCCCTGCCTCCGGACTTCCGAACCCTCTTCTCTACCTTGTCTCGGTTTGCGATGGACTCGGTTTTCTCTGTTTTCTTTTCCCGAGGAAGGGAGTGGTCTCAGAGACTATCTCCGGTGGCGTGAGCTACTTTTCGTGGGTCAGAGGCCATTTTGCCCATTCGGCCGGTTCCTTTTTGGAGCCGTCGGACTGTGTGCCTCGGCCCGGGACCGCCCAACCATCTCCGACTTCTCCGGTTTTTGGCGAAGACCTCTGTTTTAATGTTTCGAGGAACACTGGGGCCTCTGATGCCCACTTCGCGAATACCACTTAGGTCGGCGACCCATTTTCGGGACCCCAATCGTGATTTGGGCCCCGAGCATTCATTTCAGATCCGCTTTCTCCGGTTTTTGGCGGAGACCTCTGTTTTAACATTTCAAGGAACCCTGGGGCCCCCGATGCCCACTTCGTGGCCGTATGCCACTTCGGTGCTCAGAATCGGTTTGGGACCCCAAACCGCTGCTTTTGGTCGAGCATTCATTTTGTATCGGTTTTCTCGATTTTTGGGGACCTCTGCTTTTGTCATTCCGAGGACACTGGGTCGCAGATACCCACTTCGCTGAATACCACTTCCGCACTGCGGCCCATTTTCGGGATCCCGATTTGCTCGGTTTTGGCCTTAACGTTCATTTCTTATTAGTTTTGTTCAAACTTGGCGGTACCTCTGTTTCAACATCGGGAAGATCCTGGGGGTGAGGCCAGCAATTATCCCAGATAGCAGTTCCTCCGGAGCCTGCTTTTTCTCACTTCGGGCCAATGTTGAACACCTTGGGGTATTTTCTTCCAACCAAAGTTACATATCTGTGATCAGGGGACATGGGAGGACCCTAAACAAGCATGGTCGGCCAGCAATTTTGATCTTCATTTTTGGCCCTCTTCTTCAAATGCAATGTTGTGAATCCTGCTTCAATGTTGCCAAATTCCAACCTTGGAACCTTGTTCTACACATCTTGGAGGACCCTAAAAGTTGGTGGTCGGCCAGCAATTTTGAATTTCTTTTTTGAGCCCCTCCTTCAAGCTCTATGTTGTGACTTCTGCTTCAGAGTTGCCAAATTCCAACCTTGGGGCCTTATTCTACACACTTGGGAGGACCCTAATGTATGGTGGTCGGCCACTAATTCAACACTTCATTTTTGAGGTGGGGTCGGCCACAAAGGTGGCTTGACCATGGAAGGTGGCTGGCCGGCCACCTTGCAGAGAGTTACTGCCGGCAGATTCACGCTTCCACTGTTCAATTGCCAATTGCTTCAAAGTGTCTCCCTCATCCGGGGGATATTTCGGGAGGGAAAGATTGGGTGCTTTCCCTCCCCTTTTACACCCTATTTCTTGCCTATTTGAAGGGCCCTCCCTCTCCTTCTTCAAGGTTGGAAAAATTGGTCTCAACAACACTTCTCCAAATTCCTCCATCTTCATAGCTCAAAACCTCAAAAAGCTTCTAAGTGTCAAGGCCATTCCTTCATCAACACCTAGCCTCACCATCCCTACCATCATTTCAGCAGCAAGGAGGTGAATTTCAGAGGTTGAGAAGCTACAAATCAGAGCCAAGAATCAAAGAAAGACAAGTCTTCAAGGGTAAGTCCTCAAAACCAACTTTTAGGGCTTTTTCTTGATTCATTTCTATACTCCATTTGGTTGAGAATTGGGGCTCCGACCCCTACTGCTTTTGTGCTTTTTTTGAGCCCCTCTACAACTTTGTAGAAGGGCTCAACTTCATTTGAGGATTCTATGATATACTTGTTTCAATATCTAGCTTTTATGCCATCATCTTGCATGCTAGTTTAGGCCTATTTCCTTTTGTTTTTGGGGCTCCGACCCCTACTGGTTTTGTGCTTATTTTGAGCCCCTCTACAACATTGTAGAAGGGCTCAACCTAATTTGGCCATTCTATATACCACCTCTCTTGGAAATTCACTTTAGGCCCTAATTCTTGTATGCTTTGTTAGGCTTACTTGGCTCCGGATTTCAGCATTCATCAGGCTTATAAATAGCCTTGTTTTTGTCTCCTTTCCATGTTATGTTGAGGGCATTAATCCATTTGGTGTATATTTTTGGTACTTCCTTTGAAATCCATCAAATTTACCGTATTCTTGCATGTTTTGTAGCCTCTTGTGCTTTTGGTTTTGGCCTTTGGTCAGAACTGAAAGGGGCCTTATTTTGACCCCCTTTACATATTTCATGAAGAAAGTTTTGTCATTTGGTGTGTGCATTGCATGTCTCATGATATAGCCTATTTGGGAGCCTACTTTGCATGGATTTTATAGCATGTTTGTATTCTGATTTTGAGGATGTCATCTTCTGAAAATGTGCTTATTTTTAGGCCCTCTTCAATTTTGTAGAAGCATGTTTGTTCATTTGGGGTTTGTATATATCACTTGTCTCAATACCCCTTATTTCCCCCATTTTTGCGAGCTATTGTTGCCATATCTATGCTTGCATTTTGGCCATGTTAATTACTAAAAAATGCCATATTTGGGACTGCCTTGCTACTGTTATTGCTTCCATGATCATATTTTATATATATATGGCTATAGGCCATTTCGGCTTAATTTCACATTTTGGGATGATTGCATGCTTGGTGTCGTTTGAATTGTTTCGGGCTGTTTCCTTTATTTAGGTGCTGAAATATGGTTTGCATGTCATTTCTTATGCTATTGGTATCATTTTTGCATTGCCTCGGTTTTGCGTCGGTGGGCACGCATTTCACCCCATCCCTATCATTCCAAGCCTTATGTGGCGTGGTGAGGCTATCTCATGTTGGCATAAGCCCAATTTGCATTTTCATGTTTGTATGCCATTGCCTCGGTTTGCGTGCCCGTGCACCATTTCGAGGCACTTCATTTTTATCCGAGGGCAGTTTATGTGAGTGCGGACGAGGTCCTCTCATGTTGGCGTACGCACAATTAGCATTCCGTATGCCATTTCATTCCATTTTGTCATCGCCTCGGTTTGCGTGCACGTGCACGGCATTTGGCTGCCGGTTTATCCGATTTACATTTTGTCATCGCCTCGGTTTATGCGTGCACGGTGCACGACTTCGAGGCACTTGCCGGTTTTATCCGATTTTCATCTTTCATCGCCGCTTTTGCAGGCACGCGTTTCGAGGCACTTTGGTTTTATCCGATTTTGCATCGTACATCATCGCCTCGGTTTGCGTGCCCGCGTGCACGCATTTCGAGGCACTCCAGTTTTATCTGATCTCCATTTTGGCTTCGCCTCGGTTTGCGTGTCCGTGTGCACGCATTTCGAGGCACTCTGTTTTATCCGCTTGGCATTGCGTATGCCTCTGCCGGTTATGCGTGCCCGTGTGAACGCATTTCGAGACATCCAGTTCTATGCGGTTTGCATTACACATACCTAGGCCTCGGTTTACGTGCCCGCGCGCACACATTTCGAGCCACTCAGATTTATCCGATTTTTATTTCATCATTGCCTCGGTTATGCGTCTTGGGGCACACGATTTCGAGGCACCCCATCCCTATCATTCCGGCATCCTATGTGAGTGTGGTTGCGGCCCCCTTCATGTTGGTATAAGTCCATCATTACATTTCGCATGTCATTCCGCATCGCCTCGATTTGCGTGCCCGTATACACGCTTTTCGAGGCGTCTCATTTTCATCTCATTTTCATAGCATTGAGCATGCTAGGTTGTATATTAGTTGCATTTCATGCATATCATGCATATTGCACGGGAAACGAGGTACATTCCGTACTCCGATTCCTCTACATTCATCCCTACATTGAGTTGTGCAATTCGACTCCTCGGCCATCATGCATCGGTATGCGTGATTGGTGGCACGAGGATCGAGGCATGCATATATTTGTGAAATACATTGCTATGCCCTTTTCCTGCTCTCTGTTGCAGCAAAATCAACAATCAACAACTTTTCGAGGTCGCACGCATTTCGAGAAAATTGCAAACAGAGGCTAATCAGGCATCCTGGATTTCAAGGCCATACCAAAGATATACCATTTATCAGGAGCAAGGCAGTCCCTGGCTTGCATGCCAGTTTTACTTTTCTGTGATTAATTTGTTAATTAATTAGAAATCAGATATTTATTGAAGTATATTCTTTTATTCGTCTCAGATATTATTCATTCGACCCACATGAGGGCATAAATGTAATAAGGGTGTGTGAGTGTGATGTATGTCTTCCAACCCCATTTCTTTCTCCCTTTATTTACCCGCTTTGAATGGTTAGATATAGGGCATATTTCAATTAGCATACAAGATGATCGCATGTTTGCATCATTCATCTGTATTGCATGCATCGAACTCGGCGATCATACAAATCGCATCAGTATTTCAATTCCAAGTTGAGTACTTGATAGCCGTTGCATTTCACATGTCACGTTTAGAATAGCCGAGCTGCTATATAGTTGCATTTTGCATGTGTTGCATTAGGCATTCTGCATTTTTAGGATCATGCATGATTTCTAATGAATTTCTGCTTTTGGCTTGGAGTACTCGGTGAGTTTTTATGCTTTAGCATCCTTGCATGCGTGTGAGTGTTGCCATGATAGCATGCTTACCATGAGGCTAATCGCTTATGTGATATAACCGCCTTGAATGCTGTGGGTGGAGGTTGAGTTATTTGAATTGGGACAATGCATCAAATGTTTGTTTTAAGCCCACTAGATAGTGGCAAAATCATTTGTTTTCTAAGCCCACCGAGGGTGGCAAATCCAAGATTTTAGCCTACTTGAGTAGCACCATCAAATCATTTTCAAACAAACAAACATAAGATGTTTAGTTCCAAATCGACGGCCCATTTATACTTGTTTGTCATGAGCATCACATAGTAACCTAGGCTAATAATCTAATAAGAGCATACAATGTTTTCAAAAAGATATCATGGTTAGTAGAGGCGGTCTTTGACCGGGCGAGAGGGGTGCTCACGATGTGACCTTCCCTAATCGTACCTAAGTTCGAGCCAACTTTGGTGATGACGGACACGTGGCCTTTTCGCACCGAGTCGTGGTTTCCTAAATTTCCCATTTTAAAATATTTAGGTGGCGACTCATATCCGCAAAGCAGTCCATGTTTGGCACTTCTTTCAAAAATCTGCTTTTCTTCAAAACGATTTGCGGATTTGGACTCTTTGGTTCGAGATTTAGAACCACAACAAAATCGAGTCCGAATCAGGCGAGGTCCCATGGGCGTTGTTACGGTTCTGGCGACTCATTGGGATTTAGAGAACTTAACTCGAACTCATGATATCCGGTTTTGACTACACTTGTGTGTTTCTTTGCATTGCATTTGCATTGGTGCGCCTAGGACACCGTGTTTGCCATATGCCATTCGAACGACGGTCGGAGGCTTGTCTTGTCAAGTCATGTCCGTAAGGCCGATCGGCTCTGGCTCGACAAAGATGGGAACACAAACCCCGGTTTTACCGGGGCACCCTTTTTGACCATTCGACCTAGTGCATATTCGGATCCATAGTGACCATTCCAAACTAGGACAGGTTGCTTACCTGTTTATAGGTTGTTTGAAGCCGCTGCGTGCGTAATGAAGCCCTAGTTCCTGACAAAATAGGACAGGGAAACCCTACCCCAACATAGGGGTGTTTTGGCTCTCACTTATCTGCTATGTGCTTGTTAGAGTGCGTCTCTACAGGGAATGCATGTATCAGTCTATGAGTTTGGGCAACAGGCCTGCGGGCACCAATTCAGTATTTTGGGTATCAGGCCTGCGGGCATCAGTATTTGGTGGAAACAGTTTTACCTGAGGGTATCAGCTTCTGAGTAATTTTGGGGAATTCAGAGAGAGCACACTCATTCACTTTTGTTCAGACTGCTACGTGAAATCAGCCGAGATCTTGTCCATTTTCTCTTTTGCTAGGTAGTCCTGGAACTATAGCTTCAGAAGGCTCCGGAATCCCCCGGGTACATTGGACTAGTGCTGATAGACTTTGTTAGGTCAGAAATTCAATTCAAGGGCAACCAGTGTTCTTTCGCTAAGGCAAGGCAAAGAAGGGCCAGTCAGGGCTCTCCGGTTCATCTGATCCGTCAGTCACCAGTCACATCACCTTTGTTCGGACTCAACAGACCGTGATGGCACAAGGTTCGGAAGAATTTGTGGCCGTGGTAACAGCGTTGAATCAGGGAACTGCCATGCAGGTTGAGACCAGCATTGAAACGCAGCGCCCATCTGGGGCGTCTGCCTCACATCCAGCTTTGGGACCCCAACCGAACTTTGACCCAATTCCGCCAACTGAAAATTTGCAGTGTCCAAGTCCTCGAGAAGGGTTGACTCAAGCCCAAGTTTTCAGACCCTCGGTGCAGCCTAATAAGAGGCGTTATCCCCTTGATGCTAATGACCTCGATCTGACCGCAGTGAAAATTGCGAACCTTGAGAAGCAATTCAAAAGGGCACATGGCCTTAACTCCATTCCCGACATTGAGGATGGGCACGCCGAGTCTGCTGTACAGCTCCCAGACGGATTCAAAATGCCATATATTGACCGTTTCGACGGGTCTGGGGATCCAATGATACATATCCGACTTTTCTTGGATGTCCTAAAGCCGATGGGTCTGACTAAGCCACAAAAACTCTCTCTGTATGGAAGAACCCTGTCGGGTGTAGCACCATTTGGTACACTAGGTTGGAGGATGAGTGAAGCAAAAGCTGGAAGAATTAGCCGAGGCCTTTGTCGATCAATATTCCTACAATACCCAGTTGAAATGACCATCCAAGAGCTCGAAGCAACCCGAGAACCCAACAGAAGTCTTTTGTGAAATTTGTTGCGAGATGGAGAGCAAAGGCAAAGACAGATGACATGATCGCGCCTCTTCCGAGAGGGATCAAGTGCGATGATGGTGCGGAACCTCGAGCATGATATGTTGCGAAATTGATAGTCGCTCCAGATTCACTTTCAAAAGTTTGCATGAACTGGGGGTTCAGGTCGAGAATGCGTTCAACAATGGGATCATTCCCAGGACAGGTGAACCGACAAGGAGGATGATTTCAAGGAGTACCAATGCTAGTAGTAGCACTATTCTCAAACCCACTGAAATCAATCAATACCACAGTCAACCCTTTTGCCAATCCAAGCACCAAATAGTCGACCCATTTCGAGCTCAGGCGTAACTTTCACCCCTCTCCATATGTGCCTGACTAGCGCACTAAAAGTCCTAATGGAAAGTGGGCATCTCAAACCTCTCGATCCTCAACCTCTTCCTAACCCACTCCCAGCCAGACATAACCCCTCCAAATACTGTTTGTACCATCGGTGGCTGTCATGGCACCGACGTTGCTACTTCGTCATGAGGTCCAAAATCTCATCGACAACCGGACGATAGCTCCACCTTCAGACCCCAATGACCAAACATCTCCTGCCTACCTCAATCTCATCCATACACTGCCATCCGCTTATGACCCCAGCATATACATCACCCCGGCCCATTTACCCAAGCCTGAGGTGTTTATTCCAGAAAGCATGGACCTATGCATGATGGGTGCACCTGAACCCCAATCATCTCAAACCCATGAACCCACTACTTCCGAGCTGATGAGGATGATTGAAGATCTTGAGAACTGTGGATCGATCGGCCTCGGACATTGGCTCCATCATTGACCACACCACATCCGGAATTTCATGTCAAAAGGCTCCCCGATCTTGGGGCGGGCTACACTTGAGGAAGGCCAATCCGTGGCAAAGTGGAAGCGAGTGGAAAGAATAAGGTAAGGCGCATGGATCCCGTGAGCATCTTCATTTGTTGAGGCTTTGAAAGCCGAGGGATGAACAAAGAGCAAGTGCTCACGATCGTAAAAGCGTGGACGTGCTCGCCACTCAAGTTGAGGCGGTTTGAATCAAGGGGCAAGCCGGGAAAAGGGCCGTTGTACCAGAAATGATCCTGTTAGCCCTAATCCTGCACTTAGAAGAGATCAAGAAACCAAAGACTGCCAATCCCTTCTTGGTGCGCCCAAAGAAAAATCCACAAGCCTTGAAGTACCAACCCCGAGGTCAGAGGGTCTTCCATGCCCTCCACATGCCTTTATCAAAAGCTTTCCAAATCCTTGTAGGGCAAGGCCATCTCAAACCCCTTGAGCCTCGGCCTCTCCCGAACCCTCTTCCGGCTACGCATGATGCTACCCGGTACTGCGCATACCATCAGCAAACTGGCCATGCTACCAACAACTGCTTCCGTCTTCGCCATGAAGTACAGGATCTATTTGACAACGAGGTCATCCTCCCGCCGAGCTCAGCAAAGTCTATCGGCACTGGGTCAGTGAACTTGGGGGATAATGTTATATGAACGGGGGATGAACCACCTGCGGGCAGTGCTCGATCAACTCCAGACGTGGGAATGGCACGACCGCTCGAGCAATGTAAATACCGCTTTTTGTGCTTCGACTTGGGTATTGGGTCGATTTTTGCTACTTTGTTTTGAGTCTGTCCTTTTGTTTTGAGTCTCTTTTATTTTGGGTCTCTTTGTTGTGTCGAGTCGATCTGTTGTATAGAGTCGATGATTCCGTGGGGGTGTTACCTCGGACATCATCATTTTGTTTTCTGCTTTGTCCTTTTGCTTTGTTTTGAGTCTGTTTACGCCAGGAGCAGTTATGCCAACAGATCTTGAATGAAACAAAGATGATTTCCATACTCGCATTTGTTTCTGCTGTGTGCTAGTTATGCCGGGATTTGAATGAAATGGCAGTGCATTCCACCTGCTCTCTTGTGCCTTGAAGTCATTGTAATGACTTGAGTTTTTCAAAACTTTTTGAACACTGCGGTGAAAAACAAAGAGGGAGGAATTCCTCGGGATTTGCAAAACTTTGATCAAATTGAGAGAAAGAGAGGCGTGCTAAGCCTTTAATGAATGAAATCATGCTTGTTAGCGTGAGTAATCGAGAAGGACCCCGGCTTGATCGGTGGTTTCACACTATCTTCGCCATGAGCGATTTCGCCGCTTAAAAATTTTCAAAAACAAAATGTTTTGCGCGGTCCTGCGAAGACCTGTGTGGAATCGCTCTTGAGATTGTGCAGCTTAGGATCGCTCTCAGCCTCGAGACTCGCCCCCCCCTTGGCTTTCAAACCTTGAACGTGCATTCAGAATGTTCAACGGTCGACCACAATGCAAGGCCTGTGGGGCCAGATTTGAAGCAGCCCTCGAACAAGAGGCACCAAAGTCAGATCAAGAAGGCCAGGCCTCATCAGAAGAAGCTTGCAAAGCTAGATCAGAAGCACCCCTCGAACTAGGAGCAAAACAAAAAATATCCGATGTGCTCGAAGAGCCAAAGGTGGATCTTTCCGCAAGTCAATACAACAGCCACTCTTCTGGATACAGAGGGCTTCAATCTCAAAACCATTTGGCATAGACTTGTTACACTTTTTACCCTTTGAGAGGCTCGCTGGGCCGAAAACCCGGAAGGGCGACCCAGGCAAAAGTTAGAGCGAAGAAAAGAATGAAAAAAAAAGAAAAAAAAATGCAAAGATACAAAAATTCAAATAGGAAAAAAAAATTAATTAAAAAAAGAGAAAAAAAAAGAAGAAAAAGAAAAGAAAAGAATGAAAAAGAAAGAAGAACAAAGCTCGCAAGGTCGAAAACCTGCAACAGGCGCCTTGGCAAAAGTTAGAGCATAAAAAGGAGAGGTTAATACCCGAGTGTACCTTGACCCCGAACTACGTAAGGCTTGATTCCCATCTTTGGGATACGTAGGCAACTTCATTCTGAAGTCCAGCCATAAAACAAATTCAAATTCGATTGTGTCCATGCGATGGTTTTGATCATCTTTGCCTCCTCTGTATCTGAGAGTCTGTTTGTGTTCGTCACTCTGAGGACGACTACACGCGCCATGGGTGCTATCAAACAAAGGGCAACTTTCGTTGCCATTCGATTAGGCGCCAAGGCCATTCAAACAAGGGGCAACTTTCCGTTGCCATTCAAAGAAGCCGCTGCCATCAAACAAGGGGCAACTTCCCGTTGCCATTCAATGCGCCGCGGTGCCGTTCAAACAAGGGGCACCTTTCCGTTGCCATGCAGCCCTCTTCAAGCACGAGACAGTTTTCCTTCGGATCTGAGGTTGTGCATCTCAAGAGTGGGTTCTATGCTCGTTGAGCAGCGGCCGTTTGCAAAAATAGCTTTTGAGAATTTTTACTAAGGCTGATTAATTCTCTCGAAAATTATTTCATCTTTTCCAAAAACTGGACCATTTCTTGGGCCCAAAAAAGGAAAATTTTCAGTGCTCATAGCCTGACTTGCATGATTTCAAATCAAAAATTGGACAGGCATGTTAATCTAACTCTCATTTTGGTCGAAATTGTTTTAGTATAAGGCAAAAATAAAAAAATGGTCAAAATGATGAAGTAGGGGCACGGTTGAGTCAGGTGTTTTGTCTTTTCCCCATCATCAACATACTTGCCAAGAAGGGCACTCTACCTGCCAGAAGAGGCACAACTGGGGTTAACAACAAAAGGGCTGAAAGCTCTCGCACCCTCCAAGCAACGAGGTATCAAGCCAAGTGCGAAGCACGAACTAGGATGGGGCCAGACATTACACTCCCTCATCTGGACAGATCTGCTCACGTCCAAACTCCCCAGCAGGGCATCATCGACCGATGTCAGCTGCAGATTTGCTACATACCCATTTGTAGCACAACCCCTCTGTGGGAGGACTTCACTAGCTGTGAGCGGAAAAAAGAAAATCTAGCAGAATGCTAGAGCCACGAGTCCACAACTTGCTGTTTATCTATCAACCACCCAGGGGAGGGATTGAAAAATGAGAGATTGAAGAATAGAGAGATGTGCGATGAGAGAAAAAGTGAGAAAAGGGCTTTTTCAGAAAAACAGAGCTTGAGGGCCGAGTGATGTGAGAATCACAAATAAGAAAGGATGGGAAACATACCCGGTGAAACAGGCTCCCTGTGCACGTCTGAGTGTCTTTTTGTTTGTCTCATTTCATCCTGAGCGTGTCTCGTTGTGTTTAGGTCGTTTACCTTTTGTTTTTCTGTGTTGAGTTGTTTTGGCTGTGGTCAGTTGTAGGCTTAATACCCGGTTGAGAATCCTTTTCTCATTTTCAACAAAATCGTTTTGTGCTCCGAGTGCCGTGCCGTTCTCCACATTTGTGCAAAACAGAATTTGTTCTTTCAGAAAACCGCAGGGTCCACCCCCGATAAGTGTGAACAGTAGAACCAGGACCTATCTGAAGCTATGAGTTTCGGGCTGCAAAGCAAAAGCAAAAGAGGGAAATGTCGGGCATCTGAGTTTGTTCCAACATCAGTAAGTTCCGAGACTATATTCCGTGTGTACCTCTTCAGGTCTTGCCAATGTTCCGAAGTATGAGTGTGCCTCTGCCTCAAGCTCAAGATCAAGTCTACTTCAAGCCAGAATGGCGATCAGAAGTGCTCTCCTTGAGTACCATTCCCTGCCAGAGGCATCTTGGCTGTGTTCGCAGTGAGTTCCTAGGAGACCAACTGCGACGGTGGAAACTAGAGTTCGAATGGCCGTGGCCTAGAACGCAAAGGTTCGGGATTTCCGAGACTAAAGTCTGGTTTAAATACCCAGAGGCGCGCCCTCGGCTTGAAATCTGTATGGCAGCCCCATAGATTGAGACAGCGTGTATGCACCTCAATCCTGGATACTGAACCAACCTAGTCTGTCACCCCGTTGGAGAATAGGGAAAGTTGTGAGTATGATCAGGAAGACAAGCGGCAGCCGTGGCTCCCACATGCAGATATTGTTACTTGTTAGCATTCCAGAGCCTTTGTACTGTGAGTTGAAGGTAAGTGTTCGAAGAGCACGAGGGGAGATCCCCGTCAGAGCAGAGCGGTTCACCGCCACTCACCTCATGAGGTACTTTCTAAAAGCGCCGCTTTGTCCATTTATTGCTTTCCGTAAGCATCATGCATTGTATTGCATTGTACCTATCAAGTTTCTTTCTCATTTCACTTAGTGTATCGATCACACTTCTCTCATTTTAGTGTATCAATCACACTTCATTCATTTTTGTGTATCTATCACACACATTCTCATTTTCTATATCACATTTTGTGTATCCATCACGCACCTTTAGTATATCCATCATACTCGTTCACTTAGTGCATCTATCACATTTTGTGTTCACCTTTAGTATATCTATCATACTCTGCTCACTTTGTGTATCAATCACACCATGCTCATTACTCGCATTGTCATGCACACTTCACCTGCACTTGTTAGTGCATTTCAAATCAATCGCGCTATTTTGCGCATCGCACTGTTTTGTGCAGTTTATCAATCGCGCTATTTTGCGCACCTCAATCGCACTGTCTTGTGCATTTCAAATCAATCGCGCTATTTTGCGCATCGCACTGTTTTGTGCAGTTAATCAATCGCGCTATTTTGCGCACCTCAATCGCACTGTCTTGTGCATTCCAAATCAATCACGCTATTTTGCGCATCGCACTGTTTTGTGCAGTTAATCAATCGCGCTATTTTGCGCACCTCAATCGCACTGTCTTGTGCATTTTGAATCGATCGCGCTGTTTTGCGTATCGCACTGTCTTGTGCATTTCAAATCGATCACGCTGTTTTATGATCGCCCGCTTTTGTGCGAGATAATCAATCGCATGTTTTATGTCGCGACCGTCTTGTGTATTTCAAATCAATCGCGCTGTTTAGCGTATCGCACTATTTTGTGCACTGTATCATTCGACCGGACGAATCGCGCAGGTATCGTATCTTCTCCGTGTGAGACGCGACAAGAATTGAATAATTCTCCGCAATAGTTGTTGCTTTGCATTCTTGCTTATAACTGTTGCATCTATTTGCGAATACTTGCTTCATTACAGCCTGCTGCATTTGCACGAACATCGAGTTACATTTGGCATCCTGTTGCTTTGCATTCCTGCTTATAACTGTTGCATCTATTTGCGAATACTTGCTTCATTACAGCCTGCTGCATTTGCACGAACATCGAGTTACATTTGGCATCCTGTTGCTTTGCATTCACCTTATAAGCTTTGCATCTATTTGCGAATACTTGCTTCATTCTGACTCTTTGCATTTGCACGAACATCGAGTTACATTTGGCATCCTGTTGCTTTGCATTCTTGCTTATAACTGTTGCATCTATTTGCGAATACTTGCTTCATTACAGCCTGCTGCATTTGCACGAACATCTGTTACATCTGGCTTCTTGCATACCATTTGCATTTTGCCCCCTGCCTGCGGGCATACATATCTCTATTTATCTTGTATGATTGTCTAAGTCTTCGGCCTTGTCAAAAATGGGTCGTCTCTAGGCTTTGACATTCACTCCCGTCATTCTTATGACTTCCGAGTTCTGTCAAAGAGGGGCAACTGTAGACACCCCATTTTTGACCGACCTTAAGACTCAGACGTCACCGATTGAGCGCTCGGTGATGTTGCATACTGTGCTCGTTCAGAAGTCTCAGAGTTGCGGCCGTGCGCCCTGCCTCCGGACTTCCGAACCCTCTTCTCTACCTTGTCTCGGTTTGCGAACCAGACTCGGTTTTCTCTGTTTTCTTTCCTGAGGGAAGGGAGTGGTCCTGTAGACTATCTCCCGGTGGCCGTGAGCTACTTTTCGTGGCCATAGGCCATTCTGCCCATTTCGAGTTCCCGGTTTTTGGAGCCGTCGGACTGTGTGCCTCGGCTCGGGACCGCCCAACCATCTCCGACTTCTCCGGTTTTTGGCGGAGACCTCTGTTTTAATGTTCCGAGGAACACTGGGGCCCCTGATGCCCACTTCGCAGCCGAATACCACTTCCGGTGCCCGGCGACCCATTTTCGGGACCCCGAACTGCGTGATTTGGGCCCCGAGCATTCATTTCGCATCCGCTTTCTCCGGTTTTTGGCGGAGACCTCTGTTTTAACATTTCAAGGAACCCTGGGGCCCCCGATGCCCACTTCGTGGCCGTATGCCACTTCCGGTGCCTGTAACCGGTTTTCGGGACCCCAAACTGCTCGGTTTTGGTCCCGAGCATTCATTTTGTATCGGTTTTCTCTGATTTTTGGCAGGGACCTCTGTTTTGTCATTCCGAGGGACACTGGGGTCGCAGATACCCACTTCGCTGCTGAATACCACTTCCTAAGACTCGCCCATTTTCGGGATCCCGATTTGCTCGGTTTTGGCCCCGAACGTTCATTTCTTATTAGTTTTTGTTCAAACTTGGCAGGTACCTCTGTTTCAACATCAGGAAGATCACTGGGGGGTGGGAGGCCAGCAATTATCCCAGATAGCCAGTTTCGCTCCTCCGGAGCCCGTTTTTCTCACTTCCGGGCCAATGTTGAACACCTTGGGGGTATTTTCTTCCAACCAAAGTTACATATCTGTGATCAGGGGACATGGGAGGACCCTAAACAAGCATGGTCGGCCAGCAATTTTGATCTTCATTTTTGGCCCTCTTCTTCAAATGCAATGTTGTGAATCCTGCTTCAATGTTGCCAAATTCCAACCTTGGAACCTTGTTCTACACATCTTGGAGGACCCTAAAAGTTGGTGGTCGGCCAGCAATTTTGAATTTCTTTTTTGAGCCCCTCCTTCAAGCTCTATGTTGTGACTTCTGCTTCAGAGTTGCCAAATTCCAACCTTGGGGCCTTATTCTACACACTTGGGAGGACCCTAATGTATGGTGGTCGGCCACTAATTCAACACTTCATTTTTTGAGGGTGGCTGGCCGGCCACAAAAGGTGGCTGGCCGGCCATGGAAGGTGGCTGGCCGGCCACCTTGCAGAGAGTTACCTGGCCGGCCAGATTCCTGCTTTCCAGCCTGTTCCAAATTGTCCACTGCTTTTCAAAGTGTCTCCCTCATCCGGGGGATATTTCGGGAGGGAAAGATTGGGTGCTTTCCCTCCCCTTTTACACCCTATTTCTTGCCTATTTGAAGGGCCCTCCCTCTCCTTCTTCAAGGTTGGAAAAATTGGTCTCAACAACACTTCTCCAAATTCCTCCATCTTCATAGCTCAAAACCTCAAAAAGCTTCTAAGTGTCAAGGCCATTCCTTCATCAACACCTAGCCTCACCATCCCTACCATCATTTCAGCAGCAAGGAGGTGAATTTCAGAGGTTGAGAAGCTACAAATCAGAGCCAAGAATCAAAGAAAGACAAGTCTTCAAGGGTAAGTCCTCAAAACCAACTTTTAGGGCTTTTTCTTGATTCATTTCTATACTCCATTTGGTTGAGAATTGGGGCTCCGACCCCTACTGCTTTTGTGCTTTTTTTGAGCCCCTCTACAACTTTGTAGAAGGGCTCAACTTCATTTGAGGCTTCTATGATATACTTGTTTCAATATCTAGCTTTTATGCCATCATCTTGCATGCTAGTTTAGGCCTATTTCCTTTTGTTTTTGGGGCTCCGACCCCTACTGGTTTTGTGCTTATTTTGAGCCCCTCTACAACATTGTAGAAGGGCTCAACCTCATTTGGCCATTCTATATACCACCTATCTTGGAAATTCACTTTAGGCCCTAATTCTTGTATGCTTTGTTAGGCTTACTTGGCTCCGGATTTCAGCCTTCATCAGGATTATAAATAGCCTTTTTTTTGTCTCCTTTCCATGTTATGTTGAGGGCATTAAGCCATTTGGTGTATATTTTTGGTACTTCCTTTGAAATCCATCAAATTTACCGTATTCTTGCATGTTTTGTAGCCTCTTGTGCTTTTGGTTTTGGCCTTTGGTCAGAACTGAAAGGGGCCTTATTTTGACCCCCTTTACATATTTCATGAAGAAAGTTTTGTCATTTGGTGTGTGCATTGCATGTCTCATGATATAGCCTATTTGGGAGCCTACTTTGCATGGATTTTATAGCATGTTTGTATTCTGATTTTGAGGATGTCATCTTCTGAAAATGTGCTTATTTTTAGGCCCTCTTCAATTTTGTAGAAGCATGTTTGTTCATTTGGGGTTTTTATATATCACTTGTCTCAATACCCCTTATTTCCCCCATTTTTGCGAGCTATTGTTGCCATATCTATGCTTGCATTTTGGCCATGTTTATTACTAAAAAAATGCCATATTTGGGACTGCCTTGCTACTGTTATTGCTGCCATGATCATATTTTACATATATAGCATGGCTATAGGCCATTTCGGGGCTTAATTTCACATTTTCGGGATGATTGCATGCTTCGGGTGTCGTTTCGAATTGTTTCGGGGCTGTTTCCCCCTTTATTTAGGTGCTGAAATATGGTTTGCATGTTTGCATGTCATTTCTTATGCTATTGGTATCATTTTTGCATTGCCTCGGTTTGCGTGCCGGTGGGCACGCATTTCGAGGCACCCCATCCCTATCATTCCGGCAGCCTATGTGAGCGTGGCTGAGGCTATCTCATGTTGGCATAAGCCCAATTTGCATTTTCATGTTTGTATGCCATTGCCTCGGTTTGCGTGCCCGTGTGCACGCATTTCGAGGCACTTCATTTTTATCCGACGGCAGCTTATGTGAGTGCGGCTGAGGTCCTCTCATGTTGGCGTAAGCCCAATTTGCATTCCGTATGCCATTTCATTCCATTTTGTCATCGCCTCGGTTTGCGTGCCTGTGTGCACGCATTTCGAGGCACTTCGGTTTTATCCGATTTACATTTTGTCATCGCCTCGGTTTGCGTGCCTGGGTGCACGCACTTCGAGGCACTTCGGTTTTATCCGATTTTCATCTTTCATCATCGCCTCGGTTTGCGCGCCTGTGGGCACGCACTTCGAGGCACTTCGGTTTTATCCGATTTTCTTCTTTCATCATCGCCTCGATTTGCGCGCCTGTGGGCACGCGTTTCGAGGCACTTTGGTTTTATCCGATTTTGCATCGTACATCATCGCCTCGGTTTGCGTGCCCGCGTGCACGCATTTCGAGGCACTCCAGTTTTATCTGATCTCCATTTTGGCTTCGCCTCGGTTTGCGTGTCCATGTGCACGCATTTCGAGGCACTCTGTTTTATCCGCTTGGCATTGCGTATGCCTCCGCCTCGGTTTGCGTGCCCGTGTGCACGCATTTCGAGACATTCTGTTTTATTTGGTTTGCATTGCGTATGCCTCCGCCTCGGTTTGCGTGCCCGCGTGCACGCATTTCGAGGCACTCTGTTTTATCCGATTTATATTTCATCATTGCCTCGGTTTGCGTGCCGGTGGGCACGCATTTCGAGGCACCCCATCCCTATCATTCCGGCATCCTATGTGAGTGTGGTTGAGGCCCCCTTCATGTTGGTATAAGTCCATCATTACATTTCGCATGTCATTCCGCATCGCCTCGATTTGCGTGCCCGTATACACGCTTTTCGAGGCGTCTCATTTTCATCTCATTTTCATAGCATTGAGCATGCTAGGTTGTATATTAGTTGCATTTCATGCATATCATGCATATCGCACGGGAAACGAGGTACATTCCGTACTCCGATTCCTCTACATTCATCCCTACATTGAGTTGTGCAATTCGACTCCTCGGCCATCATGCATCGGTATGCGTGATTGGTGGCACGAGGATCGAGGCATGCATATATTTGTGAAATACATTGCTATGCCCTTTTCCTGCTCTGTTGCAAAGAAAATCAACAATCAACAACTTTCAGAGTCGGACACGCATTTCGAGAAAATTGCAAACAGAGGCTAATCAGGGCATCCCAGTGGATTTCTGCGCCAAGCAGCCCAGCATATACCATTTATCAGGAGCAAGGCAGTCCCTGGCTTGCATGCCAGTTTTACTTTTCTGTGATTAATTTGTTAATTAATTAGAAATCTGTATATTTATTCGGACTGTATATTCTTTTATTCGTCTCAGATATTATTCATTCGACCTCTCTTGAGGGCATAAATGTAATAAGGGTGTGTGAGTGTGATGTATGTCTTCCAACCCCATTTCTTTCTCCTTTTATTTACCCGCTTTGAATGGTTAGATATAGGGCATATTTCAATTAGCATCTGATGATGACATGTTTGCATCATTCATCTGTATTGCATGCATCGGGCTCGGCGCATCATACAAACTGCATCTGTATTTCAATTCCAAGTTGAGTACTTGATAGCCGTTGCATTTCACATGTCACGTTTAGAATAGCCGAGCCTGCTATAGTTGCATTTTGCATGTGTTGCATTAGGCATTCTGCATTTTTAGGATCATGCATGATTTCTAATGAATTTCCTGTTTTGGCTTGGAGTACTCGGTGAGTTTTTATGCTTTAGCATCCTTGCATGCGTGTGAGTGTTGCCATGATAGCATGCTTACCATGAGGCTAACTGCTTATGTGATATAACTGCCTTGAATGCCTGTGGGTGGAGGTTGAGTTATTTGAATTGGGACAATGCATCAAATGTTTGTTTTAAGCCCACTAGATAGTGGCAAAATCACTGTTTTCTAAGCCCACCTGAGGGTGGCAAATCCGCATTTTAGCCTACTTGCGAGTAGCACCATCAAATCATTTTCAAACAAACAAACATAAGATGTTTAGTTCCAAATCAGACGGCCCAGTCTATACTTGTTTGCTGCGAGCATCACATAGTAACCTAGGCTAATAATCGGAATAAGAGCATACAATGTTTTCAAAAACAGATATCATGGTTAGTAGAGGCCGGTCTTTGGCCGGCGAGAGGGGTGCTCACGATGTGACCTTCCCTAATCGTACCTAAGTTCCCGAGCCAACTTTGGTGATGGCGGACACGTGGCCTTCGGCACCGAGTCAGGGTTTCCTAAATTTCCCCATTTTAAAAATATTTAGGTGGCGACTCATTATCGCAAAGCGATCCATGTTTGGCACTTCTTTCAAAAAATCTGTTTTTCTTCAAAACGATTTGCCGGATTTGGACTCTTTGGTTCGAGATTTAGAACCACAACAAAATCGAGTCCGAACTGTAGCGAGGTCCCCCGCGGGCGTTGTTACAGCAGCATATGAGAGCTAGAAAAGGCAAAAATTGAAGATGAGGATGTGGAAGTCCTAGAAGACGTCGGCAAGGAGCCAGCCGAGAAGAGCGAAGAGGCACTGAAAAAAATCCTCGTCCAGGATGGGGATGAAGAACGCTTCTTTCTTCTCAGCTCGGGTTTAGCCGAAGAAGAGAAAAGAGAGTTGGAAGCTTTTTTTAGAGCAAATATTGAGGTGTTTGCTTGGACACCTTACGAAATGCCTGGCATTGACCCCGAGGTCACTTGCCACAAACTGAATGTTGATAGGTCGGCCAAACCTGTAATTCAACGAGCCAGAAGACCGACGTTGATGCACGTCGAAGTAGTAGAGGAAGAAGTAGACAGACTTCTGGAGGCTAGGGCCATTAGAGAAGTTCACTACCCGACATGGCTATCTAATATAGTGGTGGTAAAGAAGAAGAACTGTAAATGGAGGGTCTGCGTAGACTTTACCAACCTCAACAAAGCCTATCCCAAAGACAGCTTTCCTTTACCCAAGATTGACCAGCTAGTAGATGCCACTTCAGGGCATGGAAGAATGAGCTTCCTAGATGCCTACAGGGGGTACCACTAGATAGCCGTGTACCTCCCAGACGACGAGAAGACCTCGTTCATCACCCCAAAAGGCCTGTACTGTTATAGAGTAATGCCTTTCGGGTTGAAAAACGCAGGAGCAACTTACCAAAGGTTGGTAACCAAAATATTCAAACACTTCATTGGCCGAACAGTAGAAGTCTACATCGACGACATGGTCATTAAGACCAAGGAGCCTGAGGGTTATCTCGCCGATCTCAAAGCAATCTTTGAAATCCTTAAAACATATCGGCTCCGACTCAATGCATCGAAGTGTGCATTTGGAGTTGGATCTGGTAAGTTTTTAGGATACCTGATGACCAGAAGGGGCATTGAGGCCAGCCCAGATCAGATCAAGGCCATCCTAGAGTTGAAGAGCCTGACATCGGCAAAACAGGTGCAGATGCTAACTGGAAGGGCCGCAGCCCTGAACAAGTTCATAAGCAGAAGCTTAGACAAGTGCAAACCTTTCTTCAACTTAGTGAAGAAAGCCACAGACTTTCTTTGGACAGAGGAGTGCGAAGAAGCATTAGCTGATCTGAAGAAGTACCTGACCACAGCTCCAGTTCTTTCGAATCCAGAACCTAGGGAGGAGCTGTTTTTGTACTTGGCAGTTTCAGAACATGCGATAAGTGCAGTACTAATCCGAGAAAAAAAAAGAGGAGCAAAGGGCTGTTTACTATGTAAGCAAAACCCTAGCCGACGTAGAAACGAGGTATCTACCCTTAGAGAAATTGGCACTGGCTTTAGTAATGGCTTCAAAGAAGTTGAACCATTACTTCCAGGCCCATAAAATTGCGGTACTGACAAAACATCCATTGAAGTCCGTATTGCAGCAGGGAGACTTAACAAGAATAATAGCTAGATAGGCAGTCGCCCTAGGCCAGTATGATCTAGAGTACAGGCCCAGAACAACAATCAAAGGCCAGGTTTTGGTCGACTTCGTGGCCGAGTTCACGCCAGAATCCATCGAACATCGAGCTCCGTTGAGCCAAGATAAACGATGTCCAAACAAGTAAGGAGAAGCCCAGCCAAAGACAAAAGAACAAAGGAAAGAGGACAAACTCAGACCCTGCAGCATTTACATCGGCGACTCTTTTCGATTGTTTGTTGATGGGAGTTCAAACCGACAAGGAGCGGGGGCAGGAGTAGTATTGATATCCCCAGATGGGCAGGTACTAGAACAATCAATTCATTTGGGGTTTAAGGCCTCAAATAATGAAGCAGAATATGAAGCACTCATTGCAGGACTAAAGCTGGCAGCAGCAGTACAAGTAGATGAGGTAATAGTTTTTTGTGACTCACAATTGATAGTTAACTAGACAACGGACGAGTTTGCAGCCCGAGATAAAAGAATGTCGGCCTACGCAAAGGAGGTCATCAGATTGGCAGCCTTATTTCAGAACTGCCGACTACTTTAGGTTAGCCAAGATGATAACAACCATGTCGATGCATTGGCCAACCTAGCTAGTGCAATACAACCAGGAAAAGCTAGGACAATAATGATTGACTATTTGTCGGGCCTCAGCATCGAACCACTGACCACAGAACGTGAAGCAATGTGCGTAGACATGGGATCAAGCTGGATGGACGCAATTGTTGCGTTCCTAAAAGAAGGAAAGCTGCCAGATGACCGCAAGGAGGCACACAAGATCAGATTGAAGTCAGCAAGATTCAGTCTGCTAGCAGAAGGACATCTCTACAGAAGGTCCTTCATTGAACCCTTTTTAAGGTGCGTACACCCTTTACAAGTCGAAGATTTTTTATATGAAATACATGAAGGAATTTGTGGAAGCCACGCTGGGGGCAGATCACTCGCCCATAGGGCCATCACCCGGGGATATTGGTGGCCTTACATGCAGAAAGATGCAGAAGCCTATGTAAAGAAGTGTGAACAATGCCAAAGGTTTGCACCTCTGATACACCAGCCAGCAGCAGACCTGAACCCTATATCCAGTCCTTGGCCATTTGCCCAATGGGGCATGGATCTCGTCTGGCAACTGCCCCAAGCAACTGGACAAAAGAAGTACTTGCTGGTAGCAACAGATTACTTCACTAAATGGATAGAAGCTGAACTTCTTGCCAGGATCCGAGATGTGGACGTAAAGAACTTCATTTGGAAGAACATTATCACCAGGTTTGGGATTCCAAGAGCAATTGTTGCAGACAATGAAACTCAATTTGACAGTAAGCTAATTAAGAACTTCTATGCAAAGTTCAAGATTAATAACTACTTTTCAACCCCAAGCTTTCCACAAAGTAATGGACAAGCAGAAGCATCCAACAAAGTAATTCTGGATGGGATAAAGAAGAGGCTGCAGGCAACAAAAGGAAAGTGGGTAGACGAATTGCCTAGTGTACTATGGGCATATCGGACTACGCCGAGAAGATCAACAGGGGAATCCCCCTTTGCCATGGCTTATGGCACAAAAGCAGTCATTCCACTGGAGGTCGGCATCCCTGGGATCAGAACTCAGGGGGTAGAGAACGAGACTAATGATGTACTCTTAGCCCGAGATCTAGATCTTCTAGAAGAACGAATGGAGAAAGCTGTAATTCAGCTCGCAGCATACCAGCAACAGCTTGCCAGAGCTCACAACAAGAAGGTTAACCCAAAAGAATTTCAGATTGGTGACCTCGTCTTAAGAAAAGTCATCGGCAACAAGAAGGATCCTAGAGAGGGCAAGCTTGGCCCAAATTGGGAAGGACCCTACAGAATAATCTCGGTGCTGGGCAATGGGACATATCGGCTTGAAGATAATGAGGGCAAAGAGTTGCCAAGGCCTTGGAACACTTGTAATTTGAAATTTTTCTATCATTAGAATTTCGTTGTTCCTTTGGCATTTGCCGAAGTAAATAAATAAAGATTCAGCTGGTTCTCTTTTCAAGATACTTGACATTGTCTCTAGAATACACGCATAATAAGAACCCAAGTGAAACTTAGGTTCACATTAGAGGGCAGAGAGAAGAAGAATATGTTTAACACTTGTTGAAATGTGTGGACAATTTACAAGTTGAAGTTAAACCGAAACCATTGTTTAACACTTGTTGAAATTTGTGAACAATTTACAAGTTGAAGTTAAACCGAAACCATTGTTTAACACTTGTTGAAATTTGTGGACAATTTACAAGTTGAAGTTAAATCGAGATCATTGTTTAACACTTGTTGAAATTTGTGGACAATTTACAAGTTGAAGTTAAACCGAAACCATTGTTTAAACACTTATTGAAATTTGTAGACAATTTACAAGTTGAAGTTAAACCGAGATTATTGTTTAACACTTGTTGAAATTTTTGGACAATTTACAAGTTGAAGTTAATTCGAGATGATGTCTGACACTTGTTGAAATTTGTGGACAATTTACAAGATTAAAGACTAAGGTCAAACACTTGTTGAAATTTTATATTTACAAGGTAAAACCAAGATTACGCCGAGAAAGGTAGTTAGGTACTTGCCAAGATAAATCATCAGTTTGTATAACCGAGGTGTGTCACCCCGAGAAGGTTGCACAAGGATTGAAGTGTACATTGAAGATATGCAAAATGTTCTAAGTATGAAAGCATACAAGACAAACATGTAAACATGCAAGAAAGAAGGAAGTTGTATTCATTAAAAGGCACGTCGACCACATGAAGAGCTTACACTATCTCAGGAACAAAGAAATACAAACAAAGGAAAAAGACATCAAAACTAAGATTCCTCAACATCAGTAGTTGGCTGGGTCTGGATCTCGGAAGATTGATGGGAGGACTTCTTCTCGGCCGCAATGTCAGCATCAATCTCCCGAAGGGTCTGATCAAGGCTCTTGTCGGCAAGAGGCACGTCCAAAGATGCCAGCTCAGAGGTAGCTTCCTTGGGAACCTCCTCAACTTAAGTCAAGTCTAGGACTTGCTCATTTTGAGAAGAAGACTTGGCCCCAACAGCTTCCTTGGGCTTCCTCACCAGAACCTCCTCCTCAGATTCAGAATCATTATCAGATTGAGTTGGAGTTGGGGGGAATGGAAGAGGAATGGCATCGGCGTTTCTCAAAGGCAAGTCCTCAGGGACTGCAAGCTTTTTTAGAAGAGACATCCAAGCAAGGGTGAAACCCTTATTGCATGCCTGCTTTACTTGCTTTTCATAGTCCGCCGTGACATCGGCCATCCCTTCGCTGTAGCCCTTCTCATCGGTGGCTTTGACTTTGGCCTCTTTGGTGGCCAGGGCGTCTTGAAGCTCCTTTTGGGCCTCGGCCATCTTGTCCTCGGCCTCTTTCAGCTGGGCTGGAAGAACTTTGTTTATTGCCTCAGCGGCACTAACCTTTTCCTCGGCATCGTCCTTCTCTTTGATAGCGACCTCGGCCTGATCCTCCAGGGTCTTCATCTTTGACTGCAAATTTTTATTAATTTTCTGAAGACTGGAGATCTCCCTTTTCTTCTCGGCCAGTTTCTCCCGATTCTCGAAAGATTGAACTGAGAAGGAATGAGCATGCCGAATAGCCTGAAAGTGAACAAAACAAAAGTTATTTTTTTAAGTATAAAAAAGGAAAAAAGAAAAACAACTAAGCAAAGACACTTACTTGAACAGAGCGCTGAAGCATCAGAGCATAATTCTCGTACTCGTTCAACTCGGCATTCCGGTCAAGATCGCCGGGAAGCAGCAGAGCGGTACTCAGGACAACGTCGACATTGATGTCATCGGCGCTATCACTAGCCATGGCTGGCTTATCTTCTAGAGTGATTTGGGGGGCCCAGGGGGCATCATGCTTGGAAGACCCCGAGGTGGTTGCAGCGAACGACCTCGGCCTCTTTGATCTGGTAGATTCAGATGGTTGTGTTTCAGTGGACCTCTTCTCGAGGATAGAGGTAGTTCTCTCACTTGGAGCCAATTTCAAAATTGGCAAGGTGTCCTCAACATCAACCTGAGTCACCTTCGCCTTGGGCTGGGCCTTCTTGATTCTTTTTTGTTTTTGCTTCGGTGGAGGCTGTGTTTGTGTTGGCTGAGCGTCAACATCAACTGAGTCTGGAATATTGGCCAAAAGATCCTTGGCGACTGCTTTTTGACGACCCATCTCGGCAACAAGAACGAGTCTTCGTTGACGTTTTCGTTGGGATATTGGGATCAGGTATGGAGCCAAGGTTGACGGCTGCTCAGCTGGATCAGAGGTTGATCCCTGGTCTGTACAAGATGTGGACGCAACTTGTGGAGTTGTGGCGGAAGGAGGAGAAAGGCTTTTCTTCTTCTTTTTTGGGACGTCGGGCGGAGCTGACTTGTATGTTGGAATAAAATTGAGAAGCAGAGGCGCCTTCCGTTTATGGACTGGCAAGTCCAAAAGTTCCTTCAAATCCTTGCTAGGAATGAAGGATTGGCGAAAGTTTTTTGGTGGCTTAGGAATAGCTACAAGAAAAGCAGACATTAAGAAATAGATAAAGTATGAAAGACTTTAAAAAACAAGTAGGTATGAATGCAGGGCTCTTACCATTGCCCTCTACAAAGACTGATCGAGGGAGAGGGAAGAGATGGAGGTCTTCATCTGCAGTGAACTCCCAGTTCCTCAAAGTAATGAAATAATCGTCCCCAGCTCCCTTGTTGGAGTCAGGAAGGTCGGCAACGATTTTGTATTCAATGGACCTCGGCTTGAGGTAGTAAACGTAGCCGGTGTCTTTTTTGAGGCCACACATAGTGTAGCAATATTGGATGTCGGCTAATGTGATCCTAGCATTTTCCTGTTTGGCTAAGGTTAATATGATACCATTGATGGTTCGATAGGAATTAATGGAAAGTTGCATTGGGTTCAACTTGTAATAATGAAGTATTTCACGGAAAAGGCTGTTGAGTGGGAGCCGAAGTCCACACTCAATGAAGGCTATTACAGGGAAAGGCATGAAGTCATCGGTAGGCATGATGGAGTCATCATCCCCAGCCAACCTCAGATGGACGTCGGCTGGGATTTCAAACTCTTGCCTAAAGAATTCTAGTTTGGATGGGGTGTTTACCCTATGTTTTTACATACCCATGATATCGGCTTAATCAAAGGGGTTGGATTTCAGAAGATGTTTTGAAAGGGTTATTGGGACCTCGGCAAACACTTAGGTAAATACAGGTTTCAGTTTTTTCCTAAATTGTAGGTTCTACAGACAAATCCCAAACCTAAGTCTATGGAAACGAAGATTGAAGGCACAAATCTGGAAAAGGCACAAAAAAACAGAAAACAAGAACAAAGATGGACTATCAAGAACATAGTGAGTACAAGGGGTACAAGGTCAAGAACAGTGGCAAAAGTGCAAGAAAATGGTGAGCAATGCGTGTATTCAAGACATGGGCAAGGGAAAAATCATGGAATAAACACACTCAGATATGAGATTCACAAATCGAATGTTTAAATAAAGCAGTAATGGCAACAAGTAGTAAAGAACATCAAAGAATTGAAAACGAAAGGAACAGTGGCTTACCAGAAAAAGTGAAGCCGGTATGAAGATCGCCGAAGTTAAGCGTATTGTAATGTGAGTAAAAGCTTCACCAAGAGGGAGGAATGAAGGCAGTCGCAGAGCTTGAAGTCTGGAACAATGGCGGATTCGAGAGAAAAAAGTAAGAGAGAGAAAAAACAAGAATATCGAATGAAAAGTGAAGAAATGAAAGAAGAGGGAAATTTTTTTTGTTAAAACTTGAAACGACGGCAAAAAAGGGCAGTTAATGCGCCTAGAGTAGCGAATGCGTCAGGCGGCGCACGCAGGCGGAAGATGGCTTACAGGCGCGTCGCAGGCACGATCCAATGAGGATAAGACGCGTGAATGAAACGATTGAATAGAGATGCATGACAGCTCATACGAGTGAAGGAATTCACTGGAATTCTTGTTCTTTAAAGGAGACGTGTCGGCCTTAAACAATGATCTCGGCTAAAATGATTTAAGCCAACGTACTGGAAGGAGGTACCGACATAAGTTCCATCACCTCAGAACGTCGAGGTAATAGAACCTAGGGGGCAGTTGTGGGGATATATTTTTTAGTACCAACACGTGGCAAGGTGATGCCGATGTATCAGCCGAGGTGCCACGTGTCCTGGTCATAACGCTGAGATGATCTCGGTGTGGCCGAGGTTATCTCCAAAGATATTGGAATCCGAGATAAGCGGATAAGGGACAAGAGTCCTAGAATGAGGAAAGACTTCAAGATGGATAAGGATAATGTTCTTAGGAAGTCTATCCTTATCTCTTGAGGAGTCCAAAGTAAGCACTGAATGGGAGTCCATAGAAGTCAGACTTCTATCGGGACTAGGATTGAGTTAACTATAAAAGAAAGGCACCCCTGTGGGTCTAAGATATGCAATTTATATTCTAAATAGTGAGTTTGCACTATTGATTATCTTTGAGAGATATACTGACTTGATCGTCGGAGTGCCCCCGGGTGGACGAACCACCACCGGAATCTTCTCTTTCTGTTGCAGGTTAGCCAGGTGTCATCTATTCTGCCAATTCTCTCCAGCTGATTACTGAGTTGGCAGTGTGGTTAGAAAATCGCTCACACAGATACTGACCAGATACCATCACATGCCAGCAACATAAAATCATCATCATCACAAAGCTCAACCTATTTAAAAAATAAAATAAATATCAAAATATTGGGGAAAGTAATGTTTCCTAAGAAAGAAGAGTAATGATATACAAACAGAAATCCATACAAAATTTTCATGCAAAATGATGTGGCTAAATGTGGACCATTCACTTTAAATAAAGCACCCATGAAGATGAGTTTATTTACAAAAATGGCATTGCCAAATTATTCTTGTAAAGTATTTTTTTTTTCTTTTTTTGAATAGAGTTTTCCAAGAAAGAAACATCACCGGCAACTTGTGTATGTACTTTTTTGGGCTGAAGGTACAAGGGCAAGGGGGAGAAGAAACAAGTAAATCACATCACCAACTTGAGGCAATTTTAATGATTTATAGTTGAAAAACCAAACAACCTATTCAGGTATACATGCTGAAGAAACAAGTAAATACATATTTGCTTTGTAGCCCTTGATAGAGTAGAATGGCAAAACCAGTTTCATGTAGGTGTAGCCAAGCAAAATAGTTCAATAAAGGTTTCATTGATTTATGATGTGAATTACTGTTTTTCTTCTTATTTATATCCCCAAAGATAATCAGTATCCATTATTTTTAGGAAAACAATGTCATAACAAATTGTGTGAGCGATTTTCTAACCACACTGCCAACTCAGTAATCAGCTGGAAAGAACTAGCAGAATAGATGACACCTGGCTAACCTGCAACAGAAAGAGAAGATTCCGGCGGTGGTTCGTCCACCCGGGGGCACTCCGACGATCAAGTCAATATATCTCTCAAAGATAATCAATAGTGCAAACTCACTATTCAGAATATAAATTGCATACCTTAGACCTACGGGGGCGCCTCTCTTTTATAGTTAACTCAATCCTGGTCCCGATAGAAGCCTGACTTCTATGGACTACCATTCAGTGCTTACTTTGGACTCCTCAAGAGATAAGGATAGACTTCCTAAGAACATTATCCTTATCCATCTTGAAGTCTTTCCTCATTTTAGGACTCTTGTCCCTTATCCACTTATCTTGGATTCCGATATCTTCGGAGATAACCTCGACCACACCGAGATCATCTCGGCGTTATGACCATGACACGTGGCACCTCGGCTGATACATCGGCATCACCTTGCCACGTGTTGGTACTGAAAAATATATCCCCACAACTGCCCCCTAGGTTCTATTACCTCGGCATTCTGAGGTGATGGAACCTATATCGGTACCTCCTTCCAGTATGTCGGCTTAAATCATTTTAGCCGAGATCATTGTTTAAGGCTGACACGTCTCCTTTAAAGAACAAGAATTCCAGTGAATTCCTTTACTCGTATGAGCTGTCATGCATCTCTATTCAATCGTTTCATTCACGCGTCTTATCCTCATTGATCGGTTCCGCGACGCTACCAGAAGCTGCGCTCAAGGCGCCTACCGACGATTCACGCTTCTAGGCGCATTAACTGCCCTTTTTTGCCATCGTTTCAAGTTTTAACAAAAAACTTTTCCCTCTTCTTTTATTTCTTCACTTTTCATTCGATATTCTTGTTTTTTCTCTCTCTTACTTTTTTCTCTCGAATCCGCCATTGTTCCAGACTTCAAGCTCTGCAACTGCCTTCATTCCTCCCTCTTGGTGAAGCTTTCGCCATTCTGTTACTTCTGTAACCGTCGCCTAACTTCGGCGATCTTCATACCGGCTTCACTTTTTCTAGTAAGCCACTATTCTTTTCGTTTTCAATTCTCTGATGTTCTTTACTACTTGTTGCCATTACTACTTTATTTAAACATTTGATTTGTGAATCTCATATCTGAGTGTGTTTATTCCACGATTTTTCCCTTGCCCATGTCTTGAATACACGCATTGCTCACAATTTTCTTGCACTTTTGCCACTGTTCTTGACTTTGTACCCCTTGTACTCACTATGTTCTTGATAGTCCATCTTTGTTCTTGATTCTGAAACTTGTTCTTGTTTTCGCTTTTTGTGCCTTTTCCAGATTTGTGCCTTCAATCTTCGTTTCCATAGACTTAGGTTTGGGATTTGTCTGTAGAACTCACAATTTAGGAAAAAACTAAAACCTGTATTTACCTATGTGTTTGCCGAGGTCCCAATAACCCTTTCAAAACATCTTCTGACATTCAACCCCTTCGATTAAGCTGATATCATGGGTATGTAGAAACATAGGGTAAACACCCTATCCAAACTAGAATTCTTTAAACAAGAGTTTGAAATCCCAACCGACGTCCATCTGGGGTTGATCGATGATGACTCTTCATGCCAACCGATGACTTTATGCCTTTCCTCGTAGTAGCCTTCATTGAGTGTGGACTTGCCCCACTCAACACCCTTTTCCGTGAAATACTTCATTATTACAAGTTGAACCCAATGCAACTTTCCATTAATTCCTATCGAACCATCAATGGTATCATATTAACCTTAACCAAAAAAAAAAACACTAGGATCACATTAGCTGACATCCAATATTGCTACACTATGTGTGGCCTCAAAAAGACACCGGCCACGCTTACCTCAAGCCGAGGTCCATCAATACAAAATCGCTTTAACCTTCCTGTCTCCAACAAGGGAGCTGGGGACGATTATTTCATTACTTCGGGGAACTGGGAGTTCGCTCCAGATGAAGACCTCCATCTCTTCCCTCTCCCTCGATCAGTCTTTGTAGAGGGCAATAGTAAGAGCCCTGCATTCATACCTACTTGTTTTTTAAAGTCTTTCATACTTTATCTATTTCTTAATGTCTGCTTTTCTTGCAGTTGTTCCTAAGCCACCAAAAAACTTTTGCCAATCCTTCATTCCCAGTAAGGATTTGAAGGAACTTTTGGACTTGCCAGTCCATAAACGGGAGGCGCTTGAGGTAGGGATATTCTATACCTTAATATGATTGTTAGCCTAGTTATTTGTTATGTATAAAATGTGGAATATTGGGGACATTTGTGGATGAACCTAGGGCTTGGGTGTGGAATGAAAGAGGGGTTTTCAAATATAATTGGTAAAAATGGTTTAGGTGTAGATGTAAAAGCTTCTTGTTAAAAAGGATTGATTTGGACACTTGAGTTAAATTTTAGAACAATGGGAGTTGTGCCCTAGATGGGTCAATTTGTGTTTTGTATAAATAAACGAAATTGATTATGATAACATGGAATTGGATAGTTGTTGATATAAATGGTGGAGCCGGATACGCATTATCTCGCTCCTATGGAAATTTGAATATATTATTTCTCTTAAAATTGAATATCTGTTTAGAAATATCTGTATTGGGCTATCGGTGGAGGATAGCTATGATTGTTATAGAAATTGCATGAGGATTAGATGAATTGAAACTAATTATTTAATTGTATCATTGAACATGACGGTATGTTGAGGTATTGAATATGTATAATTGATAATCATTGAATATGATGGTACTTTTAAATACATTGTATATGTGCAATGTTTTGGGAGTAGAAAGGGGATATACTCCATGTTTTGGAAGGGGATAGAGGATGGACTCCATTGAAATTAAGTTGGCCAGAGTATCCGGGTGAAAGTCCCGAAATCATGTGTATACAAAGGTGCCAATCCCGCGGATGAAATTTTCGTAAAATAGTGAGATTGAAGTGCTTATATAATGATTGTGTTGATTGAGAACCATTGAGTTGTAGTCTCAATTAGGTTATTCAGAAAATTATAAACTTGGCCCATGGATTGAATTGAAATGAAATAGAGGATGGACTCCATTGAAATTAAGTTGGCCAGAGTATCCGAGTGAAAGTCCCGAAATCATGTGTATACAAAGGTGCCAATCCCGCGGACGAAATTTTCGTAAAATAGTGAGATTGAAGTGCTTATATAATGATTGTGTTGATTGAGAACCATTGAGTTGTAGTCTCAGTTAGGTTATTCAGAAAATTATAAACTTGGCCCATGGATTGAATTGAAATGAATTAACTTGAAATGAACGGATGGGAATGGATTGAGATGTAAATATCGGTACCATATGGCCATGTGGAGAATGTGTGTTTTGTCATGTGTTAGAAATTGGGCGGCCATGTGGCATGGCCCTTTGAGGTTTTTGAACCTGAATCTCTTGAACCTTATCCATGTAAGTTTGAATTTTATCCAAACTTATTTAGATAACCATTCAGGATATCTATATCTATCATATCAATAGATATGGATAGATAGATAGATATTGGTTATATATCAGATCATATGGTTAATCTAATATATTGAATCAGATACGTATATCAGATACGTTATGGGGTTTTTAACCATAACCTTTTTTTCCCAGACTCTCCTCTCTCTCTGACTCTCTCCCAAAAACAACGATCAAGACATTTGCACTGTGATTTGTGTGGATGATATTCATTCTGTAATATCACTCCACTGCTGGGTTGGTTTATCAGATTCTGGAAGCACGTAATTTACCCACGAGGTTCTTCGCTAAAAGGTATGATTATGACATTTTATCCGCTGCGTTATAATGCTTTATGATTTACATTGGTATCAGAGCCTATATGGGTATTTCCGTGCTTATTTGTATGCGATAAAATATGTGTATAATTTTATAAAAATATACATACACATTATATGCAAGAAAATTAGTTTGAGAATGTAATACATCTCATTTTTATGTCCATGAAATATCATTTTTGAGATTAAAAATGTATTTATTGTGAAAAATGGAATCCAGAAGTACAAAAATCGATCCAGAAAACACCCTGGAAGGTGGAGCGTGGGCCTCACGCGCCACCTGACGCCGTGGGAGGCTTCCACGCGCCTCCACACGCTGCCACGCATCGCCACGCCATTTGCTCATGATTTCCACGCGCGCGCCTCCACGACACACGCTACGGCCGCGTCTTGAGCCACGCTACCGAGTCATGAGCCGACCCGAGGCTGCTTTTTTCCATCGGCTTGGCTGCTGATGTTAAGGGTCTGTTTGTTTTGTTTTTAAATTCTGAATCGCGTTAAATGGTCATAATTAATTCGTTATAGCTTTGTTTTAAGCATGGTTAGTACCGTTAGACTCAGAATTAAATTTTGTATCTTCTCTAAAATTTTGAAAATTTTATGAAAATAAAAAATATTTTTCCTGAAATAATAATTCATTATTTCTGCTTTAAATTGCATCTGGTGTTGCATGATTAAGTTTCTGGGGCTGAATTTTTTATTGTAGACTATTGTTGTAGTTTACTATTTACTGGTATGGTTATTATATTTTACCAAATTTTGTAATATTTATTTCTAATTTTATGTGTGTTTATTAGTCATTTAAAATTCCAGAAAATTTCAGAAAATTTCAAAATGATATACATTCTATTATGGCATAATTTGAATATTAAATACAGCATGTTGTTGTTTTTTGCCTAGAATTTCTAATTTGTTTTAATTAGATTAGCATGATTAATTGTTATTTGTTTAAATTCCATTATTAACTGTGACATAGCATGAGTTGGTTGTGAATCTACATTATGATGCTATTATATGAAATTATAACTTTTTATCATGTGTTTTAGACATGCCATAGTCAGTGGGAGGTTATTCGGTTGAGAGAAATCTTTGTAGATTAACTCCCGAAAATCAATATTTTGCGCATAAATTACATTAAATTTTGGATAATTGTCACTTGTGGCAAGAGATGATTACGAGCATAGCGGATTTTCGATCTTGCACTTGTGTAATATTGTCACTATTTAATTTAGATTTTTGTGGCAAAATTATATTATGCTAATCAAATTAATCCCAATGCGAATTTCTCTCTAAACTGACTTACCGTATGGAAGTTAATTTAGTTGACCTAGACTTAGTAGAGATGTTCAAATGTGAACAATGTAATCTTATTCTTTAGATGAGCAAAAGTCTTAGAGACTTTAGGTCAGACCTTAATTGAGCCAAAGTAAGGAAACATGACTTAAAGTCGCCCTGTTTTTGTTGCCTTGTTTGGCACAACAAAATTTGATGTGTGCGCTATGGTTAGCAGCACACTACGTAGTTTTGATTGGTGAGTTTTAGAGTTATGAAATTAGTAAGCCCTCAATAGATCTGTATATGATCTTGACTATTGAGCTGTGCGGATTGACTTTGTAATTTGACTTGTAAATAATGTTACATCATTGGATGAAGTAACATTCAAGAGTCACGTCATCCAAGAAATGCGAGCTTAAATAAATTAGTCATTAAGTGTAAGACGAGTAGCCAGTATGCGCAGTGTTTTGCTCTCTACCAAATTATTGGGAGTGGATGGAGCAAAATTTCATGCACTATAATAGTGTGCGTTGAAATATCACGTGAAATTAAAAGATTAGCGCTTAGAAGCTGCAAAATCTATTAACACAAAGTGAAAAGATTAGCACTTAGAAGCTGCAAAATCTATTAACACTAAGTGAAAAAGATTAGCGCTTAGAAGTTGCAAAATTCTATTAACACTAAGTGAAAAGATTAGCGCTTAGTGGCTGCAAAATCTATTAGCATTGCCAACTTGTCTAAGTCTAGACACTTATTGTTTCCACACTTGAGTGTGAGACATGAAGAGGGGCTTCTTTGTATGATTCCTTAGCTAGACTAACGTTTTTGAATAATGTTTACCACTAAGCGCAAACGTTGCAGTATAGTAATGAAAAAGTCAAGGCTGACAAGGTTGTTATGACTCTAAGAATTTGACGCATCGCCAGAGAGTATTGTGTTAAATTAGACTCTTTAGCCTAATTCGTGCTTAAGTTACTTCAGGAGCTGTCATAGATTGATAGCTTATTCTCTCCTTCTTGTGGATGGTAGAATTAATTGCAAGTAACTATGAAGCGAGAAACAGAGATGGCAAGAGGAGTATCGTCATCTTTCAACTAGATGCATTAAAGTGTATGGAGAATAAAATTGACTTGAAGGTGCAGGGGATTAGCACTTACTAGTTAAATTTGCGACTTAGGCGCACTTGATATCTCCATGACATCCTTTTATGATCTAGTGAATATGAATTAGTCCTGAGTCATTACCTAGTTGGGCCTAAACCTTTTAAACTTATCTTCGAGAACTCACACATTAAGATGATTGGAATTAGTTTATGACATTGGTCATGAACCGGTGGCTTATTATACTTAATCACATTAATGAGATGATGACACGATGGTTTGAGTAGGCCTTCTCGGGCCCACTCGCTTGTGACATCCTGCTCTCATATGAATGTGTAACTTTGTTCGCAATGGTTGCGTACAAGTAAGTAGGAAAGCCGTAGAAGGTCATTTGTATTGGCGCATTTTAGTCCACTATGATATTTGTGACTAGATATGTGTGAGGGTATGATAGCTAAGCCTTAATCTCGACACATTTATAGATTACGATACGCATCTGAGTCAAGACTATTTGATCTCCCATAAGTCAAAAGTTTTGAGATGATTTTTGACATTGCACATATGAGGTTGAGATCAATTAGATAACAGCTTTTGTGCTTTTAGTTTTGATCAAGGTGGCGAGTATCTATTTGAGTTATTTTTAGAAAACTCTGTGAAGAGAAATGGATGCTTAGAAAATTGATTATTCCTAATACTCAACAACACAATGGTGTAGTAGAGATAAGGAATTACGTATTATTAATGTTAGGTGGATAATGGCGCAAAATGTTTCCCAATTGGGAATTGCACTAGTTTGTTGCCTATATCCCTAACTAAGTGCCCTCCATATCAGATTTTACACTCCATTTGAGTAATGGGTTAGCGGAGAGCCATCTATAGGCGATCTGTAATCGTTAAGCAGCTTATCTTTATTTTATTTATCATAAGGTTGCGAAGTTAAGACCTAGGGTTCTATAGCGCATTATTGTATGTTGTCTTGTAAACACATAGGGTCGTGTGGCGCATTATTGTATGCGGTCATATAAACCCTCCGAGTCATGTGCATATAGGTAAGCAGCTTTGTGGTAGTCTAACTAAGTCACATAAAGTTTTCTTAGTAAAGGTGACGTGAATAGAGTTTTTGGAACTCTATAAGATAGAGAATTCTAAGCATAGCGTTCTATATAGCCTAGTTGAGAATGGAAAGAAATTTCCAATATCCTAGGGACAATGGGAGCGATGTGCCTACTAATGGATTACTCTATTAGAGAAGAATACTCTACATTCTTAGTTGCGTGGTAGCGAATGTGAAAATTTTCCACGTCATCACTGGGTGATTGAGAGGGAAACATTCACGATTGCTCCGCAAGATGATAAAGAGCCTAGGATAATGCCAAAGGCTCTAGTCCCCTATTTTTAGAAAGTGGATTAATGTTGCGCAGTTTAAGACAAAGTCTTTGAGAATTAACCATTTCTATAATTTGGTTGACTTTCCATTATGACGCGAAACTGTTCTAAAGTTATGCGTAATTTGGATAGTCATTTTTTAGGCATAAGGCTCGCTAGATACCGAAAAGTCGCACCATTGAGGAAAGTGTAAACCATGAGAAGACTTCCTCTTGGGGAGTGAGGTTATTTTGACTTAGGCTATGATTGACATAAGTTCGGAACATTGATTTGTGGACATTGTGACCCAACTTTCTTGTTAGAGAATTGGATAAGTAGATCCGTACGGATTTACCTTCTATTTTTATGGTGAAAAGTTAGGAACGCAAAAAGGTTACTAGTTCCAATAAATCTTTACAAATTTCAAAACAGCTTATCCAAAATAGTGGTTCTTAGATTTCGTCAAGCCATGATAGGCCAACGATGATCGATGAAGACCACTGAGGCATGATCAATGGTCCAAAAGAAGTTTTTCCTTACTTAGTCATTATGAGCTAGGAATTTATAGGGTTGTCGCCACCTAGGATGGGCAGTCCTCTATTTTAGATATGATGGACATGGGTGATGTAATTTATATGCTCGGATATACGATCCTTAGGGATTGTTTTGGAAGAATTCCTGTTTTGTCTTCGATGACTTATATAAGGAATATCCTAGAATGATTCTAAATGCAAAATTGCAAACCCATTGACTTACTTATCGGTAAAAGCCAGAGCCTTAGCTATTGAGTGAATCCTCGGATTGTCTTTGGGAGAAACAGATGACCTATATTCCTTGATCTTTTCTTAGTTGTGGGAGTCTAAAGTACGCTATATGGGCGTATTCGGCATGATAAGTGTTATCTTTGGTAAATGGTCAACTGAGTTGTTTAGATATTGACCATGCTCATTAGAATGTGGATAAAATGCTTTACTAGTAGTATATTAATTTGCTCCTTGTAAGATTCAATGCACTAGTTGGGCGCATCCAGAATGAATGCAAATTGGTCACCAAAATATCTTTAGAGAGGTAATTGCGCAAGAGGTAGTGATCTTAAATCACTTCATGTGAGGCGCACATGGAGGATTCCGTTGTATATGCTTATCACAAGAGGTGCTGATAAGGCTTATGTTTGAAATCTAGAATTGTGATCTTGAATCACTTCATGTGAGGCGCACATGGTGGATTCCGTTGTATATACTTATCGCAAGAGGTGCTGATAAGGCTTATGTTTGGAATCTAGAATTGCGCAAGCTGTGGTCAATTTTTTTTAAAATCGATCACTTGTTTTGAGATAATGGGATGTTGACACTATTATGGTTTGTGTCATAATGATTAGCAGATGATGATGTCAGCAGGCAAGATTGGCTCACTCACACGAACAATCGCCCTTGGCGCTTGGGAGCGAGCAAGGATGAGACTAGTGGTTTATTTTTACTTGGAGCCAAGAGAGACTTAAATTATCCACTATGCATATCGCCTTGGTTACAACCAAGATGAGGTCGTGTTAAGGACCAAACATGGATGTTAGTACCCACTTTCCATGTTGTGCCTGTTATGATTAGCCAAATACGAGATCTCATTTGGCGCCTAGAAGGCGAGCAAATAGAGAATTCGGGTTAGGCGCTAGAAAACGACTAGACTAATATCTGTACGGTGTATCGAGGATGACATCACTCTTTTGGAAGAGTTACTCCACTGTAACATGTATTCATACTATATGTGCTTGGCGACTGAGTAATGAGGTGAGAGAATGGATCCCTGTTTCCTCACCGTGTGAGTCTTACGTGTCATTATTGATATGACTTTCATTTATGTACCATTTTGTGACTTTTGACTATGTCATAAGGTAAGGGGTTGATGTTCTGCTACTTTGGTATGTTGCCTGCGGTCATGTATGATTTGGCCTTAAGGGACATCACTGGGAAAGCAGTCAATCCTAAACTAAATGACATGAGGGCAAAAGGAAGATCATCTAGTATTACACCACTGTTGTATATTCACTACCAGCAACTCACATCGCTCTGTATGAGAGGCGGATTGAGTGTGAATATATTACAAGAATTGAGAGGGTCAAACATGCTCTTTTTGAGGGATTAGAGATGTTTTTTGGACTGGTGTAATTAGATGGGTCTGGGATATATAAGACACTATTTCTGTTCTTTTTTGGGTTGATGTCTCTATGCTGGCTCATTTTGAGTTTCTAGTATAGAGCTCCCACATGCAGGTGTTCTCAGCAGTCGCATGGTACATTGGCTAGTATGAGATTGTTTATTTTTTGGGAGATTGAGATAGAGATGTGGCAATGTCATGCCAACTCATGTGCGAGTGGGAGATGTTAGAAATTGGGCGCCCATGTGGCATTGCCCTTTGAGGTTTTTGAACCTAAACCTCTTGAACCTTATCCATGTAAGTTTGAATTTAATCCAAACTTATTTGGATAACCATTCAGGATATTTATATCTATCATATCAATAGATATGGATAGATAGATAGATATTGGTTATATATCAGATTATATGGTTAATCTAATATATTGAATCAGATACGTATATCAGATACGTTATGGGGTTTTTACCCATAACCTTTTTTTCCCAGACTCTCCTCTCTCTCTGACTCTCTCCCAAAAACAACGATCAAGACATTTGCACTATGATTTGTGTGGGTGATATTCATTCTGTAATATCACTCCACTGCTGGGTTGGTTTATCAGATTCTGGAAGCACGTAATTTACCCACGAGATTCTTCGCTAAAAGGTATGATTCTGACATTTTATCCGCTGCGTTATAATGCTTTATGATTTACATCATGAATATTGAATATACACCTGACACTTATATCTTCGTTAAACCTCATATATTGTGATAGATTATTTTTACTGGACTTTGGCTCACCCTACTAGGAAAACCATTTTCAGGTATCGGTGATATGCTCAATCCAAGGACGTAGCTTAGGAGGACTTAGGAGCTAGAAGCTCTATTTTGTTATTTTGTACTTAAATGTTTATTCAAGCCGAGGGCTTTATATATATAGAGCTTATGCCTCTCTTTCATGGTAACCAAGAAATATATTGGAAAGATGTAAGCTCGTAGGGCATTTATTTTGTTGATCATTAACGGGTACTACACACTATAGATTCAAGATGTATATTTATGAATGTATATTGCATGTGTTATCTTTTGTAATACAAACTCTTATGACTGAAAGTATTTTATTTCTATTATTCTCTTGCTCATGAGTTGGATTTATTGTATTATTTTAGGGGCGTTACATGTGTTATCTGATTGAAGAACATGAGAAGACATATTGAATGATAATTAGTTAGGGAGTACAGACACATGGTACTCCAGGATTATTTAATAATTTCCCCTATGATTTCTCATATTATAGTCAAGCTACTTTGACTGCCAGTAGAAGTGGAAAAATGACCCACGGACCGTAGGCAGCCCGAAACCCACCTACGGCCCGAAATGGACCTGGCCCATTTAGGTCTGTTTGGACATGAGCTCGAGCCTAGCCAGAGGCCCTGGGCCTAAGCCTAGGCCATCATTCTCAAGCCCGGCCCGGCCCATGGGCCCAGCCGATTGGTCCGCTTAAAGCTCACTGAAAGCTCGGTCCGAGGCTCAGCCGCCCTAAAGCCCAATGTCTTTTTTAATGGAAAATAATAAAATTTTGATAGAAAAATTTAAAAAAGAAAAAAAAAGAAAAGGTTAAGCCGACTCAAGCCCGATGCCAGGCCCAAGCCCACCGGCCCGCACAAGGCCCAAATACGCCTAGGCCCAAATTTTGGCCGGAGCTTGCGAGGCCCAACATAAGCCAGGTCAAACCGGGCCAAATTTACACCCCTAACTGCCAAACAAGAAAGTTGGAGATCATTTAAATTTGTCCCCGAAGCAAATCATAATTTCTCATATTATAATTGAGCCACCTTGACCGCGCACATGAAAGTTGGAGCCATCATGAATCATGATTTTAGTCAAAATCATATGAAAACATATAATAATTATTATTATTACAAATTCTACTATACATATAATATAAATTAATAAATTTTGCAAATTTCTTTTATTAGTGTGGTAGTTATTATATTATTTGCTTGTCACATTAGTTAGTAATTTTTTAAAAATAAAATTTAATAATTTATCTATTTTTCTATCTATCTTCTATCTTCTATCTACTATTGTTTTATTTTATTTAAAAATCTAAAGAACATATATGTTTTCTACTTTTTTTTTTTTTTTTATCCCGAAAATATTCTCCTAAACTTATTAAACATCACACAATAACTTACATCTAACGAACAATCAAACACCTTTAACATTAAACACCTTCAAACTTAAAATATAATTATTTTTTTAATATTCTATTCAGTATGTTTGGTTTCAATTTTTTTAAAATTGAATTTTTTGTTTTTCGTATTTTTTGTTTTTAGTGAATATTTTTTAAATTTTAAGTAATTTTTTTTACTTTTTAGATGCACCTTACTGGATATATCTAAATAGTAAAATATTTGTGAAAAATATTTTAAAAATTAATAAATACACAAAAATATAAAAATGTCTTGAATTTTCATATTTTTAATATTTTTGGTATTTAGTGTATTTTTTAAAGATTTTTTTCACAGATATTATACTTTTTAAGTGTATTTATATTAGGTGTGTCTAAATTTTTTTTAAAAAAAATTCTTAAAATATATATTAAAAAAAATCATTGAAAACATTAAAATATGGAAAATAAAAAAATAGAATTTTTTGAAAATTGTTTTCTGAAAACCAAAACCAAACAAAGTGATTACTTTTCTATTTTTCTTCTATTTCAAAAATATTCTCTTTATAATTGAATTTGAATGAAACGGCAAGCATGAAGCATTGTCACATTTGAATGAAAATGTACAAATCGGTGATTCCTTCTATCTATTACTATAACAAAAGAGTGACTTATCTATAGTTTATCAAAAAATTGGATTGTCCAATCTAGTAAATGAAATGATACCACTTCATCATTTTGTCTATTCAACGGTTTAAATTGCATTGCAAAAAAAAAAAAAATAAAGTAATGATTTTGTCTCTCGTAAGTATCATGTTCAACGACGTTTCTTTCCATCGTTGCCCTTTCTTCCCTCACCCATGCCTAGCGCAGCATCGTTCCTTGCCATACGTCATTTCCTCACCCATTTTACCACATAAAAAAAAAATATTTAAAAAAAAAAAAACCTTTGTCGAATATGAAGAGAAAAAATAATTAAAATTATGAATGGTTGCACCAGAGCATGGGTTGCAAATTGATTGGTGAGGGTTTGGTTAATACTTGATAAGATTAGCTAGAATATAGTGGTCATGACGTGCATCAGAAGTTGCTAAAGGAAATTGCATCAACTGGTTGCCTTTGACAATGGTTGGAGTTTAGATCTCAAGTAAAAGTGAGATGTCTTGATAGGTTGTGATGAGTGGAGACAACTTGGTTGTGAGTGAGTGGAGAGGAATTTGTGCAAGAGAGGAAGGTGATTATCAATGGTGAGGGGCTGTCGCGAGGTTTAGAGGTGATGATATCGACATCTTCATTAGATTCAAGAGCTATTATGGCAAGTACCAAATCGCTCGACATGCAAGACTTTGGCGGATCGGTCGAGAGTTTCTCAATGCTCTTCAAAAAATTGGATTCGAGATGGATTTCAAGTTTGCTTGAAACCACAGTATGGTAACTACCTTTGCAAAAAAATATTTATTTATTCAAAAAGCGAATGAGAAATTAGACTCCCAAATTTAATCATTTACAAATATATAATTTATTATATAATCCAATTGAAATTCAAAATTTGAATTTATTTATAGTTACCAAAAAGATTGAAAGGTTCTTTTTCTTTTATTTATTTATTATATTTGTTATTATTTTAATTTCTATATATATATATATTTAAAAAATTAGTTTGTTGTTGGAGTTTGAAACCAAATAGTGTTTTGTTAATATATTATTTTCAATTGAATATGTCTCTGTTTATATTTCCTATCAAATTGATCCAAAAAAATATGGTCACTATATATAACATGATGTAAAAAGAGTTAAATTTAGACTCAAATCAATGCATCGACATAACTTACAATTGGCATGCTTTTATTTATCTAAAAGAAAAAAAACATGCCGAGTTTGTTATATAAACAGACTCAGCCTTCAAGACAAAAAAAATTCATTCTCTCTCGTGGTTCAATATGGTTACATAAAAAAATTATAATTTTCTATTTTCTATTCGAATATACATATTACTGACAATAATAAAAGAGATAAATCAAATGATAGCTAAACATCATGACCAGAACTTAATGGTGCAAAAGTAAGTCTATTACATTAATTTTTGATAAATTCTAACATATAATTACTTATGATTCGTATAAAAGATTTTGATAATGTAAATTGACAATGAAATTGAATACACAAAATAGTGGGTCTATAAATATCAATAAATTACTTATGCAATTTCTGTATGGATCGAAAAATTAAGTTTCATTTTCTTACAAAACAAATTTCATACAATTTTTGCATAAAACATAAATTATTCTTATAAATAATGTTATCTTTCTCATTACATAGGATATTCACTACACAGGACTAGTCCCAAAAGCTCTTTATTCTATCTTCTTTTTTCTTTTTTCTTCTTTTTGGTAACATTATGTATTTAAGAACTTATTTATTATAATTTTTAAAGTTTATATATGTTATATTTTGTTGATGATTTTGCTAAATTGTCTATACAATATACTTACAAAGGAGTGCATTGTCAGTACATTCATTCTATTCTAAAGTTCATTCTCTATATTACAAGAGCAAATACAAATAACAAGGACTTTTAAAAATTAATTACATTACATTATATTAGATTAGATAAAAACCATGTGCAATGCACGTGCAACCTACTAGTACTATTATATATGTGAACACGAAACTTAATATCTAAACCTCCAAACCTTCTCCTCATGCCACGTGACAAATTTTTATATGCTAAAAGAAAAAATTATTATACTATATCGTAAGTAAGGTTTGAACCAAAAATTTTATATTTCATTAAAAACACACTTACCATTTAAGCAACTTACATATTATGATATTAATTTCTTTATTATTTGTTTTTATTCTTACTTATCTAAATTGCACACACATCACGTGTGTCATCCACTAGCATAATATATGCCAAGTCTCTATTTATTGCGATTACATAACAACTCTACCAATATATATGTATATACTAGTGTCTGTGTACCCACTCAATGGATGTGCTATTAAATCTATAAAATATAAATTTTAATTTTAAATTAAAAGTATATATATTGTACACTATTCAAGTGATAAAAATGTAATTTTCTCGATGGACATCTTAATCAAAAATTATATCATTTTAAAATTTAATTAGACACTAAGTATTTTAATAATAATGACATGTAATAATCTTAACCAGGCAAAGTTTATGCATGTATCCTTAATGCTATTTATTTTTTTTATTATAATGGAGTTTTGACCGAATTTGATCTTACTAATCAAATTTTTTATTGCATAGTGCTCAGAAACCAAAACCTCTATTGATAAGAACGCATGAGCTATATATACTCAGCAGAAATGAACCTTGTATCATCTCATTCACATCAAAAAAAACAATTTCCCCATTATCGAATTTATAACACCAACCTTCTCATTTTGATATGAAAATAGCAACCAAATCTCCCATTTCAACAAGAATATATTATCTGAATTAAAAAGTTTAACCTCCCAAGTGAGGGTCACATTGGACCCAATTATGCATAGTAGATTACAAATACCCCAAGTCATCCGTAAACCACGCGTATCAAAAACAACTAAAACATAAAGAATAATGATATATATATCAATTAATGTACTAACTAATATATTAACAAATGATGTGACATAATTTTAAAAATTTTGAATATTTATAATTTGTATAATAGATAGAGTCAGTAATAATGACATAACACTAGTTAGTACATTAATTAATACATGTAACACCACCGAAACATAAAACATCCCTGTCGATTTATTCCAACACAAGCCCCTTTACCATACCTCCAAAGTTGCTCAAAATAGGGTAACAAAAATCAGTCACCCTTTTTAACAACTTAATATTTTAGAGCTGATATTTGAGGAGCTAATGACATCATAAAGACTACATCATAAACCGACAGATAACAATACCCCAAACCCTAGTTTTTGTGAAGACATTTTCACTTTCAAAGACAACCTCGAAATAGACAAATCAAATATAACCAAGTATCTTAAATTGAAACTTAGTATTACTTTAGACTGGGAGTCACAGCCAGTACTTAGGTCAGAGACTATATGTTGTTATCAAAGCCAGCCAACCAGCATGCAATGACGAAAATAGAACATAAATCGACGTCCTGCAATCAATGAGACAATCAAGTGACACAAAACCCTAGATGAAACATTTAAACAAACTTCGGTTAAAAGATCTTCTGTACAAGTAAAATTGCAATTGCAAAATTGTACGAAACGTGGGGAAAAGAAAAGGGCAGCACAAAAAGTAAATCTTAATTCATAGTTGATCCCCATCTTTACAAGCAGCCAAATCATCAAAAACAACAGACAACCTGACGTGCGTCCCAAGTCTTCAGCAAGAAATTGGGGATTCTTCGTTCTTGTAACTACAGCTCCAGTCAAAAGGATCTCTGACACATGGATAAATGACAATCAGTAGCTTGACACAGTCTCAGCTGGTTTTGATTCAGCGTCTGCTTGATCATCGGGAGTTGAGGATGATGATTTCTCCAGTGCAGCAGCACTAGATTTGATGGGTTCCTTGAACTGCACTATGATCATGGTCATATTGTCGCATCCCTCACCAGTTGCTGTCGATGGCGCCAAGCACCTATCAAGCACTCTTTCACATACCACAGAAAGCTTGCTTTCCTGCACAATAACAATAATAATAACAAAAAATTTTAAAAAAAATTAAGTGTTTATAAGGCAGCGACAACTCCAATGGATAACAAAAGCATTTTCGATCTTATTCTATAAGGCAACTTATTCCAATGTCAAAAGCAACTTGCTGAGCATTTTCTACTTTCATCATGTGACCAAGAACGCAAGTGCATAACCGAAAAAATCCTCTTGAAAGTACTGTCTACAAGAACAACCACACAACGTATCTTATTACACCTATACAACCACAGTTACTAGCTGTTCAACTGTGTTAACAAAGAGTGATATCAGACACTTACTGTGATCAACTGTTCATGTATAAAATCCACTAGCTCCTGGCTTGACATGCAGTCCCTGAACAAACCACACAATTACATTAGTTGAAGGTGTGCCTCTCAAAATAATTGGGATGCAATTATAATCAATTAGTTGATGGAGCACAAGTAAAAATCTGCAAATCTGGCTATTGTTAAACAGTTTCAGATCAATTAAAGAACCACTTTCTTGTAACACGCAATTTAAAAAATTTTGGGTAAGATACACTGACATCTCCTAGTTATGTGCTTAATACAAATTCCCCCTTCACATTTTGGAAATTACACTAACCTCCCCTGCCTCTGTTTGTCCATTAATGGAAGTAATAGAAAATGAACATTTGCCATAAATGTCCCCTCTCTCTTTCTACTTCCTCCATCTCCATCATTTGCACTCTCTATTCTCACCTAATCAGCCAGACACATCCCACCCCACCAACATGCACTACCACTTCCCATTGCTACCATCACCCATCCACACAAACACCCACAATGGTGACCCACAATATTAGTCTTATATCAAACCTCCTTAACCCAGATTTCAACACCTGGAACTTCACTATATCAGTGGCTATGGTCACGACACTCACAACAGTGGAACAGTGGGTGAGTGAAAAAGGTTAAGGGAATGAGTGACAGCTATGGTCATCGCATGTATGGTTATTTTATTTATTTTTATTTTTTTTATGACCGTACATCCGGACCAGCTCGCGTGCACCTCGACTAATCCTGAGACTCACGCAAAGCACCCCCTCCACATGGATCAGGCAAATCTCGAGCAAAGCACACGGGCGTGGCCCCAAGGAGTTGATGGCACCTAGTGGGAGTTGAACTTGAGACTTTGAGAGAGCACACCCCCAGGCCCCAAGCTCAACGTATGGTTATGTCGAATGGGTTATGGGCTGTGGCTGTGGCTGTGGCTGTGGCTGTGGCCAGAGTGATTTGGAATTAACCAGTGAAGCTCACTGGAGCTGACCATCCTATATTCACTTTGAAACACCACCTAAAGTCATGGATGAATAAGGCAACATCACATTCACATTGTGTCCTTATGCAATGACCTCTCCCTTTTCCCCAACTCGCATCCTGAGAGTACCATTTCGAACCAAACCCAATAACAAACTACACTTGGCAGGATTCATGGAGACTTTGAATTAAAAAGAAAAGAAGTCAGAAAACTTAATAGGAGCCTCAATCCAGTGCAGCTTATGTATTAATTTCAAGTAATTATGTGGCTCTCGGAAGGTAGGAATTTTTAGGGAATGTGAGAATGTGAATTTATTGTTATGGTTTGCTAATCAGAATATGAGCTGTTGTGTTTTCTGGTTGCTCTGTAGGATTGTAAAAAGGTGTGCCAGCCATGGTTTGCGATGAATTTGGGTGGATTGAATATGTACAATAGGTGTTTGATTGAAAGACAGAGAGATGTTACAGGGTTAAATTTGGATGGTCAAGTTTGGTATTTGCATAATTTTAAGGTCAAATTTGGGTTAACGTCAAATTTGTTATTTGTTTTTTCCAAAATTTTAAGTGCTCACATCTGCACATTCTGTTAGTTGACCTAACGGTCCAATAACGGAAAGGCAAAATTGTATTACGACTCAAAACATCAAGAAGGGGATGTAATTTCCAGAACCTCGGGTACTAATGGCAACAAACCTCGTGGGATGCCAGTGTAAATGGAAACTGAAAGTAAGGAAGCAGGGTAGTATAGTACCTAAAAAATAAAACTTAGGAAAGCATAAGATACTTACCAGATACCATCACAGGCCAGCACCATAAAATCGTCATCATCACAAAGCTCAACCTATTTAAAAAATAAAATAAATATCAAAATATTGGGGAAAATAATGTTTCTTAAGAAGGAAGAGTAATGATATACAAACAAAAATCCAAATAAAAATTTTCATACAGAATAATGTGGCTGAATGTGAACCATTCCCTTAAAGCACCCATGAAGATCAATTTATTTACAAAAATGGCATTGCCAAATTATTCTTGTAGAGTTTGTTTTGGTTTGTTTTTTTTGTGTGTGTGTGTGTGTGTGTGTGTGTGTTGGGGGGGTGGTTGGGGTTTGGCGGCGGCTGTGAATAGAGTTTTCCAAGAAAGAAACAACACCAGCAGCTTGTGTATTTACTACTCTTTTTTTTTTTTGGTGGGGGGGGGGGGGAGGGATGGGGAAGAGAACAAATGAATCACATCAGCAACTTCAGGTAATTTTAATGATTTAAAGTTCAAAAACCAAACAACCTATATTCAGGGATACATGCTGGAGAAACAAGAATTAGGTGCAACTGATGCAAGCGTTTAAAAATATCCAACAAAAATAAAATCAACCATGAATAGAACAGTAGTACAACACAAAAGGATAATCCAATTGTTTAAATAGAAAAAGTACTACAGCAATATTTCTAGGCTTCAAAATCCAATCAAAACTTGAACATGAATGGAAAATGGATCAATTAGTTTAAAGATCAATTTTTGATAAAAAATCTTTAGTAACCTCAAATCCTCAATTGCACATAAAAATGAATATGACTATATATCGAACAGAAAATGAGAACCAAACTCAATTGTGTTATTTGTGCTTCTTAAAAACTAAGAGTAATGATATACAAACAAAAAATTTATACAAAACTTTCATACATCATGATGTGACTCAATATCCACATTTCACTTTAAAACAAAACACCTAATAAGATAAATTTGTTTACAAGAATGGCATTCCCACATAATTTCTTGTGGAGTTTTTGTATGAATTTCATGTATGAATAGAGTTTTCCTAAAACAAACTAAAGAAACTTCCTCGACACACAGATAAACCATCTCCCTCCGCTCCATTCTCACCCTCTCTCAACCTCTACATGGCAGTACCAACTTAATTTATACAGTACAAAAACTAATTAAGATGTCTAATAAAACACAAAATCTATCTGTAAGAAAAAAATTTACAGGAGAGTAATATATGATTGCCAACAAACAATTTACAAGTAAATATATATTTGCTTTGTGGCCCTTGATGGAGTAGAATGGAAAATCCAGTTTCATGTAGATGTAGCCAAGCAAAATAGTTCAATAAATGTTTCATTGATTTATGATGTCAATTACTGTTTTTCTTCTTATTTATATCCCCAGAGATAATCAGCATCCATTATTTTTAGGAAAACAATGTCATAACAAATTATCTACAATGGAAAAAAAAATTAAAAAATATGTACAGTATTTATATCTGGCTTAGCAGTCACAATTTGCTTTTCAACAGGCAAAAACTTATTCTGCTTAAACTCCATGTCACCTGCAATAAAATAGAAATTAGATATCAAGCTCTTGACTTATCCAAGAAAAGAAAAGAAAAAAGATTTCAAGCTCTCTCTATTATACCTATCAATGAGATTAAAATCATCAAATAATTATGACTATGAAAAGAGGAAAAAGCAGAGCTACAAGAATCTCTCTCTCTCACTCAGCTTGGGAAAATGGAAACTGAAAGAAAGGAAGCAGCGTAGTATAGTACCTATAGCTCTTGCAAGATTTAAACTGCCATTAACTCGTCCTGCATGGATAAAACCACCAGCTTTCAAGATCCTTTCTCTTTCACCCTCGAGGTCGGGTTTGTGATCTCTAGAAAGATCGTATGCCTGCTTAAAAGGAGCCACAATGAGGAACATAAACATGTATTTCATCAATATATAACCCATAACGAACATGTTCTACATCTACAAGATTTAAAAATACCATGGACTTTCTATCCACTACAAGTCAAATTGAAGTGTTGGACTGCCCATGATGCACAACACAAAAGTTCAGCTACAGAAAAACATCCATCTAAGGGTGTAAATAATTCCCTTTTTGAACCATCTGCAGAAATATAAAATGACAGAAGTCCTCTTCAATTGTACATTACCTGGCCCTTCCTTGATATTACACAACGAGAATCACCAGCGTTGGCAACAATAAGTTGGTTGTTTCTAATAATAGCAACACAAGCTGTGCACCCTGAAGTTGGTCCAGAAAAATCAGAATGGGGCCCCTAAAAGGAATAATTGGAGTAAATGAGTCACAAGGACACAGTGCAAGAAGGAAAAAAAGAGAGTACAAAAATGAAAACTCATCAGGCAAGTGTTCACAAAACATAATCAAATTCACAAGGAAAAAAAAAAAAAAAGGTTTGAAGTAGCTAAAAACAAAGCATGTAAATTGTAATGTAATGTCATACATATGTTCTGGTGAGTCTCCAATAGGTATATAACTGACTATAATTACAGACAACACAATACCATGAAATCTTGCCTAAAAAAGAAAGTCATGGAAAAGTTTCAAATGATGATAGTAATTACGCAGTTCTCCAAGTGCACGCACACACAAAAAGAAAGAAACTAACGATTTGATCTTCAAAGTAATTTGTTCTATAAAACAATTGACCTTCAAAGTTCTCTAGAATTCATAAGAAAATAAAGATAGAATTCAACTATAGATCAAATAAACTTATCCGGAATTCATAAGAACCTAATGATGTAATTACTTTTATTTTTTATTTTTTATTTTTACCAGTCAATGTTATAAAAAGAAAGGCACCAAGCATTTGCCAACCGTGTACATAGAAAACATAGAAAGGAAGCCAATGACCTGATATGGTAATGAAAAGACAACATGCACAATAATCAATTCACAAAAATTTATTAACAGCAAACACAAGCATCTGTGATACAACAAATATAAAATAAACCAAATACAAAATCTTTGCCTCACAGAACAACTCTTCAGAATAGTTTAATATATGAAAAGAAGAAGAAGGATTAAATTACCGTACAGCATAGTTTAATATATACAACCAATTTAATGAATTTGACTTGGGTAAGCTCACCTGCTAATCAAAATAACCGAACACATTCTATTGCATATTATGCTATGTAATGTGAAGGTACAGATGAAGGGGGTGGCATAGTGCATTACAACATGCATTGATTAAAGCACACATACAATTGCAGGCGGATGCAAGCATATGTTTAAAGGGGTAGAGAGAACGAAAAGAGTATCCATCCGAATATGCACAGACTAGGCCTCTGTTTTGTGCGAGTGTACCGAGGTGGCAAGGAAGGGAGAGAGGAGAAAGCACCATTACATGATGCATTGAAGCTGATGAATAATGCTCTCAGTCTCTCACAATCAAAGATCCATTTGTTTAACAAACAGACTATATAAAGCAAATGGGTACTTTCAACATAAAGTTTTTTCAACTCTAATTAAAAATAATAATTCCAGGTAGTCTTGAAAAAAAATTATTTATTTGAGGACAAAAAAAACTCCACATATTTACATGCACTATTACTGTTTCCAGGTTCACTAATTCATGAACTACTTATGTTTCTAGGTTCACCAAACATAAGTGAGAACCAATGTGCAATGTCACAAAACTACGGGGATCAATTTGCACCTCCACATTCCTAAGTTTCGACTTTGATTGAAAGAATTCCCATACCAAATATACAAGCAAAAAATGGATATGAGCAGACCAACATGGAGCCAATATTTGAATGAGAAGTTCTAGTATCTTAATTTAGTGGAAGCAAGCAAGTACCTCCTCAAAAGCCCAATCATCCATATGGTCATTCCCCTCACCACCTCTAGGAGACCATATCAAACCCTCAATCATGCCCGTAAACTTGTTTATTTTATCTCCCAGGACAGCTAACTCCCTCCACCCTCTTTGTCCACGCATCATCTCATCCATTCTGCAGCACCAAATTAGACAATAACATTTATTGGAACTGAATAAAATGAGGCCAAAAGCAATTAAATTGAAAAGAGGCATATGGATTAAGGATAGCAGAGCTGACAAATATTAATCACAGCAACAATAGAACTTTCTCATTTACATAAATTTCACTCATGTATTTGATCTGAAGGTCCTGTGATAGGGAATGAAAAGCATCAGACAAGGAAAGTAAATTTTTAGGAAGTCGAATTTGTTATGGTTTCCTTATTAGACAAGGTCTATGCCTACTACTATATATGAGTAGAATGTATTGAACTACTACATTTGATATTAGCATAACAGATTATTGAAGAAATGGCATTTTCCCTGTTCACTCTCTCTCCAGATTTGTCTCTCTTCTCTTTTCATTCCAATCTCTTCCCCAGTTTCTTGTACTACTTCACTGTGCTGTTTCAAGTTGCAAGATCCCTTTATGCTGTGTCTGGTTGGGAGATTTGGGAAGGAATTTGGAAAAGAAAATGGAAAAGATGTGTGAAACTAAGTGCAATGTGGATATATTTTATTCTCATTTCACTTACCTTTTCCCTTTTCCTTTCCAAATCCCTTCCCAAATACCCCAACTAAACACAGCATTAGTGTCCTGCAGCATCCTAGCTTTGGAATTATGGTAAATCCTAGAATAGTGGAAGCCACTGGTTCGAGAGCAAGAAACTTTACGCTTTTGGCTCAATTGTTCTTGATTTAGGATTAACTCAAGTTTCAAGTAAATAACCTGAAAAAAGCTTTTTGAACTGAGGTTCCTACATCTCCAGCTAGATATGCTTCATGCTTGAGCACTTGTTGATGAAGAAACTTCGCACAAAACTTAGCAACAACCTTACCTGAAATTTATAAGATTCAGGAGAGATCAATAGACTATACGTTGAATAAACAACAAGAGTTCATTCATGCTAGAATTTTTCAAACTTCATGCTATAGGGGTGCACTTAAAAGGCCATCTTAACCTTTAAAACAGAATAAAAAATGACGTAAAGAATACTTAACCAGGAAATGCAGTATTGTGATTACGTGTCTGTGAAACTAAAATCTGTTAACGCATACATTTTCCAACACGATAACACATCAACTAATAAATCTTCTAGAATATAGCATTTGCAATCTATCAAACAATTCAAACAAGCTTAAGTGGAGCCAAGCTCAAGTAGCTTAGGTTTTTATACAATTCAATGACCCATATAAGCTTTATCGAGTTGGTTCAACCCGAGCTCAGAAAATTAATGAACTTCAAAAATGTATTCAAGCTTAAGTTCTTTGCATAAAGAGCTAATCACAAACAAGTTTTCAATGAGACTAAACACAAATTCAACTCAAGCAGCTTGGTTTGTCTTACTGTCCTATTTACACATGCATTAATTGGTACATGTTACACATGACTATACCATCTCAAAGGACTGTCCCCCATTTTATCTTCAATTGGTACAACTTCAAACTTCTTCCTAATGCAACCAATTCTTATTGTATTTTTTCTTGTAACACCACTCATCCATCTCAATATTTTCATCTCAGCTACACTCACTTTTTAAATATGTTGTTTGTTAATCACGCAACATTATGTACCATACAATATAGTGGTGCAGGAGCATCTAAAAGGTTTACCAACCAAGTGGGCCCATAGTAGGCTAAGTTCATGTTCTAGATAGCTTTAGTTTCTATTTATCTTTTTATTTTTCTGGGGTATTTTGTGTTTTATGTTAGTCTATAAATAGTAGTTATGCTGCTAGTCATTTTAAAATGGCCATGCGAGCTTTCAATTTTATTGGAAGATTAGGATTGAAGCATTATTAAGGTAATCAAGAGCTAGGATACTAGGGAAGCTGTAATACTCCAATGCTACCAGTCATGTTTCTTCAAATGAGAGTGAGCTTGCTTCAAGGTTTCAGTGAAACAGTGGAAGTGGAGGTGGAGGGGAGGGATCAGTGGCAGCTGGTGAGAAGAGGAGAGGGGGGGGAGCAGCAGTGGCAATGGGGGAGGGGAGGTATCAATGGCGGCCAGCAAGGAAGGGGAGGGAGAAGAAGAGCAGTGGCAATGGGAGATAGAGAGAGGAAAGATCAGTGGCAGCCGACAAAGAAGGGGAGGGGAACAAAGAACAGTGGGGGAGGAGAGGAACCCGTGGCGGACAATGGGGGAAGAGAAGGGTGATGAAGAACAATTGTGGTGGGGGCAAGGTTTTGAAAAGCGGTTGCAGTCACTGTAACGGCGGCGGTGGTGCGGTTGCGGGGTGTAAAGGCCGTAGCGTAACGGTTGCAGTAATCGGAACCATGAATTTTTTTTATTTTTCGCACAATTTGAAAAAAACTTACCGATACGCATATTTTTTTTCCATGATCATATTTATTAGGTTTTAAAATAAATATTGATCAATTTTTGTAAATTTTTATGTTTAATCCAATATATTTCATATTTTTAAATCACTACAAACTGAGTTTTTTACATTTTATTTTAATAATTAATGACTTTATATTATACAAAAAATCAATCACTAACTATTATATATAAGACAAACAATGACAAAAGTAAGAAAATAAATAAAAGCCTAAATATATATATATATATATTTTTTAATCAAGCCAAATAGATAATGACCACACTTATTATTATTATTATTATTATTATTATTATTATTATCAAACAATATATAGATAGACACACACAAACAAAATGGTTGAGTGATAGCAGCTGAATAGAATAGCATAGGTCTTACAGCTTCAACAAGTCAATAACATGTCCTTCATCTTCCCTCTTCTCTCTCTATCTCTTGTTCCTCCATCTTCCCTCTTCATCTTCCCTCTCTTCCCCTATTTTCAACTTTTTCTTTTTTTTTTCTTTTCTTTTTTTTCTTTTTTTTTTGTGTGTGTGTGTGTGCGTGTTTCTTCGAAAGAAGCAATTCGGAACCGTTACGTAACGGTGCATTACAGTCGTTCTGCACTGCTATTTATCGCTATAATAGCTGCCACTGGCCGACACACCTGTGAATCTCAATCACAACGCAAAAGCGGCAGAACGGTAATTACACAACCGTTACATAACGGCGTTATGAATTCTTGTGCATTTAAAAACCATGGGTGGGGGTACAGAGGAGCAATAGTGGCTAGCAGGGAAAGGAGAGTGGGAGAAGCAACAGTGATTGCCTTGGAGAAGGAAGGTGAACTGGTGAAGGAATGGGGAGAGAGGATGAGTTGTAGGAGCAAGAGAATGAACTTGATCCCATGCGGTCAAGTTATCAAGTTCATTGTAGTGTGTGGATGATAAATGGTTTTCATCTATGGATGGTTGATAAAGAGTGACGGTGATCTAGAGTGGTCAAATTCAAAGTTAAATTAACATCAAATTCGAAGAACGAGTGAGAAAGTGCCACTACCACATATACTATATAAAAATTTCCCTTTAGACAAGATAAACAGAGATGGACAGAGTTTTGGAATTGACAATTAGTTGAATGATCAAGGTTTAAATTGAAAATAATAAAAACATAAGGTCTAATTTGTTACAAGGGTATTTTCCCTAAAAAAACATGAATAGCTAAAGAATAAATCTACATAAAAGGCACATAACAAAGGATTCAACTGCCACAAGAATATGAATGAGAAAGAGAAAAGAAAACAAATATAAATTACTAGCAAAAGCTTATTCACATAATATTTGTCACAGTAAGTAACTAATGACATTGTTACTTTGATCTAAGTAAATCAAACTATCTCCCTGTAAAAATACATTCTCCATTAAAAATAAAACTGTAGAATAGAACCTTTGACTCTTACCTCCATGGCCATCATAAACACCAAAGAATGATGTGGAAGTGTCCAGATCAAGATATGCGGTATGCTAACAAAATTAAAAAGCACAAGATAAGCAACCAATTATAACTATAAGAGACAATGAAGTGTAAAATCTAAGTGATGGTATTTTCAAATGACACCCATAAATGGGAATTTACCGATAATGACTACTAAAAATATTAGTCCACATCAAATCGTGGCAACCATAAAGAAGCCTTGCAAAACATAATAGTATGACACTTGGAAGAAAGACCAATATTGAATTATTGGAGAGTTCAACGCACACATCAAGTCATCACTATTTATATAAGCCCTTCTTCCAAAATATATAAACATAGAAGATTCCATGTAATGCATCTCAAATTTCAACAAAATTTTGCAATATTACAATATAGTCCTCAAAATCCTTGGCTAAAACTAGTTCTGCAAACCTAATTCATTTTCACAAGGGGTTTCCTCAATATAAATACATAATCATATAGATCCATCTATAAGAGAGCTACTTATCTTGATATTTCACACCATGATTTGTAACCAAACAAAACCAACATTTAGAGCTTCAATGTTATGCAAAAGTAAACAATTTATCACTACCCAGCTAGATAAAATTAATAACGCTTATCCAACAGAAAATACAATTTCACAGCCACATTTCCTGAAATTGAACTTAGTCCAGTTGCAAAACAAAAAAATAATAGAAATTCAACTTAGTCCACTACGTAAATTAGATAAATAAAAAAGAAGACAATTAAACTTTCACATAACAAATTTAAATGGCCAATAGTGCAAAAGGAATGTAGTTGACTGATAAAGATTGGAGATAAATTTTGCCACTCACAGCATCTTCCATGGTAGCCCGCCAACCTTGCATTGATGATAAGCCATATCTGAGACAACCATTCTCACCATCTTCAGAGAACTTTTCAGTTTGGGGAGTACTAAGGTATATACCCATCTCTAGCTGGAACTAAAGAACAATCATAATCACAAGTCATTTAAACAACGTCCCCACCACCAGCCCACCAGGAAAAAAAAGTTAACATGTAACAAGAATAACATATTCTTGCTGCAAAACTTCATGAATTTTTACACTATCAGTGTACAACACTAGTTAGTGCTCCATTTTTTCAGCAAACAAAATTGGAATCACTTAAAAGTTTGTAAGTTTTAAAATTCACAATCATAAATAACAACATTGCAAACCACAATTTGTAATTAGATTATATCTCAACCATCTTCGTGACTACAACTACAACCAGGGGCGAAGGGAGGGGGCGGGGATGGCCTAACGCAGAAGACTTTTGAAGTTTCTTGACAGAAAGAGCAGTAACAGAACGCGTAGATAGAGACACGAGTAGAAGAAGTCAATATAGGGACAGATATAGCAATCGTAAGCAAGAGGGTTGAGAGAGAGAGTGAGAAGTGATAATGATGGTATGACTTTGAAATGACTGATAAATGTGTAGTGGTTAAAGATGTTTCGGGACAACAGTGAGGAAAATTCTGATGACTTGAACTAATTGTCAATTCCAAACCTCTGTCCGTCTCTGTTTATTTGTCTAAAAGGGGAATTTTTGTATAGTATATGTGGCAGTGGCACTTTCTCACTTGTTCTTCAAATTTGATGTTAATTTAACTTTGAATTTGACCACTCTAGATCACTGTCACTCTTTATCAACCATCCATAGATGAAAACCATTTATCATCCACACACCACCATGAACTTGACCGCATGGGATCAAGTTCATTCTCTCTCTCCCACAACTCATCCTTTCTCCCCATTCCTTCACCAGTTCACCTTCCTTCGCCAAGGCAAGCACTATTGCTCCTCTTTTCCCCCACCACAACTGTTCTTCATCACCCACCTCCACTGTTTCACTGAAACCTTGAAGCAAGCTCACTCTCATTTGAAGAAACATGACAAGTAGCATTGGAGTATAACAGCTTCCCTAGTATCCTAGCCCTTGATTACCCTAATAACGCTTCAATCCTAATCTTCCAATAAAATGAAAGCTCACATGGCCATTTTAAAATGACTAGCAGCATAACTACTATTTATAAACTAACTTAACCACAAAATACCCCAGAAAAATAAAAAGATAAATAGAAACTAAAGCTAACTAGAACATGAACTTAGCCTACTATGGGCCCACTTGGTTGGTAAGCCTTTTAGATGCTCCTGCACCACTATATTGTATAGTACATAATGTTGGGTGATTAACAAACAACATATTTAAAAAGTGAGTGTAGTGGAGATCAAAACATTGAAATGGATGAGTGGTGTTACAAGAAAAAATAGAATAAGAATTGGTTGCATTAGGAAGAAGTTAGAAGTTGTACCAATTGAAGATAAAATGGGGGACAGTCCTTTGAGATGGTATAGCCATGTGTAACATGTACCAATTAATGCATGTGTAAATAGGACAATAAAACAAACCAAGCTACTTGAGTTGAACTTGTGTTCAGTCTCATTGAAAACTCATTTGAGATTAGCTCTTTATGCAAAGAAATTAAGCTTGAATACATTTTTGAAGTACATTAATTTTCTGAGCTCGGGTCGAACCAACTCGATAAAGCTTGTATGGGCCACTGAATTGCATAAAAACCTAAGCTACTTGAGCTTGGCTCCACTTAAGCTCATTTGAAATGTTTAAAGATTTATTAGTTGATGTGTTATTGTGTTGGAAAATCTATGCGTTAACGGATTTTAGTTTCACAGGCATATAATCAGGATACTGCATTTCCTGGTTAAGTATTCTTTACTTCATTTTGCTTCTGTTTTAAAGGTTAAGATGGCCTTTTAAGTGCACCCTTATAGCATGAAGTTTGAAAAATTCTAGCATGAGTGAACTCTTTTTGTTTATTCAACGTATAGTTTATTGATCTCTCCTAAATCTTATAAATTTCAGGTAAGGTTGTTGCTAAGTTTTGTGCGAAGTTTCTTCACTAACAAGGGCTCAAGCATGAAGCATATCTAGCTGGAGATGTAGGAACCTCAGTTCAAAAAGCTTTTTTCAGGTTATTTACTTGAAACTTGAGTTAATCTCCATGACACTTGAGGGATCCTGCAACTTGAGAAATCCTAAATCAAGAACAATTGAGTGAAAAGCTTAAAGTTTCTTGCTCTCGAACCAGTGGCTTCCAGTATTCTAGGATTTACCATAATTCCAAAGCCAGGATGTTGCAGAACACTAGCGCTGTGTTTGGTTGGGGAATTTGGAAAGGGGAAGGAAAAATGGAGGTGAAATGTGAATAAATTATACCCACATTTCACCTAATTTCACACACCTTTTCTCTTTCTTTTTTTTTCCAAATCCCTCAACCAAACATAGTGTAAAGGGATCCTGCAACTTGAAACAGCACAGTGAAGTAGTACAAGAAACTAGGGAAGAGATTGGAATGAAAAGAGAAGAAGAGAGATAAATCTGGAGAGAGAATGAACAGGGAAAATGCCATTTCGTCAATAATCTATTGTGCTAATATCAAATGTAATAGTTCAATACGTTCTACTCATATATAGTAGGCATAGACCTTGTCTAATAAGGAAACCATAACAAATTCAACTTCCTAAAAATTATATACTTTCCTCATCTGATGCTTTTCATTCCCTATCACAGGACATTCAGATCAAATACATGAGTGAAATTTATGTAAATGAGAAAGTTCTATTGTTGCTGTGATTAATATTTGTCAGCTCTGCTATCCTTAATCCATATGCCTCTTTTCAATTTACTTGCTTTTGGCCTCATTTTATGCAGTTCCAATAAATGTTATTGTCTAATTTGGTGCGTCAGAATGGATGAGATGATGCATGTGTGAACTAAGAAGAGGAACTCTGTTTATTCGATACAATCAAAACCAAAGCAAAGAACAACTATATAATCGAATAGACTAAACCCTAATAACCTAGAAGACTAAATTACCCTTAATGGATAGTATAAAATACAAATACAATACAATTCACAGCGTGGACAAAGAGGGTGGAGGGAGTTAGCTGTCCTGGGAGATAAAATAAACAAGTTTACTGGCATGATTGAGGGTTTGATATGGTCTCCAAGAGGTGGTGAGGGGAATGACCATATGGATGATTGGGCTTTTGAGGAGGTACTTGCTTGATCCCACTAAATTAAGACACTAGAACTTCTCATTCATATATTGGCTCCATCTGGTCTGCTCAAATCCATTTTTTCACTTGTATATTTGGTATGGGGATCAAAGTTGAAACTTAGGAACTTGGAGGCCCAAATTGATCCCCATAGTTTTGTGACATTGCATATTGATTCCCACTTATGTTTGGTGAACCTAGAAACAGAAATTGTTCGTGAATTAGTGAACCTGGAAACAAGATTAGTTCATGTAAATATGTGGAGTTTTTTTGTCCTCAAATAAATAATTTTTTTCAAGACTACCTGGAATTATTATTTTTAATTAGAGTTGAAAAAACTTTATGTTGAAAGTACCCATTTGCATTATATAGTCTGTTCCTTAAACAAATGGATCTTTGATTGTGAGAGATTGAGAGTGTTGGCTTTTTGGCTTTTCAAAGGGTAAATTTGTAAATCTTGGCAAGAAGGATCAATCATCCTTCAGTAAATTATAATTGTCAATCAATTATCAAAGCGACTATGTTTCATTCTTTTCGGCCTCAATGAAGAGGACTTTTTTCGGTGGCTTGACTTTTAGGAGAAATTAAGAGAAATGACAATTAATATTAAGAGCAATTGAAGTATTTCATTAACATAAACACTTACAATTGTCCAAACTCAAATTTGAGGAAGTTTACAAGAACGGTTTACTTGAATCTACTTGAAAACTACTCCTATGAATTGAAGTACAAAGGTGTATTTAAAGAACAAGTATTTAAAGTACAGAAAGGTAAACCGAAAGGAAAATAATGAGTAAAACCGGTTTATATGATCCGAGTCCGGGGTCTTTTAGGAACTTCCTCGCTATTTATACTTGTTAGGATGACCTTCAATCGCACTTCAACCGTCAATCGCTTCCTCCATGATCGCGATCACGTTACCTTAGAAATAGTTCCACTTTGCCATCACTTGCGCTTGGACTTCCTCCTGCTTCGAATTTGAATGAAGATAACCGTTGAAGCCACGCCACCTTGTACCTCATTCCCGATCTAATGCTACTCGACCACTTGAGAACCAATACTTATTGCCACGTACGATTGAGATTTAAGATTAACATCATCTTCCAATAATACCCTCATTCTCGCCACGTGTCGAATTGTAATTGGCTTTTACAAAATATGTAGCCAACATTATTCTCGCACTAATATACCCAATACTTGGAAATATTAGTGAATCAAAACTTTTCCTCGCTTTTGAGCGTAACGCATAGAATCCATTTTCAGGAAACACAACCGTCACCTATTTTGGTGATCATTTGCATTAATTCTTAACTTTGTTGGACGTTCCAATACCTTCAGTACTCGAACGGATTATGACTCAATCACCTTCCCATTCTAACGATCGAGCATACGAAGAGCCTTTGAGTAATGCTGTTTCCCCTCGAAAGAATCCCCACACATTTATTAGCCACCTTTACCCGCCTTTCTATATTCAGGTCATGGAGGCTTTCGCAGATTATCAACCTTTGGACTACGAACACATTGCCCTCAATCCTTCGGTTTACGAACACGTTGATACAAGAAGTTCTTCCTCTAAACTCCCCTCACACTTCGAACAAACAACTTTCAAGCCTTTGCTTCAACAAATTGCAAATATGGAATTAGGAAATTCTTCTTCACAACCTTCTGCATGGGATGAAGCTTCATCTTCGGAGTGACAAATCGTCTCAAGATCTCGAGTCCTGACTTGAGGGAACGGATCAATCATCATTTTATTGAATTCACTGACCCCTTGGATTTCCCTTCCTACACTCGAAGCTCGGTGGTTCATCCCTATGTGCCCATCGACTTTCGACGTAGTTTAGAAGAGAATTTGCTTGTAGCTTGGTATACATCCTCCATGCCTACAGGAGCAATGCACCCTGCCCGGTGCTCGGAAGAAACACAAGGATATACCCCTTCATTCTAGCCAAGAAAGCACAGATTTGTTCTTCCGACCGGCTTAACTATATTAATGCCTTTTTTCCTCCCATTCTGTGTCATCTCCCCAATCGGCGACCACTTCTTCTTCTCCATCTTCTGAAATGGAAGCATCCACACCTTCTTCACCCTTCGAAATAGAAGCATCCACACCTTCTCCATCCCCTAGATTAGAGGCATCCACATCTTCCTTCCCTTTTGAAGCAGAACCATCTACTCCTTCTCCTCCTCCCACTCTTTCTTGGATAGAGAAGTTAAAGCTTGCTCTCCCAATGGACAAAACCTTTCCCCCTTACAAACCTCCATCATCTCCAACTCCATCTGAACGGAAAGAAGCCCAACTTCTGCTTGCAGCTTTTTCTCACCTACCCTTTAATGTTCTTGAGGATGACATTCCTCTTAAGAACTTCCAATGGGCCTGTAATATTCTGACCAAGGGCCATATCCTTAATCCTATCGCCCAAGCAGAACTTCATCTGTTCCTGGATCAACTTCCAGTACTCCTCCATTGGCATCGAAATTCCAAAGTCACCACTCAGTCTTTGGATCAACTTTCATCTCTTCGAATTCATGCTCAATACGAAGCAGAAAACTTCATTGAAGACTTTGAAGACTTCAAGAATAAGGATTCTGCGTATTGGGATGATTTAGTTATAGATGAGTTGGAACAAAAATCGAGAGAGGAGGCTTTCGCTTAAGGTCAAGAGTCAGATTATGAAGTGAGAGCACATCAACTCATGCAGCCAACTTTGGAAGAGATGGAAGACATAATAAAGAAAGAACAAATATTCATTGATCATTGTTGGACGAAATTTCATGATCTTGTAATTTATTCTATTCCTTACTTTTACGAACTTGAATTTGTACCAAAATAAGATTATTTAATGAAATTGTCTTGGCTCTAATGAAAAGCAAAGTCTTCTGTACTTGACATTGTTTGACTCTGTTTCCTCTTACTTTAAAAGCCAACTTATAACCTTAAATTAAATAATCTCATCCTTCGAATTTGGACTTACTTGTCTTTAATGAAACACTAAAAGAAACCAATACGTCTTTTTCCAACTTATGGAGTAAAAATTGACAATTTGGTCAATATTATCTAAAATTAGTGCTTCGAACTTAACAACTTGTCATGGCTACTATAGTCAATCAATTTTAAATTGACCACTTCTTGTTTTGAAAAGTAGCTTGTGCTGTCCTAATTCAATGGACAACCTTCCCTTGTAAAAACCAATGTTTGGTTAGAATTCTAAGCTTTGCTTTAAAGGTCATTACTTTCAATAATGTTCCTCAAACAGTGTCTTTAAACCTATTGAAGTAGACCAATACTCAAGCATCTTAGCTTCTCGAATCATGTAGCATACTTCGAAGCCAGATTCTGTATTTCGAAGCCGTTTTTATTTGATTTCGTGGAGCCAAAATTGGCTTCGAAGCCAAATATCTCTCTTCGAAGCTAACGTTAACATTCGGAATGCGTTCTTCCTCCAAAACTATCAATATTGGAAGAGACTCTCATATTCGTACTTTTCGCATACATAAGGATTCACGCAATATATTTTTACACAAAACCCTTTTAAAACCCCTTTGCTTTGTACTCAAATCACTTACTCTTTTGAGACACACAAACCCTACCAATCTCTGGTTAAACCCTCTTCCTTACTACTCGCCATCAATGGATCCTTCCTCACTAAAAGTGCTTTCGGCGATCGTGTCACCCTACCATGGCCTTGAAGCGATGTATTGATGAAGAAATCACCAAACTTTCATCCGGTGAGCCAAGCCACATTGATGGACGTCTTTTTCAGACCTCGTCATAGCAACAAACAGAATACGCCCTTGGCCCTATTTTTAGGAAGCTCTCGCTCAACTTGCCCTATATCCTCGCTTGAGGACCATTTTCTTTACGAAGAAGGGCTTGATTGGGGCAACTCGGAGAGTGAATCGTCCTCACCGCTGTCGGGCCGACAATAAGGACCGAATGGGAAGAATGGTATGACAGAGTTGTTCTGCGAGAGAAGATGACCCACAGTGAACTCAGATTCTCGATGCCCTTCGTCTTCCAGTTCATTATTCCTCAAGACCCTTTCTTGATACTCACGCCTTTATGTTTCGAATATGTCTTTTAATTTCTTCCAATTTCGTGCGGCATGATGGCCCCCACCGTTCTTGATATTTGCCATCTCTTAGGGCTTTCCGATGGTTCTCCATTTACTCCCAACTACCTGCACCTTCCCATTAAGTTTTCTTCCTTCCTTAAACTCCTCTTATAGTGACTTTGTAAAGTCTCGAGAATAAAAGGAAGGTCTGTGAGGGACAGAGAGCGCTTTTTTATTTTGTATTGGTTATGCAAATTCTCTTTTGCACCTCATCTTAGAGGATTATGCTCGAGTTTGTTCCACTCATGGGCGCTTTGTCTTGAAAAAACACATAGCTCTTGCTCCTTATCTTTTAGGTCATGTCTACAGAGTCTGTTCTCAATTTTATGAGAAACCTCTTGATGCTAACCAAGGAGGTCCCTTCTGGGTGCTTCAACTTTGGCTCTCGCTTATTTCAATCGACTTACACCCCAAATGTCTAAATTTCTTGTTCAGATCCTATTACTTATGGGGAAAAGTATGCTAGGATTGCCCTTTACCTCGCCTTTGCTTACTATTTTACTTTCTTTTATCAACTCCCCATTTCTCCATCTGCCTCTTTCTTCTATCCTTTTGAAGCCAATAAAGGACCAACCTGGCTGCAAGCTTTCCTGGCTGATAAAGAATGCTCCACTTCTCCTCACAAAGACATGTGGGCTTCTATATTACTACCAAGGGAATTGTTCATTGGTAGTTTACACCCTCGAGCCTACAAATGCATATCCGAAGTGTCTCGCTTCTTCAATTTGCTGCAATTTGGACTCACTCAAGGAATACCGCCTCTTGCGGTCTCGAATGTCCATCTTATCGCCAGAGATTTGAGAATATCCAAATCCGTGCTAGAGACGGCAATTCTCAAACCATGAAAGAGTCGAATGAGTTCCAATTTGTCCCTTTGTTCCATACGGCTCAGTCTTGAAATGATTCCAAAACTGGTGGACTGTCAATATGGAAGTGCCTATCTCGAGCATCCCATGACTTGTCGGTAGGATCGGAGTGCCTTCAAGGCTAAACCAAATACATCCAAGGACACTCCTCCTCTTCACGTGTCGCCACGACTAATGCTACAACTTCATCCCTCCAGCCTAGAGTTACTAGAGTCGCTCAAGAAGGGTAAATATTTTTGGACTTCTCCTTTTCCTTCTTTTGAATTTTTAGTTCCTTCCCTTTACACGCTTTGTTCTTTGGTGCAGACCCCCACACGAGGAATCTCCCAAAAGAATTGAAACTTTAGTCGTTCTCAAAAAGAAACAACAAAAACAAAAAAGGAAACTAATCCTCCCTCCCGAGGAATCCGAATCCTTGAGAGAAGAAGAGGTTGAGCAAGAACCAGAAGTGTCTTTGCAGAGAGCAAAGAAACAAAAAGTAATTGCCTCCCTTCCTGATGCCTCCCTTTTTGATACAATTAAGCATCCTTCTTTCGAGACACCCACTATAGTAATGGAGAAAGCATTTACTTCTGAAAAACCTGAAACTCGAATTGAAGAGGGGGAGATTGAAAAAGAACCAGTAATACCACTGCCAAGGAGGAAGAGAAAGAAGATGACTGTTTCTGCTGCTGACTTGGTGGAAGATCCGATTCATGAAACCGCTGCCAAGGCAGTAGAACAGGAACATTCCAAAGCAATAATCGTTTTTGAGAGGGCTGAGAAGAGACGGCAACAACAAATTTTAAGAGAAGAAGTCGTCATTTGTTGATGCTTTGCAAAGGAAGCAATGAGAAAGCAACAAAATGCCGCACATTATTCCTCCGCTCTCTTATCAAGATTTGCTTCAAACAAGTAATTTCTTTCACACTTCCAATGTTTTTCCTTTTATCAACTTTTATAATCAATTCTAACCATCTTTTATATTCCTTCCTCTTACAAAGAATACCATCAGATTCATCTTTCCGGCTAGACCTCCTCTCGTCTTGATTGAAGTTGACCAGACGCAACGTGGGCAAACCATCCAAACCATGCTCTCACTCTTCAAGCCTATATTTGGCACATTTTCTTTGAGTCCAAACATCCTCAAGATCTCTTTTCCTTGGCTTAGAGCCATTTCTTCCTTTTTGGCCTTCAATCCACCTCATCCCATTCCTTCTTCGAGCCTTACCCTTCCTTCTTCCAAGGATATCCCAAATTACTCCAATCCTAATGGCAATTGATTCTTCCACAGAGGGTGCTGGTAGTTCCCCAATTCATGGTTCACTACCTATGCCTATTTCCAGCCACTCTTCACTTGATTCATTGGTGGCTAAGACTATAGTAACTGCCAAAGGCGCTCCATCCATTTCTCCCATCCCCATGCGACCCTCCGTGTCTTTCACCACAAGATTTTCTATGCCCTTCATGTCTAGGGACTAAGTAGACATCTTCAAGGAAGACTTGCTAGTCTTTTTGATATACCTCCTCCATCACCAACATTCATTGCTGAAGCTGAGCCATTAGTCTTGTCTGACTCCTTATTGGAGATTTTTGAGAATTCTTCCTCCAGCAACAAACCTTCTGTGCCTTCAATAGACATAGATACATGTCTAGAACTGCTAAATTCCTTTTCGAGGATTCCCTTTGGGGCTCTACAAAGGCCTACTATCAGAAAATGGGTTCCTTCGGTTGTAACATTCTTTGCCGAGCAACCGCTTGAATGTCTCAAGTCATCTATCTCAAGCAGACCACCATCGATTTTTACCTCAACATTTGTCAAGCTGCTAAGGTTGCGGATGAGAAACTGACTAGGGATCAGAGTTTTGTATCTCAAGTGCATACCAAGGTATCAGAACTCAAGGAACAACATTCCTCTGATTCCAAGTTTCGACTCCAACTGTTAGAGAAGAAGGCCCAATCGGAGGAGGAATTAGTCGCAATAAACCGAGCCTTGGGTCGAATCGACACCAAATTGCGATCACTAACCAAGAGTTGGTGATCGTAAAAGGGACATGGCTACTGCTATAGAACTATTCCCATCATTTAGCAATAGGAAACTTGTACAAAAACAATTAAGACATTGTAATGACTTCGGGCCAATCTATGGCATAATGTATTTAATTCTTTATGAAAGAACAAGTTTTGTCTATCCTTTGAGTAGTCTCGTGTTTTTGTATTCAATGTTTATTCCATTCCTTGTGTTTCCCAAATAGTTGGAAAATAAGGCTTCAAATATCTGCCATTAATCTTTTTGGGATGTACATAACCATTCAAATTTCTTAAATGGTATGCCCCAAAAGGCAAAACTCTATGAACTTGATATGGTCCTTCCCAATTAGGTGACCATTTGCCAAACTTATGGCTTTTAATCCCTATTGGGAGTATTGTTTTCCATACCAAATCACCTTCATCAAAGCCAATATGTTTGACTTTCTTGTTATAATTCTTGGCTGCTTTCTTCTTTTGGAAAAGAATGCTATTTAACGCCAAAAATCCTCGCTTCATCTATGTCTTCCAATTCCAAGCACATGCTTTGATGATATTGCTCAGGTTTTAATTGATCTTGACATCTTACCCTCAGAGATTTAACATTAATTTCCACAGGTAACACTGCATCATGCCCGTATACTAAGGCATAAGGGGTGACTCTGTTTCGATCTTGGGGAAGTTCTGTAAGCCCACAAAACATCCAACAAAAGGTTATGCCAATCCCTAGGATTATCTTCCACCATCTTTTGTATTCCTTTTTTCAAGGATTTATTAGATGATTCAGCTTGACCATTGGCCTGTGCATAATAAGGAGTGGAATTAATAAGGCTAATCCCAAACTCTGCCACAAAGGATTTCACCATTTTCCCATCAAACACAGCCCATTATCAACTGTTATGGTTTGTGGGATGCCAAACCTATGGATCAAATCTTTAATGAACCCAATGACCTCTATCTGATCTACAGCCTTATATGGCTTGGCTTCGACCCATTTAGTGAAGTAGTCAGTAGCCACTAGAATGAAACAATGATGTTTCGAAGAAGGTGGATGAATTTTACCTATCATGTCCATGGCCCATCCTCTGAATGGCCAAGGCTTCACTACTGCATGTAGGTCAGTTATGGGCACATGTCTTATTGTGCCATGTTTTTGGCATGCCTGGCAACCTTTTGCATATTCTATGCAATCTTTAAGAATAGTTGGCCAATAATAGGAATGCCTTCGAAGCAACCACCTCATCTTTACACCAGGCTGATGAGCACCACAAATGCCTTCGTGAACCTCAGCCATAGTCATAATGCTTCTTTTGGGCCTAAACACTCCAATAATAAGCCATCTCCTCCCTTTTGTATAAAGCATTATCATATACTATGTATTGCATAGATGCAATTTGATTTTTCATTGGCTTTTGAAGTTGGACCAGCCAACTACTGCATAATTGGATGCCTCCGATCCTGTTCTTGTGAGTTATTAAGATTGACTTCCAAGATCACATTCCTTTTATTCAAAGGTTGTATTAGACTCTGATATGTTGTTTGGCTTATATCGCTTTGAGTATTATCCCTTCTCTTGAAGTTCAAGCTTTTTGAGCCACATCATTAGCTCTACTATTCAAGAATCTTGGAACATAAGTTACATTTGCTATTTGAAACCGAGAAAGCGGATGTAATGCAACAACATAATATGGTAGGATGCTTATGCTGTGACACTTGAAAATTGCATTTACTTGGTTAACAACCAATTGAGAGTCTCCAAATATGTCAACTGCATGTACTTGTAACCCAATAAGGATTTCTAGTCCTACTATTAAGGCTTCATATTCACTGATTATTGGAACAAATAGCTTCATCCACTCAAACCATGTGTGGTTTCTACCCCTTGTGGAGACTTAATCACAATACCAATTCCAATTAATCCATTGGCTTTTCGATCCATCGAACCACATTTGCCATGGTTCAACACTAGCCATACCAAGTTCCATTACCTCTTGGTTCTCTGTTTGAGATGGATGATCTGCTAGAAAATTGGCTAATACTTGCCCTTTTACCGCCTCTTTGAGGGACATATTCTAAATGAAATTCGATAAGGCTAATATCCATTTGCCAATTCTTCCTCAACATAGGTCTAGATAACATGTATTTAACCAAATCGTGGTTGCAATTACCAAGACAGTTGTAGGTAAAAGATAATATCTTAATTTCATTGCAAGAAAATACAAAGCAAGACACTTTTTCAACAAATTTGAATATTTACATTCACAAGAATTTAAAACCTACTAAGGTAATAAACGGCTTGTTCCTTGCCTTCTTCATTGTCTTGGGCCAAGAAAGCTCCCAATGAATCTTCTGCCGCTATGTATAACTTCAAGGGCTTATTTCGTTTTGGTGGCATCAAGATCGAGGATTGGCCAAGTAGGCTTTGATACCTTCGAAAGCGGTTTGATGCTCATGTCCACACAAATTCCTCTTCATCTTTCAAATTTTAACAAGGAAGAAAATACTTTAGTTTTCCTGCAGTTGTTAGAAATAAACCTTCAAGAAAGTTAACTCGCCAAGGAACCTTTGTAATTCTTTCTTACTTGATGGAGGCCTAGCTTCAATGATGGCTTTGGCTTTATTCGATCAATCAGATTCCTTTCTTATGCACCACATAACCCGTGAAATTTCCGGATGACACACCAAAAGCACATTTAAGAGGGTTGAGTTTCAACTTGAACTTCCTCATTCTTTCAAAAGTCGCTTCTAAATGAAGCAAGTGCTTCTTCATGGATCGATTTTACCACGATGTCATCAATATAACATTCTAGATACCCTCCAATAAGGTCATGAAAGATGGTGTTCATAGCCCTCGATAGGTAGCTCCAAAGATTCTTCGGACCAAATGGCATCTTAACCCATTCGAAGGTGCCAATATTCCTGTGGCATCTGAATCTTTGTCTTGTGGATGTCTTCCTCGCAATGCATATTTGATTATAACGAGTGGCCATCCATCATTGACAAAACTTGGTGCCTATTGAATGCCACCAATAGATCCACTATAGGCATAGGGTATTCATCTTTAGGAGTTGCTAGATTTAAGTTCCTGAAATCGATGCATACCCTCATTTTGCCATTTTTCTTAACTACGGGCACAATATTAGATAGCCATTCAACATATCTGGCCGTCCTAATAAAGTCTGCCTTGAGTAGTCTAAGAATTTCTTCCTTGACCTTCTGAATTACATCTGGACTCATCCTCCTAGGTTTTTGTTTGTATGGCTTGAAATTAGGCTTCAAAGGGAGCCTATGTTCCACCAATGATCTATCCAATCCTGGTAGTTCATTGTAAGACCACGCAAAACAATCCTTGTACTTCTTTAAAACGACCAACAACTGGTCTCTGTCCAGAGCATTCAAACAGGTACTTATGTAAGTGGGCTGCTGCACAGAACCTTCCCCTAAATTCACTTCTTCTAAGGGGTCCTGCGTCTGAGAATTCATTGGAGCTTTCTCTTTGGTTTCTTCAACCTTTGAAACAATCTTTTACCTTGTTCCTCTAGACTCTCTATTTCGACATCTCTACCTTCTTCCTCATAGACAAAATCTGTCCATAAGGCGTGTTCTTCTTGTATTTCCTGGACTCTTGTTTCATTGTCCAATGTACAATATTTCCCAACGTCAATCTCCTGACCTGTTGTTGTTCTTGTTTACAGCCAATTGTTATGGCTTCTTTCTCTTGTTTCTGTACCTTCTGGACTATTGCTTTTACATCCAATGATGAGAATTTAATCAAAGCCAATGAATTGGCTTCTCGTTCTTCACTTCTTTGCCTATAACCAGGCATCGTTGTCATCTTTCACGGCAACCTCTTCATCAGCACTTTCCTGGACTAAGTGCTTCAGATGTGTAACTTCCTCATCAGCCGTCACTTCGGCTGAGCCATCAGCTTTTCTCAATATACTGAGTGGAGTTACCCCTTCAATATATAGTTTGGCCTCTGCAAAATCCGCTTGAGCTATGAAGGGTTGAGCATCTGCAACAATCTCCTCTGTCTCTCCATTACCCAGAGCCATCATGATCTTCTGATGCAAAGAGGAAGGTACACACTTGTTGGTGTGAATCCAGTCTCTTCCAAGTAAGGCATTATATTTAGCATTGCTGTCAATCACGAAGAATGCTGTCATACAATCCCTGGTTCCCACACTCAAATTAATAGGCAGAATACCCTGGGCCATCTGCTTATCTCCAAAAAACCAAAGAATGGTTGTCTTGGTTGGGATCAACCTGGGATTCTTCCCTAATTTCTTCAAAGAAGATTTCGGCAATAAATTAACCGCCGCCCCATTGTCTACTAGGACTCGGTTTAACTGTATACCATCAAAGAAAGCCTTAATGTACAAAGGCTTGACATGTTGGGTCATGGAATTCGAGGGGTATTCAAAAGGATATGAGAGGTTGATGCTCACCTCCTCCTCACTTTCGACTCAACTTCCATAGATCGCCATTTCCAAGCATCTGAACCATGCTTACTTGTGATTCCTCACTAGAAGCGAATGGATCCATGTCTTGGTCCTCCCGATCCTCACTGAAATTCATGAGGTAGTATATGTACCATGTTAAGCGTCTGGTGGGAATGAGCCAAACTGGATGGCTGGTTGTACCTTCTTCCCCTCTTGACTACCTTGTTCAGTATCTTCAGCAGCGTCCTCCATGCTGCATTCTGGTATTTCATTGATGACTGATCCCTTCGAAGGGTCCTTCTCAACTAAGCTTTCGATCGAAGCGTTTGTTGACCATGAAGGCTTGAACATCTTCTTCTGCCATTTCCTTCTTTTGGCTCATGCCAATCTCTTCTTCTATTTCACTATCACTTTCCATCAGAGCCTTCTCCAATCCTGCCAAACTGGACCTTTCCCTGGCCTTTAGTTCAGAATGAACTTGGGCCAATTGTTCCCTGCTACAAACCACTTTACTTTGCAGCGTCGGTTTTGGAACATGGTCTGACTTCGAAGCTTTCTTTTCTTCCGTCTTGACATATGAAGAACTCTCTTCACTCTCTTTCAGATTTTGCTGGTACTGGGTGTACCTGCGCTGAATTTTTCTCCTTTGTGATCTGGAAATAACCGGAACCATACTTGGCTCCTTTGTCTTTGGGTGCTTCAGCAATACCCAGTTGTTTGGGGCCACCAAAGGAGGTTTGACCATTCACTCGTGATTCCAACATCTCTCTGTCGCAATTCCCTAGGTTTGTTTTGCATTACAAACCAATCTGGGACTCAGCACCCAAGAGCTTCTTGATTCAGACGTTGAATCACCCTTTTCCACCTTCAAGCCATTTTGGCCGCCGTGGAGGTAAGTGCTTGGTTACGGTCTCATGTTTCGAGCTTGATTACGCCTTTGTTTGAGATGGCCATTTTACATTCTGTGAAGTTGATCTGGGGCCAATCTCGGCTTTAGTCCCATAACTCGAACTCCTCTCTAACCTTCTTCGTAATGTCTACTCTCCATTTTATAGTAGTTAAGTGGCCTAGACTCATACAAGGGCCTTTTGCCTTTAGCATTCATTACACATCTGCAGCTCAACCACCACTTGGTCGTTGCCTATCACTAGCCTGCACGGCCTTTTGTTGTAGCGTTGGTTGTTCTAGGACGTCTCTGAGCATCCTTATAGTATTGCTTCCCATCAATTGGAAGCCCCTTCAACCATTTGTAGCTTAATCTACACCTTGGACACATCCTTTGCATTACAGCTGCTTCCAAGGAATCGTCGTCCAATATTTCTTCATCAGAATGTTCCTTCTGATGTGAGAGACTTTGACCAACAACTGGTGAACTCCTGGTCTCTTTCTTGGCGGTATGCGGTTGGCAATATGCATTTGCACATTGACTTCTTCCAATTCCTGCAGAGAGAGATTCTGAAAATTTGGAACAACCACATTAGCCGCGCTTTCTCCAACTTCTGGAAACGGGTTACTGTCAATTCCCATGGCTTTCTCTGTTTTGTTTGGGAACTTCAGGCTTCCTTTCCGGATTTGCTCTTGGATCCTGTCTCGAAAAACAATGCAGTTTTTAGTTGAGTGAGACCAAGAATTGTGCCATTTACAGTACACTTTTCCTTTAAGTTCATCAAGAGAAGGCAGTTTTACTCCTTTTGGTAACTTAAGGAAATTAGCTGCGAGCAAATGATCGAAAATATCATCTGCTTTTGTTAAATCGAAAGAATACTTTCTGTGAAAGTCTTTCTTCTTAAACTGTTGGTCGATAGTCGTATCCTTATGAATTAATGCTTCACAGATTACGGGCTCTTTGCCCACAATCTCTGCTGCATCAATCTCGTAATTGGGATCTTTATAGTACGTCTTATATGAAGCATTGTTTCGATCTTGTTCTTCCTCTAGTAATGCTTCATATCGTGACACCTTATAGGTTAATTCGACCAAATCCCTAAATTCAGTTGAATCAAACTTCTTTCGAAGCCTGAACTCTAAACCGTTTTGAGCCAATCGTACAAATTCTGGCTCTGGAAGGATGACTCTACATTTATTTCGAGCCCTTTTAAACCTTGCAATGAATTGAGTAGCCTTTTCTTCAGGCCTTTGACTCAATCTTGCCAAATCTGCCATGGATACTTCTGGCTCTGATTGGAAAAATTGGGCATGAAATGCCTCTTCCATTTGTTGCCAAGTTTGAATGGAGCAGTGTAAGGTTGATATACCATACAAACGCTTCCCCGCTTAGAGAGTTTGGAAATAATCTCAATTTTATGTAGTCATGATTAGCGAATTCACCACACCGACGCAAATGAATCTAGCAATATGCTCTCTTGTTGATTGATTTCAGTTCCATAGAATAGGGTGAAATCGGTATTCTAAACCCTCTTGGGTATTCATGTACCCTATCAACCCACTCTGGATATGGTTTTTACGTATCAGAGTCTGGACCCGAGCCATTGGTCCACATAGTTCCCTAACAATATCAACAATTTGATCCCTAGGGACCATATTTTGGGCTTGCTGAACCACTACTGGAGGAGCAAACACAGGGTTTGGTGGAACTTGTGCCTGTGGTCCTCTTGGTCCATACAATGGTACATTTGGGACTGGTTGTCCCTGTGGTACAGGTTGCTGTTGGGGAAATGGATAACCCCTTTGAGCTTTGTCTACTAAGGGACCTGTGAAAGGTGTTGGAATAGGTATTGTATCCCTTCCATTTGTAGGCAAACCCTCCAACCCCCCGGGTATAAATTCAAATAAAGGATTATTATAACCCCTGGTGCCAGGTATGGCTTCGAACATGGGATTTGCCACCATTCTTATGCCAGTTTCTTGTACTTGGCCAGATCTGCCAACTGGTATGGCTTCACTGTTGAGTATTGTGGTATTTTGGCCTACTATAGGCCTCGAAATGGGTTCATACCAAGACTGAGGTGATGGTCTGTCATAGTTTTGAGTACTAGTCTGACCATTAACCTGTCCATTAACTTGCATAGGCTGTTTTTCTCTAGCCAATCTTTGTTGATGAACATTTAAAATTTCTTCTGTATGTCTTGTATTTGTTGGTTGGTGGTTGTTCATTCGATCCAAAAAGGATGTTGCCCACCTTTCCATTGTGTTCATCAGCTGTTGTCCCATAGCATCTACCAAGCCATCCCATGGATTTGTTGGCTGAGAAGATGGAATGGTGGATGGTCCAATTCCTTGGTTTCTTCCAATATTATGAACATTTGGTTCTTGTCCAGAAGTACTGGTCTGTTCGACCAAAGGTTCTGATAACATAGGAGTTTCCACAGAGTGTGTTACCACATTCTCCTCTGGATTAGGTATTTCTACCTCTCCTTCTACGCCTTCTTCTAAGCGTTCATTTTCTCCTTGTCGTCTTCGTCTAGCCATTTTTAATTAGTCCCACTGGGCGTGCCAAAAATATATGTTGGCTTTTTGGCTTTTCAAAGGGTAAATTTGTAAATGCGAGCGTGCCAGTAAGGATCAATCAGTCCTTACAGAAATTATAATTGCCAATCAATTATCAGGCGACTATGTTTCAGTTCTTTGACCAAACCTCAATGAAGAGGACTTTTTACGGTGGCTTGACTTTTAGGAGAAATTAAGAGAAATGACAATTATTATTAAGAGCAATTGAAGTATTTCATTAACATAAACACTTACAATTGTCCAAACTCACCTTGAGGAAGTTCTGACAACGGTTTACTTGAATCTACTTGAAAACTACTCCTATGAATTGAAGTACAGTGCAGGTATTTAAAGAACAAGTATTTAAAGTACAGGAAAGGTAAAACTGGAAAGGAAAAATACGAAATAAAACTGGTTTATATGATCCGGTCTGGGGTCTTTCGGGAACTTCCGCTATTTATACTTGTTAGGGATGACCTTGAATCGCACTTGAACCGAATCGCTTCCTCCATGATCGCTGATCACGTTACCTTAGAAATAGTTCCACTTTGCCATCACTTGCAGTTGGACTTCCCTCCTGTTTCTGAATTTGAATGAAGATAACCGTTGAAGCCACGTCACCTTGTACCTCATTCCTGATCTAATGCTACTCAGACCACTTGAGAACCAATACTTATTGCCACGTGTACGATTGAGATTTAAGATTAACATCATCTTCCAATAATACCCTCATTCTGCCACGTGTCGAATTGTAATTGGCTTTTACAAAATATGTAGCCAACAGAGAGCATTATTCATCAGCTTCAATGCATCATGCTATGGTGCTTTCTCCTTTCTTCCTTCCTTGCCACCTTGGTACACTCATGAAAAACAGAGGCCTAGTCGCATATTACGAAGGAACCCTTTTCGTTCTCTCTACCTGCACAAACTTGCATCCGCCTGCAATTGTATGTGTGCTTTAATCAATGCATGTTGTAATGCACTATGCCACCCTGCATTGTACCTTCACATTACATAGCATAATATGCAGTATAATGTGTTCAGTTATTTTGATTAGCAGGTGACCTTACCCAAGTCAAATTCATTAAATTGGTTGTATATATTAAACTATGTTGTACAGTAATTTAATCCTTCTTCTTCTTCTTTTCATATATTAAACTATTTTGAAGAGTTGTCCTGTGAGGCAAAGATTTTGTATTTGGTTTATTTTATATTTGTTGTATCACAGATTCTTGTGTTTGCTGTTAATAAATTTTTGTGAATTGATTATTGTGCATGTTGTCTTTTCATTGCCATATCAGGTCATTGGCTTCCATTCTATGTTTTCTATGTACACGGTTGGCAAATGCTTGGTGCCTTTCTTTTTATAATATTGAAAAAAAAAAAAAAGTAATTACATCATTAGGTTCTTATGAATTCCGGATAAGTTTATTTGATCTATAGTCGAATTCTATCTTTATTTGATCATTATTTTCTTATGAATTCGGGAGAATTTTGAAGGTCAATTGTTTTATAGATCAAATTACTTTGAAGATCAAATCCTTAGTTTCTTTCTTTCTGTGTGCGTGTGCGCCTGGATAACTGCATAATTACTATCATCATTTGAAACTTTTCCATGACTTTCTTTTTTAGGCAAGATTTCATGGTATTGTGTGGTATGTAATTATAGTCAGTTATATACCTATTGGAGACTCACCAGAACATATGTATGACATTACATTACAATTTACATGCTTTGTTTTTAGCTACTTCAAACCTGTTTTTTTCTTTTTCCTTGTGAATTTGATTATGTTTTGTGAACACTTGCCTGATGAGTTTTCATTTTTGTACTCTCATTTTTTTCCTTCTTGCACTGTATCCTTCTGACTCATTTACTCCAATTATTGCTTTTAGGGGCCCCATTCTGATTTTTCTGGACCAACTTCAGGGTGCACAGCTTGTGTTACAATTATTAGAAACAACCAACTTATTGTTGCCAACGCCGGTGATTCTCGTTGTGTAATATCAAGGAAGGGCCAGGTAATGTACAATTGAAGAGGACTTCTGTCATTTTATGTTTCTGCAGATGGTTCAAAAGGGAATTATTTACGCCCTTAGATGGATGTTCTCTGTAGCTGAACTTTTCTCTTGTGCATCATGGGCAGTCCAACACTTCAATTTGACTTGTAGTGGATAGAAAGTCCATGGTATTTTTAAATCTTGTAGATGTAGAACATGTTCGTTATGGGCAATATATTGATGAAATACATGTTTATGTTACTCATTTGTTACGACGTTGTTTTCCTAAAAATAATGGATGCTGATTATCTTTGGGGATATAAATAAGAAGAAAAACAGTAATTCACGTCATAAATCAATGAAACCTTTATTGAACTATTTTGCTTGGCTACGCCTACATGAAACTGGTTTTGCCAGTCTACTCTATCAAGGGCCACAAAGCAAATATGTATTTACTTGTAAATTGTTTGTTGGCAAGCATATATTACTCTCCTGTAAAATTTATCTTATAGATAGATTTTGTGTTTTATTAGACATCTTAATTAGTTTTTGTACTGTATAAATTAAGTTAGTACTGCCATGGAGAGGTTGAGAGAGGGTGAGAATAGAGCAGAGGGAGATGGTTTATCTGTGTGTCGAGGAAGTTTTCTTTAGTTTGTTTTAGGAAAAATCTATTCGTACATGAAATTTGTACAAAAACTCCACAAAAATGATGTGGGAATGCCATTTTTGTAAATACATTTATCTTGATGGGTGTTTTGTTTTAAAGTGAAATGTGAATATTGAGTCACATCATAATGTATGAAAATTCTGTATAAATTTTCTATTTATATATTATTACTCTTAGTTTTGAAGAAGCACGAATAACACTATTGAGTTTGGTTCTCATTTTATGTTCAATATATTCGTTTTCTGTTCGATAACACTATTAGTTTTGAAGAAGCACGAATAACACTCTTAGTTTTGAAGAAGCACAAATAAAATTCTGTATTCGTTTTTATGTGCAATTGAAGATTTGAGGTTACTAAAGATTTTTATCAAAGTTTGATCTTTAAACTAATTGATCTTCTATTTTCCATTCATGTTCAGGTTTTGATTGGATTTTGAAGCCTAGAAATATTGCTGTAGTACTTTTTCTATTTAAACAATTCGATTATCCTTTTGTGTTCTACCACTGTTCTATTCATGATTAGCTAGAAATTTAATTGATTTTTTTTTTTTTTGTTGGATAATTTTAAACGCTTGCATCAGTTGCACCTAATTCTTGTTTCTTCAGCATGTATCCCTGAATAGTTTGTTTGGTTTTTGAACTATAAATCATTAAAATTACCTCAAGTTGCCGATGTGATTTGCTTGTTTCTTCTCCCCCCTTCCCTTGTATCCCCAACCCAAAAAAGTACATACACAAGCTGCTGGTGCTTTTTCTTTCTTGGAAAACTCTATTCAAAAAAAAAAAAAAAACTCTACAAGAAAAATTTGGCAATGTCATTTTTGTAAATAAACTCATCTTCATGGGTGCTCTATTTAAAGTGAATGGTCCACATTTAGCCACATCATTTTGCATGAAAATTTTGTATAGATTTCTGTTTGTATATCATTACTCTTCTTTGTTAGGAAACATTATTTTCCCCAATATTTTGATATTTATTTTATTTTTTAAATAGGTTGAGCTTTGTGATGATGACGATTTTATGCTGCTGGCATGTAATGGTATCTGGTAAGTATTTTATGCTTTCCTATTTAAGTTTTATTTTTTAGGTGCTATACTACCCTGCTTCCTTATTGTCTGTTTCCATTTACACTGGCATCCCATGAGGTTTGTTGCCTTTAGTATCGAGGTTCTGGAAATTACATTCCCTTCTTGATATTTTGGGATTATTTGGGATGATCTAAATAAGTGTACTTTTTGACTTTTTATGAAATATAGGTTGAATTTGGGTTGGGTTTAAAGTGATGTGTTAGAAAGGTGATGTAACTTAAATAAGATGATGTGACTTAAATAGGATAGTGATTTTTTAACTTTTTGACTTTTTTGAAACTTTCCAAACTAGCCCTTTAAGTCACAATACAAAGAATCTACTGATTTGGAGATTTTGGATTAAACATAGGGTTTGAAATTGAAATACAAAAGAGAGATTTTCAAATGGGTTCTTGAAAAAAGTTATGGGGTTTTGTTTATGATTCAGATATGTTAAAATGGTGGATTTCTCTACTTCAAATTGATTTTTAATGAGCAAGGGGTTTTGACCTAAAATTATGGTTGTTTGGTTTGAAAAAGGAAATGGAAATCGATGTTGGGTTTTGTAAGAATGGAGTGAATGCGGATGGTGATGAGGGTGGTGAAGTTGAATATGTAAAATCACTTTCATTTGAAAATGATGAGATTATATCTTTTATTGAAAATTATCTGTTGAATAAAAATATTTGTTTTGAACTATTGGAGGAGGATGGCTTTGAAATTTTTTTAAGAATGGTGAATTTTTTTTTGTCTCAGATCAACTTGTAATGATTTGACAACTGTCGATTTCCTTTTTTAGTACCATGAATTTTATGAATTTTCTTTTTTGAAAGTATGTTTATGATTTTTATACTCCACCTCAACTATCGGTTGTGTAGTATGAAAGTTGACTAGTTGAATTAGGATTCATCAAGTCTCCATCAAACATAGAATATGATTTATCTATTAAATCTAACATTTAAATATTAACTTCACAAATCAGAAAATCACACATACTTTAAAATCATATGAACATTTGTGAAATTCTTAATTAAAGAAACCTCATTTCAACTCATGTAATTTGTTTAAAGTGATGTGTTTGAAGTGATGAAGTCTATTGAAACCATTCAAAACTTTCATGATATGGATTATGTTTTTTTTTAATCATTATCTAATGATGATATCATATATTGGTAATTACTTATAAAAAATTATATAAAAAAAAAAGTTGTATAATAATAATTATAATTAGCAATATCCACAATTTGAAAAAAAAAATTTAATTATAGGCTCTCATATTTTAATATCGTTTGCAATTGTAAATATACTTATTTCATCGCTAAGGTGGTTCAAAGTAGTTTGTACAATGGTAATATAGACATGTTGATATATTCTGATTTGATAAAATCGAAACTCTGCCCTTATAGTGACATTAATTATGCCCATTGGCCACATTTAGGAAACAAGATTAGTTGCATTTCTAATTAAATAAGTCTCAAAAACTATTACTTGTTTAGCATTAAAGTTAATAAATTGACAGAGCTTAAAAATGTTCCTATTTTGCTGAAAAAATATTTTAGTATTTACAAAGTTTTAGTGTAATTTGTCCTCAAAGGACATCCCAACTAAGCTAGGTGACCCCAAATGAATTAGTAGTATCAGTATTTGGAAACAGTTAGATTACAAGGTTTGAAATTTTCTCTAATTTTGCCTAACCTATCAAATAGTTTCCAAAATTTATTACTACAGCATTATTGAAATTATATTCTCCCCCAATGTTTCTGACAATTTCAACAACACCATGGTTTTCTGATATAATGTTGACAATCACAAATAGAAAATATATGTAGTAATAAAAAAAAATCTAATTATTTGTAAGGGTTTTCTTTATCCTACCCAAAATTGCTTATGTTTATTGTTTTTCACAATAAAATTATCAAAAAACATTTTCTGAGGAAGGGTTGTTTTTGGTGAGTCCCAAAGACAGTAGCGGTGATGGGGTTGAGAGGAGTGGAGTGTTTGAGTAAGTGATGAAAGGGTTTTACTATGGGACCAAAGAGTGTGGGATGTGCTATTGAGATGACGAAGAGGGATGTGGTTAGGGTTGTGGAGTTCACATTCTTTGATGGGTATCGTGGGGGGAATTCTGTTTATATCAAAAAAAAAATGATTAAGTGAGCCTAATTTTTCAGTACACTTTAGTATATTATTTAGAATTACAATTTATTTTCAGTATACCTTATTTTTTTCCCAAATTATCCTTTGAAGGTACACCCAAATAAAACAAATTAAAAAATCTAAAAATTACTTTTGAAAGCCCTTTTAAAAAACTTTTCTTTTGTTCACATACATACATAGAAAGGAGAACGATGAAGGAGGATGACGAAGGAGAAGGTGAAGGTGAACTTTGCCTTCTCCTTCACCTTCGCATTCATCGAGCTTGAAGCTTGAACTTCATGTTCGTGTTGACCGACCATTGTCCATCGCGGTCCGTCGTCCACCACCATCCACCGTCGTCCATAGTGAATTTGGTTTTGTGTGTGTGTGTTGCGTTAACCCTTTTTCTTGGTCAATTTTTCTTGAAAATGTGAATTGGGCTAGATTTACTCCCTATATTGGCATTTTGCCATCCAATATCTGTGCATCATCTAAGTTTCTTTTTTTTTTGGGGGGGGGGGGGGGGGGGTCGTGTTGTTTGAAAATATGTTTTATTTATTTATCTTTACACTTGCTGAAGGGAGCAGTTTTGTTGCAATTGCTCAAAATGCTATTTTTCTGGTTACTTACGTATTTCCAATATGAATCCACCACATGACAATCACCAAAAAGACAAAAATAAAATATCTATATAATAATATTCATAATAATGGTGAGTTTTGATAAGACAGACTGAAATTTTGAAGTGAAAAAGAAGATGAGAATTAAAACTTAGAGAAGAAAATACAGAGAATTAAATAGAAAGAACATGTATAATTAATTAGGGTGTGCAATGAGAAAAAAAATATTTTTTATTTTAAAATTTAATATGTTATTCTTATTAGTAAATACATATTAAGGAATAATAAAAATGAAAATTTTAAAATTTGAGTTAAGCATACCGAGATATTTTTTAAGTTCAAATTGAATGACCCGCATTGTGGGTGGGAAAAGAAGCAATTGAAGGATGAGATAAGAGCTGCATATTGGTCTGTAGATGCATGTAGCCCGAGTGTAATTGTTTTGGGAGGAGATCCACGGGACAAATAAATTAGGCAAGCGAGACAAATAAATTAAGATAAAATCAATGTAATTTTTTTAATTGTATATAAATTTATATTTTATAACTTTGATGATCATTGAAATATTATTAGAAAAATCACGATAGAAGAATGGTACTTTAGAGATAAATAAGTTACCATAAAAATAATACATTATAATATTTGGGACAATAAATAAATACCCCCATATATACTCCTACAGAAAGTGCAGTTTTTAACAAAAAATGGTTACACAAAAAAAGAAAGTTTATTTTGCTTATATAAATATTTGAGAGTAGTAATATTCAAATGTAAATGAAAGATCATCCTGTGCACTGTAAGAATGACACTAATATCAGAAATGTGTTAAAAGTCTAAATTTTTCCTTAGAACGACAACATAATCAATTTTGCCTATTATGAAGAACAATTTCTAAATATTGCATACTACTTGCAAGTATTTAATAAAAAAACAGTGAGAGAGTCAACAACCTGTTCAGCATGAAAAATCCAAAATAAAAAATACCAGCTACTGCTAATGAAAATATATCATGAAGTTGCGATCATCACCAAAATCCTGACTCTCAAGGCCACCCTATCCAATGCACCTCTCACCAAAGACGAAACCTAACCACAAAACAAATCAACATTATGCTAACAAGCATTTGAACAATCTCAAAAGCAAAAAACTTTAACAAGTACCCATACAAATAAAAAATGGATTTTGTTAACAAGTGTCCTAAAGACACATGTTAAGAATGCATTAACAACTAACTTTTACTCTGTTTTACAGAAAATAGTTGACCATAAGTGGCAACCAAGCGGTATTTTTAAATATTTACAATTAGTTTAATAATGGACAACTACATCCAGTTTTAACCCTTGTTTTAAGGAAGGATAAAAAAATGTGCATACCCTCGTCAGATTATATTAGACAAAATTCATAGACAACTCCAAGGCTCTGATAAGCCAAAATCAATACTGTCCTCCAAGATTCTTTCTGCAAAAAAAAAAAAAAAAAAAAAAAAAAAAAGAAGAAAAAAGATTAAAAAACACATATGGGTTTGTTCCAAAACACATATTAAAAGCAAACCCATTTCTCAGAAAACACAAATTAAAGGATTACCCATCTCACCTTAACACGATTCTGATAAAACCCAGTTTCTAGATCCATTATGGTTCTCCTCAAAATCTCATGGAAACCAAATTTAACCCCAAATTAGGAAGATTCAAAGATGACCCATTACAGAAAACACCTTCCCCAGCAAACAACTTCAATAAAATTACGTAGTAGACATCAACAAATGATACACACAAACTAAAAAAAAAAAAAAAAAACATATAGTTTAATAAATACAGATTATGTGGACCTATTCAGCATGAAAAATCCAAAATAAATCCTGACTCTCAAGGCCACCCTGTCCAATGCACCTCTCACCAAAGACGAAACCTAATGACAAAACAAATCAACATTATGCTAAGAAGCATTTGAACAATCTCAAAAGCAAAAAACTTTAACACGTACCCATACAAATAAAAAATGGATTTTGTTTACAAGTGTCCTAAAGACACATGTTAAGAATGCATTAACAACTAACTTTTACTCTGTTTTACAGAAAATAGTTGACCATAAGTGGCAACCAAGCAGTATTTTTAAATATTTACAATTAGTTTGATAATGGACAACTACATCCAGTTTTAACCCTTGTTTTAAGGAAGGATTAATTGTGTAGTACTTTTATGAATAATTAAAAAAATATTTTTTTCATATATAAAATGAGATTTTTGAAAACAATTATAATGGATATTTTCTCTATAATTTTTTTTTTTTGTATATTATAATTTTAAAAAATCATTTCTAAGAAAAAAAAATATCAATTATTGATTGGTAATGATTAAAATCAAATAAAAAACGAAATTTTCTTAGATATTAAAATAAAACTACTTCCCACCTTTAATAATAAAAAATAAAAAAAAAAAAAAATATGTTGTTCACTTAATATTGAAAATAATTTAAGAGATACTATGTCACTACTTATCACTGAGCTTACCTTCTGTTACAAAATACGGCCATCTACTTACCACTAGAACTGAGGGTGAAAATTTTTGACACAACACAATATCATCATTTGAATCGTATATAAAATTAGCCGGTTTGGGTTTACTATTGTTTAATACAAAGGTCAAACTTACATAACATGAAGTTAACACATATAACCTGTTTGATGATCATTACTTACTTCCATGTTATTTTCACTAAGGGATGCTATGACACTTTGAATCTCTTATGTAACTCTATTTAACTAAATAAATACTTATGCAAAATAAGATTTAAATGCTAAAACAATTTCTTATTTTTTCAATTACGACACTTTGATCAGTATTGAACCGGTAGCGAGAGTATTTAAGTCCCAATACCAACATTTTTCTCAATCTTTATAATAGTGGGGTAATTAAGTTAATAAATAAATTCTTAACAAATGCACTTATTATTAACACCACACAAAAATAAATATATTACCTAAAACAAAGCTTTGGAATTTGCATTACTTCTTACAAGAAGCCTGTTATTTTTCTTTACCGGGCTCCCTTGTTTTTCAAGTGGAAAGATAGGATAAAATGGTTCAATCTCATACTACAATTCTCAAAGAAAAAATAATAATATATTTATTTTAAGTCAATCTAACAAAAATAATAATGATATTATGGTATAGTTTTTGTATAAAAATAAAATAAAATAAATATGGAATCATTATATTGATCGGTATTTTTTTTTGTCTAACAATGTTCTGAATGATAAAAACAAAATAAATGTTGAGTATGAAGATAATGAACGGGTGAGAAATGAAAGAGTTTGAAAAGGTGACTGTAAAAAGAAGAAAAGAGAGAGAGAGAGAGAGAGAGAGAGAGAGAGAGAGAGAGAGAGAAATGAAAGAGTTTGAAAAGGTGACTGTAAAAAGAAGAAGAAAAAAAAATAGATAGGGAGAGAGAGAGAGAGGATGTGAGGGTATTTAAGTCATAATACCAACAAGAAGTTGTGTTTTACAAGACATTTATTAGGGAAATTCTATTTTCACACACCACATTATCTCTGTGTACATCCTTTCTCACTCCATACACTTAGCAATTTGATTTTTAAGTATTTATCTCAATCCACACACCCCACATTCCAAATATACCCATTTAATAAAAAAAATGTGCACACTCTCATCAGATTATATTAGACAAAATTCATAGACAACTCCAAGGCTCTGATAAGCCAAAATCAATAAAGTCCTCCAAGATTCTTTCTGCAACAACAAAATAACAATAATAATAATAATAATTTGATTAAAAAACACATATGGATTTGTTCCAGAACACAGATTAAAAGCAAACACATTTCTCAGAAAACACAAATTAAAGGATTACCCATCTCACCTTAACACGATTATGATAAAACCCAGTTTCTAGATCCATGATGGGTCTTCTCAAAACCTCATGGAAACCAAATTTAACCCCAAATTAGGAAGATTCAAAGATGACCCATTACAGAAAACACCTTCCCCAGCAAACAACTTCAATGAAATTATGTAGTAGACACCAACAAATGATACACACAAACTAAAAAAAAAACAAAAGCATATAGTTTAATAAATACAGATTATGTGGACTCTTGTGGAGTTAGCAATTGAACCACCATCAATGAAGAAAAAACACGAAAAGCCATAAAACGAGTGTGTGCACACCCTCATCAAATTATGTGGGTGAGATGTATATGGAGAAATTGTGAAATGTGTAGGTGACATAGTGGTGGGTGAGATAGTAATTTTATTAAAGGATAAAATTTTAATTCTGAAAAAAATTCATTAAGTGTGTGAAGTAAGGAAAGTTGGTATGTGAAAATAGAATTTCCCCATTTATTACTTTTGTCAATTTTTATAATAGGGGGTAATTAAGTTAATATATAAATTCTTAACAAATGCACTTCTTAACAAAAACACAAAAAAATAAATATATTACCTGAAACAAAGCTTTGGAACTTGCATTGCTTCTTACAGGAAACATGCTATTTTTCTTTATTTAGTTCCCTTGTTTTTCAACTAAAAAGATAGGGTAAAGTGGTTCAATCTCGTAGAAAAATTCTCAAAGCAGAACTTTCAATATTTTGAAGCCACGTTAATATATGATGGAGAGAGGGAACGATAGCAAAAGAAGTAGGACAAAAGAGGATAAAGAAGACTGAATGGGAAAAAGTATATTCCATGCCAAAAATGTTAGATTGAGATGATAAGGTAAAAGCCCCAAATAAAAAAAAAATCATGCTAGACTTCTTTTTGTGTACCATGGGGATGTCAGACATATGATGAATCGGGAGACATTTATTGGATATGTAGAAATGTCTTGCACCATTACGGTGAATATGTAATTCCATAGTATTTTATATTTTTGTTTTATTTATATATTATTTTTTATTATTTATGTAGCTTGTTAAATTCTTTTAATAGATTTTTTGGAATAATTCTTTTAATAGGTTGAAGTAGGTGAAAATGAGGCAGATCAAGTAGCTATTGAGGATTTTCTGCATTTAGTCCCAAAAACTATACCCTGACTACACCATACACATTCTTTTAATAGGTATAATTTCCAGGAATAAACACAAAATTTTCCATAGCTACTTGATCGACCTTCTTTTCACCTGGTTCAACTAAGTAAAATATTATTCTAAAAAAACCTATTAAAAGAATTTAAAATGCTACATAAATAATAAAAAATAATATATAAATAAAAACAAAAATATAAAATACTATGACTTTACATATTCATCGTAATGGTGCAAGGCATTTCTACAGATCCAATAAATGCCCTCCCGATTCACCAAAACTCCGACATTTCCATGTGCACAAAAAGAAATTTAACATGATCTTTTTTATCTAGGACTTTTACCTCATCATCTCAACCTAACCTTTCAGGCATAGAATATACTTTTTCTCATTCAAGCTTCCTTCTCCTCTTTTGCCCTACTTTCTTTTGCTATACTTCCCTCCCTGCATCATATATTAACGTGGCTTCAAAATATTGGAAGTTTTGCTTTGAGAATTTTTCTATAAGATTGAACCACTTTACCGTATCTTTCCAGTTGAAAAACAATGGAACCCAATAAAGAAAAATAGCCGATTTCCTGTAAAAAAAAATTATAATTATATTAATAAAAAATAATAAATCACTAAACAAATGAAAGTAAAGTATAATAGATAATATTATATTCTGACCTCATTAAATTAGCATTGTTCGCATGTTGCTTAAATTGGCTGTATAGCGTAAAGAAATGGTCGAGTGACAGAGGGTATTGAAGGTACTTTTCATGTCCGCGACTTCCCATCCCTGCACCATGAACATCCATTTAAAACAAAAGAACAAAATGAAGGCCCATTGCTAGTGTACTCTTGTGCAGTCAACAAAATGTAATTTTAATTTCCTATATATACATATATATATTTGTCAAGTATATTATGAAAAAGTAAGTACCATAATCATTATTTTTCAAGAATCATTTAAGATCCTCACCATTTTATTATTTCAAAACTATTAGATCATTGAAACACAATTTCAACCATTTTTTTAGCTCATTCGTCTCTTTTAAAGGTGGCGGCCACCATATAATAATTATGACAAGGGTAACAACCAGAGCCTTGGATTTTTCTTCCTTTTGCACAACTATGGAAAAATTTACTGGCACGTGTTTTTAATTTCATGATCACATTTAATGAGTTTTAAACTAGTTTTTGTGGGTTTTATTTAGTTTTTAAACATGATCAAATGTACGTGCTAAAATTTACACTAGTTTTACATTGACACGGAGATTATTTGTTTTATTAATGTATTTAATTTTATATATTATATTGATTTTGTACCTATGGATACTTTTCCCTTATTATGGTAAGCAATTCATGAAGCATGTTCCTTCATGTAATTAGTTATATTGTCACTAACATAATTCATCAATTCATGAAGTATGTTCTTTCATATAATTAGTTATAGCGTCACTAACGTAATTCTTAACACAATGTGCTATACTAATGGAAAATTACATAACATAATATCCAAGCTTTGTTCAACAAATCTAACCCAAAACCAAAGTAAAGAACTGTACGGGAAAGAATTTCACCTTCTCGTATAATCCTGTTGATCAAGTCTGCGTTCCTCAATACGTCGTCGTTCCACCACCTGAAAACACAAACGTGAGCTGGCCGGCGGGTGTGTACCGGAAACCTCTCCGATGCCTAAGTCAGTAAGCAAGACAAGAAGGCAAAAGCTCCGTATTCAGGAAGTAAAGATGCATTACCTCTCCATAGGTGATGTTGTGAGCTTATATAGGTTCCGCGTGGCACAATCCTAGTAGGACTTTTACTCCTCCATTCAGAGTCCTCCTAGGAATAGGACTTTTACTCCTCCATTCAGAGTCCTCCTAGGATTCATACTCCTGAAGGATAATGCTTATCCTCCAACACCCTCACCGCTTGAACCAAGTGAGATGGTTTTACTTGACAGTTGTCATACAACCGAAGTAACATTCCTCGCCGGACTCCAATATGACCAAGTAAACATGACTATGCTTAGTCAGAATAGGCGAACCATCCTTAATTCTCTTCCTTCTACTACTTACTTGACTTCTCATGTATAACCCATGGCGTGGTTAGGCCGAACTAACATGTTACGACCGGTCTAACTCCCATGCATCTTTAGACCGTCTAACTTCAACCTTTTCTCGGACGGACTAACTCCGAGGCGTTCTTGGACCGAACTAGCTTCAAGGCTTCTCTTGGACCGAACTAACGAGTAAGCTTCTACCGCTATCGAGCGAAGCCCACCAAGAGAAGCCATTACTTCGACTTCGAGTGCCATGGCCGAGATAACTATCTCTACTCGATTGGTAACTTATAATCACGTTTGGACCGAGGTAACACTTGAAAAAGTTTCTTCCACACTTGGCCCGAACTAACACTTGGACCGAGGTAAAGTCCTACCACACTTGGACCGAACTAACACTTAGACCGCGCCCACTTGCTAGACTTTTCTACCGTGGCCCATATTCGTTTAGTTCTTGGACCGAAGTAAATCTATCCTTACCTCGGTCCATTACGCGGCCCAATTTCCAAGTCTCCTCTTTAGCTCGGCCCAATTTAGATATAAATTACCCTCTCAATTGCCCCTTAATTCCATCTGCCATGCATGATTTGGGATTACTCGTTTCCAACCGAGCTAAACTTTAGCCTCCGTACTCCACAAAATTTGAACAGTCCTCAACTCCGCCTCCGCGAAGCTTGTGTTCGTTGTTGCTGCTTTCATCTTTAGTGCCTTCAACCGGGCTACGAATCCTTTGTTCCACTTAGCCGAGCGAGGACTCCATTTATTTCACCTTTGTTTCTTTTAGCATGGTCCAACGATCCGTGCTTAATACTTTTTCTTTTTACTTTTCAAACTAACTAGGTTGGCCAGGCACCTCTTTGCTTAACCGAGACATCACATGAGCTATATCCTGCAATGTAAGGTCGCCAAAGACCTCTTAAGTCAAGTGTGGGTGGGAAGCAGCTGTAGCGCAACTCGGTCATAGCCAAGAGACCGAGGTCTTCCTAAACCCTCATCCATATTTTATACCGAGTTCCATGGTGGAGTATGCAAATGCCATTCATCAAAAATTTCTTCAATACTGAGGAAGATGACGTATCCCAAGAGCTTGACAATAACGCCCAACTCGGTTGCCAGTCCAACTCTCCAACTCATGTGGTCTCCATCTAACCCTTGCTTGTCGTATACGATCACGGTGCTTTCGACCTTTTGTTTTATCCTGTATTTTCTTCTTGAAATCTTCGTTTCGATCTTTCGCTTGGTTTGCTCCATGCTTGCAATCGTTTTCCAATTGTGATCTGAATGAAGTATAACATTTCTGGCGAGATACTTATCTCGGTCTTAGCCTTTGAAATCAAGGTCATACCTCGCCAACCTCTTTAGCCTAGGTTTTACCTCGGTGAAGATCACCAAAAGTTGTTCCAAAACCACTCTTCAATCTAGATCCTCATCTCTATGAAGAGTATTAAAAGTTAGTTGCCTAGCAAATCACGCTCAGCGGATCCTTATTTGGTGAAGAAGAGCTTGATGCTTGGCCATTCTCGCCAAACTCCTTTGGTGAGGTAACCATCATCCGAAAAGAGTGTCCAAAAATTTTTTGTTGGTCAAACTCGCCAACCACCTTTAGCCTAGGTCCTTACTTGCCATTTCACAACCACCTTTAGCCTAGGTCCTTACTTGGCTAAAGGGTGCAAAAAGTTTTTGTTGGTCAAACCGCCAACCACCTTTAGCCTAGGTCCTTACTTGCTAAAGGGTGCAAAAAGTTTTTGTTGGTCAAACTCACAACCACCTTTAGCCTAGGTCCTTACTTCGGCTAAAGGGTGCAAAAAAGTTTTTTGTTGGTCAAACCTGCCAACCACCTTTAGCCTAGGTCCTTACTTCGGCTAAAGGGTGCAAAAAAGTTTTTTGTTGGTCAAACCTGCCAACCACCTTTAGCCTAGGTCCTTACTTCGGCTAAAGGGTGCAAAAAAGTTTTTTGTTGGTCAAACCTGCCAACCACCTTTAGCCTAGGTCCTTACCTCGGCTTAAAGGGTGCAAAAAGAGTTTTGTTGGTCAAACCTGCCAACCACTTTTAAACTAGATCCTGATCTTGGCTAAAGGGTGCAAAAAAAGTTTTGTTGGTCAAACCTGCCAACCACCTTTAGCCTAGGTCCTTATCTCGGCTTAGGAGAGGTAAGTGTTGGTTTTTCCAGCCAACTCTGCTTTCAATGCCCCTCGCTCACTAAAACAACTTTTACAGAAGAAAATAATCTATGCTGAAAAGGGAACTACTTGTTTTATTGAGGAAAATGTAAATTACAAGTACTCTATCGAACAGATAACTCGAGATTGGCAGTGTTCCATGGTCTGGGGATAGCCTTGTTGGCTCCATCCTCCAAGTGATATGCCCCTTTTTCAGCTAAACCAACCACTTTGTATGGTCCTTCCCTATTGGGCCCTAGCCTGCCTTCTCTGGGTTCTTTACATCTATCATTTCCTGTACCAAGTCTTCCACTGTTTTCTGTTCAGCTGCCTTGCTAACATCTGCGGACAGCTCGTTGCTCTCAAGTTCTTCCTTTTATGTATTGGTCCAAGTGCCCAGCTGCTACTAACTCTTCCAAATGCTGCTTCAATGGCGTGCAATTTTTCAGCGGTGCCCCCTGCTCATCATGGAAAGTGCACCGCGATCTTTCGTCGTAGTCTTTGCGCTTCTCCCAACTTAGCGTGCCATCGGACGAAAGGTTCATTGCGTATCTCGGAGGATGCGATAGATCGGTTTTTGAACACCGTGGTAATGGCGGCGGACTCTCCACCTCCTTTCATCCGGGTCCTCACCGTTGTCCTTCTTACCTCGCCGTCCTCGCTTGGACGTTCTACCGTGTTGACTTTTGTCGTAGTCTTTTATCCGGTATTGCGGTTATGCGATTTCGTTTTAAGCGGTATTACCGCCTTCCTCCACGAATATGTTGGTGTACTCTCTCCATCAAGGCTTCCATCGTAGAGGTGGCGTCATGGTAATTGAGTCCCTCAACCTGCTTTTCATCGGAAGACCTCTTTTATCTTCGCGATGGCGAGATTTGTGGGGCAATCTCCTATTTGGTTGAAAGTTTCCCAATATCTTCCATTGTAGGATCTTAACGTCTCTTCGCCCATGTCGATGGAGAGTAGCCGATCGATCTCCACCGGTGTTTTGGTGTTCGCTTCGAACCTTGTAATGAACGCCTCGCCAATTGTGCCTGTGAAGTTATCTCGCCTTTTGGTAGCTTTTCAAACCAAGTCAAGCCTAGGTCACCAAGGCTTGAGGGAATAGGATGCACATTAAGGCCTCGTTCCGCCGGTATACAGCCATGACCTGGCGGAAGTGGCTTAAGTGCAAGTATGGGTCCGTCTTCCCCTCGTATGTAGTGAACTTAGGTCAGAGAAAGCGATGGTAGAGGCATTCTCAATTCTTTGGGACAAACGGTGAGGTCTGCAGCCTCGCCAATGCCTTGTCCGTTGGTTCGTAGGCCGGGCGCGGTTGTGGCATTCCAACCTCGACGCTTCCATGCGTCCGAGGAGCCAACCGTTGTAAGGCAGAAACTCTACGTGGATCGCGTGCCTTGGTGTCTTCCCTGCATCGTGCTTTTTCTTTTAGCACGGTTCGTAGGTCGGACGATCTGGGCAACTCCGTTTGCCTGGACCTTGTTTGATGCGTATGCGAAGGCCAATATGTGCTTCCTTCCGTGTAAGACCTTTCAGATCTCGCCCTCTCAGACCTGGAGTGATGAGTTCTGGAAGATCTTGATTGCGTATCGCCTGTTCTGAGGCTTTTGTTCTCCGCTTGGGAGGGTGTAGAATTCCTACTACGACCCTCTGAGTGGCGAGGGGGCGTCTTGTTTGTGCGCCCCTCTCCTGTCGCTACTTCTTTTCCTTTCACCTGGCGTTTGAGAGATTCCATGTCCGCCGCCATCCGCCGTATCAACTCGTCTTGTTCCCTGACGCGATCCTCCAGAGTTTGAGGATCCATCCTGCGCCTTTGCCTTTCTGGGCTTTGCGAACGAGAGGGATGAGGGCTGCTATTCCTCCTTCGTCCCCTTGCATCCCTCCTGGAATTCTGCCTTTGTGATTCCAGGCTCGCCATGGGAGGGACCAAAGGTAGGCCTTCACGCCTTGCACCCCCATCTGGAGTCAGTCCGTCGACGGCGGATTGAGGTAATTCTTCATTGTTTGCCATTGAGGTTCAAGAGAGAGCTTGATCAAGAGGTTGTTCTTGTCTGAATTCCCACAGACGGCGCCAATTGTACGGGAAAGAATTTCACCTTCTCGTATAATCCTGTTGATCAAGTCTGCGTTCCTCAATACGTCGTCGTTCCACCACCTGAAAACACAAACGTGAGCTGGCCGGCGGGTGTGTACCGGAAACCTCTCCGATGCCTAAGTCAGTAAGCAAGACAAGAAGGCAAAAGCTCCGTATTCAGGAAGTAAAGATGCATTACCTCTCCATAGGTGATGTTGTGAGCTTATATAGGTTCCGCGTGGCACAATCCTAGTAGGACTTTTACTCCTCCATTCAGAGTCCTCCTAGGAATAGGACTTTTACTCCTCCATTCAGAGTCCTCCTAGGAATAGGACTTTTACTCCTCCATTCAGAGTCCTCCTAGGATTCATACTCCTGAAGGATAATGCTTATCCTCCAACACCCCCCTCACTGCTTGAACCAAGTGAGATGGTTTTACTGCAAGTTGTCATACAACCAAGTAACATTCCTCGCCGGACTCCAATATGACCAAGTAAACATGACTATGCTTAGTCATGAGAATAGGCCGAACCATCCTTAATTCGGCTCTTCCTTCTACTACTCTTACTTCGGCTTCTCATGTATAACCCATGGCGTGGTTAGGCCGAACTAACATGTTACGACCGGTCTAACTCCCATGCATCTTTAGACCGGTCTAACTTCAACCTTTTCTCGGACCGGACTAACTCCGAGGCGTTCTTGGACCGAACTAACTTCAAGGCTTCTCTTGGACCGAACTAACCGGAGTAAGCTTCTACCGCTATCGAGCGAAGCCCACCAAGAGAAGCCATTACTTCGACTTCGAGTGCCATGGCCGAGATAACTATCTCTACTTTGATTGGTAACTTATAATCACGTTTGGACCGAGGTAACACTTGAAAAAGTTTCTTCCACACTTGGCCCGAACTAACACTTGGACCGAGGTAAAAGTCCCTACCACACTTGGACCGAACTAACACTTAGACCGCGGCCCACTTGCTAGACTTTTCTACCGTGGCCCATATTCGTTTAGTTCTTGGACCGAAGTAAATCTATCCTTACCTCGGTCCATTACGCGGCCCAATTTCCAAGTCTCCTCTTTAGCTCGGCCCAATTTAGATATAAATTACCCTCTCAAGAACTAAGCTCATCTAACCTTAAATCTTGTAAAAGTAGAGAATTGGAAATTGAAAACATGTAGATGTAAATTTTTTGCATCGATCGTGTGTGGAATTTGTGTGATTTTAGAAGCTAAAAGAAGGACGAGAAAAAATGGTTTTAAATATAGAATTTGTTGAAAACAGACACATAATGGCTGCAAAGTCATTGTAAAGGCATTACAAAAGACCATTATATAATGGTGGTGGTCCCTATTACTTGTGTGTCTTTTTGTCACACAGCTATAACAGGCTATAATAGGTGGCTGTCAATATTATGCTAAGAAGTATTTGAACAATCTCAAAAGCAAAAAACTTTAACAAGTACCCATACAAATAAAAAATGGATTTTGTTAACCAGTGTCCTAAAGACACTTGTTAAGAATGCATTAACAACTAATTTTTACTCTATTTTATAGAAAATAGTTAACCATAAATGGCAACCAAGCAGTATTTTTAAATATTTACAATTAATTTACTAATGGGACAACTATACCCTAGTTTTAAAGAAAGATTAATTGTGTAGTACTTTTATGAATAATTAAAATAAATTTTTTTTTCATATATAAAATTAGATTTTTGAAAACAATTATAATGGATGTTTTCTCTATAAAAAAAATAAATTTTGTATATTACAATTAAGAAAAAAAAAACATTTCTAATCCATAGATGTGAATACAAAAAAAAAAAAATTCAATTATTGATTGGTAATGATTAAAATCAAATAAAAAATTAATTTTCTTAGATGTTAAAATAAAATTGCTTCCCACCTTTAACAATAAAAAATAAAAATAAAAATAAAAAGATTTTGTTGTTCAATTAATATTGAAAAAAATTTAACACATAATATATCACTACTTATCACTAAGCCTACCTTTTGCTACAAAATATGGCCATCTACTTACCACTAGAACTGAGGGTGAAAATTTTCGACACAAAACAATATCATGATTTGAATCGTATATGAAATTAGCCCGGTTAGGGTTTACTGTTGTTTAATACAGATAAAAAATGATATGACCCGATAACATAAATATTAAACGGGTCAAACTTAACATGAAATTGATACAGATAACCTGTTTAATGATCATTACTTACTTTCATGTTATTTTCACTAAGGGATGCTATGACACTTCGAATCTCTTATGTAACTCTATTTAACTAAATAAATACTTACGCAAAATAAGATTTAAAGGCTAAAACAATTTTTTATTTTTTCAATTACGACACTTTGATTGGTATTCTTTTTGTCTAACAATGTTCTCAATGCTAAAAACAAAATAAATGTGAAGTACGAAGATAATGAACGGGTGAGAAACGAAAGAGTTTGAAAAGGTGGCTGTAAAAAGAAAAAAAACAAAAAAACGAAAAAATAAAATAAAAAAAAAGTAAGTGAGGGTATTTAAGTCACAATACCAACAAAAAGTGGTGTTTTAAAAGACATTTATTACTTCTCTCAATCTTTATAATAGTGGAGTAATTAAGTTAATAAATAAGTTCTGAACAAATGCACTTATTAACAACACACAAAAATAATATATTACCTGAAACAAAGCTTTGGAACTTGCATTGCTTCTTATAGGAAAGATGCTACTTTTCTTTGTTGGAGTCCCTTGTTTTTCAAGTAGAAAGATAGGGTAAAGTGGTTCTATCTCGTACAACAATTCTCAAAGCAAAAATAATAATATATTTATTTTAAAGTCAATCTAACAAAAATAATAATGATATATTATGGTATAGTTTTTGTAAAAAAATTAAAACAAAATAAATGTGGAATCATTATAGTGATCGGGATTCTTTTTGACTGACAATGTTCTCAATGATAAAAACAAAATAAATGTGAAGTACAAAGATAATGAACGGATGAGAAATGAAGGAGTTTGAAATGGTGGTTGTAAAAAGATTTAAAAAATAAAAAGGAACTGAGGGTATTTAAGTCACAATACCAACAAAAGTTTTGTTTTAAAAGACATTTATTACTTTTCTCAATCTTTATAATAGTAGGGTAAATAAGTTAATAAATAAATTCTTAACAAATGCACTTATTAACAAAACCACATAAAAATAAATATATTACTTGAAACAAAGCTTTGGAACTTGCATTGCTACTTACAAGAAACATGCTATTTTTCTTTATTGAGCTCCCTTGTTTTTCAAGGGGAAAGATAGGGTAAAATGGTTCAATCTAGTGGTGCAACTTGGGCGGGCTCAACCCGAGCAACACGAACCCAGTCTGAATTTTTTTAGGGCTTGGACAAGATATTTTCAAATTCGGTACGGACTTGGGCAAAAATTCAGAAGCCCGAATTAAATTTGGAAGGGCTTGGGCAAAAATGTCAAACAATCCAAAGCCCGAATTATACATGCATAGATATATAAAAATATTAAATATACATATAAATTATTAGCCATTACATAATATTAAAGTAATTTAGATTATTAAATCATATTGAATATATATTATTATATATACAAATAACATAAAATCTTACTTTTTTTATTTTCACTCATAAATTGTAAGGACTACTATAGCGACATCTCTTAACATTATATAAATTATTTGTTTTGATGGTAATAATGATTTTCAATAAAATAAAATAAAAAAACTGTAAAGAGTCAAATTTTAATAATTTGATAATGTAGCTGCAAAAAAAAAAAAAAAAAAAACTGAAATTCATTTACAATTCGGGCAATTCAGGTCGGGCTTGGGCAGACAACCTCGGGTTACAATTCAAGCCTGGGCAGATCTCAGCACAACTTGAGCTAGACTTGGACAGCCTTCCAACCAACCCGAACCCGCCCGAGTTGCACCCCTAGTTCAATCTAGGAGAGGAAGCGAATCAGTCTAAGATTTTCCTTTCTCGCTTCGGAAGGTTAAAGAAGGGAAAGCCTCCCTCGGAATTTGACCATGAGTTCACAGCTTAGGATAAGAAAGAACCCATCCCCATCTTTCATTAAATCAATGGTCTACGACTCTGTTGCTTACTTATGATAGGAGAGCTCCTTTGTTATTTTTGTTCTACCGTTAAGAGAAGGATCACAGGCCCTAGTCCCAAACTAAACTATTTATTCATCTGCACTGGAAAGGTATTCATGAGCGCGGCCAATGAAAAGTCCCTTCAATACCCTATTACACTGGGTGATTTCTATACGCTATGTAGCCAATGTAAGCAACATGCGAACAATGCTAAATTAATGAGGTTAAAATATAATATTATCTATTATATTTTATTTTCATTTGTTAGTGATATATTTTTTTTATTAATATAATTATAATTTTTTTTATAGGAAACATGCTATTTTTCTTTATTGGGCTGCCTTGTTTTTCAACCGGAAAGCTAAGGTAAAGCGGTTCAATCTCGTAAAAAAAATTCAAAGCAAACTTTTAATATTTTGAAGCAACATTAATGTATGATGGAGAGAGGGAAGGATAGCAAAAGAAAGTAGGACAAAAGAGGGGAAGGAAGCCTGAATGGGAAAAAGTATATTCCATGCCAAAAATGCTAGGTTGAGATGATAAGGTAAAAGCCCTAGATAAAAAAGATCATGTTAGACTTCTTTTTGTGCACCATGGGATGTCGGAGCTATGGTGAATCAAGAGGCATTTATTGGATCTGTAGAAATGCCTTACACCATTACGGTCAATATGTAATGCCATAGTATTTTATATTTTGGTCTTATTTATATATTATTTTTTATGTAACATGTTAAATTCTTTTAATAGGTTTTTTGGAATAATTCTTTTAATAGGATGAACTAGGTAAAAAGGAGACGGATCAAGTAGCTATGGAGGATTTTCTGCGTTTATTCCCAGAAACTATACCCTGCATATTTGACAGGCTAATAAAAGCCTTTCATCCCACGAATTCAATTTTTCCGTGAATACAACATTAACACTCACAAAAAAATTAAATTCGTGAAATGAAAGACTTTTATTAGCCTATCAAATATACATGGTATAGTTTTCGGAAATAAAAGCAAAAAATCATCCATAGCTACTTGATCGGCCTCCTTTTCACCTGGTTCAACCTATTAAAAGAATTATTCCAAAAAAACCTATTAAAAAAATTTAACATGCTACATAAATAATAAAAAATAATATATAAATAAAAACAAAAATACAAAATACTATGGCATTACATATTCACCGTAATGATGCAAGGCATTTCTACAGATCCAATAAATGACTCCCGATTCACCATAGCTCTGAAATCCCCATGTGCACAAAAAATAAACCTGATCTTTTTTATCAAGGACTTTTACCTTATCATCTCAACTTAGCATTTTAGGCATCGAATATACTTTTTCACATTTAGACTTCCTTCCCCTCTTTTGCCCTACTTTCTTTTGCTATACTTCCCTCCCTCCATCATATATTAATGTGGCTTCAAAATATTGAGAGTTTTGCTTTGAAATTTTTTTTACGAGATTGAACCACTTTACCTTCTCTTTCCAGTTGAAAAACAAGGTAGCCCAATAAAGAAATATAGCATGTTTCCTATAAAAAAAATTATAATTATATTAATAAAAAATAATAAATCACTAAAAAAATTATAATTATATTAATAAAAAATAATAAATCACTAAACAAATGAAAATAAAGTATAATAGATAATATTATATTCTAACCTCATTAATTTAGCATTGTTCGGATGTTGCTTAAATTGGTTGTATAGCGTATAGAAATGGTCCAGTGCCAGAGGGCATTGAAGGGACTTTTCATTGGCTGTACTCATGAATCTCTTTCCGCTGCAGATGAATAAATAATTTAGCTTGGGACTAGGGCTTGTGATCCTTCTCTTAACGGTAGAACAAAAATAACAAAGGAGCTCTCCTATCCTAAGCAAGCAACGGAGTCGTAGACCATTGCTTTAATGAAAGACGGGGATGGGTTCCTTCTTACCTAAGCTGTGAACTCATGGTCAAATTCCGAGGGGGGCTTTCCCTTCTTTAACCTTCTGAAACGAGAAAGAAAAATCTTAGATAGATTCACTTCTACTCATATCCTTAATCGAGTAGGGTAAACTCGCTTTCGCTTCGTGTAGTTTGCTTTCAATAGAGCTTATTTGAAGGGGACAGCAAGTGGGCCTTACACGCTACTGCCTTATTCAGACAGAAGAGAAGAAGACCCCTTACTTAGTAGAGGGGATGGTGACAATGGTGGTTTTATGGTAGTGGCGGTAGTAGTGGCGACATCAGTAGTACAGTAGTGGTAGTATGGTGGTGTTGTGGTTATGGAGGCGACCGTGGCGGTGGTGGTTGTGGGGGCAATAGGGTGGTTGTAGTGGTGGCAGTGGCGGTAGGTTGGTGGAATGGGTGGTAGGAGAAGGGAATGGTCGTGGTAGCTAAATGATAATATTTATTTTAAGTGCCGACAAAAAAAATAAAAATAAAATAAAATTTAATGGTGATTCTATGATGGAATGGAATGGCCATTCCTTAGATTGGAGGAAGGAATAGGCATTCCCACATTTTGTTGGAATAGCCATTCCAATGGAATGACTATTCCCACTTAGATAAGGCGTACCAAACAAGAGAAAGGGAATGCAAAGCTAGAATGGGCATTTCATTCCAACGCATTCCGTCGTACCAAACATGCTCTAAGAGATTGGGTGAAGAAGAAGGTAAAGTAGTTAGAGAGAACAATAGCAAGGTGTGACAACCCTCGCCACTGATTACTGCTAAACTGTGACTGAACATGATAAGTAACTGGTTAGACTGAAATTCTGAATTGATTGTGTGTGTATGTTGTTTTAGTGTGTTTCTATCTGTTTGCCATTGATTTATCTGTTCATGTTTTAAGTTTCGAACTGTAACTTGAAGGCCTTATCGGTGGCCAAATCAGAAATTGATTGGTATTTCATTCTAATTAGAATTTATGTGATTTTATGGTAGGTTTAATTTAAATTTGATTTGGAATGATTAAATAAGATTAAATAAGCTAAGTTACATTAGTTGGAGTTTATTACAATTTTGCCATTGAGTGGCCATTTCCTATACACTTGTTTGGGACTTAATTAGTACATTCCATACATCATTTCATCATCCTTCTTGAGACCAAAACCGTGAGCAAGAGAGGGAGAGTAGGAGAGCTTTGGTTTCAACAAGAATTGCTTGGAGAATTAGAAGAATTGAAGAGTAGATTGCATAATTGAGCTTCTAGACTTGAAATTGAGGACCTAAGGTAGGATATTTATCCTTTAGTTTATGAATTCAAGTTGGTTCTTGCATGGTTCATGAGTCATTAGTGATCTAAGTCGATAATTGGTTTAAAGAGTTGATTTGAGTGGCTAAATCATGCATGCATGTACACATTGTTGAGTTTTGAGGTTGATTTCATGGAAATCCTCACATGCATGTTTACATTTTGGTTGAAGTCCATGAATTCATCATGTTTTTGAGTGAATTGACTCATTTGACCAAGTATTTGAAGCTTTGGTTTCAATTGAACACTTGCATGTTTACATATACATTATGTTCATGAAGTTTTGTTTGGATTTGTGTTTAATTGAACTACCTTTGGGCTTTGATTTTGCAAATTGATCTTTGAAACATGTCATATTATGAGTTTTAAAGTGTTTTCCAGAAAATTGGCCCAAAAGAATTGAATTTGATGCTTTAAATGTTGAATTTGAGCTTGGAGGTTCAATTTGGAAATTCCAGATTTTGGACCTACTTCACGCTCGAGCGTACACTCTGAGTACATGCATCCCGCTCGAGCGAGAAAAGTAACGCTCGAGCGTGAAATGCGTGTATCCAGTACTTTTCATGTGTTTACAGTCCACTCGAGCGCCCATCGAGTGTGAATTGCATGCATCCAGTACTTTTGCTTGAGTTTACAGTCCGCTCGAGTGAATGAAGTCACGCTCGAGCGGAGATCCTTTGTCTGCATGTCCGCTCGAGTGTCGAAAGCCACGCTCGAGAGAGACCCCTGTTTTCTGAAAATTTTGAAAAGTGTTTTAAAGTACATATTTGCATCCTCATTTCATTCTAAGGCATTCCTAAGCCTAGTTTAAGGCATCTTAATGAGGCTATTGATGTAGAACCCTAGGAAGCACGGACACTGACACGGACACGGACACGGACACGGATACGGACACGGGACACGGCAATTTCCAAAAAATGGGGATACGGACACGGCAGGGGACACGGCGAATTTTTTTTTTTTTTTTAATAGATATATTTTTATGTGTTATGTAGATTCGTATTACATTCATTCTAAATCAAAATTAACAAACACTAATATAGTACCATTAATTCAATAAATATAAGAGAGGCAAAAGATTCAACATCCAACATCCAACAATAAATATAAGGGGAAAACATCCAACATCTAACATCCAACAATATCCTTCACAAAAACACTAAATAAGAGATAAAGAAGAAGAAAAAAAAGAAAAAAGAAGAAGAAAAGAAGTAGGCCTTTCAAAACTTCAAGTAGATCCAATTTCTTGCACGTCTTCATCATCATTAGCATCACCACCTTTTTCTTCGTTTGCACCTCCATCATCTGTAAACAACACAACCTCCATCTCAGGTTCATCAAGTGACAGATTTGCAACCTCAAGCATCCCAACATCATCAAATGAATCAAATGTGTCGCCCGCAATATCCCATAACTTGGTCTCTCCTTCAAGGTATTGTGGGGTTCTCCTTGATAAAAGACGGAGGTTGCTATGAACAAAAACCAAGTCCTCTGCACGTTGGGGTGTCATCTTGTTTCTTCTCATTGAATGGATAAAAGAGTATATACTCCAATTCCTCTCAAAGACATGATGAAGAAGAAGGTTGCACAAGTAGCCTTAAAGCCAAAGATTGAAGAGTGGGTGCAGATGCACCATGAACAACCCACCAACTATGAGGATCCATATCACATCTATCTCCAATGGAATCAATGTCAGCAAATGGCCCCTCTTTTGTTGAGAACTTAGCATACTCCAAATTTGCTTTAGTGCGCTCCATTGGATCATCAAAGAACCTTTTCAAGCACTTTTTTCTCTCAAGACAAACCTCCTCATCCCTATGTGGGGGAACTCGGCTTGGATCCTCATGAAGCCACACATCACTATAATACCTAAAATGAAAAAAAAGTACTACTCATTATAAATGTGAAAGAATAATATTAAACTTAAATTAATAAAAATAGTAAATTGTGTTGTAATCACCTTGGATTTAATGAGTGTGCCAAGCAATGAAGTGGTGTGTTGTTCTTGTTCCACCGGTCTACAAGAATCTGATGTACTACATTATAGAATGTAGAGTCATCTTCTAGTCGCTTTCCTTCATGCTTATATATCACCATCTTCACTTTTTCTATCATTGTATCCCACATGTCATATACCAAGTGAAGAGAAGGTCTATCTGTGTCACAAACTCTAATCATGTCATAAATAGGAGCAGTAAAGGAAAGTATGTAGTCGACTTGATCCCACCAAAAGTCATCCAATAACTTATCCTTCACAAACTTGGCCTTGCCAATATCATCATCCCTATAGCAACTCCATTTGTCACTGATTACCATTGTTTGGAGACCTTGCTTTATCAACTTGACCCTCTTAAGCATGACAATGGAAGAAGCAAAGCGTGTCTCGGCAACTGAAAGAAGCTTCAAACTTACAAACTCATTGTACATTGCCAACCTCATGGAATGATTACAAATAAAATTCTTGATTATCATCCCATCACCCACAATCTCACTAATCCAATTACACTCTTCAAATGCAACTGAATTATTTTCCACATTCTTGGCAAAGACAAATATTCTTCAAGGCAAGATTGAGGGTGTGCACAACACAAGGAGTCCAAAAGATGTGAGGAAATTGTGCTTCAATTAGGTGCCCGCCGCCTTGCAATTTGCATTATCTGTAATGACTTGAACCACATTTTTAGGCCCAACCTCCATAATTACTTCCTTCATCAAGTTGGAAATAAAATATTTGTCCTTTGTTTCCCCTGAACAATCAACTGCTTTAAGAAACATAGGCCCACCTCCGGTAACAGCCATAAAATTTATTAATGGCCTTCGTTGGGAATCACTCCATCCATCACTGACTATACTCACCCCCTTCTCTCTCCATGAGCCTCGAATAGGATCTAACAATCTATCAATGTTTATCCTTTCTTTTTGAAGCAATGTAGTTCTCAATATGTTATACCCAGGTGGTACATATCCTTGTATGTTATTATTTGCAGCAAAAGTAAATGCACTAACATAGTAAGGATTTCTTGCCAAATGAAATGGCAAGCCTGCTGAATAAAACATTCTAGCTATCTCACTATTTAGTCGTTCTCGAGCCCCAATATTAAATGCTTTCATAACAGGGTTACTACTACTTCCACTCCCTAAAGCAGTTGACCTCTTCCTTTTTGATCCATATATCTCCTCTGGTTCATTAAAACTTAAACCTAATGATGCACTTGAACTAGGAGGAGGCAATGGAACTTTCTTTAACTTAGAGTTTTTCAATTTCAACTCTGCTTCTGCAATTGCTCTCTCAAAATCAGCTTTATCCTTACTTGTTACTTTTGGACACACTTCTATCCCCTGATTTTTAATTTGCATCAAATGGGCTCTTACCCTAGTGTATGAACCTTTACGTGTAACCCGACAAAAGTTACATTGAAAAGTATAATTCCCTCCCTTTGCACCAGATTTTTCTAATCTAGTCACATATTTCCACAGTGGCTTATCATCTTCAGCATCAAAGGCAGATGGTGTGTTATTGGCAGAATTTGAACTAGACATTTTTCCTATAAATTAACATTAACATTAGAAGGATAAAAAAAAAAAAAAAGAAAAAAAAAAGAGCTTAAATAGAATTTAAATAAAACAGAATTTAAACATATAATTAAAAAAAACAGTCTCATCTAAATAAAGAGTTTAAATAAAAAAAAAACAGAATTTAAATACAGTTATATATATATATACATATATATACACATATAATTAAAAAAAAAAATACTTACATATATATATATAAACGTATAAACAAATAAAAATAAAAATAAAAAAGAGTCTTACATATAATATATATCAAAATAAAAAAAATAAAAAAAAAGTCTATTACATATAATATATAACATATATAAACGTAAAATAAAATAAAAAAAAATAAAAAAAAATTAGTCTCATCTCAGTCGAAGCTGAGTGAGAGAGAGAGAGAGAGCGAAAGAGAAGGAGACAGAGGCGAAAGAGAAAGAGAGCGAGAGAGAGGGGCTTACCTTGGAAGACGACTGGATCGACTGAAACAGAGAGGGAGACGACTGGATCAGAGGGCTTCGATCGACGTCGGAGGGCTTCGATCGACGTCGGAGGATCAGGATCGAGAGATGAGCTTCGATCGACTTCAGGGGGCTTCGACTGAGAGAGAGAAGGTCTTTCCAGGTCTGATTTTACTCCTTAGTTGCTCGATTAGGGCTTTGCCCGTTGTTTTTGTTTGTTTTTTTTTTTTTTTTTACTTTATAAATATTATACTTTGACCCCAAAAAAATATAAAAAATTCAAAAACGAGCCCCGCCGTGTCCCTTAGCGTGTCCAGAAATGGACACGCGTGTCCCCGCCGTGTCCCCTTCCAAAAAAATCATTAAATTAAAGGGACACGCCATCTGGCATGTCCCGTACGTGTCCACGGCGTGTCCCCGGCGTGTCCGCGTGTCGGACACTGCTACGACATCAATTTTGGAGTGTCCATGCTTCATAGGTAGAACCACACCGAGTCAAGATATGGACTAAGTTGTTGATTCCCAAGTGTGTAACTTAGTGTGTGTTCGTTCTGTAACTGTGTAGGGTTGGCATCCGAGGACGCTCATTAGCTGCTTATAGCCCAGTACTCTGTGAGTAACAATGTTGTAAAGATATGTTCAATTATGAATATTTTCTGAATGATCAACTGTTTTGTTTACTGAAACGTTATTGTTTAATGAATGAATGTTTGTCCTATTTGTAAATTGCATTCGTGGTATCCATAGTAATTTACTGTTACTGTACTGTTACTGCTACTGTCATAGAGATCTCTGTCAGTTCCCATGTTTGGAGCCACTATTGTTTACTGTTACGATGGCCATCAACTGACTCTTCGGTCTGTTAAGACCTACTGTATTGTTTTGCTATGGGATGTACCACATATGACTGCTATGGTTTCTAAATGACTGATATGATTGCTTAATGACTGAAAGGACATTCATTCTTAACCTCTTTACACAACTGTTATTCACTGGGCTTTCAGACTGGGCTCCAATTGGGCTTAATCAATTAGATGGGCTTGAGTTAACCCCTCTTACAGTTGACAAGCTATGTTGCTGCAACGATTCTGGTGATGATGGTTGTGGAAACTTATTATTGGTGTGGTGATGTATCATAATTGTGGAGCTGGTCAAATAATCAAGATTGACACCATCTTGGTATAGTGGTAGGGGAATCTGGTTTTGGTGATGATAATATTTATTTAAACTTGTAAAAAGAAAAAAAATGGCGATGTATTTTTAGAGGTGGCATTGGTGCAATGACTGGATTGCTTGTGGTTTTGGGCACTGGAAATATGGATTAACAGAGTGCTGGGAACTAAGTATCTTTTCATTTTCTTCTTCTTGTTGGTTCAGTAGATACAAGGGAGAGTTTACAAGGTTTCATTTGATACCATGCCAGCTTGTAGATATATCAATGGAAATGGAAATCTCTAGAAATCAGCCAATAATTTAATTCCAATTAATGATTTCGTGAATGGACAAATTTGCTCAGTTGCTGCAAAAATGTTAAATTGCAGTCTCTCATGTGTTATATCTTATACGGTTTTCAATCTTCGCCATTCATATATCCTTTTAGATTAGGAACATTTTGGGCTTGCCATTGGTCTAGAACTGTTTTGTATTTTCTGATTTCACATTTTGCAATGGTAAGGCTTATACTTTGTATGTTGTCTCTTGCATTTTTCCTCCATTTGCCTTCTCTTTTTCTTGGCCAATATTTGGGAAGCAATCTGTTTCAAAAGTTACCTTCTGTGAGTGCAGGTGAAATCATTGCTTAGCAATGCAAAGGCAGGTGTTCCATTGAATGTCACTGGAACATCTAGCCCAAAAGCTGCTTCAAGTAATTCATTGCCCTCAATGTTTCTTGCTGGCAGTGCACCTCCACTTTCACCAAGAAGTTCATCTGGTTCTCCTCGTGTTGTGAAATAGCGAGTGGGCCCATCTACTTTAGGTTCTCCTCTAAAATTAGTAAGTGAGCCGGTAGAAGAATTGATACCTCACGTTAGCTAGTTTCTGATGTTTTTTCTTCGTGTCTGCTAGAAATGTTTCCACTAGTTTGTCACTTTTATAGTGCCATTTCTGTTTGTTGCTAGCTTCTAAACATGATGTTATTTTGGGGGTTTATTATGATTGGAATGTTTGCAACTCTTTCAGTTCTACTTTCAAAATGGTTGTCCACCTCCAAATGAACTAAAAGAATGGTGTTTGTTCAGAATCAATCAGTTTTTCTATGGTCACTTGGATGGACTACAAATCCATGGTGAGATAGGCATAAAATGTCATTGTCTATATGATAGTCCTAGGCTTGATTTGCTTCTTTTATTTTTTTTGGTATGCCATTTATTTATCGATCTGTATATCTATTTTTTTGGGATGTCAGAATTTAAGCTAATTACGAAGGAAATCTGCAAGCTCCGATCATTCTTCTCTACTGCACTATTTAGCAAGATTGACGTTGATTGCACAGGGATGGTAACTAGGTATGCTGTACCTTTTGTTTTCAATTATCATACTACTCTCTCAATGTGATTTATTTTGTACATTTGATATGGTTGTATTCATGCATCATCGTGTTTTTATTTATCTTGATATTAGTCTTTTGAATGTTGTAACGTTTTTAGAAAATCACAGATATGATGGGATGTGGATACATTGAAGACAACAATTTTTGAAAAATCAAGAGGACATGTTGGGCATTCAACGCTAAGTGTGTGTGTATATATATATACGTATATACATTCATGTATTTTTTGTAATTAGTAAATAAGATATATATATATATATAGATACATGTATTTTTTGGTAAGGAAATAGGATATATATATATTATATAAGGGGCCGCTGGTTTAGTAGTTAAAACTCAACCTATTAACCTTGAGGTTGTGGGTTTGAACAGGGCAGCCATTTTGTACAAATTATGCCAAATGTTAGGATTGTACCCAATTTACCTATCAAATGGGGACTATACTGATTGTAGTGCTTATAGTTATCAAAAATATATATATATATATCTACATGTATAAATATAAGGCACCAAAAGGGGTGCAACCTCTCTGTACACTAGGAAGGAGCAAAGTCAAGATAAAAAGGCATCAACGCAATTGAGCTCTTGTAAAATCTACGAGACAGAAGAAGATTTTGAAAACTTCCCTTTGAACCAAAAATGAAGATACTACCTCAGTCTTAAATTGTTTGTCTGACACAAAAATCAAAAACTTAAAAATAATGTATTCATGTGCCAAAATTATTATTTTTTTCACAAATTGAAAGTACCTTAAAGAGATCTTTTAATTGGTAAATTTTTTAATGAGAATACATTATTTTGATGTCTGGTTTTCTGTGCCAAACAAACATTTTTTCCCCCCACTTGAATTTCATCTACTCTTAAAAATAATCTACTCTTACTGCCAAAAGGAGTTGACTATCCATGTGCTGCTGAGCTAATTGTCATCTCTTGCACAGGTTACTAATCCTCTATGTAATGCGTCTCCTGTTGTTATTCCTTTTAAGGGTACTTAGGATGTCGATGATTTTAGTCTTCCTATTGCTCTTAGGACTTATACATGACATTTTATATCTAGCTTATTTCGCATGATTCCCTGTTTCCTTCACTCTCTCTTTTTTCTTTCTTTTTTTTTTAACCCAAATTTGACCTTAAAATTTTGGAAAAACCAAACTTGAACTTTCAAATTTAACCCTATAACATCTCTCAGTCTTTCAATCAAACGCCTATTATACATATTCAATCGACCCTAATTCATCACAAACCATGGCTGGCACACCTTTTGACAATCCCACAGAGCAACCAGAAAATTCAATAGCTCACATTATGATTAGCAAACCATGACAATATATTCACATTCTCACATTCCCTAAAAATTCCTACCTTCCAAGAGCCACATAATTACTTGAAATTAATACATAAGCTGCACAGGATTGAGGCTCCAATTCAATAAGTTTTCTAGCTGCTTTTCTTTTCAATTCAAAGTCTCCATGAATCCAGCCAAGTGTAGTTTGCTATTGGGTTTGGTTCAAAACGGTACTCTCAGGTTGCGAGTTGGGGAAAAGGGAGAGGGCATTGCCGAAGGACACAATGTGATGGTGCCTTATTCATCAATGACTTTAGGTGTTGTTTCAAAGTGAATATAGGATGGTCAGCTCCAGTGAGTTTTACCGGCTAATTCCCAATCACTCTGGCCACAGCCACTGCCCATAATCTATTCGACATAACCATATGTGGAGCTGGGGGCCTGAGGGTGTGCTCTCTCCAGGTCTCAGGTTCAACTCCTACTAGGTGCTATCAACTCCTTGAGACCACGCCCATGTGCTCTGCCCGAGATATGCCTGATCCACATGGAGGGGGTGCTTTGTGTGGGTTCCGGGATTAGTCGAGATGCACGTAAGCTGGGCTGGACACCCGGTTATCAAAAATAAAATAAAATAAAATAACCATACGTGCGATGACCATAGCTGTCACTCATTCCTATAACCCTTTTCGCTCACCCACTGTTGTGAGTATTGTGACCATAGCCACTGATATAGTGAAGTTCCAGGTGTTGAAATCTGGGTTAAGGAGGTTTGATATGAGACTAACAGTGTGGGTCACCATTGTGGGTGTTTGTGTGGATGGGTGATGGTAGCAATGGGAAGCGGTAGTGCATGTTGGTGCGGTGGGATGTGTCTGGCTGATTAGGTGAGAATAGAGAGTGCAAATGACGGAGATGGAGGAGGTAGAAAGAGAGAGGGGACATTTGAGGGTTTTTTTTTTTTTTTTTTTGGGTGATGGTATGGTAACTGTTCATTTTCTATTACTTCCATTAATGGACAAACAGAGGCAGGGGAGGTTAGTGTAATTTCCAAAATGTGAAGGGGGAATTTGTATTAAGCACATAACTTATGAGATGTCAGTGTATCTTGCCCAATTTTTTAAATTGCATGTTGCAAGAATGTGGTTCCTCAATAGATCTGAAACTGTCTTACAATAGCCAGATTTTCAAAATGTGAAGGGGGAATTGGGCTTTTGTGGAGGTACTTGCTTGCTCCCACTAAATTAAGATACTAGATCCTCTCATTCATATATTGGCTCCATGTTGGTTTGCTCAAATCCATTTTTTACTTGTATATTTGGTATGGGGATTCTTTCGATCAAAGTCGAAACTTAGGAGCTTGGAGGTGCAAATTGATCCCCATAGTTTTGTGACATTGCACATTGACTCCCACTTATGTTTGGTGAACCTAGAAACAGAAGTAGTTCATGAATTAGTGTACCTGGAAACAGTAATAGTTCATGTAAATATGTGGAGTTTTTTTGTCCTCAAATAAATAATTTTTTTTCAAGACTACCTGGAATTGTTATTTTTAATTAGAGTTGAAAAAACTTTATGTTGAAAGTACCCATTTGCGTTATATAGGCTGTTCCTTAAACAAATGGATCTTTGATTGTGAGAGACTGAGAGCATTATTCATCAGCTTCAATGCATCATGTTATGGTGCTTTCTCCTCTCTCCCTTCCTTGCCACTTCGGTACACTGGCACAAAACAGAGGCCTAGTCTGTGCATATTCCGATGGATACTCTTTTCGTTCTCTCTACCCCGCACAAACATATGCTTGCATCTGTATGTGTGCTTTAATCAATGCATGTTGTAATGCACTATGCCACCCCCTGCATCTGTACCTTCACATTACATAGCATAATATCCAAGTCAAATTCATTAAATTGGTTGTATATATTAAACTATGTTGTATGGTAATTTAATCCTTCTTCTTCTTCTTTTCATATATTAAACTATTCTGAAAAGTCGTTATGTGAGGCAAAGATTTTGTATTTGGTTTATTTTATATTTGTTGTATCACAGATTTTTGTGTTTGCTGTTAATAAATTCTTGTGAATTGATTATTGTGCATGTTGTCTTTTCATTACCATATCATGTCATTGGCTTCCTTTCTATGTTTTCTATGCACCCGGTTGGCAAATGGTTGGTGGCTTTCTTTTTATAACATTGACTAGTAAAATAAAATAAAAAAGGTAATTACATCATTAGCTTCTTATGAATTTCGGATAAGTTTATTTGATCTATAGTTGAACTCTATCTTTATTTGATCATTATTTTCTTATGAATTTTGGAGAACTTCGAAGGTTAATTGTTTTATAGATCAAATTACTTTGAAGATCAAATCCTTACTTTGAAGATCAAAAATGAAAACTTTTCCATGACTTTTTTAGGCAAGATTTCATGGTATTGTGTTGTATGTAATTATAGTTAGTTTACATTACAATTTACATGCTTTGTTTTTAGCCACTTCAAACCTGTGTTTTTTCCCTAGTGAATTTGATTATGTTTTGTGAACACTTGCCTGATGAGTTTTCATTTTTTTACTCTCTTTTTTTCCTTCTTGCACTGTATCCTCGTGACTCATTTACTCCAATTATTGCTTTTAGGGGCCCCATTATGATTTTTCTGGACCAACTTCAGGGTGCACAGCTTGTGTTGCAATTATTAGAAACAACCAACTGATTGTTGCCAACGCCGGTGATTCTCGTTGTGTAATACCAAGGAAGGGCCAGAAAATGTTCAATTGAAGAGGACTTCTGTCATTTTATATTTCTACAGATGGTTCAAAAAGGGAATTATTTACGCCATCAGATGGATGTCATTTTATATTTCTGCAGATGGTCCAACACTTCAATTTGACTTGTAGTGGATAGAAAGTCCATGGTATTTTTAAATTTGTAGATGTAGAACATGTTCATTATGGGTAATATATTGATGAAATACAAGTTTATATTACTAATTGTGGCTCCTTTCAAGCAGGCATACAATCTTTCCAGTGATCACAAACCCGACCTTGAGGGTGAAAGAGAAAGGATCTTGAAAGTTGGTGGTTTTATCCATGCCAGACAAGTTAATGGCAGTTTAAATCTTGCAAGAGCTATAGGTACTATACTACCCTGCTTCCTTTCTTTCAGTTTCCATTTTCCCAAGCTGAGTGAGAGAGAGAGAGAGATTCTTGTAGCTCTGCTTTGTCCTCTTTTTATAGTCCTACTTATTTGATGATTTTAATCTCATTGATAGATATAATAGAGGCGCTGTTTGGGATTCCGAAAATTAGGCTATTATAGCCTCATTTGATTTTTTAGCCCAAAAGTAATACTGTGCATGGATTTTCAAAAAAAAAAAAAAAACAGAAAATAGGTCATTGTCGGACGGTGTAGACTGACCTACCTTTATCCTGCAATGACACGAGTGTTGAAAGAAGGCGAAATTACCATTTTGCCCCTTTATATCAATTTTTTTAAAAAAAAGTTAAGGATAAATCTGTCATTTTAAATTTAAACATCATTTCAACACACTTTTCAATACAATAACTCAACTAAAAAATGATCTCATCTTCCCAAACACAAACACTAAAAAAGCCACTAAAATAGCCAAAAAGCCAAATAGCCTACTAAAATAGCCACTTCCCAAACGAGGCCGAGAGAGCTTGAAATCTTTTTTTCTTTGCTTGGATAACTCAAGAGCTTGATATCTAATTTCTATTTTATTGCGGTGACATGGAGTTTAAGCAGAATAAGTTTTTGCCTGCTGAAAAGCAAATTGTGACTGCTAATCCATATATAAATATTGTGCGTATTTTTTTTTTCCATTGTAGATAATTTGTGTGGGGATATATTTTTGAGTACCAACACGTGGCAAGGTGATGCCGATGTATCAGCCGAGGTGCCACATGTCCTGGTCATAACGCCGAGATGATCTCGGTGTGGCCGAGGTTATCTCCGAAGATATCGGAATCTGAGATAAGCGGATAAGGGACAAGAGTCCTAGAATGAGGAAATACTTCAAGATGGATAAGGATAATGTTCTTAGGAAGTCTATCCTTATCTCTTGAGGAGTCCAAAGTAAGCACTAAATGGGAGTCTATAGAAGTCAGGCTTCTATTGAGACTAGGATTGAGTTAACTATAAAAGAGAGGCACCCCCGTGGGTCTAAGGTACGCAATTTATATTCTAAATAGTGAGCTTGCACTATTGATTATCTTTGAGAGATATACTGACTTGATCGTCGGAGTGCCCCCGGGTGGAAGAACCACCGCCGGAATCTTCTTTTTCTGTTGCAGGTTAGCTAGGTGTCATCTATTCTGCTAGTTCTCTCCAGCTGATTACTGAGTTGGCAGTGTGGTCAGAAAATCGCTTACACAATTTGGCGTCGTCTGTGGGAAAGAAAGTAGAATAGATGGCCAGTAACGGATAGAAGGAAAAGATTGGGGACGACACTCCTGCTGGGAGTGGGAGACCTATTGACCTTGATGTCGAAGGAGATAGGTCCAACGCAAAAACTCATGAGCAAACTCACGGAGCAAAAGACGTCGGCCAGACTGGCAACATACCAAAGAAACCCGATCGAAGCGGGTACTACAATGAAAGCGACTTCGGTATGGAAGGATAGGTGCCCTCTGAGGGACGAAGAGGTAAAGGAGATGGCAAACAAATTGGCAGACCTGCAGTCGGTCGTCAATTTCATGATGCAAAATAACGTCATGCAGCCACCGTTCCCGCTGCAGGACACACCGATTCAATGGCTAATGCCCGAAGGGAGCGAAAACAATCCCATAGCCCTCGGACAATGGGAGCGAAGACACTCTCACCGACCTTCCAGGGAGGTCAGACAAAGGGAGTCGAGAAGAGAAGAATCACGGAGGACGCATCACACAAAGGAGGCAGACCCCAAAGGACATCGGCATATTCAGGGGCAGGCGCTATGCTTCGACACAACTCATGGAGATGGGTCAAGAGGACTCACCACGGCCGAAAGTAGTGCACCAAAAGATGAAGCAGGAGATAGCCGAGCTCTTGGGAGGACAAAAGAGGACTTAAGAGATTACCTCAAGAGGAAGTAACAGAATGCCGAAGTCGAGGTAACCTCCCTAGATAAGCCGAGGACACCATTCTCGGTGGAATTGGACAGGTTTAAGGCGCCAAAGAGATTCAGTATGCCAAGGTTTCAAATATACGATGGTAAGTCAGACCCCAACTTCCACGTCGGATTATATTTGAACTTAATGGCATTGTATAGTGGAAACGAGCCGTTGCTCTGCAAAGTGTTCCCCTCATCCTTCAGGGAGATTGCATCAGATTGGTTCCACAAACTACCAAAGGGAAATGTGAAGACTTGGGAAGGCCTGGCCGAGATGTTTGTGGCCAGGTTCATAACAAACAAGTTGCAGCCATTAAGGGTGGACGCATTGATGGCTCTGAAGATCAGTAAAGATGAAGGCCTTAGGGCCTACGCCAAAAGATACTATGAGGTGTTCAACTGAATACCTAAATGTAATCAAGAAGTGGCAGTCGTATCTTTCAAGAATGGCCTAAAAGACAATCGCCCACTACGGAAGTCTTTGGCAAAGACTTTGCCAAAAAGCATGGAAGAGCTCATGGTGAGAATCAAGAAGTATGCGGGCGAGGAAGACACGTCGGGACTAAGGAGATAAATCAAGAGAAGGATTTCATGAAAGCGAGACCGAGGTAACAACGGATCAAGCAAGCAAGAAGCGAGGACCGCAGTGAAGGACAACTATGTTCAATCCCAATTCACAAAGTCTGGAAAAAATTGGAATCAACCCCATTTGAGAGAGCCAGAGAGGACTCCAGGAGAGTTCATGGGAAGAAACATTGGCAGGCATTGTGCCTACCACAATGAAGATAGGCATACAACTGAGGGTTGTAGAGCCCTGAAAACACACTTGGAAGACCTGGTGAGACAAGGACATCTGAGAGACCTTGTCGATGAGACCAGAACAAGAGAAGAACGGGCAAGATTGCCCCAGGGCACCCGCCAGCTCCGCCTCCCGGTCAAAGAACCTCAGGCAGGAGGACCTCGGGTAGTTAATGTGATTCACTCGAAGGTCAATAAAAACGAAATCAGGGGGGAGACCCAGAAGGTGAAGCACCTGCAACATGTCTACCAAGTCGGGGAGAAGAGACATCGGGCAGAGGAATGCCAAGGACCAGTAGTGTTCTTTTAAGAAGCCGACCTTAAGATGGTACAGCATCCGCATAACGATGCCTTGGTAGTATCCCTCCAGGTTGGGGAGTGCCAAGTAAAACGCATCCTGATTGACCAAGGCAGCTCTTGCGACATCATGTACGTTCGATGTTACAAAGAGCTCGGCCTTCATCCAGACGATATTGAGCAATCCAATAGCCCAATGGTCGGGTTCAATGGAACGCCGACATGGCCACTAAGAACAACCAGCTTGGAGGTGCAGGCAGGCACCAGGAGGACAACAGCAGAATTCACCATCATCGACACACCCTCCCCTTACAACATCATCTTGGGAAGGCCATGTTTGCATGCGATGGGGGCAGTTCCCTCAACATTGGATCAACTATTGCGATTCCCAACAGAGCATGGGATAGAGGAAGTCAGAGGCGATCAGCTGCAGGCGAAGAATTGCTCCATGGCAGCAATGAAATCTACTTGCAGCATATGAGAGCTAGAAAAGGCAAAAATTGAAGATGAGGATGTGGAAGTCCTAGAAGACGTCGGCAAGGAGCCAGCGAAAGAATGACCGAAAAATCCTCGTCCAGGATGGGGATGAAGAACGCTTCTTCCTTCTCAGCTCGGGTTTAGCCGAAGAAGAGAAAAGAGAGTTGGAAGCTTTTTTTAGAGCAAATATTGAGGTGTTTGCTTGGACACCTTACGAAATGCGGCATTGACCCCGAGGTCACTGCACAAATCGAATGTTGATAGGTCGCCAAACAGTAATTCAACGAGCGAGAAGACCGACGTTGATGCGTCGAAGTAGTAGAGGAAGAAGTAGAGACTCGGAGGCTAGGGCCATTAGAGAAGTTCACTACCCGACATGGCTATCTAATATAGTGGTGGTAAAGAAGAAGAAGCGTAAATGGAGGTCTGCGTGAGACTTTACCAACCTCAACAAAGCCTATCCCAAAAGGCGACTTTCCTTTACCCAAGATTGACCGGCTAGTAGATGCCACTTGGGGCATGGAAGAATGAGCTTCCTAGATGCCTCTGAGGGTACCACTAGATAGCCGTGTACCTCCAGACGGCGAAGACCTCGTTCATCACCCCAAAAGGCCTGTACTGTTATAGAGTAATGCCTTTCGGGTTGAAAAACGCAGGAGCAACTTACCAAAGGTTGGTAACCAAAATATTCAAACACTTCATTGGCCGAACAGTAGAAGTCTACATCGACGACATGGTCATTAAGACCAAGGAGCCTGAGGGTTATCTCGCCGATCTAAAAGCAGTCTTTGAAATCCTTAAAACATATCGACTCCGACTCAATGCATCGAAGTGTGCATTTGGAGTTGGATCTGGTAAGTTTTTAGGATACCTGATGACCAGAAGGGGCATTGAGGCCAGCCCAGATCAGACCAAGGCCATCCTAGAGTTGAAGAGCCATCGGCAAAAGCAGTCAGATGCTAGCTGGAAGGGCTGACCTGAACAAGTTCATAAGCGAAGCTTAGACAAGTGCAAACCTTTCTTCAACTTAGTGAAGAAAGCCCGCAGACTTTCTTTAGGGAGGAGTGCGAAGAAGCATTAGGCGATCTGAAGAAGTGCGACCACGCTCAGTTCTTCGAATCCGAACCTAGGAGGCTGTTTTTGTACTTGGCGATTTGAGAACATGCGATAAGTAAGATTACTAATCCGAGAAAAAAAAAGAGGAGCAAAGGGCTGTTTACTATGTAAGCAAAACCCTAGCCGACGTAGAAACGAGGTATCTACCCTTAGAGAAATTGGCACTGGCTTTAGTAATGGCTTCAAAGAAGTTGAACCATTACTTCCAGGCCCATAAAATTGCGGTACTGACAAAACATCCATTGAAGTCCGTATTGCAGCAGGGAGACTTAACAAGAATAATAGCTAGATAGGCGTTAGCCCTAGGCGATATGATCTAGTACTGGGCCGAGAACAACAATCAAAGGCGAGTTTTGGTGGAAAGCCGTGGCGAGTTCACGCGAGAATCCATCGAACATCGAGCTCGTTGAGCCAAGATAAGCGATGTCCAAACAAGTGAGGAAAGCCGACCAAAGACAAAAGAACAAAGGAAATAGGACAAACTCAGACCCTGCAGCATTTACATCGGCGACTCTTTTCGACTGTTTGTTGATGAGAGTTCAAACCGACAAGGAGCGGGGGCAGGAGTAATACTGATATCCCCAGATGGGCAGGTACTAGAACAATCAATTTGTTTGGGGTTCAAGGCCTCAAACAATGAAGCAGAATACGAAGCACTCATTGCAGGACTAAAACTGGCAGCAGCAGAACAAGCAGATGAGGTAATAGTTTTTTGTGACTCACAATTGATAGTTAACCAGACAACGGACGAGTTTGCAGCCCGAGATAAAAGAATGTCGGCCTCATAAAGGAGGTCATCAGTTAGCGACCTTATTTGAAGCGCCACTACTTTAGGTTAGCCAAGATGATAACAACCATGTCGATGCATTGGCCAACCTAGCTAGTGTAATACAACCAGGAAAAGCTAGGACAATAATGATTGACTATTTGTCGAACCCTCGGCGTAACCAACGACCCGCAGGCGTGAAGCAATGTGCGTGAACATGGGATCAAAATTTGGATGGGCGAATTGTTGCGTTCCTAAAAGAAGGAAAACTGCCAGATGACCGCAAGGAGGCACACAAGATCAGATTGAAGTCAGCAAGATTCAGTCTGCTAGCAGAAGGACATCTCTACAGAAGGTCCTTCATTGAACCCTTTTTAAGGTGCGTACACCCTTTACAAGTCGAAGATTTTTTATATGAAATACATGAAGGAATTTGTGGAAGCCAATACCGGGCAGATCACCGCCCATAGGGCCATCACCGAGGATATTGGTGGCCTTACATGCGAGAAGATCACGAAGCCTATGTAAAGAAGTGTGAACAATGCCAAAGGTTTGCACCTCTGATACACCAGCCAGCAGCAGACCTGAACCCTATATCCAGTCCTTGGCCATTTGCCCAATGGGGCATGGATCTCGTCGGCAAGCTGCCCCGAACAAAGACAAAGTACTTGCTGGTAGCAACAGATTACTTCACTAAATGGATAGAAGCTGAACTTCTTGCCAGGATCCGAGATGTGGACGTAAAGAACTTCATTTGGAAGAACATTATCACCAGTTTGGGATTCCAAGAGCAATTGTTGCGAACAATGAAACTCAATTTGACAAGAGCTAATTAAGAACTTCTATGCAAAGTTCAAGATTAATAACTACTTTTCAACCCCAAGCTTTCCACAAAGTAATGGACAAGCGAAGCATCCAACAAAGTAATTACGGATGGGATAAAGAAGATTGCGAGCAACAAAAGGAAAGTGGGTAGACGAATTGCCTAGTGTACTATGGGCATGTCGGACTACGCCGAGAAGATCAGCAGGGAATCCCCTTTGCCATGGCTTATGGCACAAAAGATCATTCCAATCGAGGTCGGCATCCACGGATCGAGAACTCGGGGGTAGAGAACGAGACTAATGATGTACTCTTAGCCCGAGATCTAGATCTTCTAGAAGAACGAATGGAGAAAGCTGTAATTCAGCTCGCAGCATACCAGCAACAGCTTGCCAGAGCTCACAACAAGAAGGTTAACCCAAAGGAATTTCAGATTGGTGACCTCGTCTTAAGAAAAGTCATCGGCAACAAGAAGGATCCTAGAGAGGGCATGCTTGGCCCAAATTGGGGAGGACCTCTGAGAATAATCTCGGTGCTGGGCAATGGGACATATCGGCTTGAAGATAATGAGGGCAAAGAGTTGCCAAGGCCTTGGAACACTTGTAATTTGAAATTTTTCTATCATTAGAATTTCGTTGTTCCTTTGGCATTTGCCGAAGTAAATAAATAAAGATTCAGCTGGTTCTCTTTTCAAGATACTTGACATTGTCTCTAGAATACACGTATAATAAGAACCCAAGTGAAACTTAGGTTCACATTAGAGGGCAGAGAGAAGAAGAATATGTTTAACACTTGTTGAAATGTGTGGACAATTTACAAGTTGAAGTTAAACAAAACCATTGTTTAACACTTGTTGAAATTTGTGAACAATTTACAAGTTGAAGTTAAACCGAAACCATTGTTTAACACTTGTTGAAATTTGTGGACAATTTACAAGTTGAAGTTAAATCGAGATCATTGTTTAACACTTGTTGAAATTTGTGGACAATTTACAAGTTGAAGTTAAACCGAAACCATTGTTTAAACACTTATTGAAATTTGTAGACAATTTACAAGTTGAAGTTAAACCGAGATTATTGTTTAACACTTGTTGAAATTTTTGGACAATTTACAAGTTGAAGTTAATTCGAGATGATGTCTGACACTTGTTGAAATTTGTGGACAATTTACAAGATTAAAGACTAAGGTCAAACACTTGTTGAAATTTTATATTTACAAGGTAAAACCAAGATTACGCCGAGAAAGGTAGTTAGGTACTTGCCAAGATAAATCATCAGTTTGTATAACCGAGGTGTGTCACCCCGAGAAGGTTGCACAAGGATTGAAGTGTACATTGAAGATATGCAAAATGTTCTAAGTATGAAAGCATACAAGACAAACATGTAAACATGCAAGAAAGAAGGAAGTTGTATTCATTAAAAGGCACGTCGACCACATGAAGAGCTTACACTATCTGGAACAAAAAAATACAAACAAAGAAAAAGACATCAAAACTAAGATTCCTCAACATCATGAGTTGGTCGAGTGGATCTCGGAAGATTGATGGGAGGACTTCTTCTAAGCGCAATGTCAACATCAATCTCCGAAAGGGTGATCAAGGCTCTTGTCGAAGAGGCACGTCCAAAGATGCCATTTCGAGGTAGCTTCCTTGGGAACCTCTCAACTTAAGTCAAGTCTAGGACTTGCTCATTTTGAGAAGAAGACTTGGCCCCAACTTCCTTGGGCTTCTCACTGGAACCTCCTCCTCAGTTCGGAATCATTATCGATTGAGTTGGAGTTGGGGAATGGAAGAGGAATGGCATCGGCGTTTCTCAAAGGCAAGTCCTCGAGGCTGCAAGCTTTTTAGAAGAGACATCCAAGCAAGGGTGAAACCCTTATTGCATGATGGAGTCGAAATATCCTCACCAACCCCGCATGGACGCTGGCCGGATTTCAAACTCTTGCCTAAAGAATTTAGTTTGATGGGGTGTTTACCCTATGTTTTTACATACCCAGGCTTTGATATCCGGCTTAATCAAAGGGGTTGGATTTCGTAAGATGTTTTTGAAAGGTTTAAGCCAACCTCTAAGAAAACACTAGGGTAACATGAGGTTTCAGCTTTTTTCCTAAATTGTAGGTTCTACGACAAATCCCAAACCTAAGTCTAGAAACGAAGATTGAAGTTGCACAACTGGAAAAAGGCACAAAAAAACGTAAAACAAGAACAAAGATGGACTACTAAGAACATAGTGAAGTATGCCAAGGGGTACAAGGTCAAGAAATAAAGCAGCAAAGTGCAAGAAATGGTGAGCAATGCTGCAGTATTCAAGACATGGGCAAGGGAAAATCATGGAATAAAACATTAATTTTATAAGGAGATTCACAAATTTAATGTTTAAATAAAGCGCAGAATGGCAACAAAGTAGTAAAGTTAACATCAAAGAATTGAAAACTTAAAGGAACAAGTATTTACCTCGTAAAAGTGAAGCTTCAGTGATGAAGATCGCTGGTTAGGCGATCATACAGAATCGTAACAGAACGGGCGTAATCGCCAGTCACCAAGAGGGAGGAATGAAGGCGCTACGCAGTATTTGAAGTCCGGAACAATGGCGATTCGGAGAGAAAAAAGTAAGAGAGAGAAAAACACATATCGAATGAAAAGTGGAAGAAAATGAAAGAAGAGGGAAATTTTTTTTGTTAAAACTTGAAACGACGCAAAGGGCATGCTTAATGGCGCTTAGAGTAGCTTAATGCGTCAAAGGGCGCACGCAGCTTTAAGATGGCTTACAAAGCGCTGCCGCAGTACGTATCCAATGAGGATAAGATATGACGCGAATGAAACGATTGAATAGAGATGCGATGATACCATACGAGTGAAGAATTCACCGGGAATTCTTGTTCTTTAAAGGCGAGACGTGGTTTCGCCTTTTAAACAATGATCTCGGCTAAAATGATTATTAAGCCAGCGATCTTTGGAAGGAGGTGGTCGATATAAGTTCCATCACCTTCGTAGCGCCGAGGTGTAATAGAACCTAGTGCAACGATTGTGGGGATATATTTTTTAGTACCAACACGTAAGGCAAGGTGATGCCGATGTGACGTAAAATGAGGTGCCACGCGTCCCGGGTCATAACGCCGAGATGATCTCTTGGTGTGGCGAGGTTATCTCCAAAGATATTGGAACTCGAGATAAGCGGATAAGGGACAAGAGTCCTTAGAATGAGGAAAGACTTCAAGATGGATAAGGATAATGTTCTTAGGAAGTCTATCCCAAGTGTATCTCTTGAGGAGTCCAAAGTAAGCCTTGAATCGGGAGTCTGATAGAAGTCGACTTCTTATCGGACTAGGATTGAGTTAACTATAAAAGAAAGGCACTACTGTGGGTCTAGAGATATGCAATTTATATTCTAAATAGTGAGTTTGCACTATTGATTATCTTTGAGAGATAATCATCGACTGATCGTTTGAGTGCCTCTCGTGGACTTTAACCACCACCTAATCTTCTCTTTCTACATTGCGGATATTAGCCAAAGTCATCTATTCCAAATACTCGGTGTGATTCAGGTACCGATGGCGATGTGGTTAGAAAATCGCCACACAGATCTTGACGGATACCATCACATGCCAAAGAACATAAAATCATCATCATCACAAAGCTCAACCTATTTAAAAATAAAATAAATATCAAAATATTGGGGAAAGTAATGTTTCCTAAGAAAGAAGAGTAATGATATACAAACAATCCATACAAAATTTTCATGCAAAATGATGTGGCTAAATGTGGACCATTCACTTTAAATAAAGCACCCATGAAGATGAGTTTATTTACAAAAATGGCATTGCCAAATTATTCTTGTAAGTATTTTTTTTCTTTTTTGAATAGAGTTTTCCAAGAAAGAAACATCACCCAGACTTGTGTATGTACTTTTTGGAAATTTGAAGGTCACAAGCAAGGGGGGAGAAGAAACAAGTAAATCACATCACCAACTTGAGGCAATTTAATGATTTATAGTTGAAAACCAAAACAACCTATTCAGTATACATGTCAAGAAACAAGTAAATACATATTTGCTTTGTAGCCCTTGATAGAGTAGAATGGCAAAACCCTTTCATGTAGGTGTAGCCAAGCAAAATAGTTCAATAAAGGTTTCATTGATTTATGATGTGAATTACTGTTTTTTTTCTTATTTATATCCCCAAAGATAATCAAGATCCATTATTTAGGAAAACAATGTCATAACAAATTGTGTGAGCGATTTTCTAACCACCGCCAACTCAAGAATCACCGGAAAGAACTAGCGAATAGATGACACTGCTAACTCCGCAATGAAGAGAAGATTCCGGTGGTTCGCTCCACCCGGAGCACTCAAGCGATCAGTCAATATATCTCTCAAAGATAATCAATAGTGCAAACTCACTATTGAATATAAAATTGCATACCTTAGACCTCACAGGGCGCCTCTCTTTTATAGTTAACTCAACTCGTCCCGATAGAACGACTTCTATGGACTACCATTCAGTGCTTACTTTGGACTCCTCAAGAGATAAGGATAGACTTCCTAAGAACATTATCCTTATCCATCTTGAAGTCTTTCCTCATTTTAGGACTCTTGTCCCTTATCCACTTATCTTGGATTCCGATATCTTCGGAGATAACCTCGACCACACCGAGATCATCTCGGCGTGATGGCCATGACACGTGGCACCTCGGATACATCATCACCTTGCCACGCGTGTTGGTCGAAAATATATCCTCATTGAATGCCCCTAGGTTCTATTCCCTCGGCATTCTGAGGTGATGGAACCTATATCGGTACCTCCTTCCAGTATGTCGGCTTAAATCATTTTAGCCGAGATCATTGTTTAAGGCTGACACGTCTCCTTTAAAGAACAAGAATTCCAGTGAATTCCTTTACTCGTATGAGCTGTCATGCATCTCTATTCAATCGTTTCATTCACGCGTCTTATCCTCATTGGATCGATAATACCGCGACGCCAACAGAAGCCTTTTGCGCTGCGTCTTGTACGACGATTCAGCTTCTAGGCGATTAATCGCCTTTTTGCCATCGTTTCAAGTTTTAACAAAAAACTTTTCCCTCTTCTTTTATTTCTTCACTTTTCATTCGATATTCTTGTTTTTTCTCTCTCTTACTTTTTTCTCTCGAATCCGCCATTGTTCCAGACTTCAAGCTCTGCAACTGCCTTCATTCCTCCCTCTTGGTGAAGCTTTCGCCATTCTGTTATTTCAGAATCAGCTTAATCCTATGACATCTTCCTCTTAAACTTCACTTTTTCTAGTAAGCCACTATTCTTTTCGTTTTCAATTCTCTGATGTTCTTTACTACTTGTTGCCATTACTACTTTATTTAAACATTTGATTTGTGAATCTCATATCTGAGTGTGTTTATTCCACGATTTTTCCCTTGCCCATGTCTTGAATACACGCATTGCTCACCATTTTCTTGCACTTTTGCCACTGTTCTTGACTTTGTACCCCTTGTACTCACTATGTTCTTGATAGTCCATCTTTGTTCTTGATTCTGAAACTTGTTCTTGTTTTCTGTTTTTTTGTGCCTTTTCCAGATTTGTGCCTTCAATCTTCGTTTCCATAGACTTAGGTTTGGGATTTGTCTGTAGAACTCACAATTTAGGAAAAAACTGAAACCTGTATTTACCTATGTGTTTGCCGAGGTCCCAATAACCCTTTCAAAACATCTTCTGACATTCAACCCCTTCGATTAAGCTGATATCATGGGTATGTAGAAACATAGGGTAAACACCCTATCCAAACTAGAATTCTTTAAACAAGAGTTTGAAATCCCAACCGACGTCCATCTGAGGTTGACTGGGGATGATGACTCCTTCATGCCAACCGATGACTTTATGCCTTTCCCTGTAGTAGCCTTCATTGAGTGTGGACTTCGGCTCCCACTCAACACCCTTTTCCGTGAAATACTTCATTATTACAAGTTGAACCCAATGCAACTTTCCATTAATTCCTATCGAACCATCAATGGTATCATATTAACCTTAGCCAAACAAGAAAACACTAGGATCACATTAGCTGACATCCAATATTGCTACACTATGTGTGGCCTCAAAAAAGACACCGGCTACGTTTACTACCTCAAGCCGAGGTCCACTGAATACAAAATCGTTGCCGACCTTCCTGACTCCAACAAGGGAGCTGGGGACAATTATTTCATTACTTCGGGGAACTGGGAGTTCGCTCCAGATGAAGACCTCCATCTCTTCCCTCTCCCTCGATCAGTCTTTGTAGAGGGCAATGGTAAGAGCCCTGCATTCATACCTACTTGTTTTTTAAAGTCTTTCATACTTTATCTATTTCTTAATGTCTGCTTTTCTTGCAGTTGTTCCTAAGCCACCAAAAAACTTTTGCCAATCCTTCATTCCCAGTAAGGATTTGAAGGAACTTTTGGACTTGCCAGTCCATAAACGGGAGGCGCTTGAGGTAGGGATATTCTATACCTTAATATGATTGTTAGCCTAGTTATTTGTTATGTATAAAATGTGGAATATTGGGGACATTTGTGGATGAACCTAGGGCTTGGGTGTGGAATGAAAGAGGGGTTTTCAAATATAATTGGTAAAAATGGTTTAGGTGTAGATGTAAAAGCTTCTTGTTAAAAAGGATTGATTTGGACACTTGAGTTAAATTTTAGAACAATGGGAGTTGTGCCCTAGATGGGTCAATTTGTGTTTTGTATAAATAAACGAAATTGATTATGATAACATGGAATTGGATAGTTGTTGATATAAATGGTGGAGCCGGATACGCATTATCTCGCTCCTATGGAAATTTGAATATATTATTTCTCTTAAAATTGAATATCTGTTTAGAAATATCTGTATTGGGCTATCGGTGGAGGATAGCTATGATTGTTATAGAAATTGCATGAGGATTAGATGAATTGAAACTAATTATTTAATTGTATCATTGAACATGACGGTATGTTGAGGTATTGAATATGTATAATTGATAATCATTGAATATGATGGTACTTTTAAATACATTGTATATGTGCAATGTTTTGGGAGTAGAAAGGGGATATACTCCATGTTTTGGAAGGGGATAGAGGATGGACTCCATTGAAATTAAGTTGGCCGGAGTATCCAGGTGAAAGTCCCGAAATCATGTGTATACAAAGGTGCCAATCCCGCGGATGAAATTTTCGTAAAATAGTGAGATTGAAGTGCTTATATAATGATTGTGTTGATTGAGAACCATTGAGTTGTAGTCTCAATTAGGTTATTGAAAATTATAAACTTGGCCCATGGATTGAATTGAAATGAAATAGAGGATGGACTCCATTGAAATTAAGTTGGCGAGTATCCGAGTGAAAGTCGAAATCATGTGTATACAAAGGTGCCAATCCATGGACGAAATTTTCGTAAAATAGTGAGATTGAAGTGCTTATATAATGATTGTGTTGATTGAGAACCATTGAGTTGTAGTCTCAGTTAGGTTATTGAAAATTATAAACTTGGCCCATGGATTGAATTGAAATGAATTAACTTGAAATGAGCGGATGGGAATGGATTGAGATGTAAATATCGGTACCATATGGCCATGTGGAGAATGTGTGTTTTGTCATGTGTTAGAAATTGGCCATGTGGCATGGCCCTTTGAGGTTTTGAACCTGAATCTCTTGAACCTTATCCATGTAAGTTTGAATTTTATCCAAACTTATTTAGATAACCATTCAGGATATCTATATCTATCATATCAATAGATATGGATAGATAGATAACTATTGGTTATATATCAGGTCATATGGTTAATCTACTACAATGAATCTGATACGACAATCAGATACGTTATGTGGTTTTTAGCCATGACCTTTCTTTACCAGACTCTCCTCTCTCTCTGACTCTCTCCCAAAAACAACGATCAAGACATTTGCACTGTGATTTGTGTGGATGATATTCATTCTGTAATATCACTCCTTTCTTTGGGTTAGTTTATCAGATTCTGGAAGCAGGTCATTTACGCACGAGGTTCTTGGCTAGAAGGTATGATTATGACATTTTATCCGCTGCGTTATAATGCTTTATGATTTACATTGGTATGAGAGCCTATATGGGTATTTGCCTGCTTATTTGTATGCGATAAAATATGTGTATAATTTTATAAAAATATACATACACATTATATGCAAGAAAATTAGTTTGAGAATGTAATACATCTCATTTTTATGTCCATGAAATATCATTTTTGAGATTAAAAATGTATTTATTGTGAAAAATGGAATCCAGAAGTACAAAAATCGATCCAGAAAACACCCTGGAAGGTGGGGCGTGGGCCTCACGCGCCACGGACGCCGTCAGGCTTCCGCGCCTCACGCCTGCCACAGCGCCTCAGAAGCCTTTGCCACGCCTTGTTCCTTGATTTCCACGTCGCGCCTCCGCGACACACAGCGCCAGCGTCTTTGAGCCTGTATTTGAGCCACGACCGAGCGAAAGCAGCGTTTTTTCCATCGGCTTGGCTGCTGATGTTAAGGGTCTGTTTGTTTTGTTTTTAAATTCTGAATCGCGTTAAATGGTCATAATTAATTCGTTATAGCTTTGTTTTAAGCATGGTTAGTACCGTTAGACTCAGAATTAAATTTTGTATCTTCTCTAAAATTTTGAAAATTTTATGAAAATAAAAAATATTTTTCCTGAAATAATAATTCATTATTTCTGCTTTAAATTGCATCTGGTGTTGCATGATTAAGTTTCTGGGGCTGAATTTTTTATTGTAGACTATTGTTGTAGTTTACTATTTACTGGTATGGTTATTATATTTTACCAAATTTTGTAATATTTATTTCTAATTTTATGTGTGTTTATTAGTCATTTAAAATTCCAGAAAATTTCAGAAAATTTCAAAATGATATACATTCTATTATGGCATAATTTGAATATTAAATACAGCATGTTGTTGTTTTTTGCCTAGAATTTCTAATTTGTTTTAATTAGATTAGCATGATTAATTGTTATTTGTTTAAATTCCATTATTAACTGTGACATAGCATGAGTTGGTTGTGAATCTACATTATGATGCTATTATATGAAATTATAACTTTTTATCATGTGTTTTAGACATGCCATAGTCAGTGGGAGGTTATTCGGTTGAGAGAAATCTTTGTAGATTAACTCCCGAAAATCAATATTTTGCGCATAAATTACATTAAATTTTGGATAATTGTCACTTGTGGCGCAAGAGATGATTACGAGCATAGCGGATTTTCGATCTTGCGACTTGTGTAATATTGTCACTATTTAATTTAGATTTTTGTGGCAAAATTATATTATGCTAATCAAATTAATCCCAATGCGAATTTCTCTCTAAACTGACTTACCGTATGGAAGTTAATTTAGTTGACCTAGACTTAGTAGAGATGTTCAAATGTGAACAATGTAATCTTATTCTTTAGATGAGCAAAAGTCTTAGAGACTTTAGGTCAGACCTTAATTGAGCCAAAGTAAGGAAACATGACTTAAAGTCGCCCTGTTTTTGTTGCCTTGTTTGGCACAACAAAATTTGATGTGTGCGCTATGGTTAGCAGCACACTACGTAGTTTTGATTGGTGAGTTTTAGAGTTATGAAATTAGTAAGCCCTCAATAGATCTGTATATGATCTTGACTATTGAGCTGTGCGGATTGACTTTGTAATTTGACTTGTAAATAATGTTACATCATTGGATGAAGTAACATTCAAGAGTCACGTCATCCAAGAAATGCGAGCTTAAATAAATTAGTCATTAAGTGTAAGACGAGTAGCGATATCTTGTGTTTTGCTCTCTACCAAATTATTGGGAGTGGATGGAGCAAAATTTCATGCACTATAATAGTGTGCGTTGAAATATCACGTGAAATTAAAAGATTAGCGCTTAGAAGCTGCAAAATCTATTAACACAAAGTGAAAAGATTAGCACTTAGAAGCTGCAAAATCTATTAACACTAAGTGAAAAAGATTAGCGCTTAGAAGTTGCAAAATTCTATTAACACTAAGTGAAAAGATTAGCGCTTAGTGGCTGCAAAATCTATTAGCATTGCCAACTTGTCTAAGTCTAGACACTTATTGTTTCCACACTTGAGTGTGAGACATGAAGAGGGGCTTCTTTGTATGATTCCTTAGCTAGACTAACGTTTTTGAATAATGTTTACCACTAAGCGCAAACGTTGCAGTATAGTAATGAAAAAGTCAAGGCTGACAAGGTTGTTATGACTCTAAGAATTTGACGCATCGCTTGTGAGAGTATTGTGTTAAATTAGACTCTTTAGCCTAATTCGTGCTTAAGTTACTTCAGGAGCTGTCATAGATTGATAGCTTATTCTCTCCTTCTTGTGGATGGTAGAATTAATTGCAAGTAACTATGAGCGAAAGCGAGATGGCAAGAGGAGTATCGTCATCTTTCAACTAGATGCATTAAAGTGTATGGAGAATAAAATTGACTTGAAGGTGCAGGGGATTAGCACTTACTAGTTAAATTTGCGACTTAGGCGCACTTGATATCTCCATGACATCCTTTTATGATCTAGTGAATATGAATTAGTCCTGAGTCATTACCTAGTTGGGCCTAAACCTTTTAAACTTATCTTCGAGAACTCACACATTAAGATGATTGGAATTAGTTTATGACATTGGTCATGAACCGTGGCTTATTATACTTAATCACATTAATGAGATGATGACACGATGGTTTGAGTAGGCCTTCTCGGCCCACTCGCTTGTGACATCTGCTCTCATATGAATGTGTAACTTTGTTACATAATGGTTGCGTACAAGTAAGTAGGAAAGCCGTAGAAGGTCATTTGTATTGGCGCATTTTAGTCCACTATGATATTTGTGACTAGATATGTGTGAGGGTATGATAGCTAAGCCTTAATCTCGACACATTTATAGATTACGATCATATCTGAGTCAAGACTATTTGATCTCCCATAAGTCAAAAGTTTTGAGATGATTTTTGACATTGCACATATGAGGTTGAGATCAATTAGATACTTGACTTTTGTGCTTTTAGTTTTGATCAAGGTGGCGAGTATCTATTTGAGTTATTTTTAGAAAACTCTGTGAAGAGAAATGGATGCTTAGAAAATTGATTATTCCTAATACTCAACAACACAATGGTGTAGTAGAGATAAGGAATTACGTATTATTAATGTTAGGTGGATAATGGCGCAAAATGTTTCCCAATTGGGAATTGCACTAGTTTGTTGCCTATATCCCTAACTAAGTGCCCTCCATATCAGATTTTACACTCCATTTGAGTAATGGGTTAGCGGAGAGCCATCTATAGGCGATCTGTAATCGTTAAGCAGCTTATCTTTATTTTATTTATCATAAGGTTGCGAAGTTAAGACCTAGGGTTCTATAGCGCATTATTGTATGTTGTCTTGTAAACACATAGGGTCGTGTGGCGCATTATTGTATGCGGTCATATAAACCCTCCGAGTCATGTGCATATAGGTAAGCAGCTTTGTGGTAGTCTAACTAAGTCACATAAAGTTTTCTTAGTAAAGGTGACGTGAATAGAGTTTTTGGAACTCTATAAGATAGAGAATTCTAAGCATAGCGTTCTATATAGCCTAGTTGAGAATGGAAAGAAATTTCCAATATCCTAGGGACAATGGGAGCGATGTGCCTACTAATGGATTACTCTATTAGAGAAGAATACTCTACATTCTTAGTTGCGTGGTAGCGAATGTGAAAATTTTCCACGTCATCACTGGGTGATTGAGAGGGAAACATTCACGATTGCTCCGCAAGATGATAAAGAGCCTAGGATAATGCCAAATTTTTAGAAAGTGGATTAATGTTGCGCAGTTTAAGACAAAGTCTTTGAGAATTAACCATTTCTATAATTTGGTTGACTTTCCATTATGACGCGAAACTGTTCTAAAGTTATGCGTAATTTGGATAGTCATTTTTTAGGCATAAGGCTCGCTAGATACCGAAAAGTCGCACCATTGAGGAAAGTGTAAACCATGAGAAGACTTCCTCTTGGGGAGTGAGGTTATTTTGACTTAGGCTATGATTGACATAAGTTCGGAACATTGATTTGTGGACATTGTGACCCAACTTTCTTGTTAGAGAATTGGATAAGTAGATCCGTACGGATTTACCTTCTATTTTTATGGTGAAAAGTTAGGAACGCAAAAAGGTTACTAGTTCCAATAAATCTTTTACAGCCTAAAACAGTTATCCAAAATAGTGGTTCTTAGATTTCGTCAAGCCATGATAGGCCAACGATGATCGATGAAGACCACTGAGGCATGATCAATGGTCCAAAAGAAGTTTTTCCTTACTTAGTCATTATGAGCTAGGAATTTATAGGGTTGTCGCCACCTAGGATGGGCAGTCCTCTATTTTAGATATGATGGACATGGGTGATGTAATTTATATACTCGGATATACGATCCTTAGGGATTGTTTTGGAAGAATTCCTGTTTTGTCTTCGATGACTTATATAAGGAATATCCTAGAATGATTCTAAATGCAAAATTGCAAACCCATTGACTTACTTATCGGTAAAAGCCAGAGCCTTAGCTATTGAGTGAATCCTCGGATTGTCTTTGGGAGAAACAGATGACCTATATTCCTTGATCTTTTCTTAGTTGTGGGAGTCTAAAGTACGCTATATGGGCGTATTCGGCATGATAAGTGTTATCTTTGGTAAATGGTCAACTGAGTTGTTTAGATATTGACCATGCTCATTAGAATGTGGATAAAATGCTTTACTAGTAGTATATTAATTTGCTCCTTGTAAGATTCAATGCACTAGTTGGGCGCATCCAGAATGAATGCAAATTGGTCACCAAAATATCTTTAGAGAGGTAATTGCAAGAGGTAGTGATCTTAAATCACTTCATGTGGCGCACATGGAGGATTCCGTTGTATATGCTTATCACAAGAGGTGCTGATAAGGCTTATGTTTGAAATCTAGAATTGTGATCTTGAATCACTTCATGTGAGGCGCACATGGTGGATTCCGTTGTATATACTTATCGCAAGAGGTGCTGATAAGGCTTATGTTTGGAATCTAGAATTGCGCAAGCTGTGGTCAATTTTTTTTAAAATCGATCACTTGTTTTGAGATAATGGGATGTTGACACTATTATGGTTTGTGTCATAATGATTAGCAGATGATGATGTCAGCAGGCAAGATTGGCTCACTCACACGAACAATCGCCCTTGGCGCTTGGGAGCGAGCAAGGATGAGACTAGTGGTTTATTTTTACTTGGAGCCAAGAGAGACTTAAATTATCCACTATGCATATCGCCTTGGTTACAACCAAGATGAGGTCGTGTTAAGGACCAAACATGGATGTTAGTACCCACTTTCCATGTTGTGCCTGTTATGATTAGCCAAATACGAGATCTCATTTGGCGCCTAGAAGGCGAGCAAATAGAGAATTCGGGTTAGGCGCTAGAAAACGACTAGACTAATATCATGCGGTATCGAGGATGACATCACTCTTTTGGAAGAGTTACTCCTTTGTAACATGTATTCATACTATATGTGCTTGGCGGTAGTAATGAGGTGAGAGAATGGATCCTGTTTCCTCACCGTGTGAGTCTTACGTGTCATTATTGATATGACTTTCATTTATGTACCATTTTGTGACTTTTGACTATGTCATAAGGTAAGGGGTTGATGTTACGCTACTTTGGTATGTTACTGCGGTCATGTATGATTTGGCCTTAAGGGACATCACTGGGAAAGCGGTCAATCCTAAACTAAATGACATGAGGGCAAAAGGAAGATCATCTAGTATTACACCACTGTTGTATATTCACTACCAGCAACTCACATCGCTCTGTATGAGAGGCGGATTGAGTGTGAATATATTACAAGAATTGAGAGGGTCAAACATGCTCTTTTTGAGGGATTAGAGATGTTTTTTGGACTGGTGTAATTAGATGGGTCTGGGATATATAAGACACTATTTCTGTTCTTTTTTGGGTTGATGTCTCTATGCTGGCTCATTTTGAGTTTCTAGTATAGAGCTCCCACATGCAGGTGTTCTCAGCAGTCGCATGGTACATTGGCTAGTATGAGATTGTTTATTTTTTGGGAGATTGAGATAGAGATGTGGCAATGTCATGCCAACTCATGTGCGAGTGGGAGATGTTAGAAATTGGGCGCCCATGTGGCATTGCCCTTTGAGGTTTTTGAACCTAAACCTCTTGAACCTTATCCATGTAAGTTTGAATTTAATCCAAACTTATTTGGATAACCATTCAGGATATCTATATCTATCATATCAATAGATATGGATAGATAAATAGATATTGGTTATATATCAGATTATATGGTTAATCTAATATGTTGAATCAGATACGTATATCAGATACGTTATGGGGTTTTTACCCATAACCTTTTTTTCCCAGACTCTCCTCTCTCTCTGACTCTCTCCCAAAAACAACGATCAAGACATTTGCACTATGATTTGTGTGGGTGATATTCATTCTGTAATATCACTCCACTGCTGGGTTGGTTTATCAGATTCTGGAAGCACGTAATTTACCCACGAGATTCTTCGCTAAAAGGTATGATTCTGACATTTTATCCGCTGCGTTATAATGCTTTATGATTTACATCATGAATATTGAATATACACCTGACACTTATATCTTCGTTAAACCTCATATATTGTGATAGATTATTTTTACTGGACTTTGGCTCACCCTACTAGGAAAACCATTTTCAGGTATCGGTGATATGCTCAATCCAAGGACGTAGCTTAGGAGGACTTAGGAGCTAGAAGCTCTATTTTGTTATTTTGTACTTAAATGTTTATTCAAGCCGAGGGCTTTATATATATAGAGCTTATGCCTCTCTTTCATGGTAACCAAGAAATATATTGGAAAGATGTAAGCTCGTAGGGCATTTATTTTGTTGATCATTAACGGGTACTACACACTATAGATTCAAGATGTATATTTATGAATGTATATTGCATGTGTTATCTTTTGTAATACAAACTCTTATGACTGAAAGTATTTTATTTCTATTATTCTCTTGCTCATGAGTTGGATTTATTGTATTATTTTGGGGGCGTTACATGTGTTATCTGATTGAAGAACATGAGAAGACATATTGAATGATAATTAGTTAGGGAGTACAGACACATGGTACTCCAGGATTATTTAATAATTTCCCCTATGATTTCTCATATTATAGTCAAGCTACTTTGACTGCCAGTAGAAGTGGAAAAATGACCCACGGACCGTAGGCAGCCCGAAACCCACCTACGGCCCGAAATGGACCTGGCCCATTTAGGTCTGTTTGGACATGAGCTCGAGCCTAGCCAGAGGCCCTGGGCCTAAGCCTAGGCCATCATTCTCAAGCCCGGCCCGGCCCATGGGCCCAGCCGATTGGTCCGCTTAAAGCTCACTGAAAGCCCGGTCCGAGGCTCAGCCGCCCTAAAGCCCAATGTCTTTTTTAATGGAAAATAATAAAATTTTGATAGAAAAATTTAAAAAAGAAAAAAAAAGAAAAGGTTAAGCCGACTCAAGCCCGATGCCAGGCCCAAGCCCACCGGCCCGCACAAGGCCCAAATACGCCTAGGCCCAAATTTTGGCCGGAGCTTGCGAGGCCCAACATAAGCCAGGTCAAACCGGGCCAAATTTACACCCCTAACTGCCGAACAAGAAAGTTGGAGATCATTTAAATTTGTCCCCGAAGCAAATCATAATTTCTCATATTATAATTGAGCCACCTTGACCGCGCACATGAAAGTTGGAGCCATCATGAATCATGATTTTAGTCAAAATCATATGAAAACATATAATAATTATTATTATTACAAATTCTACTATACATATAATATAAATTAATAAATTTTGCAAATTTCTTTTATTAGTGTGGTAGTTATTATATTATTTGCTTGTCACATTAGTTAGTAATTTTTTAAAAATAAAATTTAATAATTTATCTATTTTTCTATCTATCTTCTATCTTCTATCTACTATTGTTTTATTTTATTTAAAAATCTAAAGAACATATATGTTTTCTACTTTTTTTTTTTTTTTTATCCCGAAAATATTCTCCTAAACTTATTAAACATCACACAATAACTTACATCTAACGAACAATCAAACACCTTTAACATTAAACACCTTCAAACTTAAAATATAATTATTTTTTTAATATTCTATTCAGTATGTTTGGTTTCAATTTTTTTAAAATTGAATTTTTTGTTTTTCGTATTTTTTGTTTTTGGTGAATATTTTTTAAATTTTAAGTAATTTTTTTTACTTTTTTAGATGCACCTTACTCGGATATATCTAAATAGTAAAATATTTGTGAAAAAATATTTTAAAAAATTAATAAATACACAAAAATATAAAAAATGTACTGAATTTTCATATTTTTTAATATTTTTTGGTATTTAGTGTATTTTTTAAAGATTTTTTTCACAGATATTATACTTTTTAAGTGTATTTATATTAGGTGTGTCTAAATTTTTTTTAAAAAAAATTCTTAAAATATATATTAAAAAAAATCATTGAAAACATTAAAATATGGAAAATAAAAAAATAGAATTTTTTGAAAATTGTTTTCTGAAAACCAAAACCAAACAAAGTGATTACTTTTCTATTTTTCTTCTATTTCAAAAATATTCTCTTTATAATTGAATTTGAATGAAACGGCAAGCATGAAGCATTGTCACATTTGAATGAAAATGTACAAATCGGTGATTCCTTCTATCTATTACTATAACAAAAGAGTGACTTATCTATAGTTTATCAAAAAATTGGATTGTCCAATCTAGTAAATGAAATGATACCACTTCATCATTTTGTCTATTCAACGGTTTAAATTGCATTGCAAAAAAAAAATAAATAAAGTAATGATTTTGTCTCTCGTAAGTATCATGTTCAACGACGTTTCTTTCCATCGTTGCCCTTTCTTCCCTCACCCATGCCTAGCGCAGCATCGTTCCTTGCCATACGTCATTTCCTCACCCATTTTACCACATAAAAAAAAAATATTTAAAAAAAAAAAAACCTTTGTCGAATATGAAGAGAAAAAATAATTAAAATTATGAATGGTTGCACCAGAGCATGGGTTGCAAATTTATTGGTGAGGGTTTGGTTAATACTTGATAAGATTAGCTAGAATATAGTGGTCATGACGTGCATCAGAAGTTGCTAAAGGAAATTGCATCAACTGGTTGCCTTTGACAATGGTTGGAGTTTAGATCTCAAGTAAAAGTGAGATGTCTTGATAGGTTGTGATGAGTGGAGACAACTTGGTTGTGAGTGAGTGGAGAGGAATTTGTGCAAGAGAGGAAGGTGATTATCAATGGTGAGGGGCTGTCGCGAGGTTTAGAGGTGATGATATCGACATCTTCATTAGATTCAAGAGCTATTATGGCAAGTACCAAATCGCTACCGACATGCAGTACCTCTTTGGCGTGACTGGTCAGAGAGTTTCTCAATGCTCTTCAAAAAATTGGATTCGAGATGGATTTCAAGTTTGCTTGAAACCACAGTATGGTAACTACCTTTGCAAAAAAATATTTATTTATTCAAAAAGCGAATGAGAAATTAGACTCCCAAATTTAATCATTTACAAATATATAATTTATTATATAATCCAATTGAAATTCAAAATTTGAATTTATTTATAGTTACCAAAAAGATTGAAAGGTTCTTTTTCTTTTATTTATTTATTATATTTGTTATTATTTTAATTTCTATATATATATATTTAAAAAGTTAGTTTGTTGTTGGAGTTTGAAACCAAATAGTGTTTTGTTAATATATTATTTTCAATTGAATATGTCTCTGTTTATATTTCCTATCAAATTGATCCAAAAAAATATGGTCACTATATATAACATGATGTAAAAAGAGTTAAATTTAGACTCAAATCAATGCATCGATTACAACTTACAATTGGCATGCTTTTATTTATCTAAAAGAAAAAAAACATGCCGAGTTTGTTATATAAACAGACTCAGCCTTCAAGACAAAAAAAATTCATTCTCTCTCGTGGTTCAATATGGTTACATAAAAAAATTATAATTTTCTATTTTCTATTCGAATATACATATTACTGACAATAATAAAAGAGATAAATCAAATGATAGCTAAACATCATGACCAGAACTTAATGGTGCAAAAGTAAGTCTATTACATTAATTTTTGATAAATTCTAACATATAATTACTTATGATTCGTATAAAAGATTTTGATAATGTAAATTGACAATGAAATTGAATACACAAAATAGTGGGTCTATAAATATCAATAAATTACTTATGCAATTTCTGTATGGATCGAAAAATTAAGTTTCATTTTCTTACAAAACAAATTTCATACAATTTTTGCATAAAACATAAATTATTCTTATAAATAATGTTATCTTTCTCATTACATAGGATATTCACTACACAGGACTAGTCCCAAAAGCGACTAATTCTATCTTCTTTTTTCATTTTTCTTTTTTTTGGTAACATTATGTATTTAAGAACTTATTTATTATAATTTTTAAAGTTTATATATGTTATATTTTGTTGATGATTTTGCTAAATTGTCTATACAATATACTTACAAAGGAGTGCATTGTCAGTACATTCATTCTATTCTAAAGTTCATTCTCTATATTACAAGAGCAAATACAAATAACAAGGACTTCTAAAAATTAATTACATTACATTATATTAGATTAGATAAAACCATGTGCAATGCACGTGCAACCTACTAGTACTATTATATATGTGAACACGAAACTTAATATCTAAACCTCCAAACCTTCTCCTCATGCCACGTGACAAATTTTTATATGCTAAAAGAAAAAATTATTATACTATATCGTAAGTAAGGTTTGAACCAAAAATTTTATATTTCATTAAAAACACACTTACCATTTAAGCAACTTACATATTATGATATTAATTTCTTTATTATTTGTTTTATTTTTACTTATCTGAATTGCACACACATCACGTGTGTCATCCACTAGCATAATATATGCCAAGTCTCTATTTATTGCGATTACATAACAACTCTACCAATATATATGTATATACTAGTGTCTGTGTACCCACTCAATGGATGTGCTATTAAATCTATAAAATATAAATTTTAATTTTAAATTAAAAGTATATATATTGTACACTATTCAAGTGATAAAAATGTAATTTTCTCGATGGACATCTTAATCAAAAGTTATATCATTTTAAAATTTAATTAGACACTAAGAATATTTTAATAATAATGACATGTAATAATCTTAACCAGGCAAAGTTTATGCATGTATCCTTAATGCTATTTTTTTTTATTTATTATAATGGAGTTTTGACCGAATTTGATCTTACTAATCAAATTTTTTATTGCATAGTGCTCAGAAACCAAAACCTCTATTGATAAGAACGCATGAGCTATATATACTCAGCAGAAATGAACCTTGTATCATCTCATTCACATCAAAAAAAAAAATTTCCCCATTATCGAATTTATAACACCAACCTTCTCATTTTGATATGAAAATAGCAACCAAATCTCCCATTTCAACAAGAATATATTATCTGAATTAAAAAGTTAAACCTCCCAAGTGAGGGTCACATTGGACCCAATTATGCATAGTAGATTACAAATACCCCAAGTCATCCGTAAACCACGCGTATCAAAAACAACTAAAACATAAAGAATAATGATATATATACCAATTAATGTACTAACTAATATATTAACAAATGATGTGACATAATTTTAAAAATTTTGAATATTTATAATTTGTATAATAGGTAGAGTCAGTAATAATGACATAACACTAGTTAGTACATTAATTAGTACATGTAACACTACCGAAACATAAAACATCCCTGTCGATTTATTCCAACACAAGCCCCTTTACCATACCTCCAAAGTTGCTCAAAATAGGGTAACAAAAATCAGTCACCCTTTTTAACAACTTAATATTTTAGAGCTGATATTTGAGGAGCTAATGACATCATAAAGACTACATCATAAACCGACAGATAACAATACCCCAAACCCTAGTTTTTGTGAAGACATTTTCACTTTCAAAGACAACCTCGAAATAGACAAATCAAATATAACCAAGTATTTTAAATTGAAACTTAGTATTACTTTAGACTGGGAGTCACAGCCAGTACTTAGGTCAGAGACTATATGTTATCAAAGCCAGCCAACCAGCATGCAATGACGAAAATAGAACATAAATCGACGTCCTGCAATCAATGAGACAATCAAGTGACAAAACCCTAGATGAAACATTTAAACAAACTTCGGTTAAAAGATCTTCTGTACAAGTAAAATTGCAATTGCAAAATTGTACGAAACGTGGGGAAAAGAAAAGGGCAGCACAAAAAGTAAATCTTAATTCATAGTTGATCCCCATCTTTACAAGCAGCCAAATCATCTAAAACAACAGACAACCTGAGGTGCGTCCCAAGTCTTCAGCAAGAAATTGGGGATTCTTCGTTCTTGTAACTACAGCTCCAGTCAAAAGGATCTCTGACACATGGATAAATGACAATCAGTAGCTTGACACAGTCTCAGCTGGTTTTGATTCAGCGTCTGCTTGATCATCGGGAGTTGAGGATGATGATTTCTCTAGTGCAGCAGCACTAGATTTGATGGGTTCCTTGAACTGCACTATGATCATGGTCATATTGTCGCATCCCTCACCAGTTGCTGTCGATGGCGCCAAGCACCTATCAAGCACTCTTTCACATACCACAGAAAGCTTGCTTTCCTGCACAATAACAATAATAATAACAAAAAATTTTTAAAAAATTAAGTGTTTATAAGGCAGCGACAACTCCAATGGATAACAAAAGCATTTTCGATCTTATTCTATAAGGCAACTTATTCCAATGTCAAAAGCAACTTGCTGAGCATTTTCTACTTTCATCATGTGACCAAGAACGCAAGTGCATAACCGAAAAAATCCTCTTGAAAGTACTGTCTACCAGAACAACCACACAACGTATCTTATTACACCTATACAACCACAGTTACTAGCTGTTCAACTGTGTTAACAAAGAGTGATATCAGACACTTACTGTGATCAACTGTTCATGTATAAAATCCACTAGCTCCTGGCTTGACATGCAGTCCCTGAACAAACCACACAATTACATTAGTTGAAGGTGTGCCTCTCAAAATAATTGGGATGCAATTATAATCAATTAGTTGATGGAGCACAAGTAAAAATCTGCAAATCTGGCTATTGTTAGACAGTATCAATTAAGGAACCACTTTCTTGTAACACGCAATTTAAAAAATTTTGGGTAAGATACACTGACATCTCCTAGTTATGTGCTTAATACAAATTCCCCCTTCACATTTTGGAAATTACACTAACCTCCCCTGCCTCTGTTTGTCCATTAATGGAAGTAATAGAAAATGAACATTTGCCATAAATGTCCCCTCTCTCTTTCTACTTCCTCCATCCCCATCATTTGCACTCTCTATTCTCACCTAATCAGCCAGACACATCCCACCCCACCAACATGCACTACCACTTCCCATTGCTACCATCACCCATCCACACAAACACCCACAATGGTGACCCACAATATTAGTCTTATATCAAACCTCCTTAACCCAGATTTCAACTCCTGGAACTTCACTATATCAGTGGCTATGGTCACGACACTCACAACAGTGGAACAGGGGGTGAGTGAAAAAGGTTAAGGGAATGAGTGACAGCTATGGTCATCACATGTATGGTTATTTTATTTATTTATATTTTTTTTATGACCGTACATCCGGACCAGCTCCCGTGCACCTCGACTAATCCTGAGACTCACGCAAAGCACCTAGTGGGAGTTGAACTTGAGACTTTGAGAGAGCACACCCCCAGGCACCAAGCTCAACGTATGGTTATGTCGAATGGGTTATGGGCAGTGGCTGTGGCTGTGGCTGTGGCTGTGGCTGTGGCTGTGGCTGTGGCTGTGGCTGTGGCTGTGGCTGTGGCCAGAGTGATTTGGAATTAACCAGTGAAGCTCACTGGAGCTGACCATCCTATATTCACTTTGAAACACCACCTAAAGTCATGGATGAATAAGGCAACATCACATTCACATTGTGTCCTTATGCAATGACCTCTCCCTTTTCCCCAACTCGCATCCTGAGAGTACCATTTCGAACCAAACCCAATAACAAACTACACTTGGCAGGATTCATGGAGACTTTGAATTAAAAAGAAAAGAAGTCAGAAAACTTAATTGGAGCCTCAATCCAGTGCAGCTTATGTATTAATTTCAAGTAATTTTGTGGCTCTCGGAAGGTAGGAATTTTTAGGGAATGTGAGAATGTGAATTTATTGTTATGGTTTGCTAATCAGAATATGAGCTGTTGAGTTTTCTGGTTGCTCTGTAGGATTGTAAAAAGGTGTGCCAGCCATGGTTTGTGATGAATTTGGGTGGATTGAATATGTACAATAGGTGTTTGATTGAAAGACAGAGAGATGTTATAGGGTTAAATTTGGATGGTCAAGTATGGTATTTGCATAATTTTAAGGTCAAATTTGGGTTAACGTCAAATTTGTTATTTGTTTTTTCCAAAATTTTAAGTGCTCACATCTGCACATTCTGTTAGTTGACCTAACGGTCCAATAACGGGAAGGCAAAATTGTATTACGACTCAAAACATCAAGAAGGGGATGTAATTTCCAGAGCCTCGGGTACTAATGGCAACAAACCTCGTGGGATGCCAGTGTAAATGGAAACCGAAAGTAAGGAAGCAGGGTAGTATAGTACCTAAAAAATAAAACTTAGGAAAGCATAAGATACTTACCAAATACCATCACAGGCCAGCACCATAAAATCGTCATCATCACAAAGCTCAACCTATTTAAAAAATAAAATAAATATCAAAATATTGGGGAAAATAATGTTTCCTAAGAAGGAAGAGTAATGATATACAAACAAAAATCCAAATAAAAATTTTCATACAGAATAATGTGGCTGAATGTGAACCATTCCCTTAAAGCACCCATGAAGATCAATTTATTTACAAAAATGGCATTGCCAAATTATTCTTGTAGAGTTTGTTTTGGTTTGTTTTTTTTGTGTGTGTGTGTGTGTGTTGGGGGGGTGGGGTAGGGTGGGGTGGTTGGGGTTTGGCGGCGGCTGTGAATAGAGTTTTCCAAGAAAGAAACAACACCAGCAGCTTGTGTATTTACTACTTTTTTTTGGGGGGGGGGGGGGTTGGGGAAGAGAACAAATGAATGAATCACATCAGCAACTTCAGGTAATTTTAATGATTTAAAGTTCAAAAACCAAACAACCTATATTCAGGGATACATGCTGGAGAAACAAGAATTAGGTGCAACTGATGCAAGCGTTTAAAAATATCCAACAAAAATAAAATCAACCATGAATAGAACAGTAGTACAACACAAAAGGGTAATCCAATTGTTTAAATAGAAAAAGTACTACAGCAATATTTCTAGGCTTCAAAATCCAATCAAAACTTGAACATGAATGGAAGATAGATCAATTAGTTTAAAGATCAATTTTTGATAAAAAATCTTTAGTAACCTCAAATCCTCAATTGCACATAAAAATGAATATGACTATATATCGAACAGAAAATGAGAACCAAACTCAATTGTGTTATTTGTGCTTCTTAAAAACTAAGAGTAATGACATACAAACAAAAAATTTATACAAAACTTTCATACATCATGATGTGACTCAATATCCACATTTCACTTTAAAACAAAACACCTAATAAGATAAATTTGTTTACAAGAATGGCATTCCCACATAATTTCTTGTGGAGTTTTTGTATGAATTTCATGTATGAATAGAGTTTTCCTAAAACAAACTAAAGAAACTTCCTCGACACACAGATAAACCATCTCCCTCCGCTCCATTCTCACCCTCTCTCAACCTCTCCATGGCAGTACCAACTTAATTTATACAGTACAAAAACTAATTAAGATGTCTAATAAAACACAAAATCTATCTGTAAGAAAAAAATTTACAGGAGAGTAATATATGATTGCCAACAAACAATTTACAAGTAAATATATATTTGCTTTGTGGCCCTTGATGGAGTAGAATGGCAAATCCAGTTTCATGTAGATGTAGCCAAGCAAAATAGTTCAATAAATGTTTCATTGATTTATGATGTCAATTACTGTTTTTCTTCTTATTTATATCCCCAGAGATAATCAGCATCCATTATTTTTAGGAAAACAATGTCATAACAAATTATCTACAATGGAAAAAAAAATAAAAAAATATGTACAGTATTTATATCTGGCTTAGCAGTCACAATTTGCTTTTCAACAGGCAAAAACTTATTCTGCTTAAACTCCATGTCACCTGCAATAAAATAGAAATTAGATATCAAGCTCTTGACTTATCCAAGAAAAGAAAAGAAAAAAGATTTCAAGCTCTCTCTATTATACCTATCAATGAGATTAAATTCATCAAATAAGTATGACTATGAAAAGAGGAAAAAGCAGAGCTACAAGAATCTCTCTCTCTCACTAAGCTTGGGAAAATGGAAACCGAAAGAAAGGAAGCAGCGTAATATAGTACCTATAGCTCTTGCAAGATTTAAACTGCCATTAACTCGTCCTGCATGGATAAAACCACCAGCTTTCAAGATCCTTTCTCTTTCACCCTCGAGGTCGGGTTTGTGATCTCTAGAAAGATCGTATGCCTGCTTAAAAGGAGCCACAATGAGGAACATAAACATGTATTTCATCAATATATTACCCATAACGAACATGTTCTACATCTACAAGATTTAAAAATACCATGGACTTTCTATCCACTACAAGTCAAATTGAAGTGTTGGACTGCCCATGATGCACAACACAAAAGTTCAGCTACAGAAAAACATCCATCTAAGGGTGTAAATAATTCCCTTTTTGAACCATCTGCAGAAATATAAAATGACAGAAGTCCTCTTCAATTGTACATTACCTGGCCCTTCCTTGATATTACACAACGAGAATCACCAGCGTTGGCAACAATAAGTTGGTTGTTTCTAATAATAGCAACACAAGCTGTGCACCCTGAAGTTGGTCCAGAAAAATCAGAATGGGGCCCCTAAAAGCAATAATTGAAGTAAATGAGTCACAAGGACACAGTGCAAGAAGGAAAAAAAGAGAGTACAAAAATGAAAACTCATCAGGCAAGTGTTCACAAAACATAATCAAATTCATAATGTCATAAATATGTTCTGGTGAGTCTCCAATAGGTATATAACTGACTATAATTACAGACAACACAATACCATGAAATCTTGCCTAAAAAAGAAAGTCATGGAAAAGTTTCAAATGATGATAGTAATTATGCAGTTCTCCAAGTGCACGCACACACAAAAAGAAAGAAACTAACGATTTGATCTTCAAAGTAATTTGTTCTATAAAACAATTGACCTTCAAAGTTCTCTAGAATTCATAAGAAAATAAAGATAGAATTCAACTATAGATCAAATAAACTTATCCGGAATTCATAAGAACCTAATGATGTAATTACTTTTTATTTTTATTTTTTATTTTTACTAGTCAATGTTATAAAAAGAAAGGCACCAAGCATTTGCCAACCGTGTACATAGAAAACATAGAAAGGAAGCCAATGACCTGATATGGTAATGAAAAGACAACATGCACAATAATCAATTCACAAAAATTTATTAACAGCAAACACAAGCATCTGTGATACAACAAATATAAAATAAACCAAATACAAAATCTTTGCCTCACAGAACAACTCTTCAGAATAGTTTAATATATGAAAAGAAGAAGAAGGATTAAATTACCGTACAGCATAGTTTAATATATACAACCAATTTAATGAATTTGACTTGGGTAAGCTCACCTGCTAATCAAAATAACCGAACACATTCTATTGCATATTATGCTATGTAATGTGAAGGTACAGATGAAGGGGGTGGCATAGTGCATTACAACATGCATTGATTAAAGCACACATACAATTGCAGGCGGATGCAAGCATATGTTTGTGCGGGGTAGAGAGAACGAAAAGAGTATCCATCCGAATATGCACAGACTAGGCCTCTGTTTTGTGCGAGTGTACCGAGGTGGCAAGGAAGGGAGAGAGGAGAAAGCACCATTACATGATGCATTGAAGCTGATGAATAATGCTCTCAGTCTCTCACAATCAAAGATCCATTTGTTTAACAAACAGACTATATAAAGCAAATGGGTACTTTCAACATAAAGTTTTTTCAACTCTAATTAAAAATAATAATTCCAAGTAGTCTTGAAAAAAAATTATTTATTTGAAGACAAAAAAACTCCACATATTTACATGAACTATTACTGTTTCCAGGTTCACTAATTCATGAACTACTTATGTTTCTAGGTTCACCAAACATAAGTGAGAACCAATGTGCAATGTCACAAAACTACGGGGATCAATTTGCACCTCCACATTGCTAAGTTTCGACTTTGATTGAAAGAATTCCCATACCAAATATACAAGCAAAAAATGGATATGAGCAGACCAACATGGAGCCAATATATGAATGAGAAGTTCTAGTATCTTAATTTAGTGGAAGCAAGCAAGTACCTCCTCAAAAGCCCAATCATCCATATGGTCATTCCCCTCACCACCTCTAGGAGACCATATCAAACCCTCAATCATGCCCGTAAACTTGTTTATTTTATCTCCCAGGACAGCTAACTCCCTCCACCCTCTTTGTCCACGCATCATCTCATCCATTCTGCAGCACCAAATTAGACAATAACATTTATTGGAACTGAATAAAATGAGGCCAAAAGCAAGTAAATTGAAAAGAGGCATATGGATTAAGGATAGCAGAGCTGACAAATATTAATCACAGCAACAATAGAACTTTCTCATTTACATAAATTTCACTCATGTATTTGATCTGAAGGTCCTGTGATAGGGAATGAAAAGCATCAGACAAGGAAAGTAAATTTTTAGGAAGTTGAATTTGTTATGGTTTCCTTATTAGACAAGGTCTATGCCTACTACTATATATGAGTAGAATGTATTGAACTACTACATTTGATATTAGCATAACAGATTATTGAAGAAATGGCATTTTCCCTGTTCACTCTCTCTCCAGATTTGTCTGTCTTCTCTTTTCATTCCAATCTCTTCCCCAGTTTCTTGTACTACTTCACTGTGCTGTTTCAAGTTGCAAGATCCCTTTATGCTGTGTTTGGTTGGGAGATTTGGGAAGGGATTTGGAAAAGAAAATGGAAAAGATGTGTGAAACTAAGTGCAATGTGGATATATTTTATTCTCATTTCACTTACATTTTCCTTTTCCCTTTCCCTTTCCAAATCCCTTCCCAAATACCCCAACTAAACACAGCATTAGTGTCCTGCAGCATCCTAGCTTTGGAATTATGGTAAATCCTAGAATAGTGGAAGCCACTGGTTCGAGAGCAAGAAACTTTACGCTTTTGGCTCAATTGTTCTTGATTTAGGATTAACTCAAGTTTCAAGTAAATAACCTGAAAAAAGCTTTTTGAACTGAGGTTCCTACATCTCCAGCTAGATATGCTTCATGCTTGAGCACTTGTTGATGAAGAAACTTCGCACAAAACTTAGCAACAACCTTACCTGAAATTTATAAGATTCAGGAGAGATCAATAGGCTATATGTTGAATAAACAACAAGAGTTCATTCATGCTAGAATTTTTCAAACTTCATGCTATAGGGGTGCACTTAAAAGGCCATCTTAACCTTTAAAACAGAATAAAAAATGACGTAAAGAATACTTAACCAGGAAATGCAGTGTTGTGATTGCGTGTCTGTGAAACTAAAATCTGTTAACGCATACATTTTCCAACACGATAACACATCAACTAATAATCTTCTAGAATATAGCATTTGCAATCTATCAAACAATTCAAACAAGCTTAAGTGGAGCCAAGCTCAAGTAGCTTAGGTTTTTATACAATTCAATGACCCATATAAGCTTTATCGAGTTGGTTCAACCCGAGCTCAGAAAATTAATGAACTTCAAAAATGTATTCAAGCTTAAGTTCTTTGCATAAAGAGCTAATCTCAAACAAGTTTTCAATGAGACTAAACACAAGTTCAACTCAAGCAGCTTGGTTTGTCTTACTGTCCTATTTACACATGCATTAATTGGTACATGTTACACATGACTATACCATCTCAAAGGACTGTCTCCCATTTTATCTTCAATTGGTACAACTTCAAACTTCTTCCTAATGCAACCAATTCTTATTGTATTTTTTCTTGTAACACCACTCATCCATCTCAATATTTTCATCTCAGCTACACTCACTTTTTAAATATGTTGTTTGTTAATCACGCAACATTATGTACTATACAATATAGTGGTGCAGGAGCATCTAAAAGGTTTACCAACCAAGTGGGCCCATAGTAGGCTAAGTTCATGTTCTAGATAGCTTTAGTTTCTATTTATCTTTTTATTTTTCTGGGGTATTTTGTGTTTTATGTTAGTCTATAAATAGTAGTTATGCTGCTAGTCATTTTAAAATGGCCATGCGAGCTTTCAATTTTATTGGAAGATTAGGATTGAAGCATTATTAAGGTAATCAAGAGCTAGGATACTAGGGAAGCTGTAATACTCCAATGCTACCAGTCATGTTTCTTCAAATGTGAGTGAGCTTGCTTCAAGGTTTCAGTGAAACAGTGCAAGTGGAGGTGGAGGGAGGGGATCAGTGGCAGCTGGTGAGAAGAGGGGAGGGGGGGGAGCAGCAGTGGCAGTGGGGGAGGGGAGGTACCAATGGCGGCCAGCAAGGAAGGGGAGGGAGAAGAAGAGCAGTGGCAGAGGGAGATAGAGAGAGGAAAGATCAGTGGCAGCCGACAAAGAAGGGAGGGAACAAAGAACAGTGGGGGAGGAGAGGAACCCGTGGCGGACAATGGGGAAGAGAAGGGTGATGAAGAACAATTGTGGTGGGGGCAAGGTTCTGAAAAGCGGTTGCGATCACAGAACGGTGGCGGTCTTGCGGTTGCGGGTGTAAAGGTGGCAGAAGCGAACGGCTTGAACCATGAAATTTTTTTATTTTTCGCACAATTTGAAAAAAACTTACCGATACGCACATTTTTTTTCCATGATCATATTTATTAGGTTTTAAAATAAATATTGATCAATTTTTGTAAATTTTTATGTTTAATCCAATATATTTCATATTTTTAAATCACTACAAACTGAGTTTTTTACATTTTATTTTAATAATTAATGACTTTATATTATACAAAAAATCAATCACTAACTATTATATATAAGACAAACAATGACAAAAGTAAGAAAATAAATAAAAGTCTAAATATATATATATATTTTAATCAAGCCAAATAGATAATGACCACACTTATTATTATTATTATTATTATTATTATTATTATTATTATTATCAAACAATATATAGATAGACACACACAAACAAAATGGTTGAGTGATAGCAGATGAATAGAATAGCATAGGTCTTACAGCTTCAACAAGTCAATAATATGTCCTTCATCTTCCCTCTTCTCTCTCTATCTCTTGTTCCTCCATCTTCCCTCTTCATCTTCCCTCTCTTCCCCTATTTTCAACTTTTTCTTTTTTTTTTTTTTTCTTTTCTTTTTTTTTGTGTGTGTGTGTGTGTGTGTGTGTGTTTCTTCGAAAGAAGCAATTCGGAACCGTTACGTAACGGTGCATTACAGGCCATTACGGCACCGTTACGACCGCTATAACAGCCGCTACGGCCGACACACCTGTGAATCTCAATCACACTGCAAAAGCGGCCGTAACGGGTGGCGGTAATTACCACAACCGTTACATAACAGCGTTACATAACGGCGTTACGTAACGGTTGCGGCTGCATTTAAAAACCATGGGTGGGGGTAAAGAGGAGCAATAGTGGCTAGCAGGGAAAGGAGAGTGGGAGAAGCAACAGTGATTGCCTTGGAGAAGGAAGGTGAACTAGTGAAGGAATGGGGAGAGAGGATGAGTTGTAGGAGCAAGAGAATGAACTTGATCCCATGCGGTCAAGTTATCAAGTTCATTGTAGTGTGTGGATGATAAATGGTTTTCATCTATGGATGGTTGATAAAGAGTGACGGTGATCTAGAGTGGTCAAATTCAAAGTTAAATTAACATCAAATTCGAAGAACGAGTGAGAAAGTGCCACTACCACATATACTATATAAAAATTTCCCTTTAGACAAGATAAACAGAGATGGACAGAGTTTTGGAATTGACAATTAGTTGAATGATCAAGGTTTAAATTGAAAATAATAAAAACATAAGGTCTAATTTGTTACAAGGGTATTTTGATTTCCCTGAAAAAACATGAATAGCTAAAGAATAAATCTACATAAAAGGCACATAACAAAGGATTCAACTGCCACAAGAATATGAATGAGAAAGAGAAAAGAAAACAAATATAAATTACTAGCAAAAGCTTATTCACATAATATTTGTCACAGTAAGTAACTAATGACATTGTTACTTTGATCTAAGTAAATCAAACTATCTCCCTGTAAAAATACATTCTCCATTAAAAATAAAACTGTAGAATAGAACCTTTGACTCTTACCTCCATGGCCATCATAAACACCAAAGAATGATGTGGAAGTGTCCAGATCAAGATATGCGGTATGCTAACAAAATTAAAAAGCACAAGATAAGCAACCAATTATAACTATAAGAGACAATGAAGTGTAAAATCTAAGTGATGGTATTTTCAAATGACACCCATAAATGGGAATTTACCGATAATGACTACTAAAAATATTAGTCCACATCAAATCGTGGCAACCATAAAGAAGCCTTGCAAAACATAATAGTATGACACTTGGAAGAAAGACCAATATTGAATTATTGGAGAGTTCAACGCACACATCAAGTCATCACTATTTATATAAGCCCTTCTTCCAAAATATATAAACATAGAAGATTCCATGTAATGCATCTCAAATTTCAACAAAATTTTGCAATATTACAATATAGTCCTCAAAATCCTTGGCTAAAACTAGTTCTGCAAACCTAATTCATTTTCACAAGGGGTTTCCTCAATATAAATACATAATCATATAGATCCATCTATAAGAGAGCTACTTATCTTGATATTTCACACCATGATTTGTAACCAAACAAAACCAACATTTAGAGCTTCAATGTTATGCAAAAGTAAACAATTTATCACTACCCAGCTAGATAAAATTAATAACGCTTATCCAACAGAAAATACAATTTCACAGCCACATTTCCTGAAATTGAACTTAGTCCAGTTGCAAAACAAAAAAATAATAGAAATTCAACTTAGTCCACTACGTAAATTAGATAAATAAAAAAGAAGACAATTAAACTTTCACATAACAAATTTAAATGGCCAATAGTGCAAAAGGAATGTAGTTGACTGATAAAGATTGGAGATAAATTTTGCCACTCACAGCATCTTCCATGGTAGCCCGCCAACCTTGCATTGATGATAAGCCATATCTGAGACAACCATTCTCACCATCTTCAGAGAACTTTTCAGTTTGGGGAGTACTAAGGTATATACCCATCTCTAGCTGGAACTAAAGAACAATCATAATCACAAGTCATTTAAACAACGTCCCCACCACCAGCCCACCAGGAAAAAAAAGTTAACATGTAACAAGAATAACATATTCTTGCTGCAAAACTTCATGAATTTTTACACTATCAGTGTACAACACTAGTTAGTGCTCCATTTTTTCAGCAAGCAAAATTGGAATCACTTAAAAGTTTGTAAGTTCTAAAATTCACAATCATAAATAACAACATTGCAAACCACAATTTGTAATTAGATTATATCTCAACCATCTTCATGACTACAACTACAACCAGGGGCGAAGGGAGGGGGCAGGGATGGCCTTGGCCTCTCCAAACTCCTCCAAAATTTTCACAGAGCCCATTATAAATATGCCTCTCCTCCAAAATCTAATGGTGATGATTTTTATTCTTAATTATGGACACACAAAAAAAAAAAAAAATGTCTTGGACACATGTCCGATGAGTGTCGGTATTCGACATGAACTCGTTACCTTCTTAGCGTCAGTGCTTCTTAGGCTCTGCGTCTGCCCCTAGCCACAACCCTTGTTTGAGATCACTCAGTAAATCACACAAGGGCATTTTTGTCCGTTCACATAAAGTAAACTCCACCCGAAGAGCTTAATTTTATTCATGCACCACAGAAAATCTCAATACACCATTTATGTCGTTCAAATATAAACTTCCAAACAAAAAATCAAATGTTCGGATATAAATTCCAAACAAAATACAGTTGTTCGAAAATAAACAATTGAGCGGAGTATATATCTGAACAATTCATTTTGTTCGGAAGTTTATCACGGTGTATACTGAGATTTTTTGTAGTGTGCAAATAGAATTCCCACCCAAAAAACCCCAAATTCCCAACTACAAGAAGAATTGATGCCCCCAGTACGAGGCCATATGACATAATTAAGGAAATTCACAAGCCCCAATCCCTGTTTAATTACTGATAATGTAGGAAAATAAAAATTAAAACTAAAATAAGCACCCAAAAAAAAAAAAAGATCTTAGTTCAAGTCATTTCTCAATTCTAAAAATCTCCGCTTTCCAAGGCAATCAAACAAAGAGATTGATCAAGTGTTGCTACAATTCAAATCAAATCAGCGTACAAAAAGCCATATTTAGAGTAAACTGACGCCAAGAAACCCAAATTAACAACGATCTACAATCCAAATTTCATAAACAAAATCAAACCCAGAATAAAATAAAACTCAAGAAACATACAGTGTTCCAAATACCAAGATCAAATCAAATCAAGAAATAAAAATAAAAAATAAAAAAAACCCAGATGATCGTTTGACATAAATAGTAGTAATCAAGTAAGACAACTACATCCAAATAAAACTGATATGGAAAGGGTATTGCACTTACATGCCCAATTGGGCGTCTTTAAAATGTTTTTCAGATGATGAGAGCCAAATGAGAGAAAAGAACCAAGAGGGTCTCAATCTTTACAAAAAAAAATAACAATAACCCAGAAGACTTTTGAAGTTTCTTGACAGAAAGAGCAGTTACAGAACGCGTAGATAGAGACAGGAGTAGAAGATGTCAATATAGAGATAGATATAGCAATGGTAAACAAGAGGGTAGAGAGTGATAATGATGGTATGACTTTGAAATGACTGATAAATGTGTAGTGGTTAAAGATGTTTTGGCACACCAGTGAGGAAAATTCGGATGACTTGGTTTTGTGAATTCCTCATAGAGATATTTTCACACAATCCTATCTATCTCTGGAATACTCTCCTCCTTAAATTTGAGAGAGGAGAGAGGGTTTGTTTATGTTAGGCGGCTTATTGGTGTGTGTGACCCGCTATGGGCCCCGATAAGGCTGAAGAATGCATTTGAAGATTTGTACATTTGGGGGAAAAATATGTCAAGACACGTCGGTAGGAAAAATTAATCTTACCGTCGATTCTATTAATTAATTAAGGGTTGGTTTGAAATGTTTTAAAAAAAAAAAAAAGTATATTTAACTTGTTAGTTTATATAAGTTGGATTTAATGTGATGTGTTAGAGAGGTGATATGATTTAAATAAGATGATGTGACTTAAATAAGATAGTGACTTTTTGACTTTTTATAATATTTATGTCAAACTTGACCTAAATTTATTTATTTATAAATTTTAATATTTATTATTTTTATTCATGTTCACTCACTCATTTATAAGAAGAATTCATCATTATCTTTCACATATACAAAAAATAAAAAATAAAAGATTGATAAATTTATCACTAAATAAGAGATTTTAGAAACTGTTAGATTAGTATATTTTTTGATTTTTTACAAAAAAAACGTAAAATATGAGTTGAGTTTGAAATAATATAAAAGAAAGGTGATGTGACTCAAATAAAATAATTGTGACCCAAATAAAATAATATGTTAAAATAGCATGTGCAATTTTAACACATACCAAACAAGCACTAAATCTACATAAGAAACAAAGGAGGTGGTTGAAAAAACTAAATCAAATCTTATGATTTGATCTGAATTAGACCGATTTGTTATTTTTTTGGATATTTTTTTTCTTGAACCTAATAATGTTTTCAATGTTATTAGGTTCCACTCTCCCCAAGGGCTGGCCACTCGTGTGATAGCACATATGATTGATAGAACAAACCTTTCAAGCCTAGGTAAACCACACCAAGTGTTAGAAGTGTAGGTTCAAATCTCTACCTATGTGCGAGTTCGTGACTTACCGCTACATAGTTGAATGGCTCTGCTATGTAGCAATCACTTAAGGGTGACCTCCAAGACCTTTGTTATCCAAAAGACAACCTAAAGGGGGGGTAAATTAGATTTTTACAAATAAAAATAATAATACTCTAATAAAAATTATTACTAACACAATAGATAAATATAGTTAATGAAATAAAAATAATTAAAGTAAGTGTTCTAACAACTATGTCAGTTAATGATTTTAGCACAGTGAAAATGTGAAATATAGGTATGGCAATTTAAATAAAATAAAGAGATAAAGGAGAGGGAAGCAAACAAATTTATAGTGGTTCGGTTTCAACTCGATCTATGTCCACTCCTCAAGTTTCACTTGAGATTTTCTACTATACTCTAACTTCACAGGGCGCTAGCAACCTTTTCACAGATGGAGCAATCCTCCACAGATTTTACACAGACTTTCTAAATCAAGAACACTGAGTGTACTACATTCTTACAAGGTTGAAAAGAAGGTGTTTTTGCTTTCACAGAAAGGTACAAGAATTATCTCTCAAAGATAGATATAAAAATGAAACTCTGATTTTTCTGTAAACCTCACACATGAAAGATGGGTTTAAAGCTATACGTCTCAGTGTATAATTTCTGAAAGATGATGTAAACAAAAATTGAAGAACACTTCTCAGAGAATTTTTTAAAGAATAGATGTGAGTGATTATAGATCAAAAAATATTTTCTAATTTTTTGTAACTTGTTTACATTAGAGGCTTGGGTATATATAATGAAACTTATAACCGTTTATAGCCGTTGTACTCCATCATTACTAATTTGAATATTTTTCACTCAATTATTACTAATTTTAATATCTTCCACTCTATCATTACTAATTTGAATATCTTTCACTACATTATTACTAATTTGAATATCTTCCACTCCATCATTACTAATTTGAATATCTTCCACTTAGACCTTTTGGCCTGCTGATATGCTGGGCTGAGCTATTTGAACCTTTGTTTTAGGCTGTTTGAACCTCTGGTTTGGGCATTATTTTTGGGTTGAAATGAACTCCTGATTTAAGCAAATATTCAATATATTCAAACAATATTTTGGATAAAAGTTTAGGTGAAAAATAATGGAATAAAATAAATTTTGATTCTATTTTTCTCTTTCAAATAAATTAAAACATAATTTAAATAAATCATCAAAATAAATTTTGAATTCTATCAAAACATAATTAAATAAATTATTAAAAGAAATTTTGGATTCTATTTTTTTTTCAAATAAATTAAAATTAAATAAATCATCAAAATAAATTTTGTATTCTATTTTTCTCTTTCAAATAAATTAAAACATAATTAAATAAATCATCAAAATAAATAAGTCTAACAATCTCCTTCTTTTTGACGATGGCACACAATGATATTTTGATTTGATTTGAAAGTAAGAAAAGCTCCCCCTCAAGTCATGCTCCCTGAATTCATTTCTAAATACATAAGTTAGCACATGTGTAATAAATAAGCTTTAATTAGAGACATGATATAAGACTAAGATATCAAACTATAAATACATAACATCATAACAAAATAATACCATAACACAAAATAATACTATAATACATAACATCATATAATTTTCTCCCCTTGTGACATTATCAAAAGGAAATTATGGGTCAAAAACTAGAGGAGAAGAAGGAAAATGATAGTGATAAATGGCATCTATACAATTCAGATCATATATATACAGATAGATACGATTCGTGCACCTCTCTCTTTTCCATTGAAAATCGCGTCGAACACGCATCCTCGCTTTTGCGTCAGCCAAGTGACAAAAGCGAGATGGGTCAATCAACGGCCTCAGCTCTCTTTCTCTCTTGTCTTCTTCTCCTCCATCTTCTCCTTAATCACTCTCTTCTCCTTTTGCTTTCTAATTCGCTTCCATCCATTTCTTCTTCTAAGTAAAAGAGATAGAACAGAGAGACTGAGCAGAGTAGAAAGGCTGCAAAAAATGACCCTTCTTTGGATTACATCTCTCTCTTCTACTTCATGGCCTCGTCCCGTCCCCTTACTCTCTTTCCGGACCTGAATGATCCCGTAAGCGCTGCTGGCCGAGTGTCCCGGCTCCTACTCTTCCCAACCTTCCTATGATGTCGATTGAGTAAATAATGGCAGCTTAATCAAACATTGAAGCCAATCATGTCACACTGATGCCCTATATGCAGACGGTGACTGCAGTCACAAAATTGGCTCACCAACTGCAGAACAAGACCAGTGAGCTCCACCAGGTCAACGCCCAACTCTTGCTGCTCCAGAGCGTGTACAAGGATACGCGAGCGATTTATGACCGAAAATAAAAATAAAGAACTTAAACGGAAGACCACCTCCATGGCCTGATTTGGAACAACGTTGTTCTTGGCCTTTGATAGTCAGCGGGGAGTCATCACTCTCGACAAAAGCACGAGGGCAAGGCCTTCAAGGGCCGCCCAAGGTGATAAAAAGAGGAAGAAAATAATAGAAGAGACGAGTAAGTAAGATCGGCGTATGGCTGTAAAAAAAATGAAGATTTTTTTTTTTATGTAAATATGTTTATTGTCATCGGCATAAGGCCGTAAAAAAAATGAAGGGTGTTTTTTTTTTATGTAAATATTTGTGTTTTGATTTGTTTTTGTTTTTATTTTTAAGTACTGAAACATGAAATTAAAAAGCAGAAAATTAAAAAAAGAAAAAGAAAATTAAGCCCAAACAAAAAATAATAATAAGAAAAAAAATAAAAATAAAAGAAATTAAGCTTAATAGCAAAATTAAAAAAAATTAAAATAAAGTAATACCAGCAAAAATTAAACTTAATGGGACGTTGGTGTTGCTGAAATGGTAATGCCAAAAAAATACCATGAGAGTTTAAAAAAAATCAGTACATGCAAAATTAATTTTACTTCAAGATACAAAATCTAAAAAAAATTACACAGTTGAGAATAACAAATGTTATGATAATAAATGTATGAAGGACTTGAGAGCATTCAAGCGATATAAATGTTTCCATATCAATGTAGCAATACACATATATCATTTTAACAAAAATTCAAGTTTCACGCTTATAACAAAACTTTTTAAGTAGAAATTGACATTCCAAGCTCGCCATTTAATAAAATTGAAGCAATCCTCGCTAGGGTTTTGTGAAAATATCCGCTAATTGATTGTCGGTGTTTACAAATTCAAGTACAATATCCTTTTTGAACATGATTTCTTAAAAATGATGTCAATTTCAATATGTTTTGTTTGTGAGTGTTGAATTGGATTTTTACTTAAATTGATGGCACTAGTATTATCACATTTAATAGGATATGATTATAATGTAAATCAAAGTTCTCCAATTGTTGTTTCATCCAAAGTATTTGGACACAACAACTTCCTAAGCTATATATTCGTTTGGCTATTGATAAAGCAACGTAATTTTGCTTTTTGCTAAACCAATATACTAATGAGTTACCAAGAAAGTGACAAGTGCCACTGGTGCTTTTTCTATCAAGTTTGCATCCGGCAAAGTCGGCATTCGAGTAACTAATTAAATCAAATGCAACACCTATAGGATAAAAGAGTCCCAAATTTTGAGTGCTAACAAGATATCTAAAAATTCTTTTAACAGCACTAAGATGTGATTCCTTAGGATTTGATTGATATCTAGCACATATATAAACACTAAACATAATATCGGGTCTACTTGCGGTTAAATAAAGAAGTGAGCCGATCATACCTCGATATTTTATTTGATCAATGGACTTGCCTTTTTCATCCTTGTCTAGCTTAATGGATGTGCTCATAGGAGTTCCAGCTATTTTTGAGTCAAACATACCAATTTTTTTGAGTAGTTCTTTTGTATACTTAGCTTGGTTGATAAAAATTCCTTCCTTATATTGTTTGATTTGAAGCCTGAGGAAATAATTTAGCTCCCCCATCATGCTCATCTCAAACTCACCTTGCATACACTTAGCAAATTCCTTACACAAAGTTTCATTAGTAACACCAAATATAATGTCATACACATATATTTGCACAATAAGTAAATCACCATTTTTAGTTTTAACAAAAAGTGTTATGTCAATCGTTCCTCTAGAAAAATTATTTTCAATAAAAAATTTACTTAATCGTTCATATCATGCACAAGATATTTGTTTCAAACCATATAAAGCTTTTGATAGTTTAAAAACATGATTTGGAAAAGTATGATCTTCAAAACCTAGGGATTGTTTAATATAAACTTCCTCATTTATAAAATCATTAAAAAATGTACTTTTTACATCCATTTGATAAAGTTTGAAATCTCTAAAACATGCAAATGCAAGTAACATGCGAATGGCTTCTAATCTAGCAACCAGAGCAAAGGTTTCATCGAAATCAATACATTCTTCTTGATTGTATCCTTGTGCAACAAATCTAACCTTGTTTCTTATAATTGTACCAGATTCATTAGGCTTGTTTCGAAAGATCCATTTGGTACCGATAATCTTCATGCATAACTATCATTCAAAGTTCATCGAATTTGACTTCTTCAAAGTTTGTAGGCTCAATCTGTGAGAGAAAAGCCAAGTTATTACAAATGTTTCTAAGTGAAGAACGAGTTTCAATACCTTTTGTAGGGTCATCTAGGATTAAATCCTTAGGGTGATTATGAACAAACTTCTATTTTCTTGGCAAATCATCATTGTTTCCTCATTCTTCTTGAGGTGGAAGAATAGGTTGTTCAATCTCTTTGTTCAACTTACATGATTGGTTCTCTTCTTTGTAGATACTTTAATTTTTCACATTTGGTTCCAAATCTATATTATCACTAACAATTTGCTTTCGAGCAAAGATGTTAGTTTCATCAAATGCCACATGTATAGATTCTTCCACAACAAGAGTTCTTTTATTAAAAACACAATAAACTTTGCTAGTTAAGGAATAGCCAAGAAAAATTGCTTCATCAGATTTTGAATTAAATTTACCTAAGTTATCCTTACCATTATTATACACAAAACATTTACAACAAAAAACATGTAAGTGACTAATGTTGGGCTTTCTATCATGTCAAAGTTCACAAGGAGTCTTTTTGAGAATATGTCTAATTAATGCACGATTTAAAATATAGTATGAGGTGTGAACGGCTTCGGCCCAAAAATATTTAGGAAGATTATTTTCGCAAAATATTGTTCTACTCATCTCTTCTAAAGTTTTATTATTCTTTTCTACTACACCATTTTGTTGAGGGGTTCTAGGTGCTGAAAAATCATGTCCAATACCATGCTCATCACAAAAAAATTCAAATTTCTCATTTTCAAGTTCTTTACCATGATCGGTTCGAATATTAGTAATAAGAAAGCCTTTTTCATTTTGAATTCTACGACAGAGTTTTGTGAAATAAGAAAAGGTTTCATCTTTGTGTGTTAAAAACATAATCCATGTAAATCTTAAATAAACATCAACAATAACAAGACAATAATGTTTACCACCTAGACTAGATGTTCTTGAGGGACCAAATAAATCCATATACAATAGTTGTAAAGATTTAGTTGTGGAAATATGAGATTTTGATTTAAATGATGTTTTAGTTTGTTTTCCTTGTTGACAAGCACTACAAAGATAATTTTTTTCAAATTTAATTTTTGGAAGTCCAATGACCAAGTCATTTCTCAAAAGTTTAGCAATTAAATCCATATGAGCGTGACCAAGTCTTCTATGCCATAACCAACTATTTTCATTATTAACATATAGACATTTAACATCACTAACATAGAGATCATTGAGATAAAAACATAAACATTATCGTGACGATTACCAACGAATAAAGCTTTATGATCATTTGTGCTTTCATTTGTGCAATGTGATTTATCAAAAATAACTCGATTACCTCTATCACATAATTGACTAATACTAAGTAGATTATGCTTACGTCCATTAACAAGTAAACCATTTTCAATAAAATGGTTAAGAGAAATATCGATGCTACCAATATCGATGATTTTTCTTTTCTTGTTGTCTCCAAAAGTAACAAAACCTCCATCTTTAGATGACAGTGTAGTAAAGAAGGATTTATCTCCGGTTATGTGTTTGGAACATCCACTATCAAGGTATGACTTCCCTTCTTTAGCTTTGGACTTAAAACAAACCTACAAGATGACAATCAAGTGTTGGTTTTTGGTATCCATAGTTTCTTGGGTCTTTCTTGGTTAGTTTTGTTAGATCCCTCAACAATCCAAATTTTTTTAATTCCCATGTTTATATTATTTTTGAATGGACAAGAAGATATATAATGGTATTTCTTTCTTCAATAATAACAAGTAATATGAGGGTGAGTCATAAGATGTGCCTTTTCAAAAATTGTATTGAGATTCTTTCGTTTTTTAATAGGGTCATATCCAATGCTCGCTTTATCGAAAACACATCTTGATTTCCAAGAAGCATGTTGAAATTATTTCTACCTTTTACAAAATTTTCAAGTGTTTTTGTTAAATCATCAATATTGTTTTTTAAAGTAGTTTTCTTACTAAAGATAGTATCAAAATCATTTTTCAAAACAATTTTTTCTTTCTTTATTTAATTCTTCTACATTAATAGATAAAGATGCAACAGATTTTTTCACCACATTGTTTTTGGCACAAACTTTTCTAAATTTATCTTGTAGTTCATAAAATGCACTTTCAAGTTCTTCATAAAGAGCAGTTACCTCATATTGAGTAGAGTCTTCATCTTCAAGAGTCACGAGACATAAGTTGGCTACTTTATTTTCAATTTCATCATTTGAGCTTTCATCTTCACTTTCTTCCCAAGCTGCTACCATGGCCTTTTTGTTTCCTTTGTAATCTTTTCCACGATTCTTCAATTTTGGACAATCCATCTTTATATGTCCATAATTTTTGCACTCATAGTAAATAATAGGCTCTTTCTTGTTATCTTTGTTGTACTATTTCTTGAAAGGTCTTCTTCCTCCATAATTGTTTTTCTTGAAGTGCTTTTTGAGATTTCTACTAAACATGGCATAGCTTTCATCCTCACTGGAGTTTTCATGTTCTTCTTCATTTGATGAGGCTTTAAATGTAATTTCACTTTTCTTTTTATTTTCAACATCCTCATATCCTTTCATGGTGATCTCATGAGTCATAAGGGAACCCATAAGCTCATCCAATCCAAGTGTGGAGGGATTTTTGGCTTCTATAATGGTCATGACCTTTGCTTTTCAATTCTTTGGTAAACACCTAAGAATTTTTCTCACCAACTCATTGTTAGTATAAGTTTTGCCAAGAGATTTCAAAGAGTTTACAATTTCAGTAAATCTAGTAAACATACTTGAAATAGATTCATCAGAGTTCATTTTAAATAATTCATAACTATGAACAAGCATATCAATACAAGATTCCTTCATTTGGTTTGTACCTTTATATGTTACCTCAAGTTTGTTCCAAATTTTTTTTGCCGAATTATAACTTAAAATTCTATTATACTCCTTAGAGTCTAATCCACAAACAATGATGAGTTTAGCTTTAGCATTAGTTTACAATAATTTATGATCCCTCTCATCACATTCATCTTCAGTTTTAGGTACACTAATATTGTCTACTAATTTGATGGAAATTTTTGAACCTTTGGTGACAATAATCCACATGGCATAATCAGTGGCTTGTAGGTATAGGGTCATCTTATCCTTCTAATGACTATAGTTGTTTCTATCAAACAATGGTGGCCTATTTGTGGCTTGTCCTTCAGCTAAGGTTGCCATGGATCGAAACTCCCAGATGATTAAATCTAAAACAAGAGTCTAGGCTTTGATACCAATTGTTACTTAAAAGACAACCTAAGAGAGGGGGTGAATTAGGTTTTTACAAATAAAAATAATAATACCCTAATAAAAATTATGACTAGTACAATAAATAAATATAGTTAATGAAATAAAAATAATTAAAACAAGTGTTTTAACAACTATGTCAGTTAATGATTTTAGCATAGTGAAAATGTGAAATATAACTATGGCAATTTAAATAAAATAAAGAGATAAGGGAGAGAGAGACAAACAAATTTATAACAGTTCGGCTTCAACTCGGCCTACGTTCACTCCTCAAATTTCACTTGAGATTTTTCACTATACTCTAGCTTCACAGGGTGCTAACAACCTTTTCACAGATGGAGCAATCCTCCACAGATTTTACACAGACTTTCTAAATCAAGAACACTTAGTGTATAATTTCTGAAAAAGGATGTAACCAAAAATTGAAGAACACTTCTCAGAGAATTTTTCAGAGAATAGATGTGAGTGATTATAGATCAAAGAATATTTTTTGATTTTTTGTAACTTGTTTACATTAGAGGCTTTGGTATATATAATGAAACTTATAGCCGTTTATAGCCGTTGTACTCCATCATTACTAATTTGAATATCTTCTACTCCATCATTACTAATTTGTATACCTTCCACTCCATCATTACTAATTTAAATATCTTCCACTTGAACCTTTTATTTCATTGCTATGCTTGGTTGTTTGAACCTTTGTTTTGAAATTTGTTTGAACCTCTGGTTTGGGCATTATTTTTGGGTTGAAATGAATTTGTGATTTAAGCAAATATTAAATACATTCAAACAATATTTAGGATAAAAGTTTAGGTGAGAAATAATGGAACAAAATAAAATTTGATTATATTTTTCTCTTTCAAATAAATTAAAACATAATTTAAATAAATCATCAAAATAAATTTTGGATTCTATTAAAACATAATTAAATAAATCATCAAAAGAAATTTTGGATTCTATTTTTTTTTTAAAATAAATTAAAATTAAATAAATCATCAAAATAAATTTTGGATTCTATTTTTCTCTTTCAAATAAATTAAAACATAATTAAATAAATCATCAAAATAAATTTTGGATTCTATTTTTCTCTTTCAAATAAATTAAAACATAATTAAATAAATTATCAAAATAAATAAGTCTAACAATCTTAGCTCTTTATAGGACCTAACCTCAAATATTTTTTGGTTAACAAGTAAACTCCCCAAGCATGTCCTCCGCCAACTTTGGAATCAACTACCTAATGTCGATCAATCGGAGTAGGAAGAGGGACAAACTTCGAATGTGTGCACTGACTCCATAACGCACACACCATTTCAATCAGAAAGTACAACTGCCAAGATTTGACGCTACACCCAAGTCCTGGATACTAGTCATCCAATACTTAGAAGGCCGTCCTAAGACCACTAAACCAAACCTTTGAAAGTTGGCCTTGAGAAATATGGAACTTGAGATTTCATAACTTATACCCAAAATCTTACCAAAATATCACAACCGTTTGGGTTAACCCCCCGATATTACTCTTTTGTGGACCTATGGTTAGGTCTTTCGAGAAAACATG